>CM060618.1:2140000-3550000 GCA_030578275.1 Meda fulgida
GTGGCATGAGTCCCCATGAGTCTGTGTGCATTCAGGTTGAAGTCCCCACCGGGATAGAAAAACATAAACGCACACACACACACACGCAGAGCTCAACGTGTCTAAATCCTCTTAGAAACAAGTCTGCTCTTGGTCAGTTTGAACTTTGGTGTCACAATGGGTGCAGTGCTGCAGATTATGAGCTTCATGCACGTGGATTCTGGGACACACGGCTTCGCCATCGTGAATAAACTGCAGTTGTGCTGGAGATGTCTTTCTCTCTCTCCCCCTGCTGGATTATGGCTTTTATGTGGACTCGCGTACAGTTTTCAGGCGCACAACTGAACACTCATTACCCAAATGAAGCAAACTCTGACGTTAATCGAATCCAGGTTTATTCAAATCATTCATTTATACAGCGCTTTAACAACACAGATTGTTTCAAAGCAGCTTTACAGTGATAATAGCAGCTCTAGAATGAAGTTATTGTCCAGCTAAAGTTAGTTTTTGATTGATGCAAAGATCATTAGTTATTAACTTAGGGTCCGCTTACACGACACCGTTCTAACAGAAACGTGTTCTGGGCGTTCCTTTGTACGAGAACAGTGTTCGGGGCTAGAGAACACACACTTTGAAACATGTTCCAAGGTGCAAGTTGTAAACATTATGAAAAACGGTGTCGGTTATTAAACGGTGCTAAATGCTGCGATGGTTTCATGTGTAAGTGATGTCATGTTACAACTAACGCACTACTAAATATTTTTATTAGTTGAAGTGCAACTCTACGTATAAATGAAATACATAGGGAAGCCTGTGGCAGGAGTAACGGTTGGTAAAAGAGCAGACTGACTGAACTGCAATAATAAGCTCTTGTTTTACCTGACCAGACAATCATCCGACATACATGATACATTTGTGAATAATTACTGTTAGCGGCTCTTCAACAGGAACCCGTTCCGTCTCTATGTGCATAATAAATAAAATATAATTTCTTATTTTTGGTATCAGTATCTCTTTATTGATCCTTTATAATTTCTGATACAGTTTCTGAATGTTATTTACATTTAAAAATATGTTATTCATGAGTAAGTGGCGTATTTTAATGTAAACTTACTTTTACAGTTATTTACATGAGGCAAACGCAGTTATAATCAAGAATAAACTGATTTTCACAACATTTCAACACAGCTTCTGCTCAATTTCTAAAAGGCTCCCGCTGGAACATTGAGGGAAATGTCATATGATGTGGCTACGCTACAGTTTCAGGAGAGCTTACAGCCTACTAGCTACGTTCTGCCTAATAAGAACAAATGGTGCAAACAAATAAAGTACAGAGTTTACACTTAGTTACAATCTAGCTAGCAGGGACGTGCACAGGAATTTTGAGGGGCAGTTGCTCTGACCTGAAAAAAGGGTTTTTCAGTATAAAAGTAAATCGGGTTTAAATGTCAGGAGTTCCTGTCGGGACGAAAGTAACACTTGTTACTTTTGTCCCGCTACAGTGAAAACATATAGTTACATTATGTTGAGAAGTTATGTTATGCTTATTTAATTTAATTTTCATATTTTTCATGTTGAAAAAACATTTTATAAAATGGATTGACATAAACAAATTATTAAAACAGTTACTTTTGAAACATCTGATTGAACTGAAATTTAAAATGAAAATGTAAATTATCTATTTTGCTATTTTATCTTTTGCAAAGATAAAGGCCAAAATATGTATGCAGTTATATAACAAGGTCACTCAGGTATATTTAGGCTAAAAAAAAATAAAAAAAAAATAAAGATCTAGCAAAAAAATCTAGCTTGTATATTGTTGTTACTTTTGACCCACATCTGTGTTACTTTCGTCCCAACTGACGGGGTCGAAAGTAACATGAGCAGTCTTATGTTCAAAGTGAAACTATAATTAAGTTGTTCTACATTTTTACAAAATACCACCTGGTATTGATAGACCACACTTGTGGGTGACTGACCACATCAAAAATGTATCTGTCTAAACCATCATCTTTTAAAATGATGTTTTTCTGAAAAATGTTACTTTCGCCCCTGCTCTCCCCTATTTATTAATATATATATATATATATATATATATATATATATATATATACACAATATATGTCTTGCTACACTGCAGCATAATAAAATGGTTCTCACACTCCAGTAATATTTCTGTGAATTGAATTAATCTTGCACTTGTTCATAGTTTTTGTATTATGTCTGAATATATTCAGTTGAATTTTGCCCTTACAAATTGCCTTATCTGACCGTGTTTATGTCCAAACTCAATGCCTCATGGTCTTATTATTATTTATAAAGATTGCAAAAGTCAGAGATGGCAGGTTTATGATATACAACTTTTTAAACAGTATAGAAAATGTATTAACAATATATTAAATGTCACCAAAATACACATGAGAAAAAGAGTTCCTCAAATTATTGTTTATTGTTTTATTATTATTATTATTTAATTTTTTAATTTGAAAAGAAATAATCTGGATTGAATTGAATTGACAAAACTTTAGATTTCGGAATAAAATACAATCCTTTTTTAACCTTTTGGTGTCCCGTACATTCAGTTGTGCTTCTTGCTCGTATTCAATTCTGATGGTACGTATAGGTAACTGGGCAACTACGCATGATTTGTAGTATGATTGCGTAAAGGGAACAGGAATTCCGGTAGGGAACAGAATCGACTGACGTGCAGCACTGCAGCCACGTAAACAGAGTTTGCCCTTCCCCTACTGACTTTCACTTTCGGTGCCTGAATGGAAGTGAATGAGGCTTTGCGTTTTTTTTTTTTCTAGGCCTACGTGAAATTCTTCATCCATTGTAGCTACGATTTTTTTTTTTCTCGGAAGGGCAACGCGAGTCGAGAAGGGCATATGGGCAGTTGCCCGGGCAACCTGAGCAACCCCCCTGTGCACGTCCCTGCTAGCTAGCAGACACTATCACTGTAAAAAAATGTTTGTTGACTTAACTCATTATTTTGTGTTATCTTTTTGCATGGTTTTTTTTTTAGTTTAACTAACTTATTTTGAAAAGTGTCCCTGACAAATTTGCAAAGGTTTCCCTGACATATAAAGTACAATGAACTGATTTAATTTAGTTAAGTAAACTTTGAATCTAAGTTTGGCCAACTAAAGTTAAGTTTTCTAAACTACATCCAATAAGTTCAGCCAACTAAAGTTAAGTTTTCTAAACTACATCCAATAAGTTTGGCCAACTAAAGTTACGTTTTCTAAACTACATCCAATAAGTTCAGCCAACTAAAGTGGTGTTTTGAAAATCAAATTTTTAGCCACCATTATCGTGATCAGTGTTTGCTTTAGTTGGGCTCGTGACCCTTAAATTGTTAACATTATATTTTGTGAATCATACACTGATTCTTTATGTCTGTGTATATTTAAAATATTTTTTTTTTATCAGAACAACTTTTAAGAAATCTTTTGGATTATTTGGACATTTCTAGAGCTTGTACTGCAGAATCACTCTGATGTTGTAATCAACATTATACATTTAAAGTCAGAGATAAGGCTTTAAATGAGCTTTGTGATGCAAGTCAAGTGATGATTATGTCAAAACATAACCAACAGTGTCTGATCACCTTTTCACTTTGATTATCTGGCAGTTATAACTCAAATACAACAGACGAAACAAAATATAATGTTAACAATTTAAGGGTCACAAGACCAACTAAAGCGAACACTGATCACCATAATGGTGGCTTAAAAAATTAGATTTTCTCCTTTGGTGATTTTGCTTGTTAACATCAGGTGTCTTCAATAATGGTCAATCATCACTCAATGAATCACTTAATTAGCTCTTCAACTTTAACACTCCCAACTTTAACAAGCCATATAAACTCCCAGGAGAGTTCATTTAACACTGGAGTTTTTGCTGTGAATAATTCTGAAAAAAAAAATGCTTTTACTAATGATTTATTATTATATTATTTGTTAACAGAAGACTATGAAACGCTTATTACGAACTAAAAACTCGCAACAATCACTTTCACTATATAAAATGTCACACTTACTGTGTATCAGTCTATTTCTTCTGAAGACACGTGTCAGGAATTTTTTTTGTGTAATTTAATGAATCCGTGCTCATAATTGTAAAAACATTGTTGAAGTTGAAGATTTATGTTTGAAGCGGTTTTAAAAGGTTGAAGTTTAGGTTTTAAGACCATGCAGTCTACCAGACTGCAAGATAGATAGATAAATTAAGTTTAGTTTACTATCAAAGCATTCGAGTATAATTGAAGTAAAACCTGCAGAAAATGTAGTGCAGTTGTTTCAACTTACATTTATAAGTTAAAATAACAAGTATACTTGTTAATTCAACTGAAAATCTAGTGCAGTTGTTTAAACATACATTTTTGAGTTAAAATAACAATTTTACTTGTTCGTTCAACTTTCAGTCTAGTTGAGGACAAGAAAACTTAAGATTTCTTGTTGTCTGGACAATCTAGTTATCTCTACTCAAAAAAATAAGTTGAAATAACTAAATTGCTAAAATATTTTTTATAGTGTAAGCCTCTAGTGTGGACTTTCTGTTCTAATTTAAGTACTTACAAATATCTGGTGCACCTGACCCTGGTTAAATACATTTACTGCTGATCCCGTCATCACAGAAGAGATGTAGCCGCAGACATGTTAATGTTTATGAGGGAACTTTCTTATCCTTTCTTCTTAAATAAGGATGTGCACTGATAAATCATGTATAATGCACACTGCAAAATTCCATTAAAATAAGAATTGTACATTTTTACAGCTTTTAGAAAGAGTTACATGTCTGAATCGATCTCGAGTGCTGTCAAATATACGAAGAAAGCAGCAATTGTGCAGCAGAATGTGAGTTTCTCAATGAGAGACTGGCGAAATCAAGAAAACCAACTGAGCCAGTCACTGAGAGAGATGCTGTTGGAGCCATGGCCTTTCTTGATCCTGTCCCTCTCTTATCTAATAAAGACAAAAAATCCCTTGGTCTTAAACTGGAGGACAGATTCGTAGCTGGGTCCTGAAACAGCACACACTGTTCACCGCACAGTTGCAGCTCCAATGTTGGCTAATGTCTGTACTTTCCATGCTGGTTTCCTTTTCTAAATATAAAATATAAAATGTGTCTTATTTTCTGGGGTAACACAAATTAAGGGCCAGATTTACTAACAACTTGTGCCAGCGCAAACCCTACTTCAACTACTGTCAAGATTTACTGAAGACTAGCGCTGAAAAGGCATGGGCACAGTTATAGTTACTCTTACGGCTGACATTATTGCATATGCATTCATAGGTGTTTCCCTTAGCTAGAAGAGAGAGAATTCATTTATTGGGCATGCCAGAGAAAGACGTAATCTGAAGATGTTTGACAAGCCACGTTATTTTTCATTTGCTTTGTTGTGTTGTTGGTAGATTACCCGCACCTGATTATCAGCGATTCTGCTTGTTCGCGACTCGTTTGCGCGGGTCATAATGGAAATGAGCTCCAGTCCAGCAGAACTTTACACTCCCATTGACACTTTCATAGGAGTTCGTTCTCACGCTTATTTGTCCTGTTCAGTAAATATGGCCCTGAATATTTGGTGAAATTGTAGATCCATTCATTTTAAGTTTTATTTAACCAATTATTACTACATCGTATTTACATGCTAATTAGACAGTGCTACTTTCTTATGATTCAAGAAAAGAGATACAAATATTGAAAATTAATTTTGATGACTCATTTTTGACTGAGCTCGTTGCAAAGTGCAATGAAACTTCAAAGAAAAAGTACTGTGGTGCAGTTATTGTGTGAGATGGTAACACTTTCTCATACCATTTATTTCAAGGTACTTTAAAGACATAGAACAGTATTACTACGGTACAATACCTTGGTGAAGCAATGGTACTTCTAAAGTAGAATAGCTAATTGTCTGCTGTTTGAAACCGCCTTTGGGCCTGAAATGTTTCTTAGCTAGGCACTCTTGTCTGGAGCAGAGCTAATATCAGTTGTTAAACCGCTATCCGGCACTTGGGGGTTTTTGTGACGGGTAAGGAGAAATATTTGAAGGGCTGCAAACAGCCTTTAGGGCAGAATCACTCTCAGTGTACAATGGCCTGGCTGTTTTTGTGTTCCCCATCCAGTACAACAGTCATGAGTACAGTAACCCACGGAGTATACAGCAATCATCTCTCGCGGTCGAACCGGTGACTGTGACGAGAGGAATGAACAGCCAGAACCAGAGGAACGCTGGGTAAGACATGATCAAACACAGGACACAGGTAATGCCAACACTCTCCCTCATTATGTGTGAAGACAAAACCAGCCGTGTCTTCACAGATAATCCCTGCACATTTACTCAAAGTGTCTCCATTAAAAGCTTTCCATCATGACACACACACACACCATAAAGCCATGAAACACATCTGTGTGTGAATAAGACACCTGATCTGCTAACAAGAGGCTTTCAGACGAGAGACAGAGGTGATGTTTGGTCCCCCATCACTGCTGAGCAGACAAAAATGATGTGGATCCCATCAGCAAGATCATCTATACTCAGACAATTCAAGTCCAGGTCAGTCACACTGCTTCTCATAATGGCTTTTAACAGGGACACACACGATCCACATGCAGTCATAGTGAGCATGCTTTAATCTCACACACCCATCACACCAACACAAAGAAATAAGGAACTGAAAGAGAGAGGCCACAGGTCAGACGGGTTTCAAATATTTCAACGTCTTCAAGAGAGAATGTGTGTGTCTGGAAAGATGACTGGCATTTACATACACACACACACACCTGTCACACATTCATTCACTCACCGGCTGCACCCTACTTCAGTCAGATTTATTTTTGGCAATCATAAAAATAAAAGTATTGCCATAATTTAAGTCAGCATGAAACGGACACAGATAGTCTTTTCTTCACTACTATGACGTTTAGCTGAGAGAAATGGCTTATCAACCAAGAGCAAACGTCAGATGATTGGATTGATTGAATGATTGTGGTTTGCTATTGGTGGATCTCATGTGAGTGACAGGTTGCCCCGCCCTCGTCATCAGAGAAGAGATATTCTGAGTTAAGATTATAAGGAACGTGAATTAAAAAACAAAAAACGTATTGCAATATTTAAAAATAGGAATTGTCAATTTTGATTTCAAAAGTTCCTCTGAAAGGACAGATGAATGAGCAGCGTTAGGCAGTAACTCTCAGAGTAGCTCACAAACACGCGTAATCTCTCATTCTCCTGTGATTCGAATTAACCTCAGGAAATGTTTGCTAATGCTAATCCCTCAGTTTTAGCACATTACTATGAAATTCTGTTTACATATATGAGAAGCATAGGTTTTTTTTTTACTTTTCAAGATAAATCTTGAAAAAAAACATCTTTGATATGTACTCGTTTGTAAGATTGTGTGGTTGGAGACAAATAACATCAGGTTTGCAATGTTTCAACCATTTCACCAGCAACAGGCCACACACCATTGCTCTCAAATCACTCCCCGCCCCCTGACACACAAAGCAAACATTAAGTACATAAGTAACTAACATGACCTTCTGTTAAACAGGAACAAAAACATATTTCACTCTCATGAACATAAAGTTTGTCTGAAGTCGACACTGACTTCCTGAGCGTTGCTGACTGAGGTTTACAAAGTCATTCTTGCAGTTCAACATGTTGTCCATTCTTGCCCATCTATTCAACACAAGGTCATTAGATCGCTGCTACTGAATTAGGATTAAGTGCTCTGTCATAAGTAAAAAATAAATAAAACCAACTTCATCTAAATGCCACAATGGAAGTATGAAAAAAGTTTTGATGTATTTATATTGCATTACCAATTCTAGTTAAATATCTTATCTATTCCTCGTTCCATTATAGTATGGCTTGGCTATCAAGACCTGGTCATTACGCTGTCCATGGTCCTTAGCTGAGGGGTCATATCTGACGAAGATAAAGCTGTCCATTAAAGAAGCCACAAAAAGCATGTCTGTGCATGTAATATATTGCATTAAATTCCCCAACTTCTGCCCACCATACTTTTCCCTCAAAGAATACATAAATATACACATTTCAAGTGGTGACAGATCGGAATTGCAAATTTTACCTCCCTTCCTCCCAACTATGTGCCACATTAGTTCAGCATATTTAAACAAAAAGACATTCCCAAAACACATTCTTAACACATCTTTAAGCAGAGATTTGAAGAGGAAGTGACCTTTGACCCTTGAGGTGGGCTACTGTACTCACCCCTAAACATGAGCTCCAGCTTGAACCCTCGAACAGAGGATAACCGCCAGCTTCAGGGACCGGACATGGGAAAGATCCAGCCTATTAGGCCAGGAGTCCCACGGAGAGGCTCGTTTGGCCAGTGAAATGGATCCGCTCGGACTGCTAATGCTAGGGGTGGGCAAAAGCAGCTAAACGGGTGCGAGGACACATGGTTTGCATTTGGTCCCATGTCGTAACAGGAGGAGAAAGCCGACTGGCAGCAGGAACCCTCTGACGGTCGTTTCCTACTTCTGGAGAAAGATGATCCATCCCGGCAAAGCCTACCGTAGCGTTTCCCTATCCCTCCCGATCTCCTGAGTCCAGCGCTCAAGATTATATCCTCGTCGTTATGCTGAAACAGAGCAGCCATTGAGTGTGTGAAGAGGGACCGAGCGAAGACAACAGGCCTCCATCCGTCAGCTCGGGTGACGAGACCTTTCTTTTCCTCTCTACAAGTCAGGCTGGACCCACTGTGGCAAGGGCAGAAACAGAAGGGATACATTACTAACTCTTCCAGAAATCCAATCTGACAGAGTGAAAAACAAAGTCAAATGTTTACGTTGGTTAAATGACAGATCTATTGTGGAGAAAAAATGGAGCAATGGCCAAACATCTCAATCAACATTCAATCAACTTTAGAACACATTCTATAAAGCCATTTTTTTCAATGAGCATAGCCAAAAAGATGCACTGGGAACCTAACCGTAACTCTATAGTAAGTACATAATTAATATTACTCAGTACTTATTGGAGTAAGAACAATCTAAATATATCACCTTATTAATTTAAAATTTCTGAAAAGGTAATTGGTAATTGAAAAGTGCTTGAATTATTGACAATTTATGAAATTAGTGTTTAATTGTTTCTATGATACACAGTATTTTCATGCAAAAGTAACCCTGCAATCTGTCTGATATAAGACATTCCACATTATACATATACATATCCAAGTAAATGATACAGCTTTCATTCTTCAGGTCAATCATATTCATAAAAAAAAATCAGTTTTAATAAGGAAAGCGATATCTTTGTCATAGTATCTTTTCAGTGGTTAAAGTTACCACAGTTACTGCATATTAGTTGTTTTATTAGTATATTTTTATTTATCGGTTTACCTTTTTAAGAATGTGAAAGATAATAAAGATGTTGTTTGATAAGTGAGATCTCTGATTGTAGTCCTCGAAAACCAAAAAAAGTAGTGCTTTAAAAGTCCTTGAAAATCCTGCAATTTCATTTTACAGTATCTGTACGAACCCTAACCCCTTTTATTTTAACTTAATTTGATTCATGTCATGATTCAGATTCAGCACAGGACTTCTTAACTCTGGGCCTCGAGATCCTCCAGTTTACCTCCAACCTCGATCAAACTCACCTGACTATATCACTTTCTAGTACACACGAAGACCTTGATTAACTTGTTCAAGTGTGTTTGATCAGCGTTTGAGCTGAAACCTTGAGAACCCCTGTGCTAGACCATGGCAAGAGCTCAGTTGAGTCTTTGAACGCTTTACTTCATGCAAGATTACCCGACTCAAAATGGTAATGCACATAATGCAATAATAATCTTGTATTACTGAGGTATTATGAGTACTAAGTTCAATTTTTTTTTTAAAACGTTCACCTTGGAACTTATTCAAGGTTTGCGTTCTTGAGCCCCAAACACTGTTGTCGTGCAAATGAAGGGCTTGAACACATTAAAAGTTTTCTGTTTTCAGTTAGAAAGGTGTCATTTAAGTGGCCCCTAAGTTAATAACTAATGATCTTAGCAACGGAAGTAAATCAATCAAAAACTAACTTTAGCAGGACAATAACTTTATTCTTTATTACTTTAATTTCCTATTATCACTGTAAAGCTGCTTTGAAACAATCTATATTATTAAAAGCGCTATATAAATGAAGGTGACTTGACTAAGATTATAAAGAATTTGTACTGCAGAAGTCACTCCCATCATGTTAGTTTTACTTTTTGCCAGGAGAGAGAAGGAGGAGCTCTTAAAGAGTTGGCAGCAAGGTATGTTGGTCATTGAGTGAAAATGAAGCATTACAGCAAGGGGTGTGTGTATGAGGAATGTACTAGTTAAACTCACACAGCGATCTACAGCTACACACTGTAAAGAGCTTCATCCCCATGAACCCACACACATGAACATATCAGTGCCAAGTCAAACCCATTCCTGGCCTGATCCTAAACTGGGTTGAACTGGATCCTGGCACAGAAGAACCTTCATCTTTGTCTAAGTTACACTGTCTCTGTAAGTGCTTTGTGTTTTGAACAAGATGCAGCATGTTCATTCTGAGCCTATGGAGGGGTGGAAAGATTAACTTTATTTTGAATTCCTTCCTCTTAATATGGCAATTACCCCGCTCGCCCCACTTCACCACAGCACCGGGCCTGTTCCCAACACTCAGGATATTTGTTTTGTACACATAAAGCATTTTATGCTTACTCTCCAAAAAACCCTAACGTCTGACTGCACAAAAACTGAAGACATTTTCAAAGTACTTTGCAGGAACGTAGTCTAGTTTAGTTTTCAAGGCACATAAACCTTTATATCTCATTTAAAGTACTTCAACACTGTGAGTCACGTCTACTCTGTGCCATGAAGTTTGAAACTAGATCAAATCACCGTAGCACAGGTTTTAACATAAGATACAGAGATCATTTGATAGAGGCATTTCTTAAAACATATTATTTTGTGTTCCACAGGTGAACGAAAGTCATTGAAGTTTAGAATGACAAGAAGGGAGAGTAAATGGTGACAATTTGGACCCAATACAAAGTCCTCCTGTAGTTAGCAATTTTATCCCGTAAAACTCATCTTTGATCACCAAAATGAGAAATAAAATAAAACAATTCCTTGGAAAAAAATTATTCATGTCTTAAAATATCTTGAATGTAACTCGACACCCTTGCCTCATTTAGTATAGGTGCTTCTATGAATATGCAAATGAGCCCCGCCTCCACTCACTCACTCAGCTCAGAGATCCACTGGTTGGCGATCACACCAGCGATTTCAAACTGTGTTTTTGAGACTGTCTTTGGTTCACTACAGTTTTAAGGAGAAAATACTCAGCAATGCTGTCGACTTATGAATTTACACATGGTTTGTCTTAAAGCATATTAAAAACACCACATAGGCTAGACATATAAACAACATTAAAAGCTGGATTTTCACTTTGAATGGTGTCCCACACATGACATACAGGGAAAAATAGATATACTGGACACGAAATAAGAATTTGTTCCCATTAAATGCATGGCCAAGTTTTGTTAGTTAGTTCCCTCATTTCATGTCAATTGCAGGTCAGTTGTACTAATTTGTTCTCTCACTTTAATTTAGTCAAACCATAGGGATTCGCAATTTAGCACTCCATTTTGTAGAACTCATACTCTATATTAAGGCCCAGTGTGTCTGATTCTTCTTGGGAGAAGAATTTATTTGGATATCCAGTTTTGTTTTCATGAATTTTCATGCTTGACCCATTTGTCTTTCTCCAGATTCAATCCGTCTCAGTTCAATTACTTGTCCAGCATACTAAGCAAAAAGCCAAGAAAAAAGAACAACAAAAAGGAAATTAATGCTGAAATAGGGCTGTCCACTTCAGATTACCTTCCTGTCATCTGCGATTGGATGAAATATCTCTCAGAAGTGAAGTGAGAGAGAGTCTCTGCTCCAACACAAACCCTGTGTTATTATCTGGCACTTTAAGAACTGATCCCTTGAGAAGAGCGCAGGAAGAGCCCTGCAGTGGGGATGCTGAACTTCCTCTAACACTGACACACACACACAAACACACACACACACACACACACACACACACACACACACACACACACAAACACACACACACACACACACACAGAGAGAGAGAGAGAGAGTTTTCCTATTCTAAGAATATAAAGTAGCAAATATGAAGGAAATTCAAAGTGTGCAAATCTTCATTATTGTGGCATGTATAAAGGCAGAGTATTATTGTGGCATCTATAAAGGCAGAGTATTATTGTGGCATGTATAAAGGCAGAGTATTATTGTGGCATCTATAAAGGCAGAGTATTATTGTGGCATGTATAAAGGCAGAGTATTATTGTGGCATCTATAAAGGCAGAGTATTATTGTGGCATCTAAAGGCAGAGTATTATTGTGGCATCTATAAAGGCAGAGTATTATTGTGGCCTGTATAAAGGCTGAGTATTATTGTGACATCTATAAAGGCAGAGTATTATTGTGGCATGTATAAAGGCTGAGTATTATTGTGGCATCTATAAAGGCAGAATATTATTGTGGCATCTATAAAGGCAGAGTATTATCGTGGCATGTATAAAGGCTGAGTATTATTGTGGCATCTATAAAGGCTGAGTATTATTGTGGCATGTATAAAGGCTGAGTATTATTGTGACGTATAAAGGCAGATTATTATTGTGACGTATAAAGGCAGAGAGTATTATTGTGGCATGTATAAAGACAGAGTATTATTGTGGCATGTATAAAGGCCGAATATTATTGTGGCATGTATAAAGGCAGAGAGTATTATTGTGGCATGTATAAAGGCAGAGAGTATTATTGTGGCCTGTAAAAAGGTAGAGAGCATTATTGTGGCATGTATAAAGGCAGAGAGTATTATTGTGGCATTTATAAAGGCTGAGTATTATTGTGGTATGTATACAGGCAGAATATTATTGTGGCATGTATAAAGGCTGAGTATTATTGTGGCATGTATAAAGGCTGAGTATTATTGTGACATGTATAAAGGCAGAGTATTATTGTGACATGTATAAAGGCAGAGTATTATTGTGGCATGTATAAAGGCAGAGAGTATTATTGTGGCATCTATAAAGGCAGATTATTATTGTGACGTATAAAGGCAGAGAGTATTATTGTGGCATGTATAAAGACAGAGTATTATTGTGGCATGTATAAAGGCAGAATATTATTGTGGCATGTATAAAGGCAGAGAGTATTATTGTGGCATGTATAAAGGCAGAGAGTATTATTGTGGCCTGTAAAAAGGTAGAGAGTATTATTGTGGCATGTATAAAGGCAGAGAGTATTATTGTGGCATGTATAAAGGCTGAGTATTATTGTGGCATGTATACAGGCAGAATATTATTGTGGCATGTATAAAGGCTGAGTATTATTGTGGCATGTATAAAGGCTGAGTATTATTGTGACATGTATAAAGGCTGAGTATTATTGTGGCATGTATAAAGGCAGAGTATTATTGTGGCATGTATAAAGGCAGAGTATTATTGTGACATGTATAAAGGCTGAGTATTATTGTGGCATGTATAAAGGCAGAGAGTATTATTGTGGCATCTATAAAGGCTGAGTATTATTGTGGCATGTATAAAGGCAGAGTATTATTGTGACATGTATAAAGGCAGAGTATTATTGTGGCATGTATAAAGGCAGAGTATTATTGTGACATGTATAAAGGCAGAGTATTATTGTGACATGTATAAAGGCAGAGTATTATTGTGGCATGTATAAAGGCAGAGAGTATTATTGTGACGTATAAAGGCAGAGTATTATTGTGGCATGTATAAAGGCAGAGTATTATTGTGGCATGTATACAGGCAGAATATTATTGTGGCATGTATAAAGGCAGAGAGTATTATTGTGACATGTATAAAGGCAGAGTATTATTGTGACATGTATAAAGGCAGAGTATTATTGTGGCATGTGTAAAGGCAGAGAGTATTATTGTGGCATGTATAAAGGCTGAGAGTATTATTGTGGCATCTATAAAGGCAGAGTATTATTGTGACATCTATAAAGGCAGAGTGTTATTGTGGCATGTATAAAGGCTCAGTATTACTGTGGCATCTATAAAGGCAGAGTATTATTGTGGCATCTATAAAGGCTGAGTATTATTGTGGCATCTATAAAGACTGAGTATTATTGTGACATGTATAAAGGCAGAGTATTATTGTGACATCTATAAAGACTGAGTATTATTGTGACATCTTTAAAGGCAGAGTATTATTGTGGCATCTATAAAGGCTGAGTATTATTGTGGTGTGTATAAAGGCTGAGTATTATTGTAGTGTGTATAAAGGCTGAGAGTATTATTGTGGCATGTATAAAGGCAGAGTATTATTGTGGCATGTATAAAGGCAGAGTATTATTGTGGCCTGTATAAAGGCTGAGTATTATTGTGACATCTATAAAGGCAGAGTATTATTGTGGCATGTATAAAGGCAGAGTATTATTGTGGCATGTATAAAGGCAGAGAGTATTGAGCAATAACAAGTAACAGTCTCTGGAGCAGGACGGGTGAAGACTTGAGGCTTGTGAATGTCCTGATTTACAGGTGTGCTGTGTATCATCTTACAGATTCTGTTGTGTGCACATTAGTTGTAATGCAAGATGTAAAATGTTCAGAGGCATGGCAGTGATCTAGACTTTGTAACTGAATGCGTTTCCTCTTCCACAGCAAGAGTGCACTACTTTTCAAGTTCAGAGACCAAAAAATATATATAATGGCATGCATTTCCCAGCATCCTTTGATCCTGGTATAAAGCTCAATCAGAGGCACACACACTTAGACAAAAGCTTTTAAATAATTACACTGGCGTTTAAAAGTTTTTGATAAGTAAGCTGTTTAATGTTAAAGTCTCTTATGCTGACCAAGGCTGCATCTATTTAATTACAAATACGAAAAACAACAACAGTAATATTTTGAAATATTATGACAACTTTAAAAACTGTCTTCTTTGTGAATATATAGTAAAGTGTAATTTATTCCTGTGATCAGCGCTGAATTTTCAGCATCATTACTCCAGTCTTCACTGTCACATGATCCTTCAGAAATCACTCTAATATGATGATCTGATGCTCAAGAAACATGTATATGATTGTTATCAATGTTGAAAACAGTTATTAACATTTTTATTTCAGGGTTCTTTGATGAATAGAAAGTTCAAAAGAACCGCATTTATTTATAATAGAATATTTTGTAACATTAATTGAATGTATCCTTGATGACCCCAAACTTTGTGTGTGAGTGTTTAATGTTACAAAAGCTTTTTATTTCAGATAAATACTGTTCTTTTGAAAATTCAGCTGTGTTCACGGGAATAAATTACACTTTACTATATATTCAATTTTAAATTGTTATAATATGTCACAATATTTTTTGTTTTATATTTATTTTTATTGAATAACTGCAGCTTTGGTGAGCAGAAGAGTCTTTGACTGGAAGTGTAACTCTGATTTGAACTACATGTATTGCAAAGCTTGAGCTTTGCTGTGGTCTCAGTGTTCTGGCATTGCCGGTGTTACTCTGAGAAGAACATCACACACACTAAACAATGGAGTCATTAAGATGATGTGTAATTAGCTCAAAACTAAAGTGGAAACTCCAGTTCAGGGAAAGTCCGGAGTTGCCGGTTGGTTTGGCTGTCAAATGAAACCGAGCCGCTCCATCTTTGACAGATTGGTACAGACGGGGTAATTCAACACAGTTTTTGTCCATGCTTTCCATGTGCACATATCATATTCAAAAACTGCAAGCATCAGAAGAACAGGCCTTTCCGTTCACAACAATGACAGAGCTGTTCTCAAGGCTTTATGTAATACAAAGGCCTCCACGGGGGTGTGTGTGTGTGTGTGTGTGTGTGTGTGTGTGTGTGTGTGTGTGTATTCTCTGTACTGGACGTGACAGAAAGGGAAAGGCACATTAAAGTGTTTTCCACACACACACACACACACACACACACACACACACACACAGACACACACACACACACACACACACACACACACACACACACACACACACACACACACACACACAGACACACACACACACACACACAGACACACACACACACACACACACACACACACACACACACACACACACACACACACACATGTTGGTGCAACAGCATTATGAGGACTCTCCATAGGCGTAATGGTTTTTATACTGTACAAACTGTATATTCTATCCCCTTACACTAACCCTATCCCTAAACCTACCCATCACAGGAGACATTCTGCATTTTTACATTTTTAATAAAACATTGTTTTTTATGTTTTTTAAGCTATTTGAATTATGAGGACTTTTGAAATGTCCTCATAAACCACCTATAAGTTGTAATACCAGTGTAATACACATGTCATTATACAAAATGTGTGTCCTCATAAATCACATAAACCAACCCACACACACACACACACCTGCATGAGGAAGAGAAAAACAATAGCTCTGCCAGTGGACTTCACTGAACAGAGATATCATCGCATCTGAACGCTAACTCATGCATATCTAGTACGCTCTGGTTTTACTAGTGATTTACATTGCAGTAAACAGATCCAGCAACAAATAATGCTAGGAGAAACCAGCTTTACGGTTCGCTCGATGTTAGCAGCGCCAGTGTAAACCAGAGAACCACTGAATCAGCCACCGTGAGAATAAACACCTTATTAGAGATGACAAGAGAGTTTCATGCCAAAATACATCAAAATGTGAATGAAATGAAGATGTGCGAGCCGGGACTCACATTTGTGTAGCAGAAGTTTCCCGCGGAGCAAATCAGGCTTTATTTATGTCCAAAGGCAAGATACATCACATGTTTTTATGATATTTCATACATGGATAGAAACAAACAGCCGTCCTCTGGGACAGAAACACACACACACACACACACACACACACAGACGTAACTAGACCTCGGCAGGGAAACTGTTCACAGGAGGGATGTGTATCTTGGTCACTGTGATATATTGAACATATCGTGCTATAGTCAATCACAAATGAGTTAAAGTGGATATTTCACCCAAAAAAATATCCTGTCATCATTTACTCATCATTGAGCTGTTTCAAACCTGTACGAGTTTCTCTCGTCTGCTGAACACATGAAGATCTTTTGAAGAATGCTGGTAACCAAACAGTTTTTGGACCCCATAGACTTCCATAGTATAGTGTTTCCTAATATAAAAGTCAATGGGGACCAGCAACTGTCTGTAAACTTATTTTCAACAGAAGAAAGAAACTTATTCGGGTTTAAATAAACTTGATAGAGTAAATGATGACAGAATTTTCATTTTTGGGGGAACTATCCCTGTAATTACTGCGGTAAGCTTATGGTCACGCATGTCATATGCACTGTTATTGCAAAGGTTATAGAAATGCTTGTTTTCTATCAGCATGTGTGTGCACACTGAACCGTTTATAAGCGTCTTGCAAATGGTCCGGTACTGTGATAGATGTATTTACTGATATGTTCTATTGTACTTCGATTCAAGTTTACAACCTTTCTCAGCCTCTTCAGACACACTACTGATGACAAGATGGAGGTCGTGAGATTATATGTCTGAAGTCTCTTCTGCTCACCAAGACTGCATTGAGTTAATCAAAAAGAGAGGAAAAAAGTGAAATATTATTACAATTTATAATAACTGTTTTCTATCTGTTAAAGTGTAATTTATTCCAGTGATCAAAGCTGAATTTTCATCATCATTACTCCAGTCTTCAGTCACATGATCCTTCAGAAAACAGGATAATATGATGATCTGATGCTCAAGAAACATTTATGATTATTATCAGTGTTGAAACAGTTGTAATGCTTCAGATTTTGTGGAAACTGACACATTTCATTCATGATGTGACGAATAGAAAGTTCAAAAGAACTGCTTTTTTAATAATATAAATATTTTGTGAAATTTTGTTAAAATGACTTAATTCATAAAGGATGCATTAAACTGACAAAAAAAGAAACAGTAAAATTCTTTTTTTTTCAAAATAATAATAAGCATAACTGACCACAAACTTTTGAACAGTAGTGTATCTATCATGCAACACTACTCAATAAAAAATAAAAACACACACACACACACACACATACACACACACTAAACAAAACAACACCAACATCCAATAAACATTCATTTAACATCATTAAATGTAACGTAAAACTAAAATACATCAAATGCTAAGTATCATGCAGGGAATTGTGTGAATGTCAATTTACGTTATTTTCTCTGTAAATTCTACAATGACTTGTTCTTTTTAACTTCCAAAAACTGTCAAGCACGTGGATTACAGAGATATAAAATAAGGATTTCTCTACATTTTCTCCCCAAAAACGTAATTTATGAATGAATAATTAATGCTAATAATAAATTAGTGCTGGGCAACGATTAATCGCATCCAAAATAAAATGTGTATAATATAGGCGTATGTGTGTATTGACTGTATATAATTATTTTGTATATATAAAAACACACATATGCATGTATATATTAACGAAAAAATGTGTTATTTATACAGGTGAAACTCAAAATGTTTTAATATCGTACAAAAGTTCATGTATTTGAGTAATTCAAATTAAAAGGTGAAACTTATATATTTAGTATAATTATATACATATGCATGATTATACTTTTCAGAGGGCCGACATTTCTGTATTAACATCCTTTTTTTTATGGTTACTTTTGCACGATATTCAAATTTTCACCTGTATATAAAATATTTATAATTATAATATAGATTATGTATACATATATATACACAGTAGGCATATATACATGAAATTATTTCTAAAATATATACATGCATATCAGCATATGTGTGTTTTTGTATATACAAAATTTTTATACACAGTACACACACATTTACACACAGTACAAACACAAACTTTTATTTTGGATTTGATTAATCATGATATATTATATTTATATAAACAAATATCATTAATTATTACAATGTAATAATTCATAAATTATAATGTTTTTGGGGAGTCACATCATATGACATTTTCCTGAAATGTAAATTATAAAAACTAGAGTTGTATACATGTAAATATATATGAATATATGTATTTTGAATGAATAATATATAGGCCAAAAAAGGAGTGTCACATCACTGGGTAATACTTTAGTTCATAAGAAAGTAATACTTGACACTCTGCAATCTATGAGTAACTTCTTCTCATGAGAGTATTAGTCGACTGATAGCTCAGGGTTCGGGTCAACAGAGGTAATATTCGAAATAAAATAAAATGTCACTGAAATATGTGCATTCAGTTGTTTACATACTGTAAAAGATTGTCGTTTCACATTCTGCATGCGCGTTTATAAACTCCACTGCAGTCAGACACTGCTGGGAAACGAGATATCTGATGTCTTTATGGTCACGCAAACATCCAGCCGTCTCAAAGTGCTTCTGCGGCGTTGCTTTCATGTGGAGGCCAAACGTGTCGTTTATGAGAGTCAGAGTCGATGACGGGGAATTACTGTAAATATCAAACTCTACATATCAAAGCAGATTTTAACCGGTATGATAACAAATGATAACACAACCGCTGAAACCAGTGACACACACAAAACTGCTGAAATCTGTGACACACACACAATCGCTGAAACCTGTGACACACAAACAACCGCTGAAGCCTGAGAGACACACAAACAACCGCTGAAACCTGTGAGACACAAACAACTGCTGAAACCTGTGAGACACACAACCGCGGAAACACACAACCGCTGAAACCTGTGAGACACAAACAACTGCTGAAACCTGTGAGACACACAACCGCGGAAACACACAACCGCTGAAACCTGTGAGACACAAACAACTGCTGAAACCTGTGAGACACAAACAACTGCTGAAACCTGTGAGACACATAACCGCTGAAACCTGTGAGACACACAACCGCTGAAATCTGTGAGACACACACACAACCGCTGAAATCTGTGACACACAAACAACTGCTGAAACCTGTGAGACACACACACAACCGCTGAAATCTGTGACACACAAACAACTATTGAAACCTGTGAGACACACAAACAACCGCTGAAACCTGTGAGACACAAACAACTGCTGAAACCTGTGAGACACACAACCGCGGAAACCTGTGACACACACACAACCGCTGAAACCTGTGAAACACAAACAACTGCTGAAACCTGTGAGACACACAACCGCTGAAACCTGTGAGACACACAACCGCTGAAACCTGTGAGACACACACACAACCGCTGAAATCTGTGACACACAAACAACTGCTGAAACCTGTGAGACACGCACACAATCGCTGAAACCTGTGAGACACACACACAACCGCTGAAACCTGTGACACACACAACTGCTGAAACCTGTGAGATACACGCACAACTGCTGAAACCTGTGACATACACACACAATTGCTGAAACCTGCGAGACACACTCAACTGCTAAAACCTGTGAGACACACACAACTGCTGAAACCTGAGACACACACAAACAACCTCTGAAACCTGTGACACACACACAACTGCTGAAACCTGTGACACACACACAACTGCTGAAACCTGAGACACACACACACAACCGCTGAAACCTGTGACACACACACAACCGCTGAAACCTGTGACACACACACAACCGCTGAATCCTGTGACACACACACAACCGCTGAAACCTGTGATACACACACAACCGCTGAAACCTGTGAGACACACAATCGCTGAAAACTGTGAGACACACACACACACAACTGCTGAAACCTGTGACACACACACAACTGCTGAAACCTGAGACACACACACACAACCGCTGAAACCTGTGACACACACACACAACCGCTGAAACCTGTGACACACACACAACCGCTGAAACCTGTGATACACACAATCGCTGAAACCTGTGACACACACAACCGCTGAAACCTGTGATACACACACACACAAAACTGCTGAAACCTGTGACACACACACAATTGCTGAAACCTGAGACACACACACAACCGCTGAAACCTGTGACACACACACAACCGCTGAAACCTGTGACACACACACAACCGCTGAAACCTGTGATACACACAACCGCTGAAACCTGTGACACACACAACCGCTGAAACCTGTGATACACACACACACAAAACTGCTGAAACCTGTGACACACACACAATTGCTGAAACCTGAGACACACACACAACCGCTGAAACCTGTGACACACACACAACCGCTGAAACCTGTGACACACACACAACCGCTGAAACCTGTGATACACACAACCGCTGAAACCTGTGACACACACAACCGCTGAAACCTGTGACACACACACAACCGCTGAAACCTGTGACACACACAACTGCTGAAACCTGAGACACAAACACACAACCGCTGAAACCTGTGATACACACACAACCGCTGAAACCTGTGAGACACACAATCGCTGAAAACTGTGAGACACACACACACACACAACTGCTGAAACCTGTGACACACACACAACTGCTGAAACCTGAGACACACACACACAACCGCTGAAACCTGTGACACACACACACAACCGCTGAAACCTGTGACACACACACAACCGCTGAAACCTGTGATACACACAATCGCTGAAACCTGTGACACACACAACCGCTGAAACCTGTGATACACACACACACAAAACTGCTGAAACCTGTGACACACACACAATTGCTGAAACCTGAGACACACACACAACCGCTGAAACCTGTGACACACACACAACCGCTGAAACCTGTGACACACACACAACCGCTGAAACCTGTGATACACACAACCGCTGAAACCTGTGACACACACAACCGCTGAAACCTGTGACACACACACAACCGCTGAAACCTGTGACACACACAACTGCTGAAACCTGAGACACAAACACACAACCGCTGAAACCTGTGACACACACACAACCGCTGAAACCTGTGACACACACAACCGCTGAAACCTTTGATACACACAACCGCTGAAACCTGTGAGACACACACACAACCGCTGAAACCTGTGAGACACACAGACAACTGCTGAAACCTGTGACACACACACAACTGCTGAAACCTGTGACACACACACAACCGCTGAAACCTGTGACACACACACAACCGCTGAAACCTGTGAGACACACACACAACTGCTGAAACCTGTGACACACACCCAACTGCTGAAACCTGTGACACACACAGATGTTTGAGTGTAAGCACCTTGAGCTTGAGTTTCTGAACTCTACTGTTTAAATGGCGCAGATCTAGAATAGGACGCAACCCCACATCCTTCTTCAGAACAATGAAGTAACAGCTGTAAAAAGCCGACTCTCTGCTGGGAGAAGCAACCCTCCTCCAGGAGGAGACTGGCCTCTGGATTTGGTTGAACAGTCACTTCGGTGCCCTGAAGCGGCGAACCGCCAGGGAACCGCCAGGCTTTCTTAGAGATGACAGTCCTCAGATCTTGCCTATCCCTAGTTGGCCTAGACTGCGACCGCCACCCAGGTTCCTCTGTTTGTGGAGAAGCCCGAGTGGCGACGCTCTGTTTCTGTTGCACTCTGTGCTGTGAGGAGCTTGTAGACGGTCGAGACTGCTCTGATTTAATCATTTTCCGCCCAGCAGTCTCGGGGACATAAAAACAGCGAGGAAGAAACCTCTGGAACGGTGGAGAAAGGCAAAGCGGGGCGTCCAGAAGAACAGATCTACCTCTATCCATTATATCTGAAAGATTTAACCATAAATGGCTCTCAGTGGCCGGAGAGATAGATCTGTCAACATATAACCATAATCTTTAATACCCTTAACATTACTATAATTAGATGTCTGAGGGTTAAATACTCTGAAAGATACTGGTTTATTCCGAACCGTCCTCCTCGAAGAACACCCGGCAGGAACGGAGCGTCCTCACGGACAACTTCTCGCAATGCTCACAGTCAGCCCCCTCGAGAACTGACTGGGCATGCTCCACTCCCAAACAAGCAACACAAAGCTAATGTGTGTGTCCCCACCCGTGATATAACGTGAGCAGGGAACAGCACAATGCTTAAAATCTTGCTTGCTCGCCATATATATATATATATATATATATATATATTCACTCACCTAAAGGATTATTAGGAACACCATGCTAATACTGTGTTTGACCCCCTTTCGCCTTCAGAACTGCCTTAATTCTACATGGCATTGATTCAACAAGGTGCTGAAAGCATTCTTTAGAAATGTTGGCCCATATTGATAGGATAGCATCTTGCAGTTGATGGAGATTTGTGGGATGCACATCCAGGGCACGAATTTCCCGCTCCACCACATCCCAAAGATGCTCTATTGGGTTGAGATCTGGTGACTGTGGGGGCCATTTTAGTACAGTGAACTCATTGTCATGTTTAAGAAACCAATGTGAAATAATTGGAGCTTTGTGACATGGTGCATTATCCTGCTGGAAGTAGCCATCAGAGGATGGGTACATGGTGGCCATAAAGGGATGGACATGGTCAGAAACAATGCTCAGCCAGTGGCATTTAAACGATGCCCAATTGGCACTAAGGGGCCTAAAGTGTGCCAAGAAAACATCCCCCACACCATTACACCACCACCACCAGCCTGCACAGTGGTAACAAGGCATGATGGATCCATGTGCTCATTCTGTTTACGCCAAATTCTGACTCTACCATCTGCAAATTTTGGTGAGCTCTTGCAAATTGTAGCCTCTTTTTCCTATTTGTAGTGGAGATGAGTGGTACCCGGTGGGGTCTTCTGCTGTTGTAGCCCATCCGCCTCAAGGTTGTGCGTGTTGTGGCTTCACAAATGCTTTGCTGCATTCCTCGGTTGTAACGAGTGGTTATTTCAGTCAAAGTTGCTCTTCTATCTTGAATCAGTCGGCCCATTCTCCTCTAAACCTCTAGCATCAACAAGGCATTTTCGCCCACAGGACTGCCGCATACTGGATGTTTTTCCCTATTCACACCATTCTTTGTAAACCCTAGAAATGGTTGTGCGTGAAAATCCCAGTAACTGAGCAGATTGTGAAATACTCAGACCGGCCCGTCTGGCACCAACAACCATCTTTCTTTCGCATTCTGACATTCAGTTTGGAGTTCAGGAGATTGTCTTGACCAGGACCACACCCCTAAATGCATTGAAGCAACTGCCATGTGATTGGTTGATTACATAATTGCATTAATGAGAAATTGAACAGGTGTTCCTAATAATCCTTTAGGTCAGTGTATGTATATATAGTGTGTGTGTAACTTGACAGACAACAATACATAGACAAGGACAGTATACAGAGAGCGCAAGCTGAAGGCACAGAAGCTGACGCGATCTGCTTTCAGGGGTGCTGTCACGTTTCAATGTGTTTAAGTTCTGTTTTGTGATCTAGTTTCCCCCTGTCTTTGTGATTTTTGGTTTAGCCCTGTTAGTTTTTCCCGCTCCTCGTTTGTGTTCAGTTTCTTCACCTGTGTTCAGTTAATTATCCCATTAGTCCCAGTTCTTTTAAGCCTTGTGTTTTCCCTCAGTGTTGGTTGGTCGTCGTCCTTGTATGGTTGTGTTACTGAATTCCTGGAATTTGTTATTTTGTTTCCTGTAGCTGTTCCGTCTCCCGGTCCCGAGTTCTTTGTCTGTGTTTTACAGTGGATTACCTGTTTGTTTAATTAAAGTGCTTGCGTTTGAATTCACTCTCCGACTCATCCTTGCTGCAGCGTAACAGGTGCTTTATAGCTTCCTGACTCTGACGTCTCACTCTTCAATTGGACTGATTATACACGTGCTTCACGACGCAGTCACACAGGGGTGTTCCCACAGCGTAACTACGCAGCGTTTTTAATGGTTGTTCGATGTTGTTTAAAAGTAGACATTTCAAGCTTTCTATAGATATATTTCTGAGTTTCAGTTCATTTATGAGACGAGTTCCAGATCACGAGCAATGCAAGTTATATCGCGCCGGCGCGTCCATGTCGTGATTATATTGTCTGTTATATTTGCTTCTTATTTATTAAATCCAGGCAATTGGTTGATGAAACATTGATTAAAATTAAGATACAATTTATACAAAACAAAATTCACTTTAAAGAAAGGCTTTATACAAGAAAAACCTAATGTGGTCAAAATTAGGTCTCCTGATATATTGTGCATTTTATGATTACTCATGCTTTTCATAATCAACATAGATTAAATAAAAAAAATTAAATATTATTTAAACATAAATATGAAACTAAATACATTTTCTTAAATGGCTACAACAGTAGGGCTACAGTACAGAGAAATGTAATGTCGGACTGGAATTTGAGCGAACGCCGAGTTGCCGGTGAGCATGTGGGCAGGGGTGCGTTTTCTGAATAATAATCAAATAATTCCCAGCGATCGTCAAATATTATTTTTGCTTGAAATGCCCATCCCTACAAAATACGAAATGTCTTAATCAGACAACAGAAAAGCACCATAGCATAAGAAAGAAAATAAAAATAATAAATAAATAAATAAAATAAAAATACATTCAAGTAAATAATAAATAAAGGAATACAAGAGGCTCAGTAGCTTCTGCAGCATTATATATCATATTATATTATTATACAAGCATGTAGTTGGCAGTTGTTGTTGCTGTTACGTGACTAAGCAGTGTCTGACTAGTTGACACGTGGGGTGATGACATCATCGTTTCACAAAATATACGGATTGGCTGTACACACGAAAACGCAAGGGTGTCGTTTTGAGATTTATCCACTCTGGCACCCGGTTTCAGAAAATAGCGGTTTCAGTGTCCCAAAACGCCGGACCAGTCTGGACAAAGTGCCGATACGATACAAAATTTGTACGTATACAGCTAGACGTGTCTCCGTGTAGACAGGGCACAAGAGTCCTCACAATGATGGAAAAACGTCCATTTGATGATAAGTGCTTAATAAACCATGTAAAAAGATGAAAAGGTCAGGTTTAGAAGGTCAGACAGGGTTGTGCGATACACGGGCACTGGACAGATATAGATATATTTCACATGGTAAAATAATGATTTAGCTGATTTTGGTGCTTGATCTGCTGCTGTTCTGAAGTCCACCACTATGTGTCAGTGTATTACTCATGTGAGAACACACAGATCATCAGAAGAATCTCTGTGTCCGAAACACACACACACACACTCTCTCGAGCAGGAACTAGTTCTGAAGAAGTGCTGCTCAAAATAAATGTGTGTGTTATAAATACAATCTGGACGAACTACATTCATCATGATGTCATGATCTTGTGACCTAGAGATGCTTCACTGCCGTTCATACATCATACATCTCTCCTGTGGCCTCATGGCACGCTAATGTGTTCATCACACACACACTTCATACACTTCTGAAACACTTTATTTATTTTTTCTTGCATAAGATACAAAAACAGACAAACTTTCAGACAATAAACAAGTTATGGCGAAATGTAAAAGAAAGAAAGGAAGAATAAACAGGGTGGGTGGGGGGGCATAAAGTTGAATAAAGACATTATGAAACAATAACCATGGCACAAATTCTAGATGTTTTTATAGCTTTCTTATTTACAGGCACTGAAATAGTATTTAAATATAAATATAATTCTCGCTTGAAGATGTCAAAGTGGGGTTTACTTTTTGTATATTTACATTTAAGGATATAAACGTTCCAATAAATAAAAGGAGGTTAATACAAAAACTTGCTTTGATTATATTATTGTCATTAAAATATTCAAAAGAGCACTATCAGCAACACGGAAATATGAAAGCACCTTTAGTTTAGAGTCTATTCCCATAGTGTATGTGTGTGTGTGTGTGTGTGTGTGTGTGTGTGTGTGTGTGTGTGTGTGTGTGTGTGTGTGTCATCCAGTTTGCAACATGTGAAATCCAAACTTAGCAAAGAGCGCTGAGTTTCATGCAGTGTTCATACAATAAAATGGCTTTCACTTCGCCTACCCTTTTACCTCACACACACACACACACACACACACACACACACACACACACACACACACACACACACACACAAACACACGCACACACACACACACACACACACAAACAAACAAACAAACCTCAACACAAACACACACACACACATACACACACACACACAAACAAACAAACAAACCTCAACACAAACACACACACATATACACACACACACACAAACACTCGTGAAGGGACACACACACAAAGAAGCTTCACTCACATGTAACAGAGTTGTATTGTTTTGTTTTCGCTCGTCACTGAGAAATGAAACAGTAATCTCTGACGGAACAAGTAAGAAGAGAAGAAGAACTACACAAGGAGCCAGTCGATAATCTGAGTGTAGTATTTGCCTTCCGATAGGAGATAAGCTTTGATTGAACGTGCTGGCGCACATCCACACACTCACACACACACACACACCCACACACACACACACACACACACACACACACACACACTGATGGCGCAGCACTGATAATGAAGTTTGCTGAGAACTTGCTCGTTGTGTTTGTCGTAACCCCTGAAGGCTGAACCTGCGTATCCAAGCTTTTTAAATCTCACCAAATCTGATCTGAGTTGAGCACATCTGGGCAGAGTTCAAGTATGAGGCGCTCCGAGCTTATTTACGCATTTACACACACAATAGCCTCCAGAAAACACACCAGCTCGACTCTCTCGCACACAGAAAACACATCTGACATCTGGGAGTAACAGAACTAAAGTATCATTCAACTTAATTTTGCACTTTTTAGATGAACGTGAAAAAGATGGAAACACCTGAATTACTTTGTGTGTGATGTATAGTAAACAGTAGAATAACACACACACATATACTCAGCACAGCATGTGTCACACACACTGAGAGAAACGCTTTTATAGCTGCTATTACTGTCAGCCAATCAGAACCTGTATAACCTGCGTCACTCAGACCTGAACTTCACACACATCTGGCCCTGGCCAAACTGAGTCTGACACACACACACACACACGAAACCGGCCGTTCCAGCCTCCTGTCAAGCCAAACAAATGCTAGTCCAAATGATTAACTGTGAAGTTAAACATTTTACACCAACAAGAAAGTTCACATGATTTTTAAAAATTCCTGAAAAGGCCTGAAGCATTGATGGAAGATCGTCTTGTTGAGGATTTATTGAGGTTGATTTTATCTGTGCTGCTAGAGACCCTGTGGGAGCTCTGATGTTCACAGGTCAATAAGACATGAGGAGTGATCTGGTTATGATCAGTGGAGGCACAGCGCCATCTAGTGTTCACAGATCACACTGATCCTCCAGCAGGACACACACACACACCGCTGGAATACACAACTACATGAGAGAGAAAAACATTCCCCATCACCTGTGCATCCAATCAAACTCATTTGTCGGCTTGCTAGAAAACAGTAATAAATAAAACCATGGAAAATAACACGTCTTCATTGATTAAACACAAGAACATGACACAAAAAATCGAAATGAAGTGAGTTTTTGCTTAAAACAATAAAAAGTAGGCTATCTGCCAATGGGGTAAGAAAAACAATCTTTTATCTGTTTGAATTGTTTTTTTTTTAACCAATTGGTAGATAATTTAGCTTGTTCTATGAAAAAACTCACTTCTTTTAGATTTTTCTCCCCCATAAAACAAGACATAATATCTTATAGGCCTAGTATTTTACTCATCTAGTAAATGCATCTTGATTTAATAATTTTTTGATATTTGGACTGGAAAAAAGACAAAAATAAGAAAGAAAAGCATTTTTTGCAGTGAAGTAGAAAACCCCATTTGCAAATGCACAAAAGGCACTAATAGAGATTTTATTGGACAATATATTGTGTCACCAAAAAGGTAATGTACATATATTGTGCTGTTATAAGTTAACACTCTCGTCACATGACCATAAACGCTTGTCCCCTTGGCTAACGGACTTGTGAAGGGACTAGTGAAGGGGTTCGTGAAGGGACTAATGAAGGGACTAGTGAAGGGGTTCGTGAAGGGACTAGTGAAGGGGTTCGTGAAGGGACTAGTGAAGGGACTCGTGAAGGGGTTCGTGAAGGGACTAATGAAGGGACTAGTGAAGGGGTTAGTGAAGGGACTAGTGAAGGGGTTCATGAAGGGACTAGAGAAGGGGTTCGTGAAGGGACTAGTGAAGGGACTCGTGAAGGGGTTCGTGAAGTGACTAGTGAAGGGACTCGTGAAGGGGTTCGTGAAGGGACTAATGAAGGGACTAGTGAAGGGGTTAGTGAAGGGACTAGTGAAGGGGTTCATGAAGGGACTCGTGAAGGGGTTCGTGAAGGGACTAGTGAAGGGACTCGTGAAGGGGTTCGTGAAGGGACTAATGAAGGGACTAGTGAAGGGGTTAGTGAAGGGACTAGTGAAGGGGTTCATGAAGGGACTAGAGAAGGGGTTCGTGAAGGGACTAG
Source organism: Meda fulgida (assembly GCA_030578275.1). Classification (NCBI taxonomy): domain Eukaryota; kingdom Metazoa; phylum Chordata; class Actinopteri; order Cypriniformes; family Leuciscidae; genus Meda; species Meda fulgida. The sequence continues at coordinate 2,169,334 of CM060618.1, forward strand.
TGAAGGGACTCGTGAAGGGACTAGAGAGGGGACTCGTGAAGGGGTTCATGAAGGGACTAGAGAGGGGAATAGTGAAGGGGTCGGTAAGGGGACTAGTGAAGGGGTTCGTAAAGGGACACATGAAGGGACTAGTGAAGGGGTTCGTAAAGGGACTCATGAAGGGACTAGTGAAGGGGTTCGTGAAGGGGTTTGTGAAGGGACTAATGAAGGGACTAGTGAAGGGGTTCATGAAGGGACTAGAGAAGGGGTTCGTGAAGGGACTAGTGAAGGAGTTTGTGAAGGGACTAGTAAAGGGTTTGTGAAGGGACTAGTGAAGGGGCTTGTGAAGGGACTAGTGAAGGGGTTCTTCTTCACGTCTCCAAGAACAATTTTTCTGTTACTTTTCTTTGAACACTTTCTGACTGAAGGAAGGTACGGTAGGCAGGAACAGTACAGTAGATTCAACACTACCTGCCAAGCCAACATCTCAATACTGATTTCATTTCAAATCATTTGGACACTTCTACAATTCAGTGACAACCAAAACCACAAACCCCTTTATTATCTAGAAGAACAAAATAACAGTGTTTCTCTGTCTCTGTCATTCACTCTTTTCATGCGAGTTTTAAAGGGGACTGAGGCGATCACGAATTAAAAAAAATAATTATAAGGGATATTTCACCCAACAATGAAAATTCTGTCATCTTTTCCTCAACCTCAAGTTGTTTTAAACCTGTATGAGTTTCTTTCTTCTGCTGAACACAAAAGAGGATATTTTGAAGAATATTGGTAAACAAATTCTTTGATCCCCATTGACTTTCTTAGTATGGATAAAAACACTAGAAGTCAAAGGGTCCCACGGCATGTTTGCTTTCCAATATTCATAAAAGAGAGGTCTCCCTTTGAGATAGAGATACATAATCAATAATTAATAACAAAGAATGCATCTTCTCGTTTGTGTGTTCATGCATATTATATGAAACCCATCCAGAGGAACATTCATGCAGTTTTACAGATGCTTGTCCTGATCAATGCTTCAGTGTAAATATTCCTCTTGTGTGTGTGTGTGTGTGTGTGTGTGTGTGTGTGTGTGTGTGTGTGTGTGTGTGTGTGTGTGTGTGTGTGTGTGTGTGTGTGTGTGTGTGTGTGTGTGTGTGTGTGTGTGTGTGTGTGTGTGTGTGGGACTCATGTGTGTGGGACTCATCAGTAGAGGGCGCTCTGTGTCAAAGACATGGATTTAGGTGGGAGTTTTGATAGAAAAAATATGATAGATATACATTTCTAGTTTCAACATTATTTGTTGTTCAGATATTCCTCTGTATAATAAAAAAGCATCAGCTGTGTGCAAAGTGACCCACATTTGGTTTTTGACCACTGAAAATGTGTACAATTGACCAATTTACTCATGGAGCCGCATTAATATCTCCATATCTTTGGGATTGAACCATATAGGGCCTTTAAAATCAAGATAACAAAAGAAAAGTTTGTTAAGAACCAGAATATAAAAGGATATCACGATATATTTCATATTTCTTCAGTTACAGGCATGCAAACTTAAGGGGAAAAAAACAATAAGTGCTTTTACCATTTTTGAATCTTTGGCATTTAATGCATCAAAAATGGCAAAAGTCAACAAGCCAATCTCTGTGTAAAAATATAATAATGATGCTTTCTAAAGTATTTTTTTACCCCCCTGTATTAAATGTCCAGATTTAAGCTTATATTCCAGCGGTCTGGCTGTCAGTCGTTCCCAGACTTTTTGTATATTGAATATTGAATATTGTTTTGGTCCAAAACAATATTCAATATTCCCTGTACTACTGCTGTAAATATAACAAAACTAAGAGAACTATTATATAAAATGAATTAACCGGGATTCATTTTGTGATGCCAGACATTTCAACAACTGTATGTTCTTCAATAAAAATAAACAATAGTTGTTGAGGGTTATGATGTGAGTTTACATTTGATCATTTATTTATATATTAACATATTTTTTAAAGCTTCATTTATTTTGATATTTTAATAATAATTTATTAATTTAAATACTTTAAGTCTTATTGTCCTTGGAGGTTCCCTGTTTGAAACTGAAGCATGTGTGTTGCATCTACTGGCCACCAGGTGGCCCCATAAACCATGACATACTTCAGTCAAAGGCCATGCGGTACAGCATAATCCTTACATTATACTGATACATTCTGTGTATGAATGATTTTAAGAACAAATTCACCAAAAATTGCTTGATAAAATTTATTCTATATTTACACAAAAAAATATAGAAACAACTGTACCTATTCTATACAGCCTTATAATTGTGTTAAGAAGTTATATTTAGCCTTGGCAAGACTTCTGGTATTTTTTAAACGGACACAAGAGGTGTCTAACACTCAAATCTCAAAACAGCCCAAACGTCCCAACTGAGAATGTCCCACTTCAAGCCTCCATTAAAAGACACATCACGTATTCTACACTCACTAGCTACTGTTGCTTCTACACTATTACTAACCCTGCCGCTGTTGTGCCCGAATCAAGGCCGTTCGTGACACACACACACACACACACACATCGAGTTGAGTTATCTGACCCTTCATCTGGCCATTTGGTTTCTCAGCCTCTCCCACTGGCAGACACATTCCCACACACACACACCTCTGAACAAAGCGTCCATTTTCCCAAGGAAGGGTCAGCAGGTCCTCCATCATACAGAGGCTTGCTCTCGGCCAGACCCCCTCTCTCCAGCACCAGCCCACACACAAGCGCACATTGTTCCCACACACACCAGCACTCAACACACACCGAGAGACGCAGGGATACGCCACACACACACACACCAGCGGTCAACACACACTGCAGACCAGCTCAACACACACCGAGAGACACAGGGATACACCACACACACACACCAGTGCTCAACACACACCGAGAGAAGCAGAGATACGCCACACACACAAACACACACACCCCAACGGTCAACACACACTGCAGACCAGCTCAACACACACAGAGAGATGCAGGGATACACCACACACACACACACACACCAGCGCTCAACACACACCGAGAGATGCAGGGATACACCACACACACACACCAGCACTCAACACACACCGAGAGACACAGGGATACACCACACACACACACACACACACCAGCGCTCAACACACACAAGACGCAGGGATACGCCACACACACACACACACACCAGCGCTCAACAACACACACTTAGAGCCGCAGGGATACGCCACACAGACACACACACACACCAGTGCTCAACACACACCAAGAGACGCAGGGATACGCCACATACACACACACACACATCAGCGCTCAACACACACCGAGAGACACAGGGATACACCACACACACACACACACCAAGAGACGCAGGGATACGCCACACACACACACACCGCAGACCAGCTCAACACACACCGAGAGACGCAGGGATACGCCACACACACACACACACACACACACACCATAGACCAGCTCAACATAATACCGACAGACGCAGGGATACACCACACACACACACACACAACAGCGATCAAAACACACCGAGAGACGCAGGGATACGCCACACACACACACCAGCGCTCAACACAAACCGAGAGGCGCAGGGATACGCCACACACACACACACACACACACACACACCAGCGCTCAACACACACCGGGAGACGCAGGGATACGTCTCACACACACACACACACACTAGCACTCAACACACACCAAGAGACGCAGGGATACAGGCACACACACCGAGAGATAGGGATACAGACACACACACACACACCGAGAGACGCAGGGAGTCTCACACACACACACACCGAGAGACGCAGGTATACAGACACACACACCGAGAGACGCAGGGATTCTCACACACACACACACACACACCGAGAGACGCAGGGATACAGACACACACCGAGAGACGCAGGGATTCAGACACACACACACACCGAGAGACGCAGGGATACAGACACACACCGAGAGACGCAGGGATACACACACTCACACCGATAGACGCAGGGATACAGACACACATCGAGAGACGCAGGGATTCAGACACACACACCGAGAGACGCAGGGATTCTCACACACACACACACACACACACCGAGAGACGCAGGGATACAGACACACACCGAGAGACGCAGGGATTCAGACACACACACACCGAGAGACGCAGGGATACAGACACACACCGAGAGACGCAGGGATACACACACTCACACCGATAGACGCAGGGATACAGACACACATCGAGAGACGCAGGGATTCAGACACACACACCGAGAGACGCAGGGATTCTCACACACACACACACACACACACCGAGAGACGCAGGGATACAGACACACACCGAGAGACGCAGGGATTCAGACACACACCGAGAGACGCAGGGATTCAGACACACACACACCGAGAGACGCAGGGATACACACACACACACACACCGAGAGACGCAGGAATACACACACACACACACCGAGAGACGCAGGGATTCAGACACACACCAAGAGACGCAGGGATACAGACACACAAACACACCGAGAGACGCAGGGATACACACTAACACCGAGAGACGCAGGGATATACACACACACACACACACTGAGAGACGCAGGGATACAGACACACAAACACACCGAGAGACGCAGGGATACACACACACACACACCGAGAGACGCAGGGATACACACACACACACACCGAGAGACGCAGGGATAAACACACAAACACACCGAGAGACGCAGGGATACACACACACACTGAGAGACGCAGGGATACAGACACACAAACACACCGAGAGATGCAGGGATACACACACACACACATCGAGAGACGCAGGGATAAACACACAAACACACGGAGAGACGCAGGGATACACACACACACACACCAAGAGACGCAGGGATACAGACACACACACACAACGAGAGACGCAGGGATTCAGACACACACACACCGTGAGATGCAGGGATACAGAAACACACACACACCGAGAGACGCAGGGATTCAGACACACACACACCGTGAGATGCAGGGATACAGAAACACACACACACCGAGAGACGCAGGGATTCAGACACACACACACCGTGAGATGCAGGGATACAGAAACACACACACACCGAGAGACGCAGGGATTCAGACACACACACACCGTGAGATGCAGGGATACAGAAACACACACACACCGAGAGATGCAGGGATACAGATACACACACATGGATTGTTTGGGCCGATGTGCTGGACTCAATGTGTTGCTTGTTATTACAGCACCAGTGAACCAGTACACAATGAATCCACACACACACACACACACACACACACAGATACACACACACACACACACACACACACACAAACACACACACACACACACAAGTAAAGACTCTAAGAAAGCACATGGAAACCTTGCTAAGTATTGATACTCTTACTGATCATTTGCGGAAGGTTCTCGTTTAAAGCATCAGAGACACACACACACACACACACACACACAAACACACATATACACACAGACACACACCACACACAGACACAGACACACACACACACACTCCGGGTGTGCTGGATTACTGAACTCCGTCGACTCCCATGTAAACCTGGAAGAGCATTGTAATGTCCTCGGACACAAATATTTGGCTCTATTGCTAAAGTTTGAAAAGCATCATTCAGTTGATCATTAATTCTGTGAAATATTGAGGAGAACCAGAAAACATTCTCAATCTCTAATCAAAGTCAAGTAACCTTTACTTACAGTCAAACCTAAATGTATTCAGACCCTCAACATTTCTCACAGTATCACAGTTTATTCACTATAGTTTAGAAAATGATAATAAAATATGACAAGAGAGTTCTCAGATCAGTTGATATTTCACTGGTTTTGTCCATCCTTCTGTTAGACTCTCACACATGAATTATGTTGAATATCTGTCAGCTGTTAAATTTAACTACACAATTAGATAATACCAGTTTAGCTCAACCAGTGACCAAGCAATGCTTCATGTTGTTCAGTCTGTGTGTAAAAAGAGCATTACAGAAAAAACACTTCAGCAAAACATGATCAGCTCAAAGTGGCGCAATCATTTTTGCTCCCACATTTGTATAATGTCACTGGTAGTCACTGTATGAAGAGTTTTTGTGTATAATGTCACAGTTTGCTTTATTTTGCTCTCCTCACTTACATAAATGAACTATAGTGTCCTGTACTCACTAGTAAAAAAATATCAAAAATGATATCAGGTGTCTGAATAATTTTTGGTTTGACTTTTTAACAGTACAGTTTGTTTACAGTGATTACAGAAAAATAATGCAGCACAGATTACAGCAGACAAGAATATGTGTAGAAGTCTTTCTCTTCCACTTGACTACTGTCATGCCTTGGTGAACAGAGAAGAGAACAGCTATTTAGCTTTTGGTGTATTTATTAGTGGCCTCCTCAACAACACCTGCTTTAACGGCACACACGTTACAATGTACCTTGTGGTTTATAAAAAAAAGTGTGGTCAATTTAACTGAACACAAGCGCTGAGTTCCTGCCAGACGCCACACACACGCTCATGTACGCTTCTCTGGTGGTTTACCACAGGTGTGTGTTATATTACAGCGCAGTAAACACCTGCTTAAGGCACACACTCCTCACACACACTCAGACCTGGTTTAATATGAGCAGATCCTCCACGACAGGGGGACCGATGAGATCTTTCTTCAGCCGGAGACACAGGTTTGGAGATCTGCACAAACCCATGTTTACTTTCAGACGCTTCCCTCGAAGAAACACAAACACACACACACACACACACACACACACACACACACACACACACACACACACAGTAAAGTAAAGACTCTTAGAAAGCACATGGAAACCTTGCTAATTATTGATACTCTTACTGATCGTTTGCTGAAGGTTCTCGTTTAAAGCATCAGAGACACACACAGACACACACACACAGACACACCTGGCCAGGAGAATGAACTAGATCAGGGCATTATATCTGTTCAGAACAATATAAAAAGATTAGGATTAACCTCTTCGCTTGTCGGACAAAAATTCCAGATTTTTTATTTTTTGGGGGTCAATTAAATATATAGTACATATATAGAATGTACTATATTTTAATTTGATAATGTTTTTTAGTTAATATTTTGTATTTTTAGGGGATTTTACGGTACTAAATTATATTTACGCAGTATTTATAATCCATTTATTAACTTTTAAGCATAGACCTGAAAATTACATTTCCAACTTAAACTGTGGTAAATCTTACATTTTAAAGCACTTGATCTCTTTTCAAAGACGACACTTGGCAGATTATTGCTGAGGTAAAAAATGTAACTTAAAAAGTTACAGAATTTTACGTGTGTTGTTATGAAAAATACATAAAAATATCCTACTATTTTCAATTCTTATATGAAATATATTTTTCAAAATCATATTTTACTCTGAAACTGAGAAAATCAAAGCCATTAAATTTAAACAAGTTGTGCTCCAAATTTGAGGTGGATATCTAAAAAAAATGAGCTTTCAGTGAGTGTTTGTTTGGCTGCAGTTCCGAACGCTTCCACTAGAGGAAATGTGTCTCATTCATTTCCAATGCCCTCATTTTTGATCGCGAGGAGCACAAGTGTGACTATTTTATTCAGGGCCATTTAACTTGTATTAGTGGTCGACCGATATATCGCCGAGGCCGATATATCGGCCGATATTTGTTTTGTTTTTTTATATCGGCATCAGCCGATAAATATTTCCGTTTGGCCCATATATTTCAAAACAGTTTGTGACAGTGCTTTGGCGCTTTTTTCCACTGGCGCGAGCAGAGAGCATGAATGAACTGAATACGCTCGCTCTGCTCCGCCCAGCACCGCAAGACAAGCCACTCAGAAGTGAAGCAGATATCTGACAGACACAGTAAATGACCAATCAGCATTAGCTTTCTAACCTGACGCTACATTGTTACACACAAAAACACTCCGGCGTGCAGCGAAGTCTATTCAAACAGTACCGTGATGTGTCAGATCTGCAGCCCAGCGACAGCTCCAGTGGGGGGTCACACATGTGATATAAATGAATTCAAACAAAACTGAAAACATTTTACCTCACAGTCAAAAATCCTCTGACTGGCTGTTCCCTATACACGCGCTGTTCTCGGTTAGGTTTAAACTAGACGCTGTTTCCTCACGGACTGAAAAGCTGAGTCGCGTGCACTACAGATCAGTGATCGCGTGAGGTAGATGAGAGGAGAACACTGTATGGTATAATACTAATAATAATACGTTTGGGGAAAAAAATCCTTGAAAATGTTATTCACTATCTCTATCTGCTGTATTTAATTATCCACGATTGGCGTAATATTCTGTGTAGTATACCTTTTCATATGTTCTGGTCGGATTTGATGTTAATCGAGCATGCAAATACATGTGACAGCTTGCAAAGTTTCAAAGAAACTAACAAGCAAAACTAAACAGACATAAATCATTATTATTTAAATATACTTACAGTAAAACAACCTGTTTAAACTAAATAGTGTAAATAAACTATGTGAGATTTATATTTAACTATGTATATTGTACATAAAATGTATGGAACTGCACATACTATTTTGTCATTAATTTATGAATATTGTTTAGATTGGTTCATTAATGATACATCTTATTTGTAACCTGAAGTAAGCAGCAGTAATTATTAAAACTTTTATTTATTGAAGTGTTACAGTACTTCATTTGTTTACATTTTAATTACTTAATTAGTTAATATGTTTAATTGCAAAAAGAATTTTGCATAAATATTATGTACAATAAACGTTCATTTAGTTTCACCAATATTCTTTGTCTCTAATTTACTTTATTCACATGTATTGTATCGGCCTCATATCGGCCAGATTGCTTTCTCAATATCGGCATCGGCCATTAAAAATCCCATATCAGTTGACCACTAGTTCAAATCATGTCCATAGTTCACATAGCGAGTGCCAAAACCTTAACCAAGTTTCGTACCATTCCGATGAAGAAAAAATATTTTAAAAAACGAAACGTCCACTTTTTCTCTTTGTTTTGACCGAAGAGCACCAGAGGGTTCAGGAATATCTACTCTACCGCAGCGCATCTAAACACCAGCTGTAAACAGGGAAGAGTAGATGGTCTAAACCAAAGCCAGCACAACACAAACACATGCTTCCCACTCTTGAGTAAGATAACCGGATGTTTCTGTGTCGCTCCCACCGAGAGACTGGCATTCCTGCCCAACTTCACTGACACTTCAGCCTCTTTAGAGTCCCTCAGCCGTGAGAGTCACTTCTGTTGGACATCGGGTCCCTCTCAGAGCAGAAAGGAGGGCTTGTTTGAGAGAGAGAGGGTTATAGTGGATCTCTGTCCCGGCTCAACAATAGAGCAATTCTGCTTGGGAAGAGGGGCAAGTCCTTTCAAACACACCCAGCGCCCACTGTCCACTAGCTAAATCTACACACACACACACACACACTTGGAATAATAAAGAGGATGCGCTGTCATCAACCCCAGCCTGACAGGATCAGTACACAGGAGTATCAGTAGATATGCTAAAGGGTCTCATCACAGGTTCAACCACAAATGATCACTCTGTGTTCATAAGAGTCGACCAAACTGAAACTAATAATATCTCCTTCAATAACTTGGGCTGTGAGATTATGAACTTCAGTATGAGTATGATGAGATCTGTCAGTGTCAATATAGAGCTGAAGACATTGAAACCAGGCTGGTACCAGATCAACACTGGCACATGAAGCATTAAATACCTAACCCATTTAAAGAAGCATGTTAATACCATCCCTTTACCATGGTACTTGTTTTGGTAAGGGTTGGTTTTGACGTTTTGCTAACCACACCAAGTCATTTTTAACACACATTAACGCAGCACCTGTGTGCTTGAAATACTGTGCTATTTTAAAAGCATAACCGAACACTAGAACTGTTAACATATATTTCTAAATGGGTGTTAACAAAACAAATATTAAGAAAACATATATAAACAAAATCATCTAAATAAACGGACGTAATTACGTCAGAATAACTATGATTGACAGGCAAACAAGTGAAGACTTGTTGAAAAGATGACAAAAATGTGAATTGTGTATGGATTATTGACGTACTACTCTAATGAATAGCGAGTTGTGTACCAATCATATCTGTTAGCCTACTGTTATTAATAAAGCTGTTAGCATATTAACGTTACATGTATCTCACGGTACTTACCAGTTTCTGCTGAGGAGGTTGTGCTTCTTCTCTTGCTTTAGCCAATCCTTCATCCTTTAAAGTAAATGTATTATTCCACATGTTAAGTTATTCCAGAAGTTATATCTAAGACACGCCAGAATCCCAGAGACACAGGATTCATGTTCACTTTCCCAGGGCTCGTGTCTGAGGCTTTAGCATCCAAACAGACTGAAATACATCCACATCCACACAATCCAGAAACTCATGCAGTTCTCCCCTTCAATGAGGCTGTCGACCCACGTGCCACACACACATACACATACACATACACACACACACACAAACACGAACACACACACACAGTTAGACTGCCAGCGGCAGACTGAAGCTCTGCTCCTCAGTCCCATATCACACACTCACACTCTCTCTCACTCACTCTCTCTCTCTCTCTTTCTCTCTCTCTCTCTCTCTCTCTCTCTCTCTCTCTCACACACACACACACACACACACACACACAGCATCTAACCATGGGAACTATACAGTTCTCTATTATTGTATTTAACTACTATGCACAAACATTAAAATGAATATGATTTGCTCTTTTTGTCATTTTTTTGTTGTACTCACACTTTTTTTTCTTTAATTTTATCTGTCTATAATTAAACTGTAGACCCTTTTCACAGACATCTAATATAAAATAGGAAATGAACATTTACATTTCTTTAGTAAAGCCTTACTATAAATATCACATGATTCTGAATGTCAACACAATGTAAAAAGTGTTTTTAATATGTCTAATGACGATGTTATTGTATATATTGTATATCGGACTGCTCTGTATAGTGTACTGTGCTTGAGAAGTACCCATGTTCTCCAAAATAACAACCTTCAACATATACTTCAACATGTTGTCATGAATTGATTATGACCAGGCACTGGTGTTTGTGTTAATGACAGCATCGCGTGTGAGCAGTTGAGCGTGAGTAAGATAAGATCAGCTGTTGTCACAGGACACAAAAGAGTGAATCATGCTTTCATTAATGTTCTTCACCAGCTCCAGACATGCTTTCATTTCACACATCTCAGGCCAGCTTAGAAGATCAGGAGTGGACTGAGGATTAGGATCCAGTCAAACTGGGACTGATTATTTACAATTGCAATGCTTTCAGAGACTGGAATGATACTTAATGTGGCATCATCATAGTAATATTGCTGTTCAATAGATCGTTCCCCAGTTCTTCTTCAGGCATTAGTCAATCTCTTCCCGTAATCCCAGACTGATCAGATCTCTGCGTGCAAACTTGTTTTGAAGACCTTTTTGTTATTCAATTGTATATCTAATGCTAACAAATAAGAACAATGAAGTTTTTCAATGTAAATTAACACCAATCTTACATAACATTTCATTATTGATCAAATGTTTGGCTCACTAGGGTAAATTAACAACTTCTGTTAATTGGCCAAATAAGGTAATTATACAATGCTAATAATAATATGCTACTAATGTTACTTTAGTAAATGCATCTTTATTTAAGAATATTTAGATATTTGGACTGGAAACAAGACAGAAATACTAAGTAAGAAAAACATTTTTGCAGTGTAATTGTAATGCGAGTTGATTTGGATAAAGCTAAAGCACTAGTGGTGCTATAGAAGCAGTAACCCGTTCCCTGATCCAGCGCTTGCTTTAAGAGCAACACCTCCTGTGGCTGGAGTCCAGCTTAACCACACACACACACACACACACACACACACACACACACACACACACACACAGGCTCTTTCTAGTGTACCGTGCAGGAGAGGTGCGTGACTGGAGCCTGCAACCAAAACACAAAGACATTGTTTTCAGTCAAACCCCCTTTTTGGTAACTCAACCACATTCCTGTCTTGCATTCCTGAGTTACTCTAAAGTTTTCCTTTTTTTTTCTCCTTCTGAGAGAGATACACATAACATGGTATACAGTAGCCCTGAAAACTGCAGCTGTTACAATTAACACGACAATAAATTCACAAACGAGTAGCACAGAATAAATAGATACATTGATTGTTTTAAAGGATTAGTTCACCTTCAAATAAAAATGTTTTGATAATTTACTCACCCCCATGTCATCCAAGATATCCCTCTTTTTCATTCAAAAAGAAATTAACGTATTTTAAGGAAAACATTCCAGGATTTTTCTCCATATAATGGACTTCAATGGCAACCACCGGTTTGAAGGTTCAAATGTGAGTTTCAGTGCAGCTTCAAAGTCTCGACACGATCCAGCCGAGGAATAATAGTCGTATCTAGCGAACGATCTGTCATTTTCTAAAAAAAAATTATATACTTTTTAACCACTTCTTGCACTATCTCTGAGATGCACCATCACGTTGGAAAGGTCACGCGTGACGTAGTTAAACATCCAGGATATGCACACGTAAGGACCATTTTAAACAATAAACTGACACAAATACATATAAATATGTGTCATTCAACATACAATAACTTTGAACGGTCCTCCTACTCCAAACTTGTAAACACTGGGTCGGTACTTGGTCGGTACTACGTCACGCGTGACCTTTACTTTCCAACTTAATTAAAGCTGCAGTCGGCAAGTTTGGTAGATTGAGTGGACTTAGGCAAAATGTTTGATTGTTTACAACTCTCATGCCCCTCCCCCACTATCAACAAATACCCTCCCACCGAGTTCGTGCTCGTCAGTGCGTATGTACCACGAACCTGCCCAACAAGTGCTAACGTTAGCTATCCATACCAACACATTTGGGCAAACATACTTAGATTACTAACATAACACTAAGAAATAAAGTAACTGGTTGATAAAGCACAATTACCTGTCGAGAAGAAATGTTGCAAGCTCTGCATTCAGGCTTGAACCCAATTAAATCACGTAAATCTCGGATGCCGATCCGATGTTTATCCTGGTTTTATTACGGCCACGGTCACTTTCTTTCTTTACTTCTTTCTTTTCAGCAGGTGTTCTCTTTTCCTGTGTTGTTTTTGACCTCCTAGCTCTTGAGGTTAACCGAGGAATTGTAATCTTTTTCCACCATCACTCTTCGTTACTGCGCGAACTTCAGGCGTGTGCATGTGATTGTAACGTGCGCGAGGGGTGGCGTGTGCACGACCTGTGATTGACAGTCAGATCTCACACCCCCCTGTGCTGATTGGACCCGATGATCCGGGAGTGGTGGATTTTTGCAAAACAAATAACACGCTCCAGGTGGAGTTAGAAGCTCGTTTTTTTTTTCTAAAAACACTTTATTTATGTTGTTCTGTCGGAATATAGTGTCGATTTCACTGAATATGATCAAAAAAATGTTGCCAATGGCAGCTTTAATTGTCAGTCTCTTTTGATTTCTGTCTTCGCCTGTGTTCTGTCAATTGGTTCAGTTTTGTCTTTCTCCGCCCCCTGTCTGTTTGTTTCTATGATGTTTGATTGATTGTTAGTTCAGTTCAGGTGTGTCTTGTTAATTTGCTCTTCCGTTCTATTTGAACCCTATCTTCTCTTTTGTTGTTCATGTATTTGGTTGTCCTGTTTCTGTACACGTGATCCTGTTTTGAGTTAGTCTTTAAATAAAGCTGTTGCACGTAGATCCTGTTTCATCCTTGCTGCAACTAGATCCTGAAATGGATCTAGCAGCACTCCAGTTGATCCATCTTTGCCAGGGAACGCACTCGCTCGAGGACCACATCAGTGATTTTTTGGACATTTGAAATTCCACCAACCTCCCAGACTATGCTCTGATTGACTTTTTCTGCCATGGACTCAACCACTCACTTCAATCCATCCTCGTCCGTGATGGTGCTCGACCATCCCTGAGCACGTTCATGGATTATGCCTTTCTAAAGGGTGGCTCCACTTTCACTGTGGGGGAAGTGAAGCCCTCTGCCAAGATGCCCGCCGTTTCTTAGCCCTCGGAACAGATGGCCAAGCCTGAGGCTCCAGTCCTCGTCCAGAGCCCAGAGAGAGTCCCCGTCCTCGTCCAGAGCCTCTAGAGGACCCCCATCCTCATCCAGAGCCCTAAGAGTATCTTCGTCCAGAGCCCCGAGAGTGTCCTCATCCAGAGCCCCGAGAGTGTCCTCATCCAGAGCCCCGAGAGTATCCTCGTCCAGAACCTCGAGAGTATCCTCGTCCAGAGCCCCAAGAGGACCCCCGTCCTCGTCCAGAGCCCAGAGAGTGTCCTCGTCCACAGCCCCGAGAGTGTCCTCATCCAGAGCCCCGAGAGTATCCTCGTCCAGAGCCCCGAGAGTGTCCTCGTGCAGAGCCCCTAGAGGACCCCCGGCCTCGTCCAGAGCCCTTAGAGGACCCCCGTCCTCGTCCACAGCCCAGAGAGTGTCCTCGTCCAGAACCCCGAGAGTGTCCTCGTCCAGAGCCCCGAGAGTGTCCTCGTCCAGAGCCCCGAGAGTGTCCTCGTCCAGAGCCGTGAGAGGACCTCCGTCCTCATCCAGAGCCCAGATAGTGTCCTCGTCCAGAGCCCCGAGTGTCCTCGTTCAGAGCCCAGAGAGTGTCCTCGTCAAGAGCCCAGAGTGTCCTCGTCCAGAGCCCCGAGAGTGTCCTCGTCCAGAGTTCAGAGAGTGTCCTCGTCCAGAGCCCAGAGAGTGTCCTCGTCCAGAGCCGCGAGAGGACCCCCATCCTCGTCCAGAGCCCCGAGAGCGTCCCCGTCCTCGTCCAGAGCCCCAAGAGGACCCCCGTCCTCAACCAGAGCCCCCCTCGTCCAGAGCCTCGACCCTTAGCACAAAATGTCTTTATATATCCATATGGTGGGAGAACACATACCTGGAGCTGAGCTTCTTGCAGAGAAGGCGGAGACCAATCTCTCGAGTAGAAAGCCAGGTCCACTGTCCTGGTGCATAAATGGGGTTGCAACGACAGTGAAGGTCAGTTTGTTTCTTCTGTCCATTTCCTGCACGTTGAAGAAGGACATGTGCTTGGTTCTATACTGTCTAGCTCCGTTGGACCCAGATGTCAACAGGTACCTCAGAGGGTATCCCAGGACATATTGGAAAGGGGTAATGCCAGTGGAAGGTTTCTGAAGGGAATTTTGAGGATATTTTGCCCAGAGTAGGCAAAGGTCCAGTCCGACAGACTCTGCTGACATTACATTCTAAGAGACTTTAGGGGTTCTTGGTTTAGGCATTCGATTTGACCATTAGATTGTGGGTGATATCCTGAGGTGTGGCTTACATTTACGTTGAGCGGCCGAAAAGAAGGCCGTCCAGACCCGAGATGTGCACTGGGGACCCCGGTCTGAGACAGTATCTTCAGGTAGTTCATAATAGCGAAACATGTAGTGGAAGAGATGATCTGCTGTTTCAAACGCTGTTGGGAGCTTGGGTAAAGGGTTAACTTGCATGCTTTAGAAAAGTGATCAATGACTGTTAATATAATGGCACAATGCCTCCACTCTTCAAAAGCTGCTTACATAGCCAGAATGTTCACATGACTCACATCATTATTACGTTCGGCAGGGGAGAGTTTACAAGAAAAATAAGGACATGGGTATAGTTTAGGAACCTTGACTTTGGGAAAAGACGGAGCCTATTCCTGTGTTCGAAGCCCCTCCTTCTACCACAAATGGGACGTTGGGATCAGGATGATGCAATATGGGTGCAGAAGTGAAGCAATTCTTTGAAGGGCCGGCGTACCAGAAACAGTTAGGTTTTTCCTCCTCTTAGCATGGAGGTGATTGGGGCTGCAAGTATGTTAAAGTTTCTGATGAATCATCTATAGAAGTTAGCAAACCCTTGGAATCGTGGTAGCTCTTTCACTGTGGTAGGTTGAGGCCAATTCAACACCGCCCACACTTTACTGTCATCAGTAGCTACCCCCTCAGAACTTAAAATGTAAACTAAGGAGTTGGATGTTTGATGGAATACATATATTTTTTTAATTCAAAGAGCATATTCTGCTAAAATAAGACATGAACTTTCCCATAAATTATGTTTTGTATGATCAAATAGATTTTTAAATGCTTATATTTCAGGTTGGACCAGCAAATGGGCATGTGAAATCCTAAATGTGTGTCTCAGGACTCTGACTGTTTCTATTTCTTGTTGCTCTTTCTCCCATTCATAGTAATATGATGAGTGCACCGTCTGTGCGTATAGAAAGTCTTTAGTAAGATGAATATTATGCAATTTTCCTAAACCTGTGTGTAGCATAGATGTTGTGCAAGCTGTCAAAATACAAAAAGACAACTTTATTACTGAAAATTTTAATCTTCTAGTCTAGGGTGATGTCAGTATGTACATTATAACGATGATTTGGGACAAATACCCACATATCCACGTTTCTGTTAATGTTATTTAATGGAAAACACAGCAACATTTTCAGTAACCTTAGCTGGGTGGTGTCGCTGGTGTATGTACACATATAGAAAACAATATGTTTGAATGAATCATCCATGTAGATGATAAGTCCAGTGCGGAACCCCCGGGAAAGCCCCGCTAATGTTTTTGAAAAAAAGTTTCAAGCCAAAGCCAGGTTTTTTTTTTTTAACATTTTCACAAAATGTTCATTAAAAGCAACTCATTTAACAATGTTCGTTAAAACAAACAAATAAAAAAAAAAGTATTCTAGCTTAATGCCTTATATTTTTATCAACACTTGAATCTGGGTAAGTTTCATTAAAAAATGCAATATTCTGGTCAAAAAGCTGAGAAAATCGCATTTTCGTCAAGGAATACATCTGGTTCAGATTCAGAAAGTTTGAGTCCATCAACACTCCTAATGCTTCACAGTTCTATAGCTTGTGATTTATATGCTGTTTAATGTTGATGATCACATTATTTTACATATGCATTGACTTACATACGCAATTGCCCGTTTTTGTTTCTTCTCCTGTGTTTTGATCAGAAGATTCAGTATAACAATATTAACCGTTGTTATGCATTCATTTGTGCATAAAATCCACTAAAAATCTTTTGAAAGTCCCATTATGCCATTGAAACCCAAATTCCAAATTTGTGACTAGTATAAAAAATTATAATGAAACCAAAAATATTAATGAGAATGTAAGACAAAGAGACTACAAGGCCAACCTAATGAAACTGAAGAAATTAGAAACTTTTTTTCTCTCTATGGTAAAACACAAGTGATTTAATATTATTACTGTTTTTACTTTGTGATTTTTAGGTTATTGTACAAGGCCATAAAATACGTAACTTGCCGCTTCACTTCTATAGTACAATGCATTGTTGAAGAAATCAACAAACCGTTTTGTTGCAAAGTGGTCTTTCAACCATGTTGGTTTATGATGTCACGCACGTAATGGAGTAATAACTGCTTTTAATGAATCTGAGATCGAATTAACGGTAGATGTTTTGCTATAAATTACGGACATGGCATCTGAGGACTATTTCTAATTTTTCTTTCTCTAATTTTGCTTTATTTCCAGATTCAATAATAGGCTCGTTCCTGGACGTTCACACATGCGCACTCTTTAAAAACTGTGCTTAAAATCTCTTGACAAACTTAAAGACAATTTGTAATTGAAAACTAAAATTTTTTTATTTATTCTAAATAAAAGATACAGATTGTACTGAATGTCAGTTTGCTTATTTTCCTCAAGATAAGGATGTATTGACTCCACATGTCATGAAAACTAGAAACTCTGCTTCTAACTACAGGTCGAGATCTGTCGCTCAAACACACAACTCTGCGATGCTGTTTGTGAATGTTCATTAGAGCAATGGTTTCGTTGAACTGCTGATAACGACATAATTTGCGACAATAGTTGGCTAACAATGCTTTTGGGAAACACACATAGCAGAATCTCCCACTAAGTTGACAAGAACACTCATGAATTTACACTTTTGAAAGGACATTGCATTGCAAGGAAGCGCGAGAGATGTCCATCCCCACAGAGGTCTGTGTGCAGACAGTGGTGCGTGCTGATATTTGGCAGTGTGGCTGTGCGTGACTAGCAGAGATACACCTGTCTGCTGCTCAGGTAGAGGAGTGTGTGAGCACGCATGGGCCTGCCTTCAGAACAATACTGCCATTGTGACGAGCTCCGACTCACAGAGAGGAGGACAACCGAGCGCACACACACACACACACACACACACACACACACACACACCCTGTGAGCACACATGCTTTATTTATAGTTACACATTCACCGTAACTTCTATGGAAGAAATTTACTTTCAACGGGAAAGGCAGCTTAGTTTGCTATACGATCGTGGAAAGATAAAGTGTGAACACTTTCTATTCGAGATGGATAGCAATCTGTTCATTCAGGACGTGGTTTGACAAGCAAACAAGATGTAAATCAGCCAATTATTAATGCCTAGGTAACACTTTACAATGAGTTAACATTAATGCATTAACTAACATTAACTAACAATGAGCAATACATTTGTTACAGTATTTATTAATCTTTGTTAATGTTAGTTAATAAAAATCCAGCTGTTCCTTGTTTGGTCATGTTAGTTCACAGTGCATTAACTAATGTAAACAAATACAACCTTTGATTTTAATAACGTATTAGTAAATGTTGAAATTAGTTCATGTTAGCTAAGGAGGTTAACTAATTTTAACTAATGAACCTTATTGTAAAGTGTTACTAGTGACTCTAGTTGTTGGGGTCACATGGGAAAACATTTCCTGTCTCAATCACAATACAGCAAGAATGAGATCATGATTTACATAGTGAAGTGAACGTGCCACATAAAGTTTTCACCATGGCATTAGCAACATCATGTAGGCAAACAGTGATATTTGCATACAATGTGGGAATAGTTGATCGGATTTAAGTGGCCGTGGAAATGGAGTGTGCTTTTACACAAATGAATAGTGGAAATGTCCAAATGCTTTTGTATCGGTGCACAATATGACTTAAATCTTGAACCCATCTTTTCAATGACATCCAATAGTTGGATAAATTAAAAGAAGAATGTAGTTCAAGAAATCCTCAATGTGAAAAACACATTTTCTTCCGACATTAGAAAATAATAAGAAAGATGGTACTGAAATTCTCCTTCATATTTCAAAAGTTTTAGAAAATCAGTTCCCCAATTTCCAATTTATTTCTGCACTGATTTAACTGTGTGACCTGTGGTTTGTGATAAGAGAATACTACCAATGAAATTCCACTGACATGAAACCCTGGATTTCTTCCTGCAGGAGTGTGTGTGTGTGTGTGTGTGTGCCGTCTTCATAAAGGTAGTATTGTTAAGTTGCGTGCGAAGCTCATGCTGGAGGCTCTGTTTCTCCGCCCACTCCTGTAAACCACAGCCATTTCTCCTCTCCTCTCCTCCCCCTCTCTCTTTGTTACAGGTAAACATTTGATGTCCGCACGCAATCCCTGGAGAACCCCCGCCCTCTCCTTCCCCAGATCACTCTCAGCCTTACACACACTTACACACACACACACACACGCTTCTTCCTCATTCCAGTGGCATTCCTGTCCTCTTTGACTCAGCACCTGCTCTGTTCCCTCTGCTGAAAGTAGAACTGAACGTTTTAATTGTTTTAGTTATGATTACATTATTAATCAATGTCACTGGTAAAATGTTTCAAAGAATCCAAGGAATTGTCTCCTAAATCAGTTAAAACAAGCTTGTGTACATTGCAAAACAAAAACATTTAGAGATATGAAAAACAAGACATGTATAATGAAAGTATAATCACAAGCAGTTTGTTCAATAACGGATTATGAGAAGAGCTCTTTCAATGGGACAGTTAATAACAACTTGATAATGAAGTTCAAAACTGAAAGTTGCTGTTTTTAAAGACTTTCATGCTCATT
This sequence comes from Meda fulgida, assembly GCA_030578275.1. Taxonomy (NCBI): domain Eukaryota; kingdom Metazoa; phylum Chordata; class Actinopteri; order Cypriniformes; family Leuciscidae; genus Meda; species Meda fulgida. The sequence continues at coordinate 2,189,275 of CM060618.1, forward strand.
TGGAAACTCACATTTTCAAAATCCAGCCATCAGTCAATTATCCCAAAAAGTGCACAAAGCAAAAGGTGTCCTTGCAGTCAGAAGCTTGAAATATTCTAGAGAATAGTGATATTTCAACAATTCCTGACAAATAATTAAGTCAATTAAGTCAATGGCCAAGTGCCAAACTAAAGTGCTTCAACAACCTTTGTACATGTACCATATGAACGAAACATGGTAATGCTGTGTTTGGAGTTGTTTAATCATCCTCTGGTGAGATATTGATTTGATTGGCAGATCAAGGGATCTAAGGGATAGTAAAGTGTCCATCGGATGCACACTTCAGAATCTCACTGGAAGAAGGTACTTTTCTCCTACTCTTTTATGAGGACTGTGAATTCAGACATACGTCTTTTGTCACGTGCTGTTTTCCGCCTACTATATGCAGTCAGAGAGAAAATCACTCACTGAATAATGTGTGTAGCTTTAATAAGGATTAATTTATATTTAATTTATAATTTATGCAGTGAAGACTGTGAAATGTTTGATAACTAGATTCAATTTCTGTATATTTCTTACCCGTTAGACCTACCTAAAAATCTTAAAGCACCGTTTCCAAGGTTACAAGGGTCAAAAACAATGCAGAGCAGGTACTGTAATGAAGCAGCAGACACTAGGGGATCCATTTGCAGCATTTATAGAGTAGTCAAACAGGCAGGGATCAACAACAGCAAACAAGGAAATGGAGACAAGGCAGAGATAAACCAGATAACAAGCAATGGTCGGGGCAGGGGGCGAAAATCAAGGTCCAGTAACAATCCAAGTCAAGGTAGGCAGAGAACGATCAGAAACGGGGTACACAGTCCAAGGTCAAGGCAATAAATAATCCACAGTAATAAACGCTCAGAATGACAGCCAGGAAAGTAAAGACTTCGCACTGCTGTGGTGCGTGGAAGTGGTTTATATGTGTGTGTGAATGAGATGCAGGTGTGTGTAATCAGCGCTGTGCAGGTGTATGGTGTTTGGTGTAATCAGTCCAGGGAGTTGCATGATGGGAAATGTAGTCCGTGATAACCCAGGGAGTGAGTGGCTAATCGTGACAGAGCCCCCCCCTTTAAGAGCGGCTTCCAGACTCAAAAAAACAACAAAAACACAAATGTTCAGGAGGGTGGTGAAGCGGAGGTGGTCTTGGGGGAGGGATGGAGGGCCAGGTCCGTGCAGGGGAACAGGACCAGGGCATACAATGGTCCCATCGTGGAGCATGGGCGGACCTGGGTCGTGGAGCGTGGGCGGAGCCGGCTGTGCAGGCGACCAGGGCGGAGCAGGTGGTTCAGGGGTCCAGGGTGGCCCAGGCAGTTCAGGGGTCCAGGGTGGCCCAGGCAGTTCAGGTGGCCATGGTGGCCCAGGCAGTTCAGGTGGCCATGGTGGCCCAGGCAGTTCAGGTGGCCATGGTGGACCAGGCAGCTCAGGTGGCCATGGCGGCGCGCCCATAGCGGGACCTACTGCCCCCCCCCCCCGAATTTTCTTGGGGCCAGCTACGGGTACATAGGCTGGAGCAGGCAGTGCCGGCGGCTCATGAACAGACAGCGGCTCAGGCAGCGCAGGTGGCTCGGGAACAGACCAGGGCGGTTCAGGAACAGACAGCGGCTCAGGCAGTGCAAGCGGCTCAGGAACAGACAGCGGCTCAGGAACAGGAACAGACACCGGTTCAGGCAGAGGAACAGGAACAGACAGCGGCTCAGGCAGAGGAACAGGAACAGACAGCGGCTCAGGCAGAGGCGGTTCAGGAACAGGAACAGACACCGGTTCAGGAACAGGAACAGACACCGGGTCAGGAACAGGAACAGACACCGGTTCAGGAACAGGAACAGACTCTGTGACGGCAGCCATCTTGTCCGTAGACACTAGCTCGGAGGCGGCCATCTTGTCCGTAGACACTGGCTCGGAGGCGGCCATCTTATCTCGGCAGAAGTGACGTGAAGCATCTCTGGCTGTGCAGGCGCGACGTGAAGCTCTGGCTCGGCAGGCGCGACGTGAAGCTCTGGCTACGAAGCGTCTCTACCTGTGCAGACGTGATGTGGACAGTCTCTGGATCGGCTGACGTGAACAGTCTCTGGATTGACCGGAGGCTCAGGAAGGGCCTCCAGGCATTGCAAGATGCAGGAAGTCCTCCTCCTCCGTCTCCGAGAGGGTGCTGGGCTGAACGGGACCAGCGGCGAAGGGAACTCCGGGCTGGACGGGACCAGCGGCGAAGGGAACTCCGGGCTGGACGGGACCAGCGGCGAAGGGAACTCCGGGCTGGACGGGACCAGCGGCGAAGGGAACCCCGGGCTGGACGGGACCAGCGGCGAAGGGAACTCCGGGCTGGACGGGACCAGCGGGAAAGAGGGCTCCAGGTCTGGCTCGGCAGGCGCGACGTGAAGCTCTGGCTGGACGTGGCTGACGTGAAGCTCTGGCTGGATGTGAGGCTCTGGCTGGACTTGGCTGACGTGAGGCTCTGGCTGGACGTGGCTGACGTGAAGCTCTGGCTGGACGTGGCTGACGTGAAGCTCTGGCTGGACGGGCTCGGCAGAACGAGATTCAGGCAGGACGGTGATCCTTGCAGACCGTGCGGACCTTAGTGGGGAATCTGCCAAGCTGGACATCAGCCCTGAATGCCCATAGACCGATCCGTTGGCAGACCCGCTGACTGGCGTGACGCGAGGATCCTCAGGTTCAGTAGAGAAGACGTGAAGGAACTCGGTCTCGGCAGGAGGGGATACTGTGGGTTCACGGAGCTCCTTCTCTACCACGCCCACAGTTAACGATGAGTCGCTCAACAAAAGGGCCAGGTTAATATAGTGCTCTGAAGTCCAGTGAGGATCATGCAAGGGCATGAATGAGCTGAGCGGTTCAGATAGTCCTCCCTGAAAAAATATCATAAGACATACTGTGTGCATTGAGGTGATATGTGCCAGTTCAATAAACTCCTCGACACACTTCTCAATCGCCCGATTCCCCTGACGGAGACGCATGATTTGAATACCTGTATCCCTGGTTGGCATCGCTGCTGGATCTTGGTGTGGCGAAGTCTTCTGTAATGAAGCAGCAGACACTAGGGGATCCATTTGCAGCATTTATAGAGTAGTCAAACAGGCAGGGATCAACAACAGCAAACAGGGCAATGGAGACAAGGCAGAGATAAACCAGATAACAAGCAATGGTCGGGGCAGGCGGCGAGAAGCAAGGTCCAGTAACAATCCAAGTCGGGGTAGGCAGAGAACGATCAGAAACGGGGTACACAGTCCAAGGTCAAGGCAATAAATAATCCATAGTAATAAACGCTAAGGATGGCTGGCGCGAAACAGACGTTCCGAAGCTTTGCGAGATCCCGAAGCAAAGATGATTCGAAACACTGATCCGAAGCGTGATTCAAAACACCCACGTCACGTGACAACGGCTAAATGAAGCGTCTAAGTGTTTCATCAGGTGGAGTGCTCCGCCGAATCAGGGTTTCATTGATTGGTCGGTTCGGGAACAAATCACACAATCACACAGTATAAAAGTTTTGTCAACGCATTTTCATATCGTGGGTTTTTGTGAGAGGAGTTTGGTTTTGAGATAGCGGATTTTTGGTGATATAGTGACATTTATAGTGCGATTTGTTTAGTTATATTTAGGATTTAATTTACATTTACACATTGACTTAGAGACACACAGAGTACATATAGTGACACATTAATAGATGCATTGATAGAAATATATATATATATATATATTATATATATATAGATTAATAGATAGATACATATATTACAGATACGTATAGATTATTAGATAGATAGGCTACACATAAAATAGATAGATAGATAGATAGATAGATAGATAGATAGATAGTTAGATAGATAGAAATGGAGGCTCCACAGAAGAGATGCCGTACATCTGTGGTGTGGGAGCATTTCCATTTGGAAACCCCAAATAAAGTGAGATGTGTGTATTGTGATCGGCAGCTAGCCTACTGCAACAATACATCATCCATGATGCGCCATTTGAGGAGCATTCATCCTGCCATTCTGCAGGGTGCAGAGGATGGTAGTGTTCCCCCTGTAGCAAGGCCTGCTACTGACACTGCTGGGCCATCTAAGCAAGGTATGCATTGTTTGAAATATAGGCTAATTATAAGTGAAATATAATAACTAAGTGTTGGGCCATTGTTTAGAAAGGCCATGGACTAAGACATGCCTAACATCCCAATCACAACTGCCAATCACTTTAAAAACAAATGTTGTCAATATAATATTATACTTTGTGAATATACATTTTATATGTCTACATATGAGTACCCAATCTACAGCCAAGACATCATTTTGTTTTTTTGTAATTGTTGTATTTCTATAATGCACTTTATCTTTCTCTGCACACTGAGCATAAATATTCATAACATAACTTTGTTTAGGAAGGTTTCCAAATGAACCAGTAGACTACTTTCACGGTAGGCTACTATTTTTCCAATCTATTTGTCTGAAAGTATGTTTTATCTTCTCTTTTAAAAGGCAGACAGAGGGAATTGGATGAGGCTCTTCTGAACATGGTGGTGAAGGATCTGCAGCCCTTCACCATCGTGGAGGATGAGGGTTTCAGGGCCTTTGTGAACAAGCTTGATCCAAGCTATGTCCTCCCATCCCGGAAGGTGCTTAAAACAATGGTCAGCGAAAGGTACAACACAACCAAGGAGAAGACAATGGAGGACCTACAAAAGGCGGAATTTGTTAGCCTTACGGCTGACATGTGGTCTTCCATTAATATGGATGGATATCTTGGTGTAACATCCCATTACATAACACCAGAGGCAACAATGGCAACTGTTTTACTGGGTGTAAGGAGGTTTTACCAAACCCACACAGCCCAGCATCTCATGGAGGCTAAAGCCTTGCTAATGGCTGAGTGGGGAATAACCTCTAAAGTTCACTGGATGGTGACTGACAATGCATCCAACATGATCCTAAGTGCCCAGCTACTCAAGCTTCGCCATGTCCCATGTTTTGCTCATAATTTGAATTTGATAGTGACAAAGGCCCTGGATCAAACCCCAGTCATCAATGAAATTCGCCAGAAAGCCAGAAAGTTAGTGGGGTTGTTCAGATCCAGCTGCAAAGCAAAGGACAAGCTTGTGGAGATGCAGAGCTTGATGGGCAGACCAAGTCTGAAAATGATACAGGAGGTTGAAACGAGATGGAACAGCACATTCTACATGCTACAACGCTTGTATGAGCAACGTGAGCCAGTGGGTGCTGCACTTGCCAATTTAAACAGTGATACTGCTCCCCTGACAAGTCTTGAGTATGACATTATTCAACAGTCATTGACACTTCTTCAACCATTCAAACTAGCAACAACAGAGATGTCAGAGGAACAGAGAGTGTCTGCTTCAAAGCTCATACCATTGTACAGGATGTTGCAGCACAACCTTGCACAGAAAAAAGGAAATGCAACGCAGGAATCAACTGTACAATTAGGTAGGACACTATGACCATATGTGTAATTGGCCATAACTCTCATATTGTTGTCATTATTTTAATTAATATGGTTTTCTCTTGTGTTGGCTCATAGGCTCACATCTACAAGAAGGTCTGCACTCCAGATGTGGAGGGTACGAGACTTTTAGAGCCTTGGCACTGGCTACACTGCTGGACCCAAGGTTTAAAAATGTGGCTTTTAGAGATCCTGCCAAAGCCCTGGATGCTGAAAAGCACATCACACTGGAGTGTGCTTCACTGATGCGTTCAAACACAACTCCTGGTGAGTTTCAGTCTATGTTATCTTATGTAATGTGATTCATGAAATTTATACTTCATATGTGTTGTCAGTTTATGATTTGTTACTAATTGCCGTTTTCTTTTAATTCAGAACCACAAATGTCAACATCAGGCCCATCATTATCAACACCAGTTGAAACACAAGACAGTTTATGGGAACTTTTTGACAATCGTATCCGTGAGACCCAGATGATACACAATCCTACAGCTGATGCCACAGTGGAAGTGAAAAAATACCTCAGCGATGCGTTTTTGCCCAGAACTCATGATCCTCTAACTTACTGGAAAGAGAAAGCAGTAATCTTTCCTCATTTGTATGTCCTAGCTAAAAAATATCTTTGTATGCCAGCAACAAGTGTCCCTTGTGAGAGAATTTTTTCAAAGGCTGGAGAAATTATCTGTAAAAAAAGAAGTAGGCTGAGTCCTTCAACAGCAGAGAAATTAATATTTTTGAATAAAAATCTATAAGAAAGGGAGACATTGTGGCTTGATTTATTTTTATTAATATTCATTTTTCATAACCAAAATCACATTATGCAATGTGAAGAGACTACAGGTTACAAGCTTCATATATTACAAAAATACAATAATAGAAAAAAAAAAAAAATTTTATTAGCTCTTTGTAAAGGTTGTTTCAGATCAACACCTGCAAGTGACCACTAGGTGTCACCGTGGAGACGGGTTTCGGATTGATTCGAAGCCTCGAAATAAAATGGCACATTTGCTTCGACTGTTTCATTGCTTCACGAAGCCTCAATCTGCCCATCACTAATAAACGCTCAGAATGACAGCCAGGAAAGTCAAGACTTCACACTGTTGTGGTGCGTGGAAGTGGTTTATATGTGTGTGTGTGAATGAGATGCAGGTGTGTGTAATCAGCGCCGTGCAGGTGTATGGTGTTTGGTGTAATCAGTCCAGGGAGGTGCATGATGGGAAATGTAGTCCGTGATAACCCAGGGAGTGAGTGGCTAATCGTGACAGGTACAAATATGAATGGTCCCTTCTGGAAAACCCTACTATTTTAAAGGCACATTTATTACAATGAGTTTATGTGAAGATTGTTTTAAGTTCACTTAAATTAAATGTTGTTATATTTTTATAAGGCCTAATAAATGTTAAAATTTATCGATTTCAATTATACTGTAATGTTGAATGTTGATACTGGCCTTCATTCATAGTGCTTAGTAAAAATATGCCATTAAATACATATTAAAAATGTACTGCCTTTGTGTTCGTTTTCACTGTTATGCTGATGATACTCAGCTGTGTATTTTTTCGCGGCCCGACGAAACTTGCCAATACAAGAAATTAACGGAATGCGTTGCTGATATAAAAATGTGGATGACTAGTAATTTCCTGTTTTAATTCTGAAAAAAACAGAGTTTTTAATGATTGGACCAAAAACCACGTAATAACCTAGAATACTGTCTAACACTTGATGGCTGCTCTGTCAAGTCTTCGTTGTCTGTAAGGAACCTGGGTGTGCTCTTTGATAGCAATCTTTCATTTGAAAGCTAAGTTTCTAACATCTGTAAAACCGCATTCTTCCATCTTATAAATATATCTAAATTACGATATATGCTTTTAATGATAAATGTGGAACAATTAGTTCATGCTTTCATTACATCAAGGAAGGCTAGATTATTGTAATGCTCTACTGGGTGGTTGCCCTGCACGCTTAATAAACAAACTACAACTGGACCAAAACGCAGCAGTTCGAGTTCTTACTAGAACCAGGAAATATGACCATATTAGCCCGGTTCTGTCAACACTGCATTGGCTCCCTATTAAACATCGTATACATTTTAAAATATTGTTGATTACTTACAAAGCACTAAATGGTTTAGCTCCGCAGTACTTGAGCGAGCTCTTAACACATTATAGTCCTTCACGTCTACTGCAATCTCAAAATTTCGGCCAGTTGATAATACCTAGAATATCAAAATCGACTGCTGGCGGTAGATCCTTTTCATTTTTAGCACCAAAACTTTGGAACAGTCTTCCTACCATTGTCCGGGAAGCAGACACACTTTGTCAGTTCTAAGTTGGATTAAAAACACATCTCTTTGACCTAATATTCATATAATACATTATCGACTTCTAGAATTCAATGTTAGGCTGCATATATTAGGTCCTAATCCTAATGTACTCGTTACATCATAAGAAGAATGGCATCTATGCTAATTTTTTTTTTGTTTTATTCCAGCGATTGGAAACCGCGTTTTTGAGACTGTCTTTGGTCCACTGCCATTTCAAGAAGAACATACTCAGCATTGGTGTTGACTTATGTATTTGTACATGGTTTGTCTTAAAGCAAACCTTTTTTTTTTCATCTACGCTATTTTTTTTAATTATCTACGCTAATTTTATTGTCTTTGTCAGTGGTGGACAGTAACGAAGTAAATGTAATTTGTTACTGTACTTATGTAGCTTTTTTGCGTATCTGTACTTTACTCAAGTATTTCAATTTTGGAAGACTTTTACTTTAACTCCACTACATTTCAAAGTCAAATATCTTACTTTTTACTCTACTACATTTTCAAAATCAGTTGTTACTTTTTATTTATGAGTGGATAAAAATGTAACTCGTCAAACGAGCCACCAATCACAGTAGGCCTACAGCGTGCTTTGCTTTGAACTTGCCTTGGCGGTATCTACTAAGCGCGAACCAGAGCCGTTAAATACGAGAGTTGCGAATATAGATGGTTGTGTCTGTGATCTCGCAACCACGCGGTCACGTGATTCGTGTAGCTCTCAATAGTTCCAAACAAATCGCGTTGCCAATGATTTTAAGCGGGGCAGAGAGCAGCAGCTATTATTGCAGCAATTATCGGTAAATATTGACGCATAATGTACATTGCTTATTACGTTGACACTAAAATTACTTGAATAATAGCATTATTTTTCTGGGGAGTAGCCTTGCAGAAACACTGCATTAATACATTTTTGTGTTTAATCTTGGAGGGAAATTGGCTGCTCTCATAACATATAATATATATATATATATATATATATATATATATATATGTATGTATATATTCTATATGTGTGTGTGTGTATATACACTACCGTTCAAACGTTTGGGTCGGTAAGATTTTTTATGTTTTTAAAAGAAGTCTCTTCTGCTCACTAAGGCTGCATTTATTTGATTAATGTAAAACAGCTGTTTTCTATGTGAATATATTTTAAAATGTAATTTATTCCTGTGATCAAAGCTGAATTTTCAGCATCATTACTCCAGTCTACAGTGTCACATGATCCTTCAGAAATCACTCTAATATGATTATTTGATGCTCAAGAAACATTTATGATTATTATCACAGTTGACAACAGTTGTGCTGCTTCATATATTCGTGCAAACAGTGATTCATTTTTTTCAGGATTCTTTGAAAGTTCAAGAGAAAAGCATTTCATTAAAAAATAAATATTTTGCATTATAAATGTCTTTACCGTCACTTTATATCAATTTCATGTGTCCTTTCTGAAGAAAAGTATTAATTTCTTAAAAAAAAAAAAAAAAAAATTGACCCCAAACTTTTGAACGGTAGTGTATATATATATAATTTAATGGCGTTGTGCAGGTTTATGTGAAATGTATCATAACATAAAGATGTTAATAATTATGACCATAGGCACTCGAGAAAAATATATACAGTAAATAATGTAAATGTATTAAACCTTGGAACAGTCCCCTTCCCTCCAAAATTAATCACACAAAAAATTAATTCAATTCAAATATATATACTGTATATGTATGACTAATAAATGTAATTTCATTAATAGATTGGTGTGCCAAGAGTGACATTAGTCTTCACTTAGACTGAGTTAAGCAAGAGTCTTGTGACAAATTATAATAGGACATTATAGCTGTCATGAAGTTGGAGATAAACGAACCCAAAAGCAGACTGAATGCTCACACACAGGGTTTATTAAGGCACAAAACAGAAAACAAAACCCACGAGGGGGCAAAACATAGACAAGACTAGGGAGCTAAACTTGGACTAAGACTAGACAGGTTGAAAACAGCTACACAAACTTACTAATCTTCTCACAGGATACAGATACAGACAATGTACTCACAGAGAGTAACACGCAGTTTTGACAATGAACCGACACAGGACAGCAAACACAAGGGGATAATAAAGGGAGACACTAATGACAAGAACAGGTGACACAGACTAGGTAATAATGACAAGACGAGGATAACAAGGGGGCGGGGTATCTAACGAGACAACACAAGCACATGGCCCAAACAACAGGCCATGCGCTTGTACACAAAACATGGTTCTGCCATAATCCTGCCACAAGACTAAGAAAATCAAGAACATGGCAGAATCATGACAGAACCCCCACCTTTAGGAGCGGCTTCCAGACGCTCCTCAAAGGGACACTAAGCACAAGACAAGACAGAATGAGACATGGACAAAAACCAACAAAACATAGCGAACATCAACAACGGCATACATGAATAGACAATAACAGAATTAGGGTGAAACATCAAAAACAACATACAAGGCAGAGGAGGTGGAGGAAACACAGAGTTCACGGGGGGAGGTCCAGGGAAGATGGGAAGACTGGGGGTCTTGGGTCCACGAGATGAGGGCTGAGGACGTGGACTCTGGGCAGGTTTAGACGGAGACACACGAGGAGAGGTCTTGGGGGGAACAGCCCGGGGCTTAGTGGAGACAGGGAAAACAGTCCGAGAACTAGTGGTGACAGGGACAAACGGGGAAACAGTCCGGGGACTAGTGGCGACAGGGACAAACGGAGAAACAGTCCGGGAATTAGTGGAGACAGGGGCGACCGGGAAGACAGACTGGGAAACTGCATTGGTGGCAGCAGCAACAGACTCAGACACAGAGGATGAGGAAAAGGGACTCCTGATGGGGAACATGGCAGGCGAAGGGGCAGGACTGGATGCAGCGCTCTCAGGGACAGGATCGGGTGTGGCGGTCACAGTGGTAGGCTTGGGAATAGAGCTCACAGACACAGTGGGCTCGGGACAAGACATGACGGGCACATCGAGGACCTTGACAAGCTTGGCAAGGTAGTCTGCAAGAGTCTCGGCAACAACAATGATAGGCATCCTCTTACGAGCAGACACCGCTTGCAGGACTGCTTCTGCAGCTTGATCGGCCGCAGCTCTCACAGAGGCAGATTCTGTAACCGGACAACCAGCTGCTGATTCAGGAACAGCGCTTGCTGGAGCGGGCTCAAGGACGGCGCTTGCTGGAGCGGGCTCATGGACGGCGCTTGCTGGAGCGGGCTCATGGACGGCGCTTGCTGGAGCGGGCTCATGGACGGCGCTTGCTGGAGCGGGCTCATGGACGGCGCTTGCTGGAGCGGGCTCATGGACGGCGCTTGCTGGAGCGGGCTCATGGACGGCGCTTGCTGGAGCGGGCTCATGGACGGCGCTTGAAGGAGCGGGCTCTGGGGGAGACAGAGACGGAGGACAAGAGGCTCCCTTCTTCCTCTTCCTCCTCCTGGGTCGCGGAGCAGAGGACATAGCCGGGCTTGTGACCAGTTGAGGAAGCACAGCAGGGGCCGCAGTCTTAGGAGAAGAGGACTCAGAAGTCGACTCACACGACAGCCGTCTTTCTCGTTTGCCACGGAGATCAGCAGGTGCAGATGACGCCTCTGGAGTCGCGATAGAGTGAGCCTGGTCTCCATGCGCAACGATGGCTAAGACCCGACCCTCCCGGATAACTGGCAACATGGAAGAAGGGGGTGACGACACGGTGGGACCCTGCGGCTCCTTTCGAGATAAACAGTCCACCATGTCCCGTTCAGCCAGAGGAGGGGGAACATTGAGACCCGCGATGAGGTAACGGTTGACGAGGACCTCAGGTAAGAAAAGCCTCCTTTCTTCCACGGCCTGGGCATATCTCCTCAGGGACCTCTCTCCCTGGGGAGGGAAAGGAAGCTTGCCCAGCTTGCTGTCGGTGATAGCCGACTGTCACCATAGTTCCTGGTCAGTCGACTGTCGAATAGCAGGAAAAGACATACAGTCTGCTGGGTTCTGTAGTGGTCGGTTCATTCTGTCATGAAGTTGGAGATAAACGAACCCAAAAGCAGACTGAATGCTCACACACGGGGTTTATTAAGGCACAAAACAGAAAACAAAACCCACGAGGGGGCAAAACATAGACAAGACTAGGGAGCTAAACTTGGACTAAGACTAGACAGGTTGAAAACAAACAGCTACACAAAATTACTAATCTTCTCACAGGATACAGATACAGACAATGTACTCACAGAGAGTAACACACAGTTTTGACAATGAACCGACACAGGACAGCAAACACAAGGGGATAATAAAGGGAGACACTAATGACAAGAACAGGTGACACAGACTAGGTAATAATGACAAGACGAGGATAACAAGGGGGCGGGGTATCTAACGAGACAACACAAGCACATGGCCCAAACAACAGGCCATGCGCTTGTACACAAAACATGGTTCTGCCATGATCCTGCCACAAGACGAAGACATGATGGCAGAATCATGACAATAGCCATCAAAAAATCTAAGTACTTGGATACTTAAGTACATTTGAAGGCAAATACTTTTGTACTTTTACTCAAGTGAATATTTAAAGGCAGCACTTCTACTTTTACTTGAGTAATATTTTACCTTGAGTATTTTTACTTTTACTCAAGTACATGGTATGTGTACTTCGTCCACCACTGGTCTTTGTTTATCCCAAGGTTTTCCCGCAGCCTGCCGGATCCAGGCCGTATCCAGATCCAGAAAAAATGTTTCCCTGTGCCTTCTTCTCCAGAAAACTGACATTCAGGAACGAAACTACGACGTAGGAAACCGCAAATTGTTGGCCATGAAACTCGCACTCAAAGAGTGGCGACACTGGCTGGAGGGAGCAACCCAACAGTTCATTATCCTTACCGACCACAAGAATCTCGAATACCTTCGATCTGCTAAACGTCTGACTCCCCATCAAGCCAGGTGGGCCCTATTTTTCACCAGATTTCAGTTCACTGTCTCCTTTCAACCAGACTCCAAGAACGTTAAAGCTGACGCTCTCTCTCGCCAGACAGAGGAACCCGTTCAACTCCTTGTCATGGACACAATTATCCCAGAGAAGCTCATAGAGGCTCCAGTACAGTGGGATATTGTTACAGAAATCCAGCAGTTCAACCGTCAAGCAGAACCTCCATCCGAATGTCCTGAGGGTCTCTTATTCGTTCCAGAACCCTTAGAACAAAAAAGAAAACGCAGCACTTAAATGTGATCATGCATATATGATCACATTTAAGTGCTGCGTTTTCTTTTTTGTGAGTGGTTGTTTTCTTTTGTGTCGATTGCTGTGTCTTTTTGCAAGCAGTATTCCCAAAATCCATCACTTACTAGTTCATTGAATTATCAAAAATAGAGGTGTATATTTTTATATATATATATATATATATATATATATATATATATATATATATACATTGAGCAAAACTTTTGCCCCACAACACACGCCCTCAGTCGATCTCTCATTCACAGTCTGTTTAGGCTTAAATGCAAATCTAAGCCTCTGTACAAATCACAATACACAGTCTTGTTTTCATTATTAACTTATTTAAAATTCAATAAACATGCACAAAGTTAAAAACAAGAAGGATAGCCTTATGAAAAAAGAAAACACACGAATATTGCAGTTGCTGTGGTTACTTGCATTCCTCTGCGGTTGGCTTGTCAGTAGCGCGGTACTACAATATTGCGGTTATCGCGACAGCCCTAGTCTTGACTAGAGATGTTCCGATACCCTTTTTCCCTTCCCGATACCGATTCCGATACCTGGACTCAGGGTATCGGCCGATACTGAGTACTGATCCGATACTTGGATGTGTACAGTATCTATACAGTTGCAATTCATACTAGCACTGTATGAATTGATATAATTATTTTATGGTGTGTTTCAGACTTATCCATTAATTAAACATGAACAAATACACAGTGAACTACAGTATTTTTATTATCTGACATTTCACAGCAATATATTATTTATCTTTCTTAAGTGAAAAAGAACTTAAAATGCAACCACACATCTAATACTGTAAACTGAAAAAGGTATTTTAGTTTTACAATATAACTGCATAAAAAAGTGCAACAAATAAATCTAGGAATCTAAAAATTGATATATGAATAATATAAGAAAATAATCTCTTTATAATTTAAAGTCCATAAACAATTTTGTTAAATAAACGGCATTTCAGTTTTGACCGTGGCTGGTCATCCAGAAAAATAAACTCAATACATGTTGTCGGTTGTATTTATCGCTCGTTGGCTGTCTTTTGAAAACATTTCTCTTTGTTTGAATGAAGCTTTTAGAGATTGTTGATTCTGGCACGGGTCATTCTTCTCTGCCCTTGCCTTTGTGTAATCGTGTTCTGCGGGGTAACGCGTCTTCAAATGCTTTAAGTTACTCGTGTTGAAGTTGCTAATCTTGTTCCACCCCTCGAAATTGCAGTATGGCATACGGGACATGTCGCCGTTTTACTGTCTGGTTGGTCCAGTCTGAAATACTGCTAAACAGCGGACATACTGATAGCGCGCACGCGTTTTCTTCTTCGCTGCTCTAAACAGTGGTTGCTTGTGGCAACAGCACAACTTCCTGTGTCGCCACAAGCAACCACTGTTTAGAGCAGCGAAGAAGAATTGATCTCTGATTTGCAGCGTTATGCAAAGCTAGCGTGCATAACTAAATATTGTTTAAGAAAATGGTATCAGATCGGTGCATGGGTAGAAGTACTCGCCGATACCGATGCCAGCATTTTTATTGGTATCGGCCGCATTTCCGATACTAGTATCGGAATCGGAACAACTCTAGTATTGACCATTCTAAATAAAAGCTGCAAATGGATCCTCCTGACTCCGCCTCTTCGCAACAGCTGTTTACAACAAATAAAGAACCAATGTAGAACAAAGTTTTTATGCGCAAACAACAGGAAACTCTGTATATTCGTGCAGCACATGTCAAAAAATATCTTTTGATTTGAAGCTTGTGACATATTAATGCGCACATCAACTTGATCACATGTTTAGCGTTCATGTGAACACCACAGTCAGATTCATCAATCGGAGTAAATTGAACATGACTGAAACTAAAGTTGTGCCTATAAATGTAGCCACTGTGGACGAAGCGGATGACGTCTACAACATTGGCGTTCAGCCTCACCTTGCAGACGTCTTGCAGCCTGACCCAGAGCCCAGCCCGTCACCACCTCAATCGACGGTTACTGCACCAGAGCCCCCCGCAGACTGGAAGACGTGTGAGCCTATGCCCGAGGAAGAGAGAACAGCGTCCACCATCGCCCCGGAAGCACGAAGCACCGGTGAGCCTGACCGGGGTGTGAGTCGGCGTCAGCGTCCATCACAGGGAGTCCTCGGGGAGTTCGAGGACATGGAAGCCCCCGAGTGAGCACTGGCTGGACCTAATTGACAGTTTATGTTAATGTGGAGAGATGAATTCCTTGTGTCCCTCGATCTGCCCAGAATGTGTATCATCATCTTCAGTCCTGCGAAGCCCGTCCAGCCTCCCTCTCCCACCACCTCTTCAGACTCCTATCAGGAATGCTTTGTTTTTTGTTGGTTTCTGTGCGGTTCACCATTCTCCTCCTCAGTCCTCTGCCATTCCTCTTTAACTCCAGCATCGACCATCAGCCACTAGTCACTCGTACCGTCGGCTCCACCTGTATCGGACATCGCCACGCCTCCGCTGTGGACTTTCAGGCCATTCTCCTCGGGCCTCCACCCCTTCTGACTTTAGCCAGCTCCACCCTCCCTCAGGCTCCACTGCCATCCTCTGTCCCTCCCGCTCAACCTCAGCCCTCCAGATCCCCACTTCCATCTCAGGGGGTCGTCTCTACAGCACCGTCACGGCCGCCCAGGTCAATCGCTCTTTGGCTCTGCGTCTGCACGCCTTCTCGGCTCCCAACAGTTTCCATTCCCTCAGTCATCCCCAGGGATTCGCCTGACAAGCCCTCATCATAGCTCCTCCCTCCATCAACTCCGCCGCTCTGGGTCAGCAACACCTGGCCACTTCTCCCATCATCTCCTTGGCTGCTACACCCATCTGATTTTCCCTATCTGCCTGCTCTTACCAGCCCTTCTCCTGCTCCTCGTCCTCCTCCAAAGCCCCCTCCCTCCATCCCTCCCTCAACTATTCTGTTATGGCGTGAGGTTTCACCTTCTGGGAGGGGGCATTATGTCACAGACATTCAGTTATCTTTGTCTTATTTCACTATTATGGACTTTAAGGTTGTATTCATTAGTTCCTTTTTTCCTTTGTTTAGTTTCCCACAACTTATGAGTTGTCATGGAGATTGATTCATCACAGGTGTTTGTTGTTAATTACACTTATATGCATTATATTTAAAGGCCCCCTGAAATGAAAATGTACAAAATGTACGTTTTTTTAGATTTTAGCTTGAATATGTTAGCCTTAAGGTTACAAATAAGCTTCCAAAACAATGACAAAATTTGCATTTAGGTGATATAGGCATTCAAAAGTCTCTCAAAAGTCTCTCACTTCCGCTAAAATGGATCACAGATTTGTATGACATAACCGCAGATTTCAGCTTCTCATCACCTCTTCTGTCCAATCAAATGCTCTCTAGAATCTAAAGTATCATCAGCGCTCGGACTCGCTTCCATGGTGCTGTCAGTCTGGGAGGTAAACTAAACGCTATTGGCTATTTGAAAAGGCGGAGGAGCCATTCAATATGTCCTGCCTCAGCTTCCTGTTTCAGTTGAAATTACATCAACGCATCATACAAAGCTACCCGTTCCAAGGCACTTCAGTGGGACTTTAAGTTTCAGTCTTTTCTGTTCTCATTTGTCCCGTCACGTTAATGTTGTGTTTGCTCTCCTGCCTTTTGCATTGTTTGCTATGGATGGATTATTAAAGCCTTTTTTTAACCTTATCTTCATCTTCCTGTGCTTCCTACAACCTAAACATGACAGTTTCTACATTATTTTGGAGATTTAATGATACATATTATTTATATACTTTATTTTAAGGTGTCCTTGTTACAGTGTAATTATACATTTAAGTGCCGAGTAATATTAGTTAACTTCATTTACTTACTATAGGGTTAGGGTAGGATTAGGTTTTGGTTTAGAATTAGTTGCATATAATTATGCATAATTTATAGTTATTACCATAGTAACTACATGTAACATGTGTAACAAGGACAGTGTAAAATAAAGTGTTACCAAAAAAGTTTGTTGCGATTAATTACAAAAAAAGTTTTTATTGATTGATAGCACTAATATAGTATACAGTATATATAAAACCCATGATTGAAATTTTGATCAGTTTTACATATTATATGTAAAATAAATATATTGTTATAAATAAAATTGGACTTTAAGAACACCAGAGAACAGTTGACACAACTGGATACAATAGATCCTATTAGTTGACACATACCTATTTCTACTATTACAAACACAAGTTTCCTCATGAATTCTTTGCTGTGAAGCTGTGCACAATGAATATTGGATTTGTTTAACTTACAACAAGTTCACTATTGTTTGGTTAGCCTCTCACTGGTCTGGAAAAGCCATTCAAACCAGATAATCTGTCTGCGGCTTGTCAATGCACCATAGTGTTCCTCGCGATCAGACGAGGGTCTGAGACAATGGGCCCATTTGATTAAGAATATGAAGTGATTGAAGGCAGAGAATAAAGGAGTAGTTCTTCCCCTGTTGTATTTGTTCAGGGACAAACAATCTTGTTCTTTAATATGAATAGTAGCCCCCCCCCCTCCTCTCTCTCTCTGTCTCTCTCTCTCTCTGTCTCTCTCTCTCTCTCCTATTTTGATAAATCAAATACAACCAAGAACAATGGCCATTGTCCAGGCTGCCAACGGTCCTTTGAAATGTACCAGTTAGTGGTAGTTGTCTTGCTTTATAATGTAAGTTTGGTTTGGGTTTGACTTCTGTGAAAAACACATCAGTGGTGGCACCAGCACAGATTCCCAGTATACAATTGCATATTTGGGATTAATAGTGATACAGCACAATTAAGTATGAGCACATTTAATTAAGTTCCATAAAGCCATGACGTATTGATCATGCAATATGAAGGGAATGGAACAAACAGTGACTGATACGCTTCATGTTTCAAAGTTTACTGTGTTAATTGACATGTAAACAGTTTTAGTTTTTAGTCTCAGACTGCTGCTCCACACAAATTTCCTCTCTGCATGTTGCAAGTCTCGGGTGTTGGCTGAAGCCAACAAATAGAATAATAAGTCCATATAGAAAAGAAAGGAGGCTGTCAGCTTTGCTGAAAGAGTCCATAGAGAGACAATCAACTCCATTCATAATTATACCATATGCAACATTGCTCCTAATGGATAATAACTAGCACGTCTTATGAGTGTGTGACTAAACAGGGTGTACAAGAAATGATTAGATAAACAGAAAAGGAGATGCAAACATATTTATCCTAACAATTACTCGTCAATCACAGTTTTGATTGCCTACACACACAATACCACAACCGATACTAACCCCTAACCCTACCCTATCCCTAATCTTAACCTGGCTTGGGGAAAACAATCATGTGTCCACTACGCATTGAATTTAACCCAGTATGTCCTTTCCCGATCCGTAACCCTCTCTCTCTCACTTGCTGTCTGTCCTCTGCACTATAAACTTACAAAGTTGAGTGGGTTGCCTTATTTTTTCAAGTTGGCTAGATTTTTTTCCTTTTTTTGTCTTCACAAGAAGTTTTAAGTTACCTGGTTTATGCTACCTGGTACTCATTAGATGAACAATTATTTAACTTGATTTTAACTGCAGTGGATAAGTTTAGGTAACTTAAAAAGTTGAATGCGATACAATTATTAAAAAAAAACTTTAATATGCTTTGAGTTAAAAGTGTGTTATTTATGACTGAGACAGTTTTACAATTGACATTGTCCAATATTTTAAGGCACTTAGATCATGGATCTTTACTGGAGACCCAAAAGGCACCAAATCCCAGGAATAACTCATATCTCTAATCCACAGTTAGGTCTTCCGGTTTTCCTTTTTGAATACCAAATCCAGACGACTGCCACCTGCTGGTATGGGAGCGTTATCTCACACAGGCACAGAAGATATGCTTGCTAGCCGCTGGCTGTAGTCTATGCCCTGTGTTCAAGCGCAACCGTTTATCCAAGATTATGTGGGCCTACCTTTACACACTGACCAAAACTCACCAATTTTTCACATTTTGTGAAGATCACAACATAATCTGGTGCCCTGTGTGAGAGCAACCTACACAATTACAGGAAAGAAGGAAAGGAAACGAGGATGCACAAATAAGGAATTGAGAAACACCCAGTGTGTTTGTGGTGTGTGTGCATCAATGTAATGACCCTGGGCTCATCAAACAATAGGTTCTGCCCTACTCACACAGAGCTGAATACAATGTCTGAATTTAAATGTCAAATTCACGTCAATATGGATTAAAGATTGTGTTTGTGGAGACATAAAGCAGGTTGTGTCACCCTGAAGGCGTTTGTTTATTTACAAGACAGTGAAAAGTGAGGGTGTTGTGCAAGCGGTCTTGGCTGGCTGCAGTTGGAGCCGATGGATGAGAGGTGAAAAGTCAAGTGTTTTGATGTGTGGGTGGTAAAGAGATTGGTTCAGCATGGCAGACCTGATCAATCACCCTTTGCAAAAGAAAGAGACAACACTTTAGTCTTCTCATGGAGTCAGAGCTCAACTGTCTCCTACTCTGTTGCTCTTTATTTGATCTCTTCACGCCTGGGTCTGTGGTTTCCAGGAGTGGTGCTGAAGCCCAACATTTTACAAAAACCCTTAGTCCCAAAGTACACTTAAAGTCTGCTGATGTCCGTGTACACAGTCAAGAGGAAGAAAAATAAAAGGGCTAAAAATTAGGACAAACAGGAGTAAGACCAGAAGAATATAAGTCAAAAGCCTTGGTAAGAGTACAAAGAGCTAGAATAACAATAAAAAAGCAGCACACACACTGATCAAGGTATGAACGTTTCCATCATCTGTGATTAAAATTGAACATGAAAATCTGTGTAGCACGGACTGAGACAGCATACACTGTTTTACAGCTGTTGCTAAACCTTACTTTTATGAGCACAGAGGATAGAGGATTTTATGAGTCCCCATTGTTCCTGAGGTGCTGATCTGGACCCGGAGTCCAGAGTCTACTGCCAACGAGAGACAGGTGACACAGGCAGACAAAAGGGCAACACATACAAATACAGAACCAGATAGTGACCTCACAAAAACATTATGGAAGAATATCACACAATCTGTCAAAAGAAAATGCCCATGTAGTTTTGACAGAAATTACATTTTTCATATGAAAGTTCACATTTATGCATTTGGCTGACACTTAAAGGCACATTTCAAGACTGTTGGATTCAAATATAAAAAAAAACACTAAAACAATGTTATATATTTAGTTGACTTCTGTACTTACATCATCCCAAATGTTTCCAACAATGTTTAAATTGAGAGAAATCAGCAGTTTAAACCTGTGTAACGGCCCGTGTCATTGTGTCGCCTGGCAATGACCTCACATCCGTTATGTTATGCATTTTATTAGACAGGTGAGCATCTGTTTGGATACTTTTATTGACTGAAAACTAATTGTTATAGGTCTGTCTGGGGCATGTACCATGATGGTTGAACAAACTCAGGGCTACAGGATTAGTTTTGAGTTGACAAAACCAAACCAATGCAGTCATTTATTGGTACCATGACGCAGCTCTTCAATTTCCTCTGTTGACTCAGGCTTGATCTTACAGCGATGATTACTCCACGCGCGTGTACACATAAAAGAGTGGCGCCGGCACCAAACAACCAATCGCATTCGATATGGATAGAGCGAGAGCTACTGTATATATTTTTCCGTGGAGGAGCAAGAGATTATTCTTTAGAAATATGAAGAATATAGAAATGTCTTTCAAGCACGCAGTAACACCGTCTCTGCCAAAGCAAGAGAACAATCTTGGAGGAAGATTGCTGATTGCGTTAATGCGCAAGTTAAACAAATACATTCTATAGGCCATTAATGTAAAATTATGTATATAATCATAATGAATATGTATTAAATGCTAAAATGAAAATGTTTGTATTCATGTGTTAATATATAAAACATATATATATAAAAGTTTATAATATAAGTTTTATATATTAACACATGAATATATATATATATGCTATGTGTATGTATGTGTACATATACTGTATGTGTGTGTAGATGTGAAATGTGAATGTATAGGCTATTACATCCTAAGAAAGACTGATATTCATAATTATTTTAGATGCAACCCCAACTCCAAACGTTCTTGGCAGCAGATCAAGACAAAATATAAAAATATAATTCAAAGTGGTGAGTATCTACCACAACCTTTTATTATTTTAGTGAACATTTGATCACAAACACTTGTTTGCAGCAAACAGAAAAAAGTGTGAAATACGGAAAACTGGGGAGGGCCTCCTCCAGAATACACTGACCCCGGTGCTGGCTCCTAAAAGCTAGAATACACTGTGTATGTGTGTGCAATACATTACTAATTTTTTAAAATAGTTAAATAAGGCTGACTCCATGTTCTGCAGTAGAGGGAAATACAGTGTCCCTCTTGAAGCCAGCGCACACACACACACAGTCTCCTGCACAGAGGTCAGTATGCAGCAGACACAACACCATGAACATAACCTTTACAACAGTTATGCTTTACATTGGCCTACTTTTATTTATTAAGGTGAAACAAATGATGAAGACACTTGTCTGTGTGTTCTGAGACAGTTGCTGTGGTGAATGCACTGGGCTTATAGTATGGCACACTTTTGAATGTCATAATTAAGTGACTGGCCCTTACATCTCTTTTATTGTAGGATTTTTCACAACCTGTCCCAGAAACTGAGGCCTCTGCCTCAACTGGCTACAGAAGGAATATGAACAAGGTAATACCTTATACCCCTTGACATAAACTACAGTCAGTCCATTGTTTGTAGAAAGTCATGGCACTTTTTGTGATTTGATCAACCTCCAGCAAACTTGTAATGCTTGTTTGTGGTGGAATTTTTTCAGGTGGAAACAGACTCAGTCGGGGCCCTTTACACAAGGAGTCTAAACCTAGACGGTTCACTACAGGAGCTGGACCGTGAGCTGAGGAGGCTCCACATTAAAACCATTAAATTGGAGATCAAACAGCTGGAAAAAACAGATCTCAGTATGTGAACTTATTTAACCAAGTAACCCTTTAGAATGAACACTATGAATATTTATTAATATAACTTTCTCTTGTTCTCTTTCTTCCTCCCTAGGCACATGACCAATAAAACAGTTTGAGACCTATCTGCAGTGTCAGTGTGCTTTTATTAACCCTTTATTGCATACACTCTAAAAAATGCTGGGTTGTTTCAACCCAAATTTGGGTCAAATATGGACAAACCCAACCGTTGGGTTAAGCTTTTTATTTACATTTTTTAACCCAACGGTTGGGTTTGTCCATATTTGACCCAACTTTGGGTTAAAACAACCCAGCATTTTTTAGAGTGTAGTGTTGCCATATGGCAACAATTACTTTATCTTAATTTTCCAAAAAGCTGTGATATAAAATCTATGTTTCTACAGTTAGTTGTGAAAAGGGGGCTTTTACTTTTAAGAAAATATAATTTATGAGGTCACATGACCAGGATATCCTGTTTGCCAGTCCTTTTTGCTCATGGACATTGACATGGAAACATCATTGTCTGGGGCTCCCCAATATAGCCTTTTATTCAGAATTTTGGAAAGTTTTCATCAAATAAAAAAAATTAAATCACTATCTGGGGTAAGTAAACTTTAATTTTTAACATTAAATTCAGTTTTGATTTTATACATTTTTTGTAATATGCTAAAATACATTTGTTGCCATCTGACAACTTTATGCAAATATGGAAACCTCCTGGTGCATTCAACCTAATGGAGTCCCATTGACTTACATAGCATGAAACTACCCTGAGACTATGTTAACAACTTTTGCTTATATTTTAAAGGTAAAAACATTAGAATGTTTTATATTTTGTAATTTAGGCTATTTTGTACCTTATCTGTAACATATTATTCCATTTTCTGCATAAAAGATGCATCCAAGCTACTTCTATGGGAGAGGGAAAGAGAATAGGGCAGAAATAGCTGTTCCACTAGAGTACTGGTGTGAACATCTGGGCTGTCAAATGGTTTGACAACCGTCCTGTGACCCTCCTAAGCACATTTGTAGCAGCAAACCCCACCTCACAAGTCCTAAGATGGGACAAAAAAAAAAAAAAAAGAGGTGGTCCGTGTCTCACGCCCCGATGTATTAGCAGTCTACAACAAGAGCATGGGGGGAATGGATCTTTTGGAATCTTTAATCCCCCTCTATCGCACCAAAATCCGGTCCAAGAAATGGTACCACTGCATTGTATTCCACATGCTTGACATGACCCTGGTAAATGCGAGACTGCCAGTCCCAGATGCCAGAGATTGCCCATCTCCCACTGTTGGACTTCAAAATCCAAGTGGCCTCATGCTTGTGCATGGAGAGCAAGGTGAGAAAAAAGAGGAAGGGGAGACCTTCACAAGCTGTTGTGGTGGGGAAAAATAAAAGAGGAACCCAAAGCTTGACCACTGGCCCTTGCATGCATCTGAGAAGGGCAGATGCAAAATGCCAGGATGCAAGGGCATTGTGAGAAGCAAGTGCTCCAAGTTTGCAGTTTTCCTATGCTTCACTGCAGAGAGGAACTGCTTTTTTGACTTTCACAAGGCATGAAGAGAATGAAATACGGCAACAATTTACCAATGACCCCCCTTTAAACTTTTTTAAGATTTTTTTTATATATCTGTTATTTAGCTCATTTTAAGTAATTAAAAACATGCAACATTTGTTTTACTGTGTCTAATTAATATTTCATGCAATAGAGGGTTAAGTAAAATATTGTGTTGTGATTGTATCTCTGCCAGCTGGGTGGTTAAGTGTGATGGGTCTACTTCATCGGCGAGAAACTGGTTTTGTGGTGGGACTCGCTCCTTTCTGATAGTGGCTATATTGTGCAGAATGGCCACTATCTGTGATGCCCGCTCTGGTGACACTCATAAGCGCCTAAGGCAGTTGAAACATGTCTTTAGGATGCCAAAGGTCATCTCGATCTTGACCCTGGTTTTACTGAGGGCCACATCGAAGCGGTTTTGTGGCCCTGTCTGAGGGTCAGGATTAGGGTTGGGAACCGAAAATCGGTTCTTATCCATAACCGGTTGTGTTTTTTCCAAAATACTGGAACCGTGCGTAATTCCTGAGTTTCAGTCTTTTCAACAACACAAGTATCGATATTTCTGTGTTAAAAAATATTCAAATTGTTACCAAAGGGGTAACTGTTCCTTCCAACAAGGGAGATAGAAGAACTAACTTCAATGTACTCACAACAAAAGGATTTATTGATAAATATCAAATAATACATACATCAAATCAAAAGAAAGTACATGGTAGAACAAAAAAACTCATTCTCCCTCAACGGATGTTACCAACCAGCCAACCCCCTATACACTCCCAACTTTGTCACACAGGACAGTTCAAAATGACACAAAGTACATTACACAAACAACCCCAAAATCATATTAAATAGAAATACCGCACACTGAAACCAAACCAAAAAAACAATAACACAACAACCTCAAATCTCATGCAAATAAATAGTTCAGGTGTTTTGAAGCATCAGTATAGTACAGAGAGTGCAAGGGTTGGCTAGCAACACGAGGCTGGGAAGTGATATACAGACAAGGAAAAGGAAAAAAAAAAGAAAACACCCTGTTAGCCAGTACGAGTCACAACATCTAAACACTCATTGCGCTGGAGGCATAAAGCGCACATGCAGGTACTGGCTAAACGGGGAAATCAAAACAAAAAAAACAAACACACGAGGAACAGCGATCAACTAAACCTAATAACAAAAAAACATACATAACTAGCAATACACAATTAACCACAACACATTTTTTACTTTAATCTCATTAAATAAAATCAAGACACTTACAAACACTGTACAAACTTTAAATTACCTGCAACATCCACCAATCCTGGACTAACTTCCAAGATAGGAACGAGCATGACCAACGGCCTACAAATCCACCATGTTTGTGTCTGCATTAAAACAATTTCCTAATTTAGTAAAACAAGGCTTCATAAATATGAAATGAAACAAATCACTATTTATTTAGCCTACCTGCTCACCAGACCGTTCATGCACAAACCAACATGGACATGTCGCCGGACAGCACAATGTTCGTGTCTGCATTAAAAAACATCTAATTCAATGAAAAAGGCTTTGTAAATATAAAACAAAAGTCAATATTCGCTTGGCCTACCTGCTCACCCAGACCGCGTCTGTGCACCAACACACATGGAAAGGCTACCAAACAGCACAGTTCCACACAACAGATTGGACCTCCTCTCTAGGCCTCCTTACAGGTGCCTGCTTAAAAACCCTCTACCTACCTGGCCACGCCCCTTTACTAATTGCTACCTCACCGGCTACATTCTTCCCCCCAGGAATTAATCGGCGACCCGCCGATGCACACAAAGAGGTGTTCTCATCACTATAACCAGCATATCAAATCTGTATCTGGGACTACAACTCCTCCCCAACTACTGGTGCAACTGCAGCCCGAGGCAATCTGTAAGGGTTTGAATGCTGACCCGCTGTACTTCTCCTAGAACGCCTCGGCTCTAAGGGTTGAGCCTCTGATACAGGAGAACTCTCCAAGGCACTATCCTCACCTGTCCTAGGAGGTTCCACCTCACAATCTTCTTGCAATAATACACATGAGGCCGAATCACTATCTGAATCCGTAGTGGACCCATTATTCGAGTCAGCCTCGGACACAGTCAAGTCTATATCACCTAAAACAGGGTCAATAAATGCCTTACGCATTTCCATCCGATGGACCTGCTTCACCGGCCCAGCCTGAAACACAGGGGCAACAGAATACACCACACCCTGCTCTCCTGGTTCACGCACCACCTTATACAGACATGAATCATACACATCCTGAATTTTATGTCGTCCACGATGATGGCTTTTGAGATAGACCAACTCGTC
This sequence comes from Meda fulgida, assembly GCA_030578275.1. Lineage (NCBI taxonomy): Eukaryota > Metazoa > Chordata > Actinopteri > Cypriniformes > Leuciscidae > Meda > Meda fulgida. The sequence continues at coordinate 2,215,156 of CM060618.1, forward strand.
TTCTCCAAGACCCTTATCATTTACTCTACCCTCATCACGTCTGTTACGACGGGCAACCTTTTCTCTCAGTCTCTCCTGTACCTCACTGTATGCTGCCTGAAGCCTACCTTGATGTTCCACAATCCACTGATCAGGTGTCTCTACAGTGTCTTCCAATTGATTATTTAACAAGAAATCAACTGCTAATTTGGGTTCACATCCAAACATTAAAAAGTACGGGCTCATACCAGTGGAGTAATGCACTGTGGTATTATAAGCATAAACAAGCTGTGGCAGATGTTGAGGCCACCGCCTTTTTTTCTCTGGGGGCAAAGTTCGCAATAAGTCATGGAGAGTACGATTAAAACGTTCGCACTGCCCATTTCCCTGTGGATGGTACGGGGTAGTGCGACTTCTGCACACCATAAACCTTACATAACTGACTAATAAGGTACTTTCAAAATTTCGCCCTTGGTCAGAATGCAGACGACAAGGAACCCCAAACAAATGGAACCAATACCGGACCAAAACCTCCGCTACAGTACTCGCTCGCTGATCCCGAGCAGGGATGGCCTGGGTGAACTAAGAAAAAACATCAGTGAGCACCAACACATTCTCCCTCCCATCACTTGCAGGCTCCGACACGGTAAAATCGACAGCCAAAATTTCGTGAGGCCGGGATGCTTGTAGTGTTCCCATAAAAGACCTCACCTTTGGTTGGACCGCTTTAGAGAGAATGCACCGCTGACATTCCCGACACCACTGCTCCACATCTCTCACCATCCCTGGCCAATAACAGCGACGCTTCACTAATTCTACCGTTCGGTCTCTTCCTTGATGCCCATGACTGTCATGTAAACTGCAAAACACCTCCCTTTGAAGTTTTTGAGGTAACAGTAACTGATATATCTCTCGATGACCATCGGGTGTGTACACTAAACGATAGAGGCACCCATCCTTCTCACACAGTCGGTTCCACTGCCTAGCCAGCTCCTTTACATCTCGACCCCCACCAGTCAACTCTGAAGAACGCAAAACACTACCTGCCTCCCAGGCCTTGGCGATGGGGCCAATAACTGGGTCTGCCTTCTGCAAATGAGAAAGATCTACCTGTGAACATCCAGGCAATGCAGCAACTTCACTGCCACTCATCACTACCCGCTCTGGAGATCTTCCCCTCACCTGCTGCTGTAACACTTGGGGAAGTTCTGTTCTTGGAAACACATTATTCATGGCCTGTCGAGACAGTGCGTCAGCATTTTGATTAATCCTTCCCGGGCGGTACTTAATCACAAAATTGAAAGAAGCCAACTGGGATAACCATCGCTGTTCCAGAGCACCCAACTTTGAGGTCTGCAGGTGACAGAGAGGATTATTGTCAGTATAAATAACAAAGTCATTCCCCAACAAATACTCTCTAAACGTATCACATACAGCCCATTTGAGGGCCAAACATTCCAGTTTCATGGAGCTATAGTTCTCCATATTCCGCTCTGTCCTCCGCAGACCCCTACTGGCATAGGCAATGGGACGAAGCTTACCCCCCTGCTCCTGGGATAAAACTGCCCCCAAACCCTGATGACTTGCGTCTATCTCCAGAACAAATGGCTTACGGAAATCTGCATAAGCGAGCACAGGTGCAGTAACCAGCTTTGTCTTTAATGTTTGGAAACTATTCTCACACTCTGCATCCCACACAGAGGCTAAAGGCAGCCTGGGGGTCTTACCCTTTCTTGCAGAACCACTCAGTCTTGTTACCAATTCATGAAGAGGCTTAGCCAGCATAGCAAATCCATCAATAAACCGGCGATAATAGCTGGCAAAACCTAAAAATGAACGAAGCTCTGCCAAGTGTACTGGGCAACTCCATTCTTTTACTGCTGCCACTTTATCAGGGTCAGTGGAAACCCCCTGCTCAGACATTAGGTGCCCCAAGTACTTCACCTGCTTCTGAAAAAAACTGCCTTTGCTCAATTTAATCTTAAGACCTTCCATCTGCAATCGCTTAAAGACCTCCTCCAGCCGTGACAAATGCTCCTGTACAGAAGAGGAAAATACAATTATATCATCCAGATACAAAAGCAAAGAAGAGAACCGCCTATCCCCAAACAGCCGTTCCATGAGTCTTTGGAATGTCCCTGGGGCATTACACAGCCCAAAGGGCATACGGTTAAATTCGAACAACCCAAAGGGAGTACAAAAAGCCGTCTTTGCCTTATCTGCCTCAGCTACCTTAACCTGATTGTACCCACTTACTAAATCTAGGGTGGAAAACCACCTTGCCCCAGTCAGAGCATCCAAAGACTCTTCGATTCTTGGCAGTGGATAAGCGTCCTTTCTAGTTTTCGTATTCAATTGACGATAGTCAACACACATCCTAATTGTTCCATCCCGCTTCTGCACCAGGACAATCGGGGACGAGTAAGGACTACTACTCTCCCTTATCACCTTACTGTCCAAAAGCTGTTGAATATTAGCCCTTACGGACTCATACTGAGAGGGAGGAATTCGTCTATATGGCTGTCTAACTGGTTTATCGTCCTCCAACGGAATCTCATGTTTAATCAGAGCTGTACAACCTATATCGCCCTCAGTAGTGGAAAAAATTAGCTGATATTTATTTAATAGCTGCTTTGCCAGTTCTGCTTCCTGTTCAGTAAGTCCTTCACAGGAAGGAAGATCAATGTTGTAACTAGACAACTGCTCAGCCACATGAACAGACACCTGAGCACTATAAACATTTTCAGGACATATTTGTAATGTAGGCCCTGTGGCAGTAACCACGTTCACCACTTGGACTGTACCTATAATACGACGTGGTGCCACCCATACCTCCGTACTACCTACATTAACAATGGGTGCATACACTAACCCTCTCTCTGCAAATACTAGCGAAGGAGACAACAGCAAACCCTCTGGAAGGGCATTTTCCTCTGGCCCCAAAGGTTCTAAGAGAAACTCCATCACCGCACCTGAAACTTGGGGACAGGTCACCGGAACCATAGTCATGGTACCTGCAGCAACACGGACAGGGTTTTTACCCTGAACTCTCACTTTAAATTCAGAAGCAGAATGTAACAGCTTCAATTTTTTGACAACAGCGGAGTGCCTGTTTCCATGCTGGGGTAGCTGCTCGTATTTGGGGAATCTGAAAAAGCTTAGTACTATGTTCATTAAATAAACTAACATAACACTCTCGGATAATATTCATACCCAGTACAGCTGGAATCTTCTCCTTCCGAGCATACATACTAGGTGAACAGGCATCTTTTACAATCAAAATCCCTTTCCCGAACAATATAACCCCAAATAAACTCACATCAAGTTCCACATACCCCACACATGGAATATCCATCCCATTGGCAGCTTTCAATGCCAACCATGCACAGTCACGGAGACCCCCTTTCCCCAAATCCGAAAAATACTGGTTAAAATAACTCTGTTACAGTAGTAAACATAGACCCTGTGTCTAGTAAGCACAACACATCAACCGTTCCCATTTGAACCTTTAATGTTGGACAAGACCCTACTAAACCAGAAAAAGCATGAGAATCAATTTGAGAGCCTAATGTCCTCATCTCCAGTGTGTGGCTCTGCACCCTGGAGGGCTCTAGTTTTCCGCCGACGAGACAGACTCCACCACTGCCCCATCACTAGAACCCAAAGCCGGCACAGGCCTAGTTCGTATATTGGTTGTACAATATCTTGCTATATGACCAGCTTGATTACATTTTATACATATGGGTTGGCCATCAGGTGTTCTACGAAATCTACAAGGTCTAGGGAATCTATTAACATTACTTGCAGCCCCTTCTGGAGTACTCAAAGTTTTAAGAATCAATTCCAATTGTGCCTGCTGTTGTAGGACCATATCTTTCAATTCTGCAAATTCAGAACCAACTACCCGATTCTCTTCACATGTAGTAACTGCTTGAGTTTCAAATAAGTGAGGAACTACTCTACTTGATCGATTTCTTTGAGGCTGTCCCTCCTCCACCCAACGCATTGCCTCCTTGCGTAGGTCAAGGAGAGTCAAAGAAAGATTCTGCCTCACCAACCTCTTTAGTTCTCTACGAAGGGTATGGTCCTGAACATTTTCACAAAATTGATCTCGCAGAACCACCTGATAGTCAGACAGAGCATTAGGGTTAGCTTTTCGTACATTATCCATAAGATCCATTAATGCATGAGAAAACTGTTGTAAAGATTCCCCCTCCTTCTGTTTTCTATCAAAAAACTGCTGTTGAAGGACAACATAGGGAGAAGAAGAACAATACAGTTCACGCAACACTGCAAATATCTCAGTGGAGTTCTCTTTAACTTCCTCAGGCCTAAACTTAATTTCAGTCCGAGCCTCTCCCTCTAAATGATCATAGATAAACATTGCTTTGTCTGATTCAGACATATGTCTCCCTCTAATACAACTCTCCACCTCTTCAATCCAATCCTCCAGAGAAAGAGAGCCCGGGGACAATTTAGCAGAGAAGTTCGAACATTTTCTTTCTCTAGGCACATATATAGCCTGTTCACGTCGCTGTCCATTACCTTCTGGGACCGAACTCGACACACCACTTGCTGAACCCCCAGCTTGAGGCTGTCGTTTTAGTCTTACATTTTCAATTCGCAGTTGATCTAACTGCTCCCGTAGTTGCTGCAGCTCCTCCGCCATAACTGCAGTAGACCAACCCGATGTCACCAGAAGCAGTCGTCCCACGAGCTGATCGCTGTTCCTCTCTACCAAAAAAAAAAAACTATCCACTTCCCAGCCTTTAATACCACAAAAGAAACTGGTTACCCTGCCGACTACGCCAAAATGTTACCAAAGGGGTAACTGTTCCTTCCAACAAGGGAGATAGAAGAACTAACTTCAATGTACTCACAACAAAAGGATTTATTGATAAATATCAAATAATACATACATCAAATCAAAAGAAAGTACATGGTAGAACAAAAAAAACTCATTCCCCCTCAACGGATGTTACCAACCAGACAACCCCCTATACACTCCCAACTTTGTCACACAGGACAGTTCAAAATGACACAAAGTACATTACACGAACAACCCCAAAATCATATTAAATAGAAATACCGCACACTCAAACCAAACCAAAAAAACAATAACACAACAACCTCAAATCTCATGCAAATAAATAGTTCAGGTGTTTTGAAGCATCAGTATAGTACAGAGAGTGCAAGGGTTGGCTAGCAACACGAGGCTGGGAAGTGATATACAGACAAGGAAAAGAAAAAAAAAAGAAAACACCCTGTTAGCCAGTACGAGTCACAACATCTAAACACTCATTGCGCTGGAGGCATACAGCGCACATGCAGGTACTGGCTAAACGGGGAAATCAAAACAAAAAAACAAACACACGAGGAACAGCGATCAACTAAACCTAATAACAAAAAAACATACATAATTAGCAATACACAATTAACCACAACACATTTTTTACTTTAATCTCATTAAATAAAATCAAGACACTTACAAACACTGTACAAACTTTAAATTACCTGCAACATCCACCAATCCTGGACTAACTTCCAAGATAGGAACGAGCATGACCAACGGCCTACAAATCCACCATGTTTGTGTCTGCATTAAAACAATTTCCTAATTTAGTAAAACAAGGCTTCATAAATATGAAATGAAACAAATCACTATTTATTTAGCCTACCTGCTCACCAGACCGTTCATGCACAAACCAACATGGACATGTCGCCGGACAGCACAATGTTTGTGTCTGCATTAAAAAACATCTAATTCAATGAAAAAGGCTTTGTAAATATAAAACAAAAGTCAATATTCGCTTGGCCTACCTGCTCACCCAGACCGCGTCTGTGCACCAACACACATGGAAAGGCTACCAAACAGCACAGTTCCACACAACAGATTGGACCTCCTCTCTAGGCCTCCTTACAGGTGCCTGCTTAAAAACCCTCTACCTACCTGGCCAAGCCCCTTTACTAATTGCTACCTCACCGGCTACAAAATGATCACAGAAGTACTGAGATAAAAGTTTATAGTTCGAGAATAAACAATGATGTCTACGGTAGGTAGCAACCAAAACAGAGTTAATCACCTTTTGAAAGTCGCTTCAAATAACGAAAATTCGTTTCAGAATTTACAAAATGTAGCTATATAATGAGCAAGTACATCATGAATGCCTTTTTTGAAACTGTGTTTTTGTCTTATCCTGAATCACTACGGTAAGCCTGTAGCTAATAAGCGTTTAGACTCGGACTACTTTACACTGGTCGGTTCGGCACTGCTGCGGAGTAGCCCAGTGCCTGCATGACTCAACCCGCGTCATAGACATAAACATAGAGAAGTAGCTCCGGCTACAATGTTCTTCCGCAGAGCAGTTCCGCAAACTGCTAGAGCAGTTTAATCCAGTAATGAAACAAGTGAAGTCTTTATGAATCAATCATTCAAACCGATTTTGTCTGGATCTTACAAGCATAGATTACAAGCACAAGATCTTGTTCAAGCATATTCTACCCCTTCTGAGAGGGTAATCTCCACTGCTGGATATACAATAAGCTATAGGAGAGGTCCTAAATTATCCTTGAGTGCAGAAATGTTTATTTTCCTTCAGAAAAAAATATTATTTTTGCAAACATGCTAAATAATATGTTGAATTTGTTGACATTGCCAGTCTGTTAAACTCATTTGACAAGTATCAGAAATAAAACACAAAAAGGATTGTGTATTTTCCCATTACTACTATTTTTATTAGTTGTTTTAATAATTTTTTTTGAATCTGAACCGAAACCGGAATTGTTTGGCGGAACCGGAATCAGGACCGGAACAGGAACATTTCTTACGATTCCCAACCCTAGTCAGGATAGGAGGTTATCAAAAACCTCTCGCATGCATAACGCCTGTCTCCTACCAACAGGCAAGAAAGGGGAAAATTGTGTACGTTTTGCTGTGTCAAAAATAAAATAAGCACTTAAAGTGTTTTGTACTGTACCAAATTTAACTTGCCTTCCTCAAAGCGCTCACACAACATAAACTCACGGAAACCTCGTGAATCATGCACTGAGCCAGGCCATTTGGAAACCAAGCTTGTGATCATACGTTCATGATCACAATCATCTGCAGATGAAATGTACAGTAAATCATCCTATCTGTTAGTTACTATTAATTTAAAGATTGATATAAATTGCAAATAAAAATCATCTCAAATGTATTGTAGCCCTACCTGAACATTAAGGCTGTGAAAGGACTTTCTGTTCACATCATCCGCCACATGTTCTCCTGTGGAGATTGCAACATGTGTGCAGTCTATTGCTCCTATGACTCGAGGGAATCCTATCATAGGAATTAAAAATATATATATTTAAAACCATTCTTAACATGTAGCTACTGTAGACTATTGTATAATACATTTAAGTGCTCTAAGTGAAATCTGCTTTTTAAAGAAAAAAACTGAATGTGAAAGGTTCAATTTGTTCATGTCCCTATCAATATATCTTACCGGCAATTTTATAAAAGCCCTCTTTTATGGACATGGTCGATAAATGTCCAGGGATCACAATGAAGCTATTCATGTGCCCCTGCAGTGCGAGGAAAACCTTGCGAATGGTTTGACAAACCGTGTTTTTCCCTAGGTTCTCCGTATCACTGACCGCATACAAGTATGTAGGGTACCACTTGCAAAAAAATCGCAACACAATACATACCATTTGCGGTACAGTGAGAGCATGGCTTCAACGAGTCACATTTATTAAGATAAGAAGATTGTAAAGATAAGATATTCCTTCCGTGGAAAATCTGTATCTTTCATACAAGTAAGTATCAGGAAATCAAAGGGGATTTTATCTGTCCCTAAAAACTCTTTCTCCACGAAGTGCTCGTCTAATTTGTGCGGAGAAGTCCACAGGATTTGGAAGAAAAGGTGAAGCCATTGCAACAGAGAACAGACACTGGGAATTAGTTACTTCACCTATATGTTTCTTTACTCGCAGCTGATTGGTCAAATGTCAGTCTGAGATCTTGAATTCAGAACATAACCTGCCCTGGAGCAGGCTAGCCATGCAGCGTAAGATACCATGGCGACGAACACCGATTAAAGCTGAGCTACTTTCATAGCACTTAAAACCCAGGGTTGCCGCAAACTAAACCAGCTTCATGGTATAGGCCCCTGGTGTCTGGAATGTTTTGGGTGCGGTCTGTGCTGCTGGGAAGTGTTGCCTAGCAACGCCGATCAGCAATCATGCACTACACCTGTTGTTGTCGTAATCATACTCTAGATCTAATATTATCACATGGAATAGATGTTGATGCCGTTGAAATTCTGCAGCAGAGCGATGACATCTCAGACCATTATCTAGTCTCATGTAAATTACATTTAGCCAAGGCTGCAAAGCCGACTCCGTGTTATAAATATGTTAGACCTATAACTTCTGCCACTAAAGATTGCTTTATCAATAATCTTCCTAATCAGTTTCATCATCTCAGCATCCCGGATAGCTTAGAAGAACTCGATATTGCAACAGAAACTTTTAACTCTCTCTTTTCCAGCACTTTAGACGCAGTTGCTCCGTTGCGCTTAAAGAAGATTAAAGAAAATAGTCCAACGCCGTGGTACAACGAGCACACTCAGGCCCTTAAGAGAGCAGCCAGAAAAATGGAGCGCAACTGGAAGAAAACAAAACTAGAGGTATTTCGGATTTCATGGAAAGAGAGCTCGATTGCTTACAGAGAGGCTTTAAAAGCTGCTAGATCTGCTTATTTTTCAACCCTATTAGAAGAAAATAAACATAATCCTAGGTATTTATTTGAAACAGTGGCTAAACTAACGAAAAAGAAAGCTTCAAGCACAGAAGTTTCCAAGCAACACAGCAGTAATGACTTTATGAACTTCTTCACTTATAAGATTGATAATATCAGGGACAAAATTATAACTATGCAACCGTCTACTACAGTATCGCATCAGGGAGTGCATTGTAGTCTCCCTGAGGAAAAATTGTTTTCATTTGTTGCTATAGGAGAGGAAGATTTCTGCAAACTCGTTAATTCATCTAAATCGACAACTTGTATGTTAGACCCTATACCGACTAAGCTACTGAAAGAGATGCTTCCACAGATCATAGATCCTCTTCTTAATATCATTAATTCGTCTTTGTCTCTAGGATATGTACCAAAAACCTTTAAGCTGGCTATGATAAAACCGCTTGTTAAAAAACCGCAACTTGATCCTTCAGAATTAGTCAATTACAGGCCGATCTCAAATCTGCCTTTTCTGTCAAAGATATTAGAAAAAGCAGTATCCTCACAACTGTGTTCCTTTCTTGAAAGAAATGATATCTGCGAGGATTTTCAGTCAGGATTTAGACCGCACCATAGTACTGAGACAGCTCTCATTAGAGTTACAAATGATTTACTTTTATCATCCGATCGTGGTTGTATCTCTCTATTAGTGTTACTTGATCTTAGTGCTGCATTTGACACAATTGACCACAACATTCTTTTAAATAGACTGGAAAACTATGTTGGCATTAGTGGAATTGCACTAGCATGGTTTAAATCATACTTATCTGACCGTTATCAGTTTGTAGCAGTAAATGAAGAGATGTCTTATCGATCACAAGTTCAGTATGGCGTACCACAAGGCTCAGTACTAGGACCGCTGCTGTTCACTCTGTACATGCTACCATTAGGACATATCATTAGGAAACATGGAATTAGCTTTCATTGTTATGCCGATGATACTCAGCTGTATATTTCTTCAAAACCTAACGAAACTTACCAATTCACAAAATTAACGGAATGCATAGCTGATATAAAAAATTGGATGACTAGTAATTTCCTACTACTAAACTCTGAAAAAACAGAGATTCTAATTATTGGACAAAAAACTTCCACACGTAATAACCTAGAATACTGTCTAACCCTTGATGGCTGCTCTGTTAAGTCTTCGTCGTCGGTTAGGAACCTGGGTGTGCTCTTTGATAGCAATCTTTCATTTGAAAGTCATGTGTCTAGTATCTGTAAAACCGCATTTTTCCATCTTAAAAATATATCTAAATTACGACATATGCTCTCATTAACAAATGCGGAACAATTAGTTCATGCTTTCATGACAACAAGACTAGATTATTGTAATGCTCTTCTGGGTGGTTGCCCTGCACGCTTAATAAATAAACTACAGCTGGTCCAAAACGCAGCCGCTCGAGTTCTTACTAGAACCAGGAAATATGACCATATTAGCCCGGTTCTGTCAACACTGCATTGGCTGCCTATTAAACATCGTATAAATTTTAAAATATTGTTGATTACTTACAAAGCACTAAATGGTTTAGCTCCGCAGTACTTGAGCGAGCTCTTAACGCATTATAGTCCTTCACGTCTATTGCGATCTCAAAATTCGGGCCAGTTGATAATACCTAGAATTTCAAAATCGACTGCGGGCGGTAGATCCTTTTCCTATTTAGCACCAAAACTTTGGAACAGTCTTCCTACCATTGTCCGGGAAGCAGACACACTCTGTCAGTTCAAAGCTAGACTAAAAACACATCTCTTTGACCTAGCATACACATAATATATTATAGACTTCTATAATTCAATATTAGGCTGCATAGATTAGGTCAGCCGGAACTGGGAACACTTCCCTTAAATCCTGATGTACTCGTTACATCATCATAAGAAGAATGGCATCTACGCTAATTTTAGTGTCTTTGTTTATCCCGAGGTTTTCCCGCAGCCGACCGGATCCAGGCCGTATCCAGATCTGACTAGGAGCTTTGCCTGGACCCGATGACAACGCAGTGCTGAAGTGCCAACTAGCCTCTCCCTATGGAGGATCCCTTTCCCACTCTACAGATAAAATGTTGTGATTCCGGTTCGCGTACCCACCCCGAAGTGATAAAATAAAACAAAATTCTGTATCAAATTTACAGTTACTGTAAATCCGGCCTCTAGTTCATAAACGCCAGAGGAGAACTGGCCCCCGACTGAGCCTGGGTTCTCCCAAGGTTTTTTTTTCTCCATTAGGTCACCTGATGGAGTTTTAGGACACCAGTAGGTCACTTGATGGAGTTTTTCGGTTCCTTGCCACTGTTGCCTTTGGCTTGTTCAGTTGGGGATATTCAAAATAATTAGCCAAGCATTAATACCATTGATCAGCCCTACCAAACGTGGATGTTTTTTCACTAAGAAACAAACATTATGTTATTTGATTGATATTGTGAAGCTGCTTTGATGCAATTTATATTGTGAAAAGCGCTATATAAATACACTTGACTTGACTTGACTTGACCTGGTCCATTTATACCTTGTGTTTAAATTGAGTGTGTGTCCGATCAATGTATACTAGGAGATATTTTACAAAATAACTCGGGAAATGAATGTTATAGTTTTATTTTTCAGTATCTTAAAATAAATAATTTGTGGGAAAGGATATAGTTTTTTTTTTTTTTTTTTTTTTTTTTTTAAGGGAGAGAGTATGTCATCACTCCATACCAGTCGGTGGTGGTAATACACCATTTCTTTGTTTGTAAACCGCCAATAAAATTTCAAAAAGAAGAAGTGTGTCCGATCGTCTTGCTCTGTGGATTGTAGGTTCCTGCTGCTCACTTGTGTTTCTTGCCTAATAGGATTCACCTTAGTTCCTGTTTTTTGGCTGTGTTTGAGGATTTTTTTCTGCTCAAGACAATCTGGACTATCTTTCACTAGTGGTGGTCAGAGCAGGGCTTCATGAAACAGTGGAACAGTTGAAGCAAATGTGCCGTATTGTGTTGAGGATTCGAAACACTCCAACACCTGTCTCCACGGTGACGCCTAGTGGTCAGAACAGTGTAAATGCAAGAAAACCCCTGGCCAAACATGCATAGAAACACCTTTTTACAAATTTATTAAAAAAAATTTTTATTGAAAGTAAAATCTATCAAATGCTCATAACTAATGATCTAATAAGATTAAATATCAAGTGTATGTGTAATATGTGTTTTTTTTAATCAATTTTCAGAGCTTGTTTTGTTAGCACAGCTAAACAGGCCAATAAGAGACTAACTACTATTATTTATTTTAATTACACTAATGTCTAATTAAAATGTGTACAAAGGTATAAAACTGATCAGAGATCAGGTAAAATCCATAGACCCACATGATTCATGGGTTCTCAGAGATTGCCCACCAGCGGTAAACCATTGACATTTCGGAACGGTTCGAAACAGTTATGACGTAACGAAGTCTCATTTACTGAAATCACGTGACTTTGGCAGTTTGATACACACTCTGAACTACTGATTTGAAACAAACTATTTGTAAAGGTTCATGAAACATGTTTCGAAAGCATCCATCACTATCTTTTACAGACCTTCTCATTGCAACAGTGGGACTTCCATTTAGTCTTCATCTGCCTCATCTGTGCTACTGTTTTCATCCCTGCTTAGCTTCTGATGTGATTAACTGTACCCACATTAAACATCATCGTAATCTCACCTGGGGTGTATTCCAGAAAGCAAGGTTATCTTACCGTCAAACATACATGAACTCTCGGATGATTAACCCAAACCTTGCTTCCTCGAGGTATGCTGGTTCCAGAAACACGTCCGGGAGTAAGTTCAGTCAACCCGGAGTATGTTCACGAGTAACACACAATATCTCCACCTATTTGGTGGTTGTGCAATCATTTTAAATCTTTACGTTTAATAATGTAAATTAATAAATTTTCTGTGAATAAGAACTATTCTTTGTTTGATGCTAATTATATAATAAAAAGAAAGACTGATCAAACAAAATAACAGTCTGTGCTTTCAAAGATAACATGTCTGTAAAAATGGTCACATTGCTTAAAATATAAGATATATCATGGTTTTTTAGTATAGAAATACATTAGCTATAGCATAGAAAATTTCCTGTTGCAAATCAAAAGTCTGAATGCAGATCAACGATGTGTGAAATGTGATTCTTTTTAATAATTCTTTATAGATTCTTTATATATGAGCAACATCACACTTGTAGCCGTGCGATATGGCTGTATATCATCACGCCTGTGATTCGGCCGTAAGCAATCACTGATTACAGCCATATTGCACGGCAACGAGTGTAATATTGCATTTATACAACTGTTCGATGGCAAATGTGAGTAAAAAAAAACAAAAAAAAAAACAGCGTGTCTCTAAAAACCCTCTTTTGTGCAGAAATATTTCCTTCCGCCATGGATTCAAATCTCAAGTTGACAGTTTGACAGTTGAGCCCAAGCCTCCATTACTAATTATAAAACATCACTTTAGAAAATGAAGTCAAAATACACTTTAGCAAATAAAATGAAAATACACTTTAGCAATAAAGGAACGTTGAATTTAATTATTAATGAGAGCCAGCGGCAAAATTCCGGATGGACTGGCCGAGATGAAGCTGTTCTCTGCGGGAACATGAGCGCTGAACTGATCGCGTCTGCGAAAGTGCCTCAACAGATCGTAAAATAGGCACATATTAGAGGTCTAATAACTACATTCTCGGCTAAAAAAAAAACTCTTAAAACTACATTTCGTGACACAATAACAGTAGTATTTAAAAAGAAAACATATGGTGGATTTGCTCGACCTATCTATGTATCTATATAACTATATATATATATAATATATATATAACTATATATATAATATTGTGCGCAATCTGTCACGCCCGCTGGAGCCTCCTCAACAATAGGGCACGCATGCGCTGAACACCTCTGAAGTAAACTGACGACTAAACACTAAACTATATAGAGAAACACATTAAAGAAAAAAGGCAATGGAGCCTGTTTGTAGGACCAATAAGACTGAAATTTGAGCACAACAAAAGCTTTATGAAACTATCCTTAAGCGAGATTTTGAAAGCGTCATGCTTTCCAAGTGTCAGGGATCTTGAGAAACTGAACCATATGGCCCATAAAACAAGGAAATTCAGCTATTTGACCCCAGGTTCTACACAGAGAAACATGATTTTGCACAGATGTTTGTTCTAGAAATTGCTGCCCAGTTTGAACCTGCAGGCTCAGAGCAATTGGCTGCAAAATGATTTACTACTACTCTAAATAAATATAACCTCATATTTGTCATCGGTCACATCTGTCTACAGTTTCCACATAATGCTAAAGCATTAATCCACTCAATTCAATGCATCAGTCATTTTGGAAAGCAGAACTGATGCTTCATAATAGATTTGGACATCTTCTAAAGAAAAAGCAAATTGTGATTGTCTGGACAATTAAACATAACCCTACTGAACAATAGTCAAATCATGCCATAGTTGTATTGTACATGTCACAGTACACATTGTTTCAAAGCAGCTTGACGGGAGGGGACAGTATATAGTGACAGCAGGTCATACTATAGTGTTGATAATAGTGTAGTTATAATAATAGATCGTAATAGTGATACCACAGTCCCACTCCACATCTATTCATTCCCGTTTGTGTTGCGCAGCTTCTCACTGGCATGCTGTCAAGATCCTGCCCCGAGAGAATAGATTAATGACGGTTAGTCACGGAAAGAAAGTGCAGACTCACGGAGAGAGAAGGGGGGTAAGGTGCATAACATAAGTGCTGAACTGTCTAAGATTGCAGTTGGAGACTGTGAATTGAACTTATTTAAGAGCAGAGGTGGAAAGTAACTAATTACAAATACTTTTGTTTCAGTACTCGAGTAGATTTTAAGATTTTTTCTACTTTCTTGAGTATAATTAAATTGTGGTACATTTACTTGAGTAGAATAAAAATAAAGTATTTAACTTCGCTACATTTATTTTTCACCAAAAGTACAAAGAACTCTGACAAAGGTGCCGACAGACCACCAAGACAAGTTGACATGTGACTTTGACTTTTCAAACTTACAGACATATCTGAAGCGCTTCAGCCAATAAAAGACAGATCTGAAGCGCTTCAGCCAATAACTGACAACTTCGCTACATTTATTTTTCACCAAAAGTACAAAGAACTTTGACAAAGGTGCCGACGGAGCAACAGGACAAGCTGACATATGACTTTGACTTTTCAAACTAACAGACATATCTGAAGTGCTTCAGCCAACAAAAGACAGATCTGAAGTGCTTCAGCCAATAACAGACAGATCTGAAGTACTTCAGCCAATAACAGACAGATCTGAAGCACTTTAGACAATAACAGACAAATATGAAGCGTTGCTCTTCAGCCAATAACAGACAGATCTGAAGTGCTTCAGCCAATAACTGACAGATCTGAAACACTTCAGCCAATAACAGACAGATATGAAGTGCTTCAGCCAATAACAGACAGATCTGAAGCGCTGCACTTCAGCCAATAACAGACAGATCTGAAGCGCTGCACTTCAGCCAATAACAGACAGATCTGAAGCTCTTCAGCCAATAACAGACAGACCTGAAGAGCTTCAGCCAATAACAGACAGACCTGAAGAGCTTCAGCCAATAACAGACAGATCTGAAGCTCTTCAGCCCATAACAGACAGATCTGAAGCGCTTCAGCCAATAACAGACAGATCTGAAGCGCTGCACTTCAGCCAATAACAGACAGATCTGAAGCGCTGCACTTCAGCCAATAACAGACAGATCTGAAGTGTTGCACTTCAGCCAATAACTGACAGGTCTGAAGCTTCAGCCAATAACAGACAGATCTGAAGCGCTTCAGCCAATAACAGACAGATCTGAAGCGCTTCAGCCAATAACAGACAGATCTGAAGCTCTTCAGCCAATAACAGACAGATCTGAAGCGCTTCAGCCAATAACTGACAGATCTGAAGCGTTTCAGCCAATAACAGACAGATCTGAAGCGCTTCAGCCAATAACAGACAGATCTGAAGCTCGTCAGCCAATAACAGACAGATCTGAAGCGCTTCAGCCAATAACAGACAGATCTAAAGCGTTGCACTTCAGCCAATAACAGACAGATCTGAAGTGCTTCAGCCAATAACTGACAGATCTGAAGCGTTTCAGCCAATAACAGACAGATCTGAAGCGCTGCACTTCAGCCAATAACAGACAGACCTGAAGCGCTTCAGCCAATAACAGACAGATCTGAAGCTCTTCAGCCAATAACAGAAAGATCTGAAGCGCTGCACTTCAGCCAATAACAGACAGATCTTAAGCACCTCAGACAAAAACAGACAGATCTGAAGCGCTTCAGCCAATAACAGACAGATCTGAAACACTTCAGGCAATAACAGACAGATATGAAGCGTTGCACTTCAGCCAATAACAGACAGATCTGAAGTGCTTCAGCCAATAACTGACAGATCTGAAGCGTTGCACTTCAGCCAATAACAGACAGATATGAAGCGCTTCAGCCAATAACTGACAGATCTTAAGCACCTCAGACAAAAACAGACAGATCTGAAGCGCTTCAGCCAATAACAGACAGATCTGAAACACTTCAGGCAATAACAGACAGATATGAAGCGTTGCACTTCAGCCAATAACAGACAGATCTGAAGTGCTTCAGCCAATAACTGACAGATCTGAAGCGTTGCACTTCAGCCAATAACAGACAGATATGAAGCGCTTCAGCCAATAACTGACAGATCTGAAGCACTGCACTTCAGCCAATAACAGACAGACCTGAAGCGCTTCAGCCAATAACAGACAGATCTGAAGTTCTACAGCCAATAACAGAAAGATCTCAAGCGCTGCACTTCCGACAATAACAGACAGATCTGAAGCGCTGCACTTCAGCCAATAACAGACAGATCTGAAGCGCTGCACTTCAGCCAATAACAGACAGATATGAAGCACTTCAGCCAATAACAGACAGATCTGAAGCGCTGCACTTCAGCCAATAACAGACAGATATGAAGCACTTCAGCCAATAACAGACAGATCTGAAGCGTTGCACTTCAGCCAATAACTGACAGGTCTGAAGCTTCAGCCAATAACTGACAGATCTGAAGCGCTTCAGCCAACAACAGACAGATCTGAAGCGTTGCACTTCAGCCAATAACTGACAGGTCTGACGCTTCAGCCAATAACAGACAGATCTGAAGCGTTTCAGCCAATAACAGACAGATCTGAAGCGCTTCAGCCAGAAACAGACAGGTCTGACTTGGCTGCAAAACCAATCAAATTGTCCAGTTCGGCTGTGGGCCGGGGACTCCAAACAGTGCTTTGACATTCAATCACTGCCGCTCGTGTTTTGAATCAGTATCGCTAATGTTTTAATATTTTAGTGAATGCATGATCTATGCTCATATTCTGATTTTAAATTTTAATTATGGCAACTCCTGAAATGGGTCATTCCATTGATAATACCAGAGCTCTGAGCAGTTGAAGTACATAAAAAACTCGGCTCATAACATGGACGCAGTTTTTGCATGGACGGAGTAATTGTCTTAAAAACATGGACACAGTTCAATTGAATGGTAAAGCTCGCCCTCTTTAACAATACAGTTAAACTAAATGTATGAAGCAAACTTTGTACAAACCTGAAAAAACCTCAACAACAGTGAAACAAGATTGCATGATTTATCTGTCAATAAGACGTATGTAAAAATGTAGTTTGTTACTATAGTAATAGTGGGCTCCCAGAGCATATTGGTAACTTAGAACGGGAAAAAAAGCATTTAATTTAACATGTTAACCATACCCCACTTAATTTTTATTTATTGGCACTTTTTTATTTATTCATTCTGTTGTAGGCCTACATCTCTCTCTTTATTTATCAGACTTCTCACTTAACCATCTTTGCTTTCAATTATGAAATGATTCAAATGAAAACATTAAAATTATCTTGGATTTACTTTTTAAAATTAGTGTGGTATCCTGAGATTTATGTTATAGTTACCGGCAGTTCCTCTCTACACCACAAGAGGTACAGTAGACCTTCAGGATCATGTGGGGTTCTGGGGGGCAGAGGAAGAAGTTTATGAGGAAGTGAGATGATGTCACATGGATACTCTGTAAGCTTGAAAGTCAATAAAGTGCTAATACTGTTATAGTTAGTGATTCAGTTCTTATATCACTGAAGATACAACAATTAGTAATAAAACAATTGCTCTTGACAACAGGGAAAGCTAGTATGTTTGCTTAGCATACCGTCAAACACTACAATTTATGAGTTTAATATCATGATTTACTCCAAAATCACAATACATGTCAGTCGTGTTTGAAATTACTTCTGTGGTTTCATGTTGCTTCTTAACACAGAGTGAGAATATATTTGTTAAATTCTATGATACAGGCTATGTTGATTAGCGTTGCATTAAAGGGATAGTTCACCCAAAAATTAAAATTAGCCCATGATTTACTCACCTTCAAGTCCTCCTAGCTGTACATGACATTCTTCTTTCAGACGAAAATGTTTTAAACCCAATAAAGTGCATCCATTCCTGATTAAAAAAAATACTCCACATGGCTCCAGTGGATTAATAAAGGCCTTCGGAAGCGAAGCCATGGGTTTATGTAAGAAAAATACCCATATTTGTAACTTTATAATCTAAAATAACTAGCTTCCGCCAGACGACCGTACGCATACTACGCAAGTCGACTTGCCCCACAAGAGTAACCTGTGACGCATGTATGACGTAGGAGTATAGTAAGCTTAGACGCCTCACGCGGTTTAAACAAATAGGGCAGTGCAACAAACTGAAGCTCCTCTTCTATTATATAGAAATCCTCAGACATTTCTCTTCAAAATTGCTAATTCGCGACCAGTGTTTTGTTTTGCTCTTTCCTCTGAGCTTCCATGTTCGCCATTACGCTGTGCGTCGGGTCAGAGGTTAGTCTTCCACCGTAAATCGATGCGTACGTGTTATAGTTTATAAAGTTAAATATGGGTATTTTCCTTACACAAACGCATGGATTCACTTATGAAGGCCTTTATTAACCCCCTCGAGTAAAAGTGGAGCGCTTTTATCATGGATGGATGCACTTTTTTGGGCTTCAAATTTTCTCCAGTCATTCACTGCCATTATCAAGCTTGGAAGAGCCAGGCCATTTTTTTATATAACTCTGATTGTATTTGTCTGAAAGAAGAAGGTCATATACACCTAGGATGACTTGATGGTGAGTAAATCATGGGGTCATTTTCATTTTTGGTTGAACTATCGGTTTACAGACATACATCATTCTTATGAAAATACCTGAGATAGCTTGATGAACACAGATATATTATCGCTATCATCTGTTTGTCTTCATGTTTCATCAGTCAAAACGTCTCTATTTGCGTGTGATTATATCCATATAAGGCATTTCCTGAAAAGTCATAAGTTTAATATGCACCACGATGTATGAATCAGTATGTACTGGGCTTCCAGTATGAATTAAACAGATATGACATAAGAGTGTTTAGCGCTCCATATCGCTATCATCTCCCCATTTTGGGTAAAAATAGAAAAATAATACTAAAAGTACGTTGTAACGTAGTTACTTGAGTAGTTTGAAGCCAACTACTTATTTACTCTTACTTGAGTAATATTATTTTTCAGTAGGCTACTTCTACTTGTACTCTATTACCTGCAAGCGCTGCTCTTGGAGGAGGCAGACCTAGCCCTGGCCCGTTCGCGCTCTGCGTTTGTACGTGGACAGATCTCAAAGCGTCAGGATCTCAAACCTGCTCTTTGTCTGTTACGGAGGCCAGCAGAAGGGAAAGGCTGTCTCCAAGCAGAGGATGGCCCACTGGATAGTGGATCCCTGCCCGCTCAGGTTGCATGCACACTCCACAAGAGGCGTTGTGAGATCTTCCTAACAGAAAGGTCCCGCTTTCCCAGTGTTATCCAATAATCTCACTGTATGGGTTATCACAGAACAACAGTGACAGGTACACTATGTGTAAGCCCTCTCCTATCGTCCTTACAGGTAAGAAGGGGTAGAGGCTTGCACAGGGTGCTGGTTGGGGTGTAGCAGCTGTAGCGCTTTGGTAGTGATTCCTATTCGTCGGTTACGACGTACGCTGGAGTGACCGACCGATTTATTGGGAACGTCTCGGTTGTGTATGGTAACCCTCGATCCCTGAAGGAGGGAACGGAGACGTACGTCCTGTACAAACAAGGCACAATAACAAGTGCATCTGTATACAGACAACAAAATACATTCAAGAAATACAACAGAACACATTAGGGAAATGGTAGTTCACTAGTCAACAAATGGTAGTTCACTAGGCTCCTGGCATTGACAAAGAAAACAGTCAGTTGTTTTAACATTCTCTACATAACCAAGTTGCTGACTTCCTTTTGATCTGTGCAGCTGTAATGGAAGTGGCAATTATATCTGGCACAATTGATCATTTTCCCGAAATCTGGCCTTCCATAGATTTTGCAGACTGACTGTGCCTGCAAAGAAGGGTCATGTCTTCTTGTTAGGATCTCAGGCAACACAGTTGAAATGAAGGCATGTTGAGTCTTTGACAAATTCTCCTGCAGAATCTTTTTTGGAACTTTGTTCCACTGTAACCTAATTTCTCGTCCACAACACAAAGTCACAGTAGCTTACGTCACTTTCAAACATATGTAGTTGGGTTTGATAGTAGTATGGGTGTGACTTCTTCAAATTGAAAGACTTGTCCAGGCAAATCTGCCTGTCATCTGCGCTTCCCTGAAGACCATCACGGTATTTGTAAGGACACTTAATTTCTACCAAACCTTTGCCACAACATGTACATCTTTCCATGCCAACTGGTGATGATCCGAGGTGTGGCTCAGAAGGTCGCACCATTAGGACACAGGAACTTACACTAAAGTTTTTGACCATAAGGGACGTGTAGGCTTGTCTTGCAGTTTCTTCCATGGACTTACTCCAGGGAACAGATGGGACATTTAGCTATGTGTGGTTGTACTGCATTATCTCACTCAGGCAGGTGTTGCTGATATTGTCAGCTGTAGCCACACGATAAAACCTAGTGCTTGTTATTCAATCCTTTGAGCTTGACTGTTGTCGTGTGACAAATTCCAGCCTTTCACACTGATGAAGTTGTAGTTTATTCTTCAGTCTGTGAAATGTGTCCTCACTTTTCACCTGTAATTCTTGTGGTGAGAGTTCCCTGAGTGTTCCTTCAAATAAAGCAGTCAAGGGCTCGGGTAAGTTTGAGTGTTCCTCTGTATCAGTATCGGATGCAGTGTCTGTATCACTATTTTCTAGACTTGTCAGTACTGCAGCACCAGGGGCTATAATCTGCAACTCTTTGATGTCATCATCTGTCAACACTGTGGAAGGAGAACTAGACAATTATATCACTATAGAACATTTACAACAGTATAGTCACATTTCATCAAAAAATGTTTTTGTCTATCTCTCCCTCAATTTGTATAATAATATATAATTTTAAATGGTTAGTGCACAATCTAGATCGAGATACTCTTATTTCCAGAATGTTGGGATTTACACATAATCAAGCTATCATAACACTATACAGCATGGCATTAATTTATGCATTACAGTGTAAGATGGCTGTAAAACAAACTTGATCATTATGTGACATTACAATGTCAAAAAACTTGGGAGGAGTAACGATGACTCCTTTTTGACAAAAGGAATCTTATCTGTGCTCTGTCAACTATTACATGCCTGTGGCTCTGGCGGTGGCACTGGACCTACTCTTGTCCGTTTCTGGAAGCTGCCTGTCTAGCCTGCCTGTCCTCTTTGGTTTGTGGAAGTTGATTTTCTTTAATGGGGCTGGTTCGACTTTTTCTGCTTAAGTCTTTCCACTTGCACTCTCCAGAAGTGACTGTTGGTTTCTCTGTCCATCCCATTCTAACACAGATTTCGATTTTGAATAAAATTGCAACTGCATAGCTGCAGCATGACCCAAGCCTGAAATTAAATGTCAAACCATTATCCTTCATGTTATGAGTGGGTCTTGAAATTAACACTGCAGGGTCTGCAGGTGAGATGTACTACTAGACATACTGCAGATAAGACATAGCTACAGACTAAATACTACTATGATGCCTACTATGATTTTTTATTAAAAAGTAGGCTACTATGTACACTACGTATGCCTGTGTGGCGTCACGAGAGCAGAGAGAACAGAGGAGGTTATAGAGGTGGAACCTACCCGAAAACACCGACTACGCCACCCTGGGAATTTCACCCAGAGAATGATTTTACTTCTTAATTCCAATGTTAGGGATACACTTAAGGACACACAGGTACGTATACAATTCAGCCAGAGACGAGGATCCATTTTTATAAGAACACCATTTATTTAAAGAATTTCAAAACAATTTCAGACACATTCATTCTTTGGGGAACAGGGGAAAAAAATATAATTGCTTCTGAGGCTTACTAGTGGAAGAGAAAGGAGTCACGAGGGCATTAAGGCCCAGGGAGAGTCCCCCGTGAACACACAACAGTGAACACAGCAAAGAAAACGGGGTAAACAACACAGCACACTGGAAAGGAACACCACCACCCGGACACCAACACCACTACCTTCGGCTCTCAGCAACTGAAACAGGGACAAAAAAAACGGGACACACACACACACACACACCCACCCACCATTAAGGGGGATGCACCCAACAGAAAGAAAATCAAATATATGATAATTGGACGAAAAGAACAAACTGAAAAAAAATTATCACAATATAAACACAATATAAACGGCCAGAACCAGCAGTGGTTCCAGGAAGGCAGTGCAAAACATAAAATATATAAATTCAAAAGAAACACTTGTCAATAAACCAAGAAAAACAAGATACTAAGTATGATTTGAACCAAAGAAAACTAAACTCAATAATAAGAAAGAATCAAACAAAATGTAAATATTACTTTTAACTAAATTGAAAACAAAATAACGGAAAGGAAAAAAAAACTTAATCAACCAAATTATAATATAAAGAGTCAACCCTTTCAACTACATTCAAACATTTTAAAACATTGGCCCAGATAAAATAGGTGGCTCACACATTTGACCGTTTGGCCATAGTTACACAGTGGACGAGAGGGCAGGACGGGCATACAGCAATCGTCTCTGGTTACGTATGTAACCTTTGTTCCCTGAAGGGAACGAGACGCTGCGTGAAGCGCTGTGGGAACGCCCCTGCGTGAGTGAGTCATTAAGCACGTATGAAATCAGTCCAATGGCGAGACGGAACGTCATAGGCGGGTGACGTCATCGACCAGGAAACTACAAAGCACCCCCAAAACACAAGCGCATCAGCTTCTGATAGACTGAAGCAAGTGATCTCGGGCATGCCGGGAGTATGGCATAGACACACAGCGTCTCGTTCCCTTCAGGGAACAAAGGTTACATACGTAACCAGAGACGTTCCCTATCAGGGAACTCGAGCTGCGTGAAACGCTGTGGGAACGCCAATATCCCACGTCGCCATTTGAGCAAATGTCCGACGTGTGAAGTCAAGGCGCACATACTGACGAAAGCACCTGCGCCCCAGGAGTGGAGCTGAAGTCAAGATGGTAAAATCTGACGAATGTATGCGGTGAGGACCAGCCTGCCGCATCACAAACGTCCTGAAGTGAAACTCCTGACAAAAGAGCCTTAGAGGCAGCCATACTCCTAGTAGAGTGAGCCCGAACAGCCAAAGGTGAAGGCTGACCAAACGAATCGTAAGCAAGTGAAATGGCCTCGACCACCCACATGCTCATCCTCTGTTTAGACACAGGACGCCCCTTCTTGGGTGGTCCAAAGCAAACGAACATCTGTTCGGATTTTCTCCACAGGGCATCTCTGTGGACATTGGCGTCTAAAGCCCTAACTGGGCAGAGGAGATTAAGTTTCTCTTGGTCCGACGTCAGAAAAGGAGGAGGACAGAAGGCTTGCAGCACAATGGGCCTAACAGTATTAGTTGGAACCTTAGGAACATAGCCATCTAGGATGGAGAAAAGCTTTTACCCACCAAAGCCGAAGTGTTTCTTAAAGGCTTGGTAGGCAACGCCGGTGTCTTAAAAGAAGATGCAGACTCAAGAGAGAGATGATTGGCAAGCGTCTCCTCAGCCTTAGGCATCGCCCCATACCCATATGATTTAGCCCCCTCTATATTAGAATAGGTGGATGTTTGTTGGCTAAAAATACGGAAAGATACAGGTTTTTTCCACGACCTCGATACCTCAGTATGGAGGTCGGGAAAAAATGGAAGAGACCGGCGTGGAGGCATAGTGCAAGAAGGCAAAAATTTCTCGTCTGATTTGCTTTTAGAACGGGACTCCTGCCTATCTGTTGGCCACTCAATACTTAATTTTTCAACCGCTCGAGTGAGCACCTCCATTAACTCCTCACAAGCTGGAGACTAAAGTGACGAGTCCCCAGTCTCTACTGTATCAACACTTTCAACATCCAGCTCCTCAGAACTGGATAATTGAAGAGCTGGTGCCTCAATCTGGACAGAAGAAACCAGAGCGCGTGCTTCTGAAACCAGATCTAAGGCACTGGATCTAACAGGTAAAGGCTGAGATTAGGCAGAGCCCGTCTTGCGAGCCCCACGATTGACGCCGCCACTCTGCCTCCGCGAGAGCGGGAACCGAACAACTCTCCTTAAAGAGTGCCCGGCGGGAGCGGAGCGTTCTTAACGGAAAACGCTCGCAATTCTCGCAATCAGCCCCCTCGAGAGCTAACTGGGCAGGCTGCACTCCCAAACAAACAACGCATAGGTCGTGTGTATCCCCGCCCGTTAGAGGAACACACTTCCTTTACTGCTGTTTGCTCGCCATAAATATATATATATATATATATATAGAGATATGTGAAATAGTTTTGTATATAGTGAAAAACTCCTGCTTAGTGACAACTAACGACAGACAAAAACATTTTCAGACAATGATTTCACATAGAGCGCTTGCTGAAGGCACAGAAGCTGATGCGCTTGTGTTTTGGGGGTGCTTTATAGTTTCCTGGTCGATGACGTCACCCGCCTATGACGTTCAGTCTCGCCATTGGACTGATTTCATACGTGCTTCGTGACGCACTCACGCAGGGGCGTTCCCACAGCGTTTCACGCAGCTCGAGTTCCCTGATAGGGAACTATTAAAGTTGCTAGTAGGCTACAATATTCAAAACATGCGCTTAACGCAAAATAGCAGCCAGTAGGTGAACGCTATGCGGCTGATACGATCTCCAACTGAACCAGTCCGGTTAGTGTTATTAATAAATAATTGCAGTTAACCCCAAATAATACAAAACAATAAATCCCACACCATTTAGCCTACATACCGATCAAGCAGCGTTTGTGTCAACCCGAAGGAGGCAGCTCAGAGCATGCAAACGGCACATAGGTAACTATCAGAAAGATCCGCTTTTGAATGCGTTAAACGGCAGGGTGGAGGACTGGCCCGCCAACCGGAGATCTACGAACGTTCAACACATAGTAAACATAACGGCAGCTAATAACAGTGGAATACGTTCAGAGACAGAAAAGCCACTACCTTACCTGTAGCACAGCAGAACAACACACGGAGTGAGCGACCCGGAAGTATGACGCACTTCCGTCACCAATGAGCAAGAGGGCAGTCAGAAGTACTACTACCTATTTTTATAGGGGGGGCCCAACAGAGGTGATTGGCCAAAAGAACGCCAGGTCGTTACGAGTTAAACTCATACTGCTACACCTGTTCTAACCGTGTGTTATGTGTCTTAATGACATGTCAGAGTATTATTATTTTTTGACCTCATCACACACTGACGCGATTTCCACGCATCTCCACGATAACTGGTGAAATGACAGACACATGTTTAGTTTAGCAGTAGCTACCCTGGAGGACAGGTGACGAATGCAGGGTACAAGTGCTTAGTAGTCGTGACAGTTTTCTAGGGAAATAAAACCATCAAGTCATTGAAATCAGTCTACAGTGTATCCATCCCCAATGATAAATACTTAACATTACCCTGCCATGCAGGTCCAATTTGCAGTATGGATGTAGCCTTCCCGCTTGTTGATCACAACCCAGGCTTGGCACATAGGTGTTTTTCCCTTGGCGCTGGCTTGGTCAAACCTCTTGCTTTTAACACACAAAAGGCATTGCCTATATCGCTATATAAAACCGTCTAGACATGCCCACAGACTACTCGGCTTGTCCACCAGATAGCTGTATATAGCAGAATATCTGGCCACTTTCTGACGTTGTCTACCCATTCTGTTATGAGCTCGGGATCAGGCAGACAATCGCCATTAACTAAAACAAGTTACATACTGTTCCCATTCCTGTGGTGGCAAAGACAGTGCATAACTTGACACAATATGCCGGTCTATTAGCCGTGTCATTTTTCTGAACCCATGCTGCGTGCGCACCCAACCTAGGCTTTCGATGTTTACAAACATTGAAGGGGTCTATACCCGCGCTGCGAGGCTGAACAGCTGATGCAAATGATTGCACGCCAATGTGCATTGGCTCGTTTAGATTCACTCGAAGCAGATTGGCCTCTCTAGCGAGATTACTATTCGTCAGTCACGCCGTACGCCTCCGTTCCCTTCTTCAGGGAACAAGGGTTACCATATGTAACCGAGATGTTATTAAATTAGGGGGCCGCTAACACAACACCGTTCTAACACTGGATGGATGGATGGAATCAGCATTATACAATCCATATCTTGTTTTAATTTACTTTTTTAAAATGAATTAATAAAAACAATCCGAGCACATCAACCATCATATGAAAGATTAAAGAATATAACATTTGTCCATTAACATGTAAAGATTTACTATTTCACCAGGAAAACCGATTTTACATTTCTTCAGCATCAAATAACAATGACTTCAACATAATCTATGGTTTTTAAAATATAAAAATTATATATTAATGATTTAATGTGCAGAGGGTAAATGGCAATATACAATATAAACACTCACCTAAAGGATTATTAGGAACACCATACTAATACTGTGTTTGACCCCCTTTCGCCTTCAGAACTGCCTTAATTCTACGTGGCATTGATTCAACAAGGTGCTGAAAGCATTCTTTAGAAATGTTGGCCCAAATTGATAGGATAGCATCTTGCAGTTGATGGAGATTTGTGGGATGCACATCCAGGGCACGAAGCTCCCGTTCCACCACATCCTAAAGATGCTTTATTGGGTTGAGATCTGGTGACGGTGGGGGCCATTTTAGTACAGTGAACTCATTGTCATGTTCAAGAAACCAATTTGAAATGATTCGACCTTCAGATAGGCCTTGGCATTTAAACGATGCCCAATTGGCATTAATGGGCCTAAAGCGTGCCAAGAAAACATCCCCCACACCATTACACCACCACCACCAGCCTGCACAGTGGTAACAAGGCATGATGGATCCATGTTCTCATTCTGTTTACGCCAAATTCTGACTCTACCATCTGAATGTCTGAACAGAAATCGAGACTCATCAGACCAGGCAACATTTTTCCAGTCTTCAACTGTCCAATTTTGGTGAGCTCATGCAAATTGTAGCCTCTTTTTCCTATTTGTTGTGGAGATGAGTGGTACCCGGTGGGGTCTTCTGCTGTTGTAGCCCATCCGCCTCAAGATTGTGCGTGTTGTGGCTTCACAAATGCTTTGCTGCATACCTCGGTTGTAACGAGTGGTTATTTCAGTCAAAGTTGCTCTTCTATCAGCTTGAATCAGTCGGCCCATTCTCCTCTGACCTCTAGCATCAACGAGGCATTTGCGCCCACAGGACTGCTGTATACTGGATGTTTTTCCCTTTTCACACCATTCTTTGTAATCCCTAGAAATGGTTGTGCGTGAAAATCCCAGTAACTGAGCAGATTGTGAAATACTCAGACCGGCCCGTCTGGCACCAACAACCATGCCATGCTCAAAATTGCTTAAATCACCTTTCCCATTCTGACATTCAGTTTGGAGTTCAGGAGATTGTCTTGACCAGGACCACACCCCTAAATGCATTGAAGCAACTGCCATGTGATTGGTTGATTAGATAATTGCATTAATGATAAATTGAACAGGTGTTCCTAATAATCCTTTAGGTGAGTGTATATCTCGGTACTTTCTACGTTTTTCTATTTGGATAAAGAAAATCTGTATTTATTTAAAAAAATGTTATTTCACATCCTTCCCAATGATATCCTACAAACAATGTTGATATTGAAGGATATGAAAACAAATATAGCAAATGTAATGTAGGCTATGCAATATATTATGTGCAAAAAGGTGGTTAAAATCACATTACATTATAACATTTTAACATTACAATCTAAAAACAAAAATTATGCTTTTGTTTTTAAAATGACTTAAGGCTAAACTGAAAATAAAAACAAAAGCACAAACTAATTATATTAGCCTGCATTTGATTACCCCATTATAATGGTCACTTTCATAAAAATATACTTGTAGGTTTAAAATTCAACATATGACTTACTTATTGTCTCCAATAACAAATATTTTAGCAATATGTATATATTTTAGTCAGAATTATTGTGCTATTGTGCTCCGTCTGTTAGGCGCGCTCATTAACGAAAGTTTGAATTTTAGCGGAGATTCACTTGCAGAAGCTCGTCCTCTCCTGACAGTGAAATGGACATATTTGCAGAAGTGGACAAAGTAAACAACTTCCTTACTTGAGTGAAAATACAGATACTACTGGTCAAATATTACTCAAGTAAAAGTCGTAAAGACCGATTTTTACTTAAGTCAAAGTACAGAAGTACTTGTTTTTAAAAGTACTTAAGTATCAAAAGTAAATGCCAATGCATTGTTTTATTATTGTTGCATTGATGTATGTAATACTTACAGAACCTTATGCCTCAGAATCTATGTCTGCCTACCTACCCTCATATCAATATCACATATATTCTAGAACACAGTTCCAGTTGTGGGATTGAATAAGTGCTCTCAATAACGTCCACAATGGTTTCGAACACCCAAATGGCTGTTCCCTCATATAGTGCCCTATTTAAAGTTTTTTGGCTTTAAGCATGAATATGTTAGCCCATGAATTCAGTTATCTATAAGCTAGTGTGCTCCAAAACAAAGACAAAATTCACATTTAGAAGACCAAACCCAACCAAAATAAAAATCAGGTTGATGTCAGAATCCAACGCCAGATTGACATTAATCTCCAACATCGTACAGATGTCAGGTTCTGACGTCAATCCGACTTTATTTTCCAAACGAAATGCCATTAGTGCGCTTCAACACTATGAGAGAGCTTAATTTCCACGAAAGAGCAAACACAGGTGTAGTGGCCGTTTGTCAACAAACAAAAGAAAATTAAACTTAAATCAACCTTATATAAACCTTCAAACGACAACTTCTAGCATCCTGGGCAGGTGATGTACGCAGGCAAGAAATAAAATCAAATTCCAGGCTGGATTCAGGGTTTGTGGCTGGTTAGTGCACGTCAGAGTGAAAATGTAAAAAAACAATAGAACCTGTTGAACAGTAACTTCAAGGCAGAGGCCACAGACGTGGGCAGCATTCAAACAAAACACAAGTTTGACAAAGGCAAATGAATACAGCAGAAAATGCAAGATAGAACAAATGATAAAAGCAGTTATCAGACACAGCCGGGTAACCTGGCACGGTGCATGTGGTGTGGTAGAACGCCAGCACACAGCAAAAACCAGTGCCCAGCTAGAGAAGTAGCATGTAACCAGTGTCAGAGAAAGGGTCACTATGTAAAAGTGTGCAGGTCAGGGGCTCTCAACGAAGTTAATACAGCAGTGTCAGATGAGGAGGGAATAGCTCTCCTAGGCACAGTCAGTTCAGATGGTGAACCCTGGCCAATCAACCTTAAAGTGAATGAGCACACAGCTGTATTCAAAATGGATACAGGGGCAGTTGTAACAGTGCTAGCTGGAGATGTATTTCAGAAGGGGCAGTTTCCAGAGCTAGAGAGAGCAAAGAAAGTGCTGCAGGGTCCAGGTCTGACGCCCATCACGGTGAAGGGGAAGTTCACAGCTACCATAGGAACAGACAGTAAAAGTACCACACAGGAAGTGTATGTAGTTCCGGGTCTGAAGTTTTGCCTACTGGGACATCCAGCTATCCAGGCACTAGGGCTAGTGGCTAGAGTAGACACAGTGGTGCTGGACTCAGTTGAGAGAGTCAAGGAGCAGTTCCCTGCACTGTTCCAAGGGGATATTCAAATTAATTAACCAAGCATTAATACCATTGATCAGCCCTACCAAACGTGGATGTTTTTTTTCCACTAAGAAACAAACATTGTTATATTATTTGATTGATATTGTGAAGCTGCTTTGATGCAATTTATATTGTGAAAAGCGCTATATAAATACACTTGACTTGACTTGACTTGGCTAGGCAAGGAGGGTGAATACAAAATAGAGCTTAAAGCAGACGCCAAACCATCTTCTATATCGACCCCACGACGAATCCTCTCATGTCTAAAGTAAAAAAAGAACTCACATGTATAGAAGAGATGGGGGTGATCTCAAGGGTTGAACAACCCACAGTGGATCTGACCAAATTGAACGAGTCGGTCAAGAGGGAGAGACACATGCTACTGTCAATCGAACACACACTTGGACAGCTAGAAGGCGCCAAAGTATTCTCAAAAATTGATGCAAACTCAGGGTTTTGGCAAATTCCCCTTGCCAAGGAGTCAAAAAAGCAAAAGCAAAAAGTTTTGCTTCAACCGCCTCTGCTTCGGCATATCCTCGGCACCTGAACACTACCAGAAGAGAATGTCCCAGAAACTGGACGGACTCGATGGTGTCCTGTGCCAAATCGACGACGTACTCATGTATGGAGACACACAGGCCCAGCACGACACAGTGCTGGGGAGGCTGCAGGAGGCAGGCGTCACGCTGAGAGGTGAGAAATGTGAATTCTCAAAAGGCCATGTCAAATTTCTCGGACAGATCATAGATGCAGCCGACGTGAGAGCAGATCCAAACAAAGTAAGGGCAGTGACAGACATGGAGGAGTCTGAGGACGCGAGCGGAGTGAGACGACAGCATTAAAGAGGAGCTGAGCATGCCACCAGGGCTGGCGCTCTACAACACAAAAGCGGAGACGGTTGTCTCAGCTGGCACATCATCATTTGGACTGGGAGCTGTGCTACTCCAGACACAGGAGGATGGCCACCTCAAGCAAGTCGCATATAGCTCTCGAGCACTCACAGACACTGAGAAAAGGTAAGCACAGATTGAGAAAGAGGCTTTGGCAATCACATGGGCGTGTGAGCGCTTCTCAGACTTCCTGGTGGGCATCACGTTCCACGTCGAAACGGACCACAAGCCTCTGGTTCTGTTACTAGGCTCCAAGAGCCTGGATGAGCTCCCGCCACGCATTCAGAGACTCAGAATGAGACTGATGACTTTCAGATTCTCCATCTCCCATGAGGCTGGCAAGAAGTTGGCCACAGCAGACGTGCTGTCAAGGGCGCAGTTGAGAGACAGAGGGCAGCCAGAGCAGGAAGAGGAGATCAACCTTTATGTAAACATGATCATGTCAACCCTCCCAGCTACAGAAAAGAGGCTACAAGAAATAAGGGAACACCAAGAACGGGATGAAATACTGAGCCAAGTGAAAAAGTACTGTACTAAGGGCTGGCCAGACAAATCCACAATAGACAGAGCTTACCTACCGTATGCACATGTCGAGGAAGAGCTATCAGTGGAGAACAGCTTATTACTGAAAGGATGTAGGCAAGTTATTCCCAAGCTGCTTCAGATAGACAAACTGCACACAGGACACCAAGGTATAGAAAAGTGTCGTGAAAGAGCCAAACAATCTGTCTGGTGGCCGGGACTGTGTACACAGCTTCAGAAAGTGGTCGAGGGCTGCGACACGTGCAAAAGAAAGAATCAACCCCAAGGAGCCACAGCTGCTTGGGGGGTCCTGACTTGTTCCAGTGGAACGAGAACCAGTATCTTTTGGTGGTAGACAACTTTTCCCGTTTCATTGAGGTAGCTAAACTCAACAACCTCATTAGCAGTAGTGGAACATTGCAAGTCTATCTTCGCCAGGCATGGCATACCGTCCGAGGTCATGACAGATAATGGACTGCAGTTCTCGTCTGAATGCTTCACTCAGTTCGCAACACAATGGGGGTTCACACACACAACGTCCAGCCCCAGATATGCTCAGAGCAATGGAGAGGCAGAGCGTGCCGTACGGACAGTTAAAGGCCTCCTCCAGATGAAAAAGACCGTACCTGGCACTCATGGCTTACAGAGCCACACCACTCGCCAACGGGTACAGTCCAGCACAGCTGTCAATGGGCCGGCAGCTCAGAACAACAGTTCCAGTCACTCTCATCTCTCAATCCAGGCTGGACTGACATAACCAAATTTAAAGAGGAGGAACAGAAGAAGAGACAGAGATTGAGCTGGAACTTCAACAAAAGGCACAGAGCTCAACATCTCAAAAGACTGACACCAGGCGACCATGTCTGGGTAAAGGACTCAAAGGAGAAGGGGACAGTGATAAGACAGGCGGAAGCACCAAGGTCATACGTCATTGACACTCCCAGAGGGAACCTGCACCGCAACCGAAACCACCTCGTCTCTACGCCAGTGGCGCCAGTAGCGCAGACCATACTGCCAGACCATCCTACCAGAGCCAGAGCAACTTACTGGTCAGCCAGTGGGGCCAGATTATGCAGAGCAGGGCCCAGTTCAACCATGCAGTCCTGAGCCTCCGGCACGCTACTGTCACGGTGTGGGTTTTGTGTTTGTGTATCTTGTCCTTTTCTGTCATGTGTTCCCCTGTCCTTTCATGTTTCAGCTGTTCCCTGTTTTGTTGATTAGTCTCCCCATGTGTTTCTGATTAGCCACGCCCCCTTGTTATCTTGTTTAGCTTGTTTGCCTGTGTATTTATACCCATGTTCTTCAGTTGGTGTTTGTCGGTCGTTGAAGTTGTTTTCTGTTCTTGTCCCTGTCCTGAGTTCCTTTGAAATTACCTGGTCGTTTTATTAAAGTGTTTGCATTTGGATTCTCTCTCCGCTTCTTCCTTGCTGCATCGTTACAGAACGACCGACCAACAATGAATCCAGCAGCACGGATCTCGCCTGATCGACCGGATCTTCACAGCCGGGAGTTCGCTGGACAGATCGCGGCCTTGACCCTGGATAGCCTCGATCTGCTCCAGTACACCTGGGAGTTTGTTCCTCTTGCTGCCTCCTGCTCTCTGAGTGATGAGGCGATAAAGCTGTGTTACCGACTGGGGGCTCAGGAGATCGACCCGAGGGAGCTCCCCGATCTCTCCGGACTGAACTGGAGAAAGGCAATCTCCAGATGTCTGGAAAGCTTCCTCCCGTGGTACACCAGGTCACCGCTGGCACCGTCCAGCCAAGAGCCCTCACCGCTGGCGCCGTCCAGTCCAGAGCCCTCACCGCTGGCGCCGTCCAGTCCAGAGCCCTCACCTCTGGTGCCGTCCAGTCCAGAGCCCTCACCGCTGGCGCTGTCCAGTCCAGAGCCCTCACCGCTGGCCCCGTCCAGTCCAGCACCCTCTCGGAGACGGAGGAGGAGGAAGAGGACTTCCTGCATTCTGCAATGCCCGGAGGCCCTTTCTGAGCCTCCGGTCAATCCAGAGACTGTTCACGTCACGTCTGCCGATCCAGAGACTGTTCAAGTCAAGTCTGCACAGCCAGAGACTGTCTACGTCACACCTGCACAGCCAGAGACGCTTCACGTCACCTCTGCCGAGCCAGAGACGCTTCACGTCACCTCTGCCGAGTGTGTGTGTGTGTGTGTGTGTGACTGCACAGCGACTTGTGTATGTGGTTATTTTTTGTTCACCATACAGATTTTGGAATGAAAAATACTTTACACCTTTCCCAACATCAGCTCAACACTGTGCAAAGGACGACATGTAACCTGAATGTTGAACATACTGGAAAAAATACTTTACACCTTTCCCAACATCAGCTCAACACTGTGCAAAGGACGACATGTAACCTGAATGTTGAACATACTGGAATAGATACATACCTGTCTCTTCGTCCTCTGAGTCTACTAGGCCTAATTCTGCCTCTCTCTCATACTCCTCATCACTGATCCCTAGCTCATCCTCACTTTCATGAGATGGTATAACCACTTGTACCCTGTACATTTCAGCCCTCCTCTCAGCCTTGCCATAGAACATTGACGGCTTCATTTTCTGAACAAAATAAGCGTATATATATTTTACTTTTATACTTTGCTTTTACTCTATAAATATATACAACTATATATAGATATATGAGTAGAATACAACCATCAAACTATATCAGTGCATCCATAAATTGTCATTCATACAAAGCTACTCTGCATTAGTATGGGCAAAATATTGTTCCATTACCGCACAATGTTGCCATATGGCAACATATCTATTTTATTGAATAGAAAGGTAATAGAAGTATCAAAACAATGTGACAATGATTGAAAAAGATTAGAACTTACTCCAGATGCTTGATGTAATTTTAAATTCTGAAGAAATATGAAAAAAATGGGGAAAATCTTTACATATTTACGAGCACTTCTTCAGCAACTGGAGTCATCAAAAGTGTGTGAAAAGAATGACAGTGCAAGGGTGTGTTGTCATGAGATGTCATCAAATCATAACCACCAGGTTCTATTATGAATTTAAGATCATTCAGAGCTCATGTTTATTTTCAATTTTTAAAAAATGTCCAAAGAAAGGGAATGTTGCCATATGGCAACACTGTGCAGTAGAGGGTTAATCCATTGAATCAATATACAAGTTATTGTTCATATTGAAACTATTGAAAATACACAACAAAGTAAGTTTAGTAGTATAATAATATTAGTATAATATTTTTAGTACGTTTTCACAGACTAAAACACGTAGGCTACTTCAAAGATTCACATATTATAGTATCAATTTTATATCACTTGTTTAGGCCTATAAGATTTTTTTTAAGGATTTTTTGTTTCATCATAATTACCACAAAAGTTACAGGAATATTCAATATCAATTTTAAATCTCTCTAAAGTTTTCTTTGCTGGGTTTATTCTATGTACAATTTTATCAGACACCTCCTTTATTTTATTATTTAAGAGAAACTTGTTCCCAATTAACCACATTCTTTCCCATTTGATTTCTTCAAACTGAGAAGCCCAAAAGGATCGTGCTGCAGGAAGTGTTATAGTGTGCATTAGATTCCTAATGTATTTGTTTGGACATTTTTTGGTAGTGATGTCAATGTCGCCAAATTTCTTGAGTAGTCAAATAACTGCCACTTACAACAGTTGAGTTTTATTTTAAAATCTGAATGATATTTCTTGGCACAGCATCAAAAATGATAGCATATTCCTTAGGGGAGACAGGAAATTTTGCTTTTGAAAGAAACTCGTATGTTAGTAACTGACCTTCTATGTTCATGAGTTGTTAATAGAATGTTGTTATCAACCCATCTTTGGTAATATATAGATTTATTTTTATATTGGATATTCCTGTTGTTCCAAATATAACATTTAGTGGGAGAAAAATTTGTTTTTTGTAGACCATTTTCCAGGCTAATAGGGCATGCTTGTGAAAGTTGGCCAACTTCACAGGTAACTTCTCAATTTTAAAATCACATTTCAATAAGAAGTTTAAACCTCCCAGTGAATCAAAAATGTATTTGGGAAAGGTGTTCCAAATGATCTCTGCTTCCTTAATTAAATTACTTAACCATCTCACCAAAAAGGAATTACTTAAGGTTTCAAAGGTCAACACTTCAAGACCACCATCTTTCCTTAAATTACATAAAATATCTTTACGTAAATAATGGGATCTATTCCTCCAAATGAAATTAAATAAGATCTTATCAAGTTTTTTATATACACTAGCTGGCATTCCCATGGATAAAGATAGATAGAACGTGATATCCCTTCTGCCTTAGACAATAAAACTCTGCCGTTCAGTGACAAATCCCTCATCAACCATATATTAAATCTTTTCCTTTTTTCTCTACTATGGGGTCAAAATTGAAATTGCACCGCCTTTTTTCATTTTTATCAATGATAACCCCCAAGTATGTTATTGTATTTCAACAGGAATCCCACTTATTTTTGATCAGTCACATTCCTTTAGTGATAACAAGGCGGATTTATTTAGAATCATTCTTAAACCCGAGACTTCGGAGAATTTTGTGATAGAATCAATTGTTTTGATAACCTCGAGCTTATTATGGAGAAATAATGCTGTGTCATCCGCTAACTGTGAAATTTTAAATTTTGTACCTAATGTCAATTTACCTTGGAACTGGGCATTTTTAATATGTCTGGCCATGATTTATGTAACAAGGAGAAAAAGAAAAGGGCTAAGGGGACATCCTTGTCGTATTCCACGCCCGACCTCAAATCTAGGAGTTGTGCCATTGCGTAAGTTTAACCGAGCTGTTACATCCTCTGTATAGAGTTTGAATAGCCTTTAAAAACTGTTCTCCAAAACCAAAGCATTTGATCGCTTTTAACATAAATTGATGACTAACTGTGTCAAACTGCGCTTTATAAAAATCGACAAATAGTACAAAACTATCATCTACTATTTATTCATTGTAATCAATCATATCCAAAATCAAACGTATATTATTACCTATATTCCGGCCTGGCATAAAGCCTGATTGTTCTTCATCAATTATATCATCTAACCCTGATTTTAATCTTTTAGCAAAAATTTGTGCAAATATTTTAGCATCATTATTCAATAAACTAATCGGTCTCCAATTTTCAATACTTAATTTATCTTTGTTTGGTTTGGGTATCAGTTTAATAAGTCCTTGTCGCATAGTTGGTGGGAGTTCCCTTTTCTTAATGGCTTCAATATAAACTTTAACTAAAAAAGGAGCTAACAATTGGTCAAAAACCTTGTAGAATTCACTTATTAGCCCATCATTCCCTGGCGATTTATTTTCTTTTAGAGAGGCAATACATTTTAGCACTTCTGATAAACAAATCGCTGTCACAAACCAATTTAAAGCCATCATCAATGACATCAATATAATTTTGTTTACTTTTTAGGTAGAGATCCATGTTTTTTGCATTTTCGACATCAGTAGAGTACAATCCTTTATAAAAATCAGCAACGTATTTTAATATCTGCATCTTATCATCACAGACAACAAAATTGATTTTCAATTTACTTAGGGATGATACTTCAAAGTTTCTTTTTTCTAGATTAAAGAAATATTTAGTGCATTTTTCCCCTTTTTCAAGCCATTTCCTCCTAGATCTGACAAAAGCCCCTTCAACTTTGTCTTCGTACATCTTGTCCAATTTAAGTTATAAAGAAGTTAGTTCTGTAAATTCACATCCAGTTAAATTAACTTTCTCTGATAGCTTTATTAATCTAGTGATAACCCTGGATTCTTCCTCTCTCTTATCTTTAGCTATTTTCTTCCCTTGTATTATAGCTAACTTACGAACTTCAAATTTTATTAGCTCCCAGCAGCTTCCAAAGTTGTCATCAAGATTAGCTTTTCTCCAATATTTTCCAATTATCACGGCGGCATTATCCTTAAATTGTTTATTTTGTAATAGCATTTGGTTTAATTTCCAATGATCTCTGTTTGGTCTGTAACTAAGTATTATCAAATCTATCTTTATATAAATGGCTTGGTGATCTGTGAGAACAGTAGGTTCTATATGAACTGAAACCATCTTGTCATCGATTCTTGAAGAGATCAACCAGAAATCTATACGGTACTGCTGTGACCTATCTTTATTACTCCAAGTATATATGCTTTTGTTGGGATTTTTGTGTCCCCAGATATCTAAGACTCATCATTTGACATACATTCTCCAACTCATCTGAAGAACTGTTTCTTGGAGGCCATCTATCCAGATTTCCATCCATAACTGTATTAAAATCACCTCCCCATATAATCTTGGCAGTAGGAAAAGTTGTAATCAGCTGGTTAATTTTATTTTCTATTGTTGTAAATAATAACTTGTCTTTTTTGTTGGTACACGCATATATGTTTATAATAATGAATTGGGAATGATCTACATCACCAACCAGTATTACCCATCTCCCATTTGAATCTGCTAAATGTTTAATAAACCCTTTAAAGTTTCCCTGTAAAATAGCGACCCCTGCTGACCGGTTACTCCCAAATGAAAACCATATATTTTTCCCCCATTGACTCTTCCAAAAAGAAATATCCGAATTAGTAGCATGAGTCTCATGTATAAAATAAAAATCAGCACCTTTGTTTTGAAAAAATAAAAATAAACATTTCCTTTTCAATTGGTCTCTAGCACCTCTGGCATTTACAGAAAAAACAGGATACAGACATAAAAACTCACAACAAATAACGTTAACTGTATGAACTTCGCAAAAAACTGCAAAGATAACTGCTCTAATGTAATCATTAGCTGCCTCAATGCCCCTTATTACACATGGGGGGTTACCTTAAGATATGGTTGCACTTCAACAGAGTATACAGGATCTTTCCTTTTCAGGTGTCTTTAATTTCATTTCCATTCACAAATGCTCTGATCCCCACGAAATAAGCCTTCTCTCCTCTCTTTCTTGCCGCTTCTACAGTTGGCCAGAGCCGGCCGCGAATGACTCTGTCTTCAGCGGTCAGGTCTTCTTTGACACGAAGCTTCTTGCTGCTCAGGAACTCTCTCTTCTTAGATGCCCTCCAGCTTAAGTCTCTCGCTGTTCTCAACACAAACCGGATGATCACTGGTCTTGGTTGCTGATTGGAATTGCCATCTTTGCGTCTTCTAATTCTGTGGACAACGTCGATTGCCTCTATCACTGCTCCAACCTCACTAGCTGACAGCTGTCACAGTTTGACTCTTTGTTTTCTTCAGTGTTTTGGTTTAGTCCTATTCAGTTTTCCCGCTCCTCGTTTGTCCTCAGTTTAGTCACCTGTGTTTAGTTAATTAGTCAATCTTCATCATCACCGTCACCTGTTATCACCCATTATCATCTGTGTATTTAGTTCCTGTTCTTTATTCAGCGTTTGTCGGTCAATGTTTGAGCATACGCTCTCTGTGTAAAGCTATTTATTGTATTTTGCCTTCTGGATATTAAACCTTTGATTTTGTTGTAGTTTTTCATCTGCCTCCATCTCCAAGCCCAAGCCTGACAAAAGCACCGCACCGCACGGCAAACCTCTTGCACACGAGACTTCAAGTTGTCATCCTCTCTCTCTGGAATCCCATGCAAACGTAGGTTCTGTCGTCGGCTGTACCGATCACTCTCATTTACTTTAGTTTCCATTTCACTGACTTTCACTCTCTGGAGTGTCTCACATGAAGCTTTTAAGATGCTATTCTGCTTTTTCAGATCTGCCACTTCTTTATGACAAAAGTCCAAAGACTTTTTCAAACCATCTATCTGGACTGTATTGTAGTGTACCGCCTTGTCTGTCTGATCCACCCGTTCGTTTATCTTGTCTATGACGGCAGAGATGATGGTATCCTGAAGTTCCAGAAGCGATGGCTGTTCTTCGTTGCCTCTTGCCTTTTTTATTTGAGGTTTTGTAGGCGTGTTAGGAGATGAGACACACTCCTCAGAAACACTGGCATGCATAAGAGTGTATTTCTCGGGCAGTCCGTTTTTCCTTAATTGTCGCCACTTCCATTGCGCTGTTATGCAAGCTGCAGAGTTAGCAATGACTAGCTTGAATAATAAGACGCTATTTTTCCGAAAACCGGCAGAAAAAAACTATGAAATGCAATAACACTGCAGTCGAGCAATCAGTGAAAAACTTTTAGCAGCAAAATTAAGTCCTAAATGTTAATTTGAGCAGCAATCTTCAACAGTCGTTACAGGTCTATTCAAAACGCGTCTGGTCTCGCCGCCATCTTGAATCGGCCTCCTCAGCCGGGTGTATTTAAAGCGCTTCCGTTACTGTTTACATTGCGTGGAATGGTGCGTTGTGATTGCTTGAGCGGATGTATGGCATTCTGCAGAGAAAGGGAGAAAACATGACAGAACAACACGGCGGATACCGCATTTTACTTAAAATTAAACATTGACTTTTCAATACCGACCAGATACAATACTGATTTTTGCAGTACCTAATTTTTTTTTAAAAAAAGGCGTTTATTGCGTTTTGGAACCAAACTCTTCATATGATCAGTACAACTGATCTTAGAAAGGGGGATGTAGTGTTAAAGGTGACCTATAATTCAAAATTGAATTTACCTTGGTATAGTCAAATAACAAGAGTTCAGTGCATGGACATGACTCATAGAGTGATAGAGTGATAGAGTGAATCTCAAACTGTACTGTTTTCGCGTTCTCATTAAATTCACGTTTATGAAAAACACCCCTGAAAAACGGTCGGTTCTCCACACAATACCGACTGTGACGCAATAGTCGGGATCATTAATATGTATGCCTCCACAAATTTGCATATGCCAGCCCATGTTCAATGACAAGCGGAACTGCGCAGTCGAAGCATAGAAAGTTTTGCAGGGGAAGATGCAATCGAGACTCATAGGGAAAATGGCAGACCATGGCAATAAATGTTATGCCCCAGACTGTGCAGGAAATGTGACTACTTTTCATACCCTTCCTTCAGAAAAGACATGTCAACAGGCGTGGTTGATGTTTATTTACAATCGAATACCGCAAAACTTTAATTATAAACTGTTAGTTTGCTCCGCGCATTTCACCTCGGACTCATTTACAAATCTGGGACAATTTCAAGCAGGCTTCTCTAAGCGTCTTTTACTGATGAAGGGAGCAATTCCAACTCTAATCCCGCAAGCGATAAGTAGTGATCTTATTAACGATGATTTACACTGTTATCTAGATCCAGCGCAACACCATAGTACAGTAACATAATACTCCAAGTAACGAGTCAACGTATAACTAGTGTGACAAAGTGTTTATGCTGAGGATTAATATTTATTGCCTGTGTTATATAATTATAAAAAATAATACAGTAGAAACAGATGCAAATTCCCTTTTGTGAAATAATTTAACTTCGATTTCATCAACAGCACGTCAGGGGCTAACTACGTTACTTTATTTGCTCATGGATAATGTTAGCTCACTGGATCCTTCTAGCTAACGTGACAATCTCCACCACCATAAACTGAAGCTAGATTAATTTGACAAGGCATCTAACGTTAGTCCATTTGTTAATCTTTTACATTTGTGTGAACTGATGATGAATTATTTTGCACGTTTGTATTTCAGAGTGCACCACAGCCAATCAGTGCAGAGCTCTTCATTACTATTCATGACCTTTCCAAATAAGGTAAAAATAGACCATTTCATTCTAGGGGCAATTTCTAGAGTTGAACATGGACCTGTAAAACCATTTCTAGACATTTTAAATGACCTAAAATATGAAATACCCTCTATGTAGATATCAAAGACCAAATTTAAATACTATTTCAAATCATTATAGGGCACCTTTAAGGGGTTTTATAGGGCAGGATGTGACGTTGCCTGGGGGATGTAAAACGGCATTGTAATAAAATCAGGCTACGAGAGCCCTCGTTGGAAATCTCTCTCCGTGTTATTAAAGTTAGAACCTCTTAACTCTACATTTAGCACGTTACGTTAGCCAAATGCAAAACTAGTGTACTTACAACAATATACAGTAATAATCTCAATTTAACAACCCTCATACAAATAGAATCACATTGTTTTGATTTGTTTTACTGTTCATATTCTCTTGAATGGATCAGGAATCATTGTTGCCTCACATAACTGATGATATATATATATATATATATATATATAATGTGTGTATGCAAAGGACACTCTGGATGGAAGGCCAGTCCCCCCCCAAACCCCCCCCCCCCCCCCACACACACACACAAAAGTGTCTTCAGTTCAACTATGCTGCTTGTTTTGTGAAGCACCCGAAGGAAACCCACGCAGACACAGGGAGAACATGCAAACTCCACACAGAAATGCCTAAAACTAGGGACCTTCTTGCTGTAAGGCAACAGTGCTATTCACCAAGCCACTTTTCCATCAAGACATCCCTATGGAAATAAAAATATTCATGGAAAGTGCCAGTTGTCTAACTATTGTACAACAACCATCTCTATAGTGCCACTTCTGGGTGAGATGTTGAATTGCAGTTAGTCTGGATTTGACTCTTGATTTTAAGCAAGAGCTCTCTTCATCGGCTGACACCAAAAGGAAAGGACATGGATGCCAAATGTTACTGTGAAATGAGGCAACACTTTAACATAAGGTTGTATTTGTTAAAATTAGTGAATGCATTATATAACATTAACTAACAATAAACATGAACTATTATTAGTCAGAATGAGTTATTTTGGATAATGTAAACTTGTAAAAGCAATAATAAATTTCTCACATTTCACAAAACATTTTACAGTCTTTTAAAATAATACATTTTGATACTCTTACCATGAAGCACCTAAGTAACTACATCAGTACATCTTAATATTCCCATTAGAGTTGTCTAAAGTACCGGTAACTCTAACCAAGTAACTCAAGATTTTCACAAGTATTGGTAGAACAGAGTAGGGTCAACCCGGTACTGATGTACTATCTGACAGCTAGACAGTTTG
Source organism: Meda fulgida (assembly GCA_030578275.1). NCBI lineage: Eukaryota > Metazoa > Chordata > Actinopteri > Cypriniformes > Leuciscidae > Meda > Meda fulgida. Next base: position 2,257,414 of record CM060618.1, read on the forward strand.
GAACTTTTCATAGGTGCACCGTTCAACAAGAAGACTGGCAATCCACAAATGCTTTTGGACAAGGAAAACGTAAAGAGCCATGTATGGAAATACTTTGTTTGCAAATTGTTTTTTTTTGTTTGTTTTTTTTGGTTATCGATGATGTTCCCTTAGTAATCTGCCTTAAATCCAGTGTAATTGAAGTTTTGTGACAAAAGAAGGAAACACCCCAGAAAGCAAACATTGTCTGGCCCACTTGTGGGCCACATAATTGTTCAAATTCCGGCCCAGATCTGGCCCACACACCATAAACTGAGTAGAACTAGTACATGTGGGCCAAATCTGTTTCATGCTTTACTGTGAGTAGAATAACCTATTGCAGCAAAGTTCTTGCTTTAATAACTACATATAAATGAATAAAACATCTGTTTTACAATCAGTAACAATCAAAGCAGGTGACAGGATAACTATGTGGATTGTTGTAACTATTGTATCGTAACTGATTTATTGAATAGAAAATTATGGTATAGGGGGCAATTTCAGACACAGCCATTGAGTGTGATCACATATAAACACTGAATTCTGTGAATTCACTGCATATTGCAGCAGGCTACTTTCTAAGAAATGGCAAATATTGCCTAGATTGTTTTCTATAGCAGAGGTATTCAAACCTGTCCTTCTGTGTATGCCAGATTAAAGAGATGTGTTTTTAGTCTAGATTAAAAATACTAAAAGAGTGTGTCTGCTTCTAGAACAATGCTGGGAAGACTATTCCAAAGTTTAGGTGCTAAAAAGGAAAATGATTTACCGCCAGCAGTCGATTTTTTTTATATTCTATATATTTTCAACTGGCCAGAATTTTGAGATCACAAGACGTGTAGGACTATAATTCATTAAGAGCTCGCTCAAGTACTGAGGAGCTAAACAATTTAGTGTTTTGTAAGTGCTCAGCAAGATTTTAAAATGCATACGATGTTTAATAGGGAGCCAATGCAGTGTTGACAGAACCGGGCAAATATGGTCATACTTCCTGGTTGCCATTTGAAATAATTTTAATGACCAGGTTGCATCTCTACAGTTTACATTTATTGCAATAAACATTTAAATTCATAACTGAGGCAAAAAAAAAAAATGCAATGCAAACAGAATCCCTGGGGTTCTCTACCCTCAACAGACAAATTTGGGATATAACAGTCCTGTGTGCAGTCCATCTCAAGTAGGCTACAAACTTATTTAGAACAAAGTCTACTTATCAGCATAGGCCTTATTCAGGGGCAATTCCAGCTACCAAAGGCACCACAGGAAAACCTGAGAGAGAGAGAGAGATTTTTAAAATAGAAGCTTACCAAACAAGTCATCATCATTCATATCTATCAATGCCTGTCAGTCGCGTTTCCATTATTGCAGATTTGCGCAAATGTTTTGCGCTATTATTATCATTTTTAACCTGTAACTGAAAACTGTCCCGTAACTGTCTTTTTAAAACGCAAAGTTTAAGACCAAAATGCTGCGCAAAAAAAGTAAATAGACAGACTTTTTAGATTTGTTTAAATTACTTTTTGGCCCTTTATTAAACATTTAAAATATTCACAAATTAATATGGAAAACATGTCGATTTTACTGGTTTTCTAAGGCCAAATTAGAACTCCATCTCCGCTGTTAAGCAGATGCGCTTTTAGAGAGAAATGCACCTTTCATACGGATTACATAATCAGAAGGTATTAGCTTTCGATTCGAATTTGTTTGTTTAAAAATGGACATTTCAAGCTTTAGCCTACATAGGCTATATTTTGTTTCAGTTCTCGCGCTACAGTTCATGGAGATCATGAAAGCGCGTACTGATTGTTTTATTTTATTTTAAAAAAGCACAACGTTTTCTTGTTATTATGAGTTTACACAAATAAAAGTAGTTGCGAATAATGTATTATTTTCTGTATGACCAGTTTTGATAGAGTATTTTAAGTTGTTTCCACTGTTGATAGGAAAATGCAAGTGTACGCGCCGGCGAAAATTTTGAAAGGTAATGGAAATGCGGCTATTAATAAGCTTGTCATTAAGTTACACTGAATATTGATTACTTGGTCAACATACCCATGGGATTTGTGGTGCTGTTTTCGGTTGGCCACGATTCCTCTGATGTCCGGCTCCATCTCCGTCGTTGTGATATGAAGGACAGCATGTAGATGGCCATCTGTCAGCCTGCATCTCAGCTTGGATTTGTTGATGGCCATGGTGGAGAAGGTCTTCTCACAGATGTATGTGCTTCCGAATAAAGATACCATTCTGACAGCATGCTGGCGAAGTGCAGGGTATGTGGATGGGGAAAGTCCTTTGTAGAACTCGATGAGATTCTTGTCACGATATGCTGCTCTGGCCTCTGAGCTCTCCTGCAGGTCGATGAGCTCAAACTGCATTTCTGCAGGCTCTTCCTCAGGCACACATGAGAAAGGATTTTGGAAAAGGTTGAATGCCTTCTTGTGGTCCCTGAAATCAGAAAAGCGGTGGTCGAATTCCTCGGAGTTTTTTTATGAGGTTATGGTTCTTTTCTGAACGCAGGTGACGTAAAACTTGGCTCCCATCTGTGTCTGTGTCATCTACGAGCGACTTACAGGCAGGAAAATGAGTGAGATCTCCCTTTCTGATCTGTCCCTGCAGCAGTTCAAGTTTGCGCTGGAAAGCTTTGACGTTGTCAAATAGTGTGGAAATGAGCTTACCATGGCCTTGCAGCTTCAGATTAAGATCACTGAGACAATTTTCATGTCAGCAAGGAACGCTAGGTCACAGAGCCATTTAGTGTCACTTAATACACATATTGTCCTTTTGACTCCATGAACTCTTATTTCTTTTCTCAAGTTAAAAAAACGTTTCAGTGTGGCACCTCTGCTCAGCCACCTGACGGCAGTGAAGTATATGACGTCCCCAAAATCTGCCTCTGACTGTGCCAAAAAAGCCTTAAATTGGCGGTGATTCAGACCTCTGGACTTCAGGAAATTAACAGTCTTCACAACTATATCCATGACATGTTTCATTTCAAGCGTATGAGCAGCGAGGGCTTCTTGATGTATTATACAGTGGTATCTGACTAGTTTCTCGCCTCCGTTGTTGACCACTTTCTCAGAGAGCAGCGACACGGCACCTGCTCTACTCCCGACCATTGCCGGTGCTCCATCTGTTGTGACACCGACCATAGATGCCAGGTTCACTTTGTAGGCATCGAGACTGCGACACACAGCATCACAAATGTCGACTCCCTTTGTTGTGTCTTTCATACTCTCCACGCTTAACAGCTCCTCGCCAATGTCAAAGTTCTCCGTGACTGTACGGATGAAAATCAGCAATTGGGCTGTATCGGAAATATCCGTGCTTTCATCCAGTGCAATGGAAAAAGCTCCCTTTCCTAGCCCCTCCACAAGTTTTCCAAGTTGCTCTTTCAGATCATTGGCCAGATCTTCGATTCATCGTGTGACTAACGATTCGACAAACTAACGTCACGGAACTTTGTTTTTTGCTCTGGACATAAAATGTCGGCCACTTTCAACATGCAGTCTCGCACAAATTCTCCGTCACTAAACAGCTTGCTCCGCTTAGCTATTTCTTGAGCTACCACGTAGCTAGCCTGTGTTACAGCTTCACCGGTTTTAGCCAAATTTGTGAAAACTGACTGCTGTGCAGTGTAGCCTCTTTTAAGTTGTTCAAGCTTACTGGTGCGCTCCTTGCCACTGAATTTATTGTAGGTTTTATGTTTGGTATCATAATGGCGTTTTTATATTGAAGTCCTTGCGCATTGCAATTACCTTCTTGCAGATCAGGCAAACGACTTTATCCGACCCGTGAGGTTCGACAAAGTAATCGTTTGTCCATTTATCTTTAAACTGCCTTTTCTCCTCGCTGACATGACGTTTTTTTTCTCGAAGGGCCAGGCTCTCGCTCTGGCTCTCGCTCCATTATCTCCATCTTCAGACAACCACTGTTCCGTTGATGGCCTTCTGGGAGTGAGGTCAAGTGCGATCGGTCGGACCACACCTGTAATTACCGCTTATGCCAATAGATTCAAGATTCAAAGACCACTAAACGGAGAGATTCATTTTTTCAAAGCAATACAGTTTTAACAGTTTTACAGATGTTATTGCGGGCCGCCAAATATGTTTCCGCGGGCCGCACTTTGAGAACCTATGATTTACATACTTTAGATGAACATGCAACTTTGTGTGGTAAAAACTGTATGCGTACCATCACCATGCCCTCTCCCTCTATGTGTCAGGCGTTGTGCAGGGTTCAGAAGGCGAGGACGAAAGGAACTCAATTTAGATGCTTTATTTACAAACTTGAAGACAGGAAAACACTCCAGGACTTCAGACTCACAACTTTACATAGACAACGACCGACAAAGACTGAATGAACAGAGGCAAACTAAATACAGAGACAAATGAACATTAATGAAGTGAAGACAGGTGACACAGATGATGATAACGAGGAACAGGCTGGTAAGTGAGGGAGTGAGTTCAGGTGTGGAGACGAGGAGGATTCTGGGAAGTGAAGTGCAGAAACAAGGACGGACTGGTGCAGACGAAGACTGTGACACTATGTGTAAAACACCGGTTTAAAAACCCTCTGTGCACATACTGCCCCCACCTGGTGACAGCCCAAAATTCATAAAAATTAACACATCCAACAAATATATTGTATAAAGATGTGAGATCAGTTATTCCCATTATGGATCAAACTCAAAACCGAACACTGATTCTTGAGATAACGGACAAAACATGTTTTAGAATTTTGTTTTTATTAATACTACATTATTATAAACTGATATATTTGTAGACAAAGGTCTCAGCTAATGAACCATGTAAGGGAACGTTTTTTTCTGGAAAATATTTTTGTTGTAAAAGTTTACATTCATTCACATCATAACTTAATTTGTGTCATCTTTGTCAGAGACATTAAAAAAGCATGCTATTTTAATTTGATCCATCCAACAACGATGTAAAGTCTTCAATTATGTAGTAATGGTGTTTAATAAAGCAGCTAAGTGAAAAAGTAAATTTTCTGAAAAAATATTTCCTGGTTTAGGGTTATTATGAACAACCCAAGTTCCTAAATTCCTTAATTCTCTACCCTCTTTTTTAATATTGTAGTGTTACAAATGTATTAAATGTTTAATTTAGGTTCCAATACAATGTGTGCATAACTTTCTCAGTTAAAATACTAGTGTTCTCCATATTTGAGGTATAAATTATATGATTTAAAGGAGATTAAGTCAAGCAATTCAGGTATCTGACCAGTAGCTTTTGTCTCGAGATACAGCTGTGTTTTTGTCTCTATGATAATGTGAAGGTATGAGTGATACAATCAGGCTGATTGGATTACCATCTATACATGACACTGTTATGATGATGAGATCAGGAAATCTCTGCAAACGGTCAGGGTTCCCAGTGGGATATTCCTGACTGTCCTGATCTCTCTATTGTAAAGTAAATTAATAAGATTACTGAGACTTTCACCTTTTGTCTTTAAATGGTTCTTGGAGCTCCTGTCTCAGCAAGAGAGTCCTGCCCGTCCTGTTTGTTTGAATAGTTATGCTGATTGGATTAGGATTGGTAGTCTAGGGCAGGTTCCTAAACCTGTATACGTCATTTACATGCTTTGTTTAGATTGTCTCCACCTCTATGTATTTAGTATTTTAACACAATAAATGGAAAAAATAATAAAATATTTGTTTCAAAATTAACAGAAACCATCTCCTAACGGTGTTAAATACTGAAGGAGTTGACAAAGGTCCAACTCAGGTTACATAAATGATTAATAAGTCAACAAATTTAGACAACCAACTCATTTTTAAACTAATATTTATTTAATACAACGATTCTTCCAGTGTTTGTTTTTTCTATTTTTAGTGGCACAGTGTGTCTCATTCTGGGTCTCCAGTAGCTCACAGAACACAAGAAGCGTATGTTAGGTTGAGTGTAATGGTGAGCATTATTATGTGCCCTGTATCAGCAACAGGAATGTTCACAATGTGAATCTGTAGCCTGTCTTTAAACTGCATCAGTTACGTAAATTTATTTGTGTCGACCTGCATGAGTTAAGCAGTGGGAAACTGGCATGACGGATCTTTGCCTTTAAATTGAACACATTATTTGGCAGTTTTACATTGTGACCTCATCCTGAGGACAGGTTAAATTACATGTATTTTCCAAGCATAAAGCATGTATTTAAAATAAAACTAAAGAAATTATTTAAAAATAAAAGCAATGAATGTCCTGGGTATCCAGATTTCCTTTTAGATGTAACTTTTCAAGTATTTTTATTTTGATGAATTTCTTTATTTTTAACATAAAGAGGGCTTTTGTGTGTAGGACATGTTTTGTCCCTTATCTCAAGAATCAGGGAGAAGTGAAGCAACACAAAAATGTGTGTGAATCGCTACCCTGAAACATATTTCCTAACAGTTTCAGTTGCACAAAGATATTGTGGTCAGTTCAACAAAAGTCCACTGTCACTGGGGTGGAGAACTACACTTAAAACAAGCCATTTGTACCATTACAGTTTGTAAGGATATTGTTTGTACCATGGATCGATAAGGATGCAAAGCATCAAACACATTCTAATGAAAAGTAGATACATGTACAAATCAAACCTGCCATAGGGTCATTATGCAAACCTGGATGCTATAAACAACAGATCATGAACCATATGCACTGTTATTGATACAGTTTCCACGTGTTCACCACAATATATTAATAATCGGTTTGTTAAAGGACATGCACTTGTTAATGCTGATGGTGAGGAATTACAGCTGCAACATCTCATAATGTACCTCAAACTGAGAAGCGTATCACTGAGAAACACTGAGTCCTGCTCGAGTCGTCCTTGTGATGGAGGTTCGGGTTGAATTAATAGTTCTTCCAATGTTTCATCATTGGACTCGCGCTCACATTGATATGGTAAAATCAACGTCATTGTTCGTTACTGTGTTTAGTTTGTGTAGGAAGCCTCAGGACAGCTGACCTTGTTATGGGAACGATTTTGTTTTTGACACATGTGCTGCACGTGGTAGACCAATCACAACAGCCTGATCTGTGTAGCCAATCAGAGCAGAGTAGCTCACGGAGAGGAGGGATTTAGAGACTGATCATTAGTTGCACTGTAAACTAACATGAACAAACAATACACAGTTGTATTTTTATTAACTAATGTTAAAAATATTAATTTTATTGTTAGTTCATGTTAGTTATTACATTAACTAATGTTAACTAATGAGACTTTATTGTAAAGTGTTACCGCAAAGGCTTTTGTTTGTATGACGTGGATTTGACACACCTATATCAACACTGACTCTTGACTGTGCACTTAAAGCAGCGTTGCTTCTGGTGTCTCTATAACACGAGACCAGCGTTAAACCATGTTTGTTCTGGGCCTGCTTATCTGTATTGTGCTGAGAGCATTCAGTGCTCAGGCAAAAGTAGCCGATGACTTTGAGTGTAAAGAGTTTTTCTACCAAGACACAGAACCAACAGGAATGGATCAGAATGCCAAGAAAATCTGTCAGGTTTTGACAGAAATTACAGAGTATCTTTACGCTACACTGTACTCTGTTCCTGATAGGATTCCTCTCTACAGCGCCTACATATTTGACCCAGATTGCTCGAGAGACAGTAGAAGTTCGAAGAAATGGCATTTAGAGCCACAGGTAACTGATTCACTGTCTAACAAAATATTTTCATTAGCAGTTGAAGCATTTCATTCTGTTTTGTCATTACAAATAACATAAAATACATTAGATGGATGGTGCTTTATGGAATGTTCTTTTACTGTACTATAAACATTAAATATGCCCACTGAGAGACAGTATTGAAAGTAAGAACAGAACCCTTTTCCATACAACATTTGAAGAAGAAAAAACAGTAACACTTTACAATAAGGTCTCATTAGTTAATGTATTAACTAACATGAACTAACCATGAGCAATACATTTCTTACTGTATTTGTTGTTAACATTAATAAAAAAAAATACAGCTGTTCATTTTTTGGTCATGTTACTTCACAGTACATTAAGTAATGTTAAAAAATGCAACTTTTGATTTTAATAATGTATTAGTAAATGTTAAAATTAACATTAATAAATGCATTTAGCCGACACTTTTATCCTAAGCGACTTACATTGTATTTCAAGATACACATTTACATTCTTATCAGTTCTTGCTTTCCCTGGGAATGGAACCCATGACCTAGGGTTGCAAACACCAACGCTCTACTGTTTGAGCTACAGGAAAGCCTGTTTATTGTATAGTAGTTGATGTTAACTAATGTAGCTAACTAATGAAACCTTATTGCAAAGTGTTACCAAAAAAAGTATTTTCTCACAAATATTAAAACATCAAACTAACCAAGCCCTGTTGCTCCTCTCCCTGCCTGTACCAGGACAAACTCAAGGGTTACTGGTGTAACTCAGGGAATACACAGATACCGTGCTCAACGCGATACTCGCTCATCACAGCTAAAGGAGAGAGGTGCAAGGATGATCACCCCTGCGGCACATACGGCTACGACTTCTACTGGTGTTACCTCATCTGAGGCGGCTGGGATTACTGCAGTCCTCCGCTGTGGAGAAGTAAAGCACCAAGCGGGAAGCACTGCCGCAGCAACCATGCCTGTGCCAACTATGGTTATAATTATATGTGGTGCTATACGAATGAGAAAGGCAACTACGATGATTGCTGTACTTCTGATGACTGCTTCTCTGCTGTGAATGGCCAAACCTGCAGGTCTGATCACCCCTGTGGCTACTACAATGGTGATTACCTGTGGTGCTTTACGGATGATAACAACAACTGGGCTAAATGTTGCAAAAAGTGTCGCCAGTGGATGGTTTGCAATGTTCATTACAATTAATCTTGAAGTATGACTTTGCAAAGATTATTGTTATTGTACTTGGAGCTCTTACTAACCTACAAACTTTCTAACATAAAAAATAAATTCTCTCATATGTGCTTCTGAAACTAACAGCAACTTAATTTTTAATGTATTTTTAATGTATTTAGTAAATGTATGCAAAAAGAAAAGCTCAATGGTCAGACACAGGAATTCATTCAGCACGCAACTCTCATAGTGCATTATGGGTATTATTTTGCCATTAAGCGTACATCAGTTATACACTCGTTATTCCGGAGCATTGTGAGATTGAATGAGTGCACTTAACATCCACTTTGGTTTCGGACACCATTACAAATGGCTATTCACTCAAATAATGCAGCTGTCAATTAATCTGTCACTGCGGGTCCCAGGTGCACTCGGGTTGAGTTACCCTTTAAGGGACGATTTCAGTCACAGCCGAGACTTTCCTCAGCGCTTTCCTCCCACCCAAATCAGTCGTACTCTTGAGCCAATCAGATTTAAGCTTATCAATCGAACGATCATCAATTGAGGGCGTGCCTACCTGGATGTTACGTCAACAGCGTTCGACCACAGTTCATGTTATGGCTCAGCTCGAGCATGTGCAGTTTGATTGATTCATTTCTGTGTTTACTGAAGTTAAAGGAGTTAGAGATCAGTTGAAGCAACAGTTTATTATTTTTTAACAGATGCAACAGCTGTGGTAATCAGATGTCCCATATTTTGTCCAAAATGACGAAGAATGATGCTTGTTTTGTTGTATTTTTAGCTGCAGGTACAGACAGCTCTCTCAGTTACAATCACGCAAATGATTGCAAAACAATCATCTGTGGCCAATACCCACCCTAGCTCTCTTAAAGGGCCCCTATTATGATACTTTAAGAGTCTCCTACAACAGGTTTACATGCATCAAACGTCAAAAAACTGTTTAATTTTCTCTGTAACAGTATAAAATGTTACTTGGTTTGGTATATCGTTTTTTCATTGAGAATGATGTTTGGGGAGCCAACAGGTGTTACCTCTAGCAGCCGCTAGAGGGCGCTAGAGTTGTTTGATTTGTTTGATTACCAGATATAAGCCCATCACAGACGAGCAAGTTAGTTTGTTTTGGTAGGGGGAAACCTCGCGGTTGAACTCATGACTACCTACTTTCTCTTAAGTTCTGTTTGAGAACTGTTTAAGTTTACGCTCAAAATGAGTATATATTGTTTGATGTTAAATATGGGATGTATCAGAAGTTACAAAGGTTAATGTGAACTATTTACCTTCTTTTATAGAAAGGACTTTTTGGACAGTGGGGATAATTGGTGAAAGTTGGTTGAAACCTTTGTTGGCTCATGCTGCAGGTGGTCTCTTTGATCACTATGCATCACTCATACTTCCATAAGCAACTGGATTTGATGCGAAGAATCTACAAGGCTGCTTATCTCCATTTCACACTCAGATGGTTTACTGGATTATAACATTGCATCGCTCTCAAATAACCATTTGGATCTAAATAATTTTTATCTCCATCATCTTATTCATCGAACTCTGACCAATCAGGATAAGTTTACTTCATTATTGACTCTCTTTTTTTTTATGTGCAAAGATTACTCGGTTGTTTATGTTGATTATCTGCTGTGTACTTGGGAATAAAGCAAAATAGAAGAGTATTTGTTATTTATCTGATGAAGTGTTTTTTTCAGTACTAGTCAATTTCTGTCGAACCCCTCAGATGTATCATCTTAAATAAAGAGAGGTGTTACATTTGCACATCACCAGATTTTCAATGATTCTCAAACGACTTGCCAAATGAATCAATCTCTCTAAATACCTCCTTTCCGCGAACTACTCTGCTCTGATTGGCCAGACAGCTCAGTCTGTTGTGATTGGTTTACCGTGTACAGCACGTGTTGAAAACAAAAATTCCCATTGCCACAACAACAACAGCTCTGTGTGTCCTGAGGCTTCCTACACCATAAACTAAAACTAACGAACAATGACGTCGATTTTACAATCTGAGCGTGAGTCCGATGATGAAACACTAGAAGAACCATTCATTCAACCCGAACCTCCATCACAAGGATGACTCGAGGAGGACGTTTCAGCGATTCACTACTAGTTTAAGGTACATTATGAGATGTTGCTATTCCTCACCATCAGCATTAACAAGTGCATGTCCATCAACCGATTATTTTACTTGTACTAATTTATTTACCGAGTACGTTTCTAATATATTGCGGTGAACACGTGGAAACTGTATCAATTGGGTGACAGTGAGACGGTGTAGTCGCGGGAAAAAACACTGCTCTTCCGTTACGATTACAACATCAAACAGATTCTCCCTACTCAGTGAAACACCCACTGAGAATCCTGTTAAATGTGCCCTTGTTATTGGCGATTATATTACACAGAACGTGAAAATAGAGACAGCAGCCACCATAGTCACATGTTTGTTAGGAGCCAGAGCGCCTGACATCAAAGCAAATTTAAAAGTGCTGGCTAATGCTAATCGTAAATTCTCTAAGATTATTATTCATGTCGGCACTAATGATGTTCGACTCCGCCAGTCGGAGATCACCAAAATGAATATTAAAGAGGTGTGTGAACTCGCAAGTATGATGTCAGGCACTGTAATTTGCTCTGGCCCCCTTCCTGTTCGCAGGAGAGATGAGATAGTTAGTAGACTGTCCTCACTGTTGTCCGCAGTGTAATATAGAATTCATAGACAATTGGAAAAGTTTTTGGGGCAGACCTGATCATTCCTCCTAGGATGGTGCTGCTCTTCTCTCTAGTAATCCTACATAGAAACCGTGGACAAAACTGTCTGGGTCCCAGTTTGATAGCCCAGTTCAAGCCCACGTGGGCCCCACATGGCTGTGCTGGCTGGGTATTCTTTCATCTTTAAGGCCTTTACTGGCTAGCCACGCAGTGGAGTACTTCGATGCATGTGATGGAGCATTGTTCTGCATAAAAATCATGGTCACTTTTTCCTGTACCACTGCTTGAAGAAAGTATCTTCTAAAAACTGGCAGTAGCTTTGGAGTTCATTTTGAGTCCATCTTCAACCCGAAAAGGTCCAACTAGCTCACCTTTAATAATACCAGCCCATACCATCACCCCATCTCCACCTTGCTGTCGTCTGAGTCGAAGTGCAGCTCTGTGCCCATTACTGATCCAGCCACGGGCCCATCCATCTGGTCTGTCAAGAGTCACTCATCTCATCAGTCCATAAAACCTTTGAAAAATCTGTCTTCAGATATTTCCTGGCCCAGTCTTGACGTTTCAACTTATGTTTCTTGTTCAGTGGTGGTCGGATTTCAGCCTTCCTTACCTTGGCCATGTCTCTGAGAACTGAACACCTTGTACTTCTGGGCACTCCAGGTAGGTTGCAGTTCTGGAATATGACAGCACTGGAGGATAATGGGTTCCTGGTAGCTTCACGGTTGATTCTTCTCAAATCTTTGGCAGTTAATTCGCTTTTTTTTTCTCTCAACACGTTTCTTGCGACTCTGTTGAGTATTTGCTACAAAATGTTTGATGGTTTTGTGATCATGCCCCAATATCGTAGCAATTTCAAGAGTGCTGCATCCCTCTGAAAGACTTTTTATAATTTTTTACTTTTCTGAGTCGGTTAAATCTCTTTTTTGGCCCATTTTGCCTGAGGAAAAGAAGCTGCCTAATAATTCTGCACACCTTGATATAGGGTGTTGATCTCCTTAGGCCACACACTCCCTCATTACACAAAAACACATCACCTGTAAAGCTTAAATCCAATAAGCATTCAAGTTATACAGCTTGGAGTTGGAAAAAGTGCATAAAAATGATGATATGGTCAAAATACTCACTTGCCTAATAATTCTACACACAGTGTAGTTTCAACTAGAACCGGGCCTGATCAGGTCAGTCGCACTGGTGCTCCTAAATACCCTTTCACAGTCGCATGCAGTAATTTTCAGTCGCACTGTAGAGCCCTGACTAGACTGTATGAGTATGAGAATATACCAAAAGATGCACAATATACTGCTCCTTGAGTACGCAGATATGGACAGATCAAGGAAGGATTACTTCTTGTTAATAAAGTCACTTCAGTGAAAGCATCTTCATTAAAAAAAATAAGATTGCTACTTTACCCTGATCACATTTTAAAAACAATTTGCTTGATTACAGATTTGATATTTAAAAAAAAAAAAGAGCTATTATGTGAGTGTATCTGACAAACAATATAAATCTTTTTAAGTCCTTTGGAGTGGAAATAGGGCTATAGAAGAAGAAAAGTCAAAATTAAGTACAGACCTGCCATTTAAAGTAATTATTCAAAGATGCTTTAAAGGGCACCTATTATGCCCCTTTTTACAAGATGTAATATTGGTCTTGGGTGTCCCCAGAATGTATTTGTGAAGTTTCAGCACAAAATACTCCACAGTTAATTTATTATAACCATTTGGACATTTTTGGGGCCTGTTTTAAAAAGAGCTGTTTTGGTGGGTACCACCTTAAATGTAAATGAGCTGCATATCCCCGCCCTGCCTTTGGATGAGGGCGTAACTTGCATACCTATGGCAATAAACAGTCGGTAGAAGCAGAATGGCTGAGAGTGAGAGACCCGCTGTTTTGTATGGCATTCAGCCGTACATGTTTGAACCGGAATCAGACCCAGATGATGAAGAGACTCCGGCAGAAGAAACACAAATGAGAATGGACCAGGACGTCTCGGAATGGTTATTTGACACATTTATGTACTGATAGAGTTGTAATCGCGTCCCCTTTGCAACTATGGATGTGCAACACACACACAGACACACACAAACTCTGATAATGTTGGCGCAATTTTTTTAAACTACAAACACAAATAGTGTGATAACGTTTGCTACGTACAAACGAAATTACATTCATGTGAGGGACCTGTTGCGTCATGTTTACATTACTTGTCGTACAGGTGCTTATGTGGCCAATGTGAGAAGATGGCTACAGAACAAGAAAATATATGCTGCAGGGAGATAGAACAGGTATTAATTTATTTACATTTGTAATTGTTGCAAAAAGTAATACGTGACATAAAACTGTCAGAACACAGGGTGTCGTTGAAACAATGGAGGATGGTGTACAGATCACCGAGGGCCGGGTCTATGCCAAAACCACAGTGTCAATCAAACCACGTTGGGGGGGCTTGCGCAATTCTACGTCACATTGCACCGAATCTTAGAACAGCTCGTTCTGAGACAGTGCTTATGATTTATTGAGATTGTAAAAAAAACACTGGGTGGATTTTTATCATTCTAGGGTGGTTTTGCTCACACACTGCCAACACACATTTATGTTCAAACACCATGTAAAAGTGAATTTTGCATAATAGGTGCCCTTTAAGTGACGCTGATAAATAAACTTTCTAATATAATTTGTAGATGTGTATTTTGTCTATTTTTATTTATTTCATGCTTTGTTGAAATTGTATATATAGACAACCATGTTTTTTTCTTCTTTTTTAATAGAAGAGAGAACTTGAATGATAATCTTGAATGAACTTGAAAACAGAAGAGCTGAATTTAATAACATTGCGCATTCATAAAAAATAGTCACATGTGGAAACAGGCAACAAAACATTTGTTTGGGTCATTAAAACAACAGTGCTAAAACTGCACAACTCGTAATAAATAAAGTGCTCACATTTCATGCAACAAAATACAATTTGTATGGTAATAAGTATAAATGGTATAAATATATAGGTCTTGAAAATAAAAATAAAAGTGCAAGGCACAGACCTTTGACATCTGAACTAATTTCATGATGAGCCTGAACATCCATGCCTGCTGCAAAACTAAAGCATTACACTGAGAGCCTTTCAGAGTTCATCTGGAAAAGGACTTTCTGAACAAATTCAAAGTAGTATTTTTGCCAGGTCTTTCAAGAAGTCATCTCTTTGACTGTCCTGTATTTAAATAAAAAGAAACTGTTATTAGACATTGGTTTTGACAAGTCTATACATATAAACTCACCTAAAGGATTATTAGGAACACCTGTTCAATTTCTCATTAATGCAATTATCTAATCAACCAATCACATGGCAGTTGCTTCAATGCATTTAGGGGTGTGGTCCTGGTCAAGACAATCTCCTGAACTCCAAACTGAATGTCAGAATGGGAAAGAAAGGTGATTTAAGCAATTTTGAGCATGGCATGGTTGTTGGTGCCAGACGGGCCAGTCTGAGTATTTCACAATCTGCTCAGTTACTGGGATTTTCACGCACAACCATTTCTAGGGATTACAAAGAATGGTGTGAAAAGGGAAAAACATCCAGTATACAGCAGTCCTTTGGGTGAAAATGCCTTGTTGATGCTAGAGGTCAGAGGAGAATGGGCCGACTGATTCAAGCTGATAGAAGAGCAACGTTGACTGAAATAACCACTCGTTACAACCGAGGTATGCAGCAAAGCATTTGTGAAGCCACAACACGCACAACCTTGAGGCAGATGGGCTACAACAGCAGAAGACCCCACCGGGTACCACTCATCTCCACTACAAATAGGAAAAAGAGGCTACAATTTGCAAGAGCTCACCAAAATTGGACAGTTGAAGACTGGAAAAATGTTGCCTGGTCTGATGAGTCTCGATTTCTGTTCAGACATTCAGATGGTAGAGTCAGAATTTGGTGTAAACAGAATGAGAACATGGCTCATGATGGAGAACATCCATCATGCCTTGTTACCACTGTGCAGGCTGGTGGTGGTGGTGTAATGTTGTGGGGATGTTTTCTTGGCACACTTTAGGCCCCTTAGTGCCAATTGGGCATCGTTTAAATGCCACGGCCTACCTGAGCATTGTTTCTGACCATGTCCATTCCTTTATGGCCACCATTTACCCATCCTCTGATGGCTACTTCCAGCAGGATAATGCACCATGTCACAAAGCTCGAATCATTTCAAATTGGTTTCTTGAACATGACAATGAGTTCACTGTACTAAAATGGCCCCCACAGTCACCAGATCTCAACCCAATAAAGCATCTTTAGGATGTGGTGGAACGGGAGCTTCGTGCCCTGGATGTGCATCCCACAAATCTCCATCAACTGCAAGATGCTATCCTATCAATTTGGGCCAACATTTCTAAAGAATGCTTTCAGCACCTTGGCGAAAGGGGGTCAAACACAGTATTAGTATGGTGTTCATAAAAATCCTTTAGGTGAGTGTATAGGTATTAGGGGTGTAACGGTTCACAAAAATTCATGGTTTGGTTTGGTACGTTACGTTTTCGATACAGCAAAAAGAAGGAAATGCCAGAGAAATTTCCTTGATTTAATTTTTTTTATTAGATTTTTATTAAAACTAACATCATAAAGTTTCTTCCTGGTTTCCACGTCAGCGCTGTTTGATCCACTAATAACGGAGAAATGTGAATGCTTCTCACTAGATCTCGCAGGGATGTTATTACTTCAGTAGCGAATTCAAATGCTTTCTTTACTGGATCTCGCTGTGTAGTAACAGTGCTGCTTAATGAAGACCGGCTCGCGCAGCATTGGTCCAAACTGATAAACAGTCCGTCAACCACATAATAACGAGTAGCTCAGTTTCGTTCCGCTTACATTACATTTGCCATTTGATGTTGGGCAATGTTGTGGTCACGTCAGCATCTCGAGCGCGCTTGCCACGCGCCTACATTTGAAATAACGAAATTTTGGTCGGCAGGAAAAATGGTTCAACGAACCGTTCGGTTTGAAAATGCGTACCGAAAACTGAACCGAAAGCCTCGTACCGAATGGTTCAATAAGAATACGTGTATCGTTACACCCCTAATATGTATACACACACACACACACACATATATATATATATATATATATATATATATATATATATATATATATATATATATATATATATACCTCTGTCGAGTGTTTTAAATAATTGTTGAAAACTCATCTTTTTGCATTGGCGTTCTAATATTGGCTGAGCTGTGACATTTTATTATTTGTTGTCTGTTTTTGTAATAGTTTTTATTTCATGTTATTTCTTATACCTGTATAGCACTTTGGGGCAGGAGTGACTGCTTGTAAATGTGCTTTATAAATAAACTTTGACCTTGACCTAAACCCCAGTTGCTCAGACGGGGCATGTTGTCACACTGAGTTACAATGAGCCCCTATTAGAACTATGATATTATATTCTATACATTTATGAATTCTATTGAGGAACCACGAGGAAAAAGGGAATAAAGACAGTCAACGTTCAGGAATTATTAGTTTTTATTATGTTTTAAACTATGCTGTATAGCTGTGTTTTGTGGTTTGTTTATTTTTAAATATTCTCAATAATTATCTTAATGAGAAAATATTTTAGTTTGTGTTGTATGTTTTGATTAGATCAGATAACATTTTAAGCTATGGGGCATGTTGTCACATTTCACTTCCATCCATTCAGGGTAAAAAAAAAAAAAAAAAAAAGTATACACTGTATTAATGAAACAAAACCACATAATTGTACTAGACATGTTGAATGAATGCAGGAAAAAATAAATACTCTTAACCTTAAGTGGATTTACACAAACTGAGAAAGTCTAAAAGGGTAAGGTTGTGCCCGGCTCTCTCCTAGCTAACTTTTAATTTAGGGCCCCATGAAATCCATTTTATTTCCCCCGAAATTCGGTTTTATGATCTAATACAAATTTATATAGCCTAAACTTTAACAGTTTAATAGCTGGAAACACTGTGAGTGTCACCTGTGTCTGTGTCTGTGTGTGTGTGTGTGTGTGTGTGTTTGTGTGTTTGTATTTCAGGCGAAACTGCGCTGTTCATTCACACAGAGAAATCACTTATTAGCAACATGCACTGCCTGGCTGTTGTCACGTATATTTCTGCTGTGTGATGGGCTGTTAGATTTATCCATATCGTTATTGATGTAAATTTGATCGAAATCTCGACAGTGGCGGCGCTAGGGGCTTAAAATCATTAAAAACCTAAACAAAAAATGAATCGAGTGTACGACCACCAACAGCAGCCTTACTGACACTAACTCCTGTCTCACCACTGATCTAAGCACGTCAGCTGTGGAAGGGCCACGGCGCCCTCTTTTAAGGACATATCCTAGCATTAAAAGTGGACCGCAGGCACGCTTTTTTTAATCGCAGATAGTACGATGACTATATTTGTCTGAAATGCAGACATTTTTCGCGCACAGGGATTGGCCACACAGAGAGGGCGTTTACACATGATGCGTATCAGAATTGGCGCAAAGTAACATCATCTTTTAAAACACACAATGTCAATGCACAAATACTGTATGGTTGCATGGGCTGAAAATAACATTGGGACGGAGGATGGCTCGAAAATCAAGAAAGCTTTGAGTGAAGGGCATGTAAAAGCAGTACAGGAACTTAGGGAATACATGCGAGCAGTTGTTGAATCTTTTTTTTTTTTTTTTTTACAACTGCAAAGAGTGAGGTTTTCTAAGCAGACATGTTGTGGCAATGTTTTCCTTCCCGTTGGCATTGAGAGTGATGGACATGTGTAAAACCCTGCTCTCTTCTGTGTTCATACATTGTATTAATTTGGGAGTGACATATTTGGCAGTTGGCATTAGTTAATTTATAGGCCTATTACTAATACTAATTAGGCTGGGGCATACGAAAAGTGTAATACCACAGTAAAAAAAAAAAAGTACAGTATGCCTTTCTAGAAGATGTGCTATATCTGAACAACACTGAAATTGCATATGCTGTTTAGATACCGGCAGCTTAGGCGTTCATTATGTTCATTCAGTTTAATTATTTTATTAGAACCCCCTCTGAACTGTTAAGCGATTTCACTTTCAGATGTTTTTACTCATCGTATTTATGGAAACAAAGACTGTCAACATTATATCTGAGTCATGGTTTGAGAATGGTGTCACTTGGTGGCCAAACTGTATAAGTGATGAACGTGTGTAAAGTGAAGAGCCAGGAGCAGACTGGGAAAAGCATGATGTTTGAGTCCTCTCAAGAACTGGTAAGGATCCGCTTCAGAAACAATATTCAAGTGTTATGAAATACATCAACTCTAAAAACAAACTTAACAGATTTAACATTATAATTATTAATGGTCAATAAAATATACATTAACTTGCATACTTTTTTTGGTCTGGACAACACTGGATTCGTGCTACCTTCCGGTTAAAGAGGTCAAGGGTCGATAGACATCAGACCCAGAGTTATGGCTTTGTTGTATCACACGGATGCCACACGGATAAAGACAGCTTCTGCTCTTCTCAGGCGGGTCAGAGGTATGGGATTGGACAAACATTGTTCTTAATGGAGCTCCAGAATGATGATCATGTGAATATGACATCAATCTAGTCAGTTCTGGAGGCATGGAAGTGTTTACCATTTCATGTTCATCAGATACACATGCTGGATTATGGCTTTTTGAAGAGACAGTTTTTCTTAATGACTTTCTACCGTCAAAACTTGAGCCATAAGACTTTGACAAAAGACTCCATGGAGAAAGGGGGATCCTTATGTTCTCCCCTCACCTGAGTATTGCATTGCTGTGGGAGAATAGCAAGAGGACAGGAAGTGTCTTTTGAAACTCCTCAGCTTGAGGAAGTAGGGGAAAAGCCCTCTATATTTCCTGTGTGAAGGCTTCCAATGCTAAAACTATGTCTTCCTCTAGAGGCTGCTGGCGGTCCTTATACATATTCATGATGTTGAAACGATTTTTCCTTTATTTGTACAGTGTGCTCGGCTAGATGATTTAGGCCCCGACACATAGATGGTTATTTTGAGAAACGGAGACATTTCCCTTCATCTGTGCCCTTAGTTTACATGCAAACGGAGAATTCACCTCTGAAAACTCTGGCCAGAGATTTTGGAAAACTTTGTTTGCACGTTTGCATGTAAACTGAGAAAACTGAGTTTTAGGCAGCCGACGTCACAGTATGCGACAGAACTTGCACCTGTGTCAAAAGTGTGACCTATGTTTACATTTAACTTTATTTAATTTTTTTTCTGGAACGGCAAAACTTGCTATTTGGAAATCTAGAAAAAGTAAGTTGTTGGGACAGGGTTCCCTGGAAGTGTCTTCGAAGGCTTGGCTAAGAATAGAGCATACCTATTATAAAATTAATTGTGTAGAATCTTTCATGTGCATTTTGGAGATTTTTTGGGGACTATTATTAATAGTATTTTTTGTTTCGTTTTTTTGTGAGTATTTATTGTTTTAATAAAGGTGTAATAAAAAAATGTACCCCCCCCCCCCCCCTCTCTCTCTCTCTCTCTCTCTCTCTCTCTATATATATATATATATATATATACATGTGGTGGTTTCCAAGAGCATCCCCAGCTGCTACAGAAATGCAATGGACACCTCAAATTAGGAACTTGAAGATGTAGAGGAGAAGATCAGTGCCCTAGATGACATCCACCAGCATCCTGAACATTCACGTCGTGACCATCACACAGATCAACTACTTTTGGAGTTCAAAAAGAATCCCAGAGGACCTTCCAGTGGATTTAACCACAGCAGAGAAGCCCATTCCTGGACACTTCTGACACTAGAAGTACAGTCGGCTCTCTGGTCACAAGGCGGGCCCGTCTAGAGCTGCAAGAACAGCGTCCATGGCTGGGAGAGAGGTGAAAGACTTTGTTAACAGTACCATGTTGTAACCATTAACTTTAGCTAACTAAAAAGCTAGCTAATACCTGTGAATTTATTAGCATGGTTGTGATCATCTCTGTAGTCCCTAGCTAACTGAGGCTGCGATCGAAACTTTAAAGTAAAGTTATGGTGAATTTTCCCGAGCAGATTCATCACTCCTCCTGACCATGCCTAACGTTAACCCTCAACATGCCATAGTGAAATGTTCATTTTCATTCATTTGGGTTTCGTGGGCTGAAATAGCCTACATTTGCTGCCGATGTGATTCCAAGCTTATTTGGTAAGAAACGGTCGCATTGCATTTTGTAATCTAATGTTACATGAAACCAATATAATGAGTCCGCTCCACGGAGCCTGGTAAACCTGCTCTGTGTTCGACTTCATTACAACATCAGCCAGATGATGGCCAGTTGAAGTTGCTGTTACTGTTGTTCATGCCTAACGTTAACGTTACCACATGGCCAACTCAAGCATGTTCAAAGAGAATATATTCGCGAGGTAACGTTAATAGGCCTATTCAATTCCATTTTCAATTCAATTTGTTTTATTGATTATATTTACAACTACATTGTCAAAGCAACCAGACAAGAGACAATTCCCACAAATATTGTCATTTATATGTCATTCAGTATGCGCTGCACCTGCTATCACTTTGCCATCAGCGGCTACTATGGCCGCCATTGTTACTATGGTAGCGACGCATCCAAGGCTGGCTTGGTGTTCGGTTGAAACCGCTCCGGGTGGAAACATCCCTCCGTGGACTGTTTAGTTCCCCCTCTAGTTCGTCACCTTGTGACACTTCATTCTTTAACATACTAAATAATGTGAGTGTTACTTACAATTTCAGCATTACAAGATCTGATGTGCAGAGCCTGGAACTGTTAAGGCATAACAACTCCACAATTTTTGCATGAGGACTTTGGCATTTTGGAAAATTCTGGAGCATTGTGGGGGAGGAGGCTTGCATCTAGTTCCTCTTGTAGTGGGACAATGTACAGGATTAGTTTGCCATTATTTGTGACCGTTTTAAGGAGTCGTCCAGTGTAGCCCTCAGACTCTGTAGTGACAACACTCAATTTTCTCTGTCCTTGACCACCTAAATACAAAAAGCAAATACATAATAACTTACTTTACTGTTTTTACAACTATGAGATGCCAAATAACATTGCTTTACTAATAAAGTATTTACTATACAAGACAAATACTATTAAAAAGCAGTATCAAACACAAACCACCATAACTGTTTAAACTTGCAGATAAAACACTGGGGATACTATATACAGACAGACTGAATTAATGTGTAAATGCTTCATGTCCAAAACTGGTTGCTCTAAAGCATGACTTCAAATCAATTCAGTGGGTTAAAAGCTCCAGCAGGTTTTCTAATCTTACACTCACTATACCTGATCTGTTGATTTATGACATAGTCAGCCAGATTTGTTTTAGCTCTTTCACTAACGGCAATATTAAGTGACTGTTTGATGATTGGGACACGCAGCCTTTAGAAACAGATAAAAGCAAAGCTTTGCAAGACCGAGAGTGTTGTGTTGGGTTGCTGTTGTGTCCTGACTCTGGTTCCTGTCGAGGTGGGCTGAGAGATTTTTGTGGGACAAATCGGCTGGTTAGATCGATCCGTGGAAAGGAATCCACTACGAAGAACGGGGCGGCGGAGAACAGAGAGGCGGAGGGCGAATTCATCTATAAAATATCATCGGGTCCATTCACCTGGGTGAAGATAAGTACCAACCTTCTACTGGCTGTATTGCATGTGATTTACACACGAAGATATTATATATGAGGAGAAGTGATATAGTCCAGACGCCTGAATGAGAAGACAGCTATTATGACTACTGATTGTAGTCGCTAATTTTTTTCCGTTTTACTTCCCCCGCTGTTCAGAGCGAGGAGGTGGGCCGTGGCCTTAAATTTCACGGAGTGGATGAGAGTGACGTGTGTTAATGCTGTGTCCCACCATGTGTGGTTGAAGTGAAGTTACTGCATGCTTACTGTACAGAATTCTGTCACGTGCCCATCGGTCTTGCCTTGTGTTACAGTCTGGAGCTTTCTGAGGAAGAGATTAAGTGGCAGTGGATTTTAAGCCTGCTGACTTTAGGAGCCGGTCGACTGTCTGGACTTGCCCATCTGCCCACCGGAATGTTTCTTTGCTGGGTTTTCTCTGAGGATCCTGAATTTCATCTTCTCCGTGGTATATGAGGCTGAGGCCTGCACGTACTTGGATTTGCACCTGGTATGGTGGTAGTATTCCTTCACCCCGGGTCGGGTTGTATTCCTAGCTCCCTACTAAATTTGTGGGTCTTTTGTGCTGCAGGCCTTCTGTCCTCCACCATTAATACCCCAATCTGTTATGCCATTTTCGGGCTTTGGATGCTTATGTCCACAGAGCTCTCTGTGGCATATATCAGAGCAATTATTTGTCTGCTTCGGGTCACCTTAGATAGGTTGCCCTGCATACTAAACAGATGATGAGCAAGTGGGTAGTTGAGGCTATCTCACTTGCTTATGAAGCAGCCGGACAGCCTTCACCTTTGGCTGTCCAGGCTTATTCTACGAGGAGTATGGCTGCCTCTATGGCATTAAACTCAGGAGTTTCCCTTCATGACATTTGTGATGCGGCAGGCTGGCCCTCGCCGCTTACATTTGTCAGGTTTTATGACCTTGACCTTAGCAACCTAGGTTGCTTGCTTCTTAGTTAGCGCTCGGACACAGAACGGGCACTTGTGTTTAAAACATTAAAAAGGACAAAGGGTTTGTGGCAGTTGTTTTGCACAAGATTTGACATATACTGAGTCTTTGCAGCTTTAACGGCGTCCTGATAGTTAGACAAACACTCTCTTAAAATTCCCAAGGATACATGCAGTTTATCTTTTTTCCATTTTCTCTCAGCACATCGACATTCCCTTCTGAGAGCACGAGTAGTGTTATTGAGCCATGGCTCTCTATTTAGGTTGGAACTCTTGTGAGTAAACGGTGCTATTAAGTAGAGGATTTCGGTTGCCTTAGAGTTAAATGAAGTAACCATCTCATCAATGTCCAGATTTAAAAAAGACATTTCTACCAGAAAGACTTGGGAGAAATAGTGATGTAACAACATAAATTTATTGACAGCCCAGCAAGCAATTATAAAGTTATTTGGTGTAGGCCCCGTCCGTAGTTCATTATCCGAGGGTAGCGGATCTGCATTTCCTGTCTGGAGCAAAAGCAGGGGCACAGCCGACCCCCCGGGGGGTATGGACAGGACCCTCCTGGTGGTGGTGGGGATGGTGGAGGTAGTTGTCGCGTCATACCCTTTTGTAGGGATTTAACAATTATCTTTTTGGTTTAGGTCAGTGTTTCTCAACCTCTCCTGCAGGGACCCCCTGACAGGACATGTTTTTGTTTTAACCCTGAAATGGCACACCTGATTCAATTAGTCAGCTACACATTAAGCCTTTAATTAATTGAATCAGGTGTGCCATTTCAGGGTTAAAACAAAATCATGTCCTGTCAGGGTGTCCCTGCAGGAGAGGTTGAGAAACACTGGTTTAGGTGATGCTGCCATCAGTGATGGTGTAAGTCGGTACTTCATC
Organism: Meda fulgida; assembly: GCA_030578275.1. Taxonomy (NCBI): domain Eukaryota; kingdom Metazoa; phylum Chordata; class Actinopteri; order Cypriniformes; family Leuciscidae; genus Meda; species Meda fulgida. The sequence goes on from CM060618.1 coordinate 2,281,477, forward strand.
AGCTTTGCTATGCAGACCTTGCAGTATGGATTACACATCAATTTTGGTATGTCTTAGTTTAGTTTTGTGTTTATATCTTTCAACACTGGGAAATTTTGCATGACCTAAACTTGAAAAGAATAATGAAATGTCATTGTACACAGTTTAAAATATATACATATATATATATATACATATATATATATATATATATATATATATACATATACATATATATATATATATATATATATATATATTGTGTCCATAGAGCTAGAGCTTTAATACTCAACTGTAGTATTGATTCTTTCTCTTCAGTATTGACAATTTCTGGCTCATCACTGCTCTGTGAATTGGGAAACAAAATTCATTTTAGGTAGAAGGTTTGGGTTTGGAACTGACAAAAAAAGATTCTGAAGTGGAATTTGTAAGGTAATGAACCAAATTTCTGTCACAGGTGGACCTTTAGAACTTCAGTACCACTGAGGAGCAGACCAGAAACCAAGCAGACAAAAAGAATAAAGGTTAAGCGGCTTTATTGACTTAAAACAATTTGTAATTCCTAATTTAAAACTTCTTCTTTCTCAGAATCCGACGGCTGCAGGGTAATGCCACTTCACAGCGGCGGCGCGTACCTTGAATGCGGAAGGGACATTGACTGGACAGCAGGTAAGTACTCTAAGCACGGTTGACTCTTCTCAGTCTCTCCGGTACAGAAGGCTCACGGCTGTGAGGGAGGCGTCGACTAGACAGCAGGTAAGTACTCTAAGTACGGTTGACTCTTCCCAGTATATCAGATGCAGAAGGAATTTCAGAGGCGAAGAGGGCGTCGCCTGGACAGCAAGTGAGTACTCCAAGTACGGTTGGTTCTTCCCAATACGTCAGGTGCAGAAGACTTACAGCTGTGAGGGAGGCGTCGACTGAACAGCAGGTAAGTACTCTAAACACGGTTAACTCTGTGAAGGGGCGTCGACTGAACAGCAGATGAGTATTCCAAATACAGTTGGTTCTCCCCAATACGTCAGGTGCAGAAGGCTTTACGGCTGTGAGGGAGGCGTCAACTAGACAGCAGGTAAGTACTCTAAGTACGGTTGACTCTGTGAAGGGGCGTCGACTGGACAGCAGATGAGTATTCGAAATACAGTTGGTTCTCCCCAATACGTCAGGTGCAGAAGGCTTTACGGCTGTGAAGAGGGTGTCGACTGGACAGCAAGTGGGTACTCATGGGTGGCAGTGGCTCAGTGGTTCATGTAGGTTGTCTACAAACCGGAAGGTTGGTGGTTCAATCCCCGGTTCCACCTGACCAAGTGTCAAGGTGTCCATGAGCAAGAGTGGGTTAACCCTAACCCCCGCTGCTCCCGACGAGCTGGATGGCGCCCTGTATGGCTGACACCGCCGTCGGTGTATGAATGAGTGAGTGAATGTGAGGTAAAATGTAAAGCACTTTGGTGGCCATTGGGTCTATGAAAGCTTGGTATGGGATTGACTGTCAAGGACCTGGAACCACTCACAATGTAGGGTAAAAGTAAGAGATGTTCATGTCAACCTAGCATTGGCTTTGGTTTACTTTGTTCATAGCAAACACTGGAATTTGTAAAATTTGTCACTAAAACATTGGCCCACATCTTTTATAAGGCTGTGTAACAAAAACTCAAACAAAGAGACATATGTCAATGATAGAAAGGAGCAATCTCTTTTCGAACCTGTTATACCTGCAGGAAGCATCAACTATTGTTGTCCGAGTCAGATGAGATATATGTGAAGTGAGGGGCAATGACAAAAACACACTTCACCTAGAATTTATGCACAATATAATTTGCAATTTAATGTAGTCTGCGTAATGATTAAAAGGAATTAATAACAAACCGAACAGATAACTGAGTAACTGTGAGTGTGGCCAACTCGAGAATGTAATTTCAGCTGTATTTTGTGGAGGAGGAGGAGGAGGAGGAGGAGGAGGAGGAGGAGAACGAAGATGGCATGGGACCACATGGCCAACCAAGAAATGCTCAATACATGGCTGGTTAGATTTTTTTGATTCCATCCCTATTTTGCCCATGCAGTCTTTGAAGCATATTTCCCACATTACTTCTTTTATGATTTTTTTTTTGTTCATTCAATTAATTTAGATGTGTATTTCTATCTTTTTCTTCCCTTTTTAATTGTTTCATTTATAAATTCATGTAAACAAACAACGAGTACAATAAAGTGTACAATATAGTACAATCAAAACATTATTATATTACTCGTGTTGCAGTGTTAAATCCAGATAAAAGTGTAATCTGCCGGTTGTCCTGCAGGTGTCCTCATAAATCTGTCTTCTTACGATGCACTTGGGGATGTACGATTACTCCAGAGCACTCGTAGTTCTACGAAGATTTTCAAGTGCTACTTAAGTTACCATGCTTTAGGGAAACAGACCATAATATATTAAGATCAGTAGTACGATCGTTTTTACGATCAATTTAGGCTTACAATGCTTTTGGGAAACGCAGCCCAGGCTAGTAATTAATAGGAAGATAGGTTCTTTAGGGCCAGGAGCGTGTCTAGAGGGGTGGCACAACCCCCACCCATCCCCAAAGTGTTTTTTGTGTTATTGTTGGCTGCAAAGATGAAGTTGACGACTCCCCATCTTTTGAACGACTCGCAGTAGTGAACGTGCAGAGAGATATGCTCATTTCATATGGATTACATAATCTGAGAGTAGCCTATTTCTTTTTTTTTTTATTGTTTCATTTAAAAGTAGGCTAGACATTTCTAGCTTTCAAGATATATTTCTCATGCCTGTGAGGAACGTGCAATGCAAGTGATCGCGCCGGCAACCATGTCATTCTTTTATTGCTATAGGCCTATATAATAATAATGCATTTTATTTAATGGCGCCTTTCATAACACCCAAGGTCACCTCACAAGCAATAAACAGGTCACTGCATGAGACAATACACACAACAAAAAAGCCACATACAAATAAAGTGCATTAAAAACTCAATACAACGTGTTATAAAAAAGCTTGTATAAAAAGATATGTCTTAAGACGCGTTTTAAAAGTCAACAAGCAGTCGCTATTGCAAACATCAAGGGGAAGAGAGTTCCATTGGCGGGGGGCAGCATAACTAAAAGATCTGGCACCCATGGTAGTAAGTCGAATCCGAGGTACCACAAGAGAAATTGAAGATGAAGATGTGAGAGCACGTGAAGGAGTGTAAACATGGAGAAGTTGTAAAAGGTAATAGGGTGCAAGATTATGGAGTGCCTTATAAGTAAGTAGCAGGATCTTGAATTCAACTCTATACTTTACTGGAAGCCAGTGCAATTGCTGAAGAACTGCCGAAATGTGCTCAGTATAAGGTGTTCTAGATAGAACACGAGCTGCAGAATTCTGAACCAACTGAAGCTTATGTAGCAATTTGGATGGAACACCTGTGTATCTTAAAATGAAGATACAATTTATACAAAACGAAATTCACTTTAAAGAAAAGCTTTATACAAAATAAAACTTTATGGAGTGGTCAAAATCATTCTCCTTCAGAATGTCAATCGGAATTTCAGGCAGCTGTAACACAGTGAGAGATCTTGTGGCTGGTGTGCTCAAGACGCGCTCATTTACGGTCCAAAAGTCCCACGTCTAAGACTCTAAGCAAATGAGAAACTAAAGACATTTTTTTAATGGAGTTGTTTTTTATTATTAGAGTTAAGTATCAATCTTTAAATGTGTTTTGTTTCAATGATTCCCACATAAAGCAATTGGTTCAAATCACTTACTGAAACACTCGTTGTCATAAAATACACGTGTCTGTTAACAATGAGTTGAAAGTTTGAACGTTCTTGTTCACTTTTATTTATTTTAAAGATCTGAGATGAATTTTTGCTTTCAGTACCACTATAAAATACACACAAAATGATATTCAAACTCACACAGACGCTTTTAACATTAAATAAAGCACATAAATAGAACCTGAGATTATCATACTTTCTGTTGTTGTTCCAGCTGCGACGTCAGAGATAGAAACCGTTTCTAAAATATAATCATAGGGTGTCACCATCGCGGCTGGTTAGGGCAAAAACTATGGAAAAGATGCCTTATATAGCGTTTCGTGGCGCTTCTAGGACACGGTGTTACCCAGTTAACAAAAATATGTTCTTAGAATGTTTTGCTAACATTCCCATCAGGTTAGGAAAACTTTATTTCTGATTTTTTTTTTAAACGTTGAAAACGTCCAGTTTTTTTAATGTATTAAGCACGTTTTTTTCTTGGTTAATGTGAACGTAGGAACATTCCATTCACTCATTCTGAAAATGTTATTAAAATGTTATTTCTGAATGTTTTTTAAATGTTGAAAACGTGCTTCCCACTGAGCCACTGTGCTGCTCTGTTTATATTTATATTAATTCTTAAAGGGCACAGGTATGGATTTAAAAGTGACAGGATTACCAAAAACTGTGTTGACATTTTTCCAGAGTGTTTAAATTTTTACAGAGCAGGCTATAAAAGTTTCTAAGTGCATTAAATATGTAAATTACAAAAATAACAGATAAGACTTTACTTCAATATTCACATTTTACTGTTGTAGTACACTAAATGGTAAGAGTCTAATGGAAGTACACAGGTCAGTACATGGAATTATAAGTAAGATTCATAAGAGCAAAGTAGTGGTTGACCGAGTTATTAGCCGATATTTGGCTTTTTAAAAAATATCGTTTAGTTTTTCTGATTGGCCGATGTGTTGGAAGCGGGATTTTTATTTTGACGGGCGGCGCTGAGAACACCGGCGCCTGAAGAGAACGGCAGCGCCTGATCACACAGCACTCACTCACATTCTCCGTCTTCATTAGTTTACGATCGCAGCCAGTCATATCTAATACTTTGTTAGACAGAACTGGTGGCTACAGAACTAGTAAACAAAGAAAGTAAATAAAAGTAATGTGTTTGCCTTTATATTATTTGTAACAGAAAAGGCAAACAATCAGGCTAAAATACTTTCTCATTTACGTCAACATTCAGCAAATGTGCATCTACATAATTTAAACATATCTCTGAATATCTAATAAACATTTAATCTCACAAACCTTGCAGATTTAATCAAATCCAGGTGTGATGCGAGTGACGGTCGAAGTGAGTGAATGTGAACAGAAGATCAGCTTCAGGAGACGCAAAGATTACATTTTCTAAACCAAATACACAACCCCACCACAAGGGAAAAAAGAACACAAACTCAAACATAAAACTAGACAGCACACAAGTCAAATTGTGGAATTTGACTTGAGTGTTAACACGACGTGGAAAACAACACAATAGAAAAAGAAAACACCACCGAATTCTGTTCTGTGTAAATTAATCGTTTCATATGGAGTTTTCAAACATTGTCATTTCACAGTGATGCTTCAGTCTGAAGAGAGGCCGTAGAGCAGGGCAGGCATACTGAAGGAATTTATATATTCTATTTTGTAAATGCAGAACAACATATGCACATTGTCATACACAAAGACACATAGGCCCAAGGCATTGTTACATTCAAATGGCAATACAATGTTGAAAAATCAGAGACAGACAATTAGAGAAATGCAATTAACCAACAGAAAACATCCACTTAATTGCACATAACTGTACCAACACAACTTTACAGCTCGTTATCCTCAATTGACAATGAGGAGATACATTTCAGTGTTAAAAGTCAAGAGGGAAATAATTCTCAGAAACATCAAGCTGTCCCCCGTCTCTACTGGCTAAAAACAGTAATGCAGCTAAATGGTAACTGAATACAACTCTTGTACAACTTTTTTCCTTCAAAAATAAATAAATAAATAAATAGACTGCCCCATAAATCCACACATGGACTACTACTGTACCTACTCACTTTTGTCCATTTTGAACATAAATCAGACACCTAACAATCAGTCTAGGTCAGCCATATCACAGATATTTAAGATTTTCATGTAAATATATATACATCTGACTACTTTCAGTGTGTATTTAAAGGGTCCAGTGGCAAAACTTTTGCCAAGCGTGTCAGAGGTTCTGGGTTCTAATCCGCACTCGAATAGGTTTCTTTTTTCTCATAAAAACCGATAATGTTTATCAGTAGTTGAATATCAGGCAGGGACACGTTTGTGTGCATTTTGTTTTGTAATTTCACCGGAACAAATAGAGAGTCTCCACAACAGATTGAAGCGCGCGTCAGAGTAAAGACTGTGCGCGAGCCACAAGAGAACACAGTATCCGCGAGCACTTTGATCACTCGATTTAAAAAACAACACATTTCAGTGCTAGATTGCCTCTTATTTAATTGAAAGACAGTAAGAGAATTTAGTGCAGAATCAGATGAAATGCTGTTACCGAAGGGAAGTCCTGGTTGATTAGTGTTATGCATTCGGTTCAATCCCAGCTGACAAGGAACCCAACAAACAGAACATTCCCATATGGTTCCATTTGGTTCTTTTTTTGGGAAACAAAAAATAACGTTCTTTGTTCTCTGCAGATTATTATTTTATAACCTGAAGAGAACCTTACCAGAATGTCCACTAACTTTCTTTAAAAGTTTTGTAAATGTTAAGACAAAACGTTTTTAAAAAAAAAAAAAAAAAAAAAAAAAAACGGGATGTTTTCATAACATTTCCAAAATGATAGAATGGAAAGTTCCTCTAATGTTCACAAAAACCAAGAAAAAAAAAACATTCTTAATACATTTTGTCCCTTTAAATGCAAATTAGCTGCAGCTCCGCCTCTGTCCAGTGGAGACATTTATGTAATTGTTGTGGAGTTACATTGATCATCTCATCATCGTGTTTAACTTCTACACAAGTGTCCACAGTTCCTGAGGTGTTTATAAGACAGCTGTGACATGTTCTGGTCAGTAGTGTTCAGTGCTCGTCTGTGCTCAACCACACAACAGCTTTAGGCTCTGCTGGATCTTCTGCCAGTGCGTTAGAACTGTTGTTACCGGTCACTGGTCACCAAATGTCGTACCGTGTGTGTAAACGTGCAGAATAAGGGCCGGTGAAGATCCTCTTCATACATTAGAAGGGGAGTGAAATATGATCGGCTTATTTTTTGACATGCTTGCAGATAAAGACTTAGCAAAACAAAGTTACTGGGTATCACTTTTCACATTTTCTGGGTTGGTAGAAGCACAGGGGACCCAATTATAGCACTTAAACAAGGAAAAGTCTGATTTTCATGATATGTCCCCTTTAACCATAACTGTCAAGTATCCCGTTTTGGCCGGGAAAGTCCCGTATTTTATCCTTCTTTCCCACCGTTGTCCCGTATTAGTATTTTCCTGTAAATCTATTTTAACCTGCGTTATTAAAAAATAATAATACCCCGGGCGGAGTAAAAAAATAAATAAAACATTCTACTACAGGTATTGTAGGTGGCAGTAGTCGCGAGGTTAATGTGTGAGTTCAGATCTATGGTTCAGATGTTAAGTGACAATGCAAGGAAAAAACAGAAAAAAAAACAGAGACAGTTAAAGGACGCTACGACAGTGACGGAAGGCACTCCTGCCAAAAAAAACAAAACCCTCATGTAAATATTGCGATCAATGGGACAGCGAATTTACTTTTCTGAAGAGGAGCAGGGTGGGCGTTACGCGTTTTGTAAGTTTTGTAACTGCGACTTTAGCATCTCACACGGGGGAAGGAATGATGTATGTGTAACACCTGTTTGATACTTTATCAGTTTATGGTAAGTAATAGGTATAAATGGTCCCTGAAGACCTCACCTAATCACTGACCTTCAGAAGATTTAGGTATCGCAGGAGGCAGGAAACACACACAGGTCTGAATTATACTGAGATTTAGTTTATGTGTGTATTTGTTGAGGAAAACAGTGAATTAACAATATACTCCAACAAAAGAAAATGAATATCAGGTTCAAATATCAATGATGTTACCCTTTGAAAATTTTTAAATTGAGAAAAGATGAAAGGAAGAAAAACAACTAAGAAAAAAAACACATCACATTCAATTTTTTTAGAATTTTCCCTTTTAGAACACTGGTTTCTACTCTTATTTAACCAATATTATAATTGTGTTTTTATAACAACCTCTTTAAATCCCTGTTTAATTACTCTTAATGGTTTGTTATTTCTTTCCTTCCCTTTTAATTTATAACAAGGAACTATTTTTCTACTTTTCCACAGGCTATTTCAAAGTTACTGAATGTTAGATCATTCAAATGTTCAGGTAAATACCTCAAATGAAAGAATCAACTGATTCTTATTTCACATATCAATGTCAAACACATCACATGAACAGTGAATACAATTTAAATGTTCGTCCACTGCGAATGAGCTATGGAAATCTCCATGGAAACGGAAGGATCAAATAGAAAGCGTTTTTTTTCCTAAGCGCTCAAGTTCATTCAATGAGCAACCGTTAAAGTGTTCTGTCTGCTCAGTTGTGAAATATAACACGTGAAAAAAACTCAAGGATGTATCCAACCAGTTTGCCCGATGTGAATCCACGAAATTTCAGTCCATTCCGCTCTTTGGGTGGCCCGCCATCTGCCTCTCTCCCCAACTTCGCAGTTCAGCGTCAGCAATTTAGCAACTCGTCTCGAACACAGTACGAAAAGCACACAACAAAAAAGCCGGCCTGCACATAACCGGACAGCAACTTAATTCACTCACCTTAAATCATGACAACTTGTCTGAAACATGAAATGTTTTTTCAATTCAATATTGTTCACCTAACAGATCAAAAGATGTTGACATCATACAAGTGATATTAAGAACATAGATCATGCACAAAACAAAATACAAATCCAGTAGTCTATTAATCTATCTTCAAATAAAGAAACATTATTCAATTTGAATATTGAACTCAACAATTCCTCTGTAAACTACTCAACAAATGTTGTTTCCTCCGTGTGACGCAGCTGATATAAATTGTGTGACGCAGCTGATATAAAATTGATCTATTTTCATTGATGAAATTTTCATTACAAAACTCACTCAATCAGAAAAAATCTCATTCCATATTATGTTCCTAAGCAATTCGGATGTAGGTTTTTAACCAATATTTCTCATATTCTTCTCTTTTCACGGTTTCTCTGCGGAAAACCAATCTTTTTCCAAGTTCAACCAAATCTCTGTCTACTTGTGGGCGGAGTTACCCTCACTGAATCAACCTAATTGGTCAAATCTACATCTGCAGTGTGATTTTATCATTTCCATTGGGCAATTTTTTCTGTAGTATGCCATATATCCCATTTAATATAATTTTAATATTATTGCGTTTCATAAAATCAAAACAATTTATTTGATCATCTAAGGGATTTTTTAAAAATATTTATTTAGTTTTTTCACTATGGCTGTTAAATTGGGTCCTATTTTGGCCCTGGGTTACACCCTCCCCCTTTTAACATGTGCAAGTCCCTTTGCGCACCATCACTGATTTCAAGATTGGGGGCTCTCAGATGCTCAACATGAGTGACATATTGAAATGACTCTACTAATGCCAGATTAAGACCTTGGAGGAGGGACTGGACAATGGTTACAAGAGGATTTCCCAATTCAGGGTAAGTCAGTATCTTTGGTTTTTCTTTTTGTCTTGAAGATCTCCTCACTTCATGCTCATGTTGTTCTGTTGCAGGTTCAACTACAGCTCCCTTATTCAGCTCTTGGCCACTTGAATTTTCCTCTTCCAAAGGTCCTCCTTCACTCCGAGTTAATGGAACTCCTGACTCTCTCCGCATATCCAAAGTGGGTGAACTATTTGGTTCATTGACTTTTCCTTCTACAGGTTGGACTCAGGCCTCACAGGTAAATCATGTCTCACAGCAGGTTCATTTTCAGCTAAGTCATTTGCAACAACAGCATCCCCCATTTGCAGATCATCCACAGCTGTGGACTCCTCAGGTAAGTCATTTCCAGTTCCTTGATTTACCAGCAGATTGGTGTCAGATGTAGCTTCATTTGCATTGTCAGACTGTTACATGCAGGATTTGTTGGGTACACAAGGCTCGTCGACAGTGTCAAACATAGGTCTTAAACAATAGACCATCTCCTCTTCATCAGAATCAGGGAACTCTGCTTCCCCTTCAGAAGTGTCACCCGCCGTCCTTTTCCGTGCTTTACGCTTCAGAATTTGATTTGGAGTTACATGATCATTCATTTCGGAAAGAAGCTTTCCACAAGGGAGCAACAGATCTCAATGTAATGTTCAAATGGGTCCAGATTGGTCCTCAGGACGTACCTTAAAGACAGGTAGGTCACCACTTTGGCTCACCACTACATAAACTGCTCCCTCCCATTTGTCCGCAAGTTTGTTTTTTCCTTGTATGTGCACATTCTTTACTAGCACTCGGTCTCCCTCTTTCAATTGTGATGCTGTTACACGTTGGTCATATCGAGTTTTATTTCGGTCTGCCATTTTCCTTGAATTCTCCATTGCTATTTTGAAACTTTCTTCCAGGTTAGATTTCAGGTTCTTCACGTATTGGAAGTGTGGCACTTCGTCTTTGTCCTTCAGAGGCAGCCCAAAGGCTAAATCAACCGGGAGTCTAGGTTGACGTCCGAACATTAGTTCGTAGGGGCTAAACCCAGTGGTTTCATTCCGGGTGCAATTGTATGCGTGAACTAGTGGTCTTACAAACTCCTTCCAACGGCTTTTATCTTTTGTTTCCAGAGTTCCAAGCATGTTTAAAAGTGTCCTATTAAATCTCTCAACGGGATTTCCTCTTGGATGGTACGGAGTTGTCCTGATCTTCCGTATTCCGGCAACCTCACAAAATTCCTTTATCAAGCGGGATTCAAAATCGGGTCGCTGTGGAGGCGTTCAGGATATCCGTAATGACAAATCATGTGCTCCCACAGACATTTTGCAACTGTTTTAGCTTTTTGATTCGGTGTTGGAATAGCTAACGCATACTTGGTAAAATGATCTGTGATGACCAACGCATCTTTTGTGTTACTACGATCAGATTCTAAGGTAAGAAAGTCCATGCATACTAACTCCAGGGCTCGTGTAGTTGTAATGTTCACAAGCGGAGCAGCCTTGCCAGGTAATACTTACCTCCTCATGCATCAGCCGCATGTCTTGATTTTATGCTCCACATCAGTAGCCATTTTGGGCCACAAAAATCTGCTTCGAACCATGTCTAGAGTGCGATCAATACCCATATGACCAAGTTCATCATGCAGATTTCTGAGGACATCAGACTGAAGCTTTTCAGGTAAAACAAGTTGGTAAGCTGTCTTTTCACCTATTTGCCTCTTCCTATACAGAACACCATCCTGAAATTCTAGACGTTCCCTCTCCCTAAGTAGGTATGGCAATCTGGAAAGTGCACTTCTTACAGTTGGGGATGGATTCTCTCCAGATTTGATTTGTTTGATGACCTCTCCGATACAAGGATCAGCCAATTGCAAGCTCTGGATTTCAAGATTGGACAAATGTGGGATAAGTGGTAATCCTCCACAATGATCTTCATACGCATAAGTGTCCGGTACTGCAGCTGAATGTATGGCCAATGAATTGATAAAGGCAGCAGGTAAATCAGCATCACATGGAACCTGTTGAATGAGGCGACTATCACAAATGGCCTGTACTACTTCAGTGCCGATTTCTCCATCTGAGCTTGACAGGTGCCTCTCAGTAAACTGGAGAATACGATATTGCTCCTTCTGTGAGGTAGCATCATTCACGAGCCCTCCATGCGGCCGTCGGGACAACCCATCCGCGTCAATATTCTGCTTCCCAGACCGATATTGCAACTTAAAATCATAAGTTGATAGCGCAGCTAACCATCTATAACCTGTCGCATCAAGTCTGGCGGTGGTAAGCACATATGTCAGAGGGTTACTATCTGTTACCACTGTAAATGGGCTAACATAGAGGTAATCATGAAATTTTTCGATAATTGCCCATTTAAGGACAAGGAACTCGAGTTTATGAGCAGGGTACCTCGATTCGCTCTGTGAAAGTCCTCTGCTCGCATACGCAACCACTCGGAGCTGCCCATCTTGCTCCTGATCAGTGATGCCAGTAACGCGTTACTTAGTAACTTAGTTACTTAGTAACGCGTTACTCTAATCTGAACACTTTTTTCAGTAATGAGTAATCTAACGCGTTACTATTTCCAAACCAGTAATCAGATTAAAGTTACTTATCCAAGTTACTGTGCGTTACTATTTTTGTCATTTTCTTTAGTAGAAATTATGGCTGATGTGCGATATGAAACTGAAATGTGTGTGAGAAGGCAGAATCACGACACACCCCTTCCAACTCCCAGAGTTAGCTATCCTTCCCGTCCAGATCCAATGCTACCACATCTTCAAATTACTATTCGTATTATTTTAAGTTAACATTATAAAATACGTAGACCTACACCGCAAAACTAGATGAGGATAAATTCTTTAAAATTGGGCAATTCCAGTCTTATGGACGTGACATCTGAGGTAAAAACTTGAAATGTAAATTCTCAGAAAATGCATTTACTACTAATATATTGAAGCGTCTGTTTCATACTCCCTTAATAAAGGAGTCCAGACATTATAAAAAATATCAGTCTACACATGCGTTTTATATTTAATATGAGGGAAATACACATCCGCACACGGACGTGACACAAAACTCTTTAACTTTTATTTGGCAAAAGTACAAAAAGTAATACTACATTTTTCGTGTACGCATTTATGAGGGAAAAACAATGTTACGTGACAGTTCCCCGTTACGGACGTGAGCACTCTGAAAGCGGCACTGAAAGACTGCTTTAAAACTTTTACAGAGACATCAAACAGAAAGCACAAAGCCTTTCATTAAGGTGAATTTCGTTTTTGGATTAATTGTATCTTAATTTTAATAAATGTTTCATCAACCAATTGCCTGGATTTAATAAATAAAAAGTAAATATAGCAGACAATAGATAATCACGACACGGAGGCGCCGGCGCGTGATCTGGAGCTCGTCTCATGAGTCATAAATGAACCGAAACACAGCGTATAAGGTAGGCCTATACTTGCCTCACACACCTGAGAAATATATCTATAGAAAGCTCGAAATGTGTACTTTTAAACAGAACAATTCAAAAAGAAAGAAAACAGACTGTTCTGCTTATGTAATCCGTATGAAATGTGCATTTCTCTCTGGCGCGTTCACTAGTGATCGCGAGTCAGGTCAAGAAAGACTGTCTTTTGTTTTGTTTTAGAAAAACAAGTATTTATGTTAAGTCAAGTAAAGAAAGACTATCTTAATTTAAATTTTTATTTAAAAAAACAAGTAGGCCTATTTATGTTAAGTTAATTCAAGAAAGACTGTCATTATTTTAATTTTTTATAAAAACATATGTGAGGCCAAGAAAGACTGTCTATATTTTTTATAAAAACATGTATTTTTTCAGGAAATAGTTTTTAAGTTCAACTTAAAATGTCAGGAGATACATTGTTGACGTTACTGTTAAAAAGGGATGTTTTCGGCAGCTGCTGAATGTAACTAAAAAAGTAACGTGTAAAGTAACTAAGTTACTTTTTCAAAGTAACTGTGGCAAAACTGCTCCTGATACAGGGCCGCACCTAACCCGGTAGCACTTGCATCAGTGTGCAGAATGTAAGGCAGTCTTGGGTTTGCAAACGCCAATACAGGAGCTTGGGTAAGTTCCTTAATGATTAGATCAAATGCCTCCTGGCAAGAAGTGGTCCACCTTCCACCGAAAGGACCTTTCGGATTGTGATATCTGGTATCATTCTGACCCCCTGGTCAGAAACTATATGACCCAAATACTTTACGGAGGATTGTGCAAAAACACACTTCTCTGGGGCTAGTTTTAGACCATAGTCCTTGAGCCTGTTAAGAACTCTCATCAACCTTTCCTCGTGCTCTTCTAAGTCCTTGGAAAAAACAAGGATGTCGTCAATGAATACAAGGACCTCTTTGAGATTTATGTCAGTCATGCATTTCTCCATTATCCGCTGAAAGGTGCTTGGAGCATTTGTCACTCCCTGTGGCATGCGGTTAAATTCATAAAATCCCAAAGGGCACACAAAGGCAGTCTTGGCTTTGTCCTTCTCCTCAACCTCAATTTGGTAGTATCCAGACTTTAGATAGAGTACTGAAAACCACTTTGATCCAGTTAGAGCCATGAAGGTGTCCTCCAGTTTTGGTAACGCATATGCATCTCTTGTTGTCTGCTGGTTTAGCTTCCGGTAATCTATGCACAGGCGAATATCTCCACTCTTTTTTCTAACCACGACAATTGGCGAAGAGAAAGGAGACTCTGACTCTCGAATAACTCCGACATGGAGTAGCTCTTGAATATGTTTTTTAACAGCCTCCCGGTCTTCAGGATGTATCGGCCTAGGTCGATGTTTGAATGGAGTTTCATCTACCAAGTTGATTCGATGTTTAACCTTATCAGTATATCCAAAATACAGAGAATGCATAGAAAAAACTTAAGGGATGCTCTCCAGCTTTTTGGTAATTCTGTCCCTCCACTCAGGTGAAACAGGTGAGTCATCAAAATTGAATTTAAGGTTTCCTTCTGAGATGGGTTCTGATACACTGTTGCAAGTTGATTTTGCTTTAGGAAACACAGATTGGATGGCCTTTAGTTCAGCTAGAATGCTCCGGGGAGGAATTGTGACATCATGGGCTGTAGGATTTGAAATTACCACAGGTAAGTGACAGCGGGATTTCTCGCCAAGCGTGACAACACAAGTATTAACCATCAACCCTCCAGGCAGAGGGGAAACTGATGGATGCTCAGCTATCACCCACTTGTCTGAATGTGGCTCTCTGACAGTGGCAGTACTACAAATTACTGTGCTTTGGCCAGCTGGGATCACCTGTGGCTATGTTACTGGCATTCGCACCAATCCAACATTCCCATCTGTACTCTGCTCTTGGCGCAACTGCAAAACCTTCAATACTTGCTTGTAGCCAGTTGAAGGAGAAAAGTAGCAGGTTTGCAGCGCACAGAATTCCTTGTACAACTCATCCAATGTATTTGTGCCAACTAAAACTAAAAGTTGAGAATTAGAGGAAAGATCAGGAACGATCAAAGCTAAGGTGGACACTTCAATATCAACACCAACAACCTCAACAATAACCTCACCAACAACCTCTTCTTTCGGGAAGGTAATTGCTACTTCCACATAGCCCAGATAGGGAACACTTTGTCCGTTCGCACTCTCAACTTCCAATAAGTTGTTCAAAGAGTGAATATGGTGGTCTGACAAGTTTATTATAAAAAGAGTGAGAAATAGTTGTAACTTGTGACCCTGTGTCAAGCAAGCAATTGCATTTCTTTCCTGAAATATTGATCTGAGCTGTGCACTTAGTCCCAATAAACCCTTTGGGTAAAAAAGGATGATGCAACTTGGATTGTGTTCGAGCCATCAACGTTTGTAAATGTTTGGGACGAGCATGGTAATCGTCAGTCCCTGTTTGTCCCCCAACAGGAACTGTGCCTAGTTTAACTGAGGGGAGTTCAACTCCCACTCTCTTTGGCGTTTTTCGAATTGCCTCCTCTTTTCTGATACTAGTGTGGGATTTGGTTCATTTGGACAAGAGGTGGCAATATGCCCATCCTCCCCATATTTGAAACAATAGCCCGGTTTGGGTCTGGCAACTGAGTGGCTGCCTGCGGTCTTACATTCGTCTTTGGCCTGGTCAGTGTTTTTTTTGTTTGACGCCTTAGAGACACTTGACTTGGGGTTAAGCTTGTCCTTCTTTTGGTTTGATACCAGAGTGGTAAGCTGACTTCGAAGCTCAGCTATCTGACTGGTCAGTTGGGTGGTAACGGAATTAAGTTGGGCTATTTCATCTGTTGCTGGGAGGGTCTGGGATTGTATTGCAGCTGGCTGTTTGACAGTTCCTAAATACTGCTTCATCCGTGCGCTCTTGGAAGCATGCTTGTCCTCCTCAGTTCGTAGCATGGTCATAAATTCTGCAAAAGACGGTGGAGAGTATTTCTTTTGCTCGAGCTGTAATTCCAGGATCAATGAGTTATCCCAGCATCCTCTACCGAACTGTTTTAGAAGATGTTTATTTACTTCAGAACTGAGAATTCCTCCCCTCCGTGCAGCTGTCTGCAGTGCTGTGTACAACCGTTGGAGATACACAGATGGCTTTTCACCAGGATTCTGGAAAATATTCATGAATTTTGCAAACAATTCATCACCATCTTCCACTGTAGCAAAAGCAGAATCAAGTAATTGAATGAAGTCGCTGGGTGAAGCCATAGGATCAGCTGACCTGACAACATCAGCGGCTGGTGGAAGAAGGCTACGGAGAAATTCTCCGTATTCAATGGAAGTCAGAGAACCTTGGGTCTTGGAAGAGCAATTCAGCGCCAGAGCGCCAGGTTTCATAATCGACTTCATTAGGAGGGCGAGGAGTTCGCCCGGAAAAGGTTCGGAGCCTTGAGGGTGAACTTCCATGAGCCACCAGGTCATTGGTACGTACAATGTGTTCTACGACGACTCTCTGGACTTCAGAAGGGTTCAGATCACAGGCAGAAAGTACTGGAGTTGCGGGACTCACTGAAACTGGCTTAAAAGGAACAGAGTTAATTTGTGCATTAGCTGTTATTACTGGAGGCTGAGTAAGAAGATTGAGGTTAGCCATTGGATCAACTACACTTTCAGGAGATGTAGCGTCATGAGGCTCATTTACAACTAACTCAGGATTCTGTGTTGGGTCTACAGCTTCGCTAATATGAGATAGCATTTCCTTGAGAATTCCTACAAAATTTTCTCCACTGCGTGTTGCTAAAGTTTTCAACTCCTTAAGGTAAGTCAGAGTCACATCTTTTCCCATTTTTTGAGTGTATATGTTTGGCAGAGCTGTTACATGGAAGGAAACATCAGGATTATCTTTCGCCTGTTATACATATGGCAACCATGGCTGGAGATTTCTCACAGCCTGGCCAGAACTGTACTCCACAATCAAAGACTTCTGTGACTCTGTGGTAGGGTCAGGGATTGAAATAATTCTGGAAATTGATCCATATTGTTTCACAAAGTCTAATACTTCCTCATCTACCTCAGTTTCTTTTATACCACTAACTAGAATCGCATTAGGGATTTTGATGCCTTTTTCCTCTATAATTTCCATCATTTTTCTGAGTTTTCTTTTCCTTGCTTAAATACTTTGTAATACGATTTGAATGTGAACCTTAGTGTTTTTTCTGCCTCCTGGCTAATGGCTCGCCCATTTTATGTAACACCTGTTTGATACTTTATCAGTTTATGGTAAGTAATAGGTATAAATGGTCCCTGAAGACCTCACCTAATCACTGACCTTCAGAAGATTTAGGTATCGCAGGAGGCAGGAAACACACACAGGTCTGAATTATAGGGAGATTTAGTTTATATATGTATTTGTTGAGGAAAACAATAAATTAACAATGTACTCCAACAAAAGAAAATAAATATCAGGTTCAAATATCAATGATGTTACCCTTTGAAACTTTTTAAATTGAAGAAAAGATGAAAGGAAAAAAAACAACAACTAAGAAAAAAAACACATCACATTCAATTTTTTTTAGAATTTTTAGAACACTGGTTTCTACTCTTATTTAACCAATATTATAATTGTGTTTTTATAACAACCTCTTTAAATCCCTGTTTAATTACTCTTAATGGTTTGTTATTTCTTTCCTTCCCTTTTAATTTATAACAAGGAACTATTTTTCTACTTTTCCACAGGCTATTTCAGAGTTACTGAATGTTAGATCATTCAAATGTTGATTTCTGATTCTTATTTCACATATCAATGTCAAACACATCACATGAACAGTGAATACAATTTAAATGTTCGTCCACTGCGAATGAGCTATAGAAATCTCCATGGAAACGGAAGGATCAAATAGAAAGCGTTTTTTTTCCTAAGTGCTCAAGTTCATTCAATGAGCAACCGTTAAAGTGTTCTGTCTGCTCAGTTGTGAAATATAACACGTGAAAAAAACTCATGGATGTATCCAACCAGTTTGCCCGATGTGAATCCACGAAATTTCAGTCCATTCCGCTCCTTGGGTGGCCCGCCATCTGCTTCTCTCCCCGACTTCGCAGTTCAGCGTCAGCGATTTAGCAACTCGTCTCGAACACAGTCCGAAAAGCACACAACAAAAAACCCGGCCTGTACATAACCGGACAGCAACTTAATTCACTCACATTAAATCATGACAACTTTGAAATGTTTTTTCAATTCGATATCGTTCACCTAACAGATCACAAGATCAGTTGTTAACATCATACAAGTGATATTACGAACTTAGATCATGCACAAAACAAAATACAATTCCAGTAGTCTATTAATCTATCTTTAAATAAAGAAACATTATTCAATTTGAATATTGAACTCAACAATTCCGCTGTAAACAACTCAACAAATGTTGTTTCCTCCGTGTGACGCAGCTGATATAAAATTGGTCTATTTAAATCTCAGAGTCTAATTCTCATTACAAAACTCACTCAATCAGCAAATCTCGTTCCATATTATGTTCCTAAGCAATTCGGATGTAGGTTTTTAACCAATATTTCTCATATTGTTCTCTTTTCACGGTTTCTCTGCGGAAAACCAATCTTTTTCCAAGTTCAACCAAATCTCCGTCTACTTGTGGGCGGAGTTACCCTCACTGAATCAACCTAATTGGTCAAATCTACATCTGCAGCGCGACTTTATCATTTCCGTTGGGCAAGTTTTT
Organism: Meda fulgida; assembly: GCA_030578275.1. Classification (NCBI taxonomy): domain Eukaryota; kingdom Metazoa; phylum Chordata; class Actinopteri; order Cypriniformes; family Leuciscidae; genus Meda; species Meda fulgida. Next base: position 2,300,102 of record CM060618.1, read on the forward strand.
CTGTAGTATGCCATATATCCCATTTAATATAATTTTAATTTTAATATTATTGCGTTTCATAAAATCAAAACAATTTATTTGATCATCTAAGGGATTTTTCAAAAATATTTATTTAGTTTTTTCACTATGGCTGTTAAATTGGGTCCTATTTTGGCCCTGGGTTACATATGTCAGCACGAGAGATCCGCCAAGCACAAGAGCGGGCTAGAGGCACAAAAACAGGCCTAGGCGATGTAAGCATTCATGACGAGAAATGCCACTGAGGCAGACCAGGTCACACATGCAGAGGTAAAAATAGCAATGCTGTGTGCCAAAAACAACATTCCTTTCTCCTTCCACGACGACTTCAACAAGTGTGTAGCTGACATGTTCCCGGACTCTGCCATTGCACGAAAATACTCAACTGGAAAAACTAAGGCTACTCAAATCATCAAAGGTAAGTTAGCTAGCCATATAGCTACCTATCTTTCTTACTGCTGGGCTACTGTACATTTGCTAAAACGTTATAAAATGTGTTTGAAATGTGTTTGAATAACATTTGAGAATTAACCCATGGCATGCATGTTATTGGCTAACTTACTAGCAAATTACTGGACATTCAACAGGTGCCATAGCAGCAGAACTAGAGGACGATTTGGCCAAAACATTCCGATCTCAGCCCTTTTCACTGATGTGCGAAGAATCGAACAACAGAAGCAGACAAAGAATTTGTCATCCTGACTAGACTCTACGATGAGGCCACTCTGCAGGTCGCTACAAGATTCCTGGAGATGCCTATATGCAATGTAGGAAATGCAGAAAATCTGTATGAAAAGCTTAGTGAAGCATTAAGATAAGGGGAACTGCACTGTGTTGTTGACATGTTTAGTAGATTGCATTTAATTACAACCTTACATTTTGTCTGAGATGTTTTGTGGCATTTTTTTCCTGTTTCCAATAGAAAAAGAGACATCCTGATTGCCTTTAACTCTGATAATGCGAGTGTTATGAAAGGCCGCCATAACCATCAGCAGACTGAAGACCAATCAGCCCCACGTCCAGGACCTTGGCTGCATCTGCCACCTGGTACAGCTGGCCACTGGCTGTGGCATCAGAGCAGCCCAAGTACCCATAGAAGACATCCTGGTGGGATATACACCCACTTTGATAAAAGGTAAATACATACATATAGGCCTGCTATTTCTCTCGCCTAATGTTGTGTGTTACAATGTAACAACATTGCATGTGGCTAACTCATGAACAAGGTAGCCTAGTAGGCCTGCAGTTCATATTCTTTACACACACTCACTCACTCACTCACTCACTCACTCACTCACTCACTCACTCACTCACTCACACACTCACACACTCACACACTCACACACTCACACACTCACACACTCACTCACTCACAATTCCAACCTCTAACAGAGTAGTTTTCTATCTCTCAGTGTAAAAAGATGTGAAGTCTACAAAGAGTGAAGCTCCTCAGGTACTCCAGCACCAGATGGCGGAGTCTGTTAACCTGCATCCAGAGGGTGCTGAACCAGTGGAATGCACTACAGGTAGGATGGTAATTCCACTCAGCAGATATCTACACAGTTTACTATGCTATATTTCCATTTTAACCATGTATTGCCACCCTGTATCTCTATGTACTGTAGGCCTACTTTAACAGTCATGAAGAGGTGGAGAGGAGTTATAAAGTGCGTGATCTGGCAAGCCATCTGCGTGATCCAATCGTGAATACCTACTTCCTGTTCCTGAGTGCTGCCCTTAAAGGCCGTGTTGCAGGTTAACCACCACTGTCGATTAATGGGTACATAAATCCCTCAAGATATGTATATCATTTTTAAAATGTCTCAAAAATGGTCTTAAAGACCAGGGCCCGTATTCATAAAGATTCTAAGAATCCTCTCAGAAAACTCTTAATTTAGCTTAAAATCTTTTACGTAAGAGTCTTAGCTTAAGAGCGATTCGGGACTGATCTGAGAGCAACTCTGAGTAAGGAAAAGACAAAAACTTTCATCTTAGTGAGAAGGCGGGGCTGACCCCGTTGCTATGTATGACACAATCTTTTGAAGACTGTGATTGGTTGGTAGTCCAAAAAGGGGGAAAAAAGAGCAATCTTAAGTATATGGTCTACACACACACACACATTATATATAGGCCTATATATATATATATATATATATATATATATATATATATATCCTTTTTTCTTTTTCACCATGCTGTTAATTTCCTACAAGGTATTTGATTGGCTTAGAATGCTAAAAATGGTTCCACTCTTTCTAATTACACTGACTGCTGTCTATTTAAGTGGTGGTTTGAATGTTGGTTTTAATGTAGCAAACATGGAATCAAAAGCAAGAAGGACGAGAAAGCCCAATGAACACAAGGCCAAGGATGAACACAAGGCCATCCTCAAAGGAAAATTCGGGCCGGGTGTCACACCACGGGGCAAGAAGCAGATGTGAGAGCTTATAACGCACATTATTAACGGTTCATTCCCCCTGCTTGTGCGCACCAGGGAAGCCTGCTATATTCTTAAATGCAGCTTTCTGAGCCTGCAAGGTGTGAATGTCCAGTCGAAACTAAATGAACTGTGACACAATAAGAGGTTCTGAAAGTGCTGTAATGTTTGTATGATCACTCTGCTTACAGAAGGTTGTGACACACCTAAATCATCACTGCTGCATTGTTGCATTTTCCCAGTTGCCAAATATCTTAATGTAGTGATTAATTTCTGGTGCTATGGCCTTTTCTGCGCTGTGTCTGAGATGTTAGCGTGTCTGGTGTCTCTAATAAGATCTGTCACAAACATGATCCCTGCACAATCTAATCTATAGCATCTTATTAACTCACTGTAATCCATTGTCTGCAAAACATTTCTTCTCCCTCTTTGTCTTTCTGCCATTTTCTCCTCTGCTAAAGAAGCTCTTAAGCCTCTTAAAAGTCCTCGTCCATACTCCTAACAATTTTGACCTTAAGACCTCTTTTAAATGTTAAGATGTTTTCTGAATTACTTTTTTCTTTATTAGGATTTTTTATTAAATTTTAAGAGTTAAAGCCCACATTTCTAAGAATTTTCTTAGAATTTTGTCACTAGGAGCTATTCTTTGCATTAAGATTTTTTATGAATACGGGCCCAGGTTTTTACTTTTTTGGTATTAACAGGGTTTTTTTACGCAACTGGTGATGATGTCACGTTGGGGAGAAGTGGAGGAAAGGTAGCCTCAGCCTAGTATTAGAACTATGGAGACTGACTGGGATGAGGAAGAGGTGGCAAGAGCCAACTTGTATGACGGCCCGCAGCCATATCATTTTGAACCTGCCAGACGTGAGAGGGCAAATGAGGAATTGCCAAGAACTGATAGCCGTCAAAGCCAATTAAATGCATGGTCCGAGGAGAATGAGTGGAGAGTTGGTGAAGTGTCCTGGTGAGTTGCTATCATTTAGCAAGGCATCAATGAGCACTGGAGCTAGTCTACGAGCAGCAGTGCACAATAACGGCACTTTTTTTTAGTGTCATTGAATAGCACCGAGTGAAAAATCAACGTTTTCTTTATATCTAGTGGCAGTGATCATGACGTTCTGATAAGTACCGGTAACCTTTGTCATAGTGTCGTATTACTGGTAAACTTTGTCATTGTCATCTAGAAATAGAAGGCATCATGCTATAGCTATATGGGCGTTTCTAAGCGTTTATCTCTTCCTCTGAAAATGTTGTTGCAAACTTAGCCGCCGTGTGTCTGTTGCTGTGTTTGGCAGGTGCTTGTGTGGGCAGTGCCATCCCGTGGAAACTGTGTTGGAAAGCTTGTGCTGTAGGGAAGTGAGTGCGTTTTGGTCGCTGGTCGAGGAGCTCACCCTGTGACTAGGTGACGTGCCTCACTCAGCATCCAGTATTTGAGGCATGCTGCCTGAATCCGTTTGTGCTGAAGATAGCATACACCCATTTCAGGCAGGATTACGGCCCCCTTCAAGCCAGCATGCATGAGTATGTTAATTGTTTGTTTACTTTTTACACAAAGTCTTATGAACCAACTTAAACAGTTATAAGTGACTAGATGTGTTGTATAGACAATAAACATGTTTCCATTCCTAGGCAAAACCGGTACACTGCATTCAGACAGGCTATATGCTGGGCATATGGAGTTCTTGGCAGGCATATAAGGAAGCCTCTACCCTCCTGTTTGGTTTCAGCTGTCAGGCAACAATTTCATAGTGGTGACGAGACCTATCATGGCTTTCAATGGCCTCGTTTGGATAAAAATGAATAAAAACCATATTGGCATGTACAACATTAATAAAAATACATATTTTTCAGTTCAAGATTTAAGTCATGCTTGTTCTTGTTGTGATCGCTTAACCACCCTTAAAATGTAACACGTGAATTCCAATAAAAACAGTTTATTAGTTTATCCCAAGTAATGGGAGTACATTACAGAAGAGAGAGACCAGTTGGAAGTCCTGATAAAATAAACAAATCTGAAAAGACTCAAGGGTTAGGCACAAAAAAAATCAACATAAAATTACCTTGCAATAGTGTGGTCTTACCTGCGGGTCAGCTGATGGTTTGCTCTCTCTCTCTCACACACACAAATACATGCATACATACATACATGCAGTGATATCAAAAGCACATAGAGCAGACACATAGTGACCCAAGACAAAAGCGCACACCAGGTACATTGATTGGTAAATTATGTTGTTAATCTAAATTAGATAAAAGAAATTTCATGCAAACAAAAGAAAAAGAAAACCACAGCACACAGACAGAGCCCAAAACATGCAGCATGCAGAGCCCCTTGTAAAACCACATGGAGCACACAGAGTAGGCACAACAGCGGCAAGGTCCCACCACCAGCTACAATTAATGGTTCTTACAAAGATAAAAAAGGAATGATCTTGTCCAAACAACTAAGTAAAAAACCAAAGCAATAAATAACACACAAACTAAACAAACTATACTTACAACTAAATGATTGGACCTGTCTATGGAAAAAATTAAATAAAAATGTTAATTAGATTTGTTGTAGCGTGACTGCTGGGATAGAGGCTGATGGCCTCCTCCTTAGGAATTTGTTCGAATGATTTGGCGATGGGGGCGGGTGCACAGGCTGACAGATTGGCGCTAACCTCTTGAAGAACCTTTGGTGATTGTGTGTAGCTCTCCTAGGGCCTCGATTAATGATGTTGCATAACCTGCAGACATAATAATGATAAAATGCTGTATAAAGATTGCTGTCACTGATCAGACGTCTCATTCGCCATGTCAAAATATGATACAACTGCATGACACGGCTTACCATATGAGGGCTTCTCTTTGATGGGACGCGCTACATAGGCACCTTTTCTAAACCGTGGGTATCGCACGCAAAACTTCTCCGTTCCATCGCTTCTTCGTGCTGTCTCTCTGTTTCCATTGAAGTTATAATGTAGTGCCGCTAAGAGAAGCCTACAGAATAACAAATTTCAAAACACCTTTGAAACCAAAATCTTGTGTATGTATGATAAAATACTGCATTATGTATTCCATTGCACAGCACTGGCCTGCTATACATGCCCAGGTATGAAAATCCAGTGTGCTTGGGCGCGAAGTGTAGGATGAGGGAGTGGAAGGCTTCAAGGGAGAAAGTCTGGTGCTGTGGAGACAGCTATCTCACATCCTTAAGTAAGGACGTCTTTGTGACAATGGTTTCCAGTTTTATTGCTCCCATTGAGCCTCCAAAGACCAAGATATTTAGGCAGACAGACAGACAAATAGACAGATAGAGAGATAGACAGACAGACAAACAGACAGACAGACAGACAGAGAGATTGATAGATAGACAGACAGATTTTTGTTTTCAAAGGAAACACACATGAGATTATCCTGCATAGGAATTATAGAGCATGCATAATACTACATACTGTGTACTGTACCTGGTTTCACGTTGATCTCTCTCCAGAGGGGGATGAGTGCAACTGGAAAAGGCAGGGGTGTCATGGTCGTGGATGTCCTGGATATGATTGACCAAGCTTCTCCATTTGGCCTCCATCACAGCTGGGTTGCCATCTGGGATTGAGCCTGCAGTCCAGTAAAGATGGTTTACTATAGCTGGCCTCCACAACTGCAGCTGGTCACACTGCCTGTCTTTTGGGGCTGTATCCAAGGCCTTCCCCAGACCTGGTTTAGACAAATGGTATTAATTGAAATGCAATAACTGCTTCAAGGTTCCAACAATGGATACATACTTTTCCCAACGTGCCACACATCAAAATAATGCCGTGTTCCCTCAGGGCACAGCTCTTCTCTCACCCATTTGGCAACCTAAAGAGTAGAAAGCAAACTTTGTGGATGCTTGCACTGTCTGGCCATCAGTGCATCAGCAAAAGTACTAACATCCAACCTCAGTGCAATTCATAAATCTACATTCTACATCTATATTGTATTTACCTGGCGATGTCTGTATGTGATAAGGGTTGACAAATGCAGGTCCTGCCTCCTCAGCAAGCTGATGCTGCGCTTGAGCCCCTCAAGCTCACACCAAGAGCTGTTGGGGACCTCTGAGCTCTGCAACATGATATAACAGTGTAAGTGTAGAATGTTTGTGGTGGTGAAGGAGGCGTGAAGGAACCAGAGGAAGGAATACACTGTACAGGATTCAAAGTTAGGAAAGACATGATAAAGCCCTATAGCAGGGCTATTCAATTACTAATTCAGCTGGGCCAGATTTTCAAACCAAGAAGGTTAACTGGGCCAGTTATTTCAGTGGCGAAGTAGCTCGTAATGACAAATTTTAAAACCAACACAAACAAATTTTTTCTCAGCCAGAGCTTCACGTCAGCCCCGTCCAGCCAGAGCTTCACGTCAGCCCCGTCCAGCCAGAGCTTCACGTCACGCCTGCCGAGCCAGAGCTGGAGCCCTCTTCCCCGCTGGTCCCGTCCAGCCCAGAGTTTCCTTCGCCGCTGGTCCCGTCCAGCCCAGAGTTTCCCTCGCCGCTGGCACCTCTTGCCTACGCCTGCATATCTGACCTATCTGATCACAAAATGCTAAAAACAAAAGAGTGCACAGTCGTAGGCTATTCGCATTAGCAATAACAGTACGTTTCCTTTTGAAACAAAATAAACATCTTGCTCACATTTGACCCAGGAACATCTGAAAGTGCATAAAATAAAAAGTGCACGGTATTCACAACTATAACTAACACATGGAAACAAAGTTTGCTACTGCACATATTGCGGGAACATATTTTAAATCACCACATTTGTGATTAGGTATGCCTTTGCTTCACATCCCACATTGAAGTGCGCATTTAAATGGGCTGCGCCTGTTTGGTGATGCGATCGGAGGACAGGAGAGGAGAGGAGAGGAGAGGAGAGGAGAGGAGAGGAGAGGAGAGGAGAGGAGAGGAGAGGAGAGCTAGAGAGCAAACTATACACATGTAGATTGCAAGGAATAATCTGACAAAGAGACAGGGAAAGAGAGAGCTAGAAGAAGCAGGAAAAATCGGGGAAAAGAGGGAACAGCTGGGAGTTAATCAGCACGGAGGATGTAGAGAGTGGGAACAGCTGAGGGTGATGAGATAACGAGAGAGTGGATGTGTGTGCGTGTAGGTGTGTGTGTGAGTGTGACTGTGTGTGTGTGCGTGTGACCACAAGAGGGCGATAGAGAAGGGGAAGAGCGAGAATGCAACAAAGATTGTTTTGGTTCTAAAGCAGCTCTAGAAGAAAGTCATTGACCAGCTTAAGTATGTTTTTAATTTATTCATTTCTGTTGTAAAAATCATTAGTTATTAACTAAGTTATATAAGCTTACACAACACCGTTTTAACTGAAAACAGAAAACTTTTAATGAGTTATTACTGCTGCACCTTTTCAGTTTTCGGACTCGTAATTATCTCAAATGTCCCTTCTCTGGACAGAAGCAGGGTCACCATGACTAGGTCTAGCCACAGAAGTAGGGCTGCTGGGCAGCTGCAGCAGAGATCCCTCAGACTGCTGCTGCTGGTCTGGAGAGTCAGCAAGCTCCGGGACTGCCTGCAGATGTCTTCTATTGCGTCGCAGCACTGCACCGTTGTCTGTCTTCACGATGTAAGACCGGGGCTCACTGCACTTACTAATGACTTTAGCAGACGTTTTCCACCCCTTTTCTCCATCCAATTTCATTCTAACGGCCTGCCCAGATTGGAGTTCAGGAAGTGGCAGAGCAGAATGACGGCGATCGCGGAAGAACCGGTAGGCTGATTTAGCCTGAGCATCCTTCTGCTGGATTTGATGTCTGTCCATAGGAGAAGCTTGTAGTTTTCCTTCCATCATAGGAAGTGTGGTCCTAATGTCTCTTCCAGCCATAAGTAAAGCTGGGCTCACCCCCGTAACAGCACTAGGGGTGGAGATATAGCAAGATATGGATCAGGCTGCTTTAGAATGCGCTTAGCAGTCTGCACAGCTCTCTCGGCAGCACCATTTGCTTGGGTGTAATGAGGGCTGGTAGTTGTGTGCGCAAACCCGTAGCTTTGGCAGAATTCTTGAAACTCACCCGAGGTGAATTGTGTGGCATTGTCGCTCACCAGCTCCAGCGGTATCCCCCATCTTGCAAACATGCCTTTGAGCGTGGTAATGACCTGGTGGCTGGATGTTGAAGACAGGTGGGAAATTTCAATGTCCCTGGAATAATAATCAGTCACAATGAGATAATTCTGTCTTTCTAGCTCGCACATATCAGCAGCAATGCGCTGCCAGGGTCCCCCAGGTAAAGGTGTGGTGAGGAGCGGTTCACGACTTTGAGTGCGTCTATTTTCAATACAGAACTTACATGTTGACACTGTCGTTGTGATCTCTGCACTGATAAGAGGCCACCATACTGACATCCTAGCTCGAACACGACACCTTGTTAGACCTTGGTGTCCCTCGTGTAGCTGTTTGAGCACTTCTGACCTAAGTGCAGTTGGGATAACCAATCTATCTTGATACAACACTAGTCCATCGGTCTCAGAGAGGTGAGCTCTGGCAGAATAATATCCATGCAGGGATGGAAACAGCGATGTCCTTGGTGGCCATCCGTTCCTAATGAACTGCACAATCTTTTGTAGCTCTTCATCCTGTAGTGTAGCAGAGCGGATTTTGTCAAGTTTTTTCGATGAAACAGGCGCATTTTCTACCACTGACTCCACATATGCTTGAACGTCCTGGTCAGTGTGTTCATCACTACTGTCAGTCAGTGGGCTCCTAGAGAGAGCATTGGCTATGATAAGCTGCTTCCCCGGGACGTGCTCAGCCACAACATTGAATCTCAGTAGGCGCATTAGGAGCCTTTGGCACCTTGGAGGGACTTTGTCCAGGTCGTATGTATTTATGAGGGGTACCAGTGGTTTGTGGTCTGTTTGTAGAAGTAAGTTTTCCATGCCTTGCACATAGCGAGCGAAGCGCTCACATGCCCACACCCCCGCAAGACACTCCTTTTCAAATTGGGAGTATCTCTTCTCTGCATCTGACAAAGTGCGGGAGCAGAATGCAACTGGCTTTAACACACCCTCCTGTTCCTGCAATAATGTCGCACCTAATCCGTAGCTGCTCGCATCAGCGCTGATGACAGTCTTGCGGTTAACATCATAATATGTGCTGATGCTGGTGCTGACACGAGTATAGCTTTCACTTTCTCAAAGCTTCTTGAACCAAAGCTTCTTCTCCACACCCACTCACTTTCTTTCCTGAGCAGGGCAGTGATGGGATGCAGCTGTGAGGAGAGGCCAGGCAGGAACTTTCCAATATAGTTGACAAGACCCAGAACCTGTTTAAGCTCCGTAACATTGGTTGGGCTTGGCATCCGTGTGATGGCTTTAACTTTGGGATGTGACGTGGCGTCGTCAGTGAGTAGGGCTCACAGTCAGCTTTAAGTTCGATTTTTACGGGGTTGCACTTGGGCAAACCAATATCCCCAAACACCTTACTTAACATTAGAGTGTCCATCCTGTCTACTCTCATGACCAGTCCCATTCTTGTGGCAACACTTCGTCCCAGGAGGTTGTGAGAGTATGGCCCTTTAATTACAGTTATCCAGAATCTGTACTTTTCTCCTTTGTACTCACTTGTTGCCAGGAATTTGCCAATACTCTTAACTTCGCCACCGGGGCTGGTGATTGGTCCTTTCGTTGCAGTGACCAGGCAGGAGTCTCATGAATGCAGCCTGTGATATTACACTGATGTCTGACCCAGTGTCTATTTTTAATTTCACAGTGTTGCCATTAACAGGTAAGTCAACGAGCCACTTATTTTCTGAATCAGGTTGATCCATTATGTCTGACACATGTTCAGTAACTTCGCCGAAGAAAAACATCTCATCTGTGTTAGTGGCGCTGCTAGGCATTGTAACCACCTCTTTCAGCATCCACGTCTGACAAGCTGCCTCAAAATGTCCAATTTTATTACACCTTATGCACTTTTTATTCTTGGCTGGGCAAGGATGTATTTTACCATGTTGTCTGTTACAGTGGGGACAGGTAGGATGCTGTTTTGACTCACTGTGTTCCTGTTTTTTCTGCCATTGTCCATCGTTGCTGCTCCTTCTGCCATGGAACGGCCGCCTCCCCTGTCTCATGGCGTCTACTGCACACTCCGAGCGCAGGCTCATATTCTGTTGCTTTATTTGTTCGCTCTGGCGCGCTATTTGAATAGCTCGTTCAAGAGAGAGTTCAGGCTCGAGCTGTAACTTCTGTGATACATCGTTGTCAGATATAAAAATAACTATTCTGTCCCTGATTTGCTCATCTTTAGTGTGCCCGAACTCGCAGTACTGTGCCAGTTCATATAAACTTCTCACAAAAGCCTCTACTGACTCACCGGGCTTTTGTGCTCTCTTGTGAAAACATGCTCTTTCATGGATCACGTTTCTCTTGGGCACAAAATGATCGGAGAATTTGGCTATCACCGTGTCATAGTCCAACTCCGGTCTACCTCTTTCCTCTTCCTCGTCATCTTCTCTGCTGTCATCGTACACAAAGGAATCATAAATCGCTTCCGCCTCTCTCCCCATTGCGTAGAGAAGCGTTTACCTGCACTTCACCACTATCTTTGTCCAACTTTGACGCCATTCGAAAGCGTTCGAAACGTCGGCGCCACATCGGCCATACCGCCGGCCGCGTGAAGCCAAAAGATTCCAGAGGTCCGAGCTTCGCCATGTCTTATTTTCAGAGCGTGAAGTCGGCCACTTCTGACACCATGTCATGTGTCGATGCTTTTAAATGAAAGAGGAACCAAGTCGTCTTGCTTGGAATGAACTATTTTATTAACCGACCCTTATTGCTACAGCTAAGCTCCTTGAGCATAACAGTCACATGCATTCAGCGCTCTCCGAGGCGCCCCACTGACGTCACAGTTGCGCGACTCCCACAACCTGTAGTTACATATCACAACAAAGAGTAATAACACTAGCAAACACATATTTGGTTAATAAAAAAGGTTTAAAAACAAAAACCTTTCTCTTTGCTGCTGAAGTACACAGTATGGGAAAATGTCAAGCAGTTTTTCAAGTTTTAGCAATCATTCAAATAATATACATTTTCCTGTCTAATGCCTAAACCAGATGGATCAATTCAAATGTATTGTTAGTAACCTTAAGTGAAATAAAAGCGTTGCATGGTGAATTGTAGGGTGCATTTGTGGAAACCATTACTTTTACCTCAATGAAAGCAAAATAAATAAAACTGATTAGATATGTGGCATATACTGTCACTGTGTACTAATTAGGGAACCACTGTTATAGTGACCATCAGAGAGGGCAGAGGAAGGGATATTACATAACCACATCAATCAGAGGAAAAATCAAAGAACTTAATGGACTGTCTGAAATTATATTGAGCATTATGACAGCTACAAATGCACCATCACTGACCTCAAAACCATGTCAACACCAGTATGTCATCTGTGAAAATATTGTACAACAGCCCTCACAAAAAAATAAGTATACTTCAAATTAAAGTAAAGTTCAGTAAAGTTCAAGTATATTTTAAGCAGACTTTTATTTAGTAAGTATACTAATATCGATGTACTTGTGAGTGTACTATTTCAATACTACTTGCGACTAAATTGGCTAACTTTTTGTGTATAAAAGTATACTTTTAAGAATACTTTGTGTAAAGTTTGAGTACTAATTTAATAATGAAATTACACTTTGAAGTATACTCTCAGTAAACTACTTGTAGCTTCTTACTGCAAGTATACTTGTAAGTTTTCTTTAAGTGAACTTAACATCATACTTATAGTTTACTATTTATATATTATTTTTGCAAATTAAGTATACTACCCTGTTCTTATTTATGTATAACTGTTTATACTTTAAATATATCTTTAACTGTACTTGAACACTTTCACCACCAGCTTTTAAAAAACAGTTGCCAGCCAGTACCAGCGGTTTGGATTATTTTCACAAAAGTTGCATGAGCCCCAGATTTATTTTTGTTATGAATATCTAAACATGCAATAAAATGAAAGAAAGAACAAAACCTCTGCTTTAAAAAAAAAATCAATCAATGTTAATGGCATCGAATCAATGTTACAATTAAATTTTGGTTCACCATCATGTGCGCCCTTATGAAAAGAAAATATATTTCATACAGTATATGGATACTGTATGAATGATCAATAATTTAAATGGTTTAACAGTATATTTGAAAATATACAGAGTACTATATTGCGTTAATATATTACAATATTGTCAGGTTTGTGTAGGCTGCTGAAGACGAGGACACGGGATCTGTTATAGGTACTTTATTTACAAACTTAACTTCGATAAACATACAAGAACAAAGGAAAGGGAACTCCAGGACTTCAAAAACACACAACCATGAATTGACGACGACCAACAAACACTGAGGGAAAACACAGGGCTTAAATGAACAGGGACTAATGGGATAATTAACAGAACACAGGTGAAGGGTACTACTAATTAAACAGATCAGGAAACACTAACAGGACTAAACCAAAAATCACAAAGACAGGGGGAAACAAGATCACAAAACTGAACTAAACACACTGAAAACGTGACAGAACCTCCCCCTCCCTGAAGGCGCGTCCCCGCGCCGTATAACATCCAAAGGGGTGGGAGGGTGGGCGCCCTGGAGGCTGACGAGGGCATGGTGGTACAGGAACAGGAAGCCTCCAGGGCGGAGCTGGTAGCTCGGGGAATCGGGGTGGAACCGGCTGCGGGCATGGCAGAGCAGGCTGTGGACGTGGCCATGACGGAGCAGGCTGCGCAGGCGGCCAGGGCGGAGCAGGATGCGCAGGCGGCCAGGGCGGAGCAGGATGCGCAGGCCGCCAGGGCGGAGCAGGATGCGCAGGCGGCCAGGGCGGAGCAGGATGCGCATGCGGCCAGGGCGGAGCAGTCGGACCCTGGGGCGTCCAGGGCGGAGCTGTCGGACCCTCGGGCGTCCAGGGCGGAGCTGTCGGACCCTCGGGCGTCCAGGGCGGAGCTGTCGGACCCTCGGGCGTCCAGGGCGGAGCTGTCGGACCCTCGGGCGTCCAGGGCGGAGCTGTCGGACCCTCGGGCTTCCAGGGCGGAGCTGTCGGACCCTCGGGCGTCCAGGGCGGAGCTGTCGGACCCTCGGGCGTCCAGGGCGGAGCTGTCGGACCCTCGGGCGTCCAGGGCGGAGCTGTCGGACCCTCGGGCTTCCAGGGCGGAGCTGTCGGACCCTCGGGCTTCCAGGGCGGAGCTGTCGGACCCTCGGGCTTCCAGGGCGGAGCTGTCGGACCCTCGGGCGTCCAGGGCGGAGCTGTCGGACCCTCGGGCGTCCAGGGCGGTGAGGACCCTTCGGGTGGCCATTGCGGTGAGGACCCTGTCGCTACGACCTCCATGGTCACTGAGGGAAAACACAGGGCTTATATTAATAGGGACTAATGGGATAATTAACAGAACACAGGTGAAGGGTACTACTAATTAAACAGACCAGGAAACACTAACAGGACTAAACCAAAAATCACAAAGACAGGGGGAAACAAGATCACAAAACTGAACTAAACACACTGAAAACGTGACAAATATATTGAAATGTGTGACAATATATTTACTAATATATCATAATATAATTTTATATTCAGTAATACACTTTATAATATATAGATTTATATGTGATCAGATATGGTTCTGCATGTGTAATATATTGCAGATATATTTACTCATGCAGTATAAACACACTGTCACGGTGTGGGTTTGTCTTGTCATGTTTAGTGGTTCCCTGTCTGTCTATTAGTCTTCCCAGGTGTTTCCCGTTAACCACGCCCCCTTGTTATCCTGTTTAGATCATTTGCCCCGGTATTTAAGCCCTGTGTTTCAGTCCAGTCTTTGTGAGTTCTTGTATTGTTGTTATGCTGTATGCACGCTACCTTGTTCCTGTATCTTGTTACCTTGTCTGTATTAAAACATTGCTGCACGTGGATCTTGCCTTCGTCTCTGCTTCAGCCGCTTCAAGTCAAGTCAAGTCAAGTGTATTTATATAGCGCTTTTCACAATATAAATTGCATCAAAGCAGCTTCACAATATCAATCAAATAATATAACAATGTTTGTTTCTTAGTGAAAAAACATCCACGTTTGGTAGGGCTGATCTATGGTATTAATGCTTGGTTAATTAATTTGAATATCCCCAACTGAGCAAGCCAAAGGCATCAGTGGCAAGGAACCGAAAAACTCCATCAAGTGACCTACTGGTGTCCTAAAACTCCATCAGGTGACCTAATGGAGAAAAAAAAAAACCTTGGGAGAACCCAGGCTCAGTCGGGGGCCAGTTCTCCTCTGGCGTTTATGAACTAGAGGCCGGATTTACAGTAACTGTAATTTGATACAGAATTTTGTTTTATTTTATCACTTCGGGGTGGGTACGCGAACCGGAATCACAACGTTTTATCTGTAGAGTGGGAAAGGTATCCTCCATAGGGAGAGGCTAGTTAGCACTTCAGCACTGCGTTGTCATCGGGGCCAGGCAAAGCTCCTAGTCAGATCTGGATACGGCCTGGATCCGGTAGGCTGCGGGAAAACCTCGGGATAAACAAAGACACTAAAATTAGCATAGATGCCATTCTTCTTATGATGATGTAACGAGTACATCAGGATTTAAGGGAAGTGTTCCCAGTTCCGGCTGACCTAATCTATGCAGCATAACATTGAATTATAGAAGTCTATAATATATTATGTGTATGCTAGGTGTGTTTTTAGTCTAGCTTTGAACTGACAGAGTGTGTCTGCTTACCGGACAATGGTAGGAAGACTGTTCCAAAGTTTTGGTGCTAAATAGGAAAAGGATCTACCGCCAGCAGTCGATTTCGATATTCTAGGTATTATCAACTGGCCCGAATTTTGAGATCGCAATAGACGTGAAGGACTATAATGTGTTAAGAGCTCGCTCAAGTACTGCGGAGCTAAACCATTTAGTGCTTTGTAAGTAATCAACAATATTTTAAAATTTATACGATGTTTAATAGGCAGCCAATGCAGTGTTGACAGAACCGGGCTAATATGGTCATATTTCCTGGTTCTAGTAAGAACTCGAGCTGCAGCGTTTTGGACCAGCTGTAGTTTATTTATTAAGCGTGCAGGGCAACCACCCAGTAGAGCATTACAATAATCTAGTCTTAATGTCATGAAAGCATGAACTAATTGTTCCGCATTTGTTAATGAGAGCATATGTCGTAATTTAGATATATTTTTAAGATGGAAAAATGCGGTTTTACAGATACTAGACACGTGACTTTCAAATGAAAGATTGCTATCAAAAAGCACACCCAGGTTCCTAACCGACGACGAAGACTTAACAGAGCAGCCATCAAGTGTTAGACAGTATTCTAGGTTATTACGTGTGGAAATTTTTTGTCCAATAATTAGAATCTCTGTTTTTTCAGAGTTTAGTAGTAGGAAATTACTAGTCATCCAATTTTTTAAATCAGCTATGCATTCCGTTAATTTTGTGAATGGGTAAGTTTCGTTAGGTTTTGAAGAAATATACAGCTGAGTATCATCGGCATAACAATGAAAGCTAATTCCATGTTTCCTAATGATATGTCCTAATGGTAAAATGTACAGAGTGAACAGCAGCGGTCCTAGTACTGAGCCTTGTGGTACGCCATACTGAACTTGTGATCGATAAGACATCTCTTCATTTACTGCTACAAACTGATAACGGTCAGATAAGTATGATTTAAACCATGCTAGTGCAATTCCACTAATGCCAACATAGTTTTCTAGTCTATTTAAAAGAATGTTGTGGTCAATTGTGTCAAATGCAGCACTAGGATCAAGTAACACTAATAGAGAGATACAACCACGATCGGATGATAAAAGTAAATCATTTGTAACTCTAATGAGAGCTGTCTCAGTACTTTGGTGCGGTCTAAATCCTGACTGAAAATCCTCGCAGATATCATTTCTTTCAAGAAAGGAACACAGTTGTGAGGATACTGCTTTTTCTAATATCTTTGACAGAAAAGGCAGATTTTGAAAGGCAGACGCGGGTGGCGCGTAAACATTAGCGTGCGGTGCTAACAATAACGGAAGCTAGCGATGTAAGGTTAATCTGAGATGGTGGGTAAACTATATTTAGTAATATCAACAACTAGAAATGATAGTAAATGATGGTTCAAAACAGAAAGAAATACGAAGCTAATACGAGGCGTAGAGCTTACAGCCTCGACGCAAACAAACTCACAGCAGGCAGGAAGGCAGACAGGAGCAATCGATCAGAGATCGCTTCATAACAGAAGAACTCACCGCACCCAGATCCAGCAGCATGTTCGCCAGTGTCTCTTCTCCAGCCACCGAGCGGAGGAGAGGCCACTCTTTTGAGGTGACCCGGTTGGTCATGTTTCGTGGGACACGTGGAGGCCTCAGTAGAGGAGGTGGTCGAGAGGAGCCCCGACACCACTCTCCACGCTGGCCATTCTTCAACCCTGGGTTGGTGATGTCCAGCCCAGGGCCCCATTCGCCGCTGGTCCCGTCCAGCCTAGAGCTTCACGTCAGCCACGTCCAGCCAGAGCTTCACGTCAGCCACGTCCAGCCAGAGCTTCACGTCAGCCACGTCCAGCCGGAGCTTCACGTCGCGCCTGCCGAGCCAAAGCTGGAGCCCTCTTTCCCGCTGGTTCCGTCCAGCCCAGAGCTCCCTTCGCCGCTGGTCCCGTCCAGCCCAGAGCTTCCTTCGCCGCTGGTCCCGGCCAATCCAGAGCTTCCTTCGCCGCTGGTCCCGTCCAGCCCAGAGCTTCCTTCGCCGCTGGTCCCGGCCAATCCAGAGCTTCCTTCGCCGCTGGTCCCGTCCAGCCCAGAGTTTCCTTTGCCGCTGTTCCCGTCCAGTCCAGCACCCTCTCGGAGACGGAGGAGGAGGAGGACTTCCCGTGTCCCGCAATACCTGGAAGTCCTCCCTGTACTTCCTGTCAGCCCAGAGTCCTCGCCGCTGGTCCCGGCCGATCCAGAGACTGTTCACGTCACGTCTGCCGAGCCAGAGTCTGTTCCTGAGCCCGAGCCAGAGTCTGTTCCTGAGCCCGAGCCAGAGTCTGTTCCTGAGCCCGAGCCAGAGTCTGTGTTGTCTGTTCCCGAGCCAGTGCCAGCGTCTGTTCCTGTGTTTATGTCTCTCCTTGTGGCCGTTACTATTCTAGTGTCTGTTCTCGAACCAGTGTGTGTGCTGTCTGTTCCCGAGCCAGTGTGTGTGCTGTCTGCTCCCGAGCCAGTGTGTGTGCTGTCTGCTCCCGAGCCAGTGTGTGTGTTGTCTGTTCCCGAGCCAGTGTGTGTGTTGTCTGTTCCCGAGCCAGTGCCAGCGTCTGTTCCTGTTATTATGTCTGTCCTTGTGGCCGTTACTGTTCTTGTGTCTGTTATCGAGCCAGTGTGTGTGTTGTCTGTTTCTGAGCCCGAACCAGTGTGTGTGTTGTCTGTTCCCGAGCCAGTGTGTGTGATGGCTGTTCCCGAGCCAGTGTGTGTGCTGTCTGCTCCCGAGCCAGTGTGTGTGCTGTCTGCTCCCGAGCCAGTGTGTGTGTTGTCTGTTCCCGAGCCAGTGCCAGCGTCTGTTCCTGTGTTTATGTCTGTCCTTGTGGCCGTTACTGTTCTTGTGTCTGTTCTCGAGCCAGTGTGTGGCTTGTCTGTTCCTGAGCCCGAACCAGTGTGTGTGTTGTCTGTTCCCGAGCCAGTGTGTGTGATGGCTGTTCCCGAGCCAGTGTGTGTTGTCTGTTCCCGAGCCAGTGTGTGTGTTGTCTGTTCCCGAGCCAGTGTGTGTGTTGTCTGTTCCTGAGCCGGTGTCTGCTGTTCCTGAGCCGGTGTCTGCTGTTCCTGAGCCGATGTCGTCACCGCCCTGGCCGCCCGAGGGGTCTTCGCCGCCCTGGCCGCCCGAGGGGTCTTCGCCGGCCTGGCCGCCCGAGGGGTCTTTTCCGCCCTGGCCCCCCGAGGGGTCGTCTCCGCCCTGG
This sequence comes from Meda fulgida, assembly GCA_030578275.1. Taxonomy (NCBI): domain Eukaryota; kingdom Metazoa; phylum Chordata; class Actinopteri; order Cypriniformes; family Leuciscidae; genus Meda; species Meda fulgida. The sequence goes on from CM060618.1 coordinate 2,318,494, forward strand.
CCGCCCGAGGGGGCGTCTCCGCCCTGGCCGTCCGAGGGGTCGTCTCCGCCCTGGCCGCCCGAGGGGTCGTCTCCGCCCTGGCCGCCCGAGGGGTCGTCTTCGCCCTGGCCGCCGCCTGCGCGTCATGCTCCGCCCACGTTCCATGGCCCATGCCCGCCATTGCAAGGTCCTGGTTCTGTTCCCTGCACGGGCCTGGCCCTCCGTCCCTCCCCCAGGACCGCCTACACTTCACCACCCTCCTGAACTTTAGTGTTTTGTTTTGAGGGGCGTCGGGAGCCGACCATAGGGGGGGGGGGCTATGTCACGGTGTGGGTTTGTCTTGTCATGTTTAGTGGTTCCCTGTCTGTCTATTAGTCTTCCCAGGTGTTTCCCGTTAACCACGCCCGCTTGTTATCCTGTTTAGATCATTTGCCCCGGTATTTAAGCCCTGTGTTTCAGTCCAGTCTTTGTGAGTTCTTGTATTGTTGTTATGCTGTATGCACGCTACCTTGTTCCTGTATCTTGTTACCTTGTCTGTATTAAAACATTGCTGCACGTGGATCTTGCCTTCGTCTCTGCTTCAGCTGCTTCATAACACACACATATATGTAATATAATGTATAATGTAATATTTTTCTTATATCTAAAATTATTTAGGCTATAAATGTTTCATATTTTCAAGCAAGTTGACAAAAGCACAAGCACAGCTGCGTGTATTAAAGTATTTAGCCAAGAGAGTATCACTGTGTTGAGGATATGACAGCCATTACTGTTAAAATATAGCAATTATAATCTTAATGGCGTTCTTTGGCCAATCGTGAACCGAACCACAGGCTCTACTCTTCAGTAACCCCAAAAACTCACACATACCAGAAAACTTAGAAATCTTAAATTACAAAATAAACATATCATATCACACCAACATATCTCCCCCTATATTAATATTGAGTAAAACACATTAAATAACACTTCATTTCAACATGTGCTCTCCTTTAACAGTCAGAAGCAAAGCATGCTGGGAACTAGAAATCTGTTGTAACTCATTCCGTGAATGTGTGTGTATACAGTATACAGTGGTGGTCAAAATTAATGGCACCCCTGGTAAATATGATCAAAAATGGCTGTAAAAAATATATCTGCATTGTTTATCCTTTTGATCTTTCATTTAAAAAAAATCACAAAAATGTAACCTTTCATTGAAGTAAAAGAATTGAAAGTGGGGGTTAAATCACATTATGAAATAAATGTTTTTCTACAAAACATGTTGGCCACAATTATTGGCACCCCTAGAATTTTGTACGAGTAAATCTCTGAAGTATATTCCCATTAATATTTACCTTTTTAGCACACCAGGGTGACTGGGAACATGCAATTGTCTAGCTATGACTTCTTGTTTCACACGAGTTTAAATATGAGAAAACACAAAGGCCAAATTCCCTTAATCATCCATCACAATGAGTAAAACCAAAGAATATAGTTCTGGTGTGCATCAAAAGATTGTTGAGCATTACAAAATAGAAAGTGGCTGTAAGAAAATAGCTAAAGAATTACCTGAATACCTGCAGAAATTGACTCTCTGCTACAAGGAAGTGTGCGTACATCTGCTTAGAGTGTGCATACGCTAAAATCCACGACAATGTTCATTTTCATAAAAATGTTCTTTGACGTGGAAAAGCGATTAGCCCCACGTCAGGATCTAAGTTCAAATCTCTGCATATGCACATTTCGCACTAAATGTGCAGTAAATCTTGCAGAGGATGGTTAAACAACACAAACAGCATTACCAGCTTCACTTATTACAAACCAGTATGACTTTATTTCTGTCATACGTGCACAAAAGCTCTTATGGCGCTTTTCCACTGTGTGGTGCAGACATTCCTCTCGTTGGTTGCCGAGGAGCGGATCCTATGAGAGCTGGATGGGGCGACACAGAATGAAAAAGTGTTTCAGGAAGTAGTGTTGTGGATAAAATATGGTTTCTGGTTCTGGTCTGTAATCTTCAAAATCTTGTAGGAGTTAGTCCTCAAAGAATTGTAAAAGTCGGAGTTCCAGGTTTCAGAAGAATAACCTTATTGAGCAATTCAACAAAGTGAGATGTTCAGCTGAGTCATCTGATCTTACAGTGGTCAGTACACAGATTTTATACATATTTCTTATCGCCAGTGTCCAACCAGTGCTCGTACCGTTATCTCTTACACCTTGCTCCTCCTCAGTACCACGCCACAGTTAAGATCACATGCTCGCAGGCCTTAGTTCTATTGGTGGCGGAACATCACATGTATGGTTTTTTTAAAAATTACATCATACCTGTTTTTTAGTACCTTTCTGTGCCTTGCACCAACGTCATCTAGGTATTTCATGGGTTTCTAGGTACTTTCCATCTCTTCATTGCCCTATGGCCTACTTTTATTTGGGCATTACAGCATTCAGACTCAAGCATCAGCATCAGATAGAGGAGGTAGGATTCTCCAACACATCCCCCCTTTGGGACTAATTCTAGTTCCACCTTCAATTTTTCCAGAATGTGTCTCCATGAGCAGGCCTCTTTCTTATCCAATCAATATGATCAATTTAGACCATCCATTCATTCTATCAATAGACCTGTTATCACAGAGGTACACCCTGGAGGAAGAATGAGACCAAACATCTCCACCCCCATGTGTCTGGAGTGGAGTAAAAGATCTCACCTTCCTGTCAAACCATCACCCTTAATATGGACACAGCAGCTTCAGACATTCAGTGTATACATCATACAGTATGTAGTCTTGAGGCCACCACTGTCCCACGATGCCAGAGGAACCATGCAGGCGCTTCCGGTGGCCTGTGGCGCTATCTGGGTTGCTCCATCGTTGCCAGAGGTGCCCTGGCAGTGCCTTGGGCGCTGTCTGGTGTTGGAGCAGACAGCGGGTTTTTAAACCACCAGTTGAGTCTACCCTTTGTTGAAGCAACAGTAGATGACCGCGCTTGCAAATAATTTCTCTTTTACATCTTATATACAATGGTTCCAGTAGTCTGAATGCACATAATGTCAGAGTTTCTATGTTTATTACTGTAACATGCATATATATTTTCATAATGTAAAAAGGTGAATAAAGTGATTTAAGAATAATATAAACATTCCCATATTTTTCCCATACTCAATTACATCACCTCATATCACGTGTAATGATCTGCTTTAAACCTTCTATTTCCCTTCAATCTTACATTTAAAAATGTTGTGACAGTAGTGTGATTATATACTTCAACAAGATTGTAAGTAGAGATTACAAGTATAGATTATATGTATAGATTATACAGGACGGGGGCCCTTAAAATAAATGCATAACTGCCCATCTTACTAACTTCCTACTCTACCCTTGCGTATTCTAATAAGCTTTCTATGTTTTACCCAAAAGAAAGACAGAGTTTTGGCTAACTCCCTGTCTATTAAAAACAAAGTCAAAACCTTAAAACAAAAAGTAATAGGTACCCCCATTCCTTTTACCTTTTTCCCAAAGACCCCATTAGAACTCATCTAACTCATCCAGGCCTGGTCCAATTGGGTAGACGTTCGAGTTACATCCAATGTCAACTCTGTCTCGGTTGACTGACACATTGATCATCTGCTTGGCTCTGGTCAGTGACTGTGCGGCTGCAGTGGCCAACATGGATCTAAGAAAAGGTATAACGCAACAGAACAGCAGAAGAGCAACAACAACAACCACAGCTATTATTATTCCCACCTTAATCAGCCACTCTCTCCAAGTTCCAAACAAAGAATCAAACCAGTATCCAATGTTTCTGTCTCTTCCCGCATTTTCAGCAGTCTCTTGTCTTAGCGCCTTCAACTTCTTCATAGCCCTAGTGAAAGTTCCATCAGGGGCTGTATTATTAGGAATAAAGGTACAACAGTCAGTTCCAAACATTACACACACTCCTCCTTTGTCTGCCAATAACCAATTCAGGGCTTGTCTGTTTTGCCATGTCATCCTACTAGTGGCCTTTAATTGTTGGCCCAGCGCTTCAAATGCATCATCTGTATAATTGATAAACCTTTGCTGATTATAATATATGTAGTTTATCCATTCAGTGTTCTTATTAACAGGTATCCATAGGAGCAGTGATTCTATGCCTGACAATATCTCACTTCTAGCCTTGAACTCATGTGGTATCCCTCTGGGCTGTCCAATTGCATCAAGTGTAACCTTAGGGTCCGGGGTATAGGCCCTTTTAAACCTACGTTTTTGTTTTTCAAGCTGTCCTAATTTTCCCACATCGTCTACATCCCAATTTACAATTCCTATTTCCTGTGCCAATCTTACCCTTACACAGAGTCCTTTCCAATCTACCAAAGTAGCCCTTAGTCGTCTTCCTCCACACAGCCAGAAGAAATCAGCTACTGCTTCAGTCTGGTTTTCAAGTGGTCCAATTAGAGGATAAGATAAAGTAGCATTCTCGCAATTCTCATGGACTCCTACTATTGTCATGTTTTTATTTACTGTCGCTGTAGCATACACTAAGCTAGAGGATTTATACACATCTGTGTCTTGGTACATTTCATAATCTAGATGCCAAATGATAGCACATTTACCCTGGAATATACCTACGTCTCGATACCCTTTAGATTTATTAAAACATTCATACTCCAACGTTCTGTCTATTATGTAGTTTTGGGGTGTTTCTCTATTGGCTCGATCTACCCTGACATCAAGTTTTTTACATGCACTTCCCCAACCTCTCTGATTGGAAAATCTCTGATAATATTTGTTCCCTAACATAGCTAAACAGTCGGCTGGGCAATATGGGACTATATTTCCACGTCTGTTGCAATACTTTGAATTAAATCTTGCACACCCCATGTAGTCATACTTGTTTGGGACTACTCTTAGTTTTTTCAAAGGTGACGGCGAACATAATACACAAGTGCCCTGTTTTGCCTGTTTTGCGGTATATTCTGCCCATTTATACCACTCGTTATGATAAGCAGTATCCAACAGTTTTTCTTTTTGCAGTTCTGATTCCGAATAATACTCAGTTAGGGTATAGTCTTTGCGAACAGTCCCAGCTCTCTTCAGGGATCTTTTTACATTATGTCTGCTTGTTTTGTTACCTTGTGTTGGTTTAGTCAGGTTAGGGTGACTCATCCCACTCAAAGCCTGAGAGGTCTGGTAGTTCATCGTCTGGGAGATCAATTTCTGGGAGGTCAATGTCTGGGAAGTCGTCTTCTGGAAGGTCAATGTCTTGGAGGTTGAGTGTGACAAAGTGGTATGGTTCATCAGCAGAGGTTCCTTCTCTTGGGGACTGTTCTTCTGGAGGCACTGTGTCTGGGGAAGCTGCTGTATGAGATGTATCAGCAGAAAGATCAATACCAGGAGCTCTCTCACCTTCAGACTCCAGGTCCTCTGAAGATTGTTCATCATTCCGCTCCGGCATTTCATCTCTTGGTTCAGGGTGCTCAGTTTCCCTAGAATGAGGTTCATCAATGTTAATATCCTCACTTTCAGTTCCCTGCTCTTCTGAGGCATCTTGAGCTACTTCCTCTTGGCTCCCTTCTGGACTATCTATTGCCTCCTCTTGCCTTCTAGGTCTCAGTCTTGGGACTCTGGTGCAATGATTCAAATGATACCAAGTTGTACTGCCCTCTACCTGTACTGCTGTGGGGGTTGCTCTTACTACAGTGTAAGGTCCTTCTCTTCTCGGCTCATTCCACCTTCTCCTAAAGACTCTTAGATACACTTGGTCTCCAGGGACTACCGGACAGGGAACGTCCTCTTCTTCTCTAGGTCCCCTGCTTTGTTCCTGTGAATGGATAGCCTCATGTATAGCAATCAATTGTCTCATATATGTTCTTAACTCCAATTGTAACTGTTCTAAGGGTGGGCCGTCATAAGGTCCCCGTAAATGAGGCACAGGCATTGGTCTTCCCGTCAGCATTTCATGAGGGGTCAGATTAGTGATTCTGTTGGTCTGCATTCGATAGCTCATTAGTGCAAGTGGCAGCGCATCTACCCAATTAAGCTTAGTGTCTGCACAGATTTTGTTGATTTTGGCTTTAATAGTCCCGTTAACACGTTCAACCAAGCCTTGCGATTGCGGCCTATACACACAGCCTAGCCTCTGCTTGATCCTCAACTGTTGTATTACTGTCTTTACTACTCTTTGAATAAAAGCAGATCCATTGTCTGAACTGATCTGGGATGGGATACCAAATCTTGGTATGACTTCTCTCGTCAGAAATTTAATCACCGTCTGTGCCCCTTGTTCCGCTGATGGCTCCGCTTCTACCCATCTACTAAACCTGTCTATGATAACCAGCATGTACCTTTTTCCTCTTACTGATTTTATCATGTCCACATAATCCATCACTAAGTGCTTAAAGGGCCCTTCTGGAACTGGAATGGAGCCTATTGGTGTTGTTGTTCCTTTTCTTACATTGTTCTGTGCACAAATTTCGCATTCACTTAAAAATTCGTCTACCCTTGTTTGTAAGTATGGGGACCAGAACCCTTGTCTTTTTATCTTTCTCATAATTTCCCCTCTTCCACAATGATCGAAACTGTGAGCATCAGGTATAAGAATGTTAAGTAATGGGGTGGGGGCAATCATAAAACCTTCATGAGACCTCCAAATATTATTAGCATCTCGAGTCGCCCCCCTTTGTTGCCATAAGTGTATTTCTGGTGGTGTAGCTCTGGACTGCATTTGGGCAATATGTTCTACAGTGGGGAGAGGCTGGATCAAAACAGATGGTGCCATAACAGCAGATTGACACCCAGAAGCCTGTTTGGCTTGGCCATCGGCGGCATTGTTACCTTTGATAACAAAATCATTACCCTTCTTGTGGGCTTGACATTTGATAATAGCCAATTTAGTTGGAGACATCATAGCATTAATTAACGCAGTAATTTGGTCCCCATGTTGGATTGGGGTGCCGTCACTCTTTTTGAACCCCCTTTGTTTCCACACTGCACCGAAAAGATGACATACACCATGGGCATATGCAGAATCAGTATAGATGTTGGCTATTCTATTCTTGGCCAACATGCATGCTGCAGTAAGTGCTTTTAGTTCGGCCAACTGTGCAGAACAAGGCTGCTTACAATGTTGTGTTAGCACAGGAGTAAAATTGTCACCATCTCGTTGTACAACCGCAAACCCAGCATGATTACCCAAGTGATCTCTGAAGCATGAGCCATCCACAAAGTAGTCCACGTCTGCATCAACAATTGGTGTTGATTCCAAATCTGGTCTCAGACGAGTAAACGCTAGAGAGGCAGCAACACATTCATGAGGTGTTCCTTCCCCCTCTAGTGGGACAAAATTAGCTGGGTTTGTTGTGGCACATCTCTTAATTGTTATGTCAGGGTATGTTAGCAGCGTGGAATATGCCAAACATCTAGCCTGTGTCAGAACGAAACGTCCCTGTTCTAATAACTCAGCAATCTTATGATGGGTGTAAATGATGACTGGATAGCCCATAGTAACAGCAGAGGCTTTCTCATAAGCAAAGTATACTGCCGCCAAGCCTTGTTGGTAACACGGTGGGTAGCCCTGGGCCACACTATCCAATTTGGTGCTATAATAGGCAATGGGTTGCTTCTTCCGTCCACTGCATGTTTCTTGCATCAGGACAGCAGAAGCAAATCCCTCTTTTCTGTTTGCTACATACAGATGGAAATCTCTATCATAATTAGGAATTGTTAGTGCAGGGGCTGTTTGCAACTCTCTTTTAAGCGAGCTAAATGCTATCAGTGCATCAGGATCCCATTTCAACGGTGCTCTAAGATTTTGGTGACCAGCCTGCTTCATAATGGCCCGCAATGGAGCTGTTTTGATTGCATAATCCTCTATCCAATCAGCACTAAACCCAGTCATTCCCAAAAAGGTCATCATCTGACCAACAGTTTGTGGTTGGGGAGCTTTACTGATTCCTTCCAATTGGCTGGGCGATATTGCCTTTGTTTGATGTGCAATCAATCGACCCAGATATTCTACTTGAGGCAAACAGTATTGCAATTTCTCTTTTGAGGCTTTGTGGCCACCTTCTGCTAACTTGGTTAATACCTTAATGGAGTCCTGATGGCACTGTTCCAGTGTTGCTGAGCAGATCAACAAATCATCCACGTACTGTATTAATGTGCTATCCAGTCTTAAGTCCTCTAGATCAAGTTTTAAAATTTGGTTAAACACGTGAGGTGAGTGTTTAACTCCTTGGGACATTCTCGTGTATGTGTACTGTTTACCTTGGTAAGTGAAGGAAAAAAGGTGTCTGCTTTTTTTTCTGCTAAAGGAATGCTGAAAAATGCAGAACAGAGATCAATCACAGTGAAATAATTAGCAGCAGGTGGAACATTTGTCAACAGCGTATGCGGATTTGGCACCTCGGCTGGCCAATCCTCTACTACTTCATTCACTGCCCTAAGGTCATGCACTAGTCTCCACTTAGACTTGTCGGCCTTTTCAACTGGTAGAATTGGAGTGTTGCAATAACTAGTAGTTTCAATCAGTACTCCTGCCACTATTAGTCCGTCAATTGTTTTTCTTATTCCTTCTATTGCTTCACGTCTCAATGGGTATTGTTGCTTCCTAGGCCACTGAACTCCTGGCTTGATAGTAATTCTAACAGGGTTTGCTGATCTAACTAAGCCTACATCTGTATCATGCTTAGACCATAACTGTTGGGGCACTCTCTGCTCCATTTCCTTGATTAGTTCCTTCAGTTTGGATATTGGATCATGCTGCTGTTCTGTCTCTACTACCAATTTTGGGGTTCCTATCATATCAGTCACACATAGAATTTTCAGGTGTGTTCTGTCTGATGTTTGTAAAATAAAAGGATTCTCAGTGGTTTCCCACAACTTTTCCTTAGCTTCTAACATCATTGGACCTAGGTCTTTTGCCTGATAGCCTTCGTTTATATACAGCGTAACATGTGGAACTGAAGTATTAACCCTAAACCATGTTCTGGTGAAGTCATTGTCCTCAATTTGTAATGCTGCTCCTGCGGGTCCTATAATTATATGGTTTGAGCATAAATGTACTTCCTGTCCCTCAGTGCTTTTTAACCACTCTTGTTCTTGTACTGGATCCCTAAGGGGGTCATATATCATTGTACAGTGGTATTCAGTTTCTGGCGGGGTTGGTTTCAAGAATTGTTCTTTTATGTATCTTTCCCATTTGTTCAGTGTTTTTCTTAGCCCCTCATCCAAGTTCCCTATCCAAAATACATTAGCTTGTGGTTCTTCTTGATTAGTCTTACCTATTACTGTCATCTGTTTTATACCTGCATCATTTATGTATATTCCTTTGGGGGTGCACCATATCTGTAAATTTAGCTTGCATATTGCATCCCTTCCCAACAGATTGACTGGTGTTTGGTCTGATACCAGCACAGGAATCTTTATCTCAGAGTCTTTGACTTTTATGCTGACAGGAGTTGTCATTGGAATTAGCTGCGTTAGTCCCGAGAATCCTACTGTCTTTACATATTTTCCAGACCTGGGGAGGTGTGAGGCATAACTTGGGCTTAGGCAGGTGTATGTTGCTCCTGTATCAAGCATAATAGGTGTTATCTTGTCCTCTATTTTAACCCGCAGCATAGGTTCTTGGTCAGCATTGGATGACAACATTGGAAGCTGACTTCTCCCCGTAGGATCCTCTGGGCAGCCCTAGTATCCTTGGTCTGGGCCACGCCATGGGTTGACGGGGCCAGACACCTGATACTGCTGGTTCTGATTTTCTTGCTGCCATGGCTGTCCTTGCTGTCCTCTAGAGGCCATGGATTGACTGGACATGATCTTTTGGTGTGTCCAGGCTGATTGCATCCCCAACAGAGACTTGGTTGGTTAGGGTTTCTTTGCTGGTTATAAGCTTGTCTCCCTCTTCCTCTTCCTCTTCCTGGGTTTGCTCCTCTGTTGTTTTGATGTTCAGGAAGGTATATCACAATTGGTGCAGCTGGTTGTTGTGGGTTGCCTGTGGCAGCAGGAACATTCTGAGTCATGTTGTTTGGTGTTTGCTGAACAGCTTGGGGTGCTTGGCTTGGTATGTTGACAGCAGCCATCACGGCAGTTTGATTTTCTGTGTCCTTCACCACTGCCTGCACTTTCTTCTTTTTGTTGATTAGTTCATCCAATTGCAGTTGAGTCAATTTCCTTTGGAGTTCCCTTTCCTGATTCTTCAGTCTCTGTTCATTCTTCCTGTATTGCTCCACAGCATGGGTCACGTGGTCGCTGAATTCCTTTAATGACTTTGAGGTCAGTCCCACCACGTCTTCCAACTTTGCTTTCACTGGGGCAGGCATAGCTTCAATTATGCCAGTTCTGAACAGTACTGTTATGACTGGGTCATTTTCAGGATCCCTCTCAAGTTCCTGCTTCCACTTTCTAGCTTGCTTCTGCACATAGATGACTGGATTTTCATCGTCTCCTATTGGTTCTCCTCTTAGCGACTTTGGATCCATTTGGGCTTGATAATGTGTTCTCAGAATGTGCCATATCTTTGGTCTGTAGTAGTCCAGTGGTCTGGCATCCATTCTAGTTGAGTCTACTGCCAGGTCTAGTCCTGCATCATGTAGGATGTCATTAGTCTTTGCTCCTCCCACGCATTTGGCCAACAGGGCCTTGACATCTCCAAGGGCCAAGATCTTGCCCATCGTTTCTTCCTCCAGTATCCTGATCCACTTGCCCGCCCCTTCATGTATGTTGGGTAGGCGGGCCACCAGTCCCTCCAGATCTTGTCCCGCCCATGGTATGTACTGCCCTTGTTGCCCTTTAATCAGGATGGGGCACTGCACACCTTCCTTCTGCAGAGGGTCTTGATTGCATGTGCTCAGTACGGGGCAGAACTTACGATTCCCCTCCTGCCAATCTTCTTCCTCTATGTACATACTTGGCTTTCTCAGTGGTCGTTCCCTCAGATTGTACGGGGTGGCTGATGGGGTGACTGGTGAGATATCTTCCAGGAGCAGGGTTCCTGTCACACTCTTGACTTCTGTGCGTGGTCTGGCTGGGCTGAGTGAGCGTGACTTGTGTTTTCGACGCTTCTGATGCCCTTGGTATCCTTGAGGTACGTTTTGTCCTGAAGCTGTTGCATCTCTCAGGGATTCCCGTAGACTTTTAAGGCTGCGATCGATTTGTTCCTCTGCTGCCCTCAGCTCCTGCCGCATTTCGTCACACTCTTGATCTAGTAATTGATTGGTATCTATTTCTTGGTCCAGCTTTTTCCCATGGTCAGAGTGGGATTTCTTCGTTCATCAGTCAGGTGCCTCATGCTCAAGCTGCTGCTTTGACTTCCTCCATGGCTTGATGGGTCTTTGCATAGCGTAGATGCTACTGTAGGTATGTCAGCAAATGTCAATGTCTTGTGTTCATGGTTTGCATTTCTGTGGTCTTCTCTCTCTCCCTCCTCTTCTTCCTCATCCTCATCCTGTGTATCTGTAAGAGTCACGTTGCCTTTGATACTCACAGTGCCCTCCATCAGGGGGAGCTGTTTACCAGTCATATCGTAGGGTGGTGCATAAGGGGGTGGGGTTTCTACTATGCTACCTCTCTTCTCTGATTTCTCTTTTAATTCCTTAACCAACTGTACAGCTTTGTTTCTAAACAAATTCAAAACCTCCTGCTCCCTTCCTCTTTTTTCTTCCCTTTTTTGGCTTTTATCATTAGCTTTGTGATTCTTCATCAGTGCTCCCATTTCCCTACACATAGCCAAATCAAATGTTCCCTCTGCTGGCCAGTTAGTGTTTAACTTTTTGGTCCTTTTTTCCCACTTCCTTGATAATTTTTTAATGGTGTCCCTACATATTGGATATTGTGATGCAAGCTGCTCTACTGGGGTTTCTTCTTGAGGTGACACCGAAGCCATCGCTGCAACCAATTATTGGTACAATATAAATGCTTCTGTTAGATTTATTAATTTAGGTATTTGTTTTGTTCTTTGAAGGTATTTCAATATGGCTCGTATTGGTACCTCAGACAGTGGCTTCGGCGTCACGTCTTCTAGCTCGTTGTCTCCTAGCTTGTCGTGTATGCTGCGCTTCCAAATGATGTCCTCCCCCAAGCGAATTAATTCGAACTCCCAGGTTATGTTGTCCTCAAACCACTGCCCTCTTGCAGTTATTTTCCCTTTCCTATACAGATAAGTAAGAGATGGGGTCAACTTCACCTCATGGCCTCTCCACATGGTTATTGAAATGTTCAGTTCTTCCCGAGTGCATGTGCTTAATGTTAATGGTTCAAACAAGTCAATTAAAGTTTTTCTCTCATTTTTGCCCAACAGTCTCCTCCCCCTGTTCCCTCTCTTGCCTCTTCTATTAGTCCAGAGCCTCAGCATCTCTACTGGTGCCTGGTTGCTCTTCTGACTCCTCTAACTCTTCTAATTCTTCCTTGTTTCGCCACACCTCTACCCACATATGACGAATGTTGCGTGGGTTGTTTTTCAGTACTACCATTACCACTAACTTCTTCAGTGTCCAATTTTCCACCAGTGCTGGCCTGATCTCTCCTCCTCTCCCTGCCGTAAAGATTATGTCGCTCTCCCACTTAACCGGTCTGATACATGAGCATACTGTCATGTAAAGGTTGTTCAAGATTGTTGCCCCGCCAACTTCCTTGGGCCAGCGGAGCGTAACATTTCTGTGTAAGTAGGGGACATAAACTGGATTCAGTTTAATCTCTGATGCAGTAAAGGCTGACTCCAGCAGGATGGCTTTGGGAAGGTGGAATTTGTTTAAATGTGGTCTCAAAACCTCAAAAGTTATTTGTTCCTTGATTATCTTTATCCAATTCAACAGAGGCCAATCTTTGTCAAGCTGGTCAAGATTTGCAATCTTTGTCAAATTTCTCAAGAGCTCATCCCTTTTTTGATCTGTTAACGCCTGTCTTTGTCCTGTCTCATCCACAAATTCTTTTTCCAGCCAAAAATGATTTTTAATTCCCTTCGTTTGTTCTAGGGCCTGCTCAAATCTTTCTTTATCTTCGTATTGAGCCAGGCATCTCCTAAATCTTTCCTTCCCGTATTCACTGAGCCCGCACCACATTTGTTTCCTCTCTTTCCTCAACCCTTCTGACTTTTGTCGTCTCGTTACCTATTTGCTTTATTTGCAATCCGTCTTGTTCATGCGCCTGGAACTTTACTCATATACTTTGACCCTTACTTCAATATCAAAATGCAAAGAAAACTCCAATACTTGATTTAATTCTTATTTAACAGACGCTGGGCTTCTCTGTCCGGATCACAATACCTACAGTCTGGCAAATGGCCAAATAGTCGGCAAAACCAATTCTTTGGAGTGTTCTTTGTCCTTTGATAGATACAGCTTTTCTCTTTATTCTTGCTTATTGGTTTCGCTTTATCCATTAATTCCTAACATTTTTCTTTTTCCATCTTTGTAATTCTTTTCTATTTATATATTTTTGGGCTTTTTCTGCTTCTGCTACGGTTCCACACTAGTTGGTCCAGCTGTCCACCGCTTTCCTATAGCTATCCTTGATTAACGACTTTTAATAATGCGCCTCTTGGCTGAACGCCCAGGAGGACCAAGAAACTCCCTTTTTCACTGTATCTTAATTTTCAGGTGTATGTTTTTATACTTTTTAACTTAATTCTTCTAACTTCTCTTCTCTTTGTCTATATACCTAACTTTTATCAATAATTTTATGTTGAAAATTTTTTTTTTTTTGGATGTTTTTAATTTTTATCTGTTTTTACCTTTCTTACTTTGTGCACATTTCAATACCTTTCCACTCTTTTCTTGACAAACAGACAGACAAACAAATAGACAGTGTACTTCCTACCCTGCCTGGCGCCTTTTAAACACTTCTTTTACTAGACAGTGTATCCTTACTTTATGAGCGTAATCTCCACGCTATGCACTTCTTGCCCTCTCAGACAAACAAACACACAGCGACTTCTCTGGACCTGGAAATCAGACTCCCCTTTTCTTATCTTTTTATCTCTCAGTTATTGTAGGTTCTTTTACAGTGGGGTATATTACTTTTTCAGAGCAATCATCCAGCGTGTCAGCTTACCAGAGGCTATTCACAAAACAAAATATAAGCAAAAACTGCTTACCTTATTTTTGGCCGGCCTTTGTTTTGTGAATGCCACCGTCAGCGTCCACACCACGGTGATCTCCTGACCCCAGGTCTGTCCTGTTCCGTGACGCCAAATATGTTGTGGATAAAATATGGTTTCTGGTTCTGGTCTGTAATCTTCAAAATCTTGTAGGAGTTAGTCCTCAAAGAATTGTAAAAGTCGGAGTTCCAGGTTTCAGAAGAAGAACTTTATTGAGCAATTCAACAAAGTGAGATGTTCAGCTGAGTCATCTGATCTTACAGTGGTCAGTACACAGATTTTATACATATTTCTTATCGCCAGTGTCCAACCAGTGCTCGTACCGTTATCTCTTACACCTTGCTCCTCCTCAGTACCACGCCACAGTTAAGATCACATGCTCGCAGGCCTTAGTTCTATTGGTGGCGGAACATCACATGTATGGTTTTTTTAAAAATTACATCATACCTGTTTTTTAGTACCTTTCTGTGCCTTGCACAAACGTCATCTAGGTATTTCATGGGTTTCTAGGTACTTTCCATCTCTTCATTGCCCTATGGCCTACTTTTATTTGGGCATTACAGCATTCAGACTCAAGCATCAGCATCAGATAGAGGAGGTAGGATTCTCCAACAGTAGCTCAGCTCTTAGCCGCACATGGCTACCACCAGACCTACAAACAGTGTAGGGACAAATAAAAAAAAACGTAAAAGCGACTACAGAACCATAAAGGACCACAACGGCCGGAGTGGTGCAAACAGAAGAACGTAGAAGTTGTTCGACCAAATGGACGCTATCTACGGAAGTCGACCTGCGAGCAATGGGAGGGAGGGTGTCCTGGACTCGGCCACCTCGGGCTGCGTTTCCCAAAAGCATCGTAAGCCTAAGTTGATCGTAAAAACGATCATACGACTGATCTTAATATTATGGTCTGTTTCCCAAAAGCAGCACTTGAAAATCTTCGTAGAACTACGAGTGCTCTGGAGTAATCGTAAGTAAGAAGACAGATTTAAGAGGTCACCTGCAGGACAACTGGCAGATTACACTTTTATCTTGATTTAACAGATTACACTGCAACGTACGTATAATATACAGGTTTTGATTGTACTTTATTGTACACTTTGTTGTACTCGTGTTTTGTTTAAATGAATAAATGAAATAATTAAAAAGGGAAGAAAAAAATAGAAATACACATCTAAATTAAACGAATGAACAAAAAACAAAAAATCATACAATAAGTAATCTGGAAAATATGCTTTAAAGACCAGGCAAAATAGGGATGAATTCAAAAAAATCTGTCAATGACTTGCTGACGTGCACGAAAACCAGACATGTATTGGGCATTTCTTGCGGACCTCCTTCTCTGATCTTTGAACACGGTTGCAGTTAGTTTGCAATGTGACAATGTCCTTCCAGATGTTTTGTTTTTCTTTATTTGTATGGTGTCTTTTAAATCTGTTAAAAATAAAATCTTTGTTTCCCTCTATCTCCTCTAAAAGGACATTCATTTTATCTTTTTGAAAGGTCTTTTGTCAGCCTGTATAGGTGTTTTATATCCATATAGACTTGTCTTGATTTCGAATACACAACAAATGACGATTATTAGGTTAAACGTTCAGAATACGATTCCATATAAGGTTATATTTCAGCACTTCGCGAATGGACAGCGACGCTTAAGTAGCACATAGAACGCGTTCTCGCGCGTTCATGTTAAGTGCATTTTTGGGAAACACGCGTGGAATTGGGACGAGCATTCGTAACCTTGCACGTAGAGAGCGCTCTTAAGAGCTAAGATACATCGTTATCGGGAAACCCGGCCCACCTCGTTGTTGAAGAACTCACAACTCCCCCAAAACAGAGAGGAAAACTGTAAAGGTACTTTATTGTTGAGTATAGTAGTTAAGATCTTGTGAAACTCTGCCCAAAACGGTTTGATTTTTTGGCATTCCCAAAATACATGCCAGTGATCAGCCTCCCGAGCGCCACACAGCCTCCAGCATTTAGCACCACCTGGGTCAAAATATGCTTTTTGCTTTGGTGTTATAAAAAAAACGAATAAGACATTTCCGGTTAAACTCACGCCATATATGAGAGTTTGTACATTTCCATTGAAACTCACATATATTTAACCAGTCATCTGTAGATATTGACACATTGCTTTCCTTTTCCCATTTTTCTTTTATGTAGTCCGTGGAATGGGTATTTTTCACCAAGAAACCTTTGTTAAACTTAGAAATAACCCCTTTAACAGTAGCATTTTTATATGCACTCAATATTATTTTTAATATCGTGTCACAGAGTGACGAAAAGGCAAGGCGGAACCTTCCTTCGAGCAAGGACGTTCCCCCATCGGAGCACTTCCGGTGAAACACCGGGCCGGGTCCGGTTTTACACGCGATGGCCTATCGCAGGATAATGGATTGAGAAATGAGTGTCAGCTGTGAGAAGTGAAGCAGGCGATCAGCGATCGGAACACGTGTCTCAATAAGGGATATAAAAAGGCATTTTGGTGGAGGAGAGACCTGAGAAGGGAAAGAAGCGGCTGAGATAGAGTGGGAACAGGACAGATGATTGCAGTCTTGGCGGATGCTATGAAGGAGAACATTCATGGACTGAAGAATTGATGTGCACCGATCATTCCGGGTACAGTTAAGTACCACGATCACGCTGATGACATTTCCAAAAGCCTTCTGATGTTACCTGTGCGCCTTAGCCTGAAAGTTAACCCCAGGGTTGTTGTGATCTCTCGAGGCTCGTGTTTCTGCCGACATTTATTACTCTTTTATTACTGCTCTTAAAGTCATAGTTCCATGGGAACGGAGGAAACTGGATGAATACTGGAGTGAAGGCCTTAATTCATTGTACGTGTGAAGATTGCAGTGTCTGTGGTGATGTAAGCACGTTTAAAGTCTTGAGAGTTTGATTTGAATACACGAGTGTGGGAAGAACAGTTCTGTCTTTAACCATAACTTCGACCAGTTGACTTGTTATCCCCGTGGGACGCTGGGCCGTATTAACTGTGAAGTGTGTACCAAGCTGGAAAGAGCCATTATTCTTCCCGACGTGCTGGTGTGATTTGAAGAGGAGTTCCTACCCATCTGGTATGCTTTGTCTGTTCTAAGGAGGGTGTGTACCGGCACGCTGACTGTTGTCTGTTCTGCAGATTCACTGAGAAGGCCCTTACTTGAGTGCTGGTCACCGTCTGCCCTGCAGCTTCACTGTGAAATTACTCACCCGAGTGCTGTCCACCGTCTTTTCTGCAGGTTCACTGAGAAGGTCCTTACCTGATTGCTGTTCATCGCTGTGAAGTTACTCACCCGAGTGCTGTCCACCGTCTGTTCTGCAGGTTCGCTGAGAAGGTCCTTACCTGATTGCTGTTCATCGCTGTGAAGTTACTCACCCGAGTGCTCTCCACCGTCTGTTCTGCAGGCTCACTGAGAAGGTCCTTACATGATTGCTCTTCAACGCTGCGAAGTTCCTACCTGAGTGCTACCTACAGTTTGTCTTGAAGATCCGCTGTGGAGCTCCTTACCTGCTTACTGTTCACTGCTGTGAAGTTCTCACCTGAGTGCCGTGCACCGTCTGTCTGGAGGACTGCTGTGGGATCCCTCACCGCTGCCCGCGTCAAGGAGTGCCTCTTACTTCTCTGCCATCGTAAACTATCTTGAAGATCAGCTGTGGAGCTCCTTACCTGCTTGCTGTTCACCGTTGTGAAGTTCTCATCTGAGTGCTGTACACCGTCTGTCTCGATGATCTGTTGTGGAGTCCCTACCTGAGTGCTACCTACCGCCTGTCTTTGAGATCCGTTGTGGAGTCCCTCACTTGGGCGCCGCTCACCGTTCGTCCTCCCGATTCATTGGGAAGTTCCTTACCTGAGTGCTGGTCACGGCCTGTCTGGAAGATCCGCTGAGGGATACCTTACCATTGTCAACGCCAGTGAGAGCTTTCCCTTCCGCAGCCGTTAAAACCCTCGAGACCTTGGGAGACAAAGAAGAGAACGATCAGTTGATGCCCTGTTTTAAGAGACTATCTTAATCTAATAAAGTAACACAGCTTTGTATATTATCACGTCGTCCTGTTTGTGGTGTTCCTCTGGTCCGGGGTGGTACACTTGAAAGGGGCGGCGTTTAAGGCCTGGTTGCCGCTCCGACCTGTGACAATCGGGTCATTAAGGTCTGTTTTAGGTTTAATATTATGTTCAAAATAATTGCGTACTTGCAGGTATCGTAAAAAATCTGAATTTTCCAGATAGTATTCATTTTTCAGATCCTCAAATTCCCTTAATTTTCCATTTTCTGTGATTGAATAAAAAGTTGTTATACCTTTGAAAATCCATGATTTAAAACGATTATCCATCAAATTTGGCCTGAAACCAGGATCAAAAGCACACCATTGAATTATCTGTATTTTATCATTTAACTGATACTCTCCTTTTACTTTATTCCAAATTTTTAATTGGGTTTTGATCCACGGATTTTGCGTATCCTTTATAAGCCTATCTAGGTTGCGTGAATAATGCGTGAATCTGGGGGTCCTTCATGATTGAAAGTTCAATATCTTTCCACCTGGCGTGAAAATTTGGGGAACATAGGTTAATAAAGGGTTTAATTATGGCCGCGTAGTATCCTACTTCAAGATCCTCCTTCAAGATCTGCAATGTTCCCTTTCCAAATAAACCAGGAAATGATTTGATCTATTTCTGAATTCTTTTAAAGTTATTTCTACAGGAAGGACTTGAAATAAAAAAAGATATCGTGGGAGGATATTCATTTTCACACAATAAAATTCTATGACTCAGACTAAGAAAGGAAACAGAGTTCCACCTTTTGATATCTTCTAATTTTTATCCAAAGGGGGCCATAGTTCATCTCTGCAAGCCGTGAAACATTACTTGGTAGGTGTATACCTAAATATTTCAATGAGCAATTATCCCAGCTTAGCTGGAATTTGTCAGTAAGACAGGTTGGGGGGGAGTAATTAAAAGCCAACAATCGAGTCTTTTGTACATTCAATTTATAACCAGAATAACTACCAAATTTTTGTAAGAGGTTCATTTAATTCGGAAATGTACTAGAAGGGTCACTTAAATATATCAAGATATCATCTGGGTATAGAGCTACCTTATGATCCTCCCCTTTTATATTAACTCCCCTGATACTCTCTGTCTGTCTCAGGCATTGTGCAAGGGGTTCGATATAGAGAGCGAAGAGTTAAGGGGAGATGGGGCACTCTTGTCGCGAGCCGCGGTGTAATGTAATAGTGTTTGAAAGATTGCCATTAATTTTTATTTGAGCGGAAGGTTTGTCATAGAGAGTCCGTATGACATTAGAAAAATTTGAATGAAAGCCAAATCGTTCCAGAACTTTGTATAGGAAAGCCCAACTGACTCAGTCAAGACTGAGTCAAAGGCTTTTTCCGCATCGAGGCTTACCAAAAGGGCTGTTAACGTATTGTGTTCTATATGGTCCATAATATGCAATGAGCGTTTAATATTATCCTGCGTCTGTCTTTGTAAAATAAAACCAGCTTGATCGGTATGTATGAGCTGGGGTAATATTTTTTCTATTCTTTTAGCAAAAATGGCTGTAAATAACTTATAATCAGCATTTAGCACCGAAATAGGTCTGTATGATCCACAGTCTGAAAGATCCTTTCCCTCTTTAGGAATAATAGAGATGACTGCTTCCCTCCAGGAGGGCGGCATCTTTGAATCTTTAATAACAGTATTGCAGGCCCTAAGAAGGCTAGGTAACAGCTCAGTTCGAAATGCTTTATACCATTCTGAAGGGAAGCCATCTGGGCCTGGTAAGCATAAGGTACGACTGACTAACATCACGACAAAACGTGAGAAAGCACAGCAAGTATTGCACACTTAAAAGAGTCTTCTCTTTTGCAACTTTATTTTGCCAGTTCTGTTGAAATCAGACCTCTTCACAGTATATTCTAACGTCTGCGATATAGCCTATATACACCTCACTTGGCTAAGCTCTCAACAACGCTAAGTTACTGCGCTGACATCATCGTAACTGAACTTTCACAGTTCAGTAACATTAATCTTTAGAATAATATCCAGAATATATATCAAATGAAATTAATATGATTTCCTTTACAGAATTCTAAACATATTCCTATTCTAGGAAATTATGAAATTATAAAATAATCACTAAAAAAAAAGCGTCTAAACATTTTCTTTCCTATCTTCACAATATTAATCAACAATGTCTCCACAATGGAACACATGGTGGAAGATAAGTAAACAGGTAAGTATTTTCGCACACATCATACATTACAGGGTGGTTATAACATATTATCTCTCAGTATTCTTTTTTTCCTTTGGAAAATTTCTCATGGCAACAATACAAAACTAAGTGTCCATAGTCCATTAGTATCAAATGGTGAATAATCCATTGAAGTATTGGTGGGCCCCCCAATTGTCACAAAGGGACAAGGAAAATACCATATACACCCAAACTTATGTCTACATATTCCAAAGCCATGCATTTAGTAATCTATACCGTAAGTGTACACACAACTACTGTTCTAGTAAATACTATTTGTATATTACACTACTGTCTTAATTCCAATATACTAGGATAATAACCCATTTCTGTACTTATATTACTTAAAGGGGTGGTAAAATGCCCTTTTCACAAGATGTAAAATAAATCTCTGATGTCCGAGTGTGTGTGTGAAGTTTTAGTACAAAATACCCCACAGATATTTTTATATAGCATTTTAAAGTTGTTGCTTTTTGAGGGTTAGCCAAAACGCACCGTTTTGTGCCTGGCCCTTTAAATGCAAATGAGCTGCTGCAGAGGGCGGGGTTTCAAGAGCTTGTGCGTGTTACCAGGGCTGCGTTCAGCCCCGACAAAACGTTGCACAACGTTTTTTAAACAGAAACGGTGATGCGTTGAACACACTGTTCTGATGACACAAGAGTTGCAACTGTGGCAGCTGAGAAGGCCATTCTTTGTGTTCTTTGTGAAGAATTTTCAGAGCCTGATGAAGTCGGTATAAATATGTGTTTAATACTACAAAATATGCCCGATGTTACAGTTGCTGCACTTGCCGCCCAGAACACAAGAGAACATCCCAATTGAGTGAAGGGATTGCTGAAACTGAAATGGAAGCACACATCTTACCTAATTCAGACTAAAACACATCTATTTAGCCTCACATACTGACTTTATTTGTAGTTCATGAATACGGTTTTAATACCCTGTATTTTCTTTCTCATTTTTAGCAAAAGCACTTAATTACCATTGTTTATTTATATACCAAATGTCATATATTTGCAATGAAGCTAAAAATATAATCAACTACATCATTATGTTGATATCCTATATTTTTACAATAAAACTTCCGACAAACATGTCTTCTAATATCCTCAGTTGTTGCGTATACCAAGCTGCATCAAACACATTTGTAAATTACTTTTCTTGAACCCATTGTGCGAGTTCACTTTTAATACCGCGTGCTTTATATACATGTTGCTGCTGATTGGACTGCAGTTCTGTATCTCAAACCCTGATGCATACCGGTGCTCGCCGTTTCCAGGAAACATGACGTTCAACCCGGAAACCGTAGCAAAACGTTGGGCACTGTTTTGAACTTGAACGTGCCCCAGCTCAATTACCTCACGCAGACACACTAAAATCACAGAAACTGTTCTGCCTTTAATGTTAAAATGGAGTCAGACAAAGATGGAGAGACTCAAGAAGAAGTGACAACATGTGGAATGCAACAGGACATCTCTGAATGGTTAGTTGATGAATTTATGTTGCTGATGTGGAGTTAACTATATTCAATTAGCATATTCTAATTGTTACTGTTTCTAATTGCTACTGTTCTCCTTGTATCTTCTCCCTCTCGGAAACATTTAAAAAAAAACATGGTATTTCCTGCCATTTTTATGCGGATGACTCGCAAATATACTTACCCCTGAGAAGAAAAGCAAATAGTTCCCTGACTCCTCTACTTGAATGTCTCAAGGATATTAAAGCCTGGATGTCTTTTAATTTTTTAAATTTAAACGAAGGAAAAACTGAGGTCATCGTTGTGGCGAACAGGACGGCCGAGGGACGTGAGAGAATGGCGCGAGGCCGGTGGTGCGATTGCTAATGAGCAACACCTGTGAGGCACACCGGTCTCGCATCTCTCACGGAGGAGCGGAATCATAAAGGAGGAGCGACGACGTTGATGATCGAGAGAGGAACAGGCCTGTATTTAAGTTGTTGTGTTTATGTATTTTATTTTAGCCAGCAGTCGTCCGTGAGGGACTGCTGGCAGTTCCTTATGTTTATTTTCGGTAGCCAGCAGTCGTCCGCGAGGGGCTGCTGGCGGTATTTTGATTGTTTGTTTTATTTTAAATAAATTATATTTTGATGGTTCGCCGGTTCCCGCCTCCTTCCTCCCTCTTCCCGGGTTTCGGCACCAGTGTAGCAATGTTCAGGGAAGAAGGAGGCGGGAACCGGCGAACAATTAAAATATAGTTTATTTAAATAAAACAAACAAACGAAAATACCGCCAGCAGCCCCTCGCGGACGACTGCTGGCTACCGAAAATAAATATAACTGCCAGCAGCCCCTCGCGGACGACTGCTGGCTAAAGTAAAATACAAAAACAAAACAACTTAAATACAGGCCTGTTCCTCTCTCGATCATCAACGTCGTCGCTCCTCCTTTATGTTCCCGCTCCTCCGTGAGAGATGCGAGACCGGTGTGCTTCACAGGTGTTGCTCATTAGCAATCGCACCACCGGCCTCGCGCCGTTCTCTCACGTCCCTCGGCCGTCCTGTTCGCCACATACCCCCATCGCCCCTCACAGGCCGGGGGGTACCCACGAGCCTGTGCCTACTCCCCCCCCCCGGCGGCGGCGATCCCTGGGGAGTATGGACAGACAAACCGAGGGAAACGGAGACGGAAGCATGAGGAGCGACAGATCGAGAGAGGGGAGAGAGGAAAAAAAAAAAAAATTTGTTGTGGCAAAACTTCTGTTAAACATCATCACTGCGTAAGAGACACTCAGAGTCAAATTAATAAAAAAAAGAGAAGTATTTATTCTTGCAAGAATAGGCCCAGTCGCCAACACAGCAGTTACCCTGTGAAGTGAGTGACGCGCACCAGGAAGACATGAGACAGTCTTTATACTCTTTTCAAGGTTCCTCCTCACAGCAGCTACCCTTTCACCCACTCAGATAAGGTCCCCACTGCTGTTCAGTTTCTACTAAAGACACAACCTGGCCCTGAAATAAACTAGACAAATCTTGACCATTCCTAAGGTCAAGAGGTCCTGTCCCATATATTCCTGAAACGTCACGCACAAGCACGTACACACATATACTTTTACACATTGAATAGGTTCAATCCCTTATGATATCTGTTAGGAATAAATGACTTTTAAAATTTCTACAACAATTCCCCACTTTTTATCATTCTGATTACCCATAATCACAATAATAAACAAAAAGACAAATTTTAAGTCATATCATCACGCTACTCTTCATCTCTGGTTTTCACATAACTGATCACTCTTCATAAACATTTGTGAAATATTATTTAGAAAAGAAAAAGCTTAGGCTGTTTTGCAAGGATAGTCCCTTAAATATTAGCAAGCAAGTAAAGAATTTAATTAAAGCCGGGCTAAATGAATAGGCACTGCTATTGCACTCTCGACCTAGATCGAACCCTCAGTCACCTCAATTAAATAAGAAATAGTGTACAGATTACTTAGGAAAACAACACCATCAATTCACACTGGTTATTTTAGCAGGTCATCAAAAATACAAAGAATAAAAGTAGAATAGAATCCTTCATTTCAAACCCTCTCCTTGTACGCCACCTCGTAACACGGATGACCGCTGTTTGTAACCTTCTTTAAATCTTTGCCCTCAATCTTTCTCAGAAAATAAAAAAAAAGAATAGAAGAAAAACAACCAGAACATACATTTAACACATCTCACTGTAGCTTCCGCTACCTGTCTCGACGCATAATTTTGTTAATCCTTGGGATAGACTGTCATTTTTTTTTATTTTTTTTTTACCAATTAAACAGACAGCAGGTTTTCACCTGTCTCTGTTATCGTATTCACCCATGAATAACAAAATTATCATAACACATACAATCCTAACTCCTACCATTAAGCCTTTTCCATTAAATGTATGTCCATCTCCCGCATTTTATTCACTTCTAATTCAATTTATTAAGCTCTATTGAATGCACTGTTTAACGAATCTAACCAGAGAAGTCTTATAATTTTATCCGTTCCTCTAACCAAATTAGTTGTTCAAAATTAACTCTAATATCTCTAGTACGGACACATCAATCAATAGATTTTCTACATTTACAATCAAATCAATACCTAGTTCGATTCAATCAAACAAATCATCAAAATCATCACAAAAACAGATTCTTCTGTTAAACTTAAACCGTCAGTTGGCAGTTGGTTCCTCCAGGTGTTGATCATCTTGTTCGCCCCACGGACGTTCAGTGTTCGCCAGGGTGACACTTTGCGTGCCGTTGCAATGGTCTTTCCCTCGTAGGCGAGGCAGACAGTTACTAGCACCGTCTTCTTTAAACCTCACTTTCTGCTCTATTGGATGGTTGAGGCCTGTTGGTGTTGTCTAAGGTGAGAGGCTTGGACCCAGGTGTCACACTCTCCAACAATTTTCTGATCCTTACAAGGTCTTCCCTTTTAATCACGACCGCACCCCCACTGGAATGAACCATTCCTTCCCTGCTTTCACCTGTGAATGGAGACCTTAACTATTTTGTTAATGATGCTTGTCTAGCCGCTCGTCCCTTTTGGTGTGACCTGTGGAATCAACAGCCTGAAACATTATCACCGGATAATTTCTTGCTCATTTAATAGCACTCAGGGTCCTTTTCCCCTGAAAAACACTCAACCCACTTTGCTCATGTCCACAACACAATATTTATATATTTGGAACAGAATCAGTTCTGTTTGCTGCAATCCATCCTGACATTCTGCAAAAGGAAAATCTTAAGTTATGCGCTGCGCAGGTGTGGAACCTTTCTCCTACAATAATAACCCAGGCCAGGATAGTTAGCCAAATTCATCCATAGCCATCATTTTATTGGGCACATTCTGCCCTGTATCAAAAGTCTGCATGATCTGTAGAGAAAGACAAATGTCGAGGTTATTTTCAGATAGTAAAGTACACGTAGTTTCTTTTGTCTGCTGTGCTGCCGCAGCCTTCGCTGCTGCATCTGCCCTGGCGTCTCCTGTTGAAACAGTCCTGCAATTTTGTTATCAGCGTGTGCGGCACACTTACAGACAGCAACTTTTGTTTGGAACGGCCTTTTACCCAATTAAACCCAGTGTCCTCCCAACATATATTGTCCTTTAGTAACCCATATTTTGTCAATCATTACCATCTCCCTTTTGATGCACGACTCAACTAGTGCATCAATTTAAACTAATTTGATTTGCCATCAACACCAACCCAAACGGCGTCCTTCAGCCAAATTTCCTCCAGACATCTTTCTCGGTCTCTGAAACAAAGTATTACGTTCTTCACTTAAAGCCATAATCTCATCTTTTTATCGAAGTATTTGAAGGGCAACGGCCCTGAGTCTCACACCGAATCCTGCTTTTCAGGCCTGTTGTTTGGTCTCTCAAGTCAGTCATCTACGAACATTTCCAAAGTCATCAATTGTTTCTATCAGGTCAGGTCGTGCTGTACAGACTTGGTCAATGTCAGTCAATCACTTTCCCCCCTTTTCATCCCAATACTCATAAATGTGAGGGGCTCTCTTGCTAATTTCATGTTGACTTAGCCAATATGTCACTGTGTTGTTGCCATCAAATCTGTAACATTTTCATTTATCTCAGCCCATGGCAAATGGTAATCTACAACTCCGCAATTCCAATTTACATCAAATTCTTAAACTGATCCAGAACATAATTCAAATCAACATCATAAAGACAAAGGTAATTAATACCAGACAGAGCTTGATGACCAATCAGTTTAAAGCTCGTCCTTTGTTCTGTATCATCTTTTCACCTACCAGAATTTAGCAGCTTCCTGTAAAATTTGTCATTTGCCAAAAGCCATCCTAGTGGGTAATGACACAATATACACCCCATTCAGACTTAGTATTAGTACCCCAAACTAACACAGTCACATACAAGACAAAGTGCTGTCACCATCACACACACTCATATTAGACACGCATGTTAACTGCTCCTTTTCAATATATCGTCTCTAAAAAGATTTAAATTTTAAGTACGATTTTGAACTTCACATTTTCCTCTAGGTTTACCTAATTTTACATGGTATCTTGACCAGTTTCAAATCATGTCTGTTCATTATTCATTTGATTTTTAGAAAAGGCAGCTGGGTTGTTTTGGTTCCTTATCATTATTTTTCTTCAGCTTGCTCTAGCAGGCCGATAACAGAAAGAAAGAAAGAAAGAAAGACACAGTTACCATCCCTTCCTCCAACTCAGGCAGTCTCTCTCACTATTAACAAATAGTATTTTCCACAGCCTTCTAAGACTGTAACTTAGACAAAATTTAAATTCATTACAATAACCTTTGACCATTCATCTTTGTTATGCAGACCTTTCTTAAATCTACGAAAGCTGTCTTCATCTTTAGTCACCACCATATCTACTGACCTTCAGGAGTTAAAACTATGTTATAGACATATTAGTTAAAAATCAACACTTCTGTACATTTTCTTGCCTATAAGGCAACCAATACATACAAGTTTGCTACTGTCTCCACAACAAATAATGGCAATCCCCTCCTGGGTCAGCTGGCTCTTGAAAGGCCATTGGCTCTTTACCTATAATTTTCTTCTCCTCAGGGTGTTGTCCCCCTGGCATAGTTGCAGACACTTGTCATAATGAAAAACAAGCCATACAACCAATGCGGTTTCTTCCTGCGAGTGGTATAGAGGAAACTCACATTTTCTGGGTCAGACTGCCGTAACTCCTCACAGCGCATCTCACCTCTCAATGCTCTGCTGACCCCAGTGGCCTCCAGTAATCAGCCCTCAACTCTCATACCTTTCTCACGTATAACACCTCCATCCGGAGATGTCCAGTGTTTGTGACCCCCTGCGTTGGGCTGTCCCCTGGCCAGGAAGATCATCCCGTCATTGAGTAGCCACTCGTACACACTGGTGACCGCTTTTTCCCATCACACAATCAGTTTTCTTCAACAGAACTCAGCTGTTTTCTGGAGCTTAGGAAAGGCACGTTCAAGAGTCACCAGAGCCATTCCGATTGCCTAATAGTGTTCACACAGGGAGACAGGTTAATAACAGCAGTATTTAATCACTTAAATCCATTAACCATCTTAATCATCAACCTAGCTACTTAGATTATACTCAGTGAATTTAGATCACAGCCATACATTCAGTGTACTGTTACTGTACATCTGTAGCCGTAGCCTTCGGCCCTGTTTCATGGTGGAAACTTAAAGAAGTTACTGGTCCTCTATCGTTTAAGATCTGCATCATTATTTTAAAGACTTCTTTAAAGTCATTCAGTTTTACATTTAAAACATTCTCAAATACAAATTGCCCACTTAATGGCAATGATTTATTTTAACATCTCTGTGTCTGATTTTCAACCGAAACACTGTGCTTTTACTATAAATAGCTTATTACTTATGACACAGGCTCAAATAACAGCTTTTAGCTGACATGATTGAGAGAGACTCTGAGACTTTCAGGACTGGCACACTGTACCTTCATAAACTTCTAACATCAAACTCTATCTACCATCTTTTAACTCTATCCCAGCTTAAGGCATATTTGCCAGAAATTACATGTGTTTCCAAATAAACATTTTTATAGTTGACTTTTGCCCATATCTCATGGAATTTAGACATTAAAAATTTCCACTCAGATTGAGTCTCTGTCGTACTGGCGGTTTTCAGCCACAGCAGACATCAGATTCAGATAAGCGAGCTGTTTCATTACAGCCAATATCAAACTTATCTTTTGAAAGCAAAACATCAGCTTCTGGTTCTTTCATGGTCAAAACACTAACAGAACACATTTTACATTTAACAACTGTTAATCCAGTAGCCTATTACTTCTACTTATTTGATCTTAAATACAAATAATTATTCTAGTTCTCAATTACCATAACTTAATATCTGACTTCAACGTTTTTTCTAGGAGTTTATCACTCTCCAATCGGGATTCATACTAACTTTGACAAGGCTACTCTGCATCTTTTGCAGTTATTATAAATCATCCTTTTAGTTACTTTTATATATTTTGCAACTTTCATCAAACTGTTTCACTGTTTCAAAAAATTACTATTATAAATCTTTTCTTCAAAAGGATTCACTTTAAGACTTCAATCTTTTGACCCTGTTTTTATCTCTTATTCTTTCTCAGACGAAAATGTTAATGTCGTCATTTAAACACTGATCTACTTTCAGACCCACATTATTACCAGAAATGTGTCACTATCACATTTTCAAACACCTTCTTGGTGGGCATTTACAGTTACGTGTTAAATGGTCCTGCTGACCACAATTAAAGCACTCTCTGTCGGCTCCAACTTACTGCACATCACTGAAGCAGTGTGTCCCATTCAGGAATGCAAACAGAGCTGATAAGCAGTTCTCTGTATTCTTTTACAATCCACCAGTGGCGGATTCAATCCCAATAGCCGAATCATAATCTTTATCATTATTATTGGCCGCACATCAATTTTCTTAAGCTGCATAAGTTGTTTGCACAAAGTTCTCATTTAACTTTAGTCATACTTGTCCAGGGAAATGATCCCTGACCCAGAATTTCCATTATAAAATAGACATCTTTTGCGTCAATTACTTAATATCAACAAATATCCGACATTATACATTATTGATTTCCAGAATCTTTGGTCAAAGTTGTCTTTACATTTTACTAATTTGGTATTATCAGCAACAACACTGATTACAAGACAAGTATATATTTAACGTCCGGAAGCCGGGCTGAATAAGCAAACACTGTTGTTGTTCTCCCAGCATAGCTGGACCCTCAGTCACTCCTCAGATATTAAATACAGACATCGTCTACAATCATAAATACCAGGCTATATGCATTCGTTTTTTTATAAAACTATAATTTCCATAAATTCTGTCAGACATTTTATTTTCAGCACATATAGGTTTCCACTATATGTCTTCTCAATCTTTCCCTACATGCCAGTTCCTTCTGTATCCTCTCCTTTCTTTTCTCTACATGCCAGTTCCTTCATTATCTAACCAGTACATGATTGTTTAACTACAATCCCCACACACACATATCTCACACACCAACCTTCTTGTTTTCCCTTCACTTCCCTCTTCCATCAAGTTTCTCACTTACAGTTCCACTCTATTTCTATCAGTCTATCACTCTATTTCACACAGACAGCCTTATTGCTGCTTGCTACTTCAATCCTTATCATATACATTTAAGTTCTATAGACATCTAATGTCATGCATCCATTTACTGGATGCATAAGTAAAACCCTATTTCTCTCTGCAGTTCGACTTTTTTTTTTTTTTTTTTTTTTCTCAATGTCTAACATACATTTTCCCTCATAATATTTCCTCATTTGAAAAAAAAAAAAAACGGTGTGTCAAATTTGGCAATCTTGCTCTGAGATTTTCCCATACTGGCTGTTTCTGTTACTCTGTGGATTTTTGTTCGACGCTGCGTCTACTAATCTGATGGACGTCTCCACCAGATCTGATCCACTTACCCTCAGACCAGGCAGGGCGCACCCAGTGCTTTCCTGACGGATCGATTAACTCCCAGTAAACTGCTACGTGAGTATCCCTCGATTTGCAAAATCGCACCCCGTGCCTTATTTTGCAAATACGCTCCTCACGCAGTTAGTCCCACTGCATTAACCCTTGACCCGCCCGTAAGTCTCAACCGACCCCCAATTGACTGCCGTACGAAGCTCACTCGATTTGCAAAACCGCACCCCGTGCCTTGTTTTGCAAATACGCACTTTCGCACATTCCTAGCAGTGTTGTACCGGTGCTCTTGACTTACACCAAAGAAACGAACAGACCCAGCCACTATGGTTTTACCCACAATTGAATAATATTTTAACCCAAAATAAAATATTTTAGCCGTCTCTTACCAGAGATGTCTTGGATTGCCACGGGTTCGTTCTCATTTGATTCCAGTGGAGCCTCTCCTGGCCCTGATAGCGGCCGGCCCCTCTCTCTGAAACTTACGAGGTAGAGCTGGAACTGCTCAGTCCAGGTGGCCAAACACCGTCCGCTCTCAGGTCCAGAAGGCACTTCCAAGGAATCCCACTCTTCTGACACCAAATTGTTGTGGCAAAACTTCTGTTAAACATCATCACTGCGTAAGAGACACTCAGAGTCAAATTAATAAAAAAGAAAAGTATTTATTCTTGCAAGAATAGGCCCAGTCGCCAACACAGCAGTTACCCTGTGAAGTGAGTGACGCGCACCAGGAAGACATGAGACAGTCTTTATACTCTTTTCAAGGTTCCTCCTCACAGCAGCTACCCTTTCACCCACTCAGATAAGGTCCCCACTGCTGTTCAGTTTCTACTAAAGACACAACCTGGCCCTGAAATAAACTAGACAAATCTTGACCATTCCTAAGGTCAAGAGGTCCTGTCCCATATATTCCTGAAACGTCACGCACAAGCACGTACACACATATACTTTTACACATTGAATAGGTTCAATCCCTTATGATATCTGTTAGGAATAAATGACTATTAAAATTTCTACAACAATTGGTCCGGTTCCCACAACGCGCTGCCATCTGGTCCCCCACCAGCTGTGCGCTCTTCTCCGCGGTGCCTGCCGGTGACGCTGGGTAGCCCTCGGTGGACGGCTCGAAGCTCCTCCGCCGCCCGGTGGACGGCGACGGCTCCTCGGGTGCCTTGGGCAGACGGGAGGAGTCCCCCACTCCCTGCTCCTCCCCTTCACTGGTGGACGGCAGCAGGCTCCGGCCCACGGCGAGCGGCGGCGACTCCTCCTCTCCCTCCCGGATGGCAGCCGCCCCTCCAATACCCAGGCGGCCGGCAGCGAGCTCGACCGTCCCACCGGCAACTCACTCCAGCGCACCGCCTCGAGGGTCCGTGGCCGCGAGTCCCCCGCTCCTTGCTCCTCCCCTCACTCGGCGGATGGCAGCAGGGCTCCGGCCCACGGCGAGCGGCGGCGACTCGCGCACCATGCTCGATGGCACCGCGGATTCCCCACATCGGCGAGGACTCTCTGACAGCGCGTTCCTCCCTCTTCCCGGGTTTCGGCACCAGTGTAGCAATGTTCAGGGAAGAAGGAGGCGGGAACCGGCGAACCATCAAAATATAATTTATTTAAAATCAAACAAACAACCAAAATACTGCCAGCAGCCCCTTGCGGACGACTGCTGGCTACCGAAAATAAACATAAGGAACTGCCAGCAGTCCCTCGCGGACGACTGCTGGCTAAAGTAAAATACAAAAACAAAACAACTTAAATACAGGCCTGTTCCTCTCTCGATCATCAACGTCGTCGCTCCTCCTTTATGCTTCCGCTCCTCCGTGAGAGATGCGAGACCGGTGTGCCTCACAGGTGTTGCTCATTAGCAATCGCACCACCGGCCTCGCGCCGTTCTCTCACGTCCCTCGGCCGTCCTGTTCGCCACATACCCCCATCGCCCCTCACAGGCCGGGGGGTACCCACGAGCCTGTGCCTACTCCCCCCCCCCCCGGCGGCGGCGATCCCTGGGGAGTATGGACAGACAAACCGAGGGAAACGGAGACGGAAGCATGAGGAGCGACAGATCGAGAGAGGGGAGAGAGGAACAGGCCTGTATTTTAGTTGTGTTTTGTTTTTGTATTTTTTTTTTGCCAGCAGTCGTCCGCGAGGGGCTGCTGGCAGTTCTTTATGTTTATTTTCGGTAGCCAGCAGTCGTCCGCGAGGGGCTGCTGGTGGTATTTTGGTTGTTTGTTTTATTTTAAATAAATTATATTTTGATTGTTCGTCGGTTCCCGCCTCCTTCTTCCCTGAACATTGCTACAATCGTGTTTAGACCCAGTCAGGTTTGTGATTTCACCCCCGTAAACCTTGGTTCCCTGCAGCAATATGTAAAGCCAGTAGTCACCAATTTTAGGCATCAAAATTGACAGTGATTTTAAACTTGACAATGTCAGGATTCCATCCACGTCACGATCGCCATCGCCGCCCACTCATTCCCAATCACCCAGTCGGACACTCCCCGTTCTCAATCACCTGATTACTAATCACCGTCACCTGTGTCCCATCACCCACATGCACTATAAAGCACTCACCTTCACTGCAGTCACTTGTCTGGTCTCGTCTATAAATGGATCACAGACTCTCCTTCAAACCAACCTGCTACTTACCAGCGTCCCGATCCATCCATCCATCCATCCCTCCATCCATCCATCCATCCATCCATCCATCCATCCATCCATCCATCCATCTCCAATGTGACTGCTTCCTACCCATCTGCAAGAGAGAAAAGGAAATTATCTTTCAGCTAAGCCTGTTTAATGTTTCTAAATCATTTGATCCTTTCCTGTTATCACCGAGTTATCTCTGTTATCTCTGAGTTTCCATCTGCACAAATAAACGTTAAATACTTACCATCCAGTCTGTTCCTTCTGTGAGCCCTGACAGACAAGCAGATAAATACGGTGGTCAAATCCAGTATTTTATTATTTGAGGCTTTTATCTAAAATTAAACCTTTTGATCTTTTTGAGCATGTAATTCATGCTTTTGTCTCGACCCGTTTGGACTACTGTAATGCACTTTACATTGACGTGCATCAAACCTCCCTTTCACGCCTACAGTTAGTCCAAAATGCAGCTGCTCGTCTTTTAACAGGAACCAGGAAACACAAACACATTACCCCCATTTTGGCCTCGCTCCACTGGCTCCCAGTACATTTTAGAATACATTTTAAGATTTTTATGTTTGTTTTTAAGTCACTTAATGGGTTGGCACCTCAGTACATCTCTGAGCTCCTGCACACTTACACCCCGTCAAGGTCACTGAGGTCTGCTGATCGGCTGCGGCTGAATGTGCCCAGGACAAGGGGCACGTTTCCTACTACTTAATTCTGAAAAAACAGAGATTCTAATTATTGGACAAACTTCCTCACGTACTAACCTAGAATACTGTCTAACACTTGATGGCTGCTCTGTTAAGTCTTCGTCGTCGGTTAGGAACCTGGGTGTGCTCTTTGATACCAATCTTTCATTTGAAAGTCATGTGTCTAGTATCTGTAAAACAGCATTTTTCCATCTTAAAAATATATCTAAATTATGTCATATACTCTCATTGACAAATGCGGAACAATTAGTTCATGCGTTCATGACATCAAGGCTAGATTATTGTAATGCTCTACTGGGTGGTTGCCCTCCACTCTTAATAAACAAACTACAGCTGGTCCAAAACACCGCAGCTCGAGTTCTTACCAGAACCAGGAAGTATGACCATATTAGCCTGGTTCTGTCAACACTGCATTGGCTGCCTATTAAACATCGTAAACATTTTAAAATATTGCTGATTACTTACAAAGCACTAAATGGTTTAGCTCCACAGTACTTGAGCAAGCTCCTAACGCATTATAGTCCTTCACGTGATCTCAAAATTCGGGCCAGTTGATAATACCTACAATATCAAAATCGACTGCTGGCGGTAGATCCTTTTCCTATTTAGCACCAAAACTTTGGAACAGTCTCCCTACCATTGTCCCTGAAGCAGACACACTCTGTCTATTCAACGCTGAATTAAAAACACATCTCTTTGGCGTAGCTTACACATAACACAATATAGACTTCTATAATTCAATGTTAGGCTGCATAGATTAGGTCAGCCGGAACCGGGAACACTTCCCATAAATCCTGATGTACTCCTTACATCATAAGAAGAATGGCGTCTACGTTAATATTAGTCTCTCTGTTTATCCCGAGGTTTACCGCAGTCCGCTGGATCCAGGCCGTATCCAGATCTGATGTGCCAGGCCATCAGCCCTGTGAAGGCCTCATCGACACGACAGGCATCGGCACTGATCCTCAACAAACTCGTCTCCATGCCGGCGTGATGACTCCGAATTCCAACCAGATGGAACTGGATAATATTCTGAATGCTCTGATCCAATCTGACTTCTGACCTGTAATGCTCCCTGAATCATGAACATACACAGTTCGTTCGTTGGCCAGAGGAGAACTGGCCCCCGACTGAGCCTTGTTTCTCCCAAGGTTTTTTCTCCATTCTGTCACTGATGGAGTTTTGGTTCCTTGCCACTGTCGCCTTGGCTTTTGGCTTGCTTAGTAGGGGACATTTAAATATTCAACAATATTATATATTTGCCTTACTTAAGGTGGATGATAATGCGATTTTCTTTTAGGAACAAACTTTGATGTATTATTTTCTTGTTATCACTGTGAACCTGCTTTGATACAATCTGTATTGTAAAAAGCGCTATATAAATAAAGGTGACTTGACTTGACAAGAGGCGACCTCTCTTTTTCAGCAGTTGCCCCCAAACTGTGGAATGAGTTACCTCCACACATTAAAGTTGCGCTCACCCTCCCTACCTTTAAATCTCGTTTAAAAACATATTTTTATTCCCTGGCTTTTGATTCACCATGAGAGCTGTTGTGGTCTTTGTTGTTGCTTTTATTGTTGATGTTATTTGTTTTTATTTTATTTTTAATTTTTTTTGTAAAGCACTTTGGTAACCTTGTTTGTTTAAATTGTGCTATATAAATAAAGTGGATGCAGTGTGACTTTCTATTGCATGTGAAAAGAAGGATGCTAAAGTTTGAACTGACTCACAAATGTCCTCTTATACAACAACTCTTCCTCTTCTCAACATGGACTGCGTGTTCCCGGGGGCGGGGTTTATGTACATTTTAGGGTTGGTAATGTCACTTATCCGGGAGGAATGTTGTGTAGTCCCTACCAGCCGTTTGTTGTAGTCCTTTTCTTTAAAAGCAAATATCTCCCTTTACTTTGAACTTTGAGCATTGTAACTTTGCAGATGTTTGCAGTGAAACAGCAACATTTCACACTAGCTAAAGTTAGAAAAGTGAAATCGTGTTTTACCACCCCTTTAAATAACTGTCCAGATTACCTGTTCTGTATTATGTGTTAGCTCCTACCATGAACTGTAACTTGTAATGGATAAACATTAACAACAAACTAACGAATAAGGTTATCTCGGTGTGTCTTCATATCTATTCATGATAAATGGGATACACAAATGATGATCTGGTAGAGAAGTCACAGGCAGTTCCTGCGGACATCTTCACACCAACATGGCAGGTCTTCAGCTGTTGAAAGGTTGGCTGGCCTAGCTGGTCATAGGGTGTAGACACGCTTGAGCTGCCTAGCTCTCCTTGGCCTGTTTCTCAACATCTCGGTATCACTTCGCTCATCCTCTGATTCAGCAGCCGGAACATCAATCTCCCTCTCAAAGCTATGTCTCTCCTCAATAGGCTCCTCTTTAGGCTGCAACTCCGGTACAAGCGCCCTCTCAGGCCTGTTTCAGTGTCTCTGTTCTCGGACAGAACTCTTCTGCTTCTGCAGTCAGAGGTGTGTCAGCATGTCCCACTGCTGTGCAGAGACGATACTCCTCCTCGCTGGAACTTTCTGTGTCTGTTCGGTAAGTATCATGTCTGGCTGTATGATCCCTTCTTATTGTCCATTTTGCTTTTCTTCTGTTATTTTTCTCTTTAAGGTTAGGTTCATGACATTCTGGCTCTTCAACCAGACATTCTGGCTCTTCAACCAGATAAGGGTATGGTAGAAGTAGGTTACGATGCAACACCCCTCTTCTCCCTGTTCCTTGTAATGGTTCAATCACGTATTTTCAAGTATTTTCAAACTCTTTTCCCTGATCGTGATGTATTTTGGATGGGAAACCAAAACGCATACAATCATCAAAGAGTTTTCTGGCCACTGTCTTCCCAGACTTGTCTTTCGTTGCATAGGCCTCTGCGTATTTGGTAACATGATCCACAATTACAAGTATATAGTCCTCATCCCCTTTACACTTGTCTAAGTGTAGGTAGTCAATGGATATCATCTCAAACGGTGCAGAGGTCTCAATGCTTTGGATAAGTGTCCAGATTATTCTGTTAGGCTTTTTCCTTTTCATGCAGTGACACACCTGGTAACAGTGTTCTATTTCCTGTCTCATTTTTGGCCAAAAGAACAGTTCTCGTGCGAGAGCCACCATTCGATCGGCCCCTAAGTGTCCCATTTCCACGTGGAGATGCTTGTACACAGTAGGCTTCAGGGACTCAGGAACAACTAACTGCATTCTCGCTGGTGTCTCTCTTCTGAGGATGCCATCTCCATCAATCTTTAGACGGGGCCACTCTCGGAGAAGATGTCTCACTGATTCACTTTCTGCCAGCTTGTCTTTATGTTTCAAGAATGCATGTGTTTTTTCAAAGCCAGAGCTCTGCTAGTGGCTAAGTCTGCACTCTGGACAACTCTGATGTCTTCCACTGAAAGAGGCTGGATCGGCTCTGAGATGTTACACCCCTCTGTCAGTGCATTGATGTTACATGTGACAGCAGATATCCAATCAACATCTTGGGTTTTATCTCTTTCCAGAGCTTTACCGCATTCGATAGCTTCCTGAGGGCATTCCTCTGTACACTCTCGCATGATCTCTTCAATGGGATTTTGTCTTTGTGACAGGAAATCTACGTCTCTGTTTGCTGTTCCGGGTCTGTACTTCAATGTGAATCTACAATCCGCCAACTCTGCCACCCAGCGATGCCTTGCTGCATTGAGCTTTGCTGACCTCGTGACGTAAGTCAAGGGATTATTGTCACTATATACAACAAAGTCAGGTGCATGGAACAGGTAGTCACGAAAACGTTCTGTGATGGCCCATTTTAGTGCCAAGAATTCTAATTTGCCAGAATGTAGCTTGTAATTCTTTTTTGCTGGTGTCAATGTCCGTGAGCCATAGGCAATGCCCCTAAGAACACCCTCTTGACGCTGGTACAAAAGAGGCATTCTAAGTACAAAGGGATTTGTGAGCTGATCTACCATTCTGTTCAGTATTTCTTGGTGAATCATTGTCCACTGGACAGGATGGGACGGTGGCAACTGAGCAGACTTACGGCTCACATTCTTTCTCTTTTCGCTTTGCGTCTGTTCAGACTTAGACTTTGTTAACAGTTCGTAAAGAGGTTTGGCTATCCTGGAGAAGTCTGGAATATAGGATCTATAGTAACTAAGGAAACCCATCAGCTTTCTCACCTTTCTCACAGTGGTTGGTGTCTCATGCTTCAGTGCTTGAACTGCTTCCCCCTCTTTGGGATTCATCTTGTATCCCTCTGCAGAGATTAGTCGACTCACATAACAGACCTCACCTTTGAAAAAGTCAATTTTTTTTGGCCTCAGTTTTATACCACACTCTCTTTGCCGTTGCAGTACCTGTCTCATGTTTTGGATGTGTTGTTCAAAGCTTGAGTTAAACACTAACACATCATATAAATACGGGACACACACTTCATCTCTCAGATCTCCCAGGCATCCCTTCATGTAGCGCTGAAAATCTGCAGGCGCATTAGTAAGCCCAAACGGGATCCTCACCCATTCATACAGTCCCCATGGTGTTATGAATGCAGTACAGGGTCTGCTTTTCTCACTCATGAAGCCCTGGTGGTAAGCCTTGCCATTAGGGGTGTGACGAGAAGCTTATCTCACGAGACGAGACACGAGATTGGGTTCACGAGAACAAGACGAGATGAGATTTTTACACAATTTTTCAGAAATCCTCAATGACAAAATTCATGACTGGAAAAATAGTATGCAGGTGCATTTTGCAATGTTTAACTAATAATCTTATAACGTAGACCTGAAATGACATGCATTAGGAGTATGAATTATCAAATGCATTGAAAGAAAACAATATACAAGCACTGTAAAAGGTTTTTATTGACTGGCTTTTCTCCTGTATGATTTCACATTAGTCTCTTCAGACCTTACTGTACATTTAAGAGCTTTCAGAACTTCTGACTGAGGCTGTGTGTGTGACCTCCTAACTGAACTCCTTGAAGTCTTATTAAGTGCAAACAATAAGTGCAAGTGCAACCATAATCAAAGTTAGCACAAAGACTCTTTATAATTGTTTTGAAATTGCTGTTTTATTTTGCACCGGCAGTTATAGGGTTAATGCGGTGAGTTCGGAAAAGGCCGGGTAGAGATAAACGAGGCTGATGTGTTTGTCTCTACATTTGTTCTTGCGTTCCGATTATAAGTTTAGAAACGGAGCCTCCCTTGTCTGTTGTCCTTAAGACATTACAGTAGGCTTCTCTCTCAATATTCGAAGTGCAAACTGAGACCATAGCCGTAAATAAACAGTCCAGAGATGGGTATTGGGAGACGGACTATTGTATGTTCGCGGCCTAATTTGTACGCAATGCACATCAGGGAGCTTGT
Source organism: Meda fulgida (assembly GCA_030578275.1). Classification (NCBI taxonomy): domain Eukaryota; kingdom Metazoa; phylum Chordata; class Actinopteri; order Cypriniformes; family Leuciscidae; genus Meda; species Meda fulgida. The sequence continues at coordinate 2,356,938 of CM060618.1, forward strand.
GTTTTACTTTCACTTTCTTGATCGCGTACTCTGTGTATAGGGAGCAGCGGTGCTGAGCGTGCAGTCTACAAAAGAAGACATTTATCAGACGTTTAGTGTGTTGCGCAACGAATCCTCCGCCATCCTCACGCGAACTGTGATTCGTGCTGCGCTGATTGCAACGGCAACTCGTGCTGGATGAGCAGAGCAGACTTTTACATTTTTTTTTTTTTAAATAAGAATAGCAAACCGATAGTTTAGGCGAATGTGAGTGTAGCGGTGGAATATTCTATGGTAATCTCACCCTCACGCTCAGTCATGGTGATATCGCGAGAAAGCTTTTCACTCGACGGGAAATCTCGTCATGTTTTAGTCTCGCGAGATCTCGTCACACCCCTACTTGCCATGGTCTAATTCTGTGAACCAGGAGTTGCCCCCCAGGTTTTCTAGGATCTCCTGTACGCTCGGTATTGGATGACGATATGGCTGTGTTTTCCCGTTCAGCAGTCTGTAGTCTATGCACAAGAGTAGACCTCCATCTTTCTTCCTGACGCATGAAGAACAAGACTTCTGGATCCAGCCTCGACTGTGTAAGTCCTGTATGTGAGTTTTCACTTCTTGGTAGAGGTTTCTAGGGATTACATTGTATGTTCTTTGCACAGGTACATTGTCTTTTAATTGTATGTCCATTTGCAAATCTTTGATACACCCCGTGTCCCAATCATCCTTTGCAAAAACATCACATTCATCTCTGAGAATTTGTTGTACCTGTGGCCTGTTTGGGCCATGTGCTTGTGTTGTCTCGTTACGTTACCTCGCCCCTTATTATCCTCTTGTCATTATTGCCTAGTTAGCGTCACCTGTTCCCCTCATTAGTTTCTCCCCATTTAATCCCCTTGTGTTTGCTGTCCTGTACCGGTTCATTGTCAAACTTTGTGATATTCTACCTGTGAGTACCCTGTCTAGTAAGAAGTCTTGTGTTAGTTTGCATCTTGTATTTACTTTCAGTTTATTGTCTTGTTCTTGTCAAGTGAAGTCTAGTTTTGTTACCCATTGTTCGTCTTGCCCTCGTTTTGCCCCCTCGTGGGTTTTGTTTTCTGTTCTTAATAAACCTAGTGAGTTTGCATACTATCTGCGTTTGGGTTCATCTGCTCTCGTCATAACAAATAGCTTCACATATAGTTTTATTACCTCGGTCAACCTTTTCCATCAGTGTATCATGTTTGTTCGTCTCACAGTGCTTATTCTTATTGTTTGGTTTGTGCAGGTAGCTTTCCTTTCCACCTTCATCACTAACCACTGCAATTTTGATCAACTTTGCTTTTGATGTAGTTGACAACTTTTTCTTTCTTTCCATTTCCAGAGTGTATGCAGCTGTCATTTTCTCCAAAAGGACTTAATCTTCAACTTTCGGATTCTGTAAGTATGGCTTTATGTCTGCACGGATGGCGTCATCATGGAGGCCTGTGAGTACTGTTTGGAGAAATTGATTTTGGATTAGCTCTGCGCTGTACTTCAAACCAAAGACAGTTTGTTGTTTCAGATCCATGGTTCGCACTAAAAACTGAATAGGTGTTTCTTTTGCATCTTAAGCAGCGCGCGTGAGAGAGTGGTACAAGTCTGTTGCATCCTTCTCAATGTAATGAGTCCATAATATCTATTATGAGAGCTTGCAATGACAGATCAACTCTACTTTCAAGATAACTCTTCAGTTTTGTTCCTGGGACTATAGCTTGAATGACAGCTTCTACGACTTCTCCCTTCTCATATCCTTTTTTCAGTGCTCTTTGGATTTGTCTTTCCAAACTATTGTACGCTAATTTATCCTTTTGATTTGGTTCTCCAATTTCTGAACTTTCACCTTTCAGTAACATTCATCTTTAGAATAATATCCAGAATATTTATCAAATTAAATTACAATGAAATTATAGTGATTTCCCTTACATAATCCTAGGTATTTATTTGAAACAGTGGCTAAACTAACGAAAAAGAAAGCTTCAAGCACAGAAGTTTCCAAGCAACACAGCAGTAATGACTTTATGAACTTCTTCACTTATAAGATCGATAATATCATGGAGAAAATTATAACTATGCAACCGTCTACTACAGCATCTTATCAGGGAGTGCATTGTAATCTCCCTGAGGAAACATTTTATTCATTTGTTGCTTTAGGAGAGGAAAAATTTAGCGAATTCGTTAATTCATCTAAATCGACAATTTGTATGTTAGACCTATACCGACTAATCTACTGAAAGAGATGCTTCTAGATGTCACAGATCCTCTTCTAAATATCATTAATTCGTCTTTGTCTCTAGGATACGTACCAAAAACCTTTAAGCTGGCTATGTTTAAACCACTTGTTAAAAAAACGCAAATTGATCCTACAGAATTAGTCAATTACAGGCCGATCTCAAATTTGCCTTTTCTGTCAAAGATATTAGAAAAAGCAGTATCATCACAACTGTGAATTTCTTGAAAGAAATTATATCTGCGAGGATTTTCAGTCAGGATTTAGACCGTACCATAGTACTGAGACAGCTTTCATTAGAGTCACAAATGATTTGCTCTTATCATCCGATCGTGGTTGTATCTCTCTATTAGTGTCAATCGATCTTAGTGCTGCATTTGACACCATTGACCACAACATTCTTTTAAATAGACTAGAAAACTATGTTTGCATTAGTGGAATTGCACTAGCATGGTTTAAATCATACTTATCAGACTGTTATCAGTTTGTAGCAGTTAATGAAGAGATGTATTATCGATCACAAGTTCAGTATGGCGTACCACAAGGCTCAGTACTAGGACCACAGCTGTTCACTCTGTACATGCTACCCTGAGGAGATATCTCTTGGAAACATGGAATTAGCTTTCACTGTTATGTCGATGATAACCAGCTGTATATTTCTTCACGCCCTGACGGAACTTATGTAAGGAGTCAGCACAGAGGGGAAATACTAATAATCAATAGTAAATGGTTATGATTAATTATGAATATTTGGGTCAGTTAATTGTATTAACTTGATATAGCTAACTTAATATTACCATCAGTTAATCAGTTCATCCAATGAACTCTTTTGATTATTCATTTATTCTAAGAAAAGGGGTATCTTCCATGGCTACAGAAAATAATTATTTCTTAGCATGTACAGCACTTTGAGCATGTAACAAGATCAAAATCGTAAAAGAGACGTTGTCTGCAAGTAGTGAATCAGAACCAAATTCATATTGTGCACCAGTTTTATTAACTAAATAAACATACATACATAAATACATGTATAGGTAAAAGGGTGAGTGATAGCATGGAACTGGAAACCGGAAAGGGAACTATGAAAAGAACCATCGGCTTATTTTCAAAGTACTTCGTTTAAATTGATACTTGCATTTGGTAGTGGGAACAAATCTGGAAGTTGTTGAAAATTGAAGTCGTTGATGGTTCCGTGAGTGTTCAAATGTGGAAGTTGGTTGAGAGTTCTCTCTCTCCATGAGCACATGGCTGGTCGGGTCAAGGCCTGGGGCCCTGGGCCCTGCTGAGGCCACGCCGAGCAGGAGGTCGGAGGTTGGAAGAGTTGATGGTTGGAGCCGTTGTGCCGAACTCCTGAGATTGTCCTTGGTTCTGTTGTGGTTGAGAGAGTCTTCTCTCTCCTGAATGAGCACATGTGAATCCAAGCCTAGCAGGCTGTGGTCTCTGTCAGCAGCGGCTGCTCTTAGGGAGGGATATAAGGGACCAATAAAGCTTTCTGTCAGTAAAGTTAATCAAAGAACAAAGGGAACAGAGACAATGACTCACTGGCTCTTGACTAAAGAACTTTTGAAGCTTTAATTAGGATTAGTCTATATTAATTAATCATTTATGCAAACTGTTTGATAACTTTATAAAAATTGTCCTAGGCCTACCTGTTAAGGGCACAGGTAAAAATGACATTTATTTTATACAATTGTACTATTGAGACAAATAACAAGTTTGCAGTAATGCAAAGATTTCACTATTTATTTTTGTAAAAAAATATTATTTTAAAATTGAAAACAAAGTGCATTTAGTTGTTTTTAGTTTGAGTTGAGAAATACACATTTCAGCATTATCACTAATCTGTGTGTGCATTTTACTTGAGGACCAAGCAAGTTGACTCATGAAACCATTTGTTTATTATATCGCAATCGCAATATTGACCTCAATAATTGCAATATGACATTTTCCCCAAATCGTGCAGCCCTGAATACACAACCACCTCTGGAAAAACTGCAGCGGTCACAGACGACATGGGCAGAGCAAACAGGATTTGCCTTATGCCTTTAAAAGCGTACTGGAGGAACTGTAGTTTAACCATTTTTTGGAAATTGCTATTCCATTCATTATTGACTTATTAACCAAAATCTGGTGCAAATATGCAAAACATGTGATTCCAGAGATGTCTCTTATAATCTTTATTAAGTTTATTAAGTTAATTTCTTTGTTAAAGTGAGAATTAATTATCCAATCTTTATAAAAGTCACTTTTCCGAAGAAATTAAGGTTTTGGCTGGTTAGCATGTCCCATGTTAGCTCCTGTTAGTCTGTCATGAAATGCCCCGGGACACGAAGGTCGAGGATCCAAACACAGTATTTATTAAAAGGGTAATCCACAATCGTAATCCACATCCAGGCAAAAGGTCATTCACAAACAAACAATCACTGAGTTAAAGGTCGAGGCAAACAGAGAAATCCAGTGGAACAGGCAGAGAATCAAAAGAACCAGGACACTAGTGATGGGTCATTCATAAATGATCCATTCATTGTGTCTGTCACGTGACAAATGAACGAAAGACCTCGAAGGTAAAGTAATTAATTATGTTCCCTGTAAATAATTTTTGACTGCATTATAATGATTTCTTAATTCAGAATATGATCAAGATTGCGTAGGTGGATGAGTTCAGGGAATTTGGCTGTTAAAAGTATAACATTTAAAACCACTTGAATGAAAAATGACTTGAAAAAAGATTAATTAATTTTGATGAATGAGATCAAACAAGAGAGTCAGTAAAATGATCTGACCTCCACATCATGACGGGAGACCTCAGAAATGCATTTAGACACATACAAAACTGAGCAATGAGTGGCTGAATTGACCAGGCTTATATAGGGTGAGCTAATGAGGCTAATGAGACACAGCTGGAAATAATCATGGAAGATAGCAATGGATTATGGGGAATGTTGTCCTTGATGGAATGGCAATGAACAAAAGAGGGCGGGCAACCAGCACTCAACCAGTCATCTCGTGACATAGGCCAACTTCACTAGATAGAAAGTAATCAGAATTTTTTCTATCTTTATCAAATTTTCTAAATATTTTGCATAAGCATATAATATGAAGTTATATAATATATTATCATTATCAATATACTTAGAAAAATTTTGTAATATTGTAATATTACATTCAATGAATTATCCATAACTTGATTTTGTTGCTGTTGTTGGCCAAAAGAGAGAATAGAGTTTTATATCGAAAAGAATTAGGAATGCTAAGCTATCCCAGAGAGATTGAAAGGCAAAGTAGATACAGGGTGTACTTTGTGCCACACTCTAACACTGTAACCTCAAATCACCCTCGAGCCAAGGAAAAAATCCATGGCAGCTGGCTGGTGTTTGGATCAGCCCTGTTTTCTCTCTTCAAGCAGTTCAATAAACACAAAGCATTTTTGTTTTGTTTTTTGGAGAATGCATGAAAACTTTACAAGCCTTTGCTATAAAGACAAATAATCTGATTCAATTCATTCAATTTATGTTTGTTGTCACAAATAAAAAGAAATTGTTGCAAAAATCACAAACCCCACATTATATTAAAAAAAGTAAAATTAAACTCTTTGCTCATTTATTATTTCATATTACTACCCAATGTTGATGATCATAATTTTCTGAAAATAACTGAAATTTATACGCAAAAAATATTCTTATCATCCTATTAACTGCTTTTATGTCCACACAGTCTTATTTTAATATTGGACATTTTTAAATGATTGAGATTTACCTATTATTATTTATTTATTTTTCGTTTTCCCTATGGAAATGAATGTGTAACTGAAGTTATGAGGTTACCCCCCCCCCCCCCCCCCCCCCCCGCACTACATCATATCCATAAATGATGCATTGCTGACTAGTGCCACGTGAAGTAATCCTCCTAGTGCTGCATGATGTAATCTTCTGACAAAGCCTACTATGGCTCTTAAAAGGAATGCTGTACATAAGCTGGTCCCAGTTATTCAGAGTTGGACAGAAATGAAAGCCGCAGCACAGGAGCTCAACAGTGACTCCTTGTTAATGATGTACAACACACACAGTGGCTCAGTGGGTATAGCACTGCCTCCTCACAGCGGTTCCGGTGCCGGCTGAGCCAGGAGCCCTGTCAGTGTGGAGACCCTGTATCCAAATACATGCAGCATAGGTCAATTGTAGATGCTAAAAAAATTACAAAATTTACTTTAGTCTGAGGTGTGTGTGTGTGTGTGTGTGAGTCTGAAACCATGTAATGGGGAGGGTTGGGGAAAGACCTTGCAATCATCGGCAAGACCATTTATGGACAGTCTCTCACGGTGTTCTGTAAACAACAGCCCTTAAATTAAGAACTAATTATCTTAACAATGGATATGAATCAACACTGAACTTACTTAAACTGGGGAATGACTTTCTTCTAGATCTGCTGTACAGCCAAAACAATCTTTGTTGCATTAATTTCCTGATAAAACTGTGAAGCTGCTTTGAAACAATCTGTCTTTCACATGACCTTAAAACTTAAAAAGCGCTATATTAATAAAGGGGGGGGGGGGGGTTCTTTCAAGGAAAGTAAGAATCTTTCACGACAAGATATGAAATTTCTCTGAACATTGAGCATGATTTGAGAGTGGCAGTATCAAGCCTGCAACCCTGCTTTGAGAAAGTGTGCAATGCAAAACCGGCTCACTGCCGCCACTAATGCAGGGATAAATAGACCTGTCTTTCCAAATGGATTTCTCTTCTTTTCTTTTTTTAACAGATTGCAAAGTGGTACTTTTATTTCTTTTTTCTATTTTTGAACTTGATACAAATTTTGACACAGCTGCACTTTTGTTTTCTTTATTTTTGAACTTGCTGTTATTTGATATAGATTGGTAGTTTGTATTTAGATACAACTTGTTACTATACTGATACTAATTGTTACTTCAACAAATTGGAACATTTTAAGTTTGTTGCGTATTTCATTAGCATTGTGTTGGGGCGATGGGGGCAGATGGGGCTTGAAAATTCCCCCTTGGCCAAAGTGGGGAATGATCGAAAAAGTTTAAGAACCACTAGCTTAAAGTCTGCCTAAAATAATATCACACACATTTACATTGTTCTTCCGGTAATGAAGTGTCCCGATCCTGAGTAAACTGTCCGGCTCATCCCACCGTCCCTTCACAGCTGGAAGTGGCTTTGTGTCAGTGTGAACTGCCATTTTTCTTTTGAACAGTATTGTGAATTTTTGCCAACAAGTTCTCAACAGAGAACATATGTACCTTACCATCCATGACCAGCCAGGTTTTTAGCAGTGCTGTGTTAGCCTTTTCCAGCTTTGTGCATCTCTGTAATGCAGTTTTAAGGTCATGTGAAAGCTCTTGGGATAAAGGCGTGGTTCACACTGTCCAATCTTTCTTGAGAAGAACACGCTGAACAGACAATTTAATCACGCACAAACACATCAGTGATGAAGAAACATCAGTCATACATTATCTTTGGTCAGCCTACAATGCTCTCGTCAACACACACATACACAGATTCTCTCTCTCTCTCTCTCTCTCTGAGAGAGGCCTGTCTCGGTTCAGGTTAATATCTGTCCAGTATCAGTTTGTTTGTCGGATTCAGATGTTCTCCACATGTGCACATCCGCAGGATCCTATTGTGCTTTACAATGGACTACAACATAGAGGTAAGAATGAACCCTTTTAAACGTACAGGTTTTTTACATAATTTATATATATTTTGTCCATCAGAAAATTCAATAATTTGATAATTCATGTGAATGTCTGCACTAAAAAGTATATCCAATGGATATTAATATACTATCGAACACCATTTTCAGTTTCTAAATGTTTTCCCCATATTTTTCTTATTTTGATGTCCACTATGCATGAATGAACCATGAAATGAAAGATTTATATTGAGAGATTTAAGTTGCATTATGGTGTGCAGACATTAGCTTAAATCACAGATTTTGTCAGTGATTATTAACATGGGTTTACGACTTAACTGCCATACAATTTGGCATACAATTTTGCCAAACAAAACAAAAATGTTTATATACTGACAAATAAATAAAAACATGAGGTTTACCAATTATGAAAATGGTTTTATTAACTTCATAAAACTGTTATCTTTTTGATGGAAAAAAACACCTTTCAGCATAACATTTCTTGCATATGCCCTAAAGTGACACTAATAAAACTAATAACAACTGAAACACCTTACATTGATATTATCAGCTTTGGAATGGCAGTAAAGTGACAGACACTTCTAGTCCTGGAGCTTTTGTGGTGAATTTTGCATTTCACTGACTTTATTAGGGTTACTATGGAAGCTTGTTTCCGCCATGTAATAATAATAATAATAATAATAAATTGATAATTGCGAGATAAATAGATAACTTTTATCTCACAATTCTGACATTTTTCCACACAATTGCAAGTTTACATCTGGCAATTCCAAAAAATTTTCTCAAAATTGCGAGATACAAACTCACAATTGTAAGTTATAAAGTAAAAATTGCGAGACATAAAGTAGCAATTGTGAAAAATAAAGTCCAAACTGCAAGATATAAACTCACAATTCTGACTTTTTTCATCCTCGCATTAGTGAGTTTTATATCTCGCAATTCTTTTTTTCAGAATTGTAAGATATAAATGTCACGATACACACACAGGGAAACAGTAGATCCAAAAGCAGTACATTTATTGGGTAATCCGTACTCACAATCAGTCCAGGCAGGGGTCAAATACCAAGTAAGCAATCCAAAAGACAAGAACATACAGACCAGGAAACACAAAACGAGATCCGAAGTGTGGGGACATTAAACAGACAGGGTATTTATACACACAGAACAAACAATCATGATGGGGAACAGCTGGGTGCAATGAACAGTGATGAGTGCAGACAAGGATTGTGGGGAATGTAGTTCCGATGTAAAAGACACCGTGGGGAAGAGGACCACTAGTGGACACCCAGGGAAACATAAACCAGACACTGTGACATAACCCCCCCCCTCTACAGAGCGGCTACCAGACGCTCCAAGACAACTAACACAGAACACAAGAGTTCAGGAGGGAGGTGGAATGGCGGAGGATCAGGGGGAGGGATGGTGGGCCAGGTCCATGCAGGGGAACAAAAACGGGAAATAACGACTTAGCCAGCGACCAGGGCGAAGCAGACAGTCGATCAGGCAGGCCAGGGCGAAGCAGACGACCCATCGGGCGGCAAGGGCCGGCGAAGCAAACGACCCATTGGGCGGGCAGGGCGAAGCAGACGACCCCTCGGGCGGCCAGGGCGAAGCAGACGACCCCTCGGGCGGCCAGGGCGGTGAGGACCCCTCGGGCATCCAGGGCGGTGAGGACCCCTCGGGCGGCCAGGGCTCAGGAACAGACACCGGCTCAGGAACAGACACCGGCACCAGCTCTGGAACAGACACCGGCTCCGGTTCTGAAACAGACACCGGCTCAGGAACAGACACCGGCACTGGCTCCGGCTCTGGAACAGACACCGGCTCAGGAACAGACACCGGCTCAGGAACAGACTCCGGCTCAGGAACAGACTCCGGCTCAGGAACAGACTCCGGCTCAGGAACAGACTCCGGCTCAGGAACAGACTCCGGCTCAGGAACAGATACCGGCTCAGGAACAGACACCGGCACTGGCTCCGGCACTGGCTCCGGCTCAGGAACAGACACCGGCTCAGGAACGGCTCAGGAACACACACGGCTCAGGAACAGACACCGGCTCAGGAACAGACACCGGCACTGGCTCCGGCTCTGGAACAGACACCGGCTCTGGAACAGACACCTTTCCACACCGGCTCTGGAACAGACACCGGCACTGGCTCCGGCTCTGGAACAGACACCGGCACTGGCTCCGGCTCTGGAACAGACATCGGCTCAGGAACAGACACCGGTATTGGCTCCGGCTCAGGAACAGACACCGGCTAAGGAACAGACACCGGCTCAGGAACAGACTCCGGCTCTGGAACAGACACCGGCTCTGGAACAGACACCGGCTCTGGAACAGACACCGGCTCTGGAACAGACACCAGCTCAGGAACAGACAGCGGCACTGGCTCCGGCTCAGGAACAGGCACCGGCTCAGGAACAGACACCGGCTCAGGAACAGACACCGGCACTGGCTCCGGCTCAGGAACAGACACCGGCTCAGGAACAGACACCGGCACTGGCTCCGGCTCAGGAAAAGACAGCGGCTCAGGAACAGACACCGGCACTGACTCCGGCTCAGGAACAGACACCGGCTCAGGAACAGACACCGGCACTGGCTCCGGCTCAGGAACAGACACCGGCTCAGGAACAGACACCAGCTCTGGAACAGACACCGGCTCAGGAACAGACACCGGCTCAGGAACAGACACCGGCTCAGGAACAGACACCGGCTCAGGAACAGACACCGGCTCAGGAACAGACACCAGCTCTGGAACAGACACCGGCTCAGGAACAGACACCGGCTCAGGAACAGACACCGGCTCAGGAACAGACACCGGCTCAGGAACAGACTGGCTTCGGCTCCGGCTCAGGAACAGACACCGGCTCTGGAACAGACACCGGCTCAGGAACAGACACCGGCTCAGGAACAGACACCGGCACTGGCTCCGGCTCAGGAACAGACACCGGCTCAGGAACAGACACCGGCTCAGGAACAGACACCGGCACTGGCTCCGGCTCAGGAACAGACACGGCACTGGCTCCGGCTCAGGAACAGACACTGGCTCCGGCTCAGGAACAGACACCGGCACTGGCTCCGGCTCAGGAACAGACACCGGCACTGGCTCCGGCTCAGGAACAGACACCGGCTCAGAAAACAGACACCGGCTCAGGAACAGACACCGGCACTGGCTCCGGCTCTGGAACAGACACCGGCACTGGCTCCGGCTCAGGAACAGACACAGGCTCAGGAACAGACACCGGCTCTGGAACAGACACCGGCTCTGGAACAGACTGGCTCCGGCTCAGGAACAGACACCGGCTCAGGAACAGACACCGGCTCTGGAAAAGACACCGGCTCTGGAAAAGACACCGGCTCTGGAACAGACACCGGCTCAGGATAAGACACCGGCACTGGCTCCGGCTCAGGAACAGACACCGGCACTGGCTCCGGCTCAGGAACAGACACCGGCACTGGCTCCGGCTCAGGAACAGACACCGGCACTGGCTCCGGCTCAGGAACAGACACCGGCACTGGCTCCGGCTTCAGGAACAGACTCCGGCTCAGGAACAGACTCCGGCTCAGGAACAGACTCCGGCTCTGGAACAGACACCGGCTATGGAACAGACACCGGCCCAGGAACAGACACCGGCACTGGCTCCGGCTCAGGAACAGACACCGGCACTGGCTCCGGCTCAGGAACAGACACCGGCACTGGCTCCGGCTAAGGAACACACACGGCTCAGGAACAGACACCGGCACTGGCTCCGGCTCTGGAACAGACACCGGCTCTGGAACAGACACCAGCACTGGCTCCGGCTCTGGAACAGACACCGGCTCAGGAACAGACACCGGTACTGGCACCGGCTCAGGAACAGACACCGGCTCAGGAACAGACTCCGGCTCAGGAACAGACTCCGGCTCAGGAACAGACACAGCGGCACTGGCTCCGGCACTGGCTCCGGCTCAGGAACAGACACCGGCTCAGGAACAGACTCCGGCTCAGGAACAGACACCGGCACTGGCTCCGGCTCAAGAACAGACACCGGCTCAAGAACAGACACCGGCACTGGCTCCGGCTCAGGAACAGACACGGCTCAGGAACAGACACCGGCTCAGGAACAGACACCGGCACTGGCTCCGGCTCAAGAACAGACACCGGCTCAAGAACAGACACCGGCACTGGCTCCGGCTCAGGAACAGACACGGCTCAGGAACAGACACCGGCTCAGGAACAGACACCGGCTCAGGAACAGACACCGGCTCAGGAACAGACACCGGCACTGGCTCCGGCTCTGGAACAGACACCGGCTCTGGAACAGACACCAGCACTGGCTCCGGCTCTGGAACAGACACCGGCTCAGGAACAGACACCGGCTCAGGAACAGCGGACACTGGTTCCGGCTCAGGAACAGCGGACACTGGCTCCGGCTCAGGAACAGCGGACACTGGCTCCGGCTCAGGAACAGCGGACACTGGCTCCGGCTCAGGAACAGCGGACACTGGCTCCGGCTCAGGAACAGCGGACACTGGCTCCGGCTCAGGAACAGCGGACACTGGCTCCAGCTCAGGAACAGCGGACACTGGCTCCGGCTCAGGAACAGCGGACACTGGCTCCGGCTCAGGAAAAGCGGACACTGGCTCTGGCTCAGGAACGGGAGACACGGGAATGTCCAGGATCCGAACCAGACGCTCTAGATAGTCCAGGTCCATGAAGGCAGACGGAACGTGAACAGCCTCTGACTGGAAAGACGGGACGTGAACAGCCTCTCGCTGGGCAGACGTGACGTCAGCAGCCTCTCGCTGGGCAGACGTGACGTGAGCAGCCTCTCGCTGGGCAGACGTGACGTGAGCAGCCTCTCGCTGGGCAGACGTGACGTGCGCAGCCTCTCGCTGGGCAGACGTGACGTGAGCAGCCTCTCGCTGGGCAGACGTGACGTGAGCAGCCTCTCGGTGGGCAGACGTGACGTGAGCTGAGCAGCCTCTCGGTGGGCAGACGTGACGTGAGCAGCCTCTCGCTGGGCAGACGGGACGTGAGCAGCCTCTCGCTGGGCAGACGGGACGTGAGCAGCCTCTGGCTGGGCAGACGGGACGTGAGCATTCTCTGGCTGGGCAGACGGGACGTGAGCAGTCTCTGGCTGGGCAGACGGGACGTGAGCAGTCTCTGGCTGGGCAGACGGGACGTGAAACATGTCTCTATCACCTCCTCTACAACGACCTCAACGGGTCCCGCGGAACTTTACCAACCGGGTCCCCTTAAACAACTCCCTTCTCTCCCGCTCGGTTGCTGGGGAAGAGATGTCGCAAAACATACCGCTGGATCTTGTGTGACGGAGTCCTTCTGTCATGATACACACACAGGGAAACAGTAGATCCAAAAGCAGTATATTTATTGGGTAATCCGTACTCACGATCAGTCAAGGCAGGGGTCAAATACCAAGTAAGCAATCCAAAAGACAAGAACATACACAGACCAAGAAACACAAAACGAGATCCGAAGTGTGGGGACATTAAACAGACAGGGTATTTATACACACAGAACAAACAATCAGGATGGGGAACAGCTGGGTGCAATGAACAGTGATGAGTGCAGACAAGGATTGTGGGGAATGTAGTTCCAATGTAAAAGACACCGTGGGGAAGAGGACCACTAGTGGACACCCAGGGAAACATAAACCAGACACTGTGACAATAAACTCCCAATCACGAGTTATAAAGTCCATTTTTGAGGGGAAAAAATAATGAATTACAATTGCGACTTTTTATCTCACAGTTTCGACTTTATCTCATAATTGTACGCTCAATTCTGACGTTATAACTTGTAATTATGAGTTTATATCATGCAATTAAAAAAAAATCTGAATTGTGAGATGTAAACTTGCAATTGTGAGAATTTTGAGATAAAAAGTTGTAATTACATTTCAGTGGCAGAAACAAACTCCCATAGATAAATGTTCACATGCCCCTGAATAAAGAAAGTTGTATGGCTGATGATCTGATAGGGGCATTGATTGTTTAGCTGCTCAGCCTGTTTGAACACCAGGGAGGATTATGACATAAAGGTCATTGCTCTTCTAGGTCAGTGTGCACTATATTGCTGTACAGAGCCACATAAAAATTAATTTGACTGGAAGCATTGATCGTCCAAGAACGTAATTATACAGCATTATACCAGCTTCAAGGTACAGTAATGTGATTGGAATTTTAGCTGTTATTGTAATTAAATATGTAAAACAAAAAATTAAATCAGTAGTACCATCATATTCTTGAATAGTCCTTATTTATTCAGTAACATTTAAATAGTCAAATACTACTCTGTCCAAGATTGTTTAGTATCATTTAAAATGGGTTATTTTACCCAAAATTTGTGTTGGCTATGTTTTTGTTAATCACATAATTAACCTATAGCAACTTGGGAACACAATTGAAATTAATTAATCTGTGTGGATATTGTGATGATGTTCCAAATCTGTCTCTTACAATACAATACAATGTTTATTCATAAAGCACAATTTAAAAACAACCTAAGTTGACCAAAGTGCTGTACAGAAGAAGATAAAACAAAACACAAGCTGTAAAATAGGTGTAACACATGAAAGTAAAATCCTGAAAATTTTACTTTCTTAAAATCTAGGTATATTAAACGCCAAAGAAAATAAATGTGTCTTGAGGGAGGACTTAAAGGTAAATAAAGTTGGGGCAGTTCTGATATGAACCAGGAGAGTATTCCATAGTTTCTGGCCGATGACAGAAAAGGCACGATCACGTCTATTTTTTAATCTTGTCCTGGGAATTTGCAATAGTCCGGAGTTAGCAGATATAAGTGACCTTGACTGAATGTAAGGATCTGAAGCAAATCTGTTAAATACTGTGGTGTCTAATTACGAATGGATTTAAAAACAAACAATAGAATTTTGAAATCAATTCTATATTTGACCGGCAGCCAATGCAGTGACATCAAGACTGGCGTGACAGAATCATGTTTACGTTTTCCATAGAGGAGCCGAGCCGCAGCATTCTGAACTAATTGTAAAAGTGAAATTGTAGACGGGCACCGATATACACAGAATTACAGTAGTCCAGTCTAGATGTTACAAAAGCATGCATAACTGTTTCAAATTTCTTGAAATGAGAAAGAAATGGCTTCACCTTTGACAGAAGACGAAGATGGAAGAAACACGACTTAGTCACAGTACTTATCTGCTTATCGAATTTAAGATTATTATCAAGCCAGACACCTAAATTTCTGACACATGTGGTACTATAAGGTGACAAAGATGCAAGTTCAAAATCATGTACATAGTGCTCATTTGAACCAAACACAATTAGTTCAGTTTTACTCTCATTAAGACTCATGAAGTTAGTTGAAAGCCAGTGTTTTAGTTCTTCCAAGCAGTCCATAATAGGCTTTAAGGCCTGCTTGTTATCCCGCTTCATAGGGATATAAATTTGGGTGTCATCTGCGTACAAATAGAAAGAGACCCCATACTTGTTGAAAATAGACCCTAGCGGAAGCATATAAAGGGAAAACAATACAGGACCAATAACTGAACCCTGGGGAACAGGGTTTAAGGATATTTCAGAAGATGAATGGTGTCCAATATTTACAACATCCTGTCAGAGAGATTTGATATGATATGCCACAAGACCAACAAATGTTTCAAGACGTGATATAAGAATATCATGGTTGATAAGATTAAAGGCAGAACTGAGGTCTAACAGAACCAGAGCCATAGACTGCCCAGAGTCAGTGGTTAACAGGACATCATTTAAAACTATTAAAAGAGCTGACTCAGTACTGTGACAGGATTTAAAGCCAGATTGAAATTTTTCATTAATAGAATTTATAGTCAGATAAGACTGAAGTTGATTTAAAACAACTTTCTCTAGAATTTTTGAGAGAAAGGGTCAATTTCAAATAGGCAAGTTTGAAGTCGAAAGGTACAATCCCGGTACGGAGACATTTGTTAATTACAGACAACAGATCAAAGCCAACAGTCTCAATAACTTGCCCAAGAAAACGTGATGGAATGACATCGTTGGGGCACATAGTGGTTTTCAGACGAGACATAGTCTCAAACAGAGTATTCAAGTTAACAGGCTCAAAGACAGACCAAGTGGAAGAGGAGAATGGAAAATCAGACAGTTTATATGCCGAAATAAGCATTGTAGATGTAATTTTGGAGATCTTTTCGTTAAAATATGTTGCAAAGTCCTCACATAAAGACACAGATGCTTCAGGAAAAGGATTAACATTTGGATGGAGAACAGACTCGATAGTGGAGAATAGAATATTTGGCTAATGGCTATTCCGTAGGATTAACTCTGAAAGGTATCTACTCTTTGTAGCTTTAGCAGCTCGTTGAAAGGCAGAAAGAGAATCCCTTAAAATTTCATATGAACCTTGTAATCTGTCTTTTTTTCCATTTACGTTCTGCCCTTCGACAGGTCTGTCTGAGAGAACGAGTGATATCACTATGCCAAGGTATTGAATTATGCTTGTGTTTTTTCGCTTTTAAAGGTGCAATGGAATTTAAGATATTAACTTGTTTATAAATAACTGAAAAAAGCACAAATGTAAGGGCATATCAGAACATCCCAATGGCCCCAAAAACACCTCAGACCCCAGAGGGTTAAAGCAAGTAGTATTGAAAACACTTAGATGTTCATCGGCATCTAAGTGACATATGGAAAAGTTTGTTTCCTAAATAGTACTTAATTGTACATATTTGGAGGAAAATTCATCAACTGAACGATCGGTGAAGATTCGAGTACTGTATGAGGTTTCATTTCAGTTAGGATGATGATGCTTTAGACACACTATCAAATGATATCAGTTCTTCTTACTTAGTAAACTTTACTTAATGTCTTTACTTAATAGTAAACATTTAATAATTTGTACTATTCACATACTATGCCGAGGTTTCTCAGAAAACCCAAGTTCAGATTAATTGATTGGTTTGAGTACCATTTTGCCAAGGAAAAAAATAGTTTTTGAGGCGGGCAATTCTTGATATACTTTTTACTAATTTCCTCCACTTCTGCAGTTATTTTTCTCTAGTTGCATTCGCTCATTTCCCAAAGTCATCTTGAATGTTGAATTGTCAACACAACTGAGAAATTTGAGAGAGCATCACATAAGCTGACTTCATAAAATAATGTTGATTATCCTAAAATGTTTCCGACTGAACTCACCACTATGGTGATCGGTGTTCCCTTTGGTTGGGCACTTGGAACTTCATTGATAGTATTGTAATTCTCTTCATTGCTCAGCAATGCAACAAGAATTTCATGTCAAATAAGGATGTTTTAAATATTTATTGCTAATATTTATGTCATAAAGTTTGAATTGGGTTGATATACTCTATATTTGTGACAATATCTTGCAGTTGACCACGCTTAAGTCTCACACAGACTTCAACATTCAGCATGCAAAACACAATGGTAGCTATAGTAAGTCAAAAGTAATATTAAAGAAATTGATCAAGTACTCTCTACAGTTCTTTTATAGTTACTAGAACTCTTGTAGTGAACTATACTAACTAAGAATTTGTCAGTACAACATACTATTCCTATTTCACTTTACTTAGTTTTTTAAGACAATAAGTTTGTATACTTTAAGTAAATCTAAACTAATTAGATTATACACTGCAATAAAGCAGCTGCCCGTGTAGGGTGTCAACAACAAGGCAGTATCCTTGGTTTAGGAACAAAGACATTATGTGTTGTTTGTAATAGGATTATCATTGGTACAACAGTATATAACTCATTTACCATTATACTGTTTTCTCCAGGCAGTATGTCACACCTAATGGAATTGGGAATCTGAGAGAAATATATAATGGATGCCTGGACAGTTTCATTCTCACCCAGTAACTTCCCCCGTAATCTGTCTGGATTCCCCATGTATGATGGCATATTGCTCGACAACATATCCGAAGAAGGCCTGAGAAATGAGACCGACCAGAGCTTGACCAAAACTAACACAGTTGTCATCACCTTCATGTATTTTGTGGTATGTGCTATTGGTCTTTGTGGAAATGCTCTGGTCATCTATGTCATCCTGCGCTATGCCAAGATGAAGACGGTTACGAATATCTATATCCTGAACCTGGCTGTGGCAGATGTTCTGTTCATGCTAGGTTTGCCCTTCATCGCTATCCAGTTAGCGCTGGTGCACTGGCCGTTTGGGGGAGCTCTGTGCCGCGTGGTCATGACTGTAGATTCTCTAAATCAGTTCACCAGTATTTTCTGTCTGATGGTGATGAGCATTGATCGATACCTGGCTGTGGTGCACCCCATAAAATCGACCAAATGGAGGAAGCCCCATGTCGCTAAAGCCATCAACCTGGCCGTGTGGGTCGTGTCGCTCATCGTCAACCTCCCAATTGTAATCTACAGTGGACTGATCACCAAACCTGATGGCTGCTTCTGCACTATTGTGTGGCCAGAGCCGCAGGAGGCCTACTACACCGCCTTCATGTTCTACACCTTCTTCCTGGGTTTCTTCCTACCTCTAGTGGTCATAAGTCTATGCTATTTGTTCATAATCATCAAGGTAAAGTCTTCAGGAATCAGGGTGTGCTCTAGCAAACGAAAGCATTCTGAAAAGAAGGTGACGCGGATGGTGTCCGTTGTGGTCGCCGTTTTCGTATTCTGCTGGCTGCCTTTCTACATCTTCAACGTGACATCAGTTACAGGCACCATTAGCACTACGCCTTTTTTAAGGAGCATGTTTGCCTTTGTTGTGGTGCTGGGATACGCCAATAGCTGTGCCAACCCGATATTATACGCTTTCTTGTCAGAGAACTTCAAAAAAAGTTTCCAGAATGTTCTGTGCTTGAAAAAAGCAGTTGGTTTGGATGATGTTGAATGCACTGACAGCAAACAGAACAAGTCACAAATAACGAATGATCCAAAATAAACTAAAAACGCACTGCTAAATGGAGACCCGCAAACCAAGAGTCTGAAAAAACAAGGGTCACTACTCCGCAAACTATAAACTGTGTGCCACAGAACACATGGAATACACAAAGCGAGTAAGAGGAAACACAGCAAATATGATTTACATTTAAAAGACCACAGTGATGGCTTAGTCATAAAATGGGATAACTTCCCTGTTTTTGGTTACCATCCAATATTGTCATTGGTTAACACCTGTAAAATGCATTGTTGATAAATATTACTCTGAAGCTGTTATTTATAAAGTATATTTATGGAGTTTTTAAGCAAACCCTGGTCATAATAAGAACAGGAGGACTAAGGTGTTCTACAGTGTCATTGTATTAGAAAAGAAAAAAATATTTAGTACTTAGTCATCTTTCATGTATCTTTTATCTATGGAGACAAAATCAAATATAGTGTCAATAGCAAACAACAACACAACCATATATTATTCATTGCACTATAAAATATGTTTTCTGGGAGTTTTTTACTCTACTCCTGCAGAATTTGGAGAGTATAGCCCACAAGATGCTGCTAGACTGCATAGAACTGCATTGAAGTGTAAGATGTATCACTCTATTGTTGCATTGTAAACATGTAAATATTATTTTCAAGAGTTCGACATCGAACTAATCTGACTGCTATTCATTTAGCCAAAAATAGTGCCAATGGTCTCTCTCATAATTTCTAATTCTGCCATGTCATCTAATGGGAATCAGTTTGATCAATAAATAGTCAAACTGTGCAAGGATTCTGGTCTCTATCTCAATGAACCAACATACTTTAAAGCTCAGACAGTCATCTAGATCTCAGAGATTTTCCACATTTTAATAGAATGTCTATTTGAAAATGTCTAGAATGTTTGTCTTTACTGTATGTTCCTTCTGAGATCAGGCAGGGATCGTGGATGAACTCATTCATTCAGACGTGTTGAATTCAGTACTCATAGATTTGAAACATATCTTACCTTCTTTACCTGCTGACTAGTATTGATTGTTTACACTTTGAATGATGGCACATAGCAACATGTCTAACAAATATTTGGTTATAAATCTTTACCATTGCAAAAGACTTTATTCGAGTCAGCACTTCCACCCTCTCTGTCCACAAAGCTTCATTTTTCAAGTCTTTGTGCAATATTCTCACGTGTCTTTCATTGGAAGAAATTCTGCTCTCCATTTTCTTAATTGCCTGTTGTCTAATAAATCATATTCCTTAATAGAAAGTGTTTCTCTGAGCATGTTGTATTTTGATTTGTAAACAGCATTCATTGCTTTTTGATTTATATTTTTGGCACTGTCTGTGTTCTTTAAACAAGTGGAATACCTTTGGTAACTCATTAAAGTAAAACTACTGAGCTAATTTGCACTTATGATGACTTATTAAAGATGTTTCAAGGTTATGATACTGTGAAATATTATAGAATATACATAGTCTCTCCTCTTGCCTGAGGGTGTGATTGAGCTGAACAGACATCAAGCGAGTGGAGAACGCCATCATCTGGTGACACACCAAAATACAGCTGGAAGAGTCGAGCTTACTCATTTTAAGAAGCCAACCAACCTTGAATAAGAAAGAAATTATGTTTCACACAAATAAAATTAGCCTATTTTAGGACTTTTTTAAGGTCCCATTTGTAAACATTAGTGAATGCATTAACAAACATTAACTTAATGTAAAGATCATATTTACATCAAAATCTATTTGTAAATGTTGAAATTAACATTAAAAATAATAACCCAAATAATAAACTTTAAATTGTAAAGTGCACTTGTATAGAACAACTGTCACACTAACACATTTCTGTAGTTTTCACAGAATTATTACTGTAAAATGAGCAAATGCTTATTATAGAACCTGTATACAGCATGTTGCTGTATATCTGCAAAGCATCATGGTCAATTTTCAATGGCGGGTAAATCCTTCAGTAAACATATTTTTTCTGTGAATCACAATACAGCAATTTTTAGCTGGATTTTTTCATGGAAAGCTACGAGATTCCACACTTTCATCGGAATTTTAACTTCAGAAAGGTAACTTAATTTCCCCAGTTTACTCTTGTAAAGTTACCACTTTATTCAACTTTAAGAGTGCACTGAGAGAGAAGTAGCAGCGGCACCCTTCCTAATTAGTAATATCGTTTCGTGTGTGCATTTTATTAAAAAAAAAAAAAAAACATTTGATAATATCATCAGTTTGGAGAAGGATAGCATTGTTGAATAAAAAATTAAATTGGAATTGTGTATGTGATGTAATTTTGGGACGCTAGCCTGAAATATTGGTGCGTTCAAGTCATCTTGTATAGATCATATTTACGAGTTGAACGCCACAAAATTGTCGTAAAAACCAGTGGGAAGCTCGCTCGGGGTTTTCATGAATACACATCACAAAGTGAATGAACTAAATGAATTCTGATGCAGGTCTGAAACGGAGGACCATTCTCAGGTGTGTGCCAAAAAGTCCACTGGCCCGTCTCAGCATTTCTGTTAAAGCCCTTTGCAGAGGAATTGACCTCAGCCTGGTGGCCCGTTTTCCAACAATCGGTAGGCACCCACACTGTTCACAGCCTGTGGAAAAAATCTGTTATCATACCTGTCCCAAAGAAATCATGCCCAATGGATAATAATGATTACAGATCATCTGTTTTTAACATCTGTTGTTATGAAATGTCTGGAAAATAATGTGGTATCTTTGCTTAGAGCCGATACTGATTTGCTGCAGGATCCTCTACAGGTTGCTTATAGGCAGGAAAGGAACTGATGTCAACAGTATTACGCACCTGATTTTAAAACATCTAGAGGACAGCAAAGCTTATCCACGCTTGCTCTTCGTAGACTTCAGTTCTGCTTTTAATACAGTTCAACCTAACCTTCTGATCCAGCAAATGAGACAGTTGAATGTTAACCCTTTCCTGACTAAATGGTACCACTCTTTTTTAACCAGCCATACTCAGGTTGTGAGGATTAATAACATCTTATCGGACTCAAAAATAACGCACACAGGTGCTCCTCAGGGCTGTGTGAGCGCACCTGTGCTCTTTACTCTCACTAATGACTGCGTAAGTTCACACATGGGATTTTAGATGACAGCAATTTTGAGCCTACTGTACAAAGACAGTGATCCATCTTCCTATCACTCTGAGATAAAGAACTTTGAACAGTGGTGTGATGCCAACAAATTGATTTTCAATGTTAAAAAAATGGAAGAGATAGTGTTTGATCCTAGAGTAGTCGGCACTCATAGTCCTGTAAGTGATTTCATGATACTCAAATTAAATAGGTGTGTTTGTATAAATACCTTGGTATCTACATTGATAACACACTCACATGGCAGGTGCATGTTGACAAATTATGTATTGCTTTATATTATAATTCTTATTTGTTGGTGTATATTGTTATTTTAGTGTTGGTCCTAAGGTCTATACACCTCTATTTGTGCGATAACAGTGGCCTTTTTTTTTTCTTTTTTTTTTTGATGTGTAGTATGACCGTTTAATGTGTATTGTTTGACTGTATGGATTGTTAAGGTTAGATACATGTGACAGTTTTATTAAGTGACTGATCATTTTTATCTATTTACTTATTTATTCTTATTGGAAATGCAGCATACACTGAGCCCAAGACAAATTTCCCCAAGGGGACAATAAGGTATATTGTATTGTATTGTATTGTATTGTGGGCGTGTCACTGAGAAACATGGCGGAATATCACAATTCTTAAATATTATGCAGTGATATTGTCAGGCTTTTCTATTTACAGTGCAGTTAAGCTAATTGCCTGCACATACTATGATGGCATTATAATATAACAATGCAACATGTAACAATAAAGTTGGCAGTGGCTTCATAAATTAATTAAAACATAAAAATCAAAGTACATCTGATGTACATTTCTTTGTTCTTCATTTTCTAGAACAAGAGTTTAAGAACCTTACTGTATTTATGTATAATTAATTAAGAGAAAATACTCCGCCATCTTACTCCGACGAAAGTTACTTGAACGCATGTGCCGTCGTAAACACGACTTCCCACCTCGTACGTACGAACTTCCCAGGAGGACTTGAGCGCACCATTAGACTCCTGAGTAGGGATGTCCCGATCAGGTTTTTTTGCCCTCGAGTCCGAGTCATTTGATTTTGAGTATCTACCGATACCGAGTCCCGATCCGATACTTCAATTTTGTCATTCGACTTCCGCTAAACTGACACGGCACATCCGGTAGCTAGTTAAGTAGTTAGAAGATTGATTATAGCTAGCCAAAACTTTAACGAAATGACAAATAACGTTAATACAGTAAATGTTTTAAATTGGGAGCAGGAGAAAACTTCGTTCGACGATCAGATGGTCTCATATTGTCCCATCCATCGTCATTGTTAACGTGGGTAGACGATATGAAGAAGTGGCCTGAGGTAACCTATGGGGACATATTTAACTATTTCGTCCTGTCAGAAGGAGTTAATGGAGCAGCAATGAAAAATTATAAAAGTACTGAGGCCTATCAATATTTACATAGTGGGAAAGTGGGTCGTGTACTCTTGCACAGTGAGGGTGATTTCGTCTTTTTAAAAGCAAATGTGCACCGAAGCCAGTCGAGAACTCCAAACCACTTTGCGTGGGTGCTAGTTAGTAACCAGGGATCAGTGGAGACTACTGGATGTTGGTGCATCACTGGTTTGGGAAGGTCGTGTAGCCACGCAGCCTCAATATTATGGAAGGTAAGACTATCACACATATTATTAGTATTTATTAGCATAATGATAATATCTTGCAACGTTCGTGTTAACTTAAGTATGTTATAAATGTAACGTTATATATTCAAGTACATTAACATGTGTTTGTGACACATACACAGCTGATGACCTGATTACCATCGGCAGGCTAAGTATCTTGTCAAATCTCTTAATTGTACAGTGGATTAAGGTAAGTGAATGGAGTCCAGGTAAGTACAGTGCATGCATAATTATTATGCAAATTGATTTTCTGATCATATTTTTTTTTCAAGCACATTTTACCAATTACAAACCACGTGTATTTTAGGTGTGCATAATTATTAAGCAGGTTTTCTTTACGCACATCTGAATATAAGGCGTTTTTCACTTCCAGCCTTCATGAACAATTATATATCACTTATAAATAATTAGATACAAAATGAATGTTAATAATTAAGATTTATGTAGTTTGGAATAGGTAAAATATGCTAGGAAAAAATATGCACACACTGATGCAAAAGGTAAGGTAAAGGTAAATTTGGTAAGTGTACATTGAGTGCAACATTAAGTCTAATTACGCTTTCACCTGACATAAGGAATAAGGTATGTACACATTTAGTTTAATAATAATAATGAAGTATTTTTAAATAAGACAACTGTGAAAGTTTTGAATTATCTTTTAAGTATACAAGCTCATCAGTGCATATGTTTGGTCTCAGGTGGAAAATGCTGTGTCCAGTGGGCTCACTGGCATTGCCTGCACAGATGAGCAGCGGCTCTGGAATGTGGGGACCCAGAGGAACCTCTTCCCGAAGCGGTTAATGGACATCACCTTTTCCCACCACCGAGCTACTGATGTACTGACGTCAGAGGTAATGCCCAACAATGTCAAACAATGCCACATAGCAAAGAAGGTCCCCATCAGAGTCAACCCTCAGAACTTTCTCAGAGAGCACCTCTACCCCAGGTTCCATGGGAATGCGGCCACTCACCATGGCTTAGAAAGCGAGGCATCTGCCATAAAGTGGCTAGAGGGTTGTGGGCTTTCATTCAGCCGCAGAGGCACAGTCGTGTGTGCAATTGAGCCCTGGCTGTCATCAAGCCCCGATGGAGTTTTGAACTCAGAGGAACTGCTGGAGATCAAATGCCCTCTCCTTAAAAGTGAGGAGTCTCTAGAGGACCTGTTCAGCAGTCAGAGGTATGATGTGAAGATGGTGGAGAGGACACCTCAGCTGCAGCCAAATGGTCCACGGGGCTTCTATGTGCAAGTGCAGCTTGGCATGTTCTGTACCGGGGTGAGTGCCTGTAAGCTGCTCATCTGGGTTCCATCACAACAAGTTCTGCTACAAGTCCCATACAATAAGCTATTCTGTGCCAAGACTGTAACTAGACTAAAAGCTTTTTATTTTAAGTATATGCTCCCTCATGTGTCAGACGAATTTCAGGCAGGCCGCCTTATGCTTCCCACAAGATACATGCAGCTTTGTAAATAAGCAGGAATGAGAATAATTAGGTTTAAGGATAGCATATTACTGATAGTTAATTGAGGTGGGATGTATTTTAAATCGGTTGTGTTAATCAAGATAAATGTGTGATTTAGAAAATATAAATTAAATAAGTTGTATAAAATCAGTTGTAAGTGTTTGTTTTCAGGAAGCTAGAAACACATTCTACTGACCTTCATGTAGAGGTAATATTTCACCATTTAATTTTCATAAGTAATAAACCAAGATGGTATTCATTTGCAAACTTGACATGACTTATTCTTTCTAACCAAAAAACTTCATTCCTTTAAGTTTCATGGGGAATCCACAGAGCTCACATTACATGGTTTTATAATACAAACCCGATTCCAAAAAAGTTGGGACACTGTACAAATTGTGAGTAAAAAAGGAATGGAATAATTTAGAAATTTCATAAACTTATATTTTATTCACAATAGAATATAGATTACATATCAAATGTTGAAAGTGAGACGTTTTGAAATGCCATGCCAAATATTGGCTCCTTTTGTATTTCATGAGAGCTACACATTCCAAAAAAGTTGGGACAGGTAGCAATAAGAGGACAGAAAAGTTAAATGTACATACAAGGAACAGCTGGAGGACCAATTTGCAACTTATTAGGTCAATTGGCAACATGATTGTGTATAAAAAGAGCCTCTCAGAGTGGCAGTGTCTCTCAGAAGTCAAGATGGGCAGAGGATCACCAATTCCCCCAATGCTGCGGCGAAAAATAGTAGAGCAATATCAGAAAGGAGTTTCTCAGAGAAAAATTGCAAAGAGTTTGAAGTTATCATCATCTACAGTGCATAATATCATCCAAAGATTCAGAGAATCTGGGACAATCTCTGTGCGTAAGGGTCAAGGCCGGAAAACCATACTGGATGCCCGTGATCTTCGGGCCCTTAGACGGCACTTTATCACATACAGGAATGCTACTGTAATGGAAATCACAACGTGGGCTCAAGAATACTTCAAGAAAACATTGTCAGTGAACACAATCCACCGTGCCATTCGCCGTTGCCGGCTAAAACTCATAACTATAGGTCAAAAAAGAAGCCATATCCATACGGGAACCAGAAGCGCAGGCGTTTTCTCTGGGCCAAGGCTAATTTAAAACGGACTGTGGCAAAGTGGAAAACTGCTCTGTGGTCAGACGAATCAAAATTTGAAGTTCTTTTTGGAAAACTGGGACGCCATGTCATCCGAACTAAAGAGGACAAGGACAACCCAAGTTGTTTTCAGCGCTCAGTTCAGAAGCCAGCATCTCTGATGGTATGGGGTTGCATGAGTGCGTGTGGCATGGGCAGCTTACACATCTGGAAAGGCACCATCAATGCTGAAAGGTATATCCAAGTTCTAGAACAACATATGCTCCCATCCAGACGTCGTCTCTTTCAGGGAAGACCTTGCATTTTCCAACAAGACAATGCCAAACCACATACTGCATCAATTACAACATCATGGCTGCGTAGAAGGATCCGGGTACTGAAATGGCCAGCCTGCAGTCCAGATCTTTCACCCATAGAAAACATTTGGCGCATCATAAAGAGGAAGATGCAACAAAGAAGACCTAAGACAGTTGAGCAACTAGAAGCCTGTATTAGACAAGAATGGGACAACATTCCTATTCCTAAACTTGAGCAACTTGTCTCCTCAGTCCCCAGACGTTTGCAGACTGTTATAAAAAGAAGAGGGGATGCCACACAGTGGTAAAAATGGCCTTGTCCCAACTTTTTTGGGATGTGTTGATGCCATGAAATTTAAAATCAACTTATTTTTCCCTTAACATTATGCATTTTCTCAGTTTAAACATTTGATATGTCATCTATGTTGTATTCTAAATAAAATATTGAAATTTGAAACTTCCACATCATTGCATTCAGTTTTTATTCACAAGTGTCCCAACTTTTTTGGAATCGGGTTTGTAAATTACAGACAGGTAACATTTGGTCGCATTGTAAGGATAAAAACAGTTCACAACAGGTAACATCTGGTCACACTGTAAAGGTTTATAAAAATAACTATCAACAAGTAACATCTAGTCACATTGTAAAGGTTTATAAAAAGAACTATTCACAACAAGTAACATCTGGTCACACTGTAAAGGTTTATAAAAAAAACTACTTACACTGATTAGTTAAAGCAAATATTATCTACATACCTACATATCAGCATTTATTCATCCTCTATATCAGAAATGATGTCGCTTCGAAGGTTGCACAGGGCTACACAAATTCTTAAAATTTTATCAAGTTTAGGGGTGAGGTTAATTGGAACGGTTTGAGACAGGACTTTGTAGTTTTTAAGTCGGCATATGACCCGCTCAACGTGGACACGTACATTGGCGATGCGCCTTGCGTTTGTGGTGTCTTCTTCAGAGAGTTGCATGCCTCTCTTGGTGAATGCTGGAAGGACAAGTTTCACTTTCCTTTCATAGAGGAGATTGTTAATGGTGAAGCCCCTGTCTGCCATTACTTCATCGCCTGGACGAAGGTATTCCAGGAACCCAGAATTTGCAGTTATGAATTTATCACTGCACCTTCCTCCATACGCTGGTGAAATGAACATGATCAGTCCACATGGTGCAATGGAGACCAGGTATTTGATGGTGTTCAGGCCGTAGTAATGGCTGTAGGACTCACCTCTCGAGTCAAGGTTGCGTGGCTTTTGAAGGGGTGTATCTCTGAACAGTCGATCACACATGTTGTGCTTGGAAATTGTTCTCTGAAACACTGAGGCATTGTTGCCTGGATTGTCTCCCTGGGAAACCATGGTATATAACACCTCATCTTCTCCTCCATAATGTCAAGGCAACACGAAATCTCCTTGCTTACAACGGACTGCGAAACACCAAACCTTTCAGCAAGATCACCTTGCAATAAATTAAGAAGCAGCTTCATCAGAGTCATCAGGAGCTGATCCCAAGTGTGTAGCTGAAAGCTGTTGGTGTATGCATTGGTAAGGTGCTCAGCAACTGAATGAAATACATCCAATGTCAACCCTGTGTAGAGCTGACAAAGGTGGTCGTTTCTCAGCAGAGTTATATACAATGACGCTGGCTCATTGCATTGTGTTCCCATTTCAGATGTAGGTGGCTTCAGGTTGAGTTGATATTTTGTGTAGCAAAAGCGTAGTTGTGGTCAGAGACAGATAGATCCTCCCATTGTGTTTCTGCATACACTGTTAAAAAAAATCACAGAAATATTCTGTATTATTTTACAGATATTTTCAGTTTTTTTAACATTACGTGTAAATGTCATTAAAATACAGAAAAAAACGTCTCGGTTACTGATGTAACCCTCGTTCCCTGAAGGAGGGAACGGGAGACGTGACGTCGACGTGGCGACGTAATGGGATCACTTCAGGGAGCCCTATCAACTTCGAGTATCTACAGAACAAGCCAATGAACGTTGGCGTGCGTGAAAGCGTCACGCGCCCCCGCCCCGCAGTGCGGGTATAAACAGGAAGCGGGCGCACGCACTCATTGTTTTTCGCTGAGGAGCCGAGATTGAGACGGCCGTACAGCGATGGTCAGCAACCATGGCGACGGGACGTCCTTCAGGGAACGAGGGTTACATCAGTAACCGAGACGTTCCCTTTCAGTCGCTCACGTTCGACGTGACGTCGACGTGGCGACGTAATGGGATCCCATGGAAAACGCCACGGTAGCTGCCACATCCAGCGCCCTACGGAAGACTCTCAGACCCCCAAATGGCTGGGGCGGAAGACCTGCATAGAGGGGGTTCACTGCTGTTCCGTTAAACCCCACACAGTGGAACTCTTAGATAACACTGGGAAAGCGTGCCTTTCCAGGGGAGAGGGACGCTGCGGAGCCACATCCTGCCCGAAGGGAGGTAACATGTGGAGAATACACATATGGACTGGCCAGAGGGGCAGTGCAACATATGGAATGTCACTAGGGTGGCTCCAGCCTGAGAAGGGGGAGGCAGCACCAGACAGTGACGGCAGAGTGGAGTCTGCCAAGGGAAGACACGGGCTCACCGCAGGGAGCTGATCGCGGAAGAATACGCATATGGGATCGCCGCAGGGATCACCACATATGTAACCCAGCCTAGCACAAGTTAAACAAGCATACGAGCACTAGGCCTGGCGTCGGACGCTCCGCAACGTCTGACTGCCGAAGGAGTACGGAGGAACTCTACAGGGTTCGCCTGAGTGGGGAACTCGACTGGAGCAGAAAAGCGCACTTATCCGCTCCATGTGGAGGGGAGTGGCGTAGCAAGCCGACACAAGAGCGGGAACTTCGGTGTTACCGGCTGGTTGAAGCGAGCACACAGGAAGAAACCGGCTCAACACGTAGGCTATAAAACCTAGCGAACGTGTTAGGTGTCGCCCAGCCCACAGCTCTACAGATGTCTGTCAGCGAGGCGCCGTGTGCCAGCGCCCAAGAAGAAGCGACACCCCTAGTGGAGTGGGCTCTCAACCCGGGCGGGCAAGGCACGCCTTGGGCTTCGTAAGCCAAGGCGATGGCATCCACTATCCAGTTGGGAGACAGCCTTCCCTTTCTGCTGACCTCCGTAACAGACGAAGAGCTGATCTGAGGTCCTGAGGCTTTGAGTTCTGTCCACGTACAGGCGCAGAGCGCGGACGGGACAGAGAAAAGCCAGGGCTGGGTCTGCCTCCTCCGAAGGCAGCGCTTGCAGGTTCACCACCTGGTCCCGAAAGGGAGTGGTGGGAACCTTGGGCACGTATCCGGGCCGGGGTCTCAGGATCACATGAGAGTTAGCCGGGCCGAATTCCAGGCACGATTCGTCGACCGAAAATGCATGCAGGTCCCCTACCCTCTTGATGGAGGCCAATGCAACCAGGAGTACTGTTTTACAGGACAGAATTTTTAACTCTGCTGACTGCAAAGGCTCAAAGGGTGGTCTCTGAAGTGCCGAAAGGACCAGAGACAAATCCCAAGAAGGTAAAGAGAGCGGGCGAGGAGGATTTAGTCTCCTTGCCCCCCTCAGGAACCTGACGATCAGGTCGTGCTTTCCCAGTGACTTACCTTCAACTGCATCGTGATGTGAGGCGATAGCGTCAACATACACTTTAAGGGTGGAGGGAGACAGCCTTCGCTCCAACCCATCTTGCAGGAAGGAAAGCACGGCTCTGACCGAGCAAGATCGGGGGTTCTCCTCATGAGAAGAACACCAATCAACGAACAGGTTCCACTTCAACGCATAGAGGCGCCTCGTAGAGGGGGCTCTAGCGGAAGTGATGGTGTCAACTACCGCCTGGGGTAGGTCACCTAGAACCTCCGCGTCCCGTCCAGGGACCAGACATGGAGTTTCCAGATGTGTGGACGCGGGTGCCACAAGGTGCCCCATCTCTGAGAGAGCAGGTCCTCTCTCAGAGGAATGGGCCAGGGAGGGGCTGTCGCGAGGAGCACCAGTTCCGGGAACCAGGTCCGGTTGGGCCAATACGGCGCCACTAACAAGACCTGCTCCTCGTCCTCCCTGACTTTGCACAAGGTCTGTGCAAGAAGGCTCACTGGGGGAAACGCATACTTGCGTAGACCTGGGGGCCAGCTGTGTGCCAGAGCATCCGTGCCGAGGGTCCCCTCGGTCAGGGAAAAGAACAACTGGCAGTGAGACGTGTCCAGGGCGGCAAACAGATCTACCTGTGCGGTCCCGAAGCGCCTGAAAATCAGCTGGACGACCTGGGGATGGAGTCGCCATTCTCCTGGTAGCACCTGCTGCCGTGAGAGCTCGTCGGCTGCACGGTTGAGCAGGCCCGGGATATAAATGGCACAAAGCGACCTCAGATGCTTCTGACTCCAAAGGAGGAGATGGCGGGCGAGTTGTGACATGCGGCGGGAGCGTAGACCACCCTGACGGTTGATGTACGCAACGGTCGCAGTGCTGTCCGTACGGACCAGTACATGCTTGCCTAGTAGCGGCGTTTTGAAGCGGCCCAGCGCAAGATGAACTGCTAACAACTCGAGGCAGTTGATGTGCCAATGCAGTTGAGGCCCCGTCCACAGACCTGAAGATGCATGCCCGTTGTACGTGGCCCCCCACCCGGTGGCAGAGGCATCCGTGGTGACCACAGAATGCCTGGACACTTGTTCTAGGGGAACACCCGCCACAAGGTGAGAGTTTGGCGACAGTGCGGGGTCACTTGGACCCGGCACGAGCCGCTCTGCCACGCCCATCTCGGGACTCGACCGTGGAGCCAGTGTTGAAGCGGCCTCATATGAAGCAATCCGAGCGGCGTTACCGCGGCTGCAGATGCCATATGCCCCAGGAGCCTCTGAAAAAGTTTCAGTGGTGCCGCTGTTCTGCGTCTGAGAGTACTCACGCAGTTCAACACTGACTGGACGCGGGCCTCGGTGAGGCGCGCTGTCATGTTGATCGAGTCCAGCTCCATACCGAGAAAAGAGATCCTCTGCCCGGGGGTGAGTTTGCTCTTTTCCCAGTTGACCCGAAGCCCTAGGTGGCTGAGGTGACTGAGCACCATGTCCCTGTGTTCGCGCAACTGCTCTCTCGACTGGGCAAGAATAAGCCAGTCGTCAAGGTAGTTGAGAATGCGAACACCACGCTCGCACATGGGAGCAATGGCCGCCTCCGCGACTTTCGTGAAGACACGGGGCGACAGGGCCAGCCCGAAGGGTAAGACTTTGTACTGATATGCCCGCCCCTCGAACGCAAAGCGAAGAAACGGTCTGTGTCGAGGGAGAATCGAGACATGAAAGTACGCGTCCTTCAGGTCGATCGCTGCGAACCAATCTTGGGGACGGATGCATTTGAAAATGCGTTTCTGCGTAAGCATCTTGAACGGCAGCCTGTGAAGGGACCGGTTCAGGACACGCAGGTCCAAGATTGGCCGTAACCCACCGCCTTTCTTGGGTACAATGAAGTACGGGCTGTAGAAGCCGGTCTTCATATCGGCTGGAGGGACCGGCTCGATCGCGTTCTTCGCCAGCAGGACTGCGATCTCTGCCCTGAGCACAGGGGCACTGTCCGCCAGAACACGGGTGAACTGAATGCCCCTGAAGCGCGGGGGCCGCCGGGCGAACTGAATCGCATAGCCGAGTCTGACAGTACGGATGAGCCAGCGGGACGGGCTGGGAAGCGCTAGCCAGGCTCCCAGACACCGCACAAGCGGGACCAACGGGACCACAGACGTACCCGGGGTGGGGCAGCGTGGCGGAACGCAGGGACTCCACTCGGACGGCATAGCGGCCCGGAGTGGGGTCTGGATGTGAGGTGGGACACATACCTGCTTCCGTCGAAGGGCAGAGTGAGTGTGCGGAGGCAACACTGCGTCTGGGACACAGCCACTGCTGCTCGCTGGCGATAGAAGAGGGGCCTGAGGGTGATAAGGCATAGCGTCGTCGACCGCCAAGCGCGCCCTCTTGGGACCCAGAGGTTTCAGAAATTGCTCTTTCATTGAAATTGTGGGTTCTGGGGTTCTGGGGTTCTGGGAATTGTGGGCCCGGGGGCCAGTGGCGGAACAGAAACAAAAGGAAACAAAAGATTCTCCGCCCGGCCCTCCACCGGGGGAAGGAGCGGCGCGTTCACCATCTCCTGAAGAGCAACTTGATCCACCTCCGGGTCGCCCGTCTCAGGGACGTTTGCACCTCCGCTTGCCACCTGGCTTGGCAGCGGCCTGGACGGGCGTGGTCGGCTTCCTGCGGCTTGCTCCACGCTGAGGCCTAGATGAAGGCTGCTGCTGAGGCTTCGCGGGAGCGGAGGACGCCGAAGGAGGCCGACCTCGGCGACGAGTAGACGGAGGGACTGCAGCCGGCGGACAGGTGGGAGCAGCAGCGGTCCGCCGGGGCAGGATGTGTCGGATGGCCTCCGTCTGCTTCTGGGCGGCCGAGAACTGTTGGGCAAAGCTCTCGACCGCGTCGCCGAATAACCCAACCTGGGAGAGAGGGGCATCCAGGAACCGATACTTGTCAGTGTCCCTCATGTCAGCCAGGTTGAGCCAGAGGTGGCGCTCCTGGACCACCAGGGTGGACATCGCCTGACCAACGGAACGTGCGGTTTCTTTCGTCGCCCGGAGGGCGAGGTCAGTTGCCACACGGAGCTCCCGGAAGAGCTCTGGGTCAGAACCACCCTCGTTCGGCGCCGTCCACGTCCTAGTAAGCTCCTCATGCACTTCCGGAAAGAAAGAAACCAATCGTCCAACCGGGAAGGCTCGGGACGTGGTGGAGGGTTCCACACAAGCCCGACCTTCTCGGCGGCCCGGGAAAGCATAGCCGTCCATTCTGGATCGGACTCGGGCAACGCTACACGCCCCGAAGGGGGCAACGCAGCCGAATCCTCATCTCCAGAGAAACGAAGCTCCCCCTCCGATGCTGCGATCGACATCTGATCGTCAGGTGGAGCCCCAAAGGAGACGAGTGGTCGTCCAAGAGAAGGACCAGCACGCTCATTTGAAGGCTCCAACGGCGGTAGCGCTTGTGAGGCGTGAGGGGCCCACGGAGATTGCCTCGGCGGGGTAGCCCTCACGGTAATCCTCAGATCACCCTGGTCATGCACAGAAGTAGGTCTATTCTGAGGTCCAGAATAGACACTAGATCGGGGCATAGGCGAGGGGACTGCACCTCCCTTGAGGTAAGCGAGTCTCGATCTTAGCGCTATCATAGTCATATTCCCGCAATGGGAACATGAGCTATTCACAAAAGCTGCCTCAGCATGCTGAATGCCCAAACACGAGATGCAGCTATTGTGGCCGTCGCCTGGCGCCAGGGTATGACCGCATCCAGAAACGCACAAGCGGAATGACATCCTGAAAAGGACGCAGGGTCAAGCTTGTGTTGCTCTTTTAGTAAAAATAACAAACAGGAAAAAATAAAAATAAAAAGCTCTTTTAGTGCTGAAGCACCCAGGGATGGCCGCAGTGTAATCGGGGTACACTCTCAATGTAGGAACGCCCACAAGACCGACACAGTCACACACACACACAAACCAAGCTGTGAAAACAGCTGTTGTGAAATGCTCGCGGCCACCGCTGATCGCGCCGTCACACCAGCACTGGATAAAGCCTTTTTTCTTCCCTGTATTCAGCAGTCTGTAGCTCAGAAGTCAAGCTCGGCTCCGAAGCGAAAGACAATGAGTTCGTGCGCCCGCTTCCTGTTTATACCCGCGCTGCGGGGCGGGGGCGCGTGACGCTTTCACGCACGCCAACGTTCATTGGCTTGTTCTGTAGATACTCGAAGTTGATAGGGCTCCCTGAAGTGATCCCATTACGTCGCCACGTCGACGTCACGTCGAACGTGAGCGACTGAAAGGGAACTTTTATTAAAAACATTAACCATAAAATAAAAGTAATAATCTGTAGATTCATACAAGGAGAAATGATAGTTTTTTTTACAGTATTGTCCTTTTGTTTAATTGGCTTGAATGTTAAATTACATTACATATTTATTAAATTACATATTTAAAATTAAGACAACTATGTGTTTTTTTTTACTGTGAAACCTTAAATTTAAGGTAAATACATGTAAAAAAAAAACAATCGTAAAAAAACGGTAAAAAGTCTGGCTGCAAAGTAGCCAAACACTTACCGTCAAATTACAGTAAAAACCCTTAAGTTATTCTACAGAATAATTCTGTTTTTTTAAATACAGATATTTACTGTAAACAACATTTTCTGTATTTTTACAGTTCCACTGCTGTAGAATGAAAAGAAAATCTCATTAAAAAAAATGTATGTAGAACGTTATACAAATGAATAAATCTGCATATAAACTGGAAATTATTGCAGAAATACCTTACAATTATATAATTAAATGAAGTCTTCTGTTTTTACACAGTATTCTTTGGTAAATTCATAACATTATCAATTACAGTCGTGCTCAGAATTAATGGTACCCCTGGTAAATATGATGAAAAATGGCTGTAAAAAATAATTCTGCATCATTAATCCTTTTCATATTTCATTCAAAAAATTGGCAAAAATCGAACCTTTCATTGAAGTAAAATAATTGAAAGTGGGGGGGAAATCACATTATGAAATAAATGTTTTTCTCCAAAACAAGTTGGCCACAATTATTGGTACCCCTAGAATTGTTTACCAGTAAAATATCTCTGAAGTATATTCCCATCCATATTTACCTTTTTTTTGCACACCAGGGTGACTAGGAACATGAAATTGTCCAGCCATGACTTCTTGTTTTACAGGAGTTTAAATATGAGGAAACACGAAGGCCAAATTCCCTTAATCATCCATTACAATGAATAAAACCAAAGAATATAGTTCTGATGTGCATCCAAAGATTGTTGAGCATCACAAAATAGAAAGTGGCTGTAAGAAAATAGCTAAACCATTGAAAATCCCCATTTTGACCATCAGGGCAATAATTAAGCACTTCCAATCAACTAAAGATGTTACAAATCTGCCAGGAAGTGGACGTGTGTCTATATTGTCTTAATGCATGGTGAGGATGAAAGTTTGAGTGGCCAAAGACTCTTCAAGAATCACAGATGGAGAATTGCAGAGATTAGTTGAGTCTTGGGTTCAGAAAGCCTATTAAAAAAAAATTTAAACAACCCCTACATCACCACATGTTGTTTGGGAGGTTTTCAAGAAAAATCCTCCTTGCTCATCCAAAAACAAACCCCAGCAAATTCAGTTGTCAGACATGACTGGACCTTCAAACAGCACAGGGTTCTGTGGTCAGATGAAACTAACAAATAGCTTTTTGGCCACACGGAGCTCCCGGAAGAGCTCTGGGTCAGAACCACCCTCGTTCGGCGCCGTCCACGTCCTAGTAAGCTCCTCATGCACTTCCGGAAAGAAAGAAACCAATCGTCCAACCGGGAAGGCTCGGGACGTGGTGGAGGGTTCCACACAAGCCCGACCTTCTCGGCGGCCCGGGAAAGCATAGCCGTCCATTCTGGATCGGACTCGGGCAACGCTACACGCCCCGAAGGGGGCAACGCAGCCGAATCCTCATCTCCAGAGAAACGAAGCTCCCCCTCCGATGCTGCGATCGACATCTGATCGTCAGGTGGAGCCCCAAAGGAGACGAGTGGTCGTCCAAGAGAAGGACCAGCACGCTCATTTGAAGGCTCCAACGGCGGTAGCGCTTGTGAGGCGTGAGGGGCCCACGGAGATTGCCTCGGCGGGGTAGCCCTCACGGTAATCCTCAGATCACCCTGGTCATGCACAGAAGTAGGTCTATTCTGAGGTCCAGAATAGACACTAGATCGGGGCATAGGCGAGGGGAC
Organism: Meda fulgida; assembly: GCA_030578275.1. Lineage (NCBI taxonomy): Eukaryota > Metazoa > Chordata > Actinopteri > Cypriniformes > Leuciscidae > Meda > Meda fulgida. The sequence continues at coordinate 2,393,169 of CM060618.1, forward strand.
TGCACCTCCCTTGAGGTAAGCGAGTCTCGATCTTAGCGCTATCATAGTCATATTCCCGCAATGGGAACATGAGCTATTCACAAAAGCTGCCTCAGCATGCTGAATGCCCAAACACGAGATGCAGCTATTGTGGCCGTCGCCTGGCGCCAGGGTATGACCGCATCCAGAAACGCACAAGCGGAATGACATCCTGAAAAGGACGCAGGGTCAAGCTTGTGTTGCTCTTTTAGTAAAAATAACAAACAGGAAAAAATAAAAATAAAAAGCTCTTTTAGTGCTGAAGCACCCAGGGATGGCCGCAGTGTAATCGGGGTACACTCTCAATGTAGGAACGCCCACAAGACCGACACAGTCACACACACACACAAACCAAGCTGTGAAAACAGCTGTTGTGAAATGCTCGCGGCCACCGCTGATCGCGCCGTCACACCAGCACTGGATAAAGCCTTTTTTCTTCCCTGTATTCAGCAGTCTGTAGCTCAGAAGTCAAGCTCGGCTCCGAAGCGAAAGACAATGAGTGCGTGCGCCCGCTTCCTGTTTATACCCGCGCTGCGGGGCGGGGGCGCGTGACGCTTTCACGCACGCCAACGTTCATTGGCTTGTTCTGTAGATACTCGAAGTTGATAGGGCTCCCTGAAGTGATCCCATTACGTCGCCACGTCGACGTCACGTCGAACGTGAGCGACTGAAAGGGAACTTTTATTAAAAACATTAACCATAAAATAAAAGTAATAATCTGTAGATTCATACAAGGAGAAATGATAGTTTTTTTTACAGTATTGTCCTTTTGTTTAATTGGCTTGAATGTTAAATTACATTACATATTTATTAAATTACATATTTAAAATTAAGACAACTATGTGTTTTTTTTTACTGTGAAACCTTAAATTTAAGGTAAATACATGTAAAAAAAAAACAATCGTAAAAAAACGGTAAAAAGTCTGGCTGCAAAGTAGCCAAACACTTACCGTCAAATTACAGTAAAAACCCTTAAGTTATTCTACAGAATAATTCTGTTTTTTTAAATACAGATATTTACTGTAAACAACATTTTCTGTATTTTTACAGTTCCACTGCTGTAGAATGAAAAGAAAATCTCATTAAAAAAAATGTATGTAGAACGTTATACAAATGAATAAATCTGCATATAAACTGGAAATTATTGCAGAAATACCTTACAATTATATAATTAAATGAAGTCTTCTGTTTTTACACAGTATTCTTTGGTAAATTCATAACATTATCAATTACAGTCGTGCTCAGAATTAATGGTACCCCTGGTAAATATGATGAAAAATGGCTGTAAAAAATAATTCTGCATCATTAATCCTTTTCATATTTCATTCAAAAAATTGGCAAAAATCGAACCTTTCATTGAAGTAAAATAATTGAAAGTGGGGGGGAAATCACATTATGAAATAAATGTTTTTCTCCAAAACAAGTTGGCCACAATTATTGGTACCCCTAGAATTGTTTACCAGTAAAATATCTCTGAAGTATATTCCCATCCATATTTACCTTTTTTTTGCACACCAGGGTGACTAGGAACATGAAATTGTCCAGCCATGACTTCTTGTTTTACAGGAGTTTAAATATGAGGAAACACGAAGGCCAAATTCCCTTAATCATCCATTACAATGAATAAAACCAAAGAATATAGTTCTGATGTGCATCCAAAGATTGTTGAGCATCACAAAATAGAAAGTGGCTGTAAGAAAATAGCTAAACCATTGAAAATCCCCATTTTGACCATCAGGGCAATAATTAAGCACTTCCAATCAACTAAAGATGTTACAAATCTGCCAGGAAGTGGACGTGTGTCTATATTGTCTTAATGCATGGTGAGGATGAAAGTTTGAGTGGCCAAAGACTCTTCAAGAATCACAGATGGAGAATTGCAGAGATTAGTTGAGTCTTGGGTTCAGAAAGCCTATTAAAAAAAATTTTAAACAACCCCTACATCACCACATGTTGTTTGGGAGGTTTTCAAGAAAAATCCTCCTTGCTCATCCAAAAACAAACCCCAGCAAATTCAGTTGTCAGACATGACTGGACCTTCAAACAGCACAGGGTTCTGTGGTCAGATGAAACTAACAAATAGCTTTTTGGCAGCAAACATGCAAGATGGGTTTGGTGCACACAAGGATAAAAAGTACCCCATGTGTACAATTTAATATACCATCTTTAATGTTGTGGTCATATTTTTCTGCTGGAGGTCCTGGACTTCTTGTTCAGATACATGCATGGCATCGTGGATTCTATCAAATACCAACAGATAAAAAAATCTAAACCTGACAGCCTCTGCTAGAAATCGTATAATGGGCCGTGGTTGGATCTTCCATCAGGACAACGATCCAAAACAAACATCAAAATCAACACAAAAATGTGTTAAGTAGCACAAAATGAAGCTTCTGCCATGACCGTCCCAGACCTGATGAGTGGAGTGAACTGAAGAGAAAAAGCACCAACATGGATCTGGGAATCTGAAGGATCTGGAGAGATTCTGTAAGAATGGTCTCTGATCTCTTGTCTGTGTTCTCCGAACTCATCAGGCATTATAGGATAAAACTCAGAGCTGTTATCTTGGCAAAAGGAGATTGCAAAAAGTATTTAATAAAAGGGTACCTATAATTGTGGCCAACGTGTTTTGGAGATAAACATTTATTTCATAATGTGATTTCCCCCCCACTTTCTATTCTTTTACTTCAATGAAAGTTTAGATTTTTGCCAATATTTTGAATGAAAGATCAAAAGGATAAATGATGCAGATTTATTTTTTCCAGCCATTTTTTTTATCATATTTACCAGGGGTACCATTAATTCTGAGTACATCCACAAGAACTCCCCATCAAAGTACAGATTTTTAGCTGTAAAACAAAAAATTATAACATTACTTAAAATACCGTATTTTAAAAGCTTTAGGCTTTTATTTTATGGGATTATCAAATCTATTAATATTAAATTCCTGTTAAATTTTGTTTTTGAACTGTAGAAAAAATAAGATCACATTATAACAGCTTGCAAAGCCATATGTTTTTATAGTCATTACTTTATATAAACAATATTTGACAGTAATTACAAGCATTTATCCAATATATCTACGTTCTTTTCCCATTAATGTATGGGGTTTACTTTGAATAAACATACTTTTATAGTAATTACAAGTAATTATCCAATATATTTACGTACTTTTCACATTAATGTATAGGTTTACTTTGAATAAACATACTTTTATAGTAATTAAACGCAACTATCCAATATATCTACATACTTTTAATTCAAGGAGTTCACTTTATATAAACATTGTTTTATAGTAAATAAAAGCAAATATAGCTACATTACTTTACCATTAATGTATAGGGTTAGGGTTAGGTTAGCACCTCACACTTATCAAATACAGGGTAAATGTAAAACGTCCAAGTCCCCTGCCACCAATGCAGATATTTTTTTCTTATATTAAGAAATATTATTTTTCAGAAGCAAAGATAAACTTTGCTGGCCACATCAGCTTAAGATTCAACAAGTGCAGATAAGAGTGATAGATAAAAAAAATACATACATAAAATAAAAATAAAAAAACAGCTATGTAGGCTACCTTTCATACAGATATGCTGTAAATAAAACTTGAACATGATAATTACTGTGTGTTATAGTATACTACAGAAACAGATCTAAAAATATTGCCTTGAAAGATGGATGAATACAGCAGGAGGTATTCTTGCACAGTGTAACTAAATATACAGTTATTGTACAGGAAATATTTGCACAGTTTAAGTTTAAAAATTCTTAAATCAAGAATAGTCAGTGATTGTTTATGCATCCTATATCCAGTGTTTCTACTGTCAGGTTGAACTGACTCAGTGTTTACAATTCTGAAGTGTTCTGTAACAATTTCATAAGTGGCAGAGAAAAAATTGAGTGGTAACATTTTCAGACCCCACCCCGTGCACTGTTCCAGCTGCTGCTGTCTGGCAAGACGGTGCTGCAGCCTCAAGTCTCTGATCATCATGCTTTGGGACAGTTTTTCCACAAGACAACCAGGCTCAAGGTCAGGGTATATTCTGGCAAACCGTTTGCCAATCACGTTTCGCAATCGGCAAAGCAGATCATAGCACACGCCGTTTACCAACACATGATGGATAACTCGCAAAGCAAAACGTTCCTGCCTGTTTTCCCAGCACATCACTATCAATACACATAGAAAGCAAGAGGCTTGAGACGTAAGAGGCGGGGCAATCGTTTAAAATTTTCAAATTAAAAGTTTGTTTAAATGCAACATTTAGCCTACTGTAAGCATAATTAAACTCGGGCGCATTTGCGTCCATTTTTCCTTTTTTATCCAAAAATTTTTTGTATTTTTAAACACTATTGAATTCCAAACTTTGTAACTTTATTAAGTTTAAACTTTATTAAACAAAATACAATATTAGATATAGATTTTTGCTCATTAAGTTTTAAAATAAAAAAAGGACAGATTAAAGTCGAAAAAAGGCCATTTACAAGTATATATGGCCAGGCTATATTTAGGCGATCTAGCTTATAGTGACTTGTACACCTAAATAATTTCTCAATATAGGCTAAACACCTAATTTATATGCTCTTTCTGCCATTATTCATAAAACGGAGTGTACAGTTAAGAGATGGGATCGAGACAAGTATGTGTCAGTGTGCAACATAAGAGGCTATTGTTTAGAAATGGTTAAATATAAATTGTAAAAGCAATCATTTATTAGAATGCATTTCATCAATCTCATTTTTACTTTTTTATCATCTGCTTACATTTTAAAAACTTTGCCTCTTTATTTCCAAACTTTACTCACAATTCAAGAATTGCATGCACAAAATGGAAAATGCCTCACATCAATTGCAAAATGAAGCACTGCATTCAAAATAACAAACACATCTCAAAAACAAACATTTGTCTTGTGTTGCAAACATCTTTGCCATAATATTGTATTTTTTGGACATATCACACAGATATTTAAATGTTAAGCTCTTCTTTTATGACACATCTCTTATGTACAGTTTTTGAACAGTAAGATTTTTAAGTTTGTTTCGATTCCTTAGGCAGAGATTTTAAAAACAAGGCTCATTTTGTCAAAACACTACACATAATTCACACATCTATGTTGTGACACAAGTGGCAAAACATCTCAGATAGCTTTTGCATAACTAAACACTTTACAATAATTTGGCTCACATGGTTCATTCAGTCGGATTCTGTTTGAACCTTCTTAAAAATCTTCTCAACCATCTTAAACATTTGTAACATATCTACCTTTCTAATGATACAGTCTGAGTTTGATTTTTTAAGATAGTGTTATATAAACCAAACATAATTTTGAAAAAGGTGATTATTCCAAAGCCTATATATTCCATATTCTAAAGCCATGAAAGGATGGTGTAACCTAAAGCAATGAATGTTTGCACAGGTGAGGAGTTAGTGTGAGGCACTAATGAATGTGGCTTTTTGATTGGTTGTGTTTGAAAAAGGAAATCAAGATACTTCCTGATAGATTTTTGTGTTACATATAGAATTGTGTGTTGTTTATTATGAAAATGTTTATTATGAAATAAAAAAAACTGAGAATAAGTGTATGGTTTTGCAGATTTGGTGTGTGATTCTGGCGTTTGAGTGTCGGGTTTCAGAAATTTTGTGACAAATAAAGATTTGGTGTGTATAAGCAGTAGAAAAAAAATTAATAGGCGTTTTGAATTCATTCTATTGACACCTGCACAAGAGCCACTAGAGGGCACTGTTAGTGTTTCCCCGAAATTTAGCTGCTGGAGGCTCTCCAAACGGAGATGCATGTTCATCACTGACTTTAACCGGGTTTGTAAATAAAGACACAATGTATAATACATATTATGCTAATAAAAATGAACCTTTAAAGGGCGAGTGAAGGCATGCCATTGTGGGATGAGGCATGAGGTTGCGGGTTTGTGCACTCATTTCGAAAGGATATAAAACAAATCTAGGGTTAGATTTATTTAGCCATTTCCATTATTTTATACGATCCCACGAGTCCTGAAGAATGCAACTTAAACTGCACTTTGTGGCGTGCATAGCCTACTGAACACTCCCCCCCCCCATACCCACACCACTAATATTAAACAAGAGTTGTTTGCACATGCATGTAACAAGTAATTTATGTGTATAAATAACACGCCAATTAAACATAAATTAGTGAGAGACAGACTGATACACAGTAGGGGTCAACAAATATAGAACCACCGCATTTGGATGCGCTAGTCATTTAAAGCGCGTCACACGGACCGTTTATCCGTTACTCTAAACAGTGCTGTGAGATCCAGAGTGAAGCACTTTAATTCAGTAAAGAGCACAATTGTGACTCGGAGATTTAAACAGATGAAACAACGCTGACAATCAGGAGATAAACACTGCGCAACGATACAGTCAGAATAATTTTCCATAGATTTATTTTACTGTAACTCAAACTGCTTGGTATTGCGACAGAAATGTACGATATATCTAATTGTATTATAATATTAATGGAGACATGTATTAAATGTAGGATAAATGTAATATAATTAGGAGTATTTTGTGATAAATCGAGCTTTTGTGCATTTACACTAAAACCACTGTTAGTTAATTGTTATTCAGTGGGATTGAGGTGCTATATAGGCGTATGTGTGTTTACTGTTGTTATTAATATGTATGCTACTGTGGAAAAGGGTTAATTTTAATAAATCAATTTTTTTTACAGATGTTATTTTGATTAAATTTATCTGAGCTGTAAATCATGATCGGTTTAATACTAGACATTGACCTATCCCGCTCGTGGGAGGCCAAAAAATGTAGTGGAGGGGTGTAGCATGAGGAAGAACACATTCTGACCAGGGGCGGTTCTAGACCCTTTTTAGATATTTTTTTTGTTTGTTTGTTCAATTTGCACACTGAACATTGATTGAAGCTCTTATTTTCGAACTCTCAAAGTGCATCAAATTAATTAATTTACTTAAAAATGTTTACAGTTTTCTCCTAAATTCAGTTTTCTACATAGCTGTTTCAGTGATGCAAATTATCATTCCTTGTTGATGTGCAAAAGTCCAAAGATATCTTTATTGCTAAATCCTATGTTAATTTTTGTATGTAAATTTTACTTTGTTCTCAAATTATTCTGGGTTTAATCTAGTTATTGCATTCCCTCCCCACCCCCCAATCACTAAACTAAAGTGTGCTTCCTAACTATAACATGTTCTATAAAATAAATGTTACTTTACAATCTGATATGCTGTTGATTAAAAAATTACAACATACAAGATATAAAATTGAACAAATAAATATTGAGATAAAAATAAAACCAACAAGTGTGGCTGTATGGGGGTAGAATTGTTGCATTATTCCAAATAAATAGATTATGATCCACAAATAAATGTAAAGAGATTCACAAAAATATATCAAATTCACAAATAAATAGTTAAGATCCACAAATAAATGCAAAGAGTTTCACAAAGAATTATAAAACTCACAAATAAATAGAATGAGATTTGCCAATAAAAAATATACTTACAAATGTTGTTTATACCAAAAACACAACTCTGCCTGTCATTTATTTATGAACCGTTTTTTTGTGCATTTGTAAATCCCCTCGCGCATTCGTGAATCGGTTCCTGTGCGTTTGTAAATCTCCTCACGCATTTGAGGATTTTGAAACACTTCTAGCCATAGACATAATAAATACATAGACACCCTATTGGCTGCTGGAGCGTACGTCAACGGCGCCGCCATTTCAAGGAGGGCAACTTGCCCATACCTCTCATTATGGGAATTGAGAAAAATGCCTGTTTCGTGCGCTGCTTGGGGCTGTACAAGTCGCCACACAATTGAAAACAGGTCTCGGGGAATTACCTTCCACAAACAAGACTGAACAGTTTTTTCTGGTTGTATTTGGTAATTATATAATTAGTAATAGTAACGTACACCACGTGCAAACCACTGAAATCGGCTGATAAATGTAAACGTTATTATTGTTTTTATCCAGGAAAACCGCAGCTCACCCGTTTACTTGCATTTGTTCACAGCGCAGTCTTGCCCTCCGCAAAATGGCGGACACGTTGACGTATCGCAGCAACGCTCCAAAGCGGCCAATAGGGCGTCTATGTATTTATCATGTCTATGCTTCTAGCGTCGTAAATCCACAAATAAATGGACTCCACCCACCTTTTACTCAAGCCAATCAGATAACGGCCACATTGACCTGACCAATCGTAGCATTTTCTCGCTACAACCAATCACGTTTTGGCTTACAACCAGGGCGGGAACAGACACCGAACTTGAGACCAACGTCAGTCACTCTTCAACATGGCCGATCAGGAGTCGAGACAGGTGAGTGACGCTAAATTATCACAATAAATTAACTGAAGTTAAGCAAGGTTCCTGATATCCAAGGTTCAATATTTGTCATAACTAATCCGGATTTATTTTACATTTAGAATTACTGAATTAGCTTATAAATAAACTTTTACGTTAACAAGATTAATTGTAAGATGGTTTTGCCAGCCAATTCTGAAGAAATGTGTGAAGTTGTGTGTAGATTTTAACTGGGCCTGACAATTACTAGTAGGGTTGCCAACTGCCCCATATTACAGTCATCCTGTAAGTTATGTACCGTACGTTAACGTTAGGGGGTCAGCTCATCCACTGCATGTTTTATGAGATGCGGTTTTCCCCACAATTAATCAGGAAAACAACGCCTTGTCCCTCTTAACTGAGCCTTTCGTGTCAGTATTTTATGTTAATTGACTGGTTTTATGCCATTTTGTTGTAACGTTATTCAGATTTTATATTCAATAAAAAAATAGCGCCCTATCTCTGATACTACGAGCATGCGTGAACTGAGGACTTGAAAGAGGGGGCTATATGCAAGTTGTTATCTGTAATGCAATGTATTACATGGCATGTGCTGCAGCTCAATTTGCCTACTTCTAGTATGCCCTAAAAGTATGTTAAAGTTTTTGTGTAGCAAAAAAATAGACAAGCTTTGGGACATTCTATCACGTCATACAATTGTGTCTTTAACGGTTCTGTACCAATTCCTCCTCCAAAGCACAATGGGTTGTGGGCAATATAAGCCTTAAGTGTACACGGATCCACACTTCGTAAATCTACTGGAAATAGTAGACCATCCAGGGAATTTTGACATAACGTTAGTGCTTTCAACATACTAAGCTTTGGGCCACACTTATTCTAATCTCGCATACTATTTTTGGATGGTTAGTATGGACATTGGAATTTTTAATGCATGGATCATTGAAATGAACTGTCAGAAAGAACCAGTTCTCGGAAAAGAATCTGACTTCCCATTACTAGTGAAAAGTTGGCAGCCCTAATTATTATTATTCCTTGTTTGCAACTGGAATGGTTACTCGATTGCAACATTAGCCTAGTCTGTCCAGTTAAATATTATAGCTGTAGTTTGTGTTAAAATGACTGTTTGTGCAGGGTCTTTCTGCACAAGTTGAAAGCGCTGCTCGGGCATAGTGCAGATTATTGCCAGGGATTTGGCACTAGTGCCTGGCCGCTCCACATCAAACCCCCCACAGACACCCATCCCCTCTCCCTCTGTATCTTTGCCCTCATCCTCATCCTCCGTCCCTTCTGATGCTAGACTATCCCAGGCTCTGAAAAGGTTTGACTCATATGAAAGCAGTTTTGTTCTGTTTGATCTTGAAATGCACAGTTTTCCACCTAAACCTAGCATTCATTGATGATTTGACAAACTATCTCATAACTTACTAATTCTTGTTCTGGCTTATGCATTTAGGCAATTTCCTGCAATGTTTAGTTCCCAAAGAGATGACTTTAATGTTTGGGAATTTGTTGAGAATGTCCAGCTCTAATCCTGAAGACTTCAAGTACTCCATTACTTCTTTCTCTGAAGAATAACACATATCCTCCTCTTCAAACACACAAAAAAAAATCATTGTCATTGGAGTTAGAAGGTTTCTGCTCGACAGGATTTACAATATGGCTTGACATTCCGCAGTCAGCAGTGACTTCACATGGTTTCTTTTCTCCTCATCTTTAATCCAGCGTATCTTGAACCGGGGTAAAGTGGCAGCTGCCAGAAGAGCATTTTTACTGTCCAAGACAGAGCTGAATCGCACTTGTATGGCCTGTAAGAAAAAAATACCTTCTTTTAATTTGTATTTACAAATACAATTAGATTTGATATAATTCCTTCTTTGTAGTTTCAACAACTGAATTAACTTTAAGCTAAGTCAAATATTTAATGACTGCTGTCACCGGGTGAACAAACCCGGAACCAAAAAAAATGCCAACTCGTTTCTAGGGGGAAGAGATGCCGGTGTAACACCGGGCCGGCTGCAAGTATGCATGTCATGGCCGCCGACCATGATGAGCCCCAGCTGAAGCTAATGAGTAGTGCTTCATTGAACCACATGCCCGGGAAAAAGGAGTATAAAGAGAAGGGCTTGAAGCACAGAAAGGGGTGAGGTTCTGACAGTGGGAAGCTTTACACGAGTGCTCGAGCAGATTGCGGCAGTGGCGGCAGTGGCGGCAGTGGCGGCAGTGGCGGCAGTGGCGGCAGTGGCGGCAGTGGCGGCAGTGGCGGCAGTGGCGGCAGTGGCGGCAGTGGCGGCAGTGGCGGCAGTGGCGGCGGCGGAAGCGAGGTTGAAGGCCGGATCGGTGTGTCATGTTGGATCCCCGAGGCACGCTCATTAAGTGAGTTTGTTCAAGAAAACACAAACAGCAACGTAACGAAGTAAGTGAAAAAGAAATCTTCTAGAGGAAAAAGGAGAATGGCTGTTAGAAAAGAGACTGGAAACCCGCTGTAAGCCCATGTGATTCACCGAGGAAAAGTTAAGTGCACCCTTTTATGATTCACCTCTAGAGAAAACCTCATGTAAAGATTGCCATCTCAGTGCACGACTAACCTGTGTTTGTGGGCAGTGTGTGCCATCCTGTTGACAGCGGGGAACAGTAACTTTAGAGATCGCTAAACCCATGTTCATTTTCTGAGTCCATTATTCCTTGGATCATCCATCCTATGAAGAGAAGAGAGACGAGTTGATTAATTGCTGTGGACATAGAGTGAGTTTGCAGTGTCTGAAAGGGTGAAATTAACACGTGTGGAGATTTACAAGAATGATCTATGCACAAGTGTGGTGAGTCAAACAACTGCGTTCTCTTTGATTCTCTGACGGATGAAATTGTCCCATGACTTTGAAGATTCTTCCAAATCCTATTCAACGAGTCTAACGACGAGAAAAGCCACTGTCTGTCCCACGAGCCTAGACAACGAGTCTAACGACGAGAGAAGCCACTGTCTGTCCCACGAGCCTATTCAACGAGTCTAACGACGAGAAAGGCCACTGTCTGTCCCACGAGCCTATTCAACGAGTCTAACGACGAGACAAGCCACTGTCTGTCCCACGAGCCTATTCAACGAGTCTAACGACGAGAAAGGCCACTGTCTGTCCCACGAGCCTAGACAACGAGTCTAACGACGAGAAAGGCCACTGTCTGTCCCACGAGCCTATTCAACGAGTCTAACGACGAGAAAAGCCACTGTCTGTCCCACGAGCCTATTCAACGAGTCTAACGACGAGAAGAGCCACTGTCTGTTCCACAAGCCTGTCCAAAGAGGGGTATACTTACCTGAAGAACGGAGAAGTACCTACCAGCATTCCCTTTGCCGAAGCCACAGTCACGAACATCTCTGCCCCTGTTTTTATCCTTTTTAAATTTAATAAAAACTTACCTTTTAAACCCATTCTGGTTGTTCGCCTCTTGGTGTCCTCCGGTGTCTGCTCCTCCGGAGTGTGGTAACTCACCCCTGGCCTTAACAACTCGGTGGTCACATATGCTTCAGTGTTTTTGGTTTTGTCTGTAAAGTACCTAAGAGATTTACTATGTTTATGAACAACAAATTAGTTAAACTAGAGTGTGCGTGGCTTGAGAAATCCAAAAGTTTGAAATAGTTTTAAAAGCTTGAAGGTTTTCAGTTTGAAGATCAAATTACTTTTCAAGCTGAAAGTTTTGAAGGCAATACAGTTTATCAGACACAGACAGACGGCACAGATTCTGTCTGATGGACGGAAACACACTTTCTCAAGTACCTTTTACTGTACTCACAACTTGGGGTTTCAAGAACTTACTGTCCAGCCATACAAAGTGGGCCTCTTCTCTGAAAACCTTACATGTCAGTGAAAGTCTCCAGAAAGCCACATCACCGTCGTCTATGACGACTCCCATCAGGATCCGCCACAGGATGTCAGGTGGCATCTTTTCAAAGTAGCCAATAGTCAGCCCAAAATGTAACTTTATGACTTAATAAAAAGGGTAACTGATAGATTGACAGGAGTTTATACTGCGCTTACCTCGGTCAAAGAATCAACAGGCAAGGGGGTTTCCATCACCTCTAAATTGGAGAGTAGGAACAAGAGTAGCATCATTTTAAAATCCCTGTTTTTTACGGTTCAAGATTTAAAGTGGAAACCAATACCTGCTCTCTCTACTCTCCTCTTTTTCCGGAGTTGCTTTCTTTCAGCGTCTGACCTTTCAAATGTTTAAAATTTTAAGTCTCAGGAAGACAGTTTGTTTTTAACGACATCCCCAGGACCATAATTGAAATCCACTTGTTTAGATTGATACATGTATTGAATTTATTAGCAATCTATAGTTAAAAACACTTATTTTAAACTGCTAAATTTAAGCATTTGATAATTGAAACTTCAATGAACAGTACGTATAGTGTGACAGCACAGCAAAAATTAGTGTGCAAGTTCAAAATGTGGATTAAAAAAAGTGAGAAAACAAACCTCAAGGGGAAGTTCTCCAAAAGCAGCAGACACCACCACCTCCTGATGCAAGGCATGTCAGGCTAAGTTAAAAATAAATACTAAGTTAGTAATAATATGCTGGGTTTCCATTGCATATTTCACTTACCTCTGTAAATAAAAGCCCCCTGCTGTCACAAAGCTCAGTGAATACTGAAATGGTAAACATTACAAATAAATTTGCTCAGATACATATACTGGATAAACATCTAGTAAGCAACACATCAGCTTTATAAACTTACCATCAAGACAAAGACACCCACAGCTGTTGCTTTGTTGTTGTCGTGGAAGGCCCTGAGTCGATCCACCTTAAAAAAAAAACAATTTTCAATGCTTTTACAGTTATTTATTCCAATGAATATTGGTACCGTAATATTGTCGACACAGTATTCATGCCAAGGCCCAGGAGACATGATTTGTGCAATGTTTCTGTGATGACTTTATCCTTATCCCACTCAAACTACACCCACTCACTCACACTATATATATAGACATGCACCCACACTCACACTATATATAGACACACACACACACACACACACACACACTCACACTCTTAGGCCTACGATGGTTTTGGGAAACGCTGCCCTAGTTATTTGTGTGGTATGGTGAGTAAAGTTACACTATCTTATTTTTACACCACTTCATTTTAACATCACACTAAACGCCACATCAGAATTAAAAATTGTAAATAAAATGAGAATAAAAAAATAAAGAGTAGCTTGCCTGTACTCACCATGCAGCGATGAACAGCAGAAATGAAAACATGCTAGATTTTACGTCTTGAGTACACGCCACTAACCAATGAGAAGAGATGTTGGCTGGTAGAGATGTGCAGCCCCGCCTCGTTCGATGTCATCACTTTGCCACTAACCAATGAGAAGCATTGCAGGTCGGGCTGCACGTTCAGCCCTGCCCCCAGGTGCACCCCCGCCCAAATCTGCAGGCTGCAGCCAGGTGCTTCTCAGTTCTCTCCAAGGTGGTAGGGCCCAGCGATCGATTTTATAGACAATTATGCCTAGGGTCTTTTAGTTCTATCACACCACATATAGCCACTTACAGGTCTGCCTACTTGGCAAATGTAACTTTTTATGTATTTACAGCACCACTGCTCACTATATGATAAAAGTGTGAAAATTAATTATGAGAAGAAGTTTGTATTTGTTCAAGTTTGCTCTTATTTCAGATGAATTGGTCTGTTCCAGTGATGTTCTGTGACTCAACCTTGAAGGAAAAATATATCGCCTGTTGGGGTCACATCCTTTTCCCCAAAGGCTTCTGCTGAAGCCTTAGCAAGCAAAAGCCTTCTGCCAATGCTCAAGGCATATGTACTCCTCGGGTCCCAGCAAGTTCTCTCCAGGTGTAGGGCCCAGCGATCCATTTTCTAGATAACTATGCCTAGGGTCTTTTAGTTCTATCACACCACATATAGCCACTTACACGTATGCCTACTTGGCAAATGTAACTTTTTAGGTATTTACAGCACCACTGGTCACTATATGATAAAAGTGTGAAAATTAATCATGAGTAGAAGTTTATATTTGTTCAAGTTTTCTCTTTATTCAGATGAATTGGTCTGTTCCAGTGATGTTCTGTGACTCAACCTTGAAGGGAAAATATATCCCCAATGGGGAGCAAGTAAAAGCCTTCCAAACCATTCAAGGCATATATAGACATTGATTCACAGCAAGTTCTCTCCAAGGTGGTAAGGCCCAGCGATCCATTTCGCCACTTTGCGTACCTTGTTTATTCGTTTAATCGCCCTTTCAGAGAATAAATATGCACACGCTTAGGAATTTATACGTTGGGTTATCATGCCATCAAACTAACCAAGAGTTATAGGCTTTGATGGGTTGTTTTTATTTATTCTCATTTTGCTGTTCTCATGATTGCTGAATGAGATTTTTATAGACAACAATGCCTAGGGTCTTTTAGTTTTAGTAGTTAGAATTGATCTGTTCCAGTGATGTTCTGTGACTCAACCTTGAAGGGAAAATATATCGCCTATTTGGGACAAAGCCTGTTCCCAATGGCATCTGCTGAAGCCTTAGCAAGCAAAAGCCTCCTGCCACTGCTCAAGGCATATCTACTCCTCGGGACCCAGCAAGTTCTCTCCATGGTTGTAGGGCCTAGCGATCCATTTTATAGACAACTATGCCTAGGGTCTTGAACTTCTATCACACCACATGTAGCCACTTGCGTATTTATAAACATATTGTTGAATAATAGACGTCTCCAACTAAGCAAGCCAAAAGCCAAGGCAACAGTGGCAAGGAACCAAAACTCCATCAGGTGACAGAATGGAGAAAAAAACCTTGGGAGAAACCAGGCTCAGTCGGAAGCCCAGTTCTCCTCTGGCCAATGAAGGAACAGTGTATGATTACGATTCGGGCAGCATTACAAGTCATATTGGATCGGAACATTTAGAGGATTTATCCATTTCAATCTGGTTGGAAGTCGAAGTCATCACATCATGGAGACGAGTTGTTGAGGATCAGTGCCAATGGCTGTCGTGTCGATGAGGCCTTCACAGGGTTCATGAGGCTGGCACTTCAGGATACATTGGGATGGGTCCAGGCGCAGGTCCACCATAGGGGAGAGACTAGTTGACACTTCAGGACTGCGTTGTCGTCGTGTCCAGGTGGTGGTCCTTCATCAGATCTGGATATGGCCTGGATCTGGCGGACTGCGGTTAATCTCGGGATAAACAGAGAGACTAATGTTAGCGTAGACGCCATCCTTCTTATGATGTACCAAGTACATCAGGATTTACGGAAGTGTTCCCAGTTCCGGCTGATGTAAACTATGCAGCCTAACATTGAATTATAGAAGTCTATAGTGTGTTATGTGTATGCTAGGCCAAAGAGATGTGTTTTTAGTCTAGATTTGAACTGACAGAGTGTGTCTACTTCCCGGACAATGGTAGGAAGACTGTTCCAAAGTTTTGGTGCTAAATAGGAAAAGGATCTACCGCCAGCAGTCGATTTTGATATTCTAGGTATTATCAACTGGCCGGAATTTTGAGATTGCAATTGACGTGAAGGACTATAATGCGTTAAGAGCTCGCTCAAGTACTGGGGAGCTAAACCATTTAGTGCTTTATAAGTAATCAGCAATATTTTAAAATGTATACGATATTTAATAAGGAGCCAATGCAGTGTTGACAGAACTGGGCTAATATGGTCAATACTTCCTGGTTCTGGTGAACTCGAGCTGCTGCATTTTGGAACAGCTGTAGTTTGTTTATTAAGCGTGCAGGGCAACCACCCACAATAGCATTACAATAATCTAGCCTTGATGTCATAAACACATGAACTAATTGTTCTGCATTTTTCATTGAGATATATTTTTAAGATGAAAAAAATTGGTTTTACAGATACTAGACACATGACTTTCAAATGAAAGATTGGTATCAAAGAGCACAACCAGGTTCCTAACCGACGACGAAGACTTGAAAGAGCAGACAGTATTCTAGGTTATTACGTGAGGAAGTTTTTTGTCCAATAATTAGAATCTTTGTTTTTTCAGAATTAAATAGTAGGAAATTGCTAATCATTCAGTTTTTTATATCAGCTATGCATTCCGTAAATTTGGTGAATTGGAGTATCATCAGCATAACAGTGAAAACTAATGCCATGCTTCCTAATGATATCTCCTAAGGGTAGCATGTACAGAGTGAACAGCAACGGTCCTAGTACTGAGCCTTGTGGTACTGCATACTGAACTTGTGATCGATAAGACATCTCTTCATTTACTGCTACAAACTGATAATGGTCAGATAAGTATGATTTAAACCATGCTAGTGCAATTCCACTAATACCAACATCATTTTCGAGTCTTTAAAAGAATCCTGTGGTCGATAGTGTCAAATGCAACACTAAGATCGGTAACACTAATAGAGAGATACAACCACGATCGGATGATAAGAGCAAATCATTTGTGACTCTAATGAGAGCAGTCTCAGTACTACGGTCTAAATCCTGATTGAAAATCCTCGCAGATATCATTTCTTGCTAAAAAGGAACATAGTTGTGAGGATCCTGCCTTCTCTAGTATCTTTGACAGAAAAGGTAGATTTGAGATCGGCCTGTAATTGACTAATTCTGTATGATGCGTTTTTTTAACAAGCGGTTTAATCATAGCCAACTTAAAAGTTTTGGTATGTATCCTAATGACACAGATGAATTAATGATATTAAGAAGAGGATCTATGACCTCTGGAAGCATCTCTTTCAGTAGTTTAGTTGGTATAGAGTCTAACATACATGTTGTCTACTTAGATGATTTAACAGGTTTCGAAAATTCTTCCTCTCCTATAGCAATGAATTAATCGAAATTTTCATCAGGGAGACTACAATGCACTGCCTGATGCGATACAGTAGTAGATGGTTGCAAAGTTATAATTTTCTCCCAAATATGATCAATCTTATAAGTGAAGAAGTTCATAAAGTCATTACTGCTGTGCTGCTTGGAAACGTCTGGGTTTTGTTGATGGAGTTTTAAAGAGGCTGGCCTACAGCAGAACAGAAGAGTTTGAGAACATTTATAAACAGGCTACAGAGAAGGCTGCATCAGTGGGCCTACGATCCTCCATCTGAGGTCCCTGGTCAAGCTAGGAGGAGGAAAGTGCCAGAGAAGTTCAAGTTTGCTGCCACATCAGCTACGACTAACCATGCTTTCCCAACTTTGCAGGAGTACCACCATGTTAAAGTGTATTATGTTTTTGTGGACACAATGATACAAGAGCTTCAGAGATGTTTTAAAGGAGGAGATAATTCCAAATGGGAAATCTTGCATGCCTTCCATTGCCTGGCAGTCCCAAAGAACTGGAAAACAGCTAGCATTCCAACAGCAGCACTCCAAGCTGTGAAGAAACTGTGCCAGTTCTATAACATTGAAGATGAAGACAAATTGCAGACAGAATTGAAGGTCTTCCATACGTCATAATCTTGCACAGCACCAGTCAATGTGTCATCTATTCTTTCAGTGGTCAAGGAAAACAATGCACATCTAGTTTTCTCCAGCATGACTCAGCTGCTGAAGACATATGTCACACTTCCGGTGTCCGCAGCAACTGTGGAACGTTCCTTCTTAAAACTGAAGCTGGTGAAAACCAAACTTCGCAGCCTTTGCAGAGAGGAGAAATTGTCCGAACTTCTTCTGTTGGCCATTGAGAAGGACATTCCAATAAATGACAATGATGTCATTGACATTTTTAGGGACATGGCCAACAGGAAATTGCTGTTATAAATGCATACAACAATTCATCCTCCACTTATTGGTAAGGTTAATGCTATACTGGGATTTTTAGTGGGTGCCAACAGAATGAACACACACATACACACACACACACACACACAGAATTTAGTTTCTTTATTAAAATTTTTGATTAGACATAAACAATCAAAATCCAGCTACATCTCAGAGTCACAATGCGATTTGAAATCATGATCACATTGTGTACTGTAGACACACAAGCACACACCTCTGTCTATATAGATTTTTCTGTCTCACTTTTACCCCCGCCATAGCCACCATCATCCTATCCCCCATTAATGTTGTTTTTCTCAGATAATTTGACTTTTTTGAATATGGTATCTTATTTTTTCTACCTGGAGCTCTTGGTGTGCAGCAGCCTCTGTGAGTATCTTCCTCTTATGTTCTTGTAGCAGTCAGCCTGGGCAGAAGCTGCAGCTTTACAGCAGGGCAGTGAGAGCTAGTGAGCCAGTTCCAAACACTTTCAGCAATCTTTACATCTTGTTATGGTCACATAACAATTGTTTAATCAGATAAAATATCTCCTTAATGTTTGTTTTAATGTCTACAGTCTTAGATCAACTACAGCAGTATCAGCAGCAACAACAACAACAAAGGCAGCAAACTCACTTAAGGACTTTAGTAAGATTTTACCAGAAAAGTCATCACATTATTGTTAAATATCTTGTATAGTATTAATTGCTGTATTTTTTCAGTTTGCTTTGTTTTTGTTTTTATTGTATACATTTAACTCTTGTATTTTTGTAATTCAGTTTTTGCCATGAAAATAGCCTCAGATGCTGACATGGCATTAAATAATACTATACTGTACTGTACGAAACATGGGCCATGTTGATTTTTTCATACACGGAGTTTACTATTACAGCTGTCCTTAATTATTCTGTATAACAGAAGAAAAAGCCATCAGGTTGGGACAATTTAAGACACTTCAGTATCTAATCCCAGAGTTGTTACAATAGGTGCACAGAAAATATTTTTTAACTTTCAAACTTAAAATTGTCTGTTCTGTTTCTTTTTCAAAACTGCATCACAGCATTTGCTTCCGCATCAATGCAGAACAATCGCGTATCAGCTATATTGATACGTATTGATATATTGCTGTATATATTTTGAGCACAGCCCTATTTAAAGCCTTGTTCCATGTACCCCTTTTATACTTTGAGCACCTGCCCCTCCAAAGGTCTCTGCACAGCTCTGAAGATGAAGATAACAGGTAGTGATGGCCACTTTTCATGAAGCATCGAAAACTTTTTACGAATCTTTTGTTTTGAATCATTGGTTCGGAGCATGTATCAAATTGGGCAAGTCATGAGATTTCAGCAAACAAGGCCTTGTTAGTCATTACTGTTTTGAAACGTTTTGAAACTCTGATGGTTGCCACTAGGGGGTGTTGATGTCAAAGTGAACACATGAACCAGTGTCGTCTATGGTTTTAACTGATTTAAGGTCAGTTTTATTATGTTAACAAAACTGAAATGAGTGAATTGTATTTTTACTGATCCATGATCAGTGTTCTCTTCAGGATGCCAATACCAAAAACCATACCCATTGTCACTGCAGATGCAACAGTTACATTTAAGTACAGCGATACTTAAATACACCAGTAACACTTTATTTTAATGTTCAATTCTCGCTAGTTAGCTTATTAGCATGCATATCACTAGTATATTGGCTGTTTATTAGTACT
The DNA here is from genome assembly GCA_030578275.1 of Meda fulgida. Classification (NCBI taxonomy): domain Eukaryota; kingdom Metazoa; phylum Chordata; class Actinopteri; order Cypriniformes; family Leuciscidae; genus Meda; species Meda fulgida. The sequence goes on from CM060618.1 coordinate 2,412,957, forward strand.
TATAAAGCACATATCAATGCCTTATTTTGCACAACCTTATTTTACATCCCTTAATCCTATCCAATACCTAAACTTAAACGCTACAAAAACTACCTTACTAACTATTAATAAGGAGTATATTAGGAGTTTATTGAGGCAAAAGTCATAGTTAATAGTGAAAATGTGTTCCCCAAACTAAAGTGTTACCAATACACCTTACATTAACAGAACAAGTGATTTCTCTGGAGTTTTGGGCAAAACATTAAACTTTCTTTCCTCATCTCTTCCACCTTGTCTAAAAATATCTGTCAATACCAGCTACATCTGTGCCATGTGAACAAGTTTTTTTCCAAAGCAGGCGAAGTTCTGTGCAAGAAAGAAACCGTGTAAAGGCTAAAACACTAGAGCAACTTCTGTTCTTAAATAAAAATTCATAATGTTAATATTAATAATTGCCACCTTAACATTGCCACGGTGTTATTTTTGTAAAACATAACTTCACTTTCACACACAGGATTATAGGGCCTGAAACAACATATGTAAATTAAATAAAGTCCACCTTATCTTGTTGTCCAATAGTTCCCAAAGGTTCTCTACAGTTCTCTAGCTACAAATCATACCTGGACCTTAATGTCATCGTGGCTCTTCAGAGTCATAACATTACACCTTTGCTAGTGTTTTATATGCAGCTTTAATGACAAACGGCAGAGGTAAAGTAATAGTAATTGCATGTAAATAGTCTGATTAACAAAAGACCTTAAAATACAGAATACAAGCACTAATATTTAATGGTGTTAAAGCCATTTTGTCTTTATGTTAAACTTTGTCATGTAAGTGTGTGTCCACTAGGGGTCACTCTTGGGTAATTGGTTAGAGATTATAGATGGGAACCTTTCTTCAGATAACAGGTGATTTCGAAGAGTGGAGGTCGAAGAATGCCAACTGTGAGATTTTAAAAAAAGTATGTCAGTAAAATGGCTAAATTAAATTATATCAATGTAGATATAGAGGAGTTAAGTAGTAAAATAAGTGAAGTTATTCGGAATACAGCAGAGGAAAAAATTGGATAAAATAAAACTAACAAAAGAAGAAGTCGTGGTGGAACAAAAGATGTAGTGAATTAATTTAAAAAAGAAATAAGGTGCGTAAGAAAGCTAGGAAAAACATTATAGTTTAATGATAACATAAATTATTAGAGAGCTGAGGCATTGGTGAGGTGAGAAATAAGAATAGCAAAGAGAACTTATTGGAGAGAATTGGAGAGAAAAAGAAATCAATGAGTTGTGAGGTATGATTAGGAAGATGGGAGGGATCCAGTGAAGATATATTCCAGTTTTTATTAATAATAACAAAGCAGCAGTAACAGACAGTGATAAAGCAGAGATGTTAGTGGCATCATTTGTAAAGGTGCACAGCAATATGATATGATATGGGGAAGTATAGGGAACAGCAATGCACAGATATTTGGGGGGGGGGGGGAACCAGCAGGTGGCACATTAGACTGATTTACACTGTACAAGATGAAGAGAGCACTGGCGGGGATTAAACTAAACTTGCAAGGACGATACATGTTATGTGATGATTAAGCATTTATCTGATATATCATTAAATATAATATAAAGATTTTTTATTATGGTATGGGAGAAAGGAACGTTGCCTGATGGAAACTAATGGAATGGATGATTATGATCAGATTGTCACTTGTTAAAGAGAGCAAGAACCTGTTGTCTCATTTTCAGAGTGGATTTCGAAAGGGGAGAAATACAATGGATTTAGTTTTATGTTTAGAAAATGAAATAAGAAAGACCCAAGTAAAGAGGTGGTAGTAGGAGTGTTTTCCGACGTTGAAAAGGTGCACTGTAAAACCCAACAAGTTAAGCTAACTCATTTCATTTGAGGAAACAGATTACCTCAATTCATTTAAGTTAATAAAAAACAATAGTTATGAGTACTCTGAACTTATTTTATTTGAGTTTACTAAAACAATAATATTTCTTAATACACAATTACACTGTAAAAACTAATAAGTTGACTTTACTAAGAAAAGCTGTGGAAACTGATTGCCTCAAATTTTTCAAGCAAATTAGGTCATAATTTTTGACTTGATACTACTCTCTACTACTTTGTAGAGTTAACTTGTGTATTTGTAGAGGTTACCATAAAACTTGAGTACAGGTAACTTAATAAACTCAAGTTTAGGCAATTTACAGATTTAAGTTGAGATTTGTAAGCAGAACTTAAACAAAACAGTTATTTTAACTTGTCTGCTTGTTCATTTTACTAGAGGAATGTGTGGAAACTGATTGCCTTAAATTTCTCAAGCAAGTTGAACTCAAAATTCTAAGTTGAGAATACAAAGAAAGACAACAGATTTGGCAAAACACTAGAATGTTTATTTGTTCAACAATATTAATTTTAAAACATTACTTAAGGCATGCCCGTAAACATGGCCCGCCAACAATATTTTAGATATAAAGCACATAATGCACTCAAGAAAAAAAAACAAAAAAAACTTAAGACAATAAAACCCATCAATATATCTTTGTTTTTAACATCTTTACAAAGTGGTCAAAGTCAAAGAGTTTGGTACAGAATGCCTTTCCTACTACAGTTCTCTTTAAAATTCTCTTCCAATAAAACTCTATTCTAAAACCAAACAAGTAAACTTGAAATTCAAAACATACTGTTAAAGGAACACTCCACTGTTTTTTCATATTAAACTATGTTATTCCCTTAACTAAGACGAGTTGATGCATACCTCTCTCGTCTCAGTGCGTGCACTCAATCGCTCTGGCGAGCGGCGACACTTTGATAGCACTTAGCTTAGCCCAGGTCATTCATTAGGATCCAAACAGAGATGAAGTTAGAAGCAACCAAACACTTCCACGTTTTCATTATTTAAATAGTTACACGAGTAGTTACACGACCAAGTATGGTGACAAAATAAAACGTGGTACTTTTCTAACCGGGTAAAATGGATAACTAATGTATGGCATTTTACCCACTTAGAAAAGCGCCACGTTTTATTTTGTCACCATACTTGGTACAACCACTGTACCTTCCAAAATGATTGCCGTTGTTGTGGCTTCAAGATGCAGGGAGTAGGGTACGGCAGCGGTTGCAGTCCTTGGTCATCACTGTCAGAATACCTATTTCAATGTTGGACAAATCTTCTTTGTCATCACAGTCCTAAAAATGGGAATAGCATATAACAAAAATGAGGCCAAAGAAAGCCACAAAACATATTTTAAAGGGATAGTTCACTCAAAAATGAAAATCTTGTCATAATTTACTCACTCTCACTTTGTTCTAAACTGCATGAGTTTTTTTTTTCATCTGTTGACTTGAAAAGAAGATATTTTGATGATTGTTGGTAACCAGACAGTGTCACAGTGTCTGGTTGTGTTCCCTTGTCTATCACTAGAGGTCCTCGTTCTCACGGTGTCCTTCACATTTGACTTCAATTCCCAGCATTCTGTCTGTCACTGTCACTCATCAGTTCATTGCACTCAGCTGTTCCCTGTAATCATTGTTCCCAGCTGTTCTGTGTTAGTCTTGTTAGATATGTGTATAAATACCCTGCCTGTTTAGTGTTTGTTACGGAGTCCTTGTTTAATGTCACACCACTTCAATATCTGCGTCCTTGTTCTTGTTCCTAGTTTTGTACTTGTGTTTTTTGGATTTTGCCCCCTGCCTGCATTACTACGTGTTTTTGGATTGCCCCTTAATTAAACGTCTGCAATTGGATTCTCTGCTTCCCGCATGGTTTACGTGACAGAAGGACTCCGTCACACTGAATCCAGCGGTATGGTTTATGACATCTCTTCCCCAGCCACCGAGCGGGATAGAAGGGAGCTGTTTAAGGGGACCCGGTTGGTAAAGTTCCGCGGGACCCGTGGAGGTCGCCGCAGAGTATGTGAAAGGGAGATGTATCACGTCCCGTCGGCACAGTCAGAGACTGTTCACGTCCCGTCTGCCCAGTCAGAGACTGTTCACGTCCCGTCTGCCCAGTCAGAGACTGTTCACGTCACGTCTGCCCAGCGAGAGACTGTTCACGTCACGTCTGCCCAGCGAGAGACTGTCCACGTCACGTCTGCCCAGCGAGAGACTGTCCACGTCACGTCTGCCAAGCGAGAGACTGTCCACGTCACGTCTGCCCAGCGAGAGACTGTCCACGTCACGTCTGCCCAGCGAGAGACTGTCCACGTCACGTCTGCCCAGCGAGAGACTGTCCACGTCACGTCTGCCCAGCGAGAGACTGTCCACGTCACGTCTGCCCAGCGAGAAACTGTCCACGTCACGTCTGCCCAGCGAGAGACTGTTCACGTCACGTCTGCCCAGCGAGAGACTGTTCACGTTCCGTCCGCCTTCCTGGACCTGGACTATCTGGAGCGTCTGGCTCGGATCCTGGACATGCCCGTGTCTGCTGTTCCAGAGCCGGAACCAGTGTCTGTTGTTCCAGAGCCGGAGCCGGAGGCAGAGCCAATGGCCGTTCCAGAGCCGGAGGCAGAGCCAATGCGTGTTCCAGAGCCGGAGGCAGAGCCAGTACTCGTTCCAGAGCCGGAGGCAGAGCCAGTGCCGTCTGCCTTCTTGGATCTGGACTATCTGGAGCGTCTGGTTCGGATCCTGGACATGCCCATGTCTGCTGTTCCAGAGCCGGAGCTAGTGTCTGCTGTTCCAGAGCCGGAGGCAGAGCCAATGCCCGTTCCAGAGCCGGAGGCAGAGCCAATGCCCGTTCCAGAGCCGGAGGCAGAGCCTATGCCCGTTCCAGAGCCGGAGGCAGAGCCTATGCCCGTTCCAGAGCCGGAGGCAGAGCCTATGCCCGTTCCAGAGCCGGAGGCAGAGCCTATGCCCGTTCCAGAGCCGGAGGCAGAGCCTATGCCCGTTCCAGAGCCGGAGGCAGAGCCTATGCCCGTTCCAGAGCCGGAGGCAGAGCCTATGCCCGTTCCAGAGCCGGAGGCAGAGCCTATGCCCGTTCCAGAGCCGGAGGCAGAGCCTATGCCCGTTCCAGAGCCGGAGGCAGAGCCTATGCCCGTTCCAGAGCCGGAGGCAGAGCCTGTGCCCGTTCCAGAGCCGGAGGCAGAGCCTGTGCCCGTTCCAGAGCCGGAGGCAGAGCCTGTGCCCGTTCCAGAGCCGGAGGCAGAGCCAGTGCCCGTTCCAGAGCCGGAGGCAGAGCCAGTGCCCATTCCAGAGCCAGTGCCCATTCCAGAGCCAGTGCCTGTTCCAGAGCCAGTGCCTGTTCCGGAGCCAGAGCCAGTGTTTGTTTCTGTGTTTGTGTCTGTTTTTGTGACTGTTACAGCTCTTGTGGCTGTTCCGGAGCCGGTGTCTGCTGTTCCGGAGCCGGCGTCTGCTTCGCCCTGGCCGCCCGAGGGGTCTTCTCCGCCCTGGCCGCCCGAGGGGTCTGCTCCGCCCTGGCCGCCCGAGGGGTCTTCACCGCCCTGGCCGCCCGAAGGGTCTTCACCGCCCTGGCCGCCCGAGGGGTCTTCACCGCCCTGGCCGCCCGAGGGGTCTTCTCCGCCCTGCCCGCCCGAGGGGTCTTCTCCGCCCTGCCCGCCCGAGGGGTCTTCACCGCCCTGGCCGCCCGAGGGGTCTTCTCCGCCCTGCCCGCCCGAGGGGTCTTCTCCGCCCTGCCCGCCCGAGGGATCTTCTCCGCCCTGGCCGCCCGAGGGGTCTTCTCCGCCCTGGCCGCCCGAGGGGTCTTCTCCGCCCTGGCCGCCCGAGGGGTCTTCACCGCCCTGGCCGCCCGAGGGGTCTTCTCCGCCCTGGCCGCCCGAGGGGTCTTCTCCGCCCTGGCCGCCCGAGGGGTCTTCTCCGCCCTGGCCGCCCGAGGGGTCTTCTCCGCCCTGGCCGCCCGAGGGGTCGTCTGCTTCGCCCTGGCCGCCCGATGGGTCGTCTGCTTCGCCCTGGCCGCCCGATGGGTCGTCTGCTTCGCCCTGGCCGCCCGATGGGCCGTCTGCTTCGCCCTGGCCGCCCGAGGGGTCGTCTGCTTCGCCCTGGCCGCCCGATGGGCCGTCTGCTTCGCCCTGGCCGCCCGATGGGCCGTCTGCTTCGCCCTGGCCGCCCGATGGGCCGTCTGCTTCGCCCTGGCCGCCCGATGGGCCGTCTGCTTCGCCCTGGCCGCCCGAGGGGTCTTCTCCGCCCTGGCCGCCCGAGGGGTCTTCACCGCCCTGGCCGCCCGAGGGGTCTTCTCCGCCCTGGCCGCCCGAGGGCTCTTCTCCGCCCTGGCCGCCCGAGGGCTCTTCACCGCCCTGGCCGCCCGAGGGCTCTTCACCGCCCTGGCCGCCCGAGGGCTCTTCACCGCCCTGGCCGCCCGAGGGGTCTTCACCGCCCTGGCCGCCCGAGGGGTCTTCACCGCCCTGACAGCCCGAGGGGGCGCCCGAAGACCAAGGGGTCTTCACCGCCCTGGCTGCCCGAGGGGTCGTCTGCTTCGCCCTGGCCGCCCGATGGGTCGTCTGCTTCGCCCTGGCCGCCCGATGGGTCGTCTGCTTCGCCCTGGCCGCCCGATGGGTCGTCTGCTTCGCCCTGGCCGCCCGATGGGTCGTCTTCTCCGCCCTGGCCGCCCGAGGGGTCTTCACCGCCCTGGCCGCCCGAGGGGTCTTCACCGCCCTGGCCGCCCGAGGGGTCTTCACCGCCCTGGCCGCCCGAGGGGTCTTCACCGCCCTGGCCGCCCGAGGGGTCTTCACCGCCCTGGCCGCCCGAGGGGTCTTCACCGCCCTGGCCGCCCGAGGGGGCGCCCGAAGACCGAGGGGTCTTCACCGCCCTGGCTGCCCGAGGGGTCGTCTGCTTCGCCCTGGCCGCCCGATGGGTCGTCTGCTTCGCCCTGGCCGCCCGATGGGTCGTCTGCTTCGCCCTGGCCGCCCGATGGGTCGTCTGCTTCGCCCTGGCCGCCCGATGGGTCGTCTGCTTCGCCCTGGCCGCCCGATGGGTCGTCTGCTTCGCCCTGGCCGCCCGATGGGTCGTCTGCTTCGCCCTGGCCGCCCGATGGGTCGTCTGCCTCGCCCTGGCCGCCCGATGGGTCGTCTGCCTCGCCCTGGCCGCCCGATGGGTCGTCTGCCTCGCCCTGGCCGCCCGATGGGTCGTCTGCTTCGCCCTGGTTCCCGGTTAAGCCCTCACCCCTTGTTCCTGTCTCCCTTCACGGACCTGGCCCACCATCCCTCCCCCTGATCCTCCAACATTCCACCTCCCTCCTGAACTCCTGTCGTGTTTTAGTGTTGTCGTGGAGCGTCTGGTAGCCGCTCCGTAGAGGGGGGGTTATGTCACAGTGTCTGGTTGTGTTCCCTTGTCTATCACTAGAGGTCCTCGTTCTCACGGTGTCCTTCACATTTGACTTCAATTCCCAGCATTCTGTCTGTCACTCATCAGTTCATTGCACTCAGCTGCTCCCTGTAATCATTGTTCCCGGCTGTTCTGTGTTAGTCTTGTTAGATATGTGTATAAATACCCTGCCTGTTTAGTGTTTGTTACGGAGTCCTTGTTTAATGTCACACCACTTCAATATCTGCGTCCTTGTTCTTGTTCCTAGTTTTGTACTTGTGTTTTTGGATTTTGACCCCTGCCTGCATTACTACGTGTTTTTGGATTGCCCCTTAATTAAACGTCTGCAATTGGATTCTCTGCTTCCCGTGTGGTTTACGTGACAGACAGTTGAGAGTAGCCATTGACTTCCATAGTAATTTTTCCTACTATGGAAGTCAATGGCTACTCTCAACTGTTTGATTACCGACATTCTTCGAAATATCTTCTTTTGTGCTCAACAGAAGAAAGAAACTCATACAGGTTTGGAACAACATAAGGGTGAGTAAATGACAGAATTTTTATTTTTGGGTCTAGGAAACTATCCTTTTCAGAGCACATATTCATTAAAATGTGAAACTAAATTAATAACACTGTATTATGTCTAAATGTAAAGGCCTTTTCAAACAGGACACAGTAGTGGATGCAGGGGGGAATACATGCATTAAAACAACTGCATGAAAAGACAAATAAAACTGAAGGCCAGCTATATAAATTAAAACTATCAAAAAATCTATAGTCTTTCTTAAAAATGTTTTTTTAGTAATTTCTTTATGTAATATAAAATGTATCTTATTTTTTCCTCTAAATTCTTAATTTATCTTTCACTTTCTTTTCTCTAACCCTTACTTTGTTTCAGTGTCCTGACTGTTTTTCTTGCCTTCATAACTTTTCTTGCCAGATATCAAAACTGTTTGAAGAACAGTTTGCCTGTTAAATAAGAACCACATCAGAGAAGAAAATACTTACAAAACATCTCTTGTAAAAATCGGTGGGGTCCTCTCCGAGAAGGAATGGTAGGCCATGAAGAACGGCTGTTCGTTCCACGTTGATGTTGGATTTCTGCAAAGTTATAAAAATGTATATTGAATAGCGCTCATGACACTAGCACAACACAGAGCAAAAAACAACAACAAAAGCAACATTTGTTTTGCTATCGAAACATAATTGTGATATGTGGAGGAGCTTACGTCATTTTGAATCTGCTGCAGAATCTTGGGAGCCAACGTCACCACCTTTAGCCTTGAAGATATTGATGAAATGTTGAGTGAATCTGTCCAGTTCATGAAAGAATTCAGTTAGCAGGTTTTTGCCAGATATACTAAACTCTGCAAGGATCTAAAAAAAATAAGAAAAAAGAAAAAGTAGGACAAACTGACATTACAAACTGACTTTTAACTGTAAAAGTCCAAGTATGAATTAAACACCAAAAGTGGTAAATAATCAATTTGCTTTGTAAATGTTCAAGATAAAATTATATTTAATAACACACTTTTTACAATGTGTAGAGACATGGAATCGGACTACTTCTAGAGTAGCTTCCATGTTGTAATCTGTAGTTTCAACAGCTAAGCCCTCTTTTCACACGAAAACAAGAAGAACTTGCACGTCCACTGCATGAATTTAAGTCCCCAAAATAAGCATACACAAAATAAAAAGACAAAATAAGGTAATAACTGCTTGTTAGTTACACTATCTTGATTAATACATCGTGTTGTTCATTTCCACGTGAACGACACATGAGCATCGAACTTTCTTGAAAGAATTAAAGTATAGGTCGCACAGGATTTTTTTTTACATATCATTAATGATAAACCCCGAACTTATAACCGATTAACACGGTTTACAAACTGTACATAAAACAGTGTTCAGTAAAAAACGATTTTAGCAAACTAAGTTAACCTTAGCTAGTGTTGTGAACTTTTTCTTCTAAAGTGTAGGAACTCAGAAGCGAAGACCGGGAGACGTTGGGATATCTTTCAACAGGATCCTTTATTGGGAAGTCGCTGTTGCATCGCTGTAGAGCATTTCATCCAAGTCTAACTAAGGGAACTTTCCGTTGCATTTTATATACATTTCAAGGGGGTGGGATTAATTACATAGAACAAAACAATGAAAGTACATGATTCAGCTGATTACCTGATTTCATCAGGTAACAGTGTAACTCAGAGCCTTGAGATGCTTATCCAATCAGCCTGATTAGATCAGCAAAAGGCCCAGCTGACCTTTGAGATGTGACAAGAGGTTAATGTCCGAAACTTTGATTGCCTCAAAATGGAAAACAGTGTGTGCACTTTCTCAGTTAAAAATACTGTTGTATCGGAACCTAAATTAAACATTTAAATAAATTTGTAATCCTACCCTAGTAAGCCACTTGTCTTAACTGGTCTCATTCGACATAAAACTAACGTTACTTAAGTGTGCCTTTTTTGTGTGTACTGCACAATGAGCTAAATAAATTCGGTTTTTATAAGCAATACAATGACATTAAAGTTGATAAATAGTTGTTCTAGAGGCTTGCATACCTAGTTGTGCTGCCACATCCCGAACACGAGATGAAATTCTTCGTCGATGTCGTCGTCTTCTTCAACCCAACCGTCCAATTGCGCAAATGCGCATGCGCGAGACGAAAACGCATTTAAGAAAAAGAGTTGTTTCGTCTTATGCTGAAACTTAATAACCAACGAACAGTAACTATATCAAGCTCTGTTAATAAAAATATAAAAAGGACTGTAAAGCAGCAGCAGCAGCCGATGGGCTTGCAAATACGCTTTAATCTTCGCGGTTATTTTATAGCATGAAGGAAAAAAAGATTCAGAACCTATTAATAAATATATACACATGCACAGTGTGTGTGTGTGTGTGTGTGTGTGTGTGTGTGTGTGTGTGTGTGTGTGTGTGTGTTTAGCTATTATCAAACTGTTAATTGTAGGGTGTTTACTCAAAATACTATTCATTTCATTATTATTATTAATATTACTTTGCAAATTCCGTGCTCCAGAAATTTGCAACAGTGTGAACATGCCTTTAGTACAATACACTTACCAATCTTGAGTACAATGTAATAGATTTGTTTAGTTTAACTATTGCATCCACCTAAAAGTTCACAGTACAAAGTCTAATCAAGTTAAATTAACTAATTTTCCAAAGTAAGTTAAAGTCACTAGTTTTTCTTAAGTAGAATCAGCAATTACTTTTTACAGTGCAGTTATTTAAGAGTTGTCAGTGGTTCATAAGATTACTTCAGGATCGATTGCTCCTGTCTGCCTCCCTGCCTGCTGTGAGTTTGTTTGCGTCGAGGCTGTAAGCTCTACGCCTCGTATTAGCTTTGTATTTCTTTCTGTTTTGAACCATCATTTACTATCATTCCTAGTTGTTTATATTACTAAATATAGTTTACCCACCATCTCAGATTAACCTTACATCGCTAGCTTCCGTTATTGTTAGCACAGAACGCGTGTTTACGCTCCACCCGCGCTCATTTATTTATTATTTATTTTCTCTCACGCGCCCGCGCCTTTGAGTTCATAAAAGCCCAGGTAAGTAAGAATCAGTCAACACAAACGGTGAGTAATGTCTTGTCCTGTTATTGTCACCTGTGTTACATGTCATATGTTTAGTGTAGCCTTCTCCGATGGCAATATAGGATTTATTTGTGATAAATGCAAGGAGACAGTCAGGCTGACGGAGAAGATTTCAGAGCTAGAGACACGCATCCAAACTTTAATTGAGGATAGTAAGGATAGTACTAGAGCTTTAGATACTATTTTGGATGCGCCTAGCATAGTGAACTCTGTACATGATTCGGTTCCCGCTGAAGTAGAGCCCGCGCAGCAGGGCAGATTGGTGACCGTGAGAGATCGCTCTAGTCGCGGATTAAAAAACCACTCTTCCGTTCCGATTACCATAACAAATCGATTTGCCCCACTCAGTGAAACACCCACTGAGAATTCTGTTGATTGTGCCCTGGTAATTGGTGATTCGATCACACGGAACGTGAAAATAGAGACACCAGCCACCATAGTCACATGTTTGCCGGGAGCCAGAGCGCCTGACATCAAAGCAAATTTAAAAGTGCTGGCTAATGCTAATCGTAAATTCTCTAAGATCATTATTCATGTCGGCACTAATGATGTTCGACTCCGCCAGTCGGTCGGAGATCACCAAAATTAATATTAAAGAGGTGTGTAAACTCGCAAGTACGATGTCAGGCACTGTAATTTTCTCTGGCCCCCTTCCTGTTCGCAGGAGTGATGAGATAGCAGATTGGCCTCACTCAATGGTTGGTTGTCTAAGTGGTGTCCGTTGAATAATATAGAATTCATAGACAATTGGAAAAGTTTTTGGGGTAAGCCTGACCTGTTGAAAAGAGATGGTGTTCATCCCTCCTGGGATGGTGCTGCTCTTCTCTCTAGTAATATGGCACATAGTCTTAGAGCTAAAACATGACAATCTGGGGCTCAGGTCAGGAAGCAGACAGACTGGCTAAACCGACCGTCTGCTAGCGGCCTCGCATCACCAAGGTCAGATAAATCCCATCACATAGAGCCTCTTTCACCTAGATATCATCATATAGAGACTGTGTCTGTTCCCCCAATTTGGAAATCCAAAAAACGTCACGTAAAAAATTTAATTGATGTTCAACAAATAAAAAACAGATATAATACAGATGAACAAATGATAAAGCTTGGGTTGCTGAATATTCGATCCCTTACTTCAAAATCGCTCATAGTTAATGATATGATTTCAAGTTATAATCTAGATGTGCTGTGTTTGACAGAAACCTGCCTAAAACCAAACGATTACATTACTTTAAATGAGTCAACCCCACAAGATTACTGTTATAAACATGAACCTCGTCTAAAACGCAAAGGGGGAGGTGTTGCTGGAATTTATAGTAATATTTTCAAAACCACTAAGAAATCTATTTTTAAATATACTTCTTTTGAAGTGTTGGTGCTTAATGTAAAAATATATAGTGTAAACGATAAATCACGTTTGAGATTTCTGCTGGCTACTGTATACAGGCCACCAGGGCACCATAAAGATTTTATCAAAGAATTTGCGGACTTTCTATCAGAATTAGTATTGGCTAACGATAAAGTACTAATTGTTGGTGATTTTAATATACATGTAGATAATGAAAAAGATGCATTGGGATTGGCACTTAAAGACATTGTAAACTCAATTGGAGTTAGACAACACGTGTCAGGACCCACTCATTGTCGTAATCATACTCTAGATCTAATATTATCACATGGAATAGATGTTGATGCCGTTGAAATTCTGCAGCAGAGCGATGACATCTCAGACCATTATCTAGTCTCATGTAAATCACATTTAGCCAAGGCTGCAAAGCCGACTCCGTGTTATAAATATGTTAGACCTATAACTTCTGCCACTAAAGATTGCTTTATCAATAATCTTCCTAATAAGTTTCATCATCTCAGCATCCCGGATAGCTTAGAAGAACTCGATATTGCAACAGAAACTTTTAACTCTCACTTTTCCAGCACTTTAGACGCAGTTGCTCCGTTGCGCTTAAAGAAGATTAAAGAAAATAGTCCGACGCCGTGGTACAACGAGCACACTCAGGCCCTTAAGAGAACAGCCAGAAAAATGGAGCGCAACTGGAAGAAAACAAAACTAGAGGTATTTCGGATTTCATGGAAAGAGAGCTCGATTGCTTACAGAGAGGCTTTAAAAGCTGCTAGATCTGCTTATTTTTCAACCCTATTAGAAGAAAATAAACATAATCCTAGGTATTTATTTGAAACAGTGGCTAAACTAACGAAAAAGAAAGCTTTAAGCACAGAAGTTTCCAAGCAACACAGTAATGACTTTATGAACTTTCTTCACTTATAAGATTGATAATATCAGGGACAAAATTATAACTATGCAACCGTCTACTACAGTATCGCATCAGGGAGTGCATTGTAGTCTCCCTGAGGAAAAATTGTTTTCATTTGTTGCTATAGGAGAGGAAGAATTCTGCAAACTCGTTAATTCATCTAAATCGACAACTTGTATGTTAGACCCTATACCGACTAAGCTACTGAAAGAGATGCTTCCAGAGATCATAGATCCTCTTCTTAATATCATTAATTCGTCTTTGTCTCTAGGATATGTACCAAAAACCTTTAAGCTGGCTATGATAAAACCGCTTGTTAAAAAACCGCAACTTGATCCTTCAGAATTAGTCAATTACAGGCCGATCTCAAATCTGCCTTTTCTGTCAAAGATATTAGAAAAAGCAGTATCCTCACAACTGTGTTCCTTTCTTGAAAGAAATGATATCTGCAAGGATTTTCAGTCAGGATTTAGACCGCACCATAGTACTGAGACAGCTCTCATTAGAGTTACAAATGATTTAGTTTTATCATCCGATCGTGGTTGTATCTCTCTATTAGTGTTACTTGATCTTAGTGCTGCATTTGACACAATTGACCTCAACATTCTTTTAAATAGACTGGAAAACTATGTTGGCATTAGTGGAATTGCACTAGCATGGTTTAAATCATACTTATCTGACCGTTATCAGTTTGTAGCAGTAAATGAAGAGATGTCTTATCGATCACAAGTTCAGTATGGCGTACCACAAGGCTCAGTACTAGGACCGCTGCTGTTCACTCTGTACATGCTACCATTAGGACATATCATTAGGAAACATGGAATTAGCTTTCATTGTTATGCCGATGATACTCAGCTGTATATTTCTTCAAAACCTAACGAAACTTACCAATTCACAAAATTAACGGAATGCATAGCTGATATAAAAAATTGGATGACTAGTAATTTCCTACTACTAAACTCTGAAAAAACAGAGATTCTAATTATTGGACAAAAAACTTCCACACGTAATAACCTAGAATACTGTCTAACACTTGATGGCTGCTCTGTTAAGTCTTCGTCGTCGGTTAGGAACCTGGGTGTGCTCTTTGATAGCATTTGAAATCTTTCATTTGCATCTTTCATTTGAAAGTCATGTGTCTAGTATCTGTAAAACCGCATTTTTCCATCTTAAAAATATATCTAAATTACGACATATGCTCTCATTAACAAATGCGGAACAATTAGTTCATGCTTTCATGACAACAAGACTAGATTATTGTAATACTCTACTGGGTGGTTGCCCTGCACGCTTAATAAATAAACTACAGCTGGTCCAAAACGCAGCCGCTCGAGTTCTCACTAGAACCAGGAAATATGACCATATTAGCCCGGTTCTGTCAACACTGCATTGGCTGCCTATTAAACATCGTATAAATTTTAAAATATTGTTGATTACTTACAAAGCACTAAATGGTTTAGCTCTGCAGTACTTGAGCGAGCTCTTAACGCATTATAGTCCTTCACGTCTATTGCGATCTCAAAATTCAGGCCAGTTGATAATACCTAGAATATCAAAATCGACTGCGGGCGGTAGATCCTTTTCCTATTTAGCACCAAAACTTTGGAACAGTCTTCCTACCATTGTCCGGGAAGCAGACACACTCTGTCAGTTCAAAGCTAGACTAAAAACACATCTCTTTGACCTAGCATACACATAATATATTATAGACTTCTATAACTCAATGTTAGGCTGCATAGATTAGGTCAGCCTGAACTGGGAACACTTCCCTTAAATCCTGATGTACTCGTTACATCATCATAAGAAGAATGGCATCTACGCTAATTTTAGTGTCTTTGTTTATCCCGAGGTTTTCCCGCAGCCGACCGGATCCAGGCCGTATCCAGATCTGACTAGGAGCTTTGCCTGGCCCCGATGACAACGCAGTGCTGAAGTCAACTAGCCTCTCCCTATGGAGGATCCCTTTCCCACTCTACAGATAAAATGTTGTGATTCCGGTTCGCGTACCCACCCCGAAGTGATAAAATAAAACAAAATTCTGTATCAAATTACAGTTACTGTATATCCGGCCTCTAGTTCATAAACGCCAGAGGAGAACTGGCCTCCGACTGAGCCTGGGTTCTCCCAAGGTTTTTTTTTCTCCATTAGGTCTCCTGATGGAGTTTTAGGACACCAGTAGGTCACTTGATGGAGTTTTTCGGTTCCTTGCCACTGTTGCCTTTGGCTTGTTCAGTTGGGGATATTCAAAATAATTAACCAAGCATTAATACCATTGATCAGCCCTACCAAACGTGGATGTTTTTTCACTAAGAAACAAACATCGTTATGTTATTTGATTGATATTGTGAAGCTGCTTTGATGCAATTTATATTGTGAAAAGCGCTATATAAATACACTTGACTTGACTTGACTTAGAAAGTGTAAGTAAATAATTAATAAACAATTTAAATGTACATTCATACATCTTATTATTCAGATATATAGTAATAGTTCTTTAGTGTGTTAATAAATGCTTTATTAACATGTTTTTATACTGTAATTCAGGGTTAATTTAGGTAGTTATAAAGCATTTAGTAGTGGTCAGTTAACCATGTTTGTGAGCTCATCTGAATCTCATCTCATTTACAAAGAAGAGATTTAAAGGCTGTTAATATTTCTATGTTCTGTATCACTGTGTTGTGTTTGTTTAATTTTTCTATTTAGAAGATAAATGATTCTTTAAATCTCCTTTATAAATGCTTTACAAGGCATGAATAGTCCTCACTTTAGATGAGCTCACAAACATAGTTAACTGACCACTACTAAATGCTTTATAACTACCTGAATTTACTTCATGTTCTTACACTTTCTAAATGATCTTATGAACCACTGACAACTCTTAAAGAACTGGTTTGTAAATAATGCTATACTTCATTTAGAAATTATTAATTAATCATTAATAAAGTATGAAAATACAATTATTAAACACTTTATAGATATGCTTTAAATCAAGAAAAAAGCATTTATAGCTGTATTTATGAACTGCTTATTAATGTCTATTAATGTTTTATAAATTATTAATTAACTGTTTACTCATGCTTAACTAATGATTAATAGCGTGCAGTTATTATAAAGTGTTACCGAACATTTTAAAAGAATGTTGGAAATATAAATATATAAAAATAGACTATTGGGAAGGATGCACAGATTATGGGAATATCTGCTCATGATTCAGTATTTTCTACTGATTTATTAGCCATGTCTAGCTTTACAGTGGATTGAAGAGGTTCAACCTTATACATCAGTGAGATGTACAGATTCAATGGCAGCCCTTACAAGTTTACAGAGTGGAAAATCTGAAGCACGACAAGACATGATATATTAAATAGTGCCGTTTTTTGTACAGAATAAGGCAGTTTGGGATATTGGTGTATTTTATTTGGGTGTGGAAGGGAACGAGGAAGAGGACCAGCTAGTAAAAACGGCCCTGAAACAAACACAAGTTGAATTCAAGGTATCAATAAATATAGCTGGAATTAAGAGATTAATAACGATAGAAGTAAGAAAGAAATGGCACAACATTTGGGCTAATGAAAAAGAAGGAACATTATATTTATATTAATGTTCAGGATTTATATCCGGTTCAGGAGTGTGTTGGTGCTGAGAGAATAAGGTATGGCAATAGAAGGAAGGATGTGATCATATCAAGACTGAGAATACAGCATTAAATTACAGTTAAAACAGTGCGTATAATAGGGAAACATGAGAATGGTAATTGTGAAAGATGTGGACTCCCAGAAACAGTAGAGAATATTTTTCTAAAATGTGTTGCAAAATGACAGAGAAAGATTTGAGCTATCTCAAGAATTAGAAATTATGAGAATGAATAATATAATATCTCTGCAGGTGCTATTATGAAATGTGTTCATGCAATCAAAAGTATCTGAGGAATTGTTTAAGTATCTAAAAAAGACTAGAGTAATGGATAGAATACATTTTTTTTCGTCCCCATATTATATTCTTAGATAGTTAAACCTATGTGCACTTCACACTCCAGACCAGTAGGTGGCTGAATTACACCTTTGAAGTTGGTTTGCCAAACTGCCATAAAACTCAAGAAGCAGCAGGAGCAGGTGTCAGGTAAATAACAGTTCCAATTCCACTTGGAAAAGGAGAAAGAAAAGGACTAGTAAAGAAGAAAGGTTTTGAAATATGGCAGAAATTATGGGAGGAAAACAGGAAAGGAAGGGAATATCATAAAATACAAAAGTCTGTCAGTATTAAAAATTATAGGGAGAGGACCAGGCGGGTATAGAAGTTCACATTTGGTGCGTGGTCATATTTTGCCAATCCAATCTTTGTTTTTTCTAAATTCATCTCTCCAGAGCACATTGTATTGTTTCTTAGCAGAGGTGTTTTCATTTCTGGCTTCCTTTGGTTGACCAGAATCATGGAATCTCTTACTTATGGTACATATTCATATTGACTGTTGCTAGAAAGGTCTATACATCCCTGAATTACACATTTTTGGTATTCTGACTTGATTGAATTGTAAGCCCATTTTACACATTTAACCAGGTAAATTACTGTTATAGCTTATTATCAGATTGAATTTTCTGGTAAATATACCAAATATGCATTTCGCGCAAGCAACAGCTTTAATTTTACAGGTAAGAACCCATTCATGCATTAGTACCAAAATACGATATGCTTTGTAAAGTCTATCACCATAAATTACTTTTAAACTCCGCTTCGTAGCTCTGAGATTATAGTCCCCTTCACACATGGTAACCCAGATAGCATGATGACATTGATGACCGATATTTGGCGCAGCAAGCCGACACTTCAAACCGGGCTCACGGTGAAACTGGCTTCATAAGAAAGGAGCCCACGGGAAGCAGCGGTTCGACTAAAGGTGTCGCCCAACCCCCAACTCTAGAATATCTATCAGCGAAGCACACTGTGTCAATGCCTAGGCGGGAGCACACACTCATTTCAGAGGAGCTCACCACCTAAGTGGACACATGCATCTCGGAATTTACACTAAGATGAAGGCAATCACTAATTTAGTGGGCCAACCTCGCTTGGAAACAGCCTTCCCTTTTCCGCTGATTTCCTTAACAGACAAGAGCTGGACTGAGGTCCTAAGGCTTACGTTCTGTACATGTATAACCGCAATGAAGCGGACTTACAGAGAAGCCAGGGCTGGGTCTGCCTCCTCCGGGGCAGCGCTTGCAGGCTCACTACCTGGTCCCACCTTTAGGGAGAGGTAGGAACCTTGGGCACATATCCAGGCCGGGGTCTCAGCTTATGAGAGTTAGCCAGCCCGAATTCCAGGCACAACTCGTTGACCAAAAGCGAGCAAGTCCCTACCCTCTAGTAGAAACCAGGCGAGCAGGAGAACTGTTTCTTAAAACAGAATTTTTAACTCACTGCCTGCAGTGGCTCAGGGGCGGTCTCTGCAGTGCAGGAGCACCAGAGATAAGGCCCAAGAGTATAAAGAGGGGCGCAAGGGGATTCAATCCCCTTGCTCCCCTCAGGAACCTGACGATCTTCCCATGCTACTGCATCATGATGTACGTCAAAAAATAGAGGCAACATCATTTTGAGGGTGGAGGACACAGCCGAAAGTCAGTGCTGAAGCGGTATTCATATGGAGGAAGCCGAGTGGCTGCGTCTACCATATGCCCCAGGAGCCTCTGAAGAGCACTAACCATCCACACACCCATCTTAGAGATGCGGTGGCCGAATCCATCTCCAAACCAGAAAAGAGATCCTCAGTCTGTGGACGAGCTTACTCTTTCCCAGTTGACCCGAGGACCCAGCTGGCTATGAGCAGTTGAAGGGTAGGACTTTGTACTGATACTTCACACCCCTTGGATGCACAAACACAGGATGGCCTGTGGTGCGGAAGGATAGAGATCTGAAGTACATGTCTCTCAGGTCCAAAGCTGCAGACCAATCTAGGGGACATCTTTGTGTAACAAATTGAACTGAGGTTTCCAAAAAAAGGCTTGTTTCAATTAACACAGGACCGAGATGGTCATGACCCACCTCTCTAGGGTACAAATAAGTACGGGCTTATAGAAGCCTGCCTTCATATCGGCTGGAGGAAGAGGCTACATCGCGTCCTTCGCCAGCAGACTGCAATGGGCGCACACAAGACAGGAGCACTCCTCAACACTTAGGTGTGAAAAGTCATTCATTTTAGGAGCATATTTGCTCAACATCTAGGTGTGATGAATATCACTGAGCTTGGGTGGAAGCCTGTAGCAAAAGGGAATCGCAAGCCGAGTCTGATAGAATAGTTTGCCATCTGGACCGGTTTGGGAAGCGTTTTTGGCTTCCACGAACCGGGCCAGGGACACAGATGTACCCAAGGTGGGGCAGCAAGGTGGAGGACAGGGACTCGGCTTGGAAGGCCCGAAGGCGGGTCTGAGTGTGGTGCACGACACTTACCTGTTTCCATGAGACGGCCAGGGATGCTAGTGAACAAGAGGGGGCTGAGGGTTGCAAGGCTTTGCAGGGTCACACACCGCCAGACTTGCCCTCTTGGGACCCAGGAACAGAGGAATTTGCTCTTTCTTTGAAGTGTGGGTACCGCTTGCTCCGCTCTTTTTTGGGAACAAGTGGTGAAACAGACATACTCACCAACAAAGACTCCATCCGGCCCTCACCCGGGGGAAGGGAGTGACCAACTCCAAGAGCACCCTCCTCCATCCCTGAGCGCCCCGCTCAGGAATGCTTACCTGCCTTGGCAGCGCCTGGAGCTGCTCACCCTGGAGCCGGCCGCTGTAGGGACGCCCAGCCGGCTCCAGGGTGAGGCCTAGGTGGAGGCTGCTGCGGAGTTCCAGCGAGAGCAAGGGAACGCCCTCGGCGACGAGCAGGCGGAGGAACTGCCACCGGTGGCGGGGTGAAGGCAGCAGCAGGCCGCCAGTGCAGGATGTGCCGGATGGCCTCCGTCTGCGCTTGGGCGGCAGAGAACTGTTGGGTGCAGTTAACTGTCGTGTCACCGACCAGGCCAACCTGAGAAATTGGGGAGACCAGGAACCGAACCTTGTCCGCAGCCGCCATATCAACCAGGCTGAACCAACAATGCCGCTCCTGAACCACTTATGTGGACATCCCCGGAGAGCGAGGTCGGATGCAGTGCGGTGCTCACCTATGAGCGCACGGTCTGCTCTACCCTTGTGCATGTCCATGAGTGCCCTGGCCTGATAGACCTGTAGCAACGTCATGGCATTCAAAGAGGAGGCGGCTTGCCCACAGGCTTTGTAAGTCCTGCCCGACGGACGAAAACTCACAGGCCTTAGGGGGGAGACGAGGTTCTCCCTAAAAGCAGCGGCCGCATCCAGAAACGCACGGGTGGAATGACATCTTGAAAAAGACGCAAACACACCCGTGTTGCTCTTTCAGGAAATAGGACCCATCACCAGTGCCGGAGCACACAGGGGAATGACCACGGAAACACTGAACAGAGAACTGACACAGTGAAGCACTCACTTTTAAGCCCTCTAACCAGCCGTCAACAAACACAAACAAACAGAAATTTATTGCTGTTAAAACAGCAGTTGAGAGCTCAAAAGCTCACGATCACCGCTGCACTCGCACTGTAGATACCACCAGCACTGGGAGAGTCTTCCAGAAGAGCACAGACACACTCACTCATTGTAAACAACAGCAATCTTCAGAGACATCAAACGATCGGCTCCGAAGCGAAAGGCAACTGGTACGTGCATCCACTTCCGTATTTATACCCGCGCTGCGGGGGCGGAGTCTGTGATGCGAGTCACGCACGCCAATTCCATTGGCTCGTTCAATAGTAATCGAAGACGATTGGCTCCCTGGCGTGATCCCCGCTTCAGTCGACGCCGACTACGTCTGACGTTCTCGACTGAAAGGGAACTGATGCTGCTTCCTCATTAGAGAGAAAACACAGGTGTATCCTATACAGAAATCTTGTGTGTTGAACCAGCTGACATACATGATTTAAGTTTCAAACAATATTGCATATACCTTATGATTTCTCTGTTCCTTTGTTTTGCATGCTTATTTGTGTTAGATTTGTATTGTTACTGACTGTAATTAGATACATTAAAGAGTTATTAAAGTGTTTGAATAAAGGATCCATTTTTCTATTATTAATGATATTTTATATCTTTTAGTCATTGATTATGTAAAACTGTTAAATATAATAAATTGACTCTGCAGGAAAGGTGTCATTTATATTTGAAAAGGTTTTCCCTAAGGTTTTCCCAATTTCAATATTGCCTCAACATCAGTGATGTAGAATCAATCATAGTGTAAAGTTTATTCAACAATATTACCATTGATCATTTTTGTTTATTTCAATATTAAATCAATATCAGTGTTGCAGAATCACTTATTGTCACGGTGTGGGTTCATGTCTTCTTCCCGTGTTTCCCTTGTCTTGTGTGAACTTTAGTTATTTCCTGTGCGGTGTCATGTTGTGTAGTCCTTTGTAGTTTTTCTAGTTTATTGGTATCCCCAGGTGTTTCTGATTGACCACGCCCTCTTGTTAGCTTGTTTAGCTTGTTAGTCTCTCTATTTAAACCCTGTGTCTTGTTCCAGTGTTTGTGAGTTCTTGTAGTTGTTATGTTGCCTGTAGCCTTGTCCCTGTCCTATGTTCCTGTTCTGAGTTTCTGTGGTTTACCTATTTGTTTAATTAAATTTGTGCTTACATTTGGATCCTGCTTCCTCCTTCTTTGCTGATTCATAACAGAATAACTCACCACAACATGGATCCAGTGGTTTGTCTCTTCCACCTCAGCCAAGGTAACCGACCAATTGAGGATTTTGTTGCTGAGTTTGGTGAGCTTAGCCATGGGGTAAACTTTAA
Source organism: Meda fulgida (assembly GCA_030578275.1). Lineage (NCBI taxonomy): Eukaryota > Metazoa > Chordata > Actinopteri > Cypriniformes > Leuciscidae > Meda > Meda fulgida. The sequence goes on from CM060618.1 coordinate 2,434,919, forward strand.
AGATGCTGTCTTAAAAGACATTTTTCGCAATGGACTGAATGAGCTTCTTAACTACCTCACTACACTCTAGCTCAATATATTGAAGTTGCCATTTGGTTAAGCTCTGTCCTCCACGTCAGCCCTGCCGAGCCTGCGCTCCACGCCGAGCCTGCGCTCCACGTCAGCCACGCCCAGCCAGAGCTCCACGTCAGCCACGCCCAGCCAGAGCTCCACGTCAGCCACGCCCGCACAGCCAGAGACTGTCCACATCACGTCTGCCGAGCCAGTGTCTACGGACAAGATGGCCGCCTCCGAGCTAGTGTCTCCGCCCTGGCCGCCCGAGGGGTCATCGCCGCCCGAGGGGTCGTCTCCGCCCTGGCCGCCACCTGCGCGTCCTGCTCCGCCCATGTTCTATGGCCCATGCCCGCCATTGCAAGGCCTGTTCCTTGCGCGGACCTGGCCCTCCATCCCTTTCCCAAGACCGCATCCACTTCACCACTCTCCTGAACTTTTTTTTTTTTTTTTTAGCTAAAATCTCACAATTGTTTCAACATTAAATGCAGGTGCAACATGATATTCAACAAACATCATTCATAATGTTGAATCAATAATATTACCATTGATTTGTGGTTGAAATCTCAACATTGCTTCAACATTAACTGAGAGTGCAAATGTGATACTGAAGCAACATCACTTTGTAACATTAATTCAATGCAATTACTGTTGAGCAATCAACATTGACTCAAAAATACTTCAATGATTGCTTGCTATCTGGGAAATTACTGGCAAATTAAGAGATCATGTGTGAACAGGATCTTATCAAAAATAAAAATCAGTTCTGGCAATTTTTCGGCATAAGAACATGTAACGATAACACTTTACAATTAACTAATTTATTTACTAACATGAACTGACAATGAGCAATACATTTGTTACAGTATTTGTTAATCTTTGTTAATGATAGTTATTAAAATACAGCTGTTCATTGATTGTTCATGTTAGTTCACAGTGCATTAACTAATACAACCTTTGATTTTAATAAAGTATTAGTAAATGTTGAAATTATTATGAACGAAGATAAATAAATTCTGATGTATTGGGCATTATTAGTTCGTTAACTAAGGTAGTTAACTAATCTTAACTAATGTAAAGTGTAACCGATGTAACATTACCAGTTGTGATGCTGTGTGTGAACAAAGCACAAGCTCAGAGCACTGCAGTGGAAAGCAAGCTTATTTCTGTGTGTGTGTGTGTTCAGTTTGACCTGGGTGCCGTCCTCTACACCCACTTCATCAGGGCTGGGTCTTCATCAGGCTGTGTGGTCTACAGTGGAGAACCTCACCCTTCAACAACAGCACACAAGCTCCTTCCAGGGACTCGCAGCTCTTCCCTCATGAGCGCTCAGATCCGAGGCTTCCTTCACACAAGATCACCGGGGTCACGGTGGACACAGTGAGTAGGCAGGACTGAGGAGAGAGCCAGAGGTTTTACTGATGATGCAACAGCAGGACAGGGCCGATGAGGGGATCTCCGAGCACAAGGAAGCAGACGTGTGTGTGTGTGTGACAAAGCTTGATTGTTGATCGAACAATAGTTGTGAAATCATTGTGACACTTTTTGTTTGGCAAACATTAGTAAAACATGTCCATAATTAATATGAGTTTGAGGGTAGCTGATTTTTCATGTAAATGAACGGCCAAAATTCATAAAAGGTTTTCCGTTAGTTGGGGAAAACGATGTTGCGTAAACGACCCCTAAGCTCTGAGGAAAGATCTAACATTATTTGCTTGATAATTTCATACTTATGCATAGAGATACAATCTTTTTTTTTTTATCGAGAAATGTTCATCTTCCTTCCATTTTAACATATTTAAATAAAGGTTTTACAATAAAAATGTTGCCATATTCAAATAAAGATTTGAAAAAGTAGACTAAGTGTCACTATTAAACAAGTATAGTTCAGCTAACTGCCAGCCTCTTACAGGTCTGCGTCTCAAGAGATTGCAGAATTCAAGCGACAAATTGTTTTATAAAAAAAATTTGAGAGAAGCATGACACAGCCGACTTGTCTGTCACGTTTGTTGGAAGAACAGGAAGATGAAGATCTGGGACCGTATTTGGACATTTTGAGTTGACAACATTGTAGTCCTATAGTTTGCAGCACTTAAGAATCAGTCTTAAACTTTTGGCTTCTTTATAAACACCTCCTACTCTTAGAGAAGTCCTAAAGACATTTTTAACAATTAAGTTAAAGCTTAAGACTATTCTTAAGAGCCTTTATGAGACGTTTTTTTTACATACCGGCCCTGGTGTCAAATAAACTTTCACAATGAATAAAAAAATGAACAACGTAATACAAAAATCACATTCGGTACGAACTCCATTATAGCATTTGTTCACATTTATCTCAGTAAATATTCACCAATGTGAACACTATACTTCATTAACATAAAACCATGTAAACAAGCCAGAACTGTGGCTGTGTCTGAAATCGCCCCATACCCTTAAATAGGGCGTTATTTGAGGGAACAGCCATTTGTAGTTGTGTCTGAAACCTTGTGGTCCTTATCGAGTGCACTCATTCAATCCCATAGTGCACCACAATAATGAGTGTACAACTGATGTATGCTCATCGGCTAGAGAAGAATACCCATAGTGCACTATGAGAGTCGTGGCCTGAATGAATTCCCGTTTCTGACCAGGAGATGGTGCCGCATCTGAATCATTCATCCATTTCCCAAACCACTGGTCCAGCTCTATATTATACAGGTATAAAACTTTTTTTTATTATTTATTGAAAATAGTTTAATTAAGGTTTTACATAGCTTCCATGGCAGAGTTCAAGATAAATCTTTTCATAACGGATCTGCCAGTTTGCTAAGTTTTAAATGTTTATTAAACTGCAAGCACAAACTATGCAAAAGCGGAAGCCGTTCCGGCACTCGTTTTCATTCACTCCTTCAAATGAACTGAATTAGTTGATTAATGTAGGGAATAGTAAATGAGGGTTTAGGGGGCGATTTCAAACACAGGCAAAAACAAACACTGAAACTTAACAAGACGTGACAATAATGTAGCTTGACAGTAACTCTTGACAGTGTAGATTCACTCTTTATCTCTTTTTATCATTCACAGACTCACCATTGTGTTATAATTGTAGATATAATCATTATAGCTTTGTTCTAGTGTTTGTTTAATAATCAGTTTAACAAATATTTTTGGTATTTTTTTGAAGTATAATTTGTTATTTAGTCATTTTCTGAATAAGGGGGCAGTGTCAGGAAATTACAGTGATGTAGCAGAACACAACAGTTAAAAAAAATTCATTGTCTCCATACAGAATTGTCTTTAAGAGAAACCAGCCAACCGACCATGCTTTCAAATTAAGTGATGATATATGTTTCTGTAAAAGTGATAAGTCAAGTCTTTTTTAAAAATCAAGCCTACCCATAATCCTGCAGAGAGCTCCTCCTTGGATCCAGCAGTCTGAGAAGAAGCGTGGAAACAATATCATCCCACTCCAATAAAGCATGGCAAATGATGTGCACACACGAGTCCCCCTGAACTCTTCTATTGAGTGATATAAAGTTGCAATAGCGAGTTATAAAGAGACATAAACGTGCCAATTCTGAGAAAAAAGTCAGAATTGTGAGATAAAAAGTCACAAGTATCTTTTACATTTTTTATTTCGTGGCGTAAACAAGCTTCCATAGTTCATGCCTGGTTGACAGCTTTTCTAAAGGTTCAACAGAGATAATTATTTATATCGCAACAATAACGTGCCAATTTCCTCTTAATTGTTTAACAAATGTTATTTTATTTATGTCCTATAAAATTCAATATCGCTAAAGTTTTCATAGAAGGTTATTAAGAGACGTAAGTGTAACTACAGTATTAGCAATACTTTTTTTTCATCGCTATTAAACTTGCTGGGGAGAAAAGATAAAGTGTAAAACAGTTTGCTTTCAGCTCATGGCAGTTCACAGGTTCCCAGCTAACAGAGTTTTGTTATAAGAACGTTCTCAAAATACTCAGTGTTGGTTCTGGGAACGTAACTAATGTCCAGTTTTCTTGACGTTAGAGCGTGTTTCAAAAGGTATGATGTTCCTCAAATATTCTTTCAACTTTTTAACATTCCAAAAACATAAAAATGTCCAGTTTTCTGAGTGTTAATAGAAGGTTTTTTAAAGGTTGGTAAGATGTTCCTGAAACATTCTTTTCATCATTCAAACACCTGCTGTGAACAAGCACTGAAAGAAAGGGAAATAAGAACACAAACTACAATTTTCTTTAACCACAGCCTTAGATGAAATCCACTGAAGAGAAAAGAAGACATTAAATCTCTGAATTAAACAACTCCACAACAGCATTACTAGCTTCACTTATTACTGACCAGACTGACTTTATTTCTGTTTTATGTCTACAGCAGTTCATATTGAGAATTATCAAACGTTTAGATGTTGATGTCATCATTATGGTGATCAGTGTTTGCTTTAGTTGGGCTCTTGGTTTACACCCTGAATGAGATGAACAAGACATCAGACTGAACTCTGGGAACACACTGTATGTTCATCTCTAAACGCCAACCGTGAATATAAATGTTGTATATGACACATCTTACAAGGCTGTAAAAGCAGTAATAACAACACTGCATGACTACAGGTGGGATGAGAACAGACATGCAAATGTTGCAGCTTTTGCATGTCACTTTGCATCAAAAACATCCTTGATGGGCTGGAATAACTTCCCCTGGGTGTGGGGAAAACTGAGACGCTTTGAATAACAAATTAGCCCTATTTTCACTTGAGCTTATCACACAGTCATAGTCGGCCCTCAGTGGCCTGTCATTTGTCCATGCAAAGTGTCTTTACTTTTCACAATCATTATCATCAGACTGTATCATCAGTGACAGTTTCATGTCATTTCATGATCACTTTTGCTGTTCTACAGGAATCCAAAAGTTGCAGACATCTGAAAAGAGGAAGCAGAGATGTATTGAAATAAAAAATAACTATTCATGTGCGCAAATACACGCTACATCTGGCCTCAGCTGTCCCAGTAGTAACTAGGCTACATGTACCTTACTGCTCATGTCATAACAACCATACACACTAGAATCAAAATGATTCCCAGAGACATTATATATCCAGTTTTATTTTATGCCATCCTGGAGAAACAGTTTATATATATATCTTATAGGTTTTATCATTAAAGTGTGTGTGTGTACCTACTATATTTTGGGGACAAATTTATACCCAGAAGTGACCAAAACCTGACAAAATCTACAAAAACTCCCTATAGGGACGTCCTCGTTGGTAAATGTGGAATAAATAACAAGGTAATTAAAGTTTTCTGTGATGGGTAAGTTTAGAGGTCGGGTTAGTGTTTGTGAGTGCGTGTGCGTGTGTGTGCGTGTAAGGATGTGGCCTGCAAACTCCTGCAAGAATACTAAGTGTGCTGTAAACACTGGAGTCTTTCAGGATCCGGATCAGCCATAAAGCCTGTAGACGTGATGACAGAGGCCGTTCTCATCACAGATGCACAGAACATCATGAACACACTGAGAGGAACGGCTCACGACACACACACACCACTTACACTGCTAACAACACACAACCCCTGGATCCATACAGCATTTACATTGGCTTTTATAATTGTCAAATGACCAGCTTATGAAACATGACTACAAAGCTCAAAATGTGTGTGTGAGTGTGTGTGAGAGAGAGAGAGAGAGAGAGAGAGAGAGAGAGAGCGTGTTAAATGGGAACAACTGTCACAGTCTCATCCACATCTCCTGGTGTTTTAAACTGGATGAATGCAGAAAACAGGCTAATGTAGTCACGTGGTTGATGATACTGCTCTACATGTTAGATATGAAGAAAAATATATGGATATTTAATACCTTCAAAAGTTGGATGAAGGTCATGTTAAGTGTGTGTCATCTCTGTGCAACCCTGTAACCTGTAAACATACACAATTCACCACTGTTTCCACTGCTATTCAGAAAGCTAGTGATATGCTTGATGTATACAGCAGTGACTGCAGGTTTACAGTCTGGCACGTCAACCAGTCACACTGCTGACATCAACACAAGCCTGTTACTCTGTAAGGTGTGTTTTAATTTTAGAATGATTGATTCTCATTTGAGGATAATAGTAATAAAATAGCAATAATGCTAGAGTAATTAATGCAAAGGAAATTATAATGACCAACAACTGCTTTCTGTTCTTTAATTACACAAATACTGGTGCTCCTTTGTCGTTTTTGAAGTAAGAAATGTACTTTTTTTTTTCTTCATCGGAATGGTTCAAAACTTGGTAAAGGTTTTAAAAGTGTTTGGTACTGCGGCCAATCTCACTGAAAGCTCTTTTTTTTTTAGATATCAAGCTCAAATTTGTAACTTGTTTAGATTTATGGCTTTGATTTTCTTGCAGTTTTATAGTAAAACGTGATTTCGAAAATATAGATTCCATATACAAATTGAAAATAGTATTTTTAAACATTTTTCATAACAATAAACGTAAAATTCTGTAACTTAAAGTTCACTTTTTAGAACTATTTTCACTTCAGCATTAATCTGCCAAGTGTCTTTGAAAAGAGATCAAACTTCAGTCTGTGCTTTAAAGCATTCAGGATTTACCACAGTGTAAGTTGGAAATATAATTTTCAGATCTATGTTCAAAAAGTGAATAAATGGATTATAAATACAGCGTAAATATAATGCAGTATCATACAATCCCCTAAAAACACAACATATTAAATAAAATACATTATCAGACTAAGATATAGTACAGTAATTTAATTGAAATAATAAAAAAGAATGTCTGCCATTTTTGACCGACTAGCACCAGAGGTTTAAAGAATTAAATAGATTGGCATAGTTTATTTTTATTTATAAAACTAATTTGAAACATTTGAGTTTTAGACTTTAGATTAAAAGCTATTTAAAAGGGAGGTCAACCCCACCATGTAGACTCAAGACAAGATGATATCCTAAAGTGACACAACCTCCATCCGGGAACGACATATGACCAATATTTGGCTTATTTACATTTATGCATTTGGCAGATACTTTTATCCAAAGTGATTTACATTGCATTTCAAGGTACACATTTACATTCTTATCAGTTCTTGCTTTCCCTGGGAATCGAACCCATGACCTTGACCCACTGTTCAAGCTACAGGACAGCATCATTATTAAAGCTGTGTTTTTATACTTTTAGCAGTTTTTTTATGGGTTAGTTTGTAGTCACTAATATCTTTATTCATATATAAGTCCTTGTTTGAATAGCTCAGTAAACATGTTATTTTTTCTTGTGTTTGTACTGTGCATGTTAGTAGGTGTGTGTGTGCGTGCGTGTGTGTGTGCGTGTGTGCGTGCGTTCGTGCGTGCATGCGTGTGTGTGATTGTGTGTGCGTGTGTGTGTGGGAACACAGGGGTCATGTTGTTGACCCACCTGCTCCCATCTCTCTTCAGCTGGATCTTGTGGCGCTTCAGCAGCTGCAGATCTTCACAAACAGCTCTTTGTAATCCGGCTGATGGACACGAGGAGTGAGGACACATAAACAGCTCATCTTGCCTTCTCTGCTGACTTTACATCCACTGCCCTTCATGCTACAAGATGAACACATACCTTCTTGCCTGACACACACACACACACCTGTTACATGAGGTTTACGTCAAGGGTAAAACTAACGGACAAATCCAAGTAACTGGACGAGTACTGCACATAATTTCACATGCTGATGAAAAATATTCAAACCTGTGTTCTTCCTGTGTTCATATGCATGCAAAGCATATTTGCAAATGTGACCAAGGCTGAAATAGCTGGAGCTGCCCGTTTGAAGGACTTTAGTCAAATCCTCTGAGTGTGGTGTGTGTAGAGCTTTACAGTAAATACATGGCCTGTTTTAAAACCTTAATTCTGAGGGGCCGCTTACACGACACCCTTTTCAACTAAAACTGAAGACTTTTCATGTGGCTTGGCCGTTCATTTACACAACAGCGGCATCTTGGTGGCCTGACCAATACAGATTTCAACGTTTCTAAAAACGACACCCTTATCATCTCAGTGTAAACTCCAAAAAAATTGAGTCTGTGAAAACGGTGATGCTTTTTTTTTTTTAATAAAGGATACAGATATTAACAGTTAGAAATAAGGGCAAACGGACATCATCACAACACAAACCAACACAATGTAACGTTTTGTCATGAAAAGATGAAAGGTTTCTTATACGGATTATATGTTTTCGAAGGCTTTGTGTTCAAAGCATTTGACATTTTCTTAAAGGAAGTAAAAAGGGACTTTATATCGGAGAAGAACATTCTAAAATTGGGATTACAGTGAATGTTTCTGGCTTTGTGAAGATGAAATTTACCCAGAAGACAAAAGTAATTATGAAGTATTGTGAATATACGTATGTGTGCAGGCTTTCTTTACAAAGTGACATCGCCAAATACTTGTCTGGCATGAATAATAATAATACAGCGTTATTAGTTGTTTTGACGGATCCATGTGAACGGATTTGATAACGTTGTCATCTGTACAAAGAAAAATCGTTTCTGTTTTTAGCACATGGTTGTCGTGTAAATGTACAGTCCACATTGACCAACACAGACCAACATTATAAAACATGGCAGACATGTATGAACATCCACTACATTTCCCTTTGACAATTTGACAAACTTGATTGCAAAATTAAAAGAACATATATTGACCTAATAATGCCACATACAAAGCCTTTGTGTGCCACTGTCACTTCAACATTCAACAAATAATAAAGTTGTTAGTTTGATAAATTAATTGGCATATGTAACTTGATTTTTTTGCTCTCTTTATCAATAATTGTAAAGCCTGAAATCACACATATTGTGACACCTGGAAACGAAGCTGAACATGAACATATGTAAAATATATAAATCTATATCTACTTTAGAAGTCTAAGCCCAGTATATGTTGGTCTAATGTATGTATTATCCCAATTTAACTCACAAACCAATTGATAGCTATTATAGGGACAATGAACAGCATAAGGAATGCTCTAAATAAATGCACAAAATAAGTCGTAATATGAAAGGTAACTGTGGGGCTGAAAAATGCTGACATTTAAAAGCCATATTAAAAGTAACATCACATAATACTGAAGAAGATGTGGATGGATCACAATACAAACAGGAAATGATCATAATCCCTTTTATTGATCTCAGCTCTTAGCAGCTCACAGGAAGTGACATCACTCCCACGCATGTCAGCTGGCCTGGGTTACAGCCAATCACAGACGCATATCATGATGATCACAAGACTTTAATATTACTCTTTAATGTCTATCTAATGTGCTCATAGTAATGTCATAGTGACTTTCATAAATGGACAGAAGATCTCACAGACACACACACACACATTCTTGAATATGTGGTTTTCAGGGACTCTCCATAGGCGTAATGGTTTTTATACTGTATATTCTCTCCCCTTACACTAACCCTACCCACCCATCACACAAAACGTCACACTTTGAATAAAAAAAAAAAACACTGTTTAGTGTATTTTAAGGCGTTTGGTTTACGAGGACACAGGAGATGTCCTCATTAATCATGTGTAAGTTGTGATAAGCATGTCATTATACACATTCGTATCCTCATAAACCACATATAGTACCTGCAACAAAAAAAAAATCACTTTGTATGATTTATAAGCTTTTTTCCTCAGGGTGACCCAAAAATGTCCCCACGGGATCACAAAATTATTTTGTATCCACAAAGTAAGGAATACCTGAAAACACACACACACACACACACACACACACACACACACACACACACACACACACACACACACACACACACACACACGCATGCTATTGCTTTTTGCAGGTACAAATTTGCATCCAGCGAGAGTGTCTGTCAGCAGTTCAAAATAGTGAAGTAAGAGCAGTGTACCGTTTGAACTAATTAGCACAAAAAGAAGAGGAACAAATAATACATAATAATTGAAGAGGGAAGTTAACAAAGTTTATTTAGAACCAAAGTGGTCAAAGCATATACAGATAGCACAATTTTAATTTACAATAAACCACAAATAGACGTAAGGAATGAACTAAAACGTTGTTCACATTATAAAAGCTGGGTGTACCGCTGTGCTTGGGAAATGCGCAATATAAATACCTCATTTATTTATTCAATCATTCATGCATTCAACTAGCCTTTAAGTCACTCATCATAGTGCTAGTATGTGACAAACCCCTAGTGCAAACAGTAGCTACATCACATTATAACCACAATTAAATTATTTGTGAAAAGCACCATGCATTCAGAAAGTATCCACACCCCTTCATTTTTTCAGATTTTATGCTGCAGTCTTATACTAAAAGGCTTTTTTAAATTGCTCCATACCCCAAAATGATATAGCAATTATCTGAATGGGGATAATTTTGCAAAATTATTTAAAAGGAAACACTGAAAAATTAAATTGACTTAAGTATTTAGACGCTTTGAAATTTAGCTATGGAGCATCACATTTCTCTGGCAAATTCAACCGATTATATATGATTTGGAAAGGCACATACCTCCTTATACAAGGTCTTAAAGCCCTTTTTAACCATAAAAGTTCAGGGAATTAGATCGAATTGGAAAAGGAATAAACCACCCCCTTCCAGTCTGATCCAAAGTTCATTCATATCGAGCTGAATTGGATCGATTAAGGTGTTTACATGAAGGCTTTTCAGTTCGATTGAGCTGTCAATCCGATTACTAATGGATTATTTGGTTGTATGTAATCGTAGCGACTGATTTTCCTGACAAACATTGGCTCTGCTGTTCACTGATCGATTGCTCCTGTCTGCCTTCCTGCCTGCTGTGAGTTTGTTTGCATCGAGGCTGTAAGCTCTACGCCTCGTATTAGCTTCGTATTTCTTTCTGTTTTGAACCATCATTTACTATCATTTCAAGTTGTTTATATTACTAAATATAGTTTACCCACCATCTCAGATTAACCTTACATCGCTAGCTTCCGTTATTGTTAGCACCGCACGCTAATGTTTACGCGCCACCCGCGCTCATTCATTTATTATTTATTTTCTCTCGCGCGCCCGCGCCTTTGAGTTCATAAAAGCCCAGGTAAGTAAGAATCAGTCAACACAAACGGTGAGTAATGTCTTGTCCTGTTATTGTCACCTGTGTCACATATCATACCCCTGCAAACAAGCCCGCACTGGCCCTTTGCGGGCCCACTTAGGGCTAGCCTAAGGGCCCCCAGCAGGCTTCTAGCGCAGGGCCCATGAGAATTTGCTCATTGGCAAAACGTTGGCCCTGCATGGGCAGCCCTCCCTTAGCCCCCAGGAAGCCCTCACTAAGCACACGCAGGGCACTATAAATCTACAACAATAGATCTTGTTTCTTGTTTCACAATTAATCTGTTTCACTATAAATACTTTTTGGCTACTATAACTATAAGTCTTTGGGAAAAACAATTATTCTATATATCTAGAATGAATGCAGTCACCACATAACTAATTTCTGTATTTTCAAAAATATACAGTTGTCAAAGGGATTTCAAATCAATATATTTATTAATTACAAAATATAAAACATTAAATTCAGGTTAATACAGGTTAATAATTATTAGCTTTAAAGCTAATTTAACACTCTGAAAGGGACTAATCTTTGGTGTGCTAATCATTCATTGGCAAAGTTCACTCTTCCCCCGAGGTCTCTTGACTAGTCAGCAGACGGTGGTACCGCTCCTTTCGTCCACCCGCTCTGTCTCTTGAATTCCGCAGCCACACCTTTATTTCACTCTCAATTTCCGAATCACGAGGACTTGGCTGAAAGGAACATTTTCTTACAGCCTCTGAAAAGCAAATAGGCATAAAACAACACTGTGTATGGGAAGTAATTAATATATGCCATTTCTAATACCACATGCTTACCTGTTACAACCCTCCTTAGCCTCAGGTTCTGAAAAGGTCTCTTTTGGTTTGAGCCATTCCAGTTCAATTGAGTGGCTAAAGAATGGCCAATCAATGTTGCCAATATTCTCCTAGTTGCTACCTGGACATTACACCCACCAATGGTTCCTAGATAGACAGTCTAACAGGAAGGAACATACACAAATTAAAAAGGGATTTTTCAATAAAATTTCAACAGCAGCTAATTATTAGTAGCCTGGTTCTACCAGACTCTCGTACATTTCATTTGTACATAGAGTCTGGCATCGCTCCATTGACAAACGTTAACTTCCTTGTAGGCTGCAACTCTATTGAAGTCTAAAACTATTGGATCTGCCCAGTCACTCTATCTGCCATAACCAATCGCTAACGTTTGGTCGTGACATATGTCTTTTCCCGAACCCTGAGGGGGAATGGTCATAAACACAAAACTAAGCAAAGATTGTTCTTGCTTCTTGATATTCGGCAGCGTTGCCACAACGGACCGAATGGCTTCACTCGCATCTTTCTTATTTTGAACTACAACTCAAAATCACGCACCAGTCGACATCAACATCATCGTTCTCAGCCACTCCCTCTGTTCGCTGATTGGTCCTACAAAAAATTGATTTCTGGAAACCAAAGTCTACAGCACAATCCCAGACGTAGTACTGAAGGAAAATGAAATTGAGTGGAAGTGCGTAGGAGGGCGGAGCTATTAGGTCCATAGATAGACAACTAAAAACAAACAAATATTCAGCAAACAATAAAGTTTCAATACGTATTAAATGCAAAGGGCTTTCACTGTGACTGTGAGGTTGATGAGCATAAATCCTCTGTCTGCATGTGAGAGAGAGAGAGAGAGAGAATGCACACAGAACTTACATCTACTGTGTTTACGTGAATACTCGACTTGGCCAAATAAACCTAAAAATATATAAAAATGCCATTTAGTTGCACAAACGAAGACAAAGGCTATGCTTGTCTGTGTTGCGCTTGGAGCATGTGCACATCATCCTGCCAGTAGAATTCAGTTCTCTTTCCCGACTTATCACACTTTTAATATTTCTTTTCAATATAAAGCACATCCTGCTCTTTTTTTTTGGTAAGTATCCTCTAAACACAGTTAGTTATGTCTTAAATAAGCATAAAAGTTTTTAACAGAAACGGCAATTCCCCGGTTGTATGATGAAGTTAAGCGAGATATTCTGCTGTCACTCTCCTAACCCTGAGCTTGTCGATCAATTTTTGTTTCTGCATAAAAATCTGAAAACAGTGGCATCATGCCCATTCAAAGTGAGGGGGCACGTGCCCCCTCAGATTTTTCCTCCCTGATAATTTTTTTGTCACAACTTTATTCCTATTATGCTCCATAATTACCAGAGCCTATAACGTCTCAAATGTATTCTTCTGGATGTGTAATAAATCGGTCAGCATCAGCCCGCCCCTTTTTCCTAATATGGTGTCTGTGTATATCAAATCTACACGCGTAGCGCGCTAGAATCTTTGCTGTGTATGTTCAAGCAACTCACTCGTCTCGCACGTTGAGCTGGGAATGTTTTACAGATGGTCTTGAAGTGTTACGTGGGCAAAGCAACAAATCGGCATTGAATTAGTTATCGGATGATATTAAAAGGTAGTGGGATTATTTGTGGTTGACCTGGAAATTTTAACTTGATCAAAAAGTTATGGATTTGATATTAGCTGCGAATTCAGAGCATGAACTTAAGTTGTGTCAGTGTAACATTATCGATAGCTAGCCTAGTCTAACCGAAAACTAGTTGGCTAACGTTACTGCCTGCCATACAAAGCCAATAAGCCATAGTAACGTTATCTGATCGGTTTTTAAACATCTGTTCTGTTTTGTCTTGTGTCAAAGTCTCCAGCTGGTTCAATTGTTTTCAGTTTCATAGAAACAAGGGTGTTAAATTTGTTGTAGGCTAACTGCAAAACCTAACGAAATCTGTCAAACTTCTTTCAAAGTCCTTCATCATATATTAATATTAAAATAACTTAATTTCAGAGCACCACAAAGTCAGACCTCAGCACCCTTATGTACCTTTAATGTAAGATCGTTCTTAGGTCACATACCAATTTAAAATCATAACATAAAAACTGCAATGGTACTGTTTTTAAAATCATGTGTAGTAGGCCTAAGTGTACAGTAAGTGTGTGTGTAAACATGCTTTAATGAAGTAGACTTCAAAAGTACACTTTTGAATTTGAGCTTACAATTCTTTCATCAACCTGTCTTTTACATAAACTTACAAAATAGATACTTTAACTTAGTCCTCAGATAGAGGAGGGTTGCCGCTAGCTCCGTTAAGGTATTTCTGTCCCTCCCAAACTGCATTGAAATGGTATGTTTAGCAGCCAGAATTTAAACATTTTCAGGGGGAGAAACCCCTTGACCCCTCCTAACATGATCCATATCACCCGTCAGAAAACAATTGCAACGTCTCAGATTGTGCCCCTCCCAGAATTTTGGCTTGCATGACGCCCCTGTCTGAAAATGTAATAATTTAGAATGATTTCAACGTAGAAGAAATTACTTTATTTGGTGCACATTCCAACACTTAAGACCAAATTGTTAAATACTAAGTGTCTAAAAGAGTTTGAAAAAACTAAGTTAAATTTAAGTTGTTACCGTTTTTGCTTTTATGGAATGTTTTAAGTTGTTTAGTAATTGAGCAGTGTAGACGTGCTTCAGCCCTAGTAGATACACTATATGGACAAAGTAACCATGAAATAAAAATGTGCACTTTTCATTTTTTTTTTATGGAAATAACAGTATTTATTATAAATGATTCTTCTGTGCACATCATTATTTTTTCAAATTCAAAGCACACTTTAAAAGGTTAGGTCAAGGGATTTCCTTGATCATCATCATCAATAAGTCAAACCAAATTTCATGTCAAATGTCATACATTACTTGATGTAACACAATTAATTGTTTATTTATTATACCTCTATAATATAATTAATACATTTGAATTGTCCTAAATGTACCTGCAAAATTATTTTGCATATTGAGGGCAGCTTATATATATTTTGGGGAGCACTTAAGAGATGTGAAATCTTTTTACAACACACACTGCAATTTAAGTTTTCACCCTACAAAATCCATTGCGTCAAATGCCAAAATGAGATATGTTTGTTCCCAGCTCAACTCAAGGCCATCAGACAAAGTATGTAGACCCATTGACTTGGTTCCCCCTTTGCAGTTGCAACAACTTTCCCAAATACTCTTGTGGATGTATGAGCATAAAATTCCACTGACACCCCACAATCTTGTGAAAATCCTTCCCAGAAGAGCGAAAGTTATTGCAACTGCAAAGGGGGGACCAAGTTCATGTTAATGCATATGGATTTGAATGGCATGCCATTGAAGTTCTTGAGGGTGTAATAGCATACTTTTGTCCATATAGTTAGAGCCAGAGGCTCGGTCAATGCTAGTTCAAAGTAATTTCTGTCTTGAGAAGAGCTACTGTTGACATACCAAGTCTTTCCGACATTGATTATCTTCCATTTTTTGCTCCAAGATATCCATGTCCTGGTAGTTTTGGAGGGGTAATATGACGTCATCTGGCAATGTGACCTTTTTTGTGCTTGATCGAGAGATATTTGCCACTGTTCTCTCCAGCATAGTCAGCCTGTCCTTAATCTCCTCTAGTGTACTGACTAAATATCTATCAATACCTGAAAAGGAAGAAAACAATTAAAACTGAACACAGAGACCGTTTTAGCAGAATAATAGGCCAGCTATAAACTCGATTTACGTAATGTACTCTTTTGCGCATGCAGGCCACATTTAAAAAAATCAGTCAGTCAGTCAAAAAAATAAATTGGATCTGGAAATAAATCCGAATTAAGCATTAATGCCTGCAGTCTGAACATAGCCTTTGTGGCTTTCTGTGTCACTTTCTCTGTACTATAATGATACATAGCCTTTACAAATATACATGACAACTAATGTTGTTAAAATACTACTGTATCTGTAATAGGTGAAAATATGAAATGTGCTAATGAATAGAGATGCACAGATTGACCGGAATGGGCCGATTTTCCCGTGATCGGCCATGACCGGCGACCGGCCGGTCAGTCCATATGCCGATCTTATGCCAGTCAATGCACTCATGATTACCATCGCCTAACATCAGCATCACAGCAGTTTCACACCGCAAGCGTGAGCGGCGCATATTTTTCTCGGAGCTCATGTTAACAAATGAGTGCATTCACAACGGCAGCATGAGCAGAGCGTGAGCGTCAAGTGTGTGCAGTGAAGCGTCGGTTTCGGCACTGAGTCTAGTTTTTGCTGTGCTGCGCTGCTCACGCTCAATTAAAGTGAAAGCACCCTTTCGATGGACAAAATAGAAATTATTTCTATTTAAATTATTTATTATTTTATTTTCTATTTCCTCAAAATGCACAGAATAAACGTGTAGTGAGTTTTTAACAAAAAACTGGAGTATGTCAGAAAATAAAATGAATAATAAAAAAACATTTATAGAAGATATACGCATTTAAGCTTATTTTTAATCATTCAATTGCATTATAGCGATTATCTGTTAAAAAAAATGTTCTATGTTATATGCAAAATGTTCTGAAAACCAGTTAAAATCAAGTAATGATGCAATCATTTAAATCTTAACTTTTGAGTGTAGCAGAGTTAAAAGGATGTAAAATTATTATCATGTCAGATATGGCATTGTATTTAATGTGACAGAAAAAAAGACAGTAACACCAGTGACGCAATGAATCACCAATGACATCCATAAGACCAAATATCATTATTTTTCAACTATAATTAAGTAGATGAGACTAAATTGCTACATTTGGCATATAATCTAAATGATTAGCTTTGAATAATGTTTATCTATAAATGGGAGTCACTGGTGTTACTGGTGTTACCCATACGAAAGGTGACACCAGTGACAGTGACACCAGTGACAATTTTCATGAAAAATTCATTTTACAAAATGGCTCCTGCAAGGTATCAAACATATGTTGTCAATCATGGTATACTCACTAAATTAAGTAGTTTAATCCATTTGTATTCTCATTTATTTTATTTTTTTTTACAATTACCTAACAATAAATTAGGTCATACCAGTGACTTCAACTAAAAGCTTTATATGAAATCATGAGATAAATGAGAATATTTCTGATAACTGAAAAGAGACAGAGGATTTATTATGGGCTTTTCTTCATAGAAATTCAGGAAATTGGAAGAAGGAATTAAAGTGATGTCATCAGTGTGATTTTTATTTCAAAGTAAGAGATTTTTGTTTAACGGTAACACCAGTGACACAGCTCCAGGGGACCACTACTTTCATTATAAATTTGGTAATATTTATTCTGCATTTTGTTTTTTATGTCATTTACATAATATATTAGATAGTTAGGTATACATTATTCTATTTTAAATGGTGTAAAAAACTGTAATTGACCTCCAAATAAAGCACTTTCCCTCTGTACATGACTGTGGGGACGAGCACTTCTGTGGTGCTTGGAATTCTACATAATTAATAAAAAATAAAATATTGCCACTTGATGGCTCAAGTGTAATTGTTCAAATAACATATTGTTTTATTTTAAAATGTAAATAAATTGTAATTCTAAAGTGTTTTTTTAAGTGTAATATTTCTGTAAAGGCTAGGGACAGAAAAATGGACATTTCCGTAGAATGACCCAGTAGAACCAAAGCCCGTCTAGAACCTCTGGGTAGAACTATCTACTACAGCATCCCGGAAGCTTACTGAAAAAAAATCGAAAAAAATAACAGACTACAGCGGGACTAATGGATTAAAACTTATTTTGGTAAGTATTTTTTATTATTATTAACTTAAAAGTGCCTTGTTAGTTGTGTGTATTATAATGCTGTTGTGTTGTTTAACTTATAATATTACAGTATATCTTCTATTGTGACTAAAGTTAGTTTGACTTATCCCTTTCAAGCATTCTAAACGCTAGCACAGCCGCAGACTGTCATGTTTGATGGTGGCTAGAGAAGACATCTATCCATAAAATAAATTTTTGGTCTTCTTTGTGCTGCGTGGTGATTGGAGACCAACAGCCAATCACAATTGACCTTTAATTTTCCGATTGGTTGATTTTGTGGCACACTTGTAACGCTGTTGCAAGTTGAGCCAGCGTGTGTGTGAAGAGTTGAGCGCGCGTGTGTGTCAAGAGTTGAGCGCACGTGTGTGTGAAGAGTTGAGCACGCGTGTGTGTGAAGAGTTGAGCGCGCACAGAATTAAGAGGTTGAGCGAGCGAGAGAGAGAGGGACTTGACAGAGCGCAGATAATAAGTTTGTGAGAGCACCTGAGTAAACTGCGTGAGAGGGTTATTATTGCACGTTATAGCAAATACATTTATTGAGCACGGAATCGTTTTATCTTTGCGCCATAGATTTTTTATTTTTGCGATTGTTCATTTCTGTTCAAAATATAATGCAATGTGCTTGCAAAATAAAGTTCTCTGTGCTCAAAACTTATAATTACTCGCTCAGGAATGAGGCACATATATAACGCCATAGTTAAAAATGCATTTGTTTGTACATAAACATATATGCAACATTTGTTAAGTTCACGAATAATTGTGTGTGTATTTATTAATCATTATGATACTAAAATCATAATAAAGTAGGATGTATGTGCAAAATCAGATAAGCCCAGAATATGAACGCAACGCGTTTAATTACACATTAAGAATTGTCCTCCTAGAAAACCATTAAGAACGCATAATATGTCTTAATTCAGATTAGAATGTCCCCTTATTGTGTCGAGATAATGACTTATTACATCGAACTAACGATATATGTTGTAATTACTTAATATATCGAAATAACAAGATTTCTTTTTTCTTTCTTCACCATGCGGATCAGGGCTTCCATAGAATACAGCTTGAATATAGGCTAATTGCTTCCAGAAATTATTTTTGGGGTGCTATCGGGGTGCTTTGGTCTTTCTTGGGGGTGTTGAAGCACTGCTAGCCCCTCCTATAGCGCTGCACATGCATGTCTGTGCTACAGAGAGAGTTGGAGGTGAATAAAACATGTTTATAATGAAAAAGCAGCAGTCATAATTAGCTATATCTCCTGTCTGAAAAACTGCTAATTAGCAAATCCAGGTGATTGGAAAAAAATACTGAGGTGGACTTTTACTTTCTGAACCTGAACTTTACACCTCTGTTTAAATGTGCTGGTTGTTCATCAATTATTAAAGAGTGGGCATGACATAAGAAGTGAGTGGGCAAGCATGACATTAAGACATCACCACAATATACTAATCAGAATGTAGCTACATGGCAAAAAAAATCACAGATGCAGGATGGTCACTTACCAACAAACAGATGCTAATGAAGCTGGAAAAAGAGAAGAGAATAATTATTTTCATAGAGAAATGCATTTGATGAGACTTTCCAACAATAAAAACAATCTATTAAGTACTATTAAGTAGGCCCACTACTATAAAAGTGACTTTAGACATGTTACTTTAAGTTACTTTAGACATACAGTAGGCAAGTCAGTGACAGTAAACAGCAATAGAACATTTCCTGATATATACTGGTCTAAATATTTTATATTCATTATTGCATCAATAATTAATACAAAATGACAAGTGTGGCTGACTTCATAATAGTTTTCCCACCTGTAGGCTATAGGATATAGGGGAGAGGGAGGGGAGGGAGTGGAGGGGAGAGAGAGAGGGAGGGGAGGGGGGAAGGAGAGAGAGGGAGTGGACGGGAGAGCGAGGGAGTGGAGGGGAGAGAGGGGGAGGTGATGGAAGGGGAGGAGAGAGGAGAGAGAGGGAGGGGGAAGGAGAGAGAGGGAGGGGGTTTAAATAACTTGGGTGCAAATGACGTCACGCATATTTAACGGAATTTAACGGCATTTAACTGTACTGTAGGCTACCTATGGTCTTGGGGCCTAATGTTGAAAAAGGCGGAAAGTCATTGTTTGTGTGTGGAAAAGGCTGTCTGACAACCTTTTAACCATTTAATTTGTTTCATTTGAGAAAACGGATGTTATTTATGTTTAGTTGTTATAATAGCTGAGAAAAAAAAACTGTTCAAACTGCGTCCTAAAATAATTTATTATTTACTCTGGTCTTATTTTGAAATGTCATAACCTATTTATAGCTAGTTTTACATCATTTACATAGCCTATCTGTTTATTTAATTAAATGTAGTCTTTAAGGTAATTAAAATAATCTGATAGTGATAAGTAGGTACTTTACCTCAGGAAAACTCAGTCGTCCGTGGTGATCCAGTCAGAAGAGATGTCCGTCCGCTATGTGGGCGAAGGGCACTGACTGCAGCTTTATATATGCCCTCTGCATTCTTTCGCGGGCTTGCCATGCGAGTGATAATTTATGAACTATGTAATTTTATAAACTTTATATATTTTTTAATTTAAAAAAAAATGTTTTGTATACATCTAAAATACCTTTCGTTATTGTACCCCGGCATTAAATGACTAAATAAAATAAAATAAAATAAAAGTGCAGTGTTTTTAATAGAGCGCCCGAGGGAATTTAGAAATGTAAAAAATAAAAAAAAGCCTATCTGGATGTTATATGTTTTAAATAGCCTACACACTCAGGATGTCCGTGTCTTTTTGACACCATGGAAAATGAATGGGAAAGACTATGATAACGAAAACTTGTCATAAAAGTCACAGAAACATGGACAATGACGTTGCAACACTATAAATGCACAATTTAAAAATAAAATTAAATATTTTTTGACAAACATTTATTTCACGTACAATGGGGTAAGTTTGTTGTCAGACCTTTACAAAACACAAGGAAGCTTGATTTCAATCTTTTAATTAAATTGAAAAAAAGTATAGCACAAATAAATAGTCTATAGCTAAAGAAAAGTTTTGGATAGGTCTAATGGTGTGTTCACACAGAACGTGAATAGAGCGTCAAATACGCTTCTATCGCGTCTAGTTAGACGCTTGAACATTCGCTCGAGTTCAAATTTTTCAACTTGCGCGGAAGACATTCGCGGCGTGTCGCCCAATTCGCGTCATTCGCAACGCCCGGCGCGAATGATGCGTCTATTCGCGTCTTTGCATTGACTTTGTATGTAATCCACTCGCGCAAATAATTAAATTCGCGTTCGGTGTGAACACGTCATTACGCACAGCTCAGTCTGGCCGCGCAATTTACCTTCAATGAAATCTAACCTTAGTGTAGGCTAATTGACAGATAAATACTATTTAGTTAAATCATCTAAATTTAGGCCATCATCTTAATGTTATTAACGAAATTTGCAGTAAAGACTTGAAATATAAATTCTCAGAAAATGCCTTTAATACCAATATATTGAAACGTCTGTTTATATACTCCATTAATAAAGGAGTCCAGACATTGGAACAATATCAGTCCACTTTTTTGTCCACAGTCCGCGTTTTATATTTAATATGAGGGAAATAGACATGCATGCGTACAAAAATCTGTAACTTTTAGGTAGCTACTAGTAATTAATCCTCATATATTTCAGCATTTAAATCATCTTTATAAAAAGAATGAGTCAATAAAGATACATTCCTGATATTTATAATGCACAGTAGCTTATCTTTTATTATTAATAGTAAAATTCGGTCCGATTTTCCCATGGCTGTCGTTGCTATACAACCATGCACTGCGCTCTCCACAACGACAAAGAAGATTTAGTAGCTACTGTATTTCCACCACAGAAAAACGCTTGCTGTAGCTCTGCTAAAAGATTTATTTACGGAGAAGAGAAAAACACCCACTTGTTTGGGTGCACGTGCACTCCCAAACTGAAAAGTTTACAATTTTCTCAATCTCGCTGCGCCTGGAAAAAATGAGTGCGTCGCTTCAATAATGAGCGCGCTTCCTGTGCGCCTACATTAAAAATAACGACCTAGAGCGCGCAAAAGACGCGATACGTGAACGGCCCCTTGGTGAGCTCCTCCAATCAGGAGACCCCCTTGACATCGCTTCTGTGCATGGCACCTTCTCAGCAAGCAGGGGCGCCATTGCCAATAATTGAATTGAAATTATAAAAAATAGAAAACCTTCGCGGCACAGAGGATTTTTTTTTAACTGCTCGTGCCGCCCCCCATGTGACATGAAGAAATGCTGCCCGGTTCGCCCATGCCTAAAACCGCTACTGGTAGGTTTAGCAGTGGTGTGGGGTGCGTGTGTAGCCTATTATACGTTTGGGTAGAATTGGTGGTGTGGGGTGCGTGTGTAGCCTATTACACGCAAATGAACTGCGTATCAAATGCATGCGAAAACTGCGTATCATATGCACGTAAAAACACATATGCACATATGCACATAATACACAATCTGTGCTATTGCATAATCCTTACTGAATCATTATGTGAATTTATGCGGGCATTTATTTCACGTAAATGTTTGAGAGCTTGCGTAGGCTACCCTGTTTTCATTATGTTGTATGCTTAAGAGTAAGACATAAGCGAATGTGTTTGGAGTATACTCACCGAGACCGAAATCTTCTTATAATTTTGCATATTATCGACTGTTAAAACAAAAGTGATAATCCGCAAAAAAAAATTGTCTCTCACACTTTCTTATTTTTTAACCCTATTAGAAGAAAATAAACATAATCCTAGGTATTTATTTGAAACAGTGGCTAAACTAACGAAAAAGAAAGCTTCAAGCACAGAAGTTTCAGGCCAACACAGTAATGACTTTATGAACTTCTTCACTTATAAGACTGATAATATCAGGGAGGGACAAAATTATAACTATGCAACCGTCTACTACAGTATCGCATCAGGAAGTGCATTGTAGTCTCCCTGAGGAAAATTTTATTCATTTGTTGCTATAGGAGAGGAAGAATTCTGCAAACTCGTTAATTCATCTAAATCGACAACTTGTATGTTAGACCCTATACTGACTAAGCTATTGAAAGAGATGCTTCCAGAGATCATAGATCCTCTTCTTAATATCATTAATTCGTCTTTGTCTCTAGGATACGTACCAAAAACCTTTAAGCTGGCTATGATAAAACCGCTTGTTAAAAAAACGCAACTTGATCCTTCAGAATTAGTTTATTACAGGCCGATCTCAAATCTGCCTTTTCTGTCAAAGATATTAGAAAAAGCAGTATCCTCACAACTGTGTTCCTTTCTTGAAAGAAATGATATCTGCGAGGATTTTCAGTCAGGATTTAGACCGCACCATAGTACTGAGACAGCTCTCATTAGAGTTACAAATGATTTAGTTTTATCATCCGATCGTGGTTGTATCTCTCTATTAGTGTTACTTGATCTTAGTGCTGCATTTGACACAATTGACCACAACATTCTTTTAAATAGACTAGAAAACTATGTTGGCATTAGTGGAATTGCACTAGCATGGTTTAAATCATACTTATCTGACCGTTTTTAGTTTGTAGCAGTAAATGAAGAGATGTCTTATCGATCACAAGTTCAGTATGGCGTACCACAAGGCTCAGTACTAGGACCGCTGCTGTTCACTCTGTACCTGCTACCATTAGGACATCATTAGGAAACATGGAATTAGCTTTCACTGTAATACCGATGATACTCTGCTGTATATTTCTTCAAAACCTAACGAAACTTACCAATTCACAAAATCAACGGAATGCATAGCTGATTTAAAAAATTGGATGACTAGTAATTTCCTACTAATAAAACTCAACAAAAACAGAGATTCTAATTATTGGACGAAAAACTTCCACACGTAATAACCTAGAATACTGTCTTAACACTTGATGGCTGCTCTGTTAAGTCTTCGTCGTCGGTTAGGAACCTGGGTGTGCTCTTTGATAGCAATCTTTCATTTGAAAGTGACGTGTCTAGTATCTGTAAAACCGCATTTTTCCATCTTAAAAATATATCTAAATTACGACATATGCTCTCATTAACAAATGTGGAACAATTAGTTCATGCTTTCATGACATCAAGACTAGATTATTGTAATGCTCTACTGGGTGGTTGCCCTGCACGCTTAATAAACTACAGCTGGTCCAAAACGCTGCAGCTCGAGTTCTTACTAGAACCAGGAAATATGACCATATTAGCCCGGTTCTATCAACACTGCATTGGCTGCCTATTAAACATCGTATACATTTTTAAATATTGTTGATTACTTACAAAGCACTAAATGGTTTAGCTCCGCAGTACTTGAGCGAGCTCTTAACGCATTATAGTCCTTCACGTCTATTGCGATCTCAAAATTCGGGCCAGTTGATAATACCTAGAATATCAAAATCGACTGCTGGCGGTAGATCCTTTTCTTATTTAGCACCAAAACTTTGGAACAGTCTTCCTACCATTGTCCGGGAAGCAGACACACTCTGTCAGTTCAAAGCTAGACTAAAAACACATCTCTTTGACCTAGCATACACATAATATATTATAGACTTCTATAATTCAATGTTAGGCTGCATAGATTAGGTCAGTCGGAACTGGGAACACTTCCCTTAAATCCTGATGTACTCGTTACATCATCATAAGAAGAATGGCATCTACGCTAATTTTAGTGTCTTTGTTTATCCCGAGGTTTTCCGGCAGCCTACCGGATCCAGGCCGTATCCAGATCTTGACTAGGAGCTTTGCCTGGACCCAATGACAACGCAGTGCTGAAGTGCCAACTAGCCTCTCCCTATGGAGGATCCCTTTCCCACTCTACAGATAAAACGTTGTGATTCCGGTTCGCGTACCCACCCCGAAGTGATAAAATAAAACAAAATTCTGTATCAAATTACAGTTACTGTAAATCCGGCCTCTAGTTCATAAACGCCAGAGGAGAAATGGCCCCCGACTGAGCCTGGGTTCTCCCAAGGTTTTTTTTTCTCTCCATTAGGTCACCTGATGGAGTTTTAGGACACCAGTAGGTCACTTGATGGAGTTTTTCGGTTCCTTGCCACTGTTGCCTTTGGCTTGCTCAGTTGGGGATATTCAAATTAATTAACCAAGCATTAATACCATTGATCAGCCCTACCAAACGTGGATGTTTTTTTTCCACTAAGAAACAAACATTGTTATGTTATTTGATTGATATTGTGAAGCTGCTTTGATGCAATTTATATTGTGAAAAGCGCTATATAAATACACTTGACTTGACTTGACAAACCTTGATAAGATCTGCAGAATGGAGTGGGGAAAACCCAGGTGTGCCAAACCTGTTGCATCATATCCAAAAAGACTAATGACTAGTACACAGATGAGGCTTAAACCTAGTCTAAGACCAAAATGCATGTTTGAGCTGTCTTCACTGAAAACAACTTCTTAAAACATGTCAGTGTCATTGTTTTGTCTCAAGATGCACACCAATATTGTTTTGTTTTTCTAAGGCACATTTCAAAAAGCTACTTAAATGTCCTAAGTAACTAAGGCCTAATCTAAGCCCTGTCTGTGAACCCGGGCCTAAGGCTTCAAATGCTGCTAAATGCACTTCAACTAAGCACTGAGTTAAGGGTTTGAATACCAATGGCAATATAATATTTCTTACTTTTTTTGTTGCTTTTTTTGTTTGTCATTATAAGCTATGGAGTGTAGATTGATGTGACAAAAAAGTAAAGTATTTTAGCATAAGGCTGTTGATGGGAATGCTAGGCTTGCGATGGAAAGACAAGCCTGTGGAAAACTGAAGAGTCCCCTGTGATTTTGTGTTTATGTGGAGGCATCCCATTTCCCGTAAAAAGCACAGGGGTGGATCGCAGTGCTCGGAAACAAGCATCCCATACAAATCTAATTCAACATGAAAATTAGGAAGTTGATTTATGAGAATATGGGATCAAAAAGGCAGACGAGTTGGAAGACGAGGGATGCCACAAGTTTTATCCAGACCATATGGAGTGTGAATGGGGGGAGGTTGCGATATGTGTCCTTAGCTGTCCTATTGCAGAATTTACTACACTCTTTCAAGTACTTAACCTGTCAACTCTACAAAAGAGATTAGAGACCAAAAATCTTTCATATATTGGAAAATCAAATGAAAATGCTGATTGGATGCCAATGCACTGGACAAAAGTTTCATTACAAAAGAACAAAAGAAAGAGAAGATGTTTGTAGATTTGCACATAAACTATTACTCTTTTGGTTGAGTCTCATTTGAAACATTTGTATGGTTACTGGTTCTACAAAAGCTTGAATAATCTGATCTGTGGCTGAACATGATCCCTTCAGCATGAGCTTGAACAAACAAGACAGTGAAGTATCTGGGAATAAACACATACAACCAATAAAATCTGGAAGTACTTGAACTCTCTTCCACACAGCGCAAAATGGCTTCAAGCCAGTTCACTGAGCCATTCACACTAATTGTTTCATTCAGTCTGAATCCTCAATCCCCCCCTGCTCCTTTTAACATCTTCCACTAATACGTTTAAATAAAATATCTTATTAGAACAGTAAGCCTTTCAAATTGGGTTAGTGTGGGGTCAGAGGTCAATGAGAGTGTCAGACACACAACAGAGGACTTCACACTTTAATGCCTTACTAGCACAGGATTACTAGCTTACTATATTTTGTCCAGAATGTACTGTATACTGGATTTTTTTCAAACAGCAAATGAAATAGTAGATATCATGCAGTGATAAATAATATGCAATAATACATATTTAAACACTTTTGTCATATGACCTAACGCCACATCCTTAATTTAGTGAGTGGCATTCAGTCATATGCAATATGCATATGCTATGACAAGTAGTTTGTTGAGGGTTGTTTTTTTAGGGAAGGACTACACGCCTGCGCACATATATTCAAACGCGCATCCCTATAGAATGAACTCTTAATACGCATGTGCTCGCCATCAGCGTTCTCACTGGTGCGCGTTTTTAAAGTTTGCGTAGAGAGAACTTAAGAGTTTTCTGTTAAAACGGTGTCGTGTAAGCAGCCGCTAAGTTAATAACTAATGATCGTTGCGACGGAAGTGAATCAATCAAAACTAACTTTAGCAGGAAAATAACTTTATTCTAGAGCTGCTATAAAGCCAAAACAATCTCTGTTACTTTTATTTCGTATGATCACTGTAAAGTTGCTTTGGAACAATCTATATTGTTAAAATTGCAGTATAAATGAAGATGACTTGACTTGACATTGGCAACAATGACATTCCTAAGTACCCATATTATATCTAAACAATATGGGGCGGTTTCCCGGACAGAGATTAAGCCTAGTCCTAGACTAAAATGGCCCTTTAAACCAGATTAACATAAATCTGCTTTCTCTGTCATGGCTTTAAATAGTCTTAGATTTAGTTTAGTCCAGAGTTTAATAAGCTGATTTCCTGGAGGAAGACTAGAGTTACTCCAGGACTAAATTGAGCATTAAATTAAACCTACCAGATGGAAGGTTTACCTTCAGATTAACTTTGTGTTTCAAAGAAGACACATGCATTACTTGGATACACACACACACATATGCATATATTAATAAATCATTTAAACATTTCATTTTGTTTTAACACCATTGAATCGGGTTTCTAGTTCAAATGTGACTTGAAATGGTCACTCTTTGACTTCACTTGATGTTTTCATTTTGAAATATGTTTCAATCTAGTAACCCAGTCATACAGGACATTCACTTCCCATCATGCTTTACACAGGGCTGAATAGTACATTTTGAAATAAAGTTATTTAGCAAGATGAGAAAACGGACAGACTTGTTAATGTTTAATGTTCTATTATTATGTTGGTATTTAAAAGTGTCTGTTATGTTAGTATTTTTGGGGGTTACCATTGTGGTGAAATGTTGAGCCGGTGCTTGGACCGAGGACCTGCTACTAAGAATTCTGTTTGCATTAATAATAAAGCAAACACTGTGGTAGTACTCTAGTTGAAACCAGTATTGCTTCTAGAATAGCAACACTTAACACCACGTGTGTAAAGAAATGTTATAGAAAGTTTATGTAAATCACAGGAGTAAACAAGAAGCATTAATTATAGTTATTTGAATAATTCATTTTAAATGAAAACCATTCATTGTTAATGAACACCATTGATTCTAGTTGTACATCGTTGATTTATATATACAGTGTATATATATACAGGTCCCTCTCAAAAAATTAGCATATTGTGATAAAGGTAATTCTTTTCCATAATGTAATGATAAAAATTAAACTTTCATATGTTTTAGAAGATTGCCACCTGCAGAAGATTCCTGAGGCTTTTAAAAACTCCCAGCCTGTTTCATTACTCAAAACCGCAATCATGGGTAAGACTGCTGTCCAGAAGGCCATCATTGACACCCTCAAGCAAGAGGGTAAGACACAGAAAGAAATTTCTGAACAAATAGGCTGTTCCCAGAGTGCTGTATCAAGGCACCTCAGTGGGGAGGAAAAAGTGTGGCAAAAAACGCTGCACAACGAGAAGAGATGACCGGACCCTGAGGAAGATTTTGGAGAAGGACCGATTCCAGACCTCGGGGGACCTGCGAAAGCAGTGGACTGAGTCTGGAGTAGAAACATCCAGAGCCACCGTGCACAGGCGTGTGCAGGAAATGGGCTACAGGCGCCGCATTCCCCAGGTCAAGCCACTTTTGAACCAGAAACAGCAGCAGAAGTGCCTGACCTGGGCTACAGAGAAGCAGCACTGGACTGTTGCTCAGTGGTTGCATGTCATTCGGAAATCAAGGTGCCAGAGTCTGGAGGAAGACTGGGGAGAAGGAAATGCCAAAATGCCTGAAGTCCAGTGTCAAGTACCCACGGTCAGTGATGGTCTGGGGTGCCATGTCAGCTGCTGGTGTTGGTCCACTGTGTTTTATCAAGGGCAGGATCAATGCAGCTAGCTATCAGGAGATTTTGGAGCACTTCATGCTTCCACCTAGTGAAAAGCTTTATGGAGATGAAGATTTAATTTTTCAGCATGACCTGGCACCTGCTCACAGTGCCAAAACCACTGGTAAATGGTTTACTGACCATGGTATTACTGTGCTCAATTGGCCTGCCAACTCTCCTGACCTGAACCCCATAGAGAATCTGTGGGATATTGTGAAGAGAAACTTGAGATGCAAGACCCAACACTCTGGATGAGCTTAAGGCCCCTATCAAAGCATCCTGGGCCTCCATAACACCTCAGCAGTGCCACAGGCTGATTGCCTCCATGTCACGCCGCATTGAAGCAGTCATTTCTGCAAAAGGATTCCCGACCAAGTATTGAGTGCATAACTGAACATATTATTTTTTTTTGTATTAAAAACACTTATTTTATTGGTCGGATGAAATATACTAATTTTTTGAGACAGGAATTTGGGGTTTTCATGAGCTTTATGCCAAAATCATCAGTATTAAAACAATAAAAGACCTGAAATATTTCAGTTGGTCTGCAATGAATCTAAAATATATGAAAGTTAATATAATTTTTATATAAGTTTGACGTCAGCCACGTCAGCCACGTCCAGCCGGAGCTTCACGTCAGCCACGTCCAGCCGGAGCTTCACGTCACGCCTGCCGAGCCAGAGCTGGAGCCCTCTTCCCCGCTGGTCCCGTCCAGTCCAGAGATCCCTTCGCCGCTGTTCCCGTCCAGCCCAGCACCCTCTCGGAGACGGAGGAGGAGGAAGAGGACTTCCTGCATCCTGCAATGCCTGGAGGCCCTTCCTGAGCCTCCGGTCAATCCAGAGACTGTCCGCGTCACGTCTGCACAGCCAGAGACTGTCCGCGTCACGTCTGCACAGCCAGAGACTGTCCGCGTCACGTCTGCACAGCCAGAGACTGTCCGCGTCACGCGTCTGCACAGCCAGAGACTGTCCGCGTCACGCGTCTGCACAGCCAGAGACTGTCCGCGTCACGCGTCTGCACAGCCAGAGACTGTCCGCGTCACGCGTCTGCACAGCCAGAGACTGTCCGCGTCACGCGTCTGCACAGCCAGAGACTGTCCGCGTCACGCGTCTGCACAGCCAGAGACTGTCCGCGTCACGCGTCTGCACAGCCAGAGACTGTCCGCGTCACGCGTCTGCACAGCCAGAGACTGTCCGCGTCACGCGTCTGCACAGCCAGAGGCGCCTCGCGTCACGCGTCTGCACAGCCAGAGGCGCCTCGCGTCACGCGTCTGCACAGCCAGAGGCGCCTCGCGTCACGCGTCTGCACAGCCAGAGGCGCCTCGCGTCACGCGTCTGCACAGCCAGAGGCGCCTCGCGTCACGCGTCTGCACAGCCAGAGGCGCCTCGCGTCACGCGTCTGCACAGCCAGAGGCGCCTCGCGTCACGCGTCTGCACAGCCAGAGGCGCCTCGCGTCACGCGTCTGCACAGCCAGAGGCGCCTCGCGTCACGCGTCTGCACAGCCAGAGGCGCGTCGCGTCACGCGTCTGCACAGCCAGAGGCGCGTCGCGTCACGCGTCTGCACAGCCAGAGGCGCGTCGCGTCACGCGTCTGCACAGCCAGAGGCGCGTCGCGTCACGCGTCTGCACAGCCAGAGGCGCGTCGCGTCACGCGTCTGCACAGCCAGAGGCGCCTCGCGTCACGCGTCTGCACAGCCAGAGGCGCCTCGCGTCACGCGTCTGCACAGCCAGAGGCGCCTCGCGTCACGCGTCTGCACAGCCAGAGGCGCCTCGCGTCACGCGTCTGCACAGCCAGAGGCGCCTCGCGTCACGCGTCTGCACAGCCAGAGGCGCCTCGCGTCACGCGTCTGCACAGCCAGAGGCGCCTCGCGTCACGCGTCTGCACAGCCAGAGGCGCCTCGCGTCACGCGTCTGCACAGCCAGAGGCGCCTCGCGTCACGCGTCTGCACAGCCAGAGGCGCCTCGGGTCACGCGTCTGCACAGCCAGAGGCGCCTCGGGTCACGTTCCTGCCTGTTCCTGAGCCGCTGGCTGTTCCTGAGCCGCTGGCTGTTCCTGAGCCGCTGGCTGTTCCTGAGCCGCTGCCTGTTCCTGAGCCGCTTGCACTGCCTGAGCCGCTGCCTGTTCCTGAGCCGCCGGCACTGCCTGCTCCAGCCTAAGTACCCGTAGCTGGCCCCAAGAAAAATTTTGGGGGGGGGGCAGTAGGTCCCGCTATGGGACCATGGAGGCCGCGCCGCCATGGTCTCCTGAACTGCCTGGTCCACCATGGCCATCTGAACCGCCTGGTCCACCATGGCCACCTGAACCGCCTGGTCCACCATGGCCACCTGAACCGCCTGGTCCACCATGGCCACCTGAACCGCCTGGTCCACCCTGGACCCCTGAACCACCTGCTCCGCCTTGGTCGCCTGCACAGCCGGCTCCGCCCACGCTCCACGACCCAGGTCCGCCCATGCTCCACGATGGTACCATTGCATTTCCTGTTCCCCTGCACGGACCTGGCCCTCCATCCCTCCCCCAAGACCACCTCCGCTTCACCACCCTCCTGAACTTGTGTTTTTGTTGTTGTTTTTTTTTGCGTCTGGAAGCTGCTCTTAAAGGGGGGACTCTGTCACGATTAGCCACTCACTCCCTGGGTTATCATGGACTACATTTCCCATCATGCACCTCCCTGGACTGATTACACCATACACCTGCATCTCATTCACACACACACATATAAACCACTTCCACGCACCACACCAGTGCGAAGTCTTGACTTTCCTGGCATTCATTTCTGAGCGTTATTTCCCTGAGTTTGTTTCCTGTGTTTGATCTTGGATTGTTTATCGTTGCTGACCCTTCTCTGCCTGCCCTGACCCTGGACTGTTTACTGGACTCTGATTCCCTCTGCCTGCCTCGACCCTTTGCCTGGTTACCTGGTTTGTCTCTGCCTTGCCTTCTCTGTTCTGTTTGCCACTGTTTGACCTTGCCTGTTTTGACTATTCTAATAAATGCTGCAAATGGATTCTCCTGACTCCGCCGCTTCACTACAATATATATATAATCAATACAAGCAGATTTCCCGGCATTTCTTTTATTCCAGCTGGTGTGTGCAGATTATTTAGTTTGCTAAAAAATCTTTTTCTCTTGTTAGTAATTTTTTTTATTGCAGTCTTTTTTTGATGCCATTGTTTTCCTTGGATTTGCTTCTCAGTTCCATGCAATTTTAAGCTTTTCTTGGTTCATTCCATGTTTTATAGGCAACCTCTGTCATGCTAATTCACATTAGCACAGTTGGTTTTAATTTAATCTAGATTTATTTTAGTTCAGGACTCCATAGTCCAGGTGTTAGTACTCTGTACTTAATCTATGTTACAGAAAGCCATTTTTCAAGACACGATTAACTATTCTAGATTAAGGCCTACTCCAGGTTTAATTTAAACCCTGTCCGGGAAACCGCCCCTAAGATTAAATCCACCATACGAAATAAATGCATGGAGTCCATGGACAAGCACAGACTTACAAACAACAAAATGAAAGCAATACAAATTGTGAAACAGCCTAAGGCTTAGGCTGAGGTGAGGTCGGAGCAGTGAAAAAGTCGTTGACAAGCTCATCCCTATCAAAACATTACACCATCTTAAAGCTGCAGTCGGCAAGTCTGGCAGATTGAGTGGACATAGGCAAATTTTTGAATGTTTACAACTCTCATGCCCTTCCCCCATTATCAACGAATACCCTCGCACCGAGTTCGTGCTCGTCCGTGCGTGTGCACCACGAACCTTCCCAACAAGTGCTAACGTTAGCTATCCATACCAACACATTTGGGCAAACATACTTAGATTACTAACGTAACACGAAGAAATAAAGTAACTGGTTGATAAAGCACAATTACCTGTCGAGAAGAAATGTTGCAAGCTCTGCATCCAGCTTGAACCCAATTAAATCACGTAACGTTAAATCTCTCCACCTTTCAAATGCCAATCCGATGTTTATCCTGGTTTTATTACGGGCACAGTCACTTTTTTTCTTTACTTCTTTCTTTTCAGCAGGTGTTCTCTTTTCCTGTGTTGTTTTTGACCTCCTAGCTCTTGAGATTAACTGAGGAATTGGAATCTTTTCCGCCTTCACTCTTCGTTACTGCGCGAACTTCAGGCGTGTGCATGTGATTGTAACGTGCACAAGGGGTGGCGTGTGCACGGCCTGTGATTGACAGTCAGATCTCACACCCCCCCTGCGCTGATTGGACACAATGAACCGGGAGCGGTGGATTTTTGTAAAACAAATAACACGCTCCAGGTGGAGTTAGAAGCTCGGGTTTTTTTCTAAAACCACTTTATTTATGTTGTTCTGTCGGATTATAGTGTCGATTTCACTGAATATGATCAAAAAAATGTTGAACATCAAGAAACTTGTTCAGTATTTTGACAGCTAATCCAAAAAGACAAACAACGTTTACATGATTTTTCACACACAGACGACAACGTTGTAAAAACAATCCCCATTTACACAGATCCGGGAAAACAAATAAAAAGGCAAGTAGTTGGCGATGTCACTTTGCAAAGAAACACTATGCGCCTATAGACTGTGCATGTAATATATTCATGCACATAGTGTCACAGCTTTCACAAATTAGCATTTTTGTAGTTTACACAGAGATGATAATGGTATCGTTTTCAAAAACTTTTAACCTGTTTACAAAAGATTGTGTTTTAAGGCCCCCAAAATGTTGTCGTCGTGGAAATGAATGGTCTTTAATTGAAAACGGTATCGTGGAAACGCCCCCTCTGTGCTTTAATGCAATTAACAAAAGTGTGCAACAAAAGTATTCTGGAACTGGAAGTAAACTGGGTGAGATTGTTACGTGATTTTATTTGCTCATGTAAAACCTGCCATTGTGATTTCTACATTGATAAAATAAACATTTTAAGTGCCAAAAACACTGGTAAAGAACTACACTAGCCACAATCCTGAATCGGGATCCAATCAGAGAAGTTGCCGTTAAGATTGTACATGTCAAGTCTTGTTTTGGTCATGTCTTTAGGTGTGGTGGACTTCATGCAGCTCTGCGCAGACCAATCGGCGGCTGACTTGAAGCAGTGCACATGCCGGTTAGAAATTTTGTCCCCCCCCCCGGTGTAGGGAAGCTAGCCGGTTGTGCCCTTCTGGTGGTGGTGTTTCCTTCACAGAGTGTTTTCTTCCATTGGCACTTGCGTTTCTTTCAATTAGCTAGTGTGAGAGTGTTTGTGAGGAGTGGAGTTTTGAGAGTGGTGTGGTCTTAGGATGCTCACTGCCCAGCTAGCTCCCTACTAGTAAGCCTCAGCCTGAAAGTGTTTTGTTTTGGACCCAACTCTTGCCGATCGCTTACATCCAGCCGCAGCCGATGTCCAACTGTTGGACATCAGCTTCGGCTGGATGTAACCAATCGGCGAAATTTGCCGCGTGCAGGCGGGGAGGAGCTGCAAACAGAGATGTGAAGTTGGACACTTTCTGGTTCCCGTAGTGACCGCTCACGTGGTGTTTGCACACTTTACCGCAGCTGAAGTAAAATAAATGCAATATTTGTAAAAAACACGCGTGCGTTTCCATTTAAAAGCCTACTTTATGTTTAATACAGCATCTGTTTAAGAATAAGTTCAACATACGCCTATAGGCTACTATTTAAATAATGTAGTGGGGTCTATGTTTTTTAATCAGTTTTATTTTGATAAACATGTCACAATATAATATTGCGACTACATGAAAAGAGATTTTACTGTTATAAAAAACAGATTTGTGAACAATAGTGGAACTCAAGGTGTACGAATAAACACGAAACACACATGAGCGTTGTCATGCGGTGAATCCGGCCAATCATGGAACACCTGTGTCGTCATCAGAGCTTGTGAGCCGCTCTTGAGAAGCTGCGCTGGCTGAGTCCTGTGGCTGCTCTCGAATCGCTCTTGCGCTACTTCGATGGCATACGTCACAGTGGTGATCAAGTCGAACAAAATTTCTAACCGGCACGCATTTCTTCACGTCAGCCACCGTTCTGTCTGCGCAGAGCTGCATGAAGTCGAACAAGCCTCTTTTGTCATGTTTTCTGTTGTCATGTGATTCCCTGTTTAAGTCATGTGATCCTGGCATGTGTTCCCTTGTATGATGTGTAATAATAATAATAATAATAATAAATTTTATTTGTAAAAGCACTTTACATTTTAAAAAAAACCTCAAAGTGCTACAGGTCTGATCCTAAGAACAATATCTAGACATTTTTAAAATTCATAATATGTGCTAAAAAGTAATGTCTTTAGTCCCTTTTTAAAAGTC
Source organism: Meda fulgida (assembly GCA_030578275.1). Lineage (NCBI taxonomy): Eukaryota > Metazoa > Chordata > Actinopteri > Cypriniformes > Leuciscidae > Meda > Meda fulgida. Next base: position 2,469,865 of record CM060618.1, read on the forward strand.
TCGATGGTCTGTGGTGACCTCAGATGGTCCGGGAGGGCATTCCAAATCCGGGGAGCGGCAGAGCAAAAAGCACGATCGCCCATTGTGCAGAGTTTAGTTTTTGGTATTAGTCAAGTCAAGTGTATTTATATAGCGCTTTTCACAATATAAATTGCATCAAAGCAGCTTCACAATATCAATCAAATAACATAACAATGTTTGTTTCTTAGTGAAAAAACATCCACGTTTGGTAGGGCTGATCAATGGTATTAATGCTTGGTTAATTATTTTGAATATCCCCAACTGAGCAAGCCAAAGGCAACAGTGGCAAGGAACCGAAAAACTCCATCAAGTGACCTACTGGTGTCCTAAAACTCCATCAGGTGACCTAATGGAGAAAAAAAAACCTTGGGAGAACCCAGGCTCAGTCGGGGGCCAGTTCTCCTCTGGCGTTTATGAACTAGAGGCCGGATTTACAGTAACTGTAATTTGATACAGAATTTTGTTTTATTTTATCACTTCGGGGTGGGTACGCGAACCGGAATCACAACGTTTTATCTGTAGAGTGGGAAAGGGATCCTCCATAGGGAGAGGCTAGTTGGCACTTCAGCACTGCGTTGTCATCGGGTCCAGGCAAAGCTCCTGGATCTGGATACGGCCTGGATCCGGTCGGCTGCGGGAAAACCTCGGGATAAACAAAGACACTAAAATTAGCGTAGATGCCATTCTTCTTATGATGATGTAACGAGTACATCAGGATTTAAGGGAAGTGTTCCCAGTTCCGGCTGACCTAATCTATGCAGCCTAAGTCTAGCTTTGAACTGACAGAGTGTGTCTGCTTCCCGGACAATGGTAGGAAGACTGTTCCAAAGTTTTGGTGCTAAATAGGAAAAGGATCTACCGCCCGCAGTCGATTTTGATATTCTAGGTATTATCAACTGGCCCGAATTTTGAGATCGCAATGGACGTGAAGGACTATAATGCGTTAAGAGCTCGCTCAAGTAAACCAGCTAAACCATTTAGTGCTTTGTAAGTAATCAACAATATTTTAAAATTTATACGATGTTTAATAGGCAGCCAATGCAGTGTTGACAGAACCGGGCTAATATGGTCATATTTCCTGGCTCTAGTAAGAACTCGAGCGGCTGCGTTTTGGACCAGCTATTGTTTATTTATTAAGCGTGCAGGGCAACCACCCAGTAGAGCATTACAATAATCTAGTCTTGTTGTCATGAAAGCATGAACTAATTGTTCCGCATTTGTTAATGAGAGCATATGTCGTAATTTAGATATATTTTTAAGATGGAAAAATGCGGGTTTACAGATACTAGACACATGACTTTCAAATGAAAGATTGCTATCAAAGAGCACACCCAGGTTCCTAACCGACGACGAAGACTTAACAGAGCAGCCATCAAGTGTTAGACAGTATTCTAGGTTATTACGTGTGGACGTTTTTTTGTCCAATAATTAGAATCTCTGTTTTTTCAGAGTTTAGTAGTAGGAAATTACTAGTCATCCAATTTTTTATATCAGCTATGCATTCCGTTAATTTTGTGAGGATCTATGATCTCTGGAAGCATCTCTTTCAGTAGCTTAGTCGGTATAGGGTCTAACATACAAGTTGTCGATTTAGATGAATTAACGAGTTTGCAGAATTCTTCCTCTCCTATAGCTACAAATGAATACAATTTTTCCTCAGGGAGACTACAATGCACTCCCTGATGCGATACTGTAGTAGACGGTTGCATAGTTATAATTTTGTCCCTGATATTATCAATCTTATAAGTGAAGAAGTTCATAAAGTCATTACTGCTGTGTTGCTTGGAAACTTCTGTGCTTGAAGCTTTCTTTTTCGTTAGTTTAGCCACTGTTTCAAATAAATACCTAGGATTATGTTTATTTTCTTCTAATAGGGTTGAAAAATAAGCAGATCTAGCAGCTTTTAAAGCCTCTCTGTAAGCAATCGAGCTCTCTTTCCATGAAATCCGAAATACCTCTAGTTTTGTTTTCTTCCAGTTGCGCTCCATTTTTCTGGCTGCTCTCTTAAGGGCCTGAGTGTGCTCGTTGTACCACGGCGTTGGACTATTTTCTTTAATCTTCTTTAAGCGCAACGGAGCAACTGCGTCTAAAGTGCTGGAAAAGAGAGAGTTAAAAGTTTCTGTTGCAATATCGAGTTCTTCTAAGCTATCCGGGATGCTGAGATGATGAAACTTATTAGGAAGATTATTGATAAAGCAATCTTTAGTGGCAGAAGTTATAGGTCTAACATATTTATAACACGGAGTCGGCTTTGCAGCCTTGGCTAAATGTAATTTACATGAGACTAGATAATGGTCTGAGATGTCATCGCTCTGCTGCAGAATTTCAACGGCATCAACATCTATTCCATGTGATAATATTAGATCTAGAGTATGATTACGACAATGAGTGGGTCCTGACACGTGTTGTCTAACTCCAACTGAGTTTACAATGTCTTCAAGTGCCAATCCCAATGCATCTTTTTCATTATCTACATGTATATTAAAATCACCAACAATTAGTACTTTATCGTTAGCCAATACTAATTCTGATAGAAAGTCCGCAAATTCTTTGATAAAATCTTTATGGTGCCCTGGTGGCCTGTATACAGTAGCCAGCAGAAATCTCAAACGTGATTTATCGTTTACACTATTTTTACATTAAGCACCAACACTTCAAAAGAAGTATATTTAAAAATAGATTTCTTAGTGGTTTTGAAAATGTTACTATAAATTACAGCAACACCTCCCCCTTTGCGTTTTAGCTGAGGTTCATGTTTATAACAGTAATCTTGTGGGGTTGACTCATTTAAAGTAATGTAATCGTTTGGTTTTAGCCAGGTTTCTGTCAAACACAGCACATCTAGATTATAACTTGAAATCATATCATTAACTATGAGCGATTTTGAAGTAAGGGACCGAATATTCAGCAACCCAAGCTTTATCATTTATTCATCTGTATTATATCTGTTTTTTATTTGTTGAACATCAATTAAATTTTTTACCTGACGTTTTTTGGATTTCCAAATTCGGGGAACAGACACAGTCTCTATATGATGATATCTAGGTGAAAGAGGCTCTATGTGATGGGATTTATCTGACCTTGGTGACGCGAGGCCGCTAGCAGACGGTCGGTTTAGCCAGTCTGTCTGCTTCCTGACCTGAGCCCCAGATTGTCATGTTTTAGCTCTAAGACTATGTGCCATATTACTAGAGAGAAGAGCAGCACCATCCCAGGAGGGATGAACACCATCTCTTTTCAACAGGTCAGGCTTGCCCCAAAAACTTTTCCAATTGTCTATGAATTCTATATTATTCAACGGACACCACTTAGACAACCAACCATTGAGTGAGGCCAATCTGCTAACTATCTCATCACTCCTGCGAACAGGAAGGGGGCCAGAGAAAATTACAGTGCCTGACATCGTACTTGCGAGTTTACACACCTCTTTAATATTAATTTTGGTGATCTCCGACTGGCGGAGTCGAACATCATTAGTGCCGACATGAATAATGATCTTAGAGAATTTACGATTAGCATTAGCCAGCACTTTTAAATTTGCTTTGATGTCAGGCGCTCTGGCTCCCGGCAAACATGTGACTATGGTGGCTGGTGTCTCTATTTTCACGTTCCGTGTGATCGAATCACCAATTACCAGGGCACAATCAACAGAATTCTCAGTGGGTGTTTCACTGAGTGGGGCAAATCGATTTGTTATGGTAATCGGAACGGAAGGGTGGTTTTTTAATCCGCGACTAGAGCGATCTCTCACGGTCACCCATCTGCCCTGCTGCCTGGGCTCTACTTCAGCCGGAACCGAATCATGTACAGAGTTCACTATGCTAGGCGCATCCAAAATAGTATCTAAAGCTCTAGTACTATCCTTACTATCCTCAATTAAAGTTTGGATGCGTGTCTCTAGCTCTGAAATCTTCTCCGTCAGCCTGACTGTCTCCTTGCATTTATCACAAATAAATCCTATATTGCCATCGGAGAAGGCTACACTAAACATATGACATGTGACACAGGTGACAATAACAGGACAAGACATTACTCACCGTTTGTGTTGACTGATTCTTACTTACCTGGGCTTTTATTAACTCAAAGGCGCGGGCGCGCGAGAGAAAATAAATAATAAATAAATGAGCGCGGGTGGCGCGTAAACACGCGTTCTGTGCTAACAATAACGGAAGCTAGCGATGTAAGGTTAATCTGAGATGGTGGGTAAACTATATTTAGTAATATAAACAACTAGGAATGATAGTAAATGATGGTTCAAAACAGAAAGAAATACAAAGCTAATACGAGGCGTAGAGCTTACAGCCTCGACGCAAACAAACTCACAGCAGGCAGGAAGGCAGACAGGAGCAATCGATCAGTCACCTTCAGTGATTCAGTGAACCAAAGGACAGGCCTTATTACTTGTCAAGTATTATTTCACTGTAACCGCTGTTGGTAAGCTCCATTTCATGTATGTGTTCTTGTTTTGCATTTCATGCTATGCTTTTGTTTTATGTTTGATCATGTTTTTGTAAATAAACTGCACTTGGGTTCTCAACAAGCTTGCCTCCAGTGGACTAACATAACTGTACAGCAGCGCTCATCATGAAAAACGTCCCACTACCATGAAATTTCCCTAATATGAACCTGCCAATGTTCAGATCTGTTCTTATAAAAATATTTTATTTCCCCCTGTCTGAATGGTATGGCAATTGCCATAATCTGACACTTATTAAAATGTTCTGGAAGAAATCTCTTAACTTTTGGCAGTATGAATAGGTCAAGAAAGAGATGCTAAAAACCACAGTTCATTCCACAGGAATAGGAAGTCAAGTTGTACACATTGTACTGTGGGGTTCAATAACCAGCACAGTACGCTGCAAAATCTATGGATGCAGAAAATACAACTATCATGCACAGTATACATGCATGCTGTAGAAATAGAATGAGTGGTATGTTATCTCAAGCTTCCAGTTTTAGGGATGGATGACTATGAGCTAAAGGTAAAGGTTTCATACGTCGTCGGTGTATGAATGAGTGAGTGAATGGGTGAATGTGAGGCAATATGTAAAGCGCTTTGGTGGCCCAGTGGGTCTGTGAAAGCGCTATATAAATGCAGTCCATTTACCATTTCAATTTGGCCCTGACTGTGAGGGCAGTATGAGGACACAGTGTATTGTATTGAGTATTGTAAGCCTGTTTAGGGTATGGGTTGTCTTCAGTGACACTGGTTAATTTGTGACACTGAAAAACACATACAAATAAACTTCAGCCAAAAGTTCTCTCTACTATTTACCATAAAATTAAAGCAGTAACCATGAATTGTCAAGTAAAAAAAAAAAAACAAACAGGTGGGTATTCCAGAAAAAAGGTTATGTTGACTTTAACCTCAACTTACAGTTCAAAAAATTGATGTAATCGAATCTGGTTCTTTTTTGTGTAGTGAGATCAGTCAGCGGGCTGGTGAGCTCTGAATAATTAGGATTAAATTTCCAATAATATCCCGTCAGCAGCAAGAACTGTCTCACCTCCTTTATGGTCTTGGGACTTGGGCAGGCTGCAATCGCAGCAGTCTTATCAGTTTGGGGACGCACCTGCCCATGTCCCAAGTGGAAGCCCAGAATCCATTCCTCCACATGCCCAAATGCACACTTCCACGACTGCATCCAGCCACCCTCAGCGATCTCAGGACTGCGCGCAGATGTACCGAATACATACGCGGAATGTGGCCGGAGGATTTTACCCTTTTGTTAAATCCAGTTGTAAGAGCCATTATGCTCACTTAATGTCTATTGTAGTTTCACTGGTAAACACTAGGTGGAGTATGGGTTATTTGGTATAAAGGTAGCCAATAAGTAAGAGACACCAGGTGTAATGAATAAGGGAAGCAAACCATTTTTGACCATGTCAAGAACAAGAGAGGACATGCTAACTGGTGATGGCAATCTGTTTGAGCATCCGAGCTGAAACCCAATAAAGAATGTAAATGCAGTACTGGACTGAAGTGCGTTTGTTTTGGAGCCACGCGTCAGATATCCCTACAAACACCTCTGAGTGACAAGATGGTCATTTGTCGCTACACCAGTGTTAAATCCCTTTTCCGAAGTAAAAGGGAGCCAAACCAAACCGATTAAGCAGCTCGTCAACTCGGGACATTGGATAAGCATTGAATTTTTGACACACCATTCACCCCAGTATAATCAACACAGAAATGAACAGAGCCGTCGCTAGCATTGCCTTAATTCATTCTATACCTCTTTTTTCTTGTGTTTTCATCTGCAAAATCTGCTAGCAACTTGGCTAAATCGGTGCGCTGTAGTGACGAGAGGTGATCTCACCTGGGGACCAGAGCGAGCGGATTGGTTTTGACTACTGCTTCGGGTCTGTTTAAAGTCTATTTTGAGTCTATTTAAAAGAATGTTGTGGTCATCATTAGAATCAAATGCAGCACTAAGATCAAGTAACACTAATAGTGAGATACAACCATGATCAGATGATAAGAGCAAATCATTTGTACTCAGTATTATGGTACGGTCTAAATCCTGACTGGAAATCCTCGCAGATACCATTTCTTTCAAGAAAGGAACATAGTTGTGAGGATACTGCCTTTTCTAGTATCTTTGACAGAAAAGGTAGATTCGAGATCGGCCTGTAATTGACTAATTCTGTAGGATCAAGCTGCGTTTTTTTAACAAGCGGTTTAATCATAGCCAGCTTAAAAGTGTGGGTACGTATCCTAATGACAAAGACAAATTAATGATATTAAGAAGAGGATCTATGAGGCTATGCAGTCGGTACCGGATACAGAATTGATTAGTTCATCTCTCTAGTCTTCGGGTTCGAGTCATTCATTCATCACGTGACAGCCCCATAGGCTGAAGTTATGCAGTCGGTATCGGATACGGTATCACGTAACTGTATGTTTGTATTATATATAGGTAGCTTTGCTTTATTAAGTGATTTTCCCCATCACACAATTAAAGTTTAAAGCATTACCAGCTCTTTATTACCACAGTCAATGTAATGGAAAAGAACCATTATGACAGAAATTAATAAAATATATAAATTGTAAGAAATACAAAAGCTACCATTTGAGACCAGAAATGCATCATGTAACTGTAAGAGTAAAAAAAATGACTACGAGCTTGTTTGTATGGACGTTTGGGAATTAACTAGTAACCGTTAGGTGGCGCTGCAGGGTTATCCTTCTCCGAATCGAATTGAGCGCCATTGCCTCAGAATCTTGTACTGAAGCAGAGCGCAGCCGTCAAAGACACTTTTGACCCTGAGGAGTGGTACGTCAACAGCAAGCTGGCTTCTTGTAGCTGAAGGAAAAGATTCTGAGGCAATGGCACTCAGCGCCACCCAATAAGCCTTCAGTTGATTCGGAGAAGGAGGGATAACCGTGATGCAGTGTCGAGAGACCGACTTGAAAGGGAACCTTTAGGATGTTGCGCATGCGTGGTCAGCACAAAATAAACAAATCGCTCTCTGAGACAACCCGGTCTTTAGTTATGTGGTTGTGTATTTTCTCCCTGTGATATTCTCCTGTGTATTCCTGTTTTTGGATTAGCTATATTAAAAACTGTTCATGTTATCTCCGATTGGCATGCAGTAGGACTGTGGCCTTCCTGGAGCAGGATTAGACACCCGTTATAAGACCACATGAAATGACCATCATTCACAAAGTTCCACACATCAGCTGCCCTTTGTCAAGTCATCTTTATTTATATAGGACGTTAAACAATACAGAAAGTTTCAAAGCAGTTTCACAGGGATATCAGGAACATAATGATTCAATGATGCAAACAGAATTCAATTCTGATGAAAACATCCAGCTCATTTCAGTTCTCGTCCAATAGTGTCAGTGCAGTCAAATCAATAATATTGGTGAATATTAAGTGTCTCCAACTAAGCAACGCCAAAGGCCACACATACACTTACCTTAGTGATTGCTATCAGGATGTGAAAAGACCAGCATAACAAAAAGTTTCTGGACCAAATCGTATACCCTGCCTTTAACATCCCCTGGATCAGTAATTTATGACAGATTTTTAGTATTTGGGTGAAATTTTCTTGTAATTTCTACTATAGAAAATCCACTCAGGATAATTAATAAATTAAAATATATAAATGACAAGATACAGATAGCATACACTCTATTACAAAAACATAATTATGAAAAGAGTGTATTTTATACCAAATGAAATGGGAAAAGTAATTGTAAAAACACTTCCATCTGTTCACTAAAAATGTTTCTGATTCTCTGTCTGACAGGAAATGGCCAGGAAAAAGACATACGATGGCAGACACAAACCAAAAGTTTCCCCTGAGGAATGAAATCCCTTTGTCTCACTGGAACATGGTGAGTTCATTTGCTTCTCTGTTCTTTGCCTCATCTGTCACTCTTTCTTTCTTTTTCTCTTATTATAAACACAAAGCAGGAATATCCCCCACAACTTAGAGCACTATGATGGCTGGATTCATTGTCGTCTCATCTGTAACCTTTACTGACACTTTTACTTTAAGACACTTTCAAAGTGTTTCTAACATTTGGTAGCAAATGAATCCAACTATGGCCAATGTTAGAATTTCCTTTTGTTTCTTTTATGCTGTTTGAATATAAATGTGTGAATATGAATTCACTTTATAAGCACACTGCTTGTTCTGCAGAAATATTTAGGGTCCAAGCAAGCACCAAGTGGCCCCGTTTACACATACATGGTTATTTTGAAAAAACTGAGACATTTCCCTTTGTTTGTGCCCTTCGTTTACACTCAAACGGAGAATTCGCCTCTGAAAACGAATCTTTCTAAAAACTCTAAAAATCTCTAAAAGTGGAGATTTTGGAAAACTTTTTTGCACGTTTGCATGTAAACTGAGAAAAACTGAGTTTTAGGCAGCCGACGTCACAATATGCGACAGAACTTGCACCTGCGTCAAAAGTGCGACCTATGTATATATCTTCATCTGGCTATGGTGATCATGGATGCATTCAGATTCGCAGTCGCATTTATGTTGGTGCAAACCCTTTTCGTCTGTTTGCATTTGCTCTATTATGTCGAGGTGTTGTTGCTATTCTCTGGATTCTGATTGGCTAACGTGGGCTTGAGCTTCTCGTTACACTGCCACCTACAGGTCTGGCATGCTCTTGACGGCATATATACATGGGTTCGTGTAAACAAACACTTTTCTGAAAACTGACAGGTGTGCACAATGTTATTTTTTAAAACAGAGAGGGTGAAATGTCTGTTTATGATAATAGCCGGCCACGAGTAAACGTAGCCTTAGATTTGTTCCGTTTATTATTAGAACGGCCAAAGCGGATAAATTATGAAACAAAGTCGAATCTGCTATGAAGCAGCTATGCAGAAAACAATGGTGTCATCATCCATCTCAATTCAGTTCAAGTTTGAAGTCAAATTGATACTATTACTGAATATTAAGTTCCCTTTCGTTCGGGAACTCCTATGTCTCGTCGGAGTAGTTTCCAACGAATTGGGATCCCGCCAGGGAGACCAATCGACTTCGAGTGAACTAAAACGAGCCAATATACATTGGAATGCAAGATTTGCATTCCGAGACCCTCCTACCAGTGCGGATATAAAGGCTTTTTGCTTCGGAGCAGACCGGTTGTGTCTTCTGAGTGAATGAGACACAAGTCTCTGTTTTCACGAGACCTCTCTGTGTTGGTGTTACGGTGCTTCAGTGATCTTTGCGAGCTCCCGGGTGCTGGCTGTTGCCACGTTGATCCCTGTGTGCTTCAGCACAATAAGAGAGCGTTTCTGTTAAAGGGCAACACAGGTGAAGATCTTTTAGAGTTTCAGGATGACGTTTCACCCGTGTGTTTCTGGATGCGGTCGTTTCCTGTCCTCATTTGACGGCACGATCGCTGTTTCTCATGCCTGGGCTTAAGCATGTTGAGACTGCGTTCGTGGGTGGTTAATGTTCTCTCATCAGAGCATGACCACGTTGGCACGTTGTTCGTCTCACCTTTCTCGTAAAGGCTTGAGCCGCTCAGCGTGCCGTGTGCCGTCGAGCTGCCAGCTGACTGCACGGGTTGTCACGGCCACCCAGCGCGCGTCATTCGCCGCTCTAGGTGCGCGGTCCAGACTCAAGTGCCTCAAACGCAGTGGAGTCCCTTTGCCTATTCCCCTTTGCCTATTCTCTAGTTCCTCTTCTGGTGGCCACCAGAAAAGGGCTACTTTGGCTAATAGCATTGGTGATCTGAGGATTACAGTGAGCGTTCCCCGACGAGACCACATCCTCGGGCCCCTCACTCCTCTAGCGCATCGCAAACATGTTGAGACTGAGTTAATGGGTGGTTTATGCTCTCTTGTGAGAGCATGACCACGTCGGCACGTTGTTCGTCTTGCCTTTCTCACGAGGCCTTGAGCGCTCAGCGTGCCGTGTGCCATCAAGGTTGATGGCCACGTTCACTGTCTCACATGCCTGGCAGCTTTCGGGTGGAATTACTGGTCCTTCTCGTGAGGGACCAAGTATTTTCATTCGGGGCTCCAGGGGAGGATCTGATGTCGATCGCTGCATCGGAGAGAGGGCTGTTACACTCTGGAAATTATGATGCTGAGTTCCCACTGTAATGGTGTGTGTCCTCAAGCTGAATCAGATTCAGACTTGACAGCCACACTTCCTGGGCTACTCTGGGGGCGCAGTGCAACTAGTAATGACCTTGCCCCGCCCCCGTGTCTGCCCGGATGCGTGTGGAAAAACTTTGGCAGTATGGAAGCATATTGGTGCCAATGTGGAAAGCCAAACATGCCAAAATCTGCAGAAAAAGTTTTTCCTCTCTCACTACCCTTGGTAGTGAGGTGGCTTTGCTAATGGCAGACCACCTCTACCCTGCATGTATGGCCACACTACAAGTCTCTTGGGACTTAACTCTGGTGCTCAGACCACTCCAGAGGCCCCCTTTTGAACCCTTATCTACGGTTGAGTTAAATATCCTGTCTATGAAGACAGCTCTCCTGTTGGCTTTGGCTTCTTTTAAGAGGGTAGGGGATCTGCAGGCTTTTCCGGTCGACGAATCGTGCCTAGAGTTCGGTCCGGGCCTTTCTCACGTTGTTCTGAGACCCCGACTCGGATATGTGCCCAAGGTTCCTACCACTCCGTTTGTAGACCAGGTAGTGAACCTGCCAGCGCTGCCCCTGGAGGAGGCAGACCCAGCCCTAGCTTGTCCTGTCCGCTCTTTGCGGGTTTACATGGACAGAACGCAAAGCTTCAGTACCTCAGATCAGCTCTTTGTTTGTTACGGAGGCCAGCAGAAGGGGAAGGCTGTCTCCAAGCAGAGGTTAGCCAACTGGTTAGTGGATGCTATCGTCCGGGCTTATAAGTCCCAGGACATGCCTTGCCCACCTAGGTTGACGGCACACTCTACTAGGAGTGTTCCCTCGTTCTGGGCTTTGGCGCAAGGCGCCTCGCTAACGGACATCTGTAGAGCTGCGGGTTGGGCGACAGCTAACACGTTCGCTAGGTTTTATAGCCTCCGTGTTGAACCTGTTTCCTCCCGTGTACTCGCTACGGCCAGAAGCGCGAGGAATTAGGTTATGTCGGCTTACTACGCCATTCCCGCCCCATGGGCCGGATACGTGCGTCTTTTTGCTCTGTTGGTTCCCCAACTAATGGTTAACCTCATGAGTTCCTCCATCAAGTCTAATCAAGTCAAGTCAAGTGTATTTATATAGCGCTTTTCACAATATAAATTGCATCAAAGCAGCTTCACAATATCAATCAAATAACATAACAATGTTAGTTTCTTAGTGAAAAAACATCCACGTTTGGTAGGGCTGATCAATGATATTAATGCTTGGTTAATTAATTTGAATATCTCCAACTGAGCAAGCCAAAGGCAACAGTGGCAAGGAACCGAAAAACTCCATCAAGTGACCTACTGGTGTCCTAAAACTCCATCGGGTGACCTAATGGAGAGAAGAAAAAAAAACCTTGGGAGAACCCAGGCTCAGTCGGGGGCCAGTTCTCCTCTGGCATTTATGAACTAGAGGCCGGATTTTCAGTAACTGTAATTTGATACAGAATTTTGTTTTATTTTATCACTTCGGGGTGGGTACGCGAACCGGAATCACAACGCTTTATCTGTAGAGTGGGAAAGGGATCCTCCATAGGGAGAGGCTAGTTGGCACTTCAGCACTGCGTTGTCATCGGGTCCAGGCAAAGCTCCTAGTCAGATCTGGATACGGCCTGTATCCGGTTGGCTGCGGGAAAACCTCGGGATAAACAAAGACACTAAAATTAGCGTAGATGCCATTCTTCTTATGATGATGTAACGAGTACATCAGGATTTAAGGGAAGTGTTCCCAGTTCTGGCTGACCTAATCTATGCAGCCTAACATTGAATTATAGAAGTCTATAATGTGTTTTTAGTCTAGCTTTGAACTGACAGAGTGTGTCTGCTTCCCGGACAATGGTAGGAAGACTGTTCCAAAGTTTTGGTGCTAAATAGGAAAATGATCTACCGGCAGCAGTCGATTTTGATATTCTAGGTATTATCAACTGGCCCGAATTTTGAGATCGCAATAGACGTGAAGGACTATAATGCGTTAAGAGCTCGCTCAAGTACTGCGGAGCTAAACCATTTAGTGCTTTGTAAGTAATCAACAATATTTTAAAATTTATACGATGTTTAATAGGCAGCCAATGCAGTGTTGTCAGAACGGGGCTAATATGGTCATATTTCCTGGTTCTAGTAAGAACTCGAGCTGCAGCGTTTTGGACCAGCTGTAGTTTATTTATTAAGCGTGCAGGGCAACCACCAAGTAGAGCATTACAATAATCTAGTCTTAATGTCATGAAAGCATGAACTAATTGTTCCGCATTTGTTAATGAGAGCATATGTCGTAATTTAGATATATTTTTAAGATGGAAAAATGCGGTTTTACAGATACTAGACACGTGACTTTCAAATGAAAGATAGCTATCAAAAAGCACACCCAGGTTCCTAACCGACGACGAAGACTTAACAGAGCAGCCATCAAGTGTTAGACAGTATTCTAGGTTATTACGTGTGGAAGTTTTTTGTCCAATAATTAGAATCTCTGTTTTTGTTGAGTTTAGTAGTAGGAAATTACTAGTCATCCAATTTTTTAAATCAGCTATGCATTCCGTTAATTTTGTGAATGGGTAAGTTTCGTTAGGTTTTGAAGAAATATACAGCTGAGTATCATCGGCATAACAATGAAAGCTAATTCCATGTTTCCTAATGATATGTCCTAATGGTAGCATGTACAGAGTGAACAGCAGCAGTCCTAGTACTGAGCCTTGTGGTACGCCATACTGAACTTGTGATCGATAAGACATCTCTTCATTTACTGCTACAAACTGATAACGGTCAGATAAGTATGATTTAAACCATGCTAGTGCAATTCCACTAATGCCAACATAGTTTTCTAGTCTATTTAAAAGAATGTTGTGGTCAATTGTGTCAAATGCAGCACTAAGATCAAGTAACACTAATAGAGAGATACAACCACGATCGGATGATAAAACTAAATCATTTGTAACTCTAATGAGAGCTGTCTCAGTACTATGGTGCGGTCTAAATCCTGACTGAAAATCCTCGCAGATATCATTTCTTTCAAGAAAGGAACACAGTTGTGAGGATACTGCTTTTTCTAATATCTTTGACAGAAAAGGCAGATTTGAGATCGGCCTGTAATTGACTAATTCTGAAGGATCAAGTTGCGTTTTTTTAACAAGCGGTTTTATCATAGCCAGCTTAAAGGTTTTTGGTACGTATCCAAGAGACAAAGACGAATTAATGATATTAAGAAGAGGATCTATGATCTCTGGAAGCATCTCTTTCAATAGCTTAGTCGGTATAGGGTCTAACATACAAGTTGTCGATTTAGATGAATTAACGAGTTTGCAGAATTCTTCCTCTCCTATAGCAACAAATGAATAAAATGTTTCCTCAGGGAGACTACAATGCACTCCCTGATGCGATACTGTAGTAGACGGTTGCATAGTTATAATTTTGTCCCTGATATTATAAATCTTATAAGTGAAGAAGTTCATAAAGTCATTACTGCTGTGTTGCTTGGAAACTTCTGTGCTTGAAGCTTTCTTTTTCGTTAGTTTAGCCACTGTTTCAAATAAATACCTAGGATTATGTTTATTTTCTTCTAATAGGGTTGAAAAATAAGCAGATCTAGCAGCTTCTAAAGCCTCTCTGTAAGCAATCGAGCTCTCTTTCCATGAAATCTGAAATACCTCTAGTTTTGTTTTCTTCCAGTTACGCTCCATTTTTCTGGCTGTTCTCTTAAGGGCCTGAGTGTGCTCGTTGTACCACGGCGTTGGACTATTTTCTTTAATCTTCTTTAAGCGCAACGGAGCAACTGTGTCTAAAGTGCTGGAAAAGAGAGAGTTAAAAGTTTCTGTTGCAATATCATGTTCTTCTAAGCTATCCGGGATGCTGAGATGATGAAACTGATTAGGAAGATTATTGATAAAGCAATCTTTAGTGGCAGAAGTTATAGGTCTAACATATTTATAACATGGAGTCGGCTTTGCAGCCTTGGCTAAATGTAATTTACATGAGACTAGATAATGGTCTGAGATGTCATCGCCCTGCTGCAGAATTTCAACGGCATCAACATCTATTCCATGTGATAATATTAGATCTAGAGTATGATTACGACAATGAGTGGGTCCTGACACGTGTTGTCTAACTCCAATTGAGTTTACAATGTCTTTAAGTGCCAATCCCAATGCATCTTTTTCATTATCTACATGTATATTAAAATCACCAACAATTAGTACTTTATCGTTAGCCAATACTAATTCTGATAGAAAGTCCGCAAATTCTTTGATAAAATCTTTATGGTGCCCTGGTGGCCTGTATGCAGTAGCCAGCAGAAATCTCAAACGTGATTTATCGTTTACACTATATATTTTTACATTAAGCACCAACACTTCAAAAGAAGTATATTTAAAAATAGATTTCTTAGTGGTTTTGAAAATATTACTATAAATTCCAGCAACACCTCCCCCTTTGCGTTTTAGACGAGGTTCATGTTTATAACAGTAATCTTGTGGGGTTGACTCATTTAAAGTAATGTAATCGTTTGGTTTTAGCCAGGTTTCTGTCAAACACACCACATCTAGATTATAATCTGAAATCATATCATTAACTATGAGCGATTTTTAAGTAAGGGATTGAATATTCAGCAACCCAAGCTTTATCATTTGTTCATCTGTATTATATCTGTTTTTTATTTGTTGAACATCAATTAAATTTTTTACCTGACGTTTTTGGGATTTCCAAATTCGTGGAACAGACACAGTCTCTATATGATGATATCTAGGTGAAAGAGGCTCTATGTGATGGGATTTATCTGACCTTGGTGACGCGAGGCCGCTAGCAGATGTTCGGTTTAGCCAGTCTGTCTGCTTCCTGACCTGGGCCCCAGATTGTCATGTTTTAGCTCTAAGACTATGTGCCATATTACTAGAGAGAAGAGCAGCACCATCCCAGGAGGGATGAACACCATCTCTTTTCAACAGGTCAGGCTTGCCCCAAAAACTTTTCCAATTGTCTATGAATTCTACATTATTCAACGGACACCACTTAGACAACCAACCATTGAGTGAGGCCAATCTACTAACTATCTCATTACTCCTGCGAACAGGAAGGGGGCCAGAGAAAATTACAGTGCCTGACATCGTACTTGTGAGTTTACACACCTCTTTAATATTAATTTTGGTGATCTCCGACTGGCAGAGTCGAACATCATTAGTGCCGACATGAATAATGATCTTAGAGAATTTACGATTAGCATTAGCCAGCACTTTTAAATTTGCTTTGATGTCAGGCGCTCTGGCTCCCGGCAAACATGTGACTATGGTGGCTGGTGTCTCTATTTTCACGTTCCGTGTGATCGAATCACCAATTACCAGGGCACAATCAACAGAATTCTCAGTGGGTGTTTCACTGAGTGGGGCAAATCGATTTGTTATGGTAATCGGAACGGAAGAGTGGTTTTTTAATCCGCGACTAGAGCGATCTCTCACGGTCACCCATCTGCCCTGCTGCGTGGGCTCTACTTCAGCCGGAACCGAATCATGAACAGAGTTCACTATGCTAGGCGCATCCAAAAAAGTATCGAAAGCTCTAGTACTATCCTTACTATCCTCAATTAAAGTTTGGATGCGTGTCTCTAGCTCTGAAATCTTCTCCGTCAGCCTGACTGTCTCCTTGCATTTATCACAAATAAATCCTATATTGCTATCGGAGAAGGCTATACTAAACATATGACATGTGACACTAACAGGATAAGACATTACTCACCATTTGTGTTGACTGATTCTTACTTACCTGGGCTTTTATGAACTCAAAGGCGCGGGCGCGCGAGAGAAAATAAATAATAAATAAATGAGCGCGGGTGGCGCGTAAACACTAGCGTGCGGTGCTAACAATAACGGAAGCTAGCGATGTAAGGTTAATCTGAGATGGTGGGTAAACTATATTTAGTAATATAAACAACTAGAAATGATATAAAATGATGGTTCAAAACAGAAAGAAATACGAAGCTAATACGAGGCGTAGAGCTTACAGCCTCGACGCAAACAAACTCACAGCAGGCAGGAAGGCAGACAGGAGCAATCGATCAGTGAACAACATCAGAGCACATCACCCCTCCGGCACTAGGTGAGGTGGATCGCCCGGTGCCAGGTCTTTTACCTCTCGTAGGAGTTGTAATTAGACTGGGTGGCCTTAACAGTTGTCCTTACGGTGACCCATTTCTTCCACGTTCCAGCTACCCTCCAGGTTACCACCGTGTCTTCCCCTCGACAGACTGTTCTGTTGTCCTTGCTGAGTACGCTCCCACGCCTCGGGCTGGGATTGCAGTATGTTTCACTACCCTACGGGTTAGTACATACGTGTGTTCCAGTGCCTCCCTTCGGGCGGGCAGGGGCTCCGCAGCGTTCCCTCCTTCGGGTTGGGCACACTTCCCGAGTGTTATCCAAATCCACTGAGCGGGTCTTGCGGAACAGCAGTGTGATTCTTCCTAGCTAGCTCCCGTCATATAAGTGAGAAACTGCTTTGCGGGGAGCTAAGCTGGGCGCTGGAAGGGGTCAGCACCATGGCATTTTATTAGTGATCCCAATGCGTTGGAATGTCCTCCAGTAACTTAGAATATATGTGTCTGCTAAATGAATGAATGAAAATAAAATGAAAATATGATGTTCTATAAGGTAACAGTATGAAAATAATGCAGAATTCATAATGTCTGAACATTTTTCAAATAGTGCCTTAAATGATACTTAAAAAATTGCAAGTTAATGTTTGCTTGTTATAAATCTCAGTGGTAATGTAACCCTTGCATAAAGCTTGAGTGTAGGAGGTATTATAATTTAAAACTGATTCCACAAGAAGATAAAAAAAATAACATGACTGAGAGAAAGATACAACTGACAGTGCATGTTCTTTCATAAATGAGTATGACAGACATATGTGCCAAACAAATGCAACAGTCTTATCCAGATCAGAAAACATGAGAGAAATAGCACTCCCCAAAGACCTAAATAAACAAAATGAAGATGGTTTGTTCATCACATCAATTGGTATGGTCAACATTGCCACAAGAAAAGTTGTCCTTGTTTTCATTATTTCTCTATCATTTGCATCAGATTCACAGTAATACAAAAAAAGTATACTTTCACAGTCAGTATTCATCAAATGTCTACTTATTAATTAACCCACAAAAAAAAATGTCTAACACACTTACCATTCCAACCAATCTCCAATTTATTTTTGTAAACAAAAGAATCCAAAAGTTTTATTATGCTTCTTTTTTGAATTTTTACAGCTGTGAGCAAACTCAAATGTCTGACCAGCGAGACATTTCATGGGAAAGCTGTTTGATAAAATCATTTGCTATACATGATTCAGCCTCCCCTATATCTGCATCTCTCTCTCTTAATACATTTAGTTTTAAGTATCTGTTTAATTTTAAGTGAAACGTGTGAAACCAACAGTCGTCAGTAAGAGATTAACTTCCTCTTCTAACAGAAAAAAATTGTTTACCTTTATTTCAATAGTCCACTTTAGACATTCTACAAACTATAAGTACTTTGCAAGTACTCGTCAACTTACTCTCATTAGGGTTAGACTGTTAGTTAGGGTTAGGGTTCAGATTAGTAGAATAAGCTGACTAAAGTTGCAAAGTTACTTATAGTTAGTAGAATGTATTTTGGGAGCATGAAAATAAAGTGTTAGGAGATATTAATCAGTCTAATTATACTCTAAGGGGAGTTAGTTCACATTTAGTTGCAAAGACCAGTAATTTTAGCCCTTTGTCGAATAACTTCCTTCTTTTTTTAGGTTTTGATTATGTTTTTGTTTTCTTTCTATCTCTTTTAATATTGATAATTTTATTATTGTATAGCACTGTGGCGAGGGGGGCGTGGTTTTGCGAAGTCTGTAGCAGGAGATGAGTCAGCGAGCTGCGCGGTGAGTAAGTGGGTCAAGTGCAGATGACGAACACCTGTGTCTGATTGCAGTAATTGGCGTGGAGACTGCATTTAAGCTGCCGGCTGTGAGAGAGGAGAGAGAGAGACCTGGGACTCGCACTGGACATCGTGGAGCACTGGCAAAGCCTGAAGTCAAGTTGTGTTTTCGTTTTGTTTGCTGTGGTGGACGACACAGCGGCCGCGCAAGAGCGCACCCTTTTTGTTTACTTTTGTTTGTTTGTGAAATAAAGTGCGAGTCCCAATTTCGCCGACCCCGTCTTCTTTTTCCTACACTGAGCTCACACTACAGGCACATTGGTCAACACTGTTGTTTAAATAGTGCTCCATAAATAAATTAAACTAAAACTAAGACTAAATAGACTGACAGATTGCTTCATTCTTTTAGAAGAATGTTTTAGGTCCTGTAAGTTTCTTTATGTTCAAATATTGTTTGACCCAAAGTGGGTTTGACATATACCTGCTGTCTCAAGATGTTCAAGCCAAATCAAGTTAAGTCACGTTCATTTACAGTATATAGCACATTAAACAATACAGGTGTATTTGTTTTAAAGTAGCTTTATGGTGATAACAGGAAAATTAGGTATTTCGGCTGTTGTTCAGCTGAAGTCAGTTCAGCGTTTATTCAGTTCTGTGGTAAAGATCATCAATTATTAAGTTACTTAATTTCATCTATGAATCAGTTCTGCAAATAAAAGTATGTCATCATCCAGCTCAGTCTCATACAACAGCGTCAGTACAGTCAGAACAATACTATTTTTGAATATTAAGTGTTCCCCAACTAAGCAAGACAGAGGTGACAGTGGCAAGGAAACCAAACTCCCATCAGGTGAAAGAATGGAGAAACAACCTTGGAAGAAACCAAGAGCTCGCCCAATAGCAATTAGGGAGCCAATGCAGTGTTGACAGAACCAGGCTAATATGGTCATACTTCCTGGTTCTGGTAAGAACTCGAGCTTCTGTGTTTTGAACCAGCTTGTAGTTTGTTAATTAAGCATTCAGGGCAACCACCCATTAGTGGGCTTGTAAATACAATATTCTAGCCTTGATGTCATGAACGCATGAACTGTTTCACATTTGTCATTGAAAGCATACGTCATCATTTAGATATATTTTTAAGATGGAAAAATGTGGTTTAACAGATGCTAGAAAGGTGGCTTTCAAATGAAAGATTGGTATCAAAGAGCACACCCAGGTTTCTAACCAATGATGAAGACTTGACAGAGCAGCCATCAATTGTTAGACAGTATTCTTATGTGTGGAGGTTTTTGGTCCAATATATATATATATATATATATATATTTTAATTAAGGATTTTAATTAAGTAGTAGAAAATTACTAGTCATCAATTTTTTATATAAAATATGCATTCCATTTATTTTGTGAATTGGTATGTATCGTGAAGGTGTGAAGAAATATAGAGCTGAGTATCATCAGTGAAAGTCATCATAAAAGTGAAACCTAATGCCATGCTTCCTAATCATATCTCCCAAGGGTAGCATGTACAGAGTGAAAAGCAACGGTCCTAGTACTGAGCCTTGTGGTACTCCATACTGAAATTGTGATTAATATGATACCTCTTCATTTACAGTTACAAATTGGTAATGGTCAGATAAGTATGATTTGAACCTGTCAGATCAGGACACGGACACAGGAAAAAAAAAGTTAATAGAAATAATTGCTGGTGGCGCTCAGATCGAGAGAGAAACCAGGTCTGAATGCAGTGGGGAACCAACTGGGAAATCAGTAGGGGAAGTAGAGGAAACAAAACTGGTAAAGTATCCAACAAGACAATGAGGCTAGAAAAATTGCTTTCATGGTGCACAAACAACGATCTGGCAAAAGACAGCACACGATAGGGGACTAAATAGGAGACTAAAGGATTTAATTGATATTGAACAGGTGGAGGGAGTGAAATAATAATGAGGTAAAGAATGGAATAACAAGGGAGCGGGATGCAAAGCATATGATGAACTGTCAAATCGAACCCATGTCCTCCAAACAAACACAAACACTTGGCAGAAAAAGGAAAAAACAGACAGATCAGCCCAGGGAGAGGACAGAACCATGCCAATGCAATTCCACTAATGCCAATGTAATTGTCAAGTCTATACAAAAGAATGTTTTGGTTGATAGTATCAAATGCAGCACTAATATCCAGTAACACTAATAGAGAGATACAACCAGTATCGGATGACAAGAGCAAAACATTTGTAACTCTAATGAGAGCTGTTTCAGTACTATGGTACGGTCTACCACAGTTTCCACACACGACTAGTTTATTCTAGCGCACAGCAGTGTAGTGAAAAGACTTGGGACAAGCGTCGTGCGCGATGGGCTGACTTCTTGGTAAGTTAAAACTACAAATAACAGTCTATCATCAAACAATTCAACCCCAGGGTACTGTTACACCATGCAGGTGACAGTGTACACCCCCTCACCCCGTTACCAAAACGCAGAGGAAATGCACTACAATGAGGCTCAAGCTAGTGCGCGCTCAGTAGTTGGGGGCCATCGGCCTCCTCAAGTGTCGATGGCTTTGCCTTGATGCTTCGAGGGGTAGACTTTTATATCACCCAAAAAAAGTCTGCCAGATCATCATCATGACGTGCCATTCTACACCCTATGGAGGAATGGTGTCCCTCTCCCCCCCGACCTCCTTTACCATCTGCATGAGGAGCCTGACCCACACACCCCTCCCCAACATAAAGGCCATCAACAGGGAGCAAGTAATGTGGCATTTGTGAAGAGACAGCAAAGCAAAGGTTAATTTTTAACAATATATTTTAATATAGATGCAATGGTGCACAACACAACCCTTTTCTGTTTAAGCTCGTCTGCTATGATGGTGATTGCATCAATTGTGTCCCTATGTGTTTGAAGGAGGGCCTCAGTCAGCACTCGGCCACTTCCATCCAATCGGTTTGAGCGCATACATGCTGAAGAAAAGCTCCAGAAACATGCAATAAAGTGGTTAACCTGGTTCCCCTAACTCCCTCCCTCTCAGACACAATGCCGCGCATGCTGGTGTCTCCAATAATTGAAGCCATCCGGGTTTCCAGTGGGGACAGATTGGTTACGCTCTGGCCCCCACCAGTCTCAGACACACTCTGCCGGTGGAAGGCGATGCTTTTTGACATCAGACCACTTCTTTATTTTGGGAACTGTCCTGTTGGCCGAACCAACTGCATTCACTGCGGCAGTGCCACTCCACTTTTTTTTTTATTAGCAATGCCACTGCTGTGGCCACCAAAAAAATACCTTTTCGCTCCTCTACCTCACTCACAAGAACCTTGATTTCTGTTTCGGAGAAATTGCATTTCTTTGCCTTGCTCTCCATTGCTGCCATGACTGAACGTAAAGAACCATTAATTAGCTGGCTCATTTTAATATGCATGACCATTCATGAGGTGATTTGCAATTGGCCAATTATGGTTGAATGTGGGTGTGTAAAGGGCAGTATGTGTGACAACGCATCCTCATCAGCCCTGTGAAGGCCTCATGGACACCACAACAAACTCGTCTCCATACTGGCATGATGACTCCGACCTCAAACCAGATGGAACTGGATAAATATTTTGAATGTTCTGACCTGTTATGTTGCCTGAATCATAATCATACACTGTTCATTCCCTGTTGTTTATACTGCTAAATATAACTTAACAACAAATATTAACCTGACATCGCTAGTGTCACAAACGAGACTCCCGTGGTTCCTCCTGCTCCCCACCAGAGGGAACCCTCTCCTGAATATTAAACCATTTGCACTACATTTCCCACATACCTGGCACTGATTACCTTGCACCTGACCTTCATCAGTGGACTATTTAAGGTGCTCTCAGACTCACCCTCATTGCAAAGTTTTGTATTTACCCTGGTGATCATCTCTGAGCGTTTCTTCCCGTGTTTTGTCTTCCCGTGGATTACTTTTGGACTGTCTATTCTCTTCTTGATTCTTTGCTGCCTGCCCTGGACTATTCTCTACTGGACTGATTTATGTAAGTTTGCCAACTGCCCTGAGCTTATGCATGTTTCTGGATTACGAGTTGCCTTATCTCTACTGTTGTGTTTGCTGGTGGTTGACCCTGATTGTACGACCACGGTTATAATAAAACTGCAAATGGATCCTCACTCTCCTGAAGCTTCATTACAGAAAACTTCGCCAACACACGATCCAGCAGCTCTGGTTCAAATGTCCACAGAGATTTCCACTCAAGCTAATCAACTCGCCATTCATCAACATCAGCTAACCCATTTCACTAAAGTAAGGGAGGAGCTCGTCAGGATGCTATAGAGTTTGCAAATGTCAATTTCGAACCCAGCACCTTCTCAACCGAACCTGAGTGTGGACGCTTCTCCACCACCTTCATTCACAGTTAACCCATGTCTGGCTCTTCCTAATAAGTTTGATGATAACCCAACTAAAACTAAAGGATTTCTACTGCAATGTTAAATGTTCATTATTCATTTATCAACAACAAGCTATGTATAGCACCGATTTCCTTGGTATGCTCACTTCTCACTGGCAAGGCGTTAGAGTGGGTGACGGCAATTTGGAGAGAGGATGGTACTACTTTTCCATCGTTTGGCATCTTTCTTCAACGATTCCGGGAAATATTTGAACACCCGGAGGGAGGTATGAGAGCTGATGATCAACTACTCGCATTGAGCCAGGGCAGGAGTATCGCAGCAGAATATGCTTTGACATTTCGTACTCTAGCAGCACAAACCGACTGTGTTGAGAGCACGCTTAAACTGCTCTTTCGCAAGGGACTCAGCTTGGAGTTGCAATCCGAACTGGCCTGCCGAGATAAAGGGAGATCGCTGAATCAATTAATCGAGCTAACCTAACTTCAGATTAACAATCTGATTCGGTCACGTCGTCCACTCAGAACGGTACCAACCAGAAAACAATAACCAGTCACTCTTTCTCAAACTGAACCCATGCAGCTCGGATATACTCATCTGACTCTGGAAGAACGAGAATGCCGCATACGCAAACATCTCTGCCTCTATTGCGGTCAACCGGGCCACCTGAGGGCTTCTTGTCCCACAAGACCACCTCTTCGTAACTCCTCTTCAGTGAGTCCTTGTGTTCAAGCACATCACTCCAGTTCTTGTATCAAAGTACCTATAGTATTGTCTAGAGGGCAATCATATATCCACATCAGCTCTATCAGACTCAGGAGCAGCCGGGAACTTTATGTCTCGTGAGTGTGCTCAACAACTAAAACTCCCACTAATCTCTTGCAACTCTCAATTGGCAGTGGAAGGGCTAGATGGACGGCCTCTCGGTGATGGAAGGGTTCTGCACACCACCGTGGACTTTCAACTACAGACTGGGACCCTACACACTGAGATAATTCGTTTCTACATCATTACATTACCTCAAAACCCGGTAATTCTTGGACTCCCCTGGCTACGTCAACATAATCCCCTCATTTCATGGAAGGAAGGTCGGATCATCATATGGGACCCGTCATGTCACTCCAACTGTTTAACTGGCAGCCCTTCACTCTCCATTCAGACCATTACGCTAAAGGATGAACCTGTTCCTTTTCCCACTCTTCCCATTGAATATTCCGACCTCGTCGAGGCTTTTAGCAAGACCAAGGGTATGGAACTTCCTCCTCACCGCTCAAGCGACTGTTCCATCGAACTATTACCAGGGACAATACCACCAAAGGGTCGAATTTTCCCCTATCACAACCCGAATCAGAAACCATGAAGAACTACATTGAGGAGGAACTTTGAAAGGGGTTCATCAGAGCATCTACATCACCTGCAGCCTCTGGCTTCTTCTTTGTTAAGAAGAAAGACAGTGGTCTACGCCCTTGTATTGACTCCTAGGGTCTCAACGCCATCACCGTCAAGTTTCGATACCCCTTACCTCTGGTACCAGCTGCTCTAGAACAACTCCGCAATGCCATATATTTTTTCAAACTAGACCTCCACAGCGCGTACCATATCATTCACATCTGGGATGGTGATGAATGGAAGACAGCTTTTTCTACCAGCACTGGGCACTATGAATATTTGGTTATGCCTTTCGTGCTGTCCCAACAGTCCTTCCGTATTTCAATCGTTCATCAATGACGTCTTTCGGGACATGCTTGATCGTTGGGTTATTGTTTACATCGATGATATTCTTATCTACTCCAACACCTATGAGGAACACGTGCAACACGTAAGAACAGTATTACAACGACTCATTGATCACCAGTTATATGCCAAAGCAGAGAAGTGCGAATTTCACCAGACTACCACGTCATTTTTGGGCTACATTATCAGTCAGGAGGGAGTCGCCATGGACGAGAAGAAGTCAAAGCCGTTCTAGACTGGCCACTACCAGTAACCTTAAAGGAATTACATCACTTTTTGGGATTTGCTAACTTCTACAGACGCTTCATCAGAAATTTCAGCTCGGTAGCCTCTCCCTTAACCTCTATGACTAAGAGGAATTCATCACACCTCACCTGGTCAACTACAGCACAGGAGGCTTTCGCAGAACTCAAGTCACGTTTCACATCTGCCCCCATCCTCCACCACCCTGATCCAGAACTCCCGTTTATAGTTGAGGTGGACGCTTCAAATACGGGCATTGGAGCCATACTTTCACAACGGCATGGATACCAATCCAAGCTCTATCCTTGTGCCTATTATTCCCGCAAACTTAATCCAGCCGAACAGAACTATGACGTCGTAAACCGGGAATTATTGGCCATGAAAGCAGCTATGGAGGATTGGCGTCATTGGCTGGAGGGGTGTAAACATCCGTTTGTGATTCTAACTGACCACAAGAATTTGGAATACTTACGATCTGCCAAAAGACTGAATCCCAGACAAACGAGGTGGGCTCTCTTCTTTACACGATTTGACTTCACCCGGGGTTCGTACAAGGTGGTTAAAGTGCTTGAAGTACCTGAATTTGACTTTTTGAAATTTAAGTCCTGGAAAACCTTTGAAAACAGCCATATTTTTGAAGAGGTACTTGAAAAGTGCTTGAATTATTAAAAATAAGGATGCACCGATATCGAGCTCATGTACTCGTAAAAATGCTCCGATACCAACAACCGATAGGCCTACCAGGCAGCGTGTGTATAGTATAACACTAACATTGGCCTAGCTGTGGTGCGTGAGCTGAGAAGAGAAAATACACAGTGGATTGAGCGCGCAGCGGGACAGACACGCGAGCTGGTCGAGCACATCCCTTTAAACGGACATCAGTGGAAGGTTTGTAGTTCAGTCGGATGTCAATGGCAAAGAAAATAAAACGAGGCATGTAGCTTATTATTAACGTTAACTGACGAGAGAGAGCGCAGTTCTGTTGAATGCTCTTGATTGCTGATCGTTCATTCAGCACGTGTTATTTTGGATGAAAACTAAATCGTATATGTAAGTACAGTAAAACATGAACTGTTACCTGATTTATGTATAATGAGTGATTCCCTACATTGTTACTGGACGTTTGCAGGTCAAGAAGTTCCATGAACGCAAACAACAGAGCGCGCCCCACAAACCAGAGTCTCAGCGTGCGTATACTGAATTAAATTGTCTTTAACGTCTTGTCGCTTGTATGGACAAATTCACACAAAATGATGTAAAAATGCCCGTCTTGCAAGTATCCTATTAAACAAGGTCAGTTATAACTCAAGTGAACGTAGCCATGTTCAAATGGGGTCCGTGCGTTCGGTCTTAAAGGGCAGCAGTTTAATAAACCCACTGCTGTTTTAATGTTAATCAAACAATGGACAAATAAATTACTCACTGCTCTTGACTAAATAGGATACCCTTTTCAACTTTACAAAAAGATCCATCTATATTTAATTTGTCCAGTAATGAATATGCAATTTTTTTCCATAGTAGCCAACTAATATGATTTATATTATTTTGGTTTATCTGATATTACTTTTAAAAATGACAAATGCAGTGAAAATTCAGGGATCGGTTACAGTATCGGTATCGGACTTGTTCTGTAAAAGTGGTATCGGTGCATCCCTAATTAAAAATATTTCTTTTTTTTTTATGTAATTGGTTATAAATCAACGCTGCAGCCCGTCTGAGATATAGAGCTATTTCTCATGGCTGTGAGCATGATATTAAGTATATGATAAGTATATAATACAACTTTCATTCTTCAGGCCAATCATATATTCATGGAAAAAAATCAATATCCTTTCAATGGTTAAGGGGATTTCCCATGCCTGACAGTGCTGCTCAATGGATTGATCTCTATGAAGTGAAACATCAGATACCATATACATGTAATTTGAGTAAAAAAATAAAATAAAATAAAAAAATTATAAAGATATTGTTTGATAAGTGCTGATTGAAGTCCTTGAAATCCCAAAAAGTAGTGCTTAAAGTCCTTGAAAGTCCTGGAATTTCATTTGACAGAGTCTGTAAGAACCTTGTTCACCGTTACCTATCGTCCCAGTTCAAAGAACACCAAAGCAGACGCCTTATCACGCCAACACGACTGTTTAACCCTCATTAAATCCAAGGAACCCCTTCTTCCAGAGTCATTAATCGTGGCCTTAATTCAGTGGGACATCATAACAGAGCTCACTCAAGCCAATTCACAAAAGACCCCTCCTCCTAGGGTTGCCAGCCATCCCTTAAAATACGGAATCGTCTCGTATTTGTGAAATAAATAGCGCGTCCCGTTTTGAATCAATATGGGACGGGGTTTGTTCCGTATTTCCGAGTTGTCTTAAACGCATCATCCCATGCAAATCATTCCACCCTCATTCTGTGAAGACTCGTCTTATTCTACCCTTGGTTGGGTAATACTCGCTGCCATTGTTGGTTTGATTGGTTCGTTAAATACCATCAGGTTCGGGGCCAGTCAGAGTCAGAACCAGGAAGTATGACCATATTAGCCCGGTTCGGACTCACAACCCGCCACATGCTCATTCAGGAGAGAGAGGACTCTCAACCAGAACAACATCAGGAGTGTGGCACAATGTCAAGTCAAGTGTATTTATATAGCACTTTTCACAATATAAATTGCATCAAAGCAGCTTCACAGTATCAATCAAATAACATAATGTTTGTTTCTTGGTGGAAAAAACATCCACGTTTGGTAGGGCTGATCAATGGTATTAATGCTTGGTTAATTAATTTGAATATCCCCAACTGAGCAAGCCAAAAGGCAACAGTGGCAAGGAACCGAAAAACTCCATCAAGTGACCTACTGGTGCCCTAAAACTCCATCAGGTGACTTAATGGAGAGAAAAAAAACCTTGGGAGAACCCGGGCTCAGTCGGGGGCCAGTTCTCCTCTGGCGTTTATGAACTAGAGGCCGGATTTACAGTAGCTGTAATTTGATACAGAATTTTGTTTTATTTCATCACTTCGGGGTGGGTACGCAAACCGGAATGTCTTCATTCAATGCAGAAGAAGTCCATCGCAACTCCAACCATCAACTCTTCTTACTTCCTCTCTTCTCCTGTTTGCTCTGTGTGTCCTCTCCGGCCCAGGGCCGGCAGGCCACAATCTGCACTCCAGCCATGGGAACAGAGTCAAACCAACAGTCAGTTCAGTCAATGCCGAAGAAATCGGTTGAGACTCATCGGACCATCAAAATCCTTCTTCAGCAACTTCACGAAATGTTTCACTGCACAGGCCATGCAAGCATACATTTAATGAGGTGCTCTGAAAATGATACGCTGATGGTTCTTTTCATAGTTAGATGGATCTTTTTCATAGTTTCATTTCCTGCTTCTGATTTCATTCTGTCACTCACCCTTTTACGTATGTATGTGTGTTTAGTTTAGTTATATTTGTGATTTAGTTAATAAAACTTGTGCACAGTACTTATTTGGTTCTGATTCTCTGCTTTGCAACAAGGTTTATTTTACGATTTAGATTGACTACAGGCTCTTAGTACTGTGCAATAAGAAAGATAATGTTAGTGTTGAAATGAGCATTTCTTAGAATTGATGAACATTTAACACTGAGTGTTCAAGAGACGAACAGGTGGATTGATTGTAATATTCATTTTACTACATTAAGTTAATTCTATTTATTGATCCAAACAGGCCCGGCCCTAACCAATTTGGTGCCCTAGGCAAGATTTTAAGTGGCGCCCCCGCGCCCCCTTGCATCGCAGTACAATACTTGCACTGTAAGTGTACATATACTCACAAGAAACTTAATAGCTTTGTTTTAGACATTCTTTTATTTAACTAAAACAATTGCACATTCACAATACTAATTATAATAATAATTAAATAAACAAATAATGAACTCAACATATGAAATACAATATAGATAGCTTATATGAAGTATTACATTTTAATACTCCCGAAATGAAAAGTGTAAACAAGTGACATCAACTTAAATACAATAGAAATACGGCACTGTGCAAAATAAGACATTAATATCTTATCTATCTTATCTATGCAAAAGAATGCAAAAGAATCAGTAAACTGCAGTATAATATTGCATGTGGGAATGCTAAGTTATGCTCTAACATTAATGATGTGCACTTTAACACAGCCACAGGTGTAAATTTTAACATGATAAACACACTTTATAGACAATATGAGCTGTAACACAGTTAACAGCTGGCGTTACAACTATGGAATTATTATTATGATTATTAATGGTATTTTGATTGATTATTACAAGCTGGGAAAACGTGAGATAATGATGTCAATGAAATTAACTGTAACATTTTACAATAAGGTTCGTTAGTTAACATGAACTAATAATGAACTGCACGTATACAGAATTTATTAATCTTTGTTCATGTTAATTTCAACATTTACTAATACCTTATTAAAATCTTGTTAACATTAGTTAATGCACTGTGAACTAACATGAACACACCATGAACAGCTATATTTATATTAGCTAACATGAACAAAGATTAACAAATACAGTAACAAATGGATTGCTAATGGTTGGTTCATGTTAGTTATACATTAACTAGTGTTAACTAATGAACCTTATTGTAAAGTGTTACCAAATTAACATTAATACACCTGCTGATTAGATCTAATATTTACACATTTGTCCGAGGAAGGTACTCATATTACTATTTTCCATAATAATAGCGCTAGGCTTATCTGTTAGAACCTGACTGTTAATATTTTGGTTAGAACTAGCAGATAGCGCTGGTTATTTATAGATTAGCTAACCATGTATGCTAATGACTAATGGCATTATTGATCATCGTTCTGTAACATCAAAATAATATCATTGACAACATCTTTACTGTAACATACCTTTGTCTTTGTCGCGTTTTTCCTCTTCTTTTCTTTTTTCCTCCCCTGGGCACCACATAATTTGGGACGCTTTGAAATATTAATTTTTTTGACGCAATAAAAACGAAAACCGAATGGCGCCACGGGTAAAAGAAGTCTGATTGGTGGAGGTGGTTTCCCATCCTGCTTTGTGGCGTGGCACGCGCCTCATGTTACAATAAAAGCGGAAAGTTCCTTACGCGTCTCTGGTGCCCCCCCTAGGGTATAAGGCGCCGGCGCCCTTAGCATTTGCCTATACTGCCTATGCCACTGGCCGGCCCTGGATCCAAATATTCATAATCAATTATAACAATTTATGATTGATTGATAATATTTTTTAGAGCTAATTTGCTACATTATCTTAATGTGTATGGTCACTCACTGTCCAGGACCGCAATTGTAATTTGCAAAAGTTAATTTTAACGGACAGAACCAGTCCAGTCATATTATCAGTCGCAATATGACATAAATAAGAAATTACCCAGGTGAAAAAGACGTACTATTAAATGTATTAAAAATGTAATAGTATGTTTTTAGTACAATACAAATATACTATAATGCATTTTTAATACATTTAACAGTACGTATTTTTCACCTGGGTAATATAAACAATTATTCATTTTGGAGTGAATTCAGGATGATTTGGACACTTTTTGCCATTAAGATGCTCTGAATTCACCCCTAAATGAATAATTGTTTATATTTATTTCTAATTGATGTCAAATTGTGACTGATAATATGACATCCCTGTCTTTTACTGTATTTACTTTTTAATGTTAAAAGTGTAAGTGAATACTAACACAGTTAAACCAAAAACCTAAAAAATGTGGTCATATATATACATATATTTATATACTATATAATTTTGTTTTCCAAAGTTTCTGGTAATGAAAAAGAGAAAGAAAATAAATAAATAAAATTGAAGTGAAACGTATCAAATTACCTCGTTGTGAAATGTGGTTAACCAATCGAAACTGATTATGGCCACTCAGTCCACCAACGAGAGGCGGCAGGAGGAGTAACACACACACACACACACACACAGTCCTCGCGTAAAGAGCTTCAAAGTCATATTAACAGATGAGCTCTTTCATTTAGGATCATCTCGGATGGACTGTAACACTCTCTGAAACTTTCTGGATCTAGGAAAAACACGAAAGAAGTTGGATTTGAGCATCTCGGGTTTAAATCATAAGTGATAATGACCGAGGAGCAGGATAAGTCCAGCGCGGAGACTCCGAGTAGCCCGGCCGGGTCATGCAGCTCGATGTCCCCGGAAGACTCGGACTCGGACTCTTCATCATCTCCCGCTGGGTCTACCACACACACTTCACTCATGATTACGAGGATGGGTAAAAAGCTGGAGGAGGAGGCTGACAGGTTCCCGGCGTGTATCAGGGATGCGGTGTCGCAGGTTTTGAAGGGTTATGACTGGTCTCTATTGCCCATGCCAGCGCGAGGGAACGGCTCCAGCAAGAGCAAACCGCACGTCAAGAGACCCATGAACGCGTTCATGGTTTGGGCTCAAGCCGCGCGCAGGAAGCTGGCGGATCAGTATCCGCACCTACACAACGCCGAGCTCAGCAAAACACTCGGAAAACTCTGGAGGTAACAGATGCTTACAGTGATCATCATAGTTTTAGTAGATGTCTTTAAATATATAGTTTTTTTGTATGTAGCTATCTGATAATAAAGGCTTTTATAATATGAAAGAGGGCCATGGACATCCTAAAGTTTTCTTTTTTATTAAATATTGGCATAACCTGACATAAATAAATATTTAAATTAATAAAATAATGTATATGGAGGTAACACCCTTGTATTATTAACCCTTGAAAAATATGACTTCTATTACTATTATTATGTATTATATACACTGGGACATACTCTCTAAGTCAGAGCTTTTTATTTTAGTGCATTATTATTATTATTACATGTTTACTTTAGAGGTAAGATTAAGTAATGTTTATACTTTCTGAAAGGTATATGTTCTAATTCAGTTTTCTTTTGGTCTGAAGTTCCTTATTCAGTGAATACAGATTTTGTGTTTAAATACTGAATGCTGTCAGAACTGAATCCTAGTGGGCAGCGCTTCCATGTACGGCACTTGATCCGAGTCCCGACTTGATCCCTCTTTAGTCGCTTCCTGAACTATTTGATGAATAACACTCTGAAAGTGAATTATGATTGATAATTATGTCACTCAACAGACTGCTGACGGAGAATGAAAAGAGGCCGTTTGTGGAAGAAGCCGAAAGATTGAGAGTTCAGCACAAGAAAGATCACCCAAATTATAAGTACCAGCCGAGGCGACGGAAGGGAGTGAAGCCAGGTCAGAGTGAGTCTGATGCCGGTGTTGATCTGTCCCATCACATGTATAAAGCTGAACCTGGAATGGGCCGATTGGCAAGTTCCTCGGATCATATCTCTGATCATACAGGTGAGATACACACTCTTCACATGGAGCAATTAATAGTATGCATGGCATGCAAAATAAAATGTATTACCCGAAGTATCATTTTGTGGTGATTATCCATAGGCCAGCCTCATGGACCCCCGACACCCCCAACAACACCCAAAACAGACCTCCATCATGGAGGAAAGCAAGATTCAAAGCATGAAGGAAGACGTTTGCTCGACAGCAGTCGACAGAATATCGACTTCAGCAATGTTGACATTTCTGAGCTCAGCACAGATGTCATCAGCAACATAGAAACCTTCGATGTGCACGAGTTTGACCAATACTTGCCTCTCGCCGGCCATGTTTCCACGCCGATTACCTCAGAGCACGGTCATGGGCAGAACGCCAGCGCTTACGCTTCATCTTACAGCAACGGGGCGTCCTGGAGTCGCAAAGTGCCCGTGGCATCCTCGTCACCGGGCACAAGTGAAGTGAACCTTCACAGAGCTCACATTAAAACTGAGCAGTTGAGCCCGAATCACTACAGCGAGCCCTCGCCCTCACACTCCGAGTACAGTGTTTACAGCCCACATGCGTTCACCAGCACTCAGTGTGACTATACAGACCTTCAGAGCTCCAGCTATTACAGCCCTTATTCCAGCTACCCGTCTGGCCTATACCAGTACCCATACTTCCATTCCTCACGGAGACCATACGCGAGCCCCATCCTCAACAGCTTGTCCATTCCCCCATCCCACAACCCCAACACCAACTGGGACCAGCCCATTTACACCACGTTATCCAGGCCATAAGGCCTAGCCGTGCTGTTGTACTGTGTCCGTTGTTATGATAAAGGACAGCATTAGCTGAGGGGATTTGTGCCAACTAACTATGAAATAAGTGCCTGCTGATATTTCCACATCATTCGATTGCTCACACACATCCAAACATTGACTGTTGGTGCTAAATGTGTGAATTTGTGCCTGTACAGCCAGCAGAAATCCAGTTACAGGACTTACAAACATTTCCTTTTGATAATCACAGGCGTATTTTGTTGGATCGTCATTTGATTTAGTTGGTTGAATCGTTCTCTTTGAGAGTCTTCCTGTGGGGGAGAATTATGTGAGTGATATCTGCAGCAAAACCTTGTTTTGTGTTCAGCTCAGCAGTCACCAGATAACTCTAAATTAAATAAAATCATTGAAAAATAATGGGTGACATAAATGGTTAGCAATGAAAAATTATTTTTATTGTCTTTTTGTGTGCATAATTTCAGTGAGCACTTTAACATGTCAAAGGGTCTTAATTTGCTGCAAGTTCATTAATAATTGCATTTTTAACATCACCAGTCATTGATATCACATGCTTATTGTCATTGACTGCCTTGAATAAAATAAAATAAAGAATTATACAGCAATCAGTTGAAAATTTTGATTACATTTTAGGCTGTGAAACAAACACACAAAACAGTGTTTACTCTACATTGTCCTAACATTGTCTAACAGTAATTGCTGACAATATTTGTGTAAAAAAATAAAACTTTCTCTTAAAACTTACTGTCTAAACTTTGAATATATAAGCTGATGCCTACTTTTGTGTCGTGTCAAGTCACCTTTTTATATAGCGCTTTTTACAGCAGCTTTACAGAGATAACAGGAAAATAATGCAACAAAGTTTGTGTGTAGAAGAATTGCGTCACAGTCCAGCTAAGTCAGTTCAGTGACGGTTCATTTTTGTTGTGCTCCTTTTATTGTATTTAGCTTGTTTTAGAGCCTTTTGTTTTTGTGAGAACATTACTAAATAAAAATTAGCATAATTTTCTGCACACAAAGTACTGAAATATAATTTGGTTAAATAAAGAGCTTTTACATACATATATAATTTATATATAGATATATACCATCAGCAAAAGATCTTAAATCACTGTTTTTGCTTTGGGAAATAATAACTCACTGTTCCCAGCAGCTGCTGGAGTTTGTCTTACATCTGCAATGAAAGCAGCAGCTGTCAGTGTCAAGAAGGGGTGCCATGATTTTATTAAACAAAAGGTTTTGTCATTTTCGTACCATAACTAATGATAACATTTCAGTTAAGATTTTATTAGACATAAACAATGTAAAGTTTTTAACCCCTATAAATTACAAGCGATTTATAAAATGGATGGAGGTTTAAAGACCATTTAGGCAGTCAAATTATTTTAGTGCTGTTTATTTCAAACGAATGAATAGATACGAGAGGAAACTTATTTTCCTTGCAAGCTTTTCTCATCTGTGAACATGCAGTGAGATTCTAAGAATGATCAATGTTGCCTCTTTATTTATTTTTTAAAGATGTGCTTTAAGAGAATTACACATCTGTCCATTCCATTAACTGTCTGTCAATCGTTGACACAAAAAGGTAAATCATATTCATGTTTCACATAGATATTTTTATAACACTTGATTCTAGTCATACTAAATGACTAAATGACAAACGGCATTTTTGTCAGGACAGAAACTCAAATGTACCACATTCAGTTCATCTTTACAGTGTGAACACATGAAAATCATGGAAATATACGTTAGCTGCTCAGAAACCTCTGGTGTGTAGAAGACACACAGATTCAGAGTTATTTCTGCGAGTACAGAAGAGATGAAAGGTGTCTGGGACTGCATGTGGTCTGCTGGGTAGAATTTCAAAGCGAGGTCTGGCATTCATGCCAAGCAGTCCAGGGAGGAAGCACGGTGCCACTGCAAAGAACTGCTGAATTTTAATGATCTATTCTATTATGTAGTGGAGGGCTCTATTGTCTCTCTTTCTCCGGCAAGTAAGAAAAGAATTAATTGAACAGAAAATGGAGGGGCAGAAAAACTGACAGTCATTAGAGGGGATGTGAATGGATGGTTACATGCACATGGGTGGATTTTTTTTTTCTCCATACTGTACTATTTAACTGGAATACAGTCCGATGACCAGTATGGCAATTAGGAAAACTTCAGCTCATAATCGTGACAACAGTGATGATAATAATAAAACTGATAATTAATGAGCAGATGGGATGTGGGTGGCTTTAGGAAGACTTGTTTTTCTCTGTTAAACTCTCATTTCCTCTTGTGTTGGCCAGATAGTTTGAGGAGGAACTCTTAAGAGAGAGCAGACGTGACTCAAGTGCATTAAATAAAGGCACATGAGTCTCATTTCACTCTCAAACATCCTTTAGATTAGAAATTATTACTAACTGCATCTGCACAGTGAAAGACCATTTATGAGTAAAGCAAACACACTTTTACTTTTCATACTTTTTCGACTCTCTTTGAAGAACACCAACACAACCCTATGTTTTTATTTGATACAGTGGTTAAATTGACAAGAAATAAAGCATCAACAGTTTCAGACATTTCCAAAACAACATTTCCACTGGCATGGCTCAAATTTATCTGACAATCATCAATTTGTAGCAGTAAATGAAGAGATGTCATATCGATCAAAAGTTCTGTATGGAGTGCTTCAAGGCTCAGTACTAGGACCTTTGCTTTTCGCCCTGTACACGCTACCCTTGGGAGATATCATTAAAAAACATGGATTTAATTGTCACTGCTTCACTGACAATATTCAACTCTATATTTATTTGAGGCTTGACAAAGCATACCAATTCACAAAACTAACAAAATGCATAGCTGATATTAAAGTGCCCCTATTATGTTAATTTAAAGTTTCCTAATGTTGTTTTGGAGTCTCCAACAACATGTTTACATGCATCATAGGTCAAAAAACTGTCTTATTTCCTCATAATATATATTTGCACATCACCACATTTTCAATGATTCTCAGACAACAATCTCTCTAAATCCTTCCTTTCCGCGAACTACTATGCTCTGATTGGCCAGACAGCTCAGTCTGTTGTTATTGCTTTACCGCGTACAGCAGGCGTCGAAACCATTGCCATAACAACGTCAGCTGTCCTGAGGTTGTCACGGTAGATGTTTTCTCTGTTTCCTTCTAGTCTCGTGTTTATGTTGTTGTATGAATGCACGTGTGTGAGGGGTGTGTCTGTATGACATCACTTGATCCGCTCCAGCTGCTCATCATCACATCACCAGCTGCAGTTGATCATCACCACACTATTTATACTCACCGTTGTTCTCTCATCCTTGTCAGATCGTTGTTTCATGTGGTTCGTGTTGGTGTTCCGGTGTCCTGTTCCTGCCTTGTGTTCCTGTTTCTTCGTCTTCTTTCTACGTTTGTCTCACCATCGTCTCTTCATCGCACCACTTCACGGATCCTGACCATCTTGTCCCTGCGTCACCGTTAACATCTGGTTGCACTGCCGACTCTGTGATACTGAATAAACTGTTTACTTGCATTTGCTTCCTGTCATTCATCCAAGCCCGTGACAGAGGTTTCCTACACCCTGTAAACTAAAGACAGTAACAAACAATGAAGTAAATTTTACCATATCAATGCGAGCGCGAGTCCGATGATGAAAAATTGGAAGAATTAACGTTAGTCATTCAACCCGAACTTCCATCACAAGGGACGACTCGAGCAGGACAGTGATACGCTTCTCAGTTTGAGGTACATTATGAGATGTTGCAGCTGTAATTCCTCACCATCAGCATTAACAAGTGCATGTCCATCAACAAACAGATTATTTTACTTGTACTAATTTACTAAATAGAGTACTTTTTTAATATATTGCGGTGATCACGTGGAAACTGTATCAATAAACAGTGCATGTATGCAATGTATACATTAGCCTTGCTCTAGCGTGAATGACTGATCTAACTTAAACGTTGGTAAAACAAATCTTGCTCCATGCTTAATCTTTCCTCAAAGTAGTGAGAACAACAGACAATCTGCATTAATAGACACAGTTATAGGTAATAGTGGCCCACAACTGATTAGCAGAAGTATTAATAATGTACACCACCTTTCAGGAGCAAGCGGTTTGCGAATCCTGCATTGAACTCCGAGTTGTGAGAAGCAGTCGTCAGTAAAATAAAGGGAACACAGCAAATGTTTAGGATTATACTGCTGTGTTATCATGGTAAAGATTAATTTTAACCACTGATTCTTCACATGGTCGTCCTTGGGCAGGGAAAAAACTGGCTTTACCTTCACATTGTAGAGCACAGCGTCTTCTCGACATGATGCTGTCCAGTATTCACAGGAATCAGCTGCAGTTTTGAGGTTCAAGTTTTCTCTGGTTTCTGCGCGCGCGCAATAAGTGGGCGGGCAATATGCTAATGTTTCGTCTTGACGTCACAACCAAACGGCTTATGACTCGTTTGAAAAACGATTCATTTCATTGACTCAGAATCGACTCTTACTTTTGAAAGACAATAATTTTATATATACGGTGCACTTTCAGATTAAAAATTTTGCAGGATGTTTTTTCTGAACTTTTCATTCATTTAGAGCTAGGTTACAGACTACATGAAAGGTCATTTTCAAAAATCCATAATCCATAAGAATTGGAGGACTAGCAAGTTCCTATTTAATTCAGATATTTCTAAATTCAGAAGCTCTGTCTTTGTCTTTGTTGTCAGTCAGTTAGCAATCTGTCATTTGAAAGCACATTCATAGCATTTCCTGTGCTTTTCCATAATAAAAATATCTCTAAATTATGCCATATGCCTGCCAAATGCAGGAAAGTTAATTCACACATTTATGATCTCAAAGCTAGATTGTTGTAATGCATTACTAGATTTACTGAATCAGTCAGTCATGCAGCTCAAGTTCAAAATGTTAACCTTGAGACAGATCGTACCACAGATCAGATCCGAGGACTGTTCTCTTTCGAGGGAACTCACACTGTGTCGAAAGACGACACTTTAGGGAATGCCTTCAGCGTGACGTGTCTGAAGCCTGTATGGAACTAGTCCAATCTCGATTGGTGTTGCATCATGTGACGGCGATGCGGAAGCTATAAAAGGACGCTGGATCGTAACAGCGTAAGCTTTCTGGTCTTCAGCAAGCGTTCTATGTTGCCTTGTGCGTCTTATTTGGTGTTGTTTGTCACTTAAATCTTCTGTTCAATGAGACAGGCCAGGCTCACGCTCCCCATGGTTCGGGACCTGTGTCTGCCAAGGCAGCAGGGCGTCTTCAATCATGGGATTCGCAGATGGAGCTGGTTGACGATGTTGAGACGGCTTCAGCCCTTGTCCAGCTCTGTCGGACCCGCCTGGGAGTCGGAAGCCCACTCTGTGGCTTCTTCCGCCCAGGACGAGGACCCGATGCTCAAATTATCTGGCTCCAAGGAGTTCGATATTTTGGGAATCGAGACAGGAGAATCTGAGGACTGCCTTCGAGGAGCTTCTGGAGGTTGTGACCAGAGCAGTGGCCAAGTTAAAAAATGATTGGCTATCAGAAAAGCAGGAAACTTTTTCTGCAGGCTCAGTCACAGCCCTTCGTGCCGGAGCTTTCATTTTTCACTAATCTCCACACCGAGGTAATTTGCTGGAATTAGCTGTTCTCGTCACGTCTGTCAAGCCCAAATGTCCATGTTTATTTGTCCTTTTGGGCTCGAAAGAGAACGGCTATGGGGTGGAAGAGACACTGGCATCTTTCACACGACGCTGCATCCTCCCTAAAGGCTCCGGCGTTGCCCTCCAAACCCTGCCTGTACTACATCTGCTTTGGTTGGCAAGGCATATGGCCTTAAAGAGATGGACGACAGAGGGGAGGTTGTGTGTTAATGAGCTCTGTCGAGCGACAGACTTGTCTCTCCGTGCTACTAAGAAGACGGCCTGTGACATCGGCCACTCCATGGCAGAATTGGTAGCCACGGAGAGACACATGTGGCTGAATCTGTCGGGCATTGGGGAGAAGGACAGGGCCTTCCTCCTTGATGCCCCGCTTTCGTCTTCTGGCCTGTTCAACAGTCAACACTGTCGTCGAGAGGTTTCAGGAGGCAAAGCGACAATCAACAGCTTTTAAACAGCTTATACCCCGCCAGGAATGGAGGGTGTTCGGCCAGGTTCAGGTGGATTTGTTTTGCATGTAAGGAATGATAGTGTTGATGATTTAGCTTGGATACGAGCAAGAGTGAGCCTGAAGTGTATTCGCGAATAGCGCATGGAATTAGGGCAACAAATGAATGGAAATCCACTGTCTCCTCAAGAGTGCGTTTGCAAGCAGCAGTAAGCCACCTTAAGCGACACACACACACACTCACAGTAACCTGTGCTGACAACACAATATATTGACACGCGTTTTGTTTTCTATCATGTGAGGTGCACGTTTGCAATGATGTAAGATGCACACAAACTGATCAGGGCTCGATAGAATGAAGTCGAGTGTGAAACCAAACCAATGCTGCGGGGGCGCCGGGAATAATCACACTCGGACTGCAGCAAACGAGCCCAGTGTGAAAGCAGCCTTCCTTGACCATGTGACTGTAACCCAAATGTGAGACATTCAAACTGACCAATCAGATAATTACAACTTCCCCCACCATACTAAAGGTGTGACAGTTCGTAGACCTCTGATACCCCTTTTCCACCAAAGCATTTTGAGAGCCGGTTCGGAGCCGGTGCCTACTCGCGAACCAGTTTTTTGTGTTTTTACAGCCAAAGAACCAGTTCTTGGCCAGTAAAACTGGTTTCAAAACGACACCAACTCTTTGCTAGACTAGAACTGTTCTTTTACCACGTCATGCTTACGTCGGGGGCTGGGGCGGGTTTAGATGTGTTCTAAACATCTTTTCTGACCCCAATATAGGATCGCAAAGCCAGGAGAAGCATTTGCAGAAACACAATGTAGTCCGCCATTGTAATTGTTATACTTGAAGTTGGCGCAAGCATTTCTATTTTTTTTTTTGAATTATTGAAAACATTAGGTAAGCAAAGAAGAAAACAGTCACAATATAGAACAAATAAACGGAAAAAAAAAGATTGTTTTAAGAATGTTCAATTGTTTTTAAAGCCTTCTTGGTACACGAGTTAGAGATAATCCCAAAGTAATGTTGTACTTGCAAGCGTTTCTAGCTAAGACGTATGGCAACATACACAGTGACGTAACGCTGTCGTTCGCTGGGCGCTCTAGTCAGTGGAAAAACAAACAGGTTCTGAGGAGGTTCGCAAGTTGAACCAACTCCGAAACCAACTTTGAACCAGCACCAGTTCCGAACAAGTTCTTTTTGGTGGAAAAGGGGTATGAATGTACACACATTTTGGCCTACAGACCTCGATCACTATCAGCACCTCTGCCTTTAGAATTCCAAATGGTCCTTGGGGTAAGAAAAAGGGGGGGTTGAACAGTAAAAGCAAATGTCTTGTTTATTTAAAAAAAATCTTTGATTATTTTCAACCTTACACGTTCTTCTTCTTCTTCAGCTCTGGAATGGTAAACATTTATACAATTTGACACTGATAGAGCAAATTTAGAGTCTCTAACTCAGTCCCTCTAGTGCCACCAACTGTCCAAATTTCCACTTACCTTTTATGCTAATAACTTTTGAGCCATAAGTGTTAGAAACAAAATCTGATTCCTTGGCTCAAGACGATTAGATTGCAAGAATTTTTTTTAAATTGTAAAATATTTATACACGTAGTCTTAGGACCATGCCAACAAAAAGTTATGGAAGTCAAGTTGATTCATCAAACGGTTTTCGAATAACGCACAAACGAATTTTACGTAGCGTTAAAATAGACAAAATGTTGTATCTCTGCAATGCTTTGTTGTATTCAGACCAAACTTTGTATATGTCAATGCTGCGTTTCGGCACAGCGCCACCAACTGGTCCGAAGACACGAATAATTTGCTTTTTTTTACTTATAACTTCTGAACGGTTCACCCAAAAATAATAAAAGTGTTCTCGTTTGATTTGGGGGCGCATGCTGAGACTAATGATATCCAATTTTCCCTTATTGGCCTCCCTTGCCTCCCCTGGCACTATTGTGCACCGGCTTTCATGGGCTGAAGCCCAGGGGCCTACTGGCTGCACGAAAATCATAATTTTTTAATTATCATTTTTATATACGGGAGATTACAGCAGTGACAACTGCATTCTGTAACTTACACATACATTTTCAGGAATCACAACCGCATTTTCTGCGAAGCCCTGCTGTGTAAATGGAACATACTGTAACGTTATGCAAATGTTAAGGATGATTCAAGAAATGTACCAAAGCGACTGAGAAAAGCTGTAATGTTGTAATGTTGTTCCCCAAACCTAACATGTCACAGATGAGTTTGCTAATCCATCCTGCATACATTCAGTGTATAGCTGAATCATTTTGCTCTTACGTTATATGAAGAAAATGAAGAAGAGGAATATATCTGCAGGTGAAAATAGCATGTCAGAAATATCAATGGCCAAATTGGGATGGAATGCACAAATTATAGAGATTATACTGTATGTACATAATGTGGATCAATTCTCATAAAGACTAAAAACATTAGCTTTCTAATCTTTAGAACTTGTTTGATGTTCAGTACATTCAGTTGTATCTTTACACAATTTGATTAAATTGATTAATTGATATTTCATCATGATCATAACTGAAATTATATAATCACATTTTAGGAATAATCACATTTAACGCTGGTTTTGAGTTTCAAACATACAGTATATTGTGGAAAATAAACTATTTTCCTCATTGTTCCACTACCTCATTGTACATTTTTACAAATGGATTGTATATTTATTTCTACACGGTAGGTTCGTCACA
Source organism: Meda fulgida (assembly GCA_030578275.1). Classification (NCBI taxonomy): domain Eukaryota; kingdom Metazoa; phylum Chordata; class Actinopteri; order Cypriniformes; family Leuciscidae; genus Meda; species Meda fulgida. Next base: position 2,511,675 of record CM060618.1, read on the forward strand.
GAAATATAACCAGTCTTCCCCGAGGAAATGCATTGATGAGCAGCAGAAGTGAGAGGCAGATTTATCAGGAGGTGTGTGTGTTGTTCAGACCTCCATCAGTGTGTTTCACTGCCCCTGGAATTCAGTGTGTGGGAGGAACATTGGCTGAGAGTTTTCATATCCTCACAGGATGTAGGTGGAGAAACAAAGAGAGAGACCAGAAGTGAGAAAGTGAGAGATCTGAGAGAGAATGGGTTAGAAATAAAAGTAATCTCTCCTCTCTCCTGGACTCCAGTCAGTGTTTGGCACAGAAAGATGCATGAAGAATTTTATGTCTTAAGCCTTGATCATGCTTTACACACACATGCATTTGGGATTAAACGCACTCTCTCAATACAAAAACACTTGGTCCTTTGTGGCTATACGTTTAGCTCAGTTCTATACTATAGACTTTATTGAATTTGATAACACAATACCAAAGAAAAAGGTTTTATTTCACAGTGACTCATATTGTTAGGGATATTCAGTTATGTTTGTTCTTAGTTTCACTCTCTAGGACTTTTAGTTAGTATTCATTGGTTCCTGTTTTCCCGCTCCTTGTTTTTTCATCATGGTTACAAATACGATTTGTCATTAGTTTCAACTGTGTTCACCCCATTACCATCTGTAAATAAGTTACTCTATTTCAGTTCTCATTGGTTCTCTACGTTTACGTTAGCGCTTGTGTTTCTTGAGTAACCTGTATTTGAATGTATCTTTGAAGCTTATTAAAGCATATTTATCTAATTCGTTGTCTTCGTGTGCCTGTCCTCAACCCTTGCTGACACACACATTTCAGTACTGTTATATTTGACTCAAATTGAATGTATACTGGCTATTACATGAAGAAACATCTATGAAAACCTTATGAAATTTAAACATGTTGTTTAGTAATAAATTATGAAGATGGTTTTCTATTGCAGTTCTACACAGACACATAGGCGTAATGGTTTTAATACAGAAATCATCATATTTTCTATTCTCTAACCCAGATCTTAAACACTTACAGCATTTTTTTTTTCGTTTTTTCAAAAAGAATAAAAAACAACAACATTTGGTTCACAGGGACATAGGAAGTGTCCTTTCAACCATTTTTTACATTGTAATACCAATGTTGTATTAAATACATAAATCATGAAAACAAGCACACACACAAACAAAAGGTTACACAAACAGTTTTACTAAACATACTCCAGAGTCATTTACAGCAGTTTTATATCTGAGTCATCCTGCACACAATTGCCCTCGTTTACAAAATAACCGTACGATTCCTGGGCGTATGGTCGTTTCCACGCAAACCGGGGCATTTATCAATAAGGTGAGCGGTGGCTACGATCAAAACTCACGCCAGGTCTCAGCTCGTGTACACAAGTTTCTGAGTTAGTGTGATTGCGTGCAGTAAATCTGGTGGAGAATTGTAATGAGAGCATTTCATTTCGATTATTTTCCTGACCAAAAACCGAAGCTCATTAGTCGATCATTAATCTTTAAGATTAGAATGTCAAATTAAAATTAAATTAAATCATAATAAATGGGTGTCTGTGACCCATTAAAAAGCAATTCTTTAATTCTTTTTTTCAGGGCTTTAGCTTTATATGTGCAAAATAGCAGAATTAACAATGTCATAGTATCAGGAATAAAATGATCAGTAGTCCATGAGTACAAGTATTTAGGCATAATAATAGATTCACAACTTACATTTAAAACGCATGTTAAAAAAGTTGGTCAATCTAGTCAATTTTAGACACATTAGAAATAATTTAACCACTGAGGCTTCAAAGTTATATGTTAATGCCATGATCTTTTTACATATGAATTATTGCCTTACCAGTTGGACGCAGACAGGGGGAACTACATTACAATCAATCGAAAGACTCAATAAGCAGCCTTTGAACATTTTGGATAAAATGTAATTTATATCATCATTGTAAAATTGTAACTAAATATGAGTTCTTAAATTGGGAAAATATGATTACATTTGCAGATATTTTACTTGTGTATAAAATTTTGCATGGTATGACCCCACCTCCACTTAATGAGTGTATGAGACAAAATCATAGGCCTAATTCCTCTACTAGAGCTACTTGGGACTGTATAATACCCTATAGAAGGAGTGCTTTTGGGCAGGCAGCTTTTTCGAATAGAGCTACACATACCTGGAATACTAAACCTAAATTTAAGAAATACTAAATTTTTTACTTATTTTTCTGCATCCATAAAACAATGGTTATTGGATGATCAATTATGTTTTCATTATTTGGAGTAGTGCCTTGTGTTTGTCTCTTTATATCTAAAGTCATTCTGTATTTGTATTAATATGCTTTGATTATGGTTATGCTTGTTGGAATGTGTTTTTATTTGTTTTGGTTTTTTATGTTTTATGAACATGCCAGGGACTACAGATAAAAAATAGCCTGTATGGCTAAATCTGGTACATTTACATGATGGACTGTGCTAATGTTAATTAATGTGCATTGTCCCTTTTAAAATAAATAAATTCAAATTCTAAATCAAACAACAGAACATGAGGATTCACACACCGACACATCACCTGCAGCGCTTCTGTGAACCGAGAAAAACAGAAATAGTTCTATAAAAGGAATAAAATAAATAGCACTACACAAAATATATTTCACTTAAGTAATTAACAGATTCCCAAAAGAAAAAAAAACTGTGCGGCCAATATTTATTATTCTCGTGTAATAACATTTAATACATTAAGCTATTTTTCATCATTATTTTAAGCTCAACTGGCATTATTAAGTTTACATCTATTTCTTTCCAGATTAATTGGTGAATTTGTTTAATAATATGTGTACTGATTGTGTTGCTCAATACGACTGCTCAGTGATCAGTCTTAGAACCGAACATACGAGCATTGTGTTCGGGGGATTTAAACGACTGCGAGGTTTGCTTGTGGACAGCATGGAAGCTGAACCTTCAGAGCAAAGCCTGCCACCAGATAACATTCAGAGCCTCTACAATAACCATAATCCAACTGACTGAAATGAAGTGTGAGCGACTGAATGGAGCTGATGCTCAGCTGATTGACTCCTCCTACTACCACTTAAGCAAGACATAAATTAATCCGTGCGCATACTCATCCTCCATCCCCAACTTCTTCTTATGCAGGCACATGATCACTTATTTGCTGTCAGCGGAGATATATTTATCTATCTGTCCAGCTCAAGTTTGCTCAATCTTGTCCAACTCATTACAGTACCTGCATTACTTCCACGTGGAGTAATGTAACTGTTGTAGGCCTGGCTGTACAATGATATTGGTACCGTGGTATATAATTATTGTGTAAATGACACACTGACTGACTGACACACTGCCAAAGTGTGCGCGCAGAAAGAGGCCCCTCTCAGAAGGCCATCGCAAATTTGGGACGTGCTCAATGTTAAAAGTGTTATCAGTGAAAGAGAACTCAATGCGGTGCACAGAAAGCCACGTCTCTCAGCATGGGATGATATTACGCAGCGCCTGAAAATAGTCCCCAGCTATATAACTTCCAACGTGACCGGCAACCCTGCTCGACCATGCTACGGCAGCAAAGTCCATTGATTATTACGCAGGAATGAGAGTATAGTTCCTAGCCATATCGGCCTAGAAAATCACAACTTTTCATTTTCCGCCGGTCTTAGTTCACGATATAACTACAGAAGAGGCAAGTCTTAAATAGGAAAAATATCGAAACTCTTCGGTTATTTTTTTGAGAGAGATGCTAACGGTCTAATCAGATTCAATTATCTATGCTAAGCTATGCCAAAAGTGCTACCACCAGACCCGGAGATCGGCTGAATGGATTCGAATACGGTAAAACAAATTTCAAGGGGAATTGGAAAATTACCCTATTTCCCCAAAAAAGTGGAGTGTTCCTTTAAGAAGAATACATTTAAATTTAATTCATACAGTGAAGACTATGCAATACTTTATTTTTACATTTGATTATTAAATATACTTTTTTTTCTTTTTCTTTTTTCTGAACTGCACTTTGGTCCACTCCGGTTGTTTTAAAGTGCTTTATAAATAAAATTTGCTTAGATTTAGCACAGAAATTTATTATCAATTCAAATCAAACTACATGTTAAATAAACCTATTGTACCTGAAAAAAGTAATTAGTTTAATTCATATTTTTGTTACGGAAGTGAATCAATCAAAACTAACTTTAGCAGGAAAATAACTTTATTCTAGATCTGCTGTAAAGCCGCTTTGGAACAATCTACATTGTTAAAAGTGCTATATAAATGAAGATGACTTTTAATAACAGAAATGAGATAAAATTATACAAAATAACTATTTTGTGATATAGGCTATATAGTTATCGTGAAATAAAATTCCTCATATTGTGAACTAAGAATTTGGTCATATCGCCCAGACCTAAACTGGTTCACTGACAGCGAGGTTTGCTTGAGGACATCTTGTGGAAGCTGAACCCTTCTTCAGCCTGCCACCAAATAACATTCAGAGCCTCTACAATAAACGTAATCAAACTGAGCAGTCCTGACTGAATTATTTTATTCATTAGTTTATTCTGTTATTGGTAGAAACAGTGAATGAGTGCAAATGAATGAGTGCAAGTGAGCACACAGGTCTCAAGGAGTGACAACAGCGGACGGAGAGACGGGGAGACACAGATGTTTGCCGTTAATATTGTAGTTGTTTTCGTTGTTTATGTTCGTGTGTGGCAGTCGGATGAAAAGTGGCCCATTTTTTTCTTTTGTGATTAATTTAAGTTCAGAAAGTTCTGACCTCCTTCTTACTTACATAATGAAAGCACGATTGGATTTTCTTATTCGCTTTATTAATAGATTTTAATTCTTTATAAATCATTTGTCACTGTTTCAGATTTGTTCTGTTATCAGAAACAGATACATTTGTAAATGAGAACATTTTTATTGGGAATTTGTCTGGATTAAAATACATTATGTTAGCACAAAGAGTAGGAGAGAAGCAAACAAAAGTAAAGGGCTGACTCTAGGCAGAATGCAAATTATGTGTGGTCATTATGCATATGCTAATTGGCGAATGACATCATTAAGCGACTTCGAGCAGGCTTTAGCGGCTTTCCATTGAAAGTATTTGGCAACAGTTCCTCCATGAGCTCCATCTGTAAGCGCGGGAAACAGCTGCAGTCGAGCTAGAACCAATCTCAGCTGTCGAGGGCTTTACCGCTGAGCATCAGGAACACGTGTGGAAAATACTGGACTTACGGGATAACTCAGGGAAAGTGTTGAAGTGACTCTTCCTCAGCTGTCACCAAACATCTCCTACGGGCTATCTGGTACCTCACTGCCTCTGCTAATGTTAACATACTTCGAATCGCTGCAGCATTGCAAAACAGACATGTATGAGTTAAGTGACATGATCTGTTTTGCACAGGTTTATTTCCATGTAGAGAAAGAAAATATTTTCATATCTTATTTAAGATATGCATTGATTTACAGAAGAATACAGTGATAAAAGGCTTCAGGTAATCAGCATGATTTTGAGTGTAATATTATTTGTATACAACAGTCAAGTCAAGTCAAGTCAAGTCAAGTGTATTTATATAGCGCTTTTCACAATATAAATTGTATCAAAGCAGCTTCAGAGTATCAATCAAATAACATAACAGTGTTTGTTTCTTAGTGGAAAAAACATCCACGTTTGGTAGGACTGATCAATGGTATTAATGCTTGGTTAATTAATTTGAATATCCCCAGTCCTATAAAGAAGCTAATATCGAGGACTTTTGTACATTTTTGCTCTGCCAATGAATAGTTCCAAAAGAAGCAAAGCATTTCACAAAACATAAAACATTGCACAATTAAAGCCTGTTCTGGTACAGTGTTGCTGAAGCAAACGATGTGGTGTGATCATGGTCATGAAAATGTGATTATAGTGCCCTCATCTGGCTCATTATATAAGGTATCTCAACTTTTTACAGCTCAAACAGCATCAGATGGCTCAGGTTTCTTTGGCATATGCATTATACCAGTTGTGATAAGAGCTCTTGTCCAATGTTAACATCACTGTATACTGGAGTTTTTACATTTATTGTTCCTTTACTTTTCCTCTGTATAATGCGGGGGAGATCTTTATCTATTTTAAAATTATACTGTGTACGTGTCCATTTGGATCATAATGAACATAAACAAATACACAACAAGCACAATATTGTTGTCATGGGCGCTTCAACATACAGAGAATAATACATTTTGTTCACATTTTTAGAATGCACATTAGCTGCTTTTCATTCACCATCCACACTGTAAAATATGTTCATAATTTGAACGGTAAAATACTGTAAAAAAGCAACGGAAAAGACATGTTAATTGCTTAACAGTATGTACCCTTATTATATACCGTGAAAAACTGAAATTGCTCTCACGGGACATTTCATGTAGTTTTACAGTAAAATACAGTTAAATGTGCGGATTTTGGAAGTACACTGTAAAAAAAACCTTACTGTTGCATTTACCATAACTTTTTTTTAATGTTTTACATCACTGAAGTAAAATTTACGGTAAAAAACTGGTAGCTGTGGTTGACAGTCTGTGACGGGGCGCATAGCTACCGTCACGGCAGCGATGCGCTACCTATTCTAGTGCACAAGACTGACTGCAAATGTGGCCTGTATTTGTTTGTCTAGCGTGTCAATAAGTTCTGTTTATCTTTATACTGTTTCAAATCAGCCGTTAACCTAGCCTTTCACCACAAAACCCCATAGTTATCCCGTAGCTTTCGTGTGCACACCATAACATCTAATACTATGGTGATTTATATGCTATAGCTACTACTGCTATAATGCTATAGCTACTACTACGTTACATAGCCTATCTTGCGGTTTGAAAAAAAAAAGCCATTTACTTCTCATTCATAACCATTTACAATAACCACGCAACACATGTCTTCGTTAATTTTGTATCTGTTTATTTAGTTTAAGAGGAACATAGCTTGGACACACCATCTTTGTGTATTACTGTCGTCTCCGGTTTTGTTTGTGTAAAAGAATATTTGCCGCAATGGTGGGGTTTAAATGACGCTATGACTTCCGGGTCAATAGGAAGTGACCCGGAGTTTGAGTTATTCATTTCTAGTTGTTAACATGACTTGTGGCTTTCCAATTGTTAGCTGGAACTATAGAAATATTATTTAGTTTTTGGAACTATAAAATAATATTCTGTAATTATCTAGTTTTATAGAGTTGGCATTTTGGCTGATTTTAAGCATTTATGGCCTTTCACCCCTGTATTGTAATCTTGTGTTGGTATGTGCCAATTCCAGAGGTGCCTTCAGGCTTATAAAGCGGGCAGCCTGGGGTGAGAGGACATAAGTCTGCCCATGCTCTATGTTGACTTGTGTAAAGGTCCATTTCTAAACAGCTGTAAAAGTTTGATTGTTTGTTTGTTTGTTTATTTATTTATTTGGCTCTCCTGTCAATTTACTTTGTTTACTAAATAGTGTTTTTTTTCTTTTTCTTTTTTTCTTCTTTTTTTTTCTTTTTGTCAATTTTTTATTGCCTTTCAGTGGCCTTAATTGGGGTAAATAAAAAGATCCCATCAGTTCAAACTCATCCAACTTCTCCCGAGTGCTTACATCTGCTCACGATGACTCAGTCACATCTACCCTTAACACAGTCCTTTACCGTAAAAAAATACGGTAGAAATATGTATGTTTTACGGCATTGAACTAAAGTTTCCGGTAAAAAACTGCCAGCTGGTTGAAAAGCGATTTACCCTAAAAAATATGGTAGTAATATTTTAGGTTTTATGGCAGGGATCTAAATATTACGGTAAAAAACTGGCAGCTGTGGTTGCCAGTACTTTACCGTAAAATATATCGTAGAAATATTTTTGTCTTTACGGCACTGAGGTAAAATTTACGGTACAAAACTGGCAGCTGGTTGCAAGTGATTTAACGTAAAAATATGGTAGTAATATTTTAGGTTTTATATTATTTTTAGGTAAGTTCAGTTTATGGTAAAAAAAAAATAAAACTGCCAGCTGTGGTTGCCTGTAATTCAAAAATGTTGTTGAATTGTATGTACAATTTGTCATAAAAGATATTATTGAGAATTACCAGAGGTTTAGACATTGATGTTATATTGAAAATAATAAAGTTTGAAGTCACCATTATGAAGATGAGTGTTTGCTTTAATTGGGCTCTTCACTCTTGAATTTTTTATGTTATCATTATCATTACTCTGACTGCTTTAACTGTGTGTTTAAAAAACACATTTGTTATGGCATGAAAATCAGAGAGAAAATGTGATCAGGTGTTGTTAGCTATTTATTGATATTGATGATGTCAAAATCATGATATAGTGGCCTAATTCACTGATCTTATCTTTCATTGTATGAGGAATGTTAAATAACATATTTCACGTTATTGAGTATAATAGTTTTGTGACACTATACATGCAAGCAAGCAGCAGCAAACAGACAATCTGAAGAACTTTAAAAACCACATGATGTACAAAAAAGGTTTTAAACATAAACTACATGCTTTAGACCAGTGGTTCCCAAACCTGTCCTGGCACCCCATCAACACTGCACGGTTTCTTTGTCTCCCTAATCAGAGACACCTGATGCAACTCATTAACCCATGTGATTATGAACTAATGAGTTGAATCAGGTGTGTTTGAGTAGAGAGACAAAGAGTGTTGGTGGGGCACCAAGACAGGTTTGGAAACCACTGCTTCAGACCAACACATACATCAAGAATCAGCGTATGAATCTCAACAATGGTGACAATCAACAAAATAATCAGATAAAACTCTGAACCTCACAAAACAAGCTACTAAAAAGTTGCAACAAAAAAATAAAAGCAGATAATAATAATTTATTCATGCTGCAATGCATGCTGGGAGATATTGGTGAGTTTTGATTGATGGATCCAATCATGCGCTGCACTTTTATCATCACCATTGTTGAGATTCATACGCTGATTCTTGATGTCTGTGTGTGTTTGAAAGTGTGTCTGAGTTCCAACCAATATTGTGGGCAGAAGTCTCAAGAGCATAACAATAATGATGGATCTCATGCAACAAAATTATAGAACTACTACAATCAATAATGTAACAACATCTGAGGAGATAAGACTCCAAATGTGAATAAGTTAATTACATGATGATAATATACTCATCAATACACAGCCAACATCACCTGACTTATTTTCTCTCTGATTTTTCATGACACACACACACACACACACACTTCACATGTTGTACATTGTTTATTTTATCTGTTTGTTACCATTTACTTATATTAAGTTATTGTTAGGTTTATTGCTTATTTTTTTATACTTGATTTGATGTTTTTTGTTAGAAATAAATTATTACTCTCTCTCCTACTTTGTCTTTTCCTTATAGCATGGTCATACTTGTTTGTAAGCATATTTTGACATCTTTGTATAGTCTCACCCAACACAAATGGTTTTTAAAATATTCAACAATTTTTTTCATTGTTCATTCAACAAAAATCACCTGTTCAATGACACAACTTAACATCAAAGTACTACTATTTTAAAAGTCAATTCACACATTACATTTCAAATGAGTGTCTATTCGTTTCCTTACAATGATCTAACTATCAATTGATACAACTGCTCAAAAGGATAACTGTTGGATTACTCTTAATACATAGTTGTATGGACACAGACAAACAATTGTTTACAATATGTTTACAGTAAATCATGAACGTTTCAAGATAACGAGATTCATTGTCACCAATTAGCATGGAGCAAGAACCAATTAGACTACAATATCCATGGATGTAGCCTAATATTTTATCATACTGTAATGCCTCATCAGACACTGTGTCTATGGTCCCAAATACTGTACCACCTTTTTTACAGTATTGACATTACTGCAATGTATAGATGCAGGCCCTTGTAATTGCTTGTCCAATTCTGCCAGCTCCCTTTGAAATGGTTGAAAACTGGATTAATGACCCCACAATATGGACTATTCGGACCTCTACCACTATCGTGGAATCACCAAGTAAGTAGCCTATTTTTTTGTCATTAACACACTCACAGTATGACAAACTAGACGATGAGGCCATGTCACTTGGATCATATTTAACTTGATCATTGAGAAACAATGATTGTGTGAGAGCAAAATTTCTTTAAAGATGTGAATGCACAATGCAATGTTTTGAGCATTAGACAGCCTGTGTTACAAGTGATAACCGTTTTGTGTCTAGAGTTGTGAAAAATGACATCAAGGTTCTGAAAATAGTAGCAAAGTGATTGTAAAAAAAAAACTGTAAAATAAGGTGTTCTTTAGGATAAGTAAATTGGTCCTTCACTTGTCTGGGTAAAAAAGTAGCTTGTTCTGAAAAATACGATTTTTTTTGTGGTGTAAATACAATTTATTCAGTAGCAATATTCTTATCAGTGTTCTATTCACTTTGACATTTAAATCTGCATATTTGTGATATTTACCATATATATATTTGTGTGTGTATATATATATATGTGTATGGCATTTCCCCCCTAATCTTATGAAATTTATGCTTCATCTTTCATTTCAAATTCTTACATTTGATCAATAAATTCAATTAGATTCATAAGACACTATAGGGCTGTTACCAATCAAATTAAATAATTTACACTCAAATTTTTGAATATACAAATAAGAAATGTGGGAAAGAATGATACTTTAAACATGAAACTAAACCGCCAGTAGGTGGCGGCAGTGAGGGACTTAATGAACGAGTCATTGAGTCATTCATTCAAAGTATCCATTAAAACGGCTGATTCATTCATGAATGAGGCAGTTGTATATGAATGGGTCTTGAATGTTTGATTCAAACGATTCGTTCGAAACGCTGACTCAGTAGGCCTTGCTTTGCGAATGCGCTGTAGTTCTGCTGTTTCGCTACTGAAACAGAACAAAAACTGTAATTTTTGTATCTAAAATGTAAGTGACCTCAATATTTACTACTTGTTTATTGAATTGTTGTATGAAATCAGTGTCACATTTTCATTTGTGATGGTGTTCAGGAAGACAGCACTCGGTCGTGTTGCTTAATTTTATAAAATGTTATAAATATAAAAACTCCACACTTTGAAGATTTACTGAGAACGGGGTAATGTGAGACACCCCCTGTATCTAGGCAACGGAACACATTATGTTTTCAAGCCCCTCACATTTCCCGTTGGCCATGAAGGAGATGACCTCCTGGTGCTTTGGTAAGCATATTTTTTTGTGGTCAACTTAATCAGCTGTTGTGACAAAGCAAATTGATTCAGGTAGAAAAACTTATATCATACATGTTGATTGTCACATATACGCTCTCACAAGGTATATGTTCTATTATAATTTATTGAGAGCAACAGCTCACTCAACACCATGTGCAATACTTCCGGCATCTCACAACACTGGCCACTCGAGTCGCACACCTTAAGTCATACACTCCCCAAAGCCTTATGGGTAATGTAGTATTAAACGTCTCCCCTTTTAAAACAACATAACACCCATTACAACAGAGAAGTAACACTTATTAAGACCATCAAATTAGAACAACATTCCAGTCAGTTTACCTTCAAAATATTTGAGACACATCAATGAGAACTACTGTTACTAACTACTACTGAGAAATACTGTTTCCTGAACAATAACATTTTCCGTATTATACCATAAACCAGCGGTTTTCAATAGGTGAGGGGCACATCCCTTGGGGGGCGCCAGAGAGCCACAGGGGAGGCTCGACACTCGAAGAAAAATTAACTCTGTATGCAGCTCTATTAATATCGCAGGGCTTAAAGTATTCCGGCACAGTGCCGGATCTCCGGCGTGTGGCCGTGAAAAAAAAATTTGGAACTTGCAAGCGGTTTAATATTTTCGAGTCAATTGATTTCACCTACCAATCATATGAGAGGAACGCAATCAGAAGCTGAGCAGGGAGGGTCCTGGCAACACTGTGATTGAGATCCATACATTCAAAATCCCGTTTGACAAAAGAGAACGCTGTCAGTGAATGTCCTCCTGACACACACACAGACACACACACGCACAGAAAGACGCGCGCCAGTATCGAGTTCTCTTTCGCGCTTGAACGAACAATAACACACACATTTATGCCAAAATGTCTGTTTTGTTGAGTATCCTCACAAGAACAGTCTTAAATTAGTTAAATAAAATCTTACATGGAAGTAAAGAGTAGTGAGAGAATGAGACGCGTGAGATCCTGTCAGCACGTGGCAGATCTTAAAGTGACAGCAGCCTCTAATTCTCTCTGTCAGTAAAGTTAACGAAAGAACAAAGGGAACAGAAAAAATTACTCACTGCTCTTGACTAAAGAACGCTTGTAGCTTTAAAAAGGATTAATCTTTCATTTATTATTTATGTAGTGCAGACTGTTTTATAACCTTATTCAATTTCGGTATATTTCATACCTGTTAGACAGGAAAGGTACAGATAAATATGACATTTACTGTGGGTTTAAGTGAGGATTGTTTTAAGTTAACTTAGATTAAAAGTTTTTTTTTAAAGCCTAATAAATGTTTAAGATTTGGGGGAAAATCATTTTCATGGAGACATCAGTAGCTATATTAATATCAGTGATACTGGTCTTCATTCATAAAAAGATGCCATTAACATACAGCCATAATACTTGAAAATAAATGGTTCCATTGAAGATAAGTCCGTCTGTGTAGTTTCTCAAAAGTGAACAAGCCAGTTGAGTTTTTTTGAGAGGAAGCATGATGATTCGCAGTAACAAAAAAGCATAAAACAGTCATTTGGCACTATTAACATGAAGGTGACTGATCGTGTCACGTATAGCGAAGGCAGGCAAACCCCATAACATCAGCGAAACATTGCTACTCATTGCATTACACATGTTAAGCATTAGCATCAATTAGGCCTGCATGAAGTTGGAAATGATTTGCTGTTGCAAAGAATCATTTATGGATGCACTTTTAAAAAGTTGTGGAAATAAAATGTCTTCAAATACAGTATTAAAAAAATATTTACATTTTATCAATTTTTATTGAAACTCATCATTGCCTGGAACACACAAAATATGGCATTTACTGCAGAGGTGTGTGTGGGTCAGGTCAGGCGGACAGGATTTTGGGGAAGGGGGGGCTCGGCTGACCTTACTTACTCTAAGGGGAGGCTCACATTCACCCAATTTGAAAATCCCTGCCATAAACAACTCTTTGAACAAATAAGGATTATGATCCACTACTAGTCTCTATACCGAACTGGCAGTTTAATTACCCTGCCACTAGATGTCATTTTCAGACCAGGAACAGAGTCCGGTGGAACTTGCTCCGCATTCATTACAGATGTGGAATTCTCACGCGGTTTCTGCATTAGTGGGGATTGTGAAAAACTCAGTTCAGCAGAATCAGTTCCTGTGGGCCCCACTCTCTGTAAGTGACGCCTGTTACGTCTCAGAACAGTTCCACTTTGTGTCTGCACCAAATAGGAACGTGGCTCCTTTGTGTGCTTCACCACCATACCTGATGTGGACCATGCTTTCTCCCCGTCCAACTTCAAGAGAACTTGATCTCCGGGGTTTAGGTGGGAAAGTATCCGGACTGAATGTTTTCTGTCAAAGAAACGTTTGTAAGCAGCTTTAGCTTGTTTGTCCTTCTCAGCCACTTTGCCAAGACTGATAAGACATGGTCGCAAATTTTTCTCAAGAACAGGCAATGTAGTGCAAATTTGGCGTCCCAACATTAGCTGAGCAGGGCTAGCACCGGTAGCTGCAATTGGAGTAGCCCTGCAGCTCAAGAGGGCCAAGTGAGGGTCGGGTAGGTGAAGGATATGCTTTGCTGTTTTAGCAGCCCGCTCAACGGGACTGTGGGTAATGGGGGCTGCTAGTAGTGTGCTGGATCCCCCAGCCCTTACAAAAGTCCTCAAAGTCTATGCTGCTGAACTGAGTACCGTTATCAGAGTGTAGTTCCCTTGGAATTCCCCATCTTGCGAACATCCCCTTCAGGGAGGGGATCACACTGCGGCTGCTAGTGGAGTGTAAATGGGCAATTTCAATGTCTCTAGAATACAAATCCACCACCACCAAATAACTTTTACCTCCAAATTCACACAGATCCGCTCCAATCGTGTGCCAGGCGCTGGGAGGAAGTTGAGTGGTGACCAAGGGCTCCTTTCTCTTGGTCGGTCTGTGCTCGTGACAGAAGGCACATTGAGATACCTTTGCATAAAGATCCGCCCCGATACAAGGCCACCAAACTGACATTTTTGCTGATTCTCTACATTTGTTTAGCCCTTGGTGACCTTCATGCAATCGGTCAAGGATCTCTCGTCGTTGTGCGGTGGGAACTGTGATCCTGTCGCCATGTAAGAGTAGTCCCTCCGCCATGGACAATAATGCTCGTGCCGCATGATGCTCGTGCCGCATGATAAGCTATGAGCTCCGACGGCACGTGGTGTGGCCAACCTTCTTCTATGAAGCGCATTACCTTCCTCATAATCGGGACGTTGGAAGTGGACTCACGAATTGCATTTAACTTGGGCTCTGACACTGGCCGGGTCTGAATCACAGCCTCCACATAAGCTTGCACATCCTCTTCGGTGTCTGAACCCTCTGACTCTGTTATGGGGTTGCGTGACAGAGTATCAGCCATAACTAATGACTTGCCTGGGACATGGATGGCTTTCACGTTGAAACGCATCAGGCGCATTAGCAGACGTTGACAGCGCAAAGGTGTTTTGTCTAGATCATAAGTGTTAATCAGGGGAACCAGGGGCTTATGGTCCGTTTGCAGTGTAAACTCACCCAGGCCCAGTAGATAACAGGAAAGCCGCTCACATGCCCAAACCGCAGCCAGACATTCTTTCTCTATTTGAGAGTATTTCAATTCAGAACAGGATAAGGTTCTGGAGCAGAAAGCTATAGGAAGTGTCTTGTCGCCATGGATTTGCAACAGAGTGGGACCCAGTCCGAAACTGCTGGCATCCGTGGACACAATGGTAGGTTTAGTGACGTCATAGAAGGCTAAAACTGGAGCAGAGGACAGCATTGCCTTTATTTTGCTAAAAGCCTGCTGCTGTTGCGTGTCCCACAGCCATGCAGAATCTTTCTTGAGCAGTTCGTTGAGTGGGTGCAACACCGTGGACAAGTCAGGTAGAAACTTTCCGAGGTAATTTACCATACCTAGCACTTGTCGGAGTTGGGTGATGTTTTTGGGGCATGGCAGGTCTGTAATCGCTTTGACTTTATCCGGATCGGGTTTCACGCCATCACTGCTAATGATGTGCCCAAAGAAACGGAGTTCTGTCTTACTGAAATGGCATTTGCACTTCTGCTGAGAAGGTTATTTGAATAATGTCCATCGACTACATAAATTCAAAATTGGTGACGAGCTGCATTTCTTTCAGTGTCGGCAAAAAATGTTCCTATTGCTTTCACATTGCCACCGGGACTGTTAAGCTGTATTGCAGTTTTGTTCAACGGAGGGCGCTGTGGCAGACTTTGGTAAGTATCATTGGACATAATCATGATGTCAGCCCCCGTGTCGATTTTAAAGGTTACTGTTTTACCACACACAGGAAGACTCACCAGCCAGTCAGACTCTGAATCACAATTCTCAATACTGCCCAGAAAGTATGCTTCACAGTCATCATTATCGCTGTATCGCACTTGTACAGCTCTCACAGCCTTGCTTTGGTAGACAGCAGCAAAGTGTCCGAGTTTACTGCATTTACGAAATAGGTGCATCTTGTGGTTGTAACTGGTATGACATGTTGATTTGTGAAATAGGTCCATCTTGTGGTTGTAGCTGGTATGACGTGTTGATTTGTGAAATAGGTGCATCTAGCGGTTGTAGCTGGTATGACATGTTGATTTGTGAAATAGGTCCATCTTGCGGTTGTAACTGGTATGACACGTTGATTTGTGAAATAGGTCCATCTAGTGGTTGTAACTGGTATGACATGTTGATTTGTGAAATAGGTCCATCTAGTGGTTGTAACTGGTATGACATGTTGATTTGTGAAATAGGTCCATCTTGTGGTTGTAACTGGTATGACACGTTGATTTGTGAAATAGGTCCATCTAGTGGTTGTAACTGGTATGACACGTTGATTTGTGAAATAGGTCCATCTAGTGGTTGTAACTGGTATGACATGTTGATTTGTGAAATAGGTCCATCTAGTGGTTGTAACTGGTATGACATGTTGATTTGTGAAATAGGTCCATCTTGTGGTTGTAACTGGTATGACACGTTGATTTGTGAAATAGGTCCATCTAGTGGTTGTAACTGGTATGATATGCTGATTTGATTTTAGGATCGATAATCTTTTTTTTTTTTACATAATTATTTTAATTCTTCTCATTTATTTATTTTTTATTTAATTATTATATATATATATTTTTTTTTTTTTTTTTTTTTTTCTCATTTATTTATTTTTTATTTATTTATTATTATTACTATATATTTTTTATTTGTTATTTTTGTATGTGTGTGTGTGCGTGTGTGCGTGTGTGTGTGTGTGTGTGTGTGTGTGTGTGTGTGTGTGTGTGTGTGTGTCTGGGTCTAATTTGTTAAAAGAACACCCATTTAGATTCTAGCGTCAGTTACCCTCTCGAGGCTGAAGGTTGTATATGTGGATTACATTACATGCGTATGTGTTTTATTATTCAGAGTTGATGTGTATAAAATCATCTCACCAATTTGTCTTTCATGCATAAACAGGTTTTATATTTTCCAGGCACAAATACCCCGAACATCGAATTGGGTGTCTTCCAAGCCATTAATGATGCATGTGAGAACTTTTATATTGTATTACAAATTAAAATGAATTATTTTATTTTAACATAATTTTTAATTTGCAGTATTAGATGTCGTGGATCTTACACATGTTGATAATGACGGTGAGAGTGCAGGACCCTGTGATGAGCCTTTGAGAAAAGTCAGAAAGACCGACGGTTCCAGCACGTCCGATACCACACCGCTTGCCGTACCACCCCCCAGTCGTATCACCCCGCATGCCGGTTCTCCTTCCGTCCCTCAGTCCATTCTACCTAACACCCCACCGGCTACTCCGCCTGCCATTACCCCTGGTACCTTGGCTATCAACCAGTCTGCTGGTCCATCTACCAGTCGGACATGCAACTTTCATCTCAGTCCTAATACGACAGTGTTTTACGGTAAGACTTACTACATTATCGCAAGTTTAAAAATCTAAATTGAACGAGACGATTATGATTTTGTTATTTTTCTACATAATAGGTTCGAGCGGAAAGCATAATGATATGACGGATTGGAATAGCGATCAACTGGAAGCATGGTCCTGTGGTTCTTGGGCGAGCGGGCTCGACGACGAGGTATCGGTCATAGAAACTAATCAGACTATAGATGAAAACAACTGCTATCACCAATCGTCGGAAGAAGATCAAGGGCATATCGCTGCTGAATTAGTACCAGCGACTCGGCCGGCTGATGATGAGCATCCTACCCCTCTGATGCATGCGCTTATTGATTCAGTAGAATCATTGAGACAGCAGTTTCGTGATGCACACACCGATACACAAAACCGCTTAGAGACAATCCATGCTGAGCATCGCAACGCACATATTGATACACTTGGTAGAATAGAAACACTGCAAGTTCAGGTTTGTGATGCTCAGATCGAAACACATACTAGATTATCCTCATTTAGCAGAGATCTTCGCAATTCTCAGCAGGAGATACATGACAGAATCGATACGCAAGATCGATTTATTCGAAATTTGGGTGACGAAATATTTCATCGTGTCAATAGAAACGAGCAGATGTTCACTGAATTCCATCGCGAACTGATACTATTGATTCATCATCTTCTTCTCATTCTCCTTGAACAGTCGGATGAGTAAGATAGAGCTGTGTTATCAAATCAGGCATTTCATTTATTTCTATTTCATCTATGCTTTTTTATACTTTTTACATATACTCTGATTTTGTACTATTTCGTGTATGCTTTTTATATTTCATGTTTTGGTCTGAAATCTAAAATGGAGGGTGCTAAAAGCTTTGACGATACAGAACTGTCACCGGACGAAATCGAAATGCTAAGTATACTTCCGAATTCTTTAGAAGACTATTTGGTTAATTTAGAATCTTCGCAACCCGTCGCTAATTTGGATCTTTTCGAATTAGCGGTAAATCCAAATATGAATTTATTCGATCCTGTTGTACAATTCGCCGGTGTTTTAAACAACCAACCATCGCTAACACCAAAGCTCCCTGACGGTGATGATGCATCACAACCATCTACATCAGGTAATGTTGATTCTACTACACAGCCTCGATTAAACCGCACCGACATCGATAGATTGATTCGCGACGGTGGGGACATTAACGGATATCATGTTTTACCACGACCTCGTTTCAATGGCGTAACTCTGAGAAGGACTATGAATCTGAGAGAGATTAACTCTACAGATTTAGCCTCTTATCATACTTACTTACACGACATGTTAGCAGGGATTGTTAATTTTGCTAGAGAATTCGACCAGAGTGAGCCCATAATCAATATTACATTGTCAGCTCCCAGTCTCCAAGAACCCGTCAGTGGGATTTTAACTTGCGGTAATAATTATGACATAGATCCGGTTTTTGATCAAATTGAAAAAGTTTTACAGAGCAACAATCGGTTACTATCTGACCAGTCCGTTGAAATCGACGCGTCTGTAGTCTTTAACCGACAAGGTGGGGGTCGACGTAAACTAACAGATCTGGCTGTTGATGAGGTGATTAAAAGAAAAAAGACGAACTTATTCTGCCCCACAAATATTTCGAATAATTTGTGTTTCTCCATCTGTCTCGCCCGTTTTCTTAACCCCCAATTACCCGAGAATGAGTTAGAAAAACTGGCTACCACTATCCAAAACAATGCCGGCTTCTCAATCCAAGATCAAATCGGTCTTGACGACATAGCATCGTTTGAACGAGCGCTAGACATTAAAATTGTCGTATTTTACAGATCTAATGCTATGATCGTAGAAACGTTTAAAAATTCTGACGAACCCCACCCAAAAACAGTTTTCTTATACATCCACAAAGATCATTATTACATGATACTGAATTTGGAGGGATTCATGGGTTCTAGATACGTGTGCTCATTCTGCTATAAAAGTTATAGCTGTCGCAGAGACCATCGATGTAAGCATGTCTGCAACATCTGTTTCGACGCCGATTGTTACACGTTCCCTGTAAGAATCATACATTGCCCCGATTGTCTGCGTTACTGTAAATCTGCCTATTGCTTCGAAATGCATAAAAAAAACTCACCTCCTGGTAAGGAACACCCCGCCTGCGATATTATAAAATTTTGCAAACTATGTAACCGACGTTATGACGTTAAACCGGGCGACAAGAAAACCAAACACACATGCGCCTCGGACAGATGTGTGCATTGTCGGGAGCGTCTGACGGGGGATGGTGAGCATCAATGTTTCATACAGCCCCTACCGCCTAAGGAACTGTGTGAGAAATACATATTCTACGATTTTGAAACGCGTTACGAAAACGGTAGACACGAGGCCAATTTTGTTTGCGCCATCACATTCAAAGGGGAGAAATTTACCGCTCACGGTACCGACTGTATCGCTAAGCTAATCAATCGCTTCCGACAACCGCGATATAATGGTTACTGCTTCATAGCGCATTATTCATCCCGATTTGACTCCTTTTTAATTCTTGAGTTTTTCTGCAAAGCCGGGATTGCGTTTCAGGTTATAATGCAAGGCTGCAAATTAATTTTCATGTACGATGAGGCGTATGCCCAGAGATATATCGATAGCTACTCATTTTTCCCAATGGCTCTTGCCAAAATGCCCGCGGCGTTAGACTTAACGACGACTGAAAAAGGTTACTTCCCCCACCTTTTCAACAGGGTGGAAAATGAGAACTATTTTGGGCCATACCCTGACAAAAAGCTCTACAATTACGATAACATGTCGGTCAAAGAAAGACAAAAGTTTTGCGAGTGGTACCAGACGGTTGAGGGTAAGTTCTTTGACTTCAAGAAAGAACTACATGAGTACCGTGTTAACGACGTCGTCTTATTACGTGAAGGATGTATGAAATACAGGGAGTCTTTCATACATTGTACCCAACTCGACCCTTTTTCGTTCACGACGATCGCCGGCTGTTCGATGGGGATCTTCAAAACACATTATCTCACCAGAAACACGCTCGCCCTAACTCATAACAAAGCGTACATCCATCAGAATAAGACTTACTCAAGCGGTGCGATAGAATGGATCGAGTATATAAAAAAGACTCGAAACGTAGACGTACACCACGCCTTAAACCACGGCGAAGTATCGATCGGTAAGTACTTTTTAGACGGATTCTATGAACGCGATGGTATTCGACACGGTCTAGAGTACGCGGGTTGTATTTTCCATGGTCATTGCTGTCGCTTTACACCTCATCAGACGCATCCCTTGTCCGGAGTACCCTACGGGGTTCTCAGGAACCAGTTTGACGATAAGATCGAAATTCTGCGGAACGCGTACGGTTTGCAAATCGAAGTTCTTTGGGAATGCCAATGGACCGATATGAAAAAAAACCGACCCGTCCGTGATCGAATTCATGACTGATTATTCCGCGCCAGAGAGATTGAACCCGCGAGACGCTCTGTACGGTGGGAGAACGAACGCCTATAAACTCTATCACAAAGTGACCGGTGATGAGAAAATAAAGTATCTGGACTTCACCAGTCTCTACCCGTATTGTCAGGCGAGGAAAAGCTACCCGATTGAACACCCCCAAATCATTTTCAAAGATTTTGAACCGATTGAAAATTATTACGGCCTTGTCAAAGCGACCGTGTACCCTCCCCGTAAATTACTGCACCCGGTTCTCCCCTACAGATGCCAAGGAAAACTCATGTTTCCCCTTTGTGCCGCGTGTGCTCACGACCAAAACCAGACCACGAGCTGCACCCATACGGACAAGGAAAGAGCGCTCTCCGGTTGTTGGGTCACTATCGAGCTTTTAAAAGCCATCGAGAAGGGTTATGTGGTAGCCAAGATAGACGAGGTTTGGCATTTTCCACAACAGTCTGACACGTTGTTCGCTGAATATGTAAAAACGTTCTTGTGTTTGAAACAGCAAGCGTCGGGCTACCCTTCGAATGTTGTCACGGATGCTGAGAAAGAGACGTACATTCGTGACTATTTTGAAAAAGAGGGGATTCAACTCGACCCTGAAAAGATCAAGTACAATGCCGCCCAGAGGGCAATCACAAAATTAATTCTGAATAGTTTGTGGGGGCGCTTCTCTTTAAGACAGAACTTGCCTCAAACGACTCTGGTGAGCGACCCTGAAGATTTCACCAGAATCGTTTTTGGCAATACCGACACATTGACGTATTTCTCATTCATCGCAGAAGACGTAGCTCTCGTCCAGCATAGACCGTCTAAAGAGGACGTTTGCAAGGCACGCGATGTGAATGTTTTTGTAGGGGCCTTTACTACCGCACACGCCCGACTGGAATTGTACGAATTGATGGATAGACTCGGCGACCGACTGTTATACTCTGACACAGACAGTGTCGTATTCGTGTCTAGGGAAGGGGACTGGGAGCCTCCGTTGGGGGATTATTTAGGGGATCTTACTAGCGAATTAGACGATGATGACCATATAACGGTCTTTTGCTCGAGCGGGCCTAAATCGTATGGTTTTGAAACTGTCAAAGGTAAATCGTGCATGAAGGCTAAGGGGATAACCCTGAATGCTAAAAATTCCCAAGCTATCTGTCTCGAATCCCTGATTGGTCTGGTTGACAGCTATGTGACGTCGCATGATAGATCCAAATACATCCTGGCTCAGACGGAAGACATTGTGAGGAATAAAAAGTCTCTCACACTGCACAACAAATCAGTCGTTAAAAGGTTTAAGGTGGTCTATAATAAACGTAGGCTTCTGTCTGATTTCACCACACTTCCTTATGGCTACTGATCAGATGATGCATAGAGGGGGTCAGGATGTTTCCGATTTCGATTTCAGACTTCAACACCCTTTCAGTTGTGTCGTGAGTGGGCCTTCCAACTCTGGAAAGTCATATTTTGTAAAACTTTTGTTGGAAAAAGGTTTGAATATCATTTCCATGAAAATTGAAAACATTGTTTGGTTGTATGATTGCTGGCAGACTTTGTATGATGATTTACTTCAATTGTATGACATTAAATTTGTGCAAGGAATACCCCAGACTCTGAATGATGATGATTTACTGCCTGTCACCAAAACAAACTTGCTCGTGGTGGATGATTTAATGGAGCAAGCTAGCGGTAACGTGGAACTTCAACGTGTTTTCACCCAATACTGTCACCACCGCAATCTCAGCTCTATCTATATAGTGCAAAATTTATTTGCCCAGGGTAAGTCCAGCCGAACCATAAGCTTAAACGCCAATTATATTATTCTGTTTAAAAATCCACGAGACGTCAATCAAGTGGCGATGCTAGGACGTCAAATGTACCCGGGAAATACAAAATACTTTATGGAGTGTTATCACGATGCTGTCGATCGGGCTTTCGGCTACCTAATGATAGACTATAAAGCGAAAACTCCGGAGCAGTACCGTCTCAGAACAGGATTACTTTCCGACCGTCAAGTGGTTTATATTCCGAAAAAAAGAAGAACGCTATAAATCAGCATGTCTGCCAGACTTTGTAAACATTTGCCTATGTTAAAACTGTTACATAAAGCCAGTCCTAAACAGAGACGTCTTATTTTACAATCGGCGTCCGACGAATTCATTTTAGCGCTGTGCGAAGTGGCTCTTAACATCCTCTACGGTACCATCCCGGTCAATAAGCAACAGTATCGAAAGTTGAAAAAGAGAAAAGCCGAAATCAAATTTATAGTCGATAAAAAAATTGGCATAACTGCTAAGAAACGAGTCTTTAACCAGAAGGGCGGATTCCTGTTGCCACTCCTAAGCGTCGCAGTGCCCTTTATTACAAGTTTAATAGCGAATCGATAGGATGGAGTATGCAGAGAAGATGTATTTAGTTCCGCGCCATCAACTGGATAAGATGAAGAGTGAAACCCCCCGCGAGAACATTCAACGGAGCGTAGAGAACGATTTGGATGACGCCATAAGAGATATTCTACGTCGCACAGACTTGAATCCGTACGAAAAAGCCAAACTTTACACCAATACCCTTACCAGGTTTTTGAACATCGTTAAACAAGGCGATCGTGAGAGTAGCGTTTTAACGCTTTCGTTACCTATTACTGATTCCGGTCATAAAGATGAAACCCAGGGGGGTGCTGCTGGTGCTATCGTTGAAGACAGCAGAGCTGTGGGGGAGGATATTGTCGATGAAGTTCTGAAGAATATCCCTTCGAGAAGCATGAAAAACAGCAGATACATATTAGACAAGATGTCTAAAGCTAAAGGTCTAAGCGCATGGAACGAATCGGGCGAGTTTGTGTTCAGGGGCAACACCGTACGAGGGTCACACATGGTAGATTTGTTAAAAAATGTTACGGCCCCTCAAAAGGTTAGGGATGATCGGAGACCTATAGGATGGACAGAGTTTCTACGGGCGTTTGCTGAATTAAACATCCCATTTTCTACAGTGCCGAATCAGCAGGTCAGACACAAAATTAACTCTCTAAAGCGTAAACCCGGCACCCCAAGCCCTCGCCGTGTTAGACCTTATAAAAAAACACAAAGATATACGCCTTACGCGGTTCCAGAGTCCAAAGACACTGTGTTTAAATCGCCGACTCTCAAACGAAAGCGATGGTTGGAATTTTAATGAACATTTCCATTCAATGTATACATTAAATAAAAGACGATAAACAAATATATAATGATTTAAAGCTTTTCATTTATACGTCAAACACGTCTGCACACAGTGAATGCATGATAACATTTTATCATTACAAACATGTGGTCTTAATCTCTTCACAAATAGGGACACCATTTTATCGTTTTTAATAGAATCATCAGTGTATAATTTCATCACATGGTTATAGTCGTAGCCTCTAGCTAGATGATACAGAAAAAACACGCAGTGCTGTCCGCAGGTATCCGATGAAAAATCCTGGACACGTCTGCCGGAATGTAACACATCAACATCGTTGGTTGTTAGAAAGTTATTGATGCTGATTGGAAAGCGGGGGCTGTCGGGTGGATTACCGAAGCTGTCGAAAAAACAAGACGGTCCATCCTGGGTTAAATAAACGGCGACCCAATGCTCTCCCGGCAGCTGTGCAGGGTGAGTGTTTATGATGGCCATCGACGGTAAGATCCTCAGCGTTTTTTTGGGAAGTTGATCGCATGGTAGCACCCCGAGAAAATGAATCCTGCACGTGATTTTATCCATGACAGCGGTGAGCTGTAGCGTATTCATCTCAGTAGTAATCGACTAGTACCTGTCTGCGATTAGACAGTTCTATAATCGAGTCAAATACCGAGTAAATTAATAAATTAACGGTATTCGGCAATGGGTGTCTGAATCGTGCTTCGAGTCTGATATTCCCGGACTTGATGAGCGATATGTGCTGACCGCAGTCTTCATCAGGCGTCAGGTTAAATGCGTAAAGTGTGTATCCGTTCAGGAAATCACCCCTGTCTATGGAGAGTGCTTGGTTTTTAAGATGTCTCCCCGTCGTCATCGCCAACTGATAAAATTCGCGTACAGCCGTACCGGCTTCAAAATTAGGTTGTAGAGGCTTTGCGGGGAATTGTTGTCCGTCGACGTAGACGGCTACGAACTCCAGATCGTAATGTTTGAATGCAAATGGATTTTTTTCGTAGGAACCCGTGAATGCGTCATTGTCGACCATAGCTATGACGATAGATTTTGGTAGGGTTCCTAAAAACAGATTTTCTTGATTTGACACACGCGTCCCCTCAGGTATGGAGAAATTTTTTAGAACCACCCTATCTATGGGATACTTGGCTGTTGTCGAGAGTAACGCCTGGGCATGTCCCAGTCTCACCGGCGGTGCTACAATGACTTTCTTGACAAATAGGGATGCTGACTCTATTTTTATTTTGTAAGCCACATCATCGCACCTCATCAGACAGAATTCATCTTTTGCTCTAATTAGGCGTATTTTGATGTCTACACCGTTTAACAAAAGTTTTTCTTGAAAGAATATATCGCTATGTATAGGGGCCATCAGTTCCACCACCTTGCTCTCGCTAGTGTACATCGATCTCTTCGTCAGCCCTGCGTTACGCCCAACTGGGTCGTTAGAATCCATATGACCAGAAGTGTCTTTGTAAAACAGTCCGGCGGAGAAAAGAGATTCCAACGAATCTTTACTATAGTTGATCAGACTCTCTATGATGCATCGATAAGGATAGGTGTTCGAACTCTGCGATATCAGACGATCGCCTAGGGTCACATCGACTTGTGAAAATATTGTAGCGCCGGGATAATTTATTAACGCAACTCTTGCTGGATGTACGATGTCGGTTCCATTAGGTCTTGTGATTTTCAGGCGTAGGTAGAGCATCGTGTTATTTAGATCTACATAATCATCGCCGTTGCCCGCAATAAAAAACTCTAATGGGGCGGTGTCCGATATGGCGGATAAAGGGGCTACTTCTAAATAACTGTTTTTCTCAATAACCGTCTGTGTCAGCGGGACTGTAAATAAGTCCAACTCGGACTTGATGCATTCTCCCGACATACGATGCAGTAGCGCCATGCTAGAATATGGTTTTTACGAATCTCTTGACGGATGATTTTCGACTAACAGACTTCTTACGCTTTCTGCGTATGACTGGTCGCTTCTTTGGTCCACTTGTTGTTTTCTTCTTCTTCTTACCGCATTGACCACGCCTCCTCACACCGGGTGGTTTAGACATCCTCTTACGGGCCATGACCATCAGCCCTGATCCGTCTTGACCATTAGCATTATTGCTATGGGCACGCGTCAATACGTTTGAGACGACGTCGGATACTATATTTTTAGCAGCGGATTTTAGATGGGGTTTCGCGATGCTAAATCCTCTTTTTAACAGAGGTATGGCCATCCTGAACAGACCTCTGAAAAGTCCACCCAGTCCAGCTCCGTACATAACCGACCCGCCGGAATAGCCTGGCAAACCCCCTCCGGCCTGATTTCGGTAATAGTCCACATAGTCGGCTGTATGGGGCTCTCTAGGGTTATAGTAATAACTCATTTTTAAAGAATAGAATGATTCGCTGGTTTAAAGTGTAGTTTTACGATGACTTTCCCGTAAGAAAATGGTATCTCGCGGTTTTGGTCGTCCTTCAACTCTATGGTAATGCTGGTGATGTGATCCTTGTTTATCGATACGTAATGGGGGGAGTCGTATCTAGCAGTGACTGTGTCATTGCTTTTACCGGATATATGTACGCATCTCAAAAGGGGAACGTAAGAATCGCCGACCGATTGATATTGGATGATGTCGGTGTAAACGTACAATGTGTAGAACCCACCGTTGATATCGGATTGATGAGGAGCATACGTAGTGACGCTCCTAGTAAAATCGGCTGCTTCATGGTAGTTTGAACGTCCAAGATTATCGTCCGGTATCATTCCTAAAATAGTAGCGAGTTTACCTTGGAAACTGACTGAAATGTTGGGTCTCGCGACCAGAAACACTTTGTTTTTTAATTCATCGTGATCCAACACTGCCAAGGGTGTGAGAACTTGATTTATCAAACGGATGATTGCACGAATGTTTGCGTAGTACCCCCCGCTTATTTGTAATTTCCTCGATACAAAAAACCCTGATAAGTCTTTTTTAAAAGGCCCGCTGTCTGTAGGGGAGGCGTTATTCGTAGGTCCTGGGGCTGTGTGTAGGACGAAATAACCGTCTTCATCATTAAAGTTATACCAGCTTCTAGGATATTCGATTTCGGCTAGTCCCACCTCCCATTGTCCTTTCAATTCTATAGCTTTTGCTATCCTGGTTGTGTAGGCGGATATACGATTTCCGGGGTAAACTGTCGAAGATGCATTGCACGGTAGCGTGACGTAGAAACCTTGATCGTCCATGGTAATCCTTCACTCGTATGATCTCATCCGTTACACGCAGGCTTGTTTTAAGGAGATTGTAAGTCCACCAGAGTTTTTTTATCTATATAACTATTGAATTTTGAAGGCCAGCCTACCCATTTCACTAAAACAAGCGTAGATTTTCCCTGTTTTTTCTGACCTAAAATCTTTTCCACCTTAAAAGATTTGTTTTTACTCACAATTATTTTTTGCATCTCTTTTTCATAAAAAACTCCCTCGATGACATCGCCGTCGTAATCTGTGAGTCTGTAGACAGGTGGTTTGCGCGGAATGCGATCGGATACGGTGAAAAATTCTTCCGTGTAGTTCTGCTCATAACCTTTGGCGAATGGGCCTCTCACTTTAGAAATCCTGACAATGTCGCCGACTTTGAAATTAAATGTGGGTCTCTCGGTCTTCTTTATACCCCCGTACAAGTTTTGAAACACTTGACCCTCATTTAGTTTGTTGACGTCCACGGGTCTCATTTTAATACTTCGGTGATAACTGACGTTGTACCCCTGCATAATGTCTTGTAAAACATCTATGTATCGTCGTGAATTTGTAGCCGTTAAAAATCTCCACATTCGACTTTTTAACGTTCTATTAAATCGTTCCACAACGCTGGCTTTCAAACCGCTAGCGGTAGCGAAATGATTAATATCGTGCTTTTTCATTACATCTTGAAATTGTTTGTTAAAAAATTCCTTTCCCTGATCCGTCTGCAATTTCTGTGGCACACGTCCCTCTTCGAGTATAGACTCGAACGCTCTAGTAACCTCTACGCCACTCTTATTCTTCAACACGCGAACCCACGAATATTTACTAAACACATCTATACAGGTCAGCAGATATTTATTATCGTCATTGTCCTGGGCATACGGGACCATGTCGACTAGATCGGCCTGAAACTGCGTATCGACCCCGTACACAACTACTCTATTTCGTTTGTATTTTATAGGGGCTGTTTTGTGTAAAGTGTAAGCATCCTCACCAGACAGCCATTCTGAAACCTTTTTATCGCTTAGATGGACCCCGCTATCTCTTAAGATGGCTTCTTTTAATCGTTTTTTACCCCCTAAAGAACCGGGGTTGGAGGGTGTATAATAAGCCTTTTTCATGAGCTCCGTCATGCTGTCGTTTCGATCGCTGTAAAAGAATAACTCATACATGCAGTTTGAATCAATCTTTTATTAAAAAAAAAGTTACAGGATACACAATTTAAGTAAATGGCAATAATATAATACATGATACTAGACATGGCTATTATAATAATAATAATAATAATAATAAAAATCAAATAGAAGGTAAATAGAATAATATTAGTACTACAAAATCTAAGTAAAATTGAATATAACGAGGTTAGTACAAAATGCATATAATAAAATATATAATAATTGGATATAACGACGTTACATGCATAGTCTAAGTATAATGGAGGGTGATAAAAGCAGGATAGTCATAATGATGTCACTGATAGTCGAGCCAGAAAAGAAAATCGCGACAGGCCAACATGTGTTTGTCTAGGATGTAGTCGATATACATTACAACAATTTTGTCGATGGTGGTACTGATTTCGTCAATTTTAATACCATCATCGTCATCATCCGGGTCGTATTGTTCTGACCTCAAGGTTAGCATGGTACAGACATCTGCCACATACGTACAAGTACAGAGCATGTCGATGACCGAGAGCTGGGATTGTGATTCACACATCATATCCAAAATCTGTTTTATCATCACATCGGGTTTTTCGATACCATGAATGCATTTGCCCACCAAATCATCCCAGGAATTAGCCAGTCCTCTTATATTCACCATTTGTTTCTTGAAATTCGCTTCACGTGTAGTGTCTTCCATAAATGGATGACCATCGCGCGATGCATCTGTAATAATCTTATTCACCAGTTTGGTCATCTGTCGGTTGTAATGTCTTTTAAACATGAATTCCATAGTGTTCTTTACGGTGCAGGCAGCTCCCATACCGCTGGCGTCTTGATCAGTCTCCATTCACGATCGCGAGACCTTCCCAGAGATCGACGACGTCGTGAACTACTTCGTCGCAGGGTTTCTCCAGAAGTCCAACTCTGATTTCTTCAAGCTTAACACCAATGAATGGCTCGTCTTTTAATTCGTGCAGAATAGTCCCGACTGTTCCTTGAATCCGTTGAGGGTCAGATTTTAACCCACAGCGTTTTAGCAGGATAGCGATGATGACATGAAAATAGGGTCTAAACAGTTTGGTTGAAAGTTCATCAAAATGCGTGTCCAAGTAGTAGTTAGGAGGGTCAAACAGACAGGAATGCTGCAGCTGGCTGGGGTGATCAATCTCACACCCCTCGCACTCGTTCTTCAGCTTCGTTCCGATGAGATGTTGGAGCAAAACCGCAGTCGCAGCTTTTATGAGTTTGAACCCCAACACATTGAAACATCCGTCTGTGACGTCGAAGGTTTGATTAGCACGTGGCAGGGGTCGGTCGATTTTAGATCTGTCGTACGATTGCTGATCGTTATGGAGCTTGAAAATTTTGAATGTCTCCAAATCCTGGTCTTTGTCGCGCTCGATACAGTTACCCGGACCGATGTCGTTTTGCGTGTTCAATGGTTCAGGGTTGATAATGTTAGCCGGACCCCAATCGTTTTCAATGCACGTTTCAAAGCCTATGCGACGTTTGATAGTTTTAGTCGAACCCCAGTCTTTGTGGTGGTCCGGCGGGTCACAGGCGTTGTCGTTGGGAGGGTCAAGAATGCTGCCGAAAGAAATTCCGCAGCTGCATACATGGTCGGCTTCTGAACCCCTATCTTCACCCATGGTTTATAAATGATGCATAGAGGGTTTGGGTCCCTGAATTTATGGTCGTTGTAGTAAAGGGGTGGAGACGCCGATTTATAAACGACGCTTGGGAGGGTCTCCCCGTCGAGGTTTATGATGGCTGTAGCGAATGGTGGAGGACGGTAGACAGTCTATACCGCTGCGCACGCATCTCTCAGGGTGGAACAACTGTACTTTAATCTTGTTGTATCCGTCATGCATGTCACACCATTTGAACATTTTGTTGATGATTGAAAAAACACCATTCAGCAGATTCAGATCACACCACTTGAACAAAAATTGCATTTCATACAGGTCATGATGATCCTTGGGCAGGACACTTCCTGATCGGGTGTTGGTGAGCTTAGTCTTGTCTTTACAGCTGAATATGTATACAGAATCATTCGGCGGCTTGTTAGTATGGTCGCCTACCACACGGTATTGGACATTCGGGGTCTCCCCGACCCACTCCGCCACATACAAAGGCTCTTCCCCAGCGTCATTCAGATCCTTCCAGACAAATTTGTAAAATAGACCCCAGTCTTTTTCAGGAAATGTCACACATGGATCTTCCCCAGCCTGAAACTCGCCGACGCCGTCAGTGGTGTAGAGCATAACCACGCGTGTTGGTTTGTGAAATTTATACCCGAATACACGATTACTACACATCATAAATTCGGCTTCAGTCCATTCCGAAACTTCATGGAGAAAATTTGTCAAACGAACATGACCATAAGGTTTTCTCGGAGCCATAGTCAGACTTTCCATCATCCTGCTGGTCAGCCCCGTCTCGGGGGGTTGTGGGGAGGCTAAACCGTCCATGCTCATGTAGCTCATGGTTCTGTTGGTTGTAGAACACACTGACCCCATTTATATATAGAGCGGCCCTATGGAATGCCGGTGGTACATGTTCTATAACAACCGCCTCAAACTTTCTACCATAAAAAAAAAAAAAAAAACGCACAATGCTTATGCCAAAACAGTTGATTGATCAGATAGCTCAACACCACAACCCTTATCAATAGAGGCCAGAGCAGAGGTAGGGGGAGCGTCTGTGACACTGACTTTTTTCCTCTCACATTACCCACATCACATTGAAACCACTATGGCCTCTGGAATGCCAAAACAGTTGATTGATCAGATAGCTCAACACCACAACCCTTATCAATAGAGGCCAGATGGTCAAAACATTTCATTGATCGGATAGGCGGGGTCAACTGCTTGACCCTTAACAATAGACGCCGGATGCACAATCTCTCAAAACACATCGATTGGATGGGTGGGGTCAATAGGTCAATCCTTATCTATAGATAACGGATGCACACCAGGAAAAGGGCGGGACCGGAAAAGGTCAAAGGTCAACCGGAAGTCATCAATCATTTTGACACATGGTGTCCGGTAATAACTACTAACCGAGACAGAGTTGACATTGGATGTAACTCGAACGTCTACCCAATTGGACCAGGCCTGGATGAGTTAGATGAGTTCTAATGGAGTTTTTGGGGAAAGGGTAAAAAGGACTGGGGGTATCTATTACTTTTGTTTTAAGGTTTTTGACTTTGTTTTTGATAGAGAGGGAGTTAGCCAAAACTCTGTCTTTCTTTTTGGGGAAAACATAGAAAGCTTATTAGAACACACATGGGTAGAGTAGGCAGTTAGTAAGATGGGCAGTTATGCATTTATTTTAAGGGCCCCCGTCCTGTATAATCTATACATATAATCTATACTTATACTCTCTACTTATAATGCTGTTGGAGTATATAATCACACTACTGTCACGAAATTTTTAAATGTAAGAGTGAAGGGAAATAGAAGGTTTAAAGCAGATCATTACCCGTGATATGAGGTGATGTAATTGAGTATGGGAAAAATATGGAAATGTTTATATTATTCTTAAATCACTTTATTCACCTTTTAACATTTATGAAAATATATATGCATGTTACAGTAATAAACATAGAAACTCTGACATTATGTGCATTCAGACTACTGGAACTATTGTATATAAGATGTAAAAGAGAAATTATTTGCAAGCGCGGTCATCTACTGTTGTTTCAACAAAGGGTAGACTCAACTGGTGGTTTAAAAACCCGCTGTCTGCTCCAACACCAGATAGTGCCCTAGGCACTGCCAGGGCACCTCTGGCAACGATGGAGCAACCCAGATAGCGCCACAGGCCGCCGGAAGCGCCTGCATGGTTCCTCTGGCATCGTGGGACAATGGTGGCCTCAAGACTACATACTGTATGGTGTATACACTGAATGTCTGAAGCTGATGTGTCCATATTAAGGGTGATGGTTTGACAGGAAGGTGAGATCTTTTACTCCACTCCAGACACATGGGGGTGGAGATGTTTGGTCTCATTCTTCCTCCAGGGTGTACCTCTGTGATAAATTGATAGAATGAATGGATGGTCTAAATTGATCATATTGATTGGATAAGAAAGAGGCCTGCTCATGGAGATACATTCTGGAAAAATTGAAGGTGGGACTAGAATTAGTCCCAAAGGGGGGATGTGTTGGAGAATCCTACCCCTCCTCTATCTGATGCTGATGCTTGAGTCTGAATGCTGTAATGCCCAAATAAAAGTAGGCCATAGGGCAATGAAGAGATGGAAAGTACCTAGAAACCCATGTAATACCTAGATGACGTTGGTGCAAGGTACAGAAAGATACTAAAAAACTATACATGTGATGTTCCGCCACCAATAGAACTAAGGCCTCCGAGCATGTGATCTTAACTGTGGCGTGGTACTGAGGAGGAGCAAGGTGTAAGAGATAACGGTACAAGCACTGGTTGGACACTGGCGATAAGAAATATGTATAAAATCTGTGTGCTGACCACTGTAAGATCAGACGACTCAGCTGAACATCTAACTTTGTTGAATTGCTCAATAAAGTTCTTCTTCTGAAACCTGGAACTCCGACTTTTATAATTCTTTGAGGACCAACTCCTACAAGATTTTGAAGATTGCAGACCAGAACCAGAAACCATATTTTATCCACAACACTAGTAATGAATTGAATTTGAGATTATAATTAATAAATTACTTTGTTATAGTTAACTTTGCAAGCAAACACAGGCGCGTCCGTTACATTGGCATGGTTGAGAAAGTTGAGGATGATGAAATACTTGCAAAATTTTTCAGAAGAATCCAGGGAAACACGAAAGAGCCCACGTTTGCTATAAAGGAAAATTCTGTGGTACATGTTCCTAAAGGTGATGTGGTGAAGAAGCTGCCTCAACCTAAAAGGCCTGGAGGAACCACACGGAGAGAGCAACTCCTCATCTTTCCCTGTAATCTTTAGGCCTAGTTGTAGAGAATGACAGTAGGCTGATGTTCTAATCCAGGTTGGTCCAGTCCTGTGTTCTGAGTCCCAGGCTGTTCTAGCTGGTTCTGATTGTCCTTTTGCTCTGACCCCCAGACACTAGCTGGCTCTAATTGCGCTTTTCCACTGCGGGGTACAGGTTTGTTCGGCTCGGTACGGTTCGACTCAGCACGGAACGGTTCGGCTCGCTTCACTTTTCCACTGCGTGGTACGACTCAACTCAGTATGGCACGGTTCGGTTCGGTTCGCTTTAGCTTGGTTGCTTTTCCACTGCAGTTAGTACCGCTTCAAAGTGGGTGGGACTGATCGTTATAGTGGCGCCGCCTCTACTGCCATGACATCATCGTAAATGCTCCACATTTCAAACGCACAACACACTGACCACGATTCAGCCATTTCTTTTCTGACCAATCAGTGATCTGCAGTGCTTTCACGTCACATTAGTTTCGGTACGGTACGATTGGAACCTCAACAGACCAGGTTTAAAGCGTGCCGTACCGAACCGAGCCGTACCGTACCATGCAGTGGAAAAGCTCCATATGGGTCCTGTGTTCTGACCCCAAGACTGTGTTCTAATCTAACTGGTTCTATCTGTCATTTGAATGTTAATTAAAACATTTTTAATTATATTATGTTGTATTTGATTTTGTTCAGTTACTTTCAAGTGTTTAGAAAAAAAAAGTGCTTAATTGACCAATCCCCATGATTCTGTTACTAGTCCAACATTAGTTCTGGAATGTGTGGTTGTCAAGCTAGCTGTCAGGATTCTAACTGTTACAACATGTGTTGTTATGGTAGTTTCAGAGTGGAAAAAGTAAGTGGATCAGTTTACCCCCAGCTGGTTCACTTTACCCCCTTGATTTCTCTGGTCAGTCTCAGTTTACCCTAAGCTGGGGTAAAGTGAGACACAAGACCACTTTAATCATATTTTCACTGCCCTTCGTCCTGAATACATTCTGATAATTTCCATTGCTAGGAAACATCCTGAATTAAAGCAACACCATGGAACTTTTCCTCTGCGATCGCCCTACAGGTTGGTAGCGGAATTGTCAATTACCGATGTCATAGAATAATTTAGCCTACCGCACTTTACTCGCACGCACGCTCGTTGTTTATCCAGCACTGGCTTTGGAATGCACGATGTCCACATACAAGGTAGAGTATGTTGCATGATTTCATGAAAGTATGATGTATTGCGACATCATAAACGAAGAAAACCAACCAAAAAAAATATTTTTTGACTATTGTAACGCTTGACGTAAAGCAAGTCAAATTTGTAGTTTTCATATGTCTCATTAGAACTACAGAAACGCGACCCGATCTGGCAATCTTACATAGCGTGGTTATAGCAGATATAGGAGATATAGGACCACAAAGCGGAGGCTTAAGTGCCTTTCACACTGTTACGACTTGATGAACCACTGAAACAATTTTGAAGACATTAATTTCAGGTTAACAATCTTCCTTAGTGTTGCTTTAATGGGAAATGTGTAAATTTTACTGATATATCATTTTCGCTCGCTTAGAGGGGACCAAATGTAAAAAAGTAGTAGTAGTAGTAGTAGTAGCCTTTATTGTCACTTAGTCACAAGTACCAGTGAAATTTTGAAATCAACCTGTCCATACAGACATGACAAGGGGGTAGACAGGACAGGAAGACAGAGCATTGAGGAAGAAAATACAGCATAACATGAAAGGTGAGGAGAAAAAAAGGGCAACCCCCAGACTATGCTCCTGTGAGGAGTAGTTTGGGAACTGTGGCGAACAGGACGGCCGAGGGACGTGAGAGAATGGCGCGAGGCCGGTGGTGCGTTTGCTAATGAGCAACACCTGTGAAGCACACCGGTCTCGCATCTCTCACGGAGGAGCGGAAGCATAAAGGAGGAGCAACGACGTTGATGATCGAGAGAGGAACAGGCCTGTGTTTTAGTTGTTTTGTTTTTGTATTTTATTTTAGCCAGCAGTCGTCCGCGAGGGGCTGCTGGCAGTTCCTTATGTTTATTTTCGGTAGCCAGCAGTCGTCCGCGAGGGGCTGCTGGTGGTATTTCGTTTGTTTGTTTTATTTAAATAAATTATATTTTGCTTGTTCGCCGGTTCCCGCCTCCTTCTTCCCTGAACATTGCTACACTGGTGCCGAAACCCGGGAAGAGGGAGGAACGCGCTGTCAGAGAGTCCTCGCCGATGTGGGGAATCCGCGGTGCCATCGAGCATGGTGCGCGAGTCGCCGCCGCTCGCCGTGGGTCGGAGCCTGCTGCCATCCGCCGAGCGAGGGGAGGAGCAGGGAGCGGGGGACTCGCGGCCACGGACGCTCGAGGCGGTGCGCTGGAGTGAGTTGCCGGTGGGACGGTCGAGCTCGCTGCCGGCCGCCTGGGTGTTGGAGGGGCGGCTGCCATCCGGGAGGGAGAGGAGGAGTCGCCGCCGCTCGCCGTGGGCCGGAGCCTGCTGCCGTCCACCAGTGAAGGGGAGGAGCAGGGAGCGGGGGACTCCTGCCGTCTGCCCAAGGCACCCGAGGAGCCGTCGCCGTCCACCGGGCGGCGGAGGAGCGTCGAGCCGTCCACCGAGGGCTACCCAGCGTCACCGCCAGGCACCGCGGAGGAGAGCGCACAGTTGGTGGGGGACCAGATGGCAGCGCGTTGTGGGAACCGGACCAATTTTTTTTTTCCTCTCTCCCCTCTCTCGATCTGTCGCTCCTCATGCTTCCGTCTCCGTTTCCCTCGGGTTGTCTGTCCATACTCCCCAGGGATCGCCGCCGCCGGGGGGGGAGTAGGCACAGGCTCGTGGGTACCCCCCGGCCTGTGAGGGGCGATGGGGGTATGTGGCGAACAGGACGGCCGAGGGACGTGAGAGAACGGCGCGAGGCCGGTGGTGCGATTGCTAATGAGCAACACCTGTGAAGCACACCGGTCTCGCATCTCTCACGGAGGAGCGGAAGCATAAAGAAGGAGCGACGACGTTGATGATCGAGAGAGGAACAGGCCTGTGTTTTAGTTGTTTTGTTTTTGTATTTTATTTTAGCCAGCAGTCGTCCGCGAAGGGCTGCTGGCAGTTCCTTATGTTTATTTTCGGTAGCCAGCAGTCGTCCGCGAGGGGCTGCTGGTGGTATTTCGTTTGTTTGTTTTATTTAAATAAATTATATTTTGCTTGTTCGCCGGTTCCCGCCTCCTTCTTCCCTGAACATTGCTACAGGAACAGTAAAAAAAAAACACCTAAGCAACATTAGCACATAATCAGTACACTCTACAACATGAAAACACAAGACTTGCAACAGGGAGTGGGGGATGGAGGTAGTCCAGCACAGGCAGGCAGCCATCCGGTCCTGCAGCCATTCTCAGCACTGGTCACAGACCCGCCTGTCAGACTGGTGGTACAAAGTGTTGAAGGCGAGGGATGGGGGGTGGGTAGGTGATTGCATATCTGTATATATGTAAGAGTTTGTGTATGTGTAGGCCTTGAGAGTCGCTACGCCTGGCATCATAATCTAGGTGAGTTGAGTTGTTGACAGAGTCAACAATCAGCAGGTGTCTGTGGGGAGTGGGGGCAGGAACGCAAGAGCGTCTCACTGCAGTGCTCTTCTGGGGGAGTTGTTGTTCCAACAGCAGCCTTGGCCAAGGCCAGTGCTGGATGAGGGGGGCCGAAAGCAGATAAGATTGGGATCGTTTGGTCTTGGGACGAGTAGCCGCATTCCGATTTACATGGATCGTTTCCATTTTGGTCTCCGAAACGATCCATTTGCCTTTGCAAAGCTGTGAGCTTCTCCATGATGTTATCCATATAGTTGTTCATAGTCACAGTCTGAGTGCTGACAGTTTGGCTTGTTCAGTTGGGGATATTCAAAATAATTAGCCAAGCATTAATACCATTGATCAGCCCTACCAAACGTGGATGTTTTTTCACTAAGAAACAAACATTATGTTATTTGATTGATATTGTGAAGCTGCTTTGATGCAATTTATATTGTGAAAAGCGCTATATAAATACACTTGACTTGACTTGACTTGACAGGTCTGCCCACTGCTTCAATCATGACGGGCAGCCTTGTGGAGCTTTGAACAGCTGTCGCCGACTTCTTAATTTCTCGATAAACAAGGGCAATGCCTGATCCAATCAGCAGAAAACCTGTTATCATGGTTCCGAATAGGTAGATATGTTCAATGTCCTCCACGGAAAGAGCCGCCAGACACACAACCCGCCACCTCCATCGTGTAGCCAGCTGCGAACGTTCGGGCAGGGCAGTCAGGTTCCCCCGAACCCAAGCTTCTCGTCGAGAAGATGGTGTCAATTGATGTCTCACTTTACCCCACTCTCCCCTAGTATGTTAATTGAGTTTCTTTGTGTGTGCTGCACTCATTTGTTTCCATAACTCCTCGAGAGGCTGTGTGACCTTTATGTCATTTTAAAGTCGATGAGAATTTCCAAAAGCCTGGACCAAATATTAAAAGCATTGAAAAATGTGCTAAGCCTGTGGGCAATATACAGGACTACAGTGTTTAAAATGAAGCTGATTGATGGGGAAAGTCTGCAAAGACTTGGAAATGCCCAATACATCAGCGAATCAGCTAAAAATTCGTAAAGCTAATGCAAATCTTCCCTCCTGTAAATAATGCCATTAAAGTTAAGAGTTTCTAAACACTAAGATGTATAATAAAGTGTTTATGTATATACTTTTTAAAAATGTAAAATAGCACTATATTACTCATATTTTTACCAGTAAACTTCATGGATCAAGAGCAGCTCAAAAGTGAGTTATGATGATGAGGCTGAGGAGAGGGCTTGTGGAGAGCACAATTCCTCCTCGGTTATTTATCTGTCAGTTCATCCAGAAGGTTTTGATATGCTAATTCAACTGTGCCATATTGTCTACGATGTGAAAAAATACAAATTATTGTTAGGATGCACTGCACAATAATCCAGGTAGTGTGCATGATGTAGCTTGTGACCCACATCTGTTTATTAGTACAAACCTTCATATCTATATTTTTTTCAATAAAAATTGACATTAAAATAATTTTTGTGTTACAAGATAATGATAAGGAGGCAGAAGATATATTCTTCAGATGTAGTTTGCCACCGGGGCCATGTTTCTTTTTATTGACCAAAACACAAAAGAATGACAAGAGCTGAGGAAGCATCAGAAAGGAAGATGTTTTTAAGGATTACAGTAGGAAAACGTGAGGGGAATAAGGTCAGTTTACCCATACTGCAGTTTTGGTTTCAAATGACAGTGTGAAAACCCTGCAGTTACAAAAAAAACACCCATATTCAACTGTATAGGCTACTTTATTTGAAGTGCCAATAAAAGAGCTTCTGAAAAACATCTCATGGCCCCAAAAACAAGTGAAAAGAGCTCAAATTAACTTCTCCAAGTACTAATTGATGAGATTCAGAAGAAGGGCTTAGACAATAAATCCTGCAGAGGGCCATGATGCATGTATTATATAAAGGCATAATGCTGTGGTCAAAGAAAACGCTGACATTGTTTTACAACAGGTGCAAGGAGGACATTTCTGGATGCAACCGGAAGTATATTTAAAAAATGAAGCTCCACAAGCCCACTATACAATGTGTATATGGATTAGTTGTGCATCTCCTCTTCCAGTACTGAACTTGACCACACCACAGCATCTGTCATGTACTTCTCACAGGCTTTTCAAACTGACATGATGAAGCTAAATGGCAGACAAACGGCCAATTGTGATAGTTTGTGATGCTCCCTTGTGCTTCTAAAATTCCCATTATTCTACATTCTGCAGAAGTACGTTGAAGTCATCACTGGTCAATACCAGGCAGAAAAGTTTGATCTTCTTATCCTTTATAGATGCTCATTCCTCGCAAAGACACATGGAAATAACAGAGGCAATCACTCTTCATTTAGCCAAGGATATGTGTCCAATAAACACTGTAAGCAATGAGGGGTTTAAAAAAATGATTGTCACACTTGACAAAAGATTTAACATCCCCTCGCTCAACTATTTTTCTAAAGTTGCAGTATGCGAAATGCCGACTGGAAATGGAAAGAGAAATCCGAAGTGTTGAATATTTTGCTGCCACAACCGACTTGTGTTCAAGTAGAACTGTGGAGCCGTATCTGAGCTTGACTGTTCATATTATCGACAGCGAGTTTGAAATAAAAAGCAAGCTTTTGCAAACTTCATTTTTCCCACAAGACCATACAGCGTAATCTATAGCAACGGCCCTGTTAAGGACGTGACCAGTGAAGGATAAAAGAACACAGAGGCAGCAGACTACTGCAAGCGTTTCGGGGTTTATTCCACAGAATGGGGTTACAACTGTAAAGCAAATGCTAACCCAATTGAGGTAAACCAAACAAATCAAGGAATAAAATAAACAAAAAAAAAGTCACTGCAATTGCCTCTCAAACATTTACAGAGGTCTAAGGTCTACAGGACCTGTTCTCTCACAGAACACTACCTCCTCATACAGAAACCATTAACACATTTATACATTGGTGTCCAGCACCAATTAACACATAAAGGGGAATAGACAGACATATAATGGCCATTACACACAATAAACGAATATGAAAACATCAAATATACATAAACAAACACTTCAAATAATACTATCAAATAACTTCACTTACTAAATTTACTTCTTATAAATAAACAAAGTAAAAGGAAGCGAAATGGTCCTTGGAGTTCCCACCGGAGCAGAAACGGAATGGTTGTGGCCCGATCATTGGCCAGAACCATATATATACGTCCGATGTTTCCACCCGAACCCCCTTTGACGGTGCACCAGCTAACGGGACTCAGACGTAACAAACAAACAAAAGGAACGGTAAGAATAAACTCAAACTAAACGTTAAAGAGTGTGCGCACTTAAAAAATTTAAATAAAGTTTATTAAACCAAAATAATGTTGTTGTGTATTCTTTACTGTAAACAAATTCCATTTAATAAAAAGACTCAAACTGACCTGACCCAGTCTCACCAACATCCGCCACACACTCCCCCACTTCTGGTTTCACACCGGCAGGCGAGAAAGGAAATCAGCCAGCACGTTATCTCGACCAGGGACATGCTGGATGGAGAATCGATAGGGCTGGATCGACAGGTACCAGCGTGTAATTCTGGCGTTTGAATCCTTCATACGGTTCATCCATTGTAGAGCTTTATGGTCTGTCTCAAGCACAAACTCCCGCCCAAGCAAATAATACCTAAGGGTATCAAGGGCCCATTTTACTCCCAAACATTCCTTTTCCACAGTGGAGTACCGAAACCTCCCTGGGGAACTGATGTAGGCCACAGGGTGTCGATCTTCTTGCGTCCCCTGGAGACGAACCGCTCCAACTCCAACATCTGAGGCATCAGTTTGCAGTATAAAGGGTTTATCAAAATTTGGACAACATAAGACCGGCCCCTGACACAGAGCATTCTTAAGATCCTGAAAAGCCTGCTCCGCCTCCTCAGTCCACCGAATCTGGTTCAGACAGTTGTTCCATGTTAAATCCGTAAGGACAGCTGCTCTCACAGAAAAGTTGGGTACAAACCTCCTGTACCAATTTGCCATTCCAAGAAAGGATCTTACCTGAGACTTCGTCTGTGGTACAGGGCAATTCTTTATTGCCTGGATTCTTTGTACTTGAGGTTTAATCATTCATTTCATCATGTCTGATTACATACCCCAAGTACTCAGTTTCTGTCTTCGCCATGGAACAATTAGAAGTATTAACGGTGAGCCCAGCCGATCTGATGTGGTTAACAACAACTTCCAGATGTTGCAGATGCTCTGCCCAAGTCGAACTGTAAATGACAATGTCATCTAAGTAAGCAGATGTAAAGTAAGTCAAATTCGAAAGTACCTGATCGATGAGCCGTTGGAAGGTTGCAGCAACTCCATGAAGGCCAAAGGGCATCTTACAGAAATGATAAAGGCCCCAAGGGGTCCGGAATGCTGTCAGCTCCCGGGACCTTGCACTCAATGGGACCTGCCAATAACCTTTAGCCAAATCAATAGTGGTCCAAACGGTCAATGAGGTCCTCAATCCTGGGAGCCAGATACGAATCAAACTTTGACAGAGTTAAGAAATCTGAAATCGATGCAAAACCGTAGGCTGCCATCTTTTTTGGGCACCAAAACAACTGGACTGCACCATTCACTTTTTGATGGCTCCACAATCTTCATTGCTAACATTTCATCCAACTCCACACACAAAGCTTTCAGGAGCCGCTCAGGTATTCTATAGCTCATGCGTTTTGGGCAAGCTCCTTCTCTGAGTACTATGTCATGCTCAACCAAGTTGGTATGTCCTGGTCTTTTCTGAAAAACTTGGTGATCACACAACCTCTGAATTTCAAGTTGTTGACTTTGAGACAAGTGACTCAGTGATAGACTAGAAGGTGCTGAAACTGGTAAATACTGGGACTCTACCTCTTCCTCATCCTCTACCTTCTGAATCATGAATGTCCCTGCATCCCTTGATCTGGAAAACCACTCTTTGAGAGCAAGTTAACATGCAAAGTCCATTTCGAACGTTTCTGACCCGGAGTGGCAACTTCATATGTAACCGGCCCCAGCTTCCTCAGTACTTCAAAAGGACCCTGCCATTTGGCAGTCAACTTACCCGCATCAGTGGACAACATCACCAATACCTGAGTACCGGGCTCAAAGTTTCTCGTCCTGGCTTTCTGCTCATACCAGGTCTTTTGCAGTTTTTGTGCTTCGACCATATGCTCTTGAGCCAATGTACCCATGGCTTCCAACGCATCTTCCCTCCCGTATAGTAATTCAAACGGGGAAAATCCAGTCGAGGCCTGGGGAACTTCTCTGTAGGCAAAAAGCAGATATGGGAGCCACTGATCCCAATCATCACTTTTGTCCACCAAAAATTTACGAAGCATCTGTTTCAGAGTTTGATCGAAGCATTCTGTTAACCCGTCAGTTTGTGGGTGATAAGGGGTGGTTCTTACTCCCTTTATCACCAACAGTTTATACACTTGTTTTAATAGCTCTGACACAAAGTTAGAATCCCTGATCTGTGACTATAATTTTAAGAAAACCTACTCTAGAGAACAATTGTATAAGGGAGGAAGCTACCGCTCTAGCCTTAATGGATTTAAGGGGAAAAACCTCTGGATACTTTGTGGCATAGTCCGTAATGACCAACATATAATGGTTTCCTGCCTTGGTCTTCTCTAACGGCCCAACAATATCCATATCTAGCTTATCAAAAGGTACCCCAATAATGGGAAGAGGCCTAAGAGGTGCCCTAGGAGGGACCCGTAGAGAAGTCTGTTGACACTGTGGACAAGTTTTACAGTACGTGGCTATGTCCTTCCTCATACCTGGCCAATAAAAGTGACGAATGATTCGTGCTGTTGTCTTATGCCTACCTAAATGACCCGCCCAGGGTACCGAATGACCTAAAGAAAGGACTACTTCTCTACCCTCTCTGGGGACTACCAACTGCGGCTCAGGACTCCGTTTGCGAAACAAGACCCCATTATGGAGGCAAAAGACTCCCTGACTTCCTTCCACCTCTGGCTGGCCTGCTAGTGATCTCTCCTCCACCCACTTATACAATGGCCCGACTACATTGTCATTTTTCTGCAATCCTACTATGTCTCGAGGTATTTTAACCCAATGTGTTCTCAGGGACAGATTCCCCTTCACTCACCATCCCATGTCGAAACTTTTCACGCTTCCTCTGACTCCTGGACTTCTGCATCTTTCCTGGCTCTGCTTCAAGTTCTGCCTCAAAAAAAGGTAAAGCTCCTAGTAATCCTACCTCCTCTTCACCACTCTAGG
The DNA here is from genome assembly GCA_030578275.1 of Meda fulgida. Lineage (NCBI taxonomy): Eukaryota > Metazoa > Chordata > Actinopteri > Cypriniformes > Leuciscidae > Meda > Meda fulgida. Next base: position 2,554,557 of record CM060618.1, read on the forward strand.
CTATGGCCCGGGTTATAGCTGCATTACAACTCTGCAAAGGAAGGAGATCAAACAAAACAGGCAGATATTGACCCAGCACCATAGGGTATGGCAACTCATGTGAAAGGCCTACTTCCAACAGGAAAGATTGTCCATGCACCTGTAGCAATAATCAGATGATCAGCGCAATCATGTGGTTTTAATCAACTAAGTCTCCAATTAAGTAAACACTCCTGTTTCTTTCACAATCTGAAGAATGGAGATGTCATGAGACTTTTTAAGTTACTGATTCACACACAAGCAAATGGTGATGGGACTTAATTAAATGACCGATGCCAGAAGTGCCCCCGCGGCGTTTTTCGCTGATAAGTAATCACAGGGTCCTCTGTCTTACCACATGTGACCCAACAGGAGCGCCTCTCTGGCCGGAGATCCCGTGGTGTCCCCTCTTCAGGACACCTCACAAACACAGACAACCTTGTGTGATGAACCACACTGGTCATTGTAACCAGACTTAAAACTCATCAATTCAAAGAATACGCACACACATATCATTGCCCGGGAGGGGGGTGAGCAAAAGTTCACCACATCTTCACCAACGAATGACCCAGCCACGTTCACAGTACACACACACACACACACACAAGGACTTTTTCTCCAATCTCCTCAATTGAGAGACTTGTACTATGATATATATGATATGTTTTTATGTTTGCCCATGTTCCATTGGGGTTAGATGTGATCGTATTATAATCTTCTAAATGAACAGAGGTGCTTTTAGATGCATTTTTAATGTAACTGTTTTCCTATAATGTTTGTATGTCGTTCTTCACACCTTTAGAATCCTCTTGATCTGTCCAAACCATATATATATAGGTGCAAACCGTAAAATGTATGTTACTATGTTTTATCATCTCTGGAGTAAAATTGAACGCATTTTTACATCATGGTCATGAAACATGCAAAGTCGATCTCGAGGGAACAAAGGAACACTTATCCGCACACTTTCCTCCCAGCTGATTGGTGCATTCACGCCAGAGGAGGCGTAAACAGAAGTGTCTTTAAAGAAGACCACCAAGCACCTCATCTTTAGTTTTAGTTTTAGTTTTGGAATCTTTGAGGAGTAGTGAGAAGTAAGGAGGGGGGAGAAAGAACTGCATCTTTGGGGGAACTCCCTTCTTCGAGGGAACTTCGACTTCGGTCTGGACTCTTCCCTCTCCTTCGATCCGATGTAACCATCATACTCGTGATCCCCGCCCTGGGGGATCTTTCCTCTTCTTTTCTTTTGTTTAAGTTTGTTTTTCCTTTGTTCATTTCACCAGAAATGAACTTAGTCTGAATTATTTATTTGGTAATTTACGTCAAAGACCTTTAAGCCTTCTTTGAAACTGCGCGCTCCAGACCGCAGCAAACCACGTGACGCTCCAACGGAACACACAAAGACCAGCAGCTCACACACGCCGCAGGGCTCAGACACATGAGAACTATATGCAAGTATATTTGAGTTACCAAGATTTTAGAGCATTAAGACTGTTTTTCCGTGTTGTCTCTTAAAGGTTTAAATGTCCAGGTGAATTTTGCCAAGCTGTGATCCTACGGATCTCTCTCTCTCTTCCCAACTCTCTCTCCCTCTCATTTTTATCTTTCTCTCTCATCCTATTTTAATTCGTGTTTGTAATGTTTTTTCGTTTTGTTTGTTTCGGGTGTATATACATATATTCTGTGTGAATTGTAGTTCGATGTATTATTAGTCCAACTATTAAAACCATTATATTCTTGATTGCCTTCTGTCTAAAATGCTAATTTTACAGAGTCAATGAAATTTCGATCATAGCTACAAAGCTTTCATTATTGACTACGTTGCGTAGTCTAATTTTATAAACACAGGAAAATTAATGTTCACGGCCAGAAAATTGATATTTCTTGGAGTTTATAAGAAGGGATAACTTTGTTGAGAAGTGATAAGTTAATCTTACGGCCGTTTGCTGGACAAACAGTTCGATAGCTAAATTAACTCCATTAAAGGTTATCTCATATAATCGATCTGAAAATGGACCATTGACATATGAATGAGGAATTATAATTCGTTGTGATTGATCATTCGTGTGTACAATCAATCTATTTTCAACTTCGATAATTTAACTGTAATATGCAATATATTAATCATATTCATGATTAATTATTAAAATTCCCTATATATAATTTGAGCTAATTTAATGTAAAACTAAATGTTGTTACAGTTTGGTGGAGGACGCTGGCAATTTCAAACTTTGTTTTATGAGCAATCCAGTTTCAATCTGTGTATATGGTTATTAATTTTTTTTTTTTTTTTTTTTGTGCGCGCTATGAAATTATGAAATTGTGAGATAAGTCGCAACGCGAACTCACTCCTAACCGACTGAGGCAAAAAGCCGAAGTCAGTAACGTTACATTTTTAACAAGTTGCTAAAAATATGCCTAGACAATTGTTAGCACTGTTAAATGCTAAGACTGCAGTACTTTAATATTACAAATGTCCTGTTAAGAGATGAATAAATACCTCTGCAGTTGATACATTTCTAATATTTGTTTCAAATCGCTGTGAATGAAGAATTCTCACGTGCGTATTACCGGTTTGAATAAATATGTTTTTAAGCGAGACTCCTTTTAAACATAGGCCTTGCATGCAAATATCGTTATTGAATTCGGGGTTAACCCAGTGATATTCAACAAAAACGATAAACTCCTGGTCAAAAAATTGGCGTAGCTACCCAATTGAAGATCTAATACATTTAAATCATAAGTGCTATTGTGAAAAATGTTTATTGGAGTTCGAACCAACAGACGAAAATTCCTGTTGTCCACATTTGTGTATGTGCGGCGAAGAAATCCCGCCATATACTCTTGTGCAGTATAGCACCAAAAAGATCCGCAGAGATCTTAATTGTATACTTGTGATTTATTCCAGAAAATCAGTGCGTGACGCGAGCTGAAAGCTCTTAGCTTTTGAATCACATTAAAAAGTGGTTGTAATTCCGCTGACTAAACACTAGAGGGAGTTTAGAAGTCTCAAATTACGCCCCGCCTTCTAACTTCGGCATGCATGAGTGCTATTACGTGAGGGCCGTTTCAGATAATGCTCTCTTACTGCTAAAAGTCCACCACCTAGTGGCCGCCTTCTAAGTCGGCTCACTCAACTCTCCTTTTCTCTCTTTTCAAATTCTGTTTTGAATTGCCTATCTCTACTTTTCTCTTTTGATTGTTTTATAGTTATTGATGATACTTTGCTGTTATCGTTAATTATTATAAAATATTATCCTGATTTTTCAATTCCCTTACACGCTTAATTAAATTTGGTTTTAAACCATTTTGAATTTAAATTTATATCGTGTTTGCCCTTCCAGTCACTGATACCCACTTAGAGGGACACGCACCCTTGTGGCATCCCCTGCTAAGACGGTGTATCACTTTTTCCTCCTTTCATTCTGTTTTGAAGTGGTATATTTCCAGTTTTTCATTGGCTTTATTTTATTTATCACTGATACCTTACAGTAATCGTGATCATCATCAGATATAATTTTGATCTTTACTTTTCTTACACTTATTCAAATTTGGTTTGAAACAAACAAATTTCAAATTTAAATTTGAATTAACTTTCTCAGTTCAATTTTTTTTATTTTTTTTTATTTATTCTTCGTATTGATACTTCATCACAACTGTATCCTTACTAGATTAGATGTTACTCAACATCTCTTTATACACTTATTTAAATTGAGTTCAAACCAGTTTGAATTGCAATTTAAATTAAGCTGTCTTTTCAACCAGGTTGACCACTGAGAGGAAGTACGCCCCCTTGTGGCACAAACCCGCTACTACAGCTTGCCTCCTGTGACATACCTGCTTTACTTATTGATATCTCTTCGTTTGGGGATTAGGTGATTCTGATAATTAACATTGTCATAATTCCCTTTTGTTTTTACCATTATTTAGTAAAGCCTTTACTTTTTATTTTCTACATAAGTACTCAATTTGGTTTAGACAAAGAAAGCCTTAATTCACTTTAAGTTTCACTTGTTCTTTATCCTGTTTTGTATTCATAGGTAGAACACTCTCTTATGCTGTGGTGATTTGACAGTCATCCCTGGTTGGTTTCCAGCGAGCGGGGTCGTCTGACCGGCGTTACCGGCGCCTGCCGTGCGTGAGTCTCGGACCTATTCTGTTTCTTTCCATTGGTGCGGCACGCAATAAGACTCAGCAATTTGGCACTCCAAAGGGAAGTCAACCACACTAGTCAACACACAAGGCAATTTTGGAATAATTACTCAAACCAAGGCCCGAAGAGGGGCCACTCTTTTTGAGGGTTCTGGGGAAAATCCACTTTGCTGTGCCGTCTGGCAAGTTGACACCTTGGTATTGCCGGTTGTGTTTAAAGTCAAGTTGTTTGAGAGGGCGCACCTTGGTACAGATGAACGGAAGGGCCCGGGGACACTGCGGTTGAGTGTTTAGGGACGACGGAAAGATTGACCGCGACGCTGGCTCCGACCAGGGAGGACCTCAATTCACCCCAGGCAAGCTAACATAAGGTAAAACCCATCCACTTAGTATAGGCCACAGAATATTAGATATTCCCCCGGTCATTTAAGTGTTTGGCCCATCCCCTTTTCTCCAAGCCACACATAGCAGGCTCAGGCCTCCTTATCCCCTGTAACACTTCCTGTGTTATTATTCACTCCATTTCATTACAGACCTATTCACTTTTATTGTTTCATTTTACTTCAATCTTTCCCATCTTGCTATTTTTCTGTTCTGTTGTGATCTGTTCCTTTCAGTTCACCTAGAGACTGAACCTACGAGAGACACCAAGGAAAGCTAAATAACAGGTTGACAACCAAGCCGTTAGCATCAACAGATGACCCACTAGGCTACCTCCCTGTCAAAATCTTTATTTAGGCCCAACGCTGACCTATGCAAATTGTCCCCACATAACTCTAACTGCCTGCATCAGTTAGCCGAAATTCTTGTAGACGGCATCGCCCGTATTAGTATTATAGCTCGTAAACGAACTTGCATTGGTCTCTTTGTGTGTGCTGTGTTCCTCTCGCCCACAGTGAGCCAGTATGTTCCGGTCTTCCAGCCCCGCAGTCCACTGGGACAACCTCGAGACATGGCTGAAAGCCATGACGACTACCTTCCTGCCCAAGGTCGCCAGTGACTCAGAGCCCCCGAGCCAAGAGCAGCTGGACGCCGACTTGGACAAGCTGACGGCTCACGAACCGAGTCAAAGCTACAACGACAAAGACTGGGCCCGACACGTCGGAAACCTCGCTCACAAGCTCATTGCACAAGCACGCCTCCACGAAAGGAGCCGCATCGCCCTGGAGCATGAAGTAGCAACGCTAAAGATGCAAGCGGAGGAGGCCCAGATCCACAGTCGCCTAGAACAACTACTCCTCGAAACCAAGGAAGAGGATGACACCGACCCCGAGCTACAGAAGGAAGTGGAAAGACTTCAAACTGCCCTGTGTGATCTTCGTATACAAACAGACCGAAAAGAGCAGTCAGAGAAAGGAACCAGAGAGGAACTCAACAAGAAACTCCGAGAAGGTGAAGCTCTCCTTGCAAGAGCAGAGACTGAACTAAAAGAAAGAGACAATAAAGCCAAGGCCTGCGAAAAACACTTGCAAGCGGCCCAAGCTAAAATCCACGAGCGTGTTCAGCAGAGACACGATCTCAAAGACGAACTTGACATTGTTCACAGAGAGCTGAAACACTCATATAGACTGCAGAGTGACCGGGAAGGGGAAACACACACCACAAAGTTTCTCCTGACCAACCGGTCCGCACCTTTCAGCCAACAACCCAGAGCTGAAAAGAAGGGCGAAAACCCGCTGTTCAAAACACCACCAGCCAGCCCACAAGAATCCCCGTCAGCAGCGAGGTGGGGGGAGCCTTTCCAAAGAACCCCTGCCACTAACCACGGCATGGCTCCCAAAGAACTTGACAAGCTGGCCAGAAACATCCCGACGTTCACTCTGAACCCTGCAGGAGGCCACAATGTGCACGCATACCTGCAAGACATTGACTTTCACTTACAAACTGTTACCAACGCGACCGCATGGAACAGATTGTACCTGCTAAGAATTACTTCCAGTCGTGAGGTGCGCAGCTTCCTTGACCGTCAACCAGAGACTATCAAAACGGACTACCAGCAGCTGCAACAAGCTTTGATCCGTGAATTCTCTGATCCAGAATCAGACCAAGGGTTATTCACCGCCATGGACCTCAAGCAGGCCCGACGTGAAACCCCACAGACCTACTACAGCCGACTCCGACAAGCCTACTTCGGAGCACGGAACCAGCCAGGTATGGAAGAGGATGTCAATTTCAGAACTCTGTTCCTTCGAAATCTGCATCCCACAGTGAGTCACTACTTAGGCATCCTGGCCTGTCCCCGTAGCATGTCTACCCAACAGCTACGAGACTTGGCCCACAAAGCTCACATTAAGCAAAAGACTGTGTACGAAAAGACTTTTAAAGACCCCACAATCTACTCTGTCTCTGAACACTACTCAGAGCTGCCTCTAGAGGGCGCCCCACAACACCACAGCCCTTCTTACGGAGAGTCAAGACCGTTCCAGGCCAGCAGAAGGCAGCACGGCCGTGACGGTGCTCATCCAAGGCACCAGAGCGAGCGCTCTGAAAGATTCTGGGAAGCCAGCCGGCGACCCAGAAATAGCCGACCCCCATCATCAAGAGACTCAAACCCAGACATCCTACGTCTAAGCGTAAGGCCTGAAACAGGCACCCAGAACACTGCTCATGAGCATCAGACCACAGAGCTTACTGTCACACCACAAAGTGACAGCATCACCCAGCCACCACAGCTGACAGCTGCACACCCTAAGCATGACAGCACAGTTTACCACGACTGGGTCCAACATCACAAAGACCCAGGAAATGCTGCTTTGTCTACCTGCCTCCATAGCGAACAACACAAGACCGGCCCTAACCGCCCATCGATCACCACACCAACCCGGACGCCAAAGCTCCTGGGGAACCTGATCGAAAAGGGGGTGGCCCGGAAACCCTACCTAGCCATCACTTTGGAAAATGACGTGAGACTTGAAGCACTGGTAGACACCGGCGCAGACTTTACTTTGATATCAGCTGAACTTTTTGGAAAACTCAGAGCTAAAGCTATGAGACAAGATCGAACTCTTACATCCCAATCGTGTGAGCTGATTGTGCAGTCGTACAGCCAGAACGACATCCGGCTCGAACAGGTAGCTCTCATTCACCTGACAATTGGTTCTATGAGTCTGATCCACCCGGTGTACATCTCACAAATGAACACTTACCCACTTCTAATTGGCAAAGATCTGCTTGATCGCTTTGAGCCTTTACTGGACTTCAAACAACTGAAAGTTTGGGCTCAAGTTCGAGAACCCCTCCCCCTCCAGTCACACAGGCCACCAGAGCCAGACTGTCAGGTCACAGAGGTCACGAGAACTACAACAAAGCCAGACTCCAAAATCACAGAGTTCCCCGGAACTCCAGCAGCCATCCATGAAGACACAGCCTCAGCACCAAGTCAAGGTTCAAGTCCGCTACCCTGCACCTTCCAGCTCGCCAAAGACCACGCAATGCCCACTCAACGATGCGTGACCTAATCCAGAAGGCCTCTTCTGAAAGAAGTCCTAAAACCCCACTGATTTTGAACTGCAAAACCAAAAGACACTGCAAGAACACAGTGCAAGACTCTGCTAAAAGGGTCCCTGATCAGCATAGGACATAGAACTTTTAAAAGTAGATGAAAATGTGTGTTCAAAGAGTTGCAAGACTCTGCATTCGTAAAATTAGAATTTTACTGAGTTAAAAGAATCTTAAATGGACGTGTAAATCTCAACGGCCAACAGACTATGCACAATTCTTTTGAAACAAACAGTTTCTAGATGCTGGTTGAATTGGCACTGCCAAACATTAGGTTTCCTGACAATGAAGGGTTACAAGAAACACTAGCTCCAAATAGGGCATACGTCACCTTACCGCCAGAGTGTAGGAAAACCACCTCAGCCTTAAACTACTGTTAACCTACAGGCGTGCATTGGATCTTTGCGATCCAACTAGAATACAACGTGCAATACGCATTTTTGATCGCTGGCTTGTCTAAATGCAGATAAAACGATAGCTGGAATTGACATCTCTACTTTAAGTGAAAAAGTCTTAGATTTCCAACTAATATCAGTAAGTTCAGCCGTAAAGCGTAAGTCTGTGTGACAAAGGAATCTCATTTCAGCAGCCTCTAATCTGTACCGATATCTATTCTGCTTTGGTTAAAAAGAAATCCAAATTGCAGTATGACTAAACCTGTGTCTGACAAAGAAAGCTCAGGACAGAGTTATATATATATGTAGACCTGGGTGATGCTCCCCTTTCTACAATGTAAAGGCCTTACAAATTATTGTTAGATTGATGTAATTCACCTAAATTTTAGCTGCATCTACAGGCAGAGAGCTACCTAGCGATCAAAACTGTTTACTCGCTGAAAAGTCAGCATTTATGCATGAGAGGGACGTAACTATAGATGCTTAGACAACCTTTGACTTACAGCAAATCTATTTCCTTACTCGGTAAACAAATAGAATAAGTTGTGTAAAGTAAAGAGAAGAGTTACATGAGTAAAATCAGCAAATGCCAAAACACAGTCGCATTTTACTTAATGTAACATCAAGTTCTCGAAAGACTTCAAGTATAGGCGCCCCCTTTTAACCCGTTAAAAGGTGCAGACATTTTTCAGGGACTGTTGAATTGTTCTGACATACTCTAGTTCCCATGACAACAACTTGTCACAGGAAGTGCTAACTTGTAACGTCACTTTGTAAACAAACCAGCCTATGTGGCTAAGCTACCCTAACCTAGTATCCATCTACCTTAGGCTAAGCTAACTTAACCTAGCATCCTTCCAGCCTTAAGCTAAGCTAGCCTAACCTAGTATCCATCCAACTTAGGCTAAGCTAACCTAACATAGCATCCATCCAGCGTAGGCTAAGCTAAATAATAACTTCCACAGTTAGAAGTTAGCATCATTTACTTGAACCCTTAATCACCGTTGTTTTTTTTTCACAGTGCAAAGTATTCTAGAATACTTTCCTTAACACCAGTTAGGATTTCTAATTCACTTTCCGTGTTTGCAACTCTTCTTAGCTAAAGTTCACCTTCACTAGTTTAGGCATAGTCCTTGCTAACCGTCGAAGGCTAACTTTGCAGATGCCCTGTTAATTAAACTTAAGTTTGACTACATGTAAACTGTGTAGCTAGAGAAGAATTCATATAGCAATAGGAATTTTCATCACTAATGCCACTGATTATTCTCGCCTTCAGATCATTCCTGTTGTTTTGATCATTTTATTCCCTTTTGCTTTTAATTTTATTTTGTTTTTGTTCTTTGTTAACTCTTTCATTTCTTTGACTTTGATAATAATAGCAGTCAGCTATTCCCTTGGCTATTCAGTCATCTATATGATTTAATTTCATTTCCTCTCTTGTTCAAATGTGGTTCCATTCCCCATAGGGCCCAGAAAGGAAACAGAGACACCCTTATTTGTTATTTTGGCGTAGTTTCAACCAGTGTACTCATTTTGTGACCCTGCAACACAAGTAATTTCAACAATTTACTAGGGCACAACTATGGTCCAGAGGATTGATAATAAGCACAATTCAAATAGGAAAGCTGTCCTTTTCCCCCTATCATTCACTTCGTCAAGCCGTAGTGAACCACTAGTTCAGTCCAGAGAAATAATTTAGTCATAAGAACCATCTTAAGTCATTTATTTCATCTTGGCTATGCCCCTTCCAGGAGATACTCTCGGAACCACATACATCTTAGCCTCCTAAGATCCACAGCTAAGATAAGATACAAGACACATTTCACTAGCTAGCTACACGTGAAACACCTAGCTTTATGCTACAGACCTAGCGAACCAGTTAAACCGTGGTTCTGAACTTTTAAGGTCATGCATGCGTCTCTCACCACAAGTATGACAAAATGTCACAGAGCCCCTGCTTCACCTGACCTTAACCTTCCAGCTAACCAAAGACTATGACAAAACAATGGACAATATGAGAAACCACCTCTCAGACCCCTCCAACCACCCAAGCACGCCGTCTGCAACCACCGATAACCGGTGCCCCAGACAACTGCAGCTCACCAAACACATGATGCGTGCACAGGACAACATTCTACGTTATGCACCTGATGCCATCACAGCGCCAAGGCGTGTGGTGCCACAATGCAGAAGGGGGGTCATGCCAATGTATGCCCATGACGCATCACGTGCTGCACACTGCAGCACCAGAACCACTTACAAGACACCGAAGCAAGTGACACACCGTCGTCCTTGAAACGAAAAGACTGTCCTAGCCAACCAAGGACGACACTCGCTGAAATTTTTCCTACCTTTCTCTCTCTTCTTTTTGCCTTTACCAGGATGCTGCCGTGGTTTGCCATTCTGAGCCTTCAGCCAACCAGAGGGCAGCCGCAAACGGACAGCATCTCACCGGGTCCGGCATCAGGCATCGTCCTAAAAGAACAAATGGGATTCCTGATAACCAACTGCCGCACACACACCCAGAAAGTGTATGTTCAAGTGGACCCCCGCAACGTGTACCTAAAACCCTACCCCAGCACAGTAGCCCAATTCAGCTGGGCCAGTGCCCGATGGACAGAGGACTCCCTCGCTCACGCTGAGGCCAATGTTGAGCACATGCTCAACCAACGTGATAAAACGACTGTCACACAAGCGGACTTAAGTGGACACAACCGCCGTGCCAAACGGATCCTAGGAGCTTTGCTCAGAGCCGCCGCTGCTGTCGGAACTCTGTTTAACGTTGACATATCCAGTGTCAATGCAGTGAACCTAGCCACCGTGAGACGGCATGTGACTGAAATTCAAACTGAGATCCCACTGCTAAAAGAGCAACTTACGACACAGAGTGCCTCCCTGCAATCACCCACAAGACATTTAAGGGAACAGTGGTAATTCTCAACACTCACAGCGTTCTACTGAACCAGACAGTGAACTCCATGAAACAGCTATTTACTGTCTCCCAGAATGACTTTGCTCAAACTCAGCTGGTCACAGCCCGGATGACAGACCTGCTGCGGGAGGTGAGCTCCTCCATTGACAGCCTAGCCATGGGTAGAATTCCACCTTACCTGATACCCTTGAGCCTGGTGCAAACCATGCTGGCTCCTGCCATCACCACGTCAACTGACCCTCTACAAGCACACCTTACCTACTCTCTGGGTAACGCCATCCCACTCCGCGTTGACTCCGAGCAGAGGAAAGTGGGTTTTCTCCTGAACCTACCCATCATAGAGTCAAGCCGACTCTACCAAGTAAAAGACATTGTCAAGGTCGGATTTTTGAAAAGTGACACGCACATCAAGATTCGCACTCCAGACGTGGTGGCCTACCACGACAGCAAGACACAGCTGTACCTGGCCCCGAACCTGCACATGTGCACATTGACCAAAGACATTCACTATCTCTGCCTTAACAGACCCTTCCTCAGAGACAACACTGACGGAATCTGCAGGCTGCAGATCAGCGACACCCGCTGCCCTGCCGAAGCAAAGCCTCGCACTCAAGGCATCGAGACCCAAGCAGAGATTGTAGGTGACAGGTGGCTCGCTAACACTCCTGTGCGCACAGCTGCACTCACTGCACCATCCTTCACCTGGACGACCTAGCCCTGTACCACCTTCCGAGTGAAGAATACCAATCCGAACTGGAAAAATGGATTGAAGAAGGGGGGGGGGGGGGTCACAGATCATCGACATCGCTGCCCTTGACACAGCCCTCCAAGCATTGTCCAGATTGCCCATCCTGAACAATTCACCTGTTGTTCAAGCATGGACCGCCGCTGACACAGCACTTTGCATTTCGACAATCATCATGCATACCGACGACTCAACGAGATGAGAGCCTCAACAGCCAGGCTCACCCAAGCCATGTCCGGAGGGTTCCGTAGGGGCCCTCGGAAAGAAGACTCCCCGCTAGAGAACGCGGAAAACCTCATAGAGCTGAGCCCTCAGCCCTAACCATCATCTGCAGCATCCAACCTCCATGATTTACCTGCCACCTGACCAATGCGGTCGTGATGGTTCAACGAGGCCCACCCACACGGGTCCTGCCGAACCATCAAGGGGGGAATGTAGCAATAATCAGATGATCAGCGCAATCATGTGGTTTTAATCAACTAAGTCTCCAATTAAGTAAACACTCCTGTTTCTTTCACAATCTGAAGAATGGAGATGTCATGAGACTTTTTAAGTTACTGATTCACACACAAGCAAATGGTGATGGGACTTAATTAAATGACCGATGCCAGAAGTGCCCCCGCGGCGTTTTTCGCTGATAAGTAATCACAGGGTCCTCTGTCTTACCACATGTGACCCAACAGGAGCGCCTCTCTGGCCGGAGATCCCGTGGTGTCCCCTCTTCAGGACACCTCACAAACACAGACAACCTTGTGTGATGAACCACACTGGTCATTGTAACCAGACTTAAAACTCATCAATTCAAAGAATACGCACACACATATCATTGCCCGGGAGGGGGGTGAGCAAAAGTTCACCACATCTTCACCAACGAATGACCCAGCCACGTTCACAGTACACACACACACACACACACACAAGGACTTTTTCTCCAATCTCCTCAATTGAGAGACTTGTACTATGATATATATGATATGTTTTTATGTTTGCCCATGTTCCATTGGGGTTAGATGTGATCGTATTATAATCTTCTAAATGAACAGAGGTGCTTTTAGATGCATTTTTAATGTAACTGTTTTCCTATAATGTTTGTATGTCGTTCTTCACACCTTTAGAATCCTCTTGATCTGTCCAAACCATATATATATAGGTGCAAACCGTAAAATGTATGTTACTATGTTTTATCATCTCTGGAGTAAAATTGAACGCATTTTTACATCATGGTCATGAAACATGCAAAGTCGATCTCGAGGGAACAAAGGAACACTTATCCGCACACTTTCCTCCCAGCTGATTGGTGCATTCACGCCAGAGGAGGCGTAAACAGAAGTGTCTTTAAAGAAGACCACCAAGCACCTCATCTTTAGTTTTAGTTTTAGTTTTGGAATCTTTGAGGAGTAGTGAGAAGTAAGGAGGGGGGAGAAAGAACTGCATCTTTGGGGGAACTCCCTTCTTCGAGGGAACTTCGACTTCGGTCTGGACTCTTCCCTCTCCTTCGATCCGATGTAACCATCATACTCGTGATCCCCGCCCTGGGGGATCTTTCCTCTTCTTTTCTTTTGTTTAAGTTTGTTTTTCCTTTGTTCATTTCACCAGAAATGAACTTAGTCTGAATTATTTATTTGGTAATTTACGTCAAAGACCTTTAAGCCTTCTTTGAAACTGCGCGCTCCAGACCGCAGCAAACCACGTGACGCTCCAACGGAACACACAAAGACCAGCAGCTCACACACGCCGCAGGGCTCAGACACATGAGAACTATATGCAAGTATATTTGAGTTACCAAGATTTTAGAGCATTAAGACTGTTTTTCCGTGTTGTCTCTTAAAGGTTTAAATGTCCAGGTGAATTTTGCCAAGCTGTGATCCTACGGATCTCTCTCTCTCTTCCCAACTCTCTCTCCCTCTCATTTTTATCTTTCTCTCTCATCCTATTTTAATTCGTGTTTGTAATGTTTTTTCGTTTTGTTTGTTTCGGGTGTATATACATATATTCTGTGTGAATTGTAGTTCGATGTATTATTAGTCCAACTATTAAAACCATTATATTCTTGATTGCCTTCTGTCTAAAATGCTAATTTTACAGAGTCAATGAAATTTCGATCATAGCTACAAAGCTTTCATTATTGACTACGTTGCGTAGTCTAATTTTATAAACACAGGAAAATTAATGTTCACGGCCAGAAAATTGATATTTCTTGGAGTTTATAAGAAGGGATAACTTTGTTGAGAAGTGATAAGTTAATCTTACGGCCGTTTGCTGGACAAACAGTTCGATAGCTAAATTAACTCCATTAAAGGTTATCTCATATAATCGATCTGAAAATGGACCATTGACATATGAATGAGGAATTATAATTCGTTGTGATTGATCATTCGTGTGTACAATCAATCTATTTTCAACTTCGATAATTTAACTGTAATATGCAATATATTAATCATATTCATGATTAATTATTAAAATTCCCTATATATAATTTGAGCTAATTTAATGTAAAACTAAATGTTGTTACACACCTTTACATAAACATTCGCTGTAGGGTAGTACCTTTCATCCCCATGGACACATTTGATTGCCACTGGAGATCTTAGGTTCCACAGATGGACTGGAACTAACTCTGCTTTGACCAATATCTGCATACTTCCAGTGTCCACCATTGCACTTATTTCCTGTCCATTCAAACACACCGTCACATGATGCAACAAAATCTTTGCCATACAAGTAGGGTCATCAGGTCTCGGTACTCCACACAAATTTGCCTGTGTGGAAGATCTATTTGGGCACCTAGGCTTAGTATGCCCCTCCTGTCCACACTGATAGCACACAATAGTTTTAATGTTAGCACTCAGTTTCCCACTAAGACCCCCATTATCACCCATAAACTTACCTCCCGTCATACTCGTCTTCGGGGGTGTTACTGATCTCTTACTGGGTCTTTTGGGGTCTTTGAATGTTTTCCATTGATTGTAAGACCAGGGTTGACCTCGTCTTCGTGCTGCGACAAACACATCTGCCGACTCTGGGTTATGCTCTTTTACCCATGTTTGAAGCTCTGGAGCAAGCACCCGGAGATATTGCTCCAAGATAATGACTTCCGCAACTTCCTCCTTACTCCGATTCTGTGGCTGAAACCACTTGTTAAACGTGTCCTTAAGACGCCCATATAGCTCCTTAGGGGTCTCATCCACTCTCACATCTGTGGACCGAAACCTCAAACGATAGGACTCAGGATTAATATCGTATTTCTTTAAAACCGCTGCTTTCACTTCATCATAGACAAGAGATTCATTAATGTTCATGTTCACATACGCACTACAAGCTTTGCCTGTAAGTAATGGCACTAACCTCACAGCCCAGTCAGTCCTTGGCCAATGGCTATCCGTTCAAAAGTCGTTAGAAAATGCTCCACATCATCGTTTTCGTTAAGCGGCTGTAAACGTGGCTCGCTCATAGCCCTTGGCTGTTCTACGACTTGACCAACAATGGATGGTGAGCCCCGAGCATCTCCCTGCTCACTCCCTTGATTCGAAGGGGTATATTGAAGCCCAGAAGGATGAACATTAGTTGGTGTAGTTCTCGTATGTATCTCTTCCTGAAGAAGCATGAACTGATGTTGTAGAGCCCTCCATCTATTCTCCTGCCGCGCTGTCTCCTGTTCAAGTCGTTTATCTCTCTCTTGCTGCATTTTCATATGTGCACCAAACATGTCGCGTAAATCTTCGACCGTAACATTCTGTGAGTCACTTGAAACTGGTGGATCCTCCGCATCAGCTCCTCCTGTAGCTGATGTCACAATCTCATCACTCTTTCCAACTCTTTTCGGTCCCATTTTGACCCATGAAGTAAGGGACAGAGGGGAAAAAAAATCGTTCACTGCTGCCCCCTACTGGCACATCCCACCGCTGCCACCAATTGTTAAGGACGTGACCAGTGAAGGATAAAAGAACACGGAGGCAGCAGACTACTGCAAGCGATTCGGGGTTTATTCTACAGAATGGGGTTACAACTGTAATGCAAATGCTAACTCAATTGAGGTAAACCAAACAAATCAAGGAATAAAATAAACAAAAAAAAAAAACATACAATAAAGATTACTCTCAAACATTACAGAGGTCTAAGGTCTACAGGACCTGTTCTCTCACAGAACACTACCTCCTCATACAGAAACCATTAACACATTTATACATTGGTGTCCATCACCAATTAACACATAAAGGGGAATAGACAGACATATAATGGCCATTACACACAATAAACGAATATGAAAACATCAAATATACATAAACAAACACTTCAAATAATACTATCAAATAACTTCACTTACTAAATTTACTTCTTATAAATAAACAAAGTAAAAGGAAGCGAAATGGTCCTTGGAGTTCCCACCGGAGCAGAAACGGAATGGTTGTGGCCCGATCATTGGCCAGAACCATATATATATACGTCCGATGTTTCCACCCGAACCCCCTTTGACGGTGCACCAGCTCACGGGACTCAGACGTAACAAACAAACAAAAGGAACAGTAAGAAAAAACTCAAACTAAACGTTAAAGAGTGTGCGCACTTAACTCCAAACGAAAGTTTAAATAAAGTTTATTAAACCAAAATAATGTTGTTGTGTATTCTTTACTGTAAACAAATTCCATTTAATAAAAAGACTCAAACTGACCTGACCCAGTCTCATCAACATCCGCCACAGGCCCTCAAAGAAGCGATTTCTGCGTGGGGTTTGCTTGAGGAAAGACTCGTCTGCATTACAACAGACAACACAGCTAATATGATCATCTCTGAACAACTGGACGAGGCTACATTGCTTTGGACATAGACTTCATTTAGATATTGGGGAGTTGTTAACATTTTCTCTGATATAGTGTAACTATTGCGTTAATTTTAAAGATGCACTTGGTAATATTTCTGATATTACAGTTCTCCAGTCCTACTGTCTCCAACACTGCCTCCCAGCAACTTGTATGTATCCATTTTTAACTTTAAGGATACTTAAATTAAAATTGAGCATTGCTTCTCTTTGGGTCCATTTAGTGTTACAAGACATCTGGGCAGGGAAAGTAGGAGGAAGGCTATATTTCAAAATAGGTCTCTATAAATTGTTTACGTGTGATCTTGACCTCCTCAGGCCTGGGGAGAAGCTTGAGAGTGAGGTCAGTGACTTCATATTTGTTTTTGTTCATAATTGTATAATAGTTAGTTTGCTTAGTTGTTCAACTTTGTTATACTGACATATAAATTAAAGTGTGGAACTATGGGAATTGTTCACATTCTTACATTTGGAACAGGTTATCAATGCATACCTCACTTGCCTGACAAATAGTTATGTTGGAAAGGCATTTGTCATGGAGACTTTTCAAATGACAAATATATGGATGAAAGACCATGCTTATACTGTCCTTGAGATGATCATCATGATCATGACTTGAAGACCTCAGCAAGTGCCTGGTTATATTTGATACCAGGGCAACAGTTGACAACCTGCAGTATGAGCTGAAAATCTTAGCGGGACAGTGGGACAAGCTAAAAGAGTCACCACTGAATGAATATGTGACCAGGACAGTGGAGGATGGACCGAATGGAAAGGAAGAGGACAAAGGAAGAGGACATGGAAATCATTAACAAAAGCTGTGCCTCCTGCAAAGACTGCCCACTGTGCTGCTATCAGATTCTCCAGAGGTTCAACATGCTCACTGATGCATATCCCCTGCTTGGACTTACGTACAAGTTTTTGCTGACACTTTCAATAACCTGATGAAACGATGTGAACGATCATTTTCAACTCTAAAATATATTAAAAGCAGACTGAGGAGCACCTGTCTGCCAGCAAATTGGAAGCCTTCTTGTTGATGGCCAATGAAAAGAACATCCTTGTGGCTTTGGACAATGACACTGTAATAGACAGAGTTGCAGAGAAGAGCAAGCTACTGAGGAAACTGCTGTTATTGTAAGTTGAGATGAGATTATTGATATTATTATAAAAATAATTATAATATTGTAGACTGAAAATGTGACTCATTATTCCCTTTACTCCCTCCCTCTCCCTTTCTCCCTTTCTCTCTCTCTCTCTCTCTCTCTCTCTCAGGATGCCCTCACTTTTGTAGTTCATTGTTTTTGAGGATGTTCAGAGGACCATGGAGCCATTTCCACTAAGTATAAAATATGTGCAACCATCTCTCTACATTGTTATATATTAAAGATACTTGTATGGTGATCATTTTACTCAATCAGTTATCATTCTTCTCTCTCTCTCTCTCTCTCTCTCTCTCTCTCTCTCTCTCAGGATGCCTTCACTTTGTGTCGGCCCTACTCCACTGCCACCTTTGATCACCAGGGAGTCAGTCAAGAGAGAGTTAGTACACTGGTCCACTTGCACTTAGTTAGGGTTTTTGGGGAATGGAACAGTACATATGCATATCTACAGGGACCGCAAGGATAGTGTACTGGTTGGTTGTGTCTGACCGATAGTGGTGGGCCGGTCTGAGCAAAAATGCCAGGGCCCTTTTTTGTATGTAACTGCCAAGTATGTAACTGTTATAAACTTTGTTTACACACACACACACACACACACACACACACACACACACACACACACACACACACACACACACACACACATATATAATATTGTACCAATTTGTGTCACTGAACTGTTTAGTTTGCAGAAGCCATTTTAACAGGGAGAGATCTTTTGTAATTTTTTTTGCCAATGACTGCTAAAAGAATATTTTATTTATTTATTTATTTATTTATTTGCTTTAAATTTGGTTAATAGATGATGTGTCTTGACCAAATGTATAATATTACCTTGATAAATTTGTTTCCGCAGAATATTTAAATGACTTGTGCCTGGCTTGTGGCGATAAATATCTGCATACACACGACAAAGTGTACACTAGAGAACATTAAACTGAGAATATGATTTAAATAAAGAGAATGTATAGTAATCTGATATTTATTTTTGAAGCCTACATTCTTACTCATGATGATATCTTTTCAGATTCAGTGTGACAGCTGCAGTGGCTGGTACCATTGGGACTGCATGAACAGATCAAATATGGAGACAGCTTTCGTATGTCCAGGGTGCCAAGGCCCTTTGTAGTTACGTGCCAAGGCTACATGTTACTTGCCAAATAAGACACTTAAGGATGTCACAAAATCACACCAGTTAAGTTACAAACAGTTCATTAGGCTGCAGATACATTTGTTCCTTTTATTTGTTGTTGCAGCGTTCTAGGTTCACTGAAAAATAATAAAAAAAAAGACAGTTTAAAGTCTCACAAGGTACAAATGTTCACAAGGGAGAGTAAGTGAAATAAATGTAGACTCTTGTCAGTTTAGTACGTTTGCTGCTGTATCCTACTTACAGTGAATGTCTTTATTCATGTCTGAAATCAAGACAAAACTTACAGGATAAAAAAACAACATTCAAAAACAAGTGTTGAACAAAAACAGTAGTATTTCAGTCTTCACTTAGTTTGTTGTTAAAACCTAAATACTTTTTTCTCAATAATCGTTTAGAGGTTTGAGAAGCGACTAAACATAGACTAAAATTTTCAGTTTCACGCACATACGGAGGAAGCTCATGAATATTCATTTAAGCTCCGCCCAGTGAAACCGAAAATCTCGTAACACCGGTTGAACCAATTACAACTTAGCCTAGTTGCGACATAAAGGAGCACTAAGTTGCAACTTACCCACTGCTAAATATTTTTGCGTTGCACCATCAAACTTAGTTTAAACGTGACTCTATGTTCCAGCTATGTATTTAAAAGACTTGATAGCATCTGATATTTAACACGAATCAGACCGAAACGGCACTCTCTAGTGGCTTTCAGACAGGACGCAGAATGCACGGCGCTGGCCGCTGGGTTCAACGTTGCTCTTCAGATACAACGCGATTTGCGCTGCACTACGTCAGAGCAAAGTAGGCGGAGTTTTCAAAACTTTTAGCAGGAGTTCAATATGTCTAACGTTAGTTATTTTGATTGTTGTTCCTCTTTTCGGTCAGCAGCAAACTATGTATCTGTCCCGTGCTAAGAAGCGAGCGATAGCACTAGTCCTACTAATGAGAAGAAGAAAGAGAGCAGCAAGGAAGAAGAAGTTGTGGGTGCATTAAAAACTAAGGTCCAGAGAATAGTTTGGGGAATTCAGGATTGCGAAGGAGCTCCGTTTCCACAGCGACCGGTTCCAGGTGTACTTTCGGCTCAGTAGGGACCAGTTCGACAGGTTGCTGGACAGAGTCGGACCTAGACTCTCAAGGATCCATACAAGCTACAGAGAGCCAATTTCTTCAACGGAGCGTCTGGCAATTTGTCTGAGGTGGGTGATTTATATCCAAATAAAATGTGATAAAAAAATCGACTACTTTTATTTCATAGGCTACATACACAGTGTCTTAACGGCCACACATCAGTTTCTTAATTGGAGGTGGTTAAAAGTTTTGCTGATTTAATTGTACTGATACGAATGTTTTACTGAACATTATAATGTCATTAATTTCAGATACCTGGCAAATGGTGACTCCTCCACCACCATTGCTTCTAGTTACTGAGCGGGCATCTCCACTGTGGCAGGCATTGTGCCAGAGGTGTCCAAGGCCATTTGGGACAGCCTGGTGGAAGACTTTCTGCCTGTACGAAAGACTGTTGATTGGCAGGAGATCGTCTTTGGCTTCAAGGAGATGTGGAACTTCCCCAACTGTGTGGGTGCAATGGATGGGAAGCATGTGGTAATCCAGACACCCCATAATTCAGGTTCCCAGTATTTTAATTAAAAGGGAACATAATCTGTTGTACTTCTGGCGGTTGTGGATGCAAGATATCTTTTTAGGGTAGTGGATATTGGAGCTTTTGGCTGGAACAGTGACAGAGGGACCCTTGCTGCCTCTACTTTTGGGAAAGCACTGCGGGATGAGAAGCTCCTCTCCCAGAAGAGGCTCCTCTCCCAGAAGATATTCCTCTCCCAGTAGATGCTCCTCTCCCAGAAGATTCTCCTCTCCCAGAAGAGGCTCCTCTCCCAGTAGATGCTCCTCTCCCAGTAGATGATCCTCTCCCAGAAGATGCTCCTCTCCCAGAAGATGCTCCTCTCCCAGTAGATGCTCCTCTCCCAGTAGATGCTCCTCTCTCAGGTGCAGATCACCTAGGGCCCATGCCTCATGTCTTTGTGGGTGATATACATATATATTATGAAGATGCTCCTCTCCTAGAAGATGCTCCTCTCCCAGTAGATGCTCCTCTCTCAGGCGCAGATCACCTGGGGCCCATGCCTCATGTCTTTGTGGGTGATATACATATATATTATGAAGATGCTCCTCTCCCAGAAGATGCTCCTCTCCCAGTAGATGCTCCTCTCTCAGGCGCAGATCACCTGGGGCCCATGCCTCATGTCTTTGTGGGTGATATACATATATATTATGTATGTATAATCGAGTAATAAATATGTATAATCTATATTCATATATCTAAATATATCTATATATATATTTTTTTAAATGTTTTATTATTGGTTTATATTCAACTGTAGCTTATTTCTATAAATGTCTTTTTTTCTCATTTAATTACAAGGAGGATAGTGCTGAGGCCCTATCCTGGAAGAAACCTCTCCCAACCAAAGATGATCTTCAACTACTGCTTTACACAAGCCAGAAGACTAGTTGAGAATGCCTTTGGGATTCTTGCTGCACAATGGAGAATCTACCATCAGGTGACTGGAGTGAGCCCAGCAAATCTGGATGCTATTGTGAAAGCAACAGTGGTCCTTCATAACTTCCAGAGGTGGAACTCCACAGTCGAAGCTTCTGTCCCACAGGAAGAACATCACATCCCTGCACTTACTCATGGAAGGAGAGTAGGCACCAACAACTCCACCCGAGAGGCCGTGGCTGTACGGTAGTCCTTTAACAGCTACTTTTCCTCTGCCACTGGTGAAGTGCCCTGGCAACACAACATATTCATCTTCAACATAACACAAAGGCTCTTTTAAGAGCCACTCACTTATTCTTGAAAGATCTGATTCCTGATTAAACATACACATTACATTCACACGTTACATTTGCTGTCTTTTAATTGTTTGAAACATTTTAAACCGCATAGTTCATACACTAAACAATGATTCATCACTGCAACATCTGAATCAAAATACAAATCATGAACTCAGTTCTTTTTTATAATAAAACATTTATTCAAACATTAAAGCTGACACTACCCAGCCAGCACAGTCATGTGGGGTCCACATGGGTTTGACGTGGGCTATATCTAACTGGGACCCAGCCAGTTTTGCTCCCGGTTTCCATGTAGGCCCCACATGGGTTTGCCCAGATGAACTGAACACTGCTCAGTGTGCACACTACAGGCTGTTAAATGTAACACATATCAGTGTTGGAGTTAATGAGATAATTAAATGATTGAATAATGATTGAGCATTATTGAAGACACCTAAAGCAGAATCACTGAAGGAGAAAATCACAAAATGTAAGCCACCGTTATGGCGATCAGTGTTTGCTTTAGTCGGGCTCTTGACCCTTTCACTATCACTTTTAATTTGTCTGCTGTTATTGATTTATAACAGTCAAATGAACAAAGAAAAACATTATCTGAAAGTGTTTGTTATGTTTTGGCATAATCATGCTGTGATTGGATTAAAGAAACTTTTTGAGATTATAAAGTTCAACTTGTTAGCAACAGCTTTGTGATTCCACAGCATATGACTATCAGTATTATTTTTAATCCAAAATATTTCAGAAACATTGTTCTAATCAAAACACTTTCAAATTAATTTATTAAGAAACAGAGAGTAATAATCAGCCTGTGAATCTCAACAATGGTGACAATAATAAAATATGTTGCAGTGGCTGCCACCAATCACAACTCATTAATGGCTCCCATCATGCATTGCGGTATGAATAAATTATGATGTGAATTGTCTATGTACTTTACTTTTCCTAATTGAATATTCTGCTCGTCACCATTGTTGAGATGCATTGACTGAATCTTGATGTCTGGGTGTGCCTAAAAGAAATGAAAAAAATTTTGGGGGGGGGGAAACTTTTAAAAGAATTCCTTTATATTTTAACTAAAATTCTAGATATTTATGCAGAATCACAGTTATGATGTAACCAACAGCATAAATCACTAAACATAAAGTTCAAATGATGATTGTCATAATATAACCAACACCATTATATCACTTTTTTTTTCGTTTTTTTCTGTTCATCTGCCAGTTATAAATCAGACACAACAGCCAAACAAAATCTAAAGTTAATAATATAAGGGTCAAGAGCCCAACTAAAGCAAACTGATCGCCATATCGGTGGCTTACAATTTTCTCCTTCAGTGATTCTGCTTTAGGTGTCTTCAATAATGCTCAATCATTATTCAATCACTTAATTATCTCATTAACTCCAACACTGATATGTGTTACATTTAACATATATATATATATCAAGAATTTAGATCTCAGCCCTGTGTAAAGTAGTCAAGAACTCGATTTCAACTTCACTCCTTTTTCCACGTGACAGGTTTCTGAGACGTGGTGCCATACTCAAAAGAAAAAGAACACTGATTGAGAACATTCATCAACTGACTCTCGAACTCATCATTCTGCCCCTTCCTTTCCTGAGGTACTCGGCTGCTTTGATGGGACACAAATCCAGATAAATGCGCCCACAGTGGATGTGAATCTTTTGTGAATAGGAAGGGTTTTCATTCACTAAACACCCAAGTCATCTGTGGCCCAAGTTCATGTTTTAAACTATGTCATTAGATGGCTAGCTTCAAAGCACGACAGCTTTATCTGAAGAAGATGACAAGTTGACCCAAACCATGGCAGCAAAACGTCCCCACAGTATAAATTATCAGCTAGATCTCCTCATAGGGGTCAACATGAGCCGTTCTCTGGTTGACCACCACACACGTGAAGAATACGCTGAAGGATCACGATCACTGTAGCAGTCTTTGGCTCCTTAATAATGGCAGAGTCTCTAACGGGGGCAATCATTTTTTATTCTTCTAGAATCAGCATGAGCACCTTGAAAACTAGAAGTAAACACACAAATAGCTGGTTAATGAACCTTCGGCATGACACAAATTTACAAATAAATCCTTGCCTGTTTTACAGTGCATAAACATGCATTTGTGTATATTTGCAATGCTAATCAAATGACCTTTAAAGTTATTTAAAATAACAACACATAAAACAATTTACTCACTTAAAAACATGCACTTTCCTGGTGCAAGATACACAACAAAACAATTTCCAGTAGCAGTCAATATACATTTTACATCCTTAAAGCCTTATACATGGAGCCAAATAATACACACCTCGCTCCGCTCAACAAGGGTGCAAACTTTACTTGCTGCTTTCATGAATTAGCCGCTAGCTTGAAGGTCTCTGAACTAAACAGCACACAAATGTGTAACATAAGACAAAGCAACTTCACAAAAACATCATGAAAAAGAGAATTACATAAACTGAATTATATTGCAGGATTCCACAACCTGAGTTAATTTACATATGTCCCTGAGCTTCTGAGACAAGAAACCAGGTGAGAGCAAAATGTCGATCAGCTAAACAGGATCCTGGGCACACAGCCTCAAACCCAGTTACACGAATGACCTAAGTGTGGATGCATTACCTCTAGCGGCCTCCAGTGGCCACATACAATCACCTTTTGAAAAATCCTCACTTTCAACTGCTTTTTTTTTCCAGATTTTTTTTTAACATGGAAATATTAGTATGAACTTAAAAAGATTGAGCAACTAAGACATAAACTGGACAAATCTCACAAACATTTGACAAAGAATGGGTCCCTGAACAAGAGGGGTCAATAATATCAATAATATCATTGAGTATGTGGTGTTTCATAAGTGCATCTCATCCTCAAAACAAGTTGTAGCAGCAAATAACCATAATTTGAAGTTGATGTGTACATTAAAGAAAGCGTGAAATAAGTACAATAGGGTATTTTCGATTAGGCTAATATATAAATGTGTTAATTTATTTGGTCACTTTAAAATAAAAATAAATTAACTACTTTAGTTAACGCCAACTAAGGATGAACAATACTTCTTCAGCATTTATTAATCTTCCTTAATATTAATTTCACAATTGAATAATACGTTATTAAAATCAAAGGTTGTATTTGATAACATTAGTTAATACACTGTGAACTAACATGATCAAACAATGAACAGCTGTCAATTTATTAACTAACATTAACAAAGATTAATAAATACTGTAACAAATGTATTGCTCATGGTTAGTTCATGTTGGTAAATAAATTAACTAATGTTAACTAATTAACCTTTTTGTAAAGTGTTTTACCATTTATTTTAACATTTACACTAAGTACAATATGGTATACTTCTTTTACACTACTGAGTAGGGACATTACATATTACTGTATATCTTTCATTTCAATTTATTTACGTTTTATATTGCTATTATTTGTTACATTTCTATTCTTTGTCTTTTCTTCTTTTTTTTGATCATAATGGTTTTAATGTCGATCTGTAAATCTCAGCTAGTGCATTTGCACCCTCGTGTGGTTATACACACAAACGCAGGAGTGGTCTCGCTTAAGCCAAACAACAGTAGATTTTCTGATATCGGTCTGATGCAGATTGTATAAACTAAGTGTACAGGACAGCAAAGGTCAGAGATCAAGCGCGGACAGTAGCTGTGTCCTCTGATATACGTTTACATCTGCGTCACCAGCTGAGCGGGTGAGGAATTATCTAATATTATAAATAAAACCTAGCAAAGAGAATACATTGCATTTTGAGGTTAAAGCTAACCACTGTTTATTAATGTAATGCTTATCCCAATTGTAAGTAAACAGCGTTTAGTAGCCTACAGTGTTTGGAATAGCGGTTCTGTCCAATAGTATCCAGCTGCAGACCCGCAGCACCAACACCAGTTTCAGAACCCCAGCGCCAGAACCGGAAGTAAGGGCGGAGCTTACGTTCTAACACCAGCGCCAGGACCGGAAGTGAGGCGCGGAGCTTACGTTCTAAAACGAGTAACGCCACCTAACGTTTTGTAGCGTAATTTGCTTAGACGCGAAACGGTATGCTTTTATTACACACTAAACGTGATACTTTTTGTGTAATATAATTGTATATAGTTATCCGTTTCATTGTATTATGAAAAATTATTATATATTGTATTATTTTTCTTTATGTAAAATAATGTCACAAATCTAAAAAAGAGAGAGAAAATTCCGCATTGTTTTAAAAGAAACAATACAAATGTGTACAACAAATGACCAATTCACCCCAGGCCCATTTTATCATGACAATCCTGTGTAAATTTAACTTGCAATGTATCAAATGAGGAACTCACTCTCAGCCTCAGGACATTTTGTCCCTACCTACATTCTTGAAAAAATAACTCCATGTCTTCCACTGGACCCCTGAGCAGACGGCTGTTGGAATGGAGCCATTTCCAGTAGCAGTTTTAGCATGGGCATGGGCATCTGACACACAGATGAACGGCAGAAAATTATTAATAATAATGCTTTCAGACATTACATCAAGGTTTTTTATTTTATTTTATTATAAGTCTGACAATGTATTTACCTACATATCACAACTGTATTTACAATAACACATTTATTTATATTTGTATATAGGACTGACAGTTAAGCTGTAATTTGTAACTATACAAGAATATAGGAACTATTTAGCTATTTTAGTAAAATGTTCTTATTAAAGTGGTACAAGCAGGAGTATGTTGTTTGTGCACCACAAATTGACACTTACCAATCAGGTATTTCAAATAATTGTAAACAAGCAAGAGAGAAAATGCCACAAACAATTGTAAAGTGACACATACCATTGTTAAGTGTACATCTGTAGATCCTATATCTATTATAATGTAGATACAGCAAGTCAAATATTTGAACAAAACATTCGGGCATCTCCAGCAGGAATATATATTAAATTAATTTGTAGTTATTGTAGACTAATCCCCAATGTTTAGTCAATGGTAGCTTATAAAATGTATACACCTTTTTCAGTAAGCAGAGACAGAAAAGAGACTCAACAAATATGTAAGTTAAAGCAATGGCTTCCCCCCAACCCCCTTTTAATAAATACAGTTGATGCATTAGCATACTTCAAATTAGTGAAACTTGACTATGCCAGAGGCCATTACAACTTCAACTGCATAGCGGCAAATCTTCTCCAGTCTTTGTACAAGGAGTATTGTCACCTTAAAAAGAAGAAAACTGTTGTTTTTCATCAAACAACAAATAACACAAATCAACTTCAATCATATAATTACCACATACCTCTGGAATCATAACATCAAATATGTAGTTCAGGTTTTCAAGATCCTCATCTCGTCTGAAAAAGGTGCCATTTTGCAATATATTTGTGCAAACATGAACGCCTCAATTTTGCACAGGGACAATGCCATGTGTTTAATTTTGAGTCATACACAACCCTTACACGTCCCAACCGACTGTAATAGGAGACATTGGGTTCAAATACGGAAATTAATTTCTTTGTTTCAGGGGTGCCAATCGAAGTTTGAACAGAGAGTGGTATGCAACTGCTGTTGGCAAGTTGCTGGTGAGTAAGGCATATCTTCTTCTTTTCAGTACTAAACCACTTTGCTTTTACCATCTCAGTTAAAATCTCCTCTTTCAGGGAGACTGGTTCGGCAGAAGATGTGCAGTAAGTTACAGAGCGGATGTGTTTGCACTGATATGATGACAGGCCACTCCTCTGTGCAACTTCCATGTTGACCTGACATTCATGTGATTCACAGATGACCTTATGGTGTTCTCCCCATGTCTTGAGCTGAATATGAAGAGGAACACTGTGACCCTTGGTAACTTTAAGGACTGTAAATATGCCATTTGTCCTGTCAATGCACTGGCTTACAAGATGGAATGTGGCATTAATGTCCTGTATTGGCTGTTCTGTGTGTTTGCGGTCAATGTGTTTTTTAAAGTTTTTTCTATTAATGACGATATTGCAAACTGGGCATTTTTTTTAATCACAGGCTGCACACGAACCCTGTGTGGTGTGGTCAGAGTGGCTGCAGAAGGTGTGGTCAGAGTGGCTGCAGAAGGTGTGGTCAGCGCTGCAGTGGCTGCAGAAGGTGTGGTCAGCGCTGCAGAAGGTGTGGTCAGCGCTGCAGTAGGTGTGGTCAGCGCTGCAGAAGGTGTGGTCAGCGCTGCAGTGGCTGCAGAAGGTGTGGTCAGCGCTGCAGAAGGTGTGGTCAGCGCTGCAGTGGCTGCAGAAGGTGTGGTCAGCGCTGCAGTGGCTGCAGTAGGTGTGGTCAACGCTGCAGAAAGTGTGGTCAGCGCTGCAGTGGCTGCAGTAGGTGTGGTCAGCGCTGCAGAAGGTGTGGTCAGCGCTGCAGTGGCTGCAGAAGGTGTGGTCAGCGCTGCAGAAGGTGTGGTCAGCGCTGCAGTGGCTGCAGTAGGTGTGGTCAGCGCTGCAGAAAGTGTGGTCAGCGCTGCAGTGGCTGCAGTAGGTGTGGTCAGCGCTGCAGAAGGTGTGGTCAGCGCTGCAGTGGCTGCAGAAGGTGTGGTCAGCGCTGCAGAAGGTGTGGTCAGCGCTGCAGTGGCTGCAGAAGGTGTGGTCAGCGCTGCAGAAGGTGTGGTCAGGGCTGCAGAAGGTGTGGTCAGCGCTGCAGTGGCTGCAGAAGGTGTGGTCAGGGCTGCAGAAGGTGTGGTCAGCGCTGCAGTGGCTGCAGAAGGTGTGGTCAGGGCTGCAGAAGGTGTGGTCAGCGCTGCAGTGGCTGGTGATAAAATTGTGGTTGAAGTTGGAAGCGGTTTGTTTTTGCAAACCTGTACATGCGTTTCAAAATCCCTTCTCCTTAAAACTGTAGTATCACAGTATGGGCAGTGGTAATGCAGTGCTGTTCTACATCCCAGTCCACATCTGTGTATAGTGAAGCCTAAAATAAATCAGTAAACTATTATGCTATAATATATTGGGTTGTGTGTACATGTATTAAACAAATATTCAAGATATTCATACCTCCATAGACAACTGCCTTGTTGAACTGGATTTGTACATGACTTTTTAATTTTACTAGTTTTGCTGGCTTAAATACACTAGCCGAGCAAAAAGGGCAGTGGTAATAGCTGCAGCACTTGTTGCACTGCTGCAGCTCAGGTAATGAATCGCCTCTCTGAATCGTTATATGTCTCTACAAGAGATGAAAGCACCACACAATAATATCAACGTAAAAAAACTCCTCAACTATAAGGTAACATTAACTCACAAACAATGCATATAACAGAGTAATGTGGAACAAACACTTTAACACCTTCACAAGATAAACGTCTTCAAAACGCAACAATGTATCGAACCATCCGTAGAAAAAATGTTTAATACAATAGAGTATGACAACATATTCAAGCTTCAATAAGATGATAAAGTTAATTGTCTCATTGTCAATAACTCCGCCCCCACTTCCGGTTCTGGCGCTGGGGTTCTGGCGCTGGGGTTCTGAAACTGGTGTTGGTGCTGCGGGTCTGCAGCTGGATATATCTCGTTCTGTCCGTTAGTAAACAAACGGCCACTGCTGAATCCAGCGCTGTTTGTTCATTTATCCTGCTTTCCCACAGGCGTCCACCCACCAGCATCATGGCTCATCTCGGAAGATTTCTTTCATTCGCAGTTTTATTTGGCTTCGTCACGGCAGGGTTGCATAAAAGAACAGGTAAAATAACATTTTACTACATTTAAAGCTTTTGGAGTCTGTAAAACAGTTAAAACATTGGTCTTCGGGTCTTCATGGGCCGCATTCCTGTTGTCTTTTTCTCAGACATTTTGGTCACTTCAGCGTATAAATCGTTAAGCAAAGACTGGATCCTAACTTACAGTGAAAAATTTCCTTAGAGTCCGTATTAAATGTTTAAATCAAACGCCTCGTAACGAAAGGCGATTGGCTCATCATGAGGAGCGATGAGAAAAGTAACAGCGGCACGTGATCATTTTGCTGCTCGGGTTGTCAACGCCGTTTATCCCGCTAAATGTCTGTTGCTGCACATTGTTTTTTGTTGTTGTTTGATGTATTGTATTGATACATTTGAACAAAAGCAGTATCTTATATATTTAGTTGTATATTTAGTTATACAACTCTGCCAAAAGTGAGACCGTCTTGCTAATTTGGCAGTGTTTGGGACACTTTTGAGGGGAACACTTAAATCATTACTGCGTCATTTGATTTTCATGAAATGTTGGATGGTGCTCGAGCATAGCCAAATCAGAACTAGCCAAAGCTAGTTCTCCAGCTCCCCCTCGCTGGATCTAGTGGGCGGGGCTTGAAGCGCTATCATAATGTTAGTGCGAGTTCAACCGTGATGAAAGGACATATTTGTTTTGATGCGCAAAATGCTGGCATACATAATATTGCCTTATTTTTCTCTCATATTTGTCATGATAATGATCAATTATTTTCAGCATGGTCAGTATCGTTTCTGTGACAAACAGCATTAGATAAACACTTCAGGACATTGCTCACACTATGTGTGTGTTTCTAAAAACTGTTGAAACTTTGATCTATGTATTATTTTCTTTTTATAAGGATGAATAGTTTAGTTGTTTTCCTCGCTTGTTAAGCCGCTTTGAATAAAAAGCCTCTAGTCGAGTCAAGTCACCTTTATTTATATAGCGCTTTTGACAATACAGATTGTATCAAAGCAGCTTCACAGTGATAACAAGAAAATAATACATCAAAGTTTGTTTCTAGAAGAAAATTGCATCATCATCCACCTTAAGTAAGGGAAATAAATAATATTGTTGAATATTTAAATGTCTCCAACTAAGCAAGCCAAAAACCAAGGCGACAGTGGCAAGGAACCAAAACTCCATCAGTGACAGAATGGAGAAAAAAACCTTGGGAGAACCCAGGCTCAAGTCAAGTCAAATCAAGTGTATTCAAATAGCGCTTTTCACAATATAAATTGCATCAAAGCAGCTTCACAATATCAATCAAATAACATAACAATGTTTGTTTCTTAGTGGAAAAAACATCCACGTTTGGTAGGGCTGATCAATGGTATTAATGCTTTTGGTTAAATAGCAATATATGATATATATCTCGGTACTTTCTACGTTTTTTCTATTTGGATAAAGAAAATCTGTATTTATTTAAAAAAACTAAAAATTCACATCCTGCTCAATGATATCCCAACAATGTTGATATTGAAGGATATGGAAACAAATATAGTGAATGTAATGTAGGCTATGCAATATATTATGTGCAAAAAGGTGGTTAAAATCACATTACATTCTAACATTGTAACAATCTAAAAACAAAAATAATGCTTTTGTTTTTAAAATGATTAAAGGTTAAAATTAAAATAAAAACAAAAGCACAAACTAATTATATTAGTCTGCATTTGATTACCCTATTATAATGGTCACTTTCATAAAAATATACTTAAATTTCATATATGGCACATTGTCTCCAACAACAAATATTTTAGCAATATGTATATTTTAGTCAGAATTATTGTGGTACTATTCTATTGTGCTTCGTCTGTTTGGCGTGCTCATTAACGGAAGCTTGAATTTTAGCGGAGATTCACTTGCAGCTCGTCCTCTCCTGACAGTGAAATGGACATATTTGTTTGACTTTCTAACATTTACAGATGGAGAAATCTGTGAAATGTAAGTTAAGCACTGAGGAAAGCACCACATCTCAAACGCATTAAACAGCGCAAGTCAGTTTGCTGATCTGTCAGTCAGCAACAGTATCTGTCAGAGTATCTGACAGGGCAAGCTGCTTTAAACTTGTTAACTAATATCTTACCAGTTTTTTTGAAGCGCTTAATATAAGCTTGTGTCATGTTTTGGACAAATTGTACTATGTACTTTCACTGCAGCAGCTCACACTGCGTCACTCCGCTATTTTTCAGATGTGCTTGTATCAAACTACTGTATCGATATAAACGGTATTGCCTCATTCCATATCGTAAAAAAAAAAAAAAAAGATATATTGTACAAACTCGATATACCGCCCAGTCCTAGATCTATGATCTCTGGAAGCATCTCTTTCAGTAGCTTGGTCGGTCTAACATACATGTTGTCGATTTAGATTTAACGAGTTTCGAAAATTCTTCCTCTCCTATAGCAATGAATGAATCGAATTTTTCCTTAGGGATACTACAATGCTCTCCCTGATGCAAATCTGTAGTAGACGGTTGCATAGTTATAATTTTCTCCCTGATATTATCAATCTTATAAGTAGGGGTGTGCCAAAAAATCAATTCACAAAAGAATCTAGATTCTCATTTGCAACGATTCAGAATCAATCTGAAATGTCCAAGAATCGATTTAATAAATAAATAAAATCAGCTAGCTGTTCGCCTCCATTTTTGTAACTAGCCTATACGGGACGTCCGGACGTATATCAGTTTACGCAGTCAGTTTTTGAACATGAGCGGCAAATCACTAAAACAAAGAGGAAGCAAATATGGATGAGAGGGAGATCCAACCAGCCCCGTCTTCACTTAAAGCTAAAGTTTGGCGTCATTTCGGTTTTTACCGAATGCCTGGAAGCACTGCGCTGGACAGGACACACACAGTGTGCAAGCTTTGCAAAACGAAGACCAAGTACTTCGGCAGCACAACAAATGCGCGGGCTCATATTACTAGGCATCACCCGGAGCTCAGCGACACGGAGCAGAGTCAGCCGCCAGCTGCAGACCAACGCACACTACAGTGCTGCAACGAAACTCCCTGCCAACTCTGAGAGGGCAAAAAAAAAAATCGCCTGCTTCATCGCCAAAGACCTAAGGCCTTACAGTGTGGTGGAGAACGAGGGGTTCGTCTGCATGTTACATACAGCGGAGTCGAGGTACGCCATACCGTCCCGCAAGTTTTTCACTGAGACATCTGTGCTACAGCTTTACAATGAGACTAAAAAAAAGGTCGCCAGTGCCCTAACTGAAACGACCAGAGTGGCACTAACATGTGATGCATGGACATCAAGAGCAACCAAGTCTTTTATGACATTCACCACTCACTACATAACTGGCACACATTACATGTTTTGCCCAACCTGGCTGCACAACGAGCTCTGAAGCTCACCACGGTGTCACGACTGCTTGGGAGGATCAGGCGAATTACTGGTTTGGAAATCATGAACTGCTGGAAAAGCAGAAACTTCTGTAGTTACCGGTACACAAACTGAAAACGTATGTCGCTACACGCTGGAACAGCACACTGGACATGATAGAACGATTCCTAGAGCAGCAGCCTGCTATTTGTCCCGCGCTGCTCTCCCCCAGAAAATCTGGAAGTGACATCTGCACACTTAGGGACACCGACATCTCCACTGCTGAGGAAATAGCGTCGGCGCTGAAACCAATGAAAGACGCAACCCACATAATGTCAGAGGATTCTACCCCTACACTCTCAGTTATTGCTCCTTTGCATGCTCAATTGCTGCACAACACGGAGGCCGCTGGCGTTGCTGCTGCTGACACACCAGTTATTCGGGAAATCAAACTAGCAATCCACGATGATCTGGCGAAAAGTTACAGTTCTGCACGGGATAAGCGCATGCTGTACTCTGCTTCCTTTTTGGACCCCAGATTCAAGGCCCTGCCTTTCCTCACTGAGGAGGATCAGCTGGAAGTCCATGCCAATGTAGTTGCAGAGGCTGCAGCACTTGAGGTAAATTATCTGTTCTTGAGTAATATATATTTTCTAAAATGTGTAAAACATTTATGCTTGCTGAAAATGGATGTAGGTCAAAGTTAAATGATGCCATCTCATCTTGCAGATTTTATATATGCCTTTTTAATTTTAGTTAACCATAAAATGAGAGACTTGTGTGACTATTTTGTACATAATTGATTATGACTGACATGATTGATGAATTGTTTCTGTAGAGACAAGTGAATTCAGAAGAGGCTGAGGTTGAGTCTGAGACACCACAGCAAGAAGAAGGCCCTGCTCCAAAAAGAAGGTCCTCTGCACTGGTCACGCTATTGGGCAAGACATTTACTGAGGTCAGTGTTGTCCGTAGATCTGCCAGCTCCAGAGCTGAAGAGGAACTGAAGAAGTATCTTGAAGCCCCTCCCCTGTCTCTGTCAGAAACCCCGCTCAGCTGGTGGAGGACCCATCAGACAGCTTTTCCTCTCTTAGCTGGACTGGCTAAGCGATACTTGTGTATCCCTGGCACTAGCGTTGCAGCTGAGAGAGTTTTCTCCACCGCTGGAGATATAGTGACAGCACAGCGAAGCAGTCTCACTCCTGCACATGTTGATCAGCTTATTTTCTTGCAAAAGAACCTGAATGTTGCATCAGCAAATGGACAGTAACCTTGGACACAGTTCATGTCCAGTTTTTTTCATGATTTTTTGAAAATCATATAATCAGTTGCACAGTTTATAGTTCTATTGTTGCAAGAGACACTGTCATGAATATTTCAGAGACAGGTAGCTTAGGGGTACTATTTTTCATTTTTAAAGAAGCACTTTATTTTCATAACTTGTTATTCTTTAAGTTACTGAGTCTGACTGAGAAATATAGATGTTTTTTTTTCTTCACCGGTTGTTTTTTTCTTCACCGGTTCTACATGATATTTGTGGTAAACTGCAACTTTCCTGGGAAATGCATCTATTTTTAACCATTTTGTATTATGAAGAAGCACTTTATTTTTGTTCCAACTTATTTTATAGCTAGCTACTAATGAGTAGCAATTGAGAACCAGACAATGTTTTTGATAAAAGGCACTTCCCTTAGAATTGAACTTAATAAATGTGAAAAAGACACTTTAATGTCTCCGTTTGTCATTCTGTATAGCAAAGCAGATGAGAGTAGATCATGATCAGAAACCCGATTATTAATCATTATGGATAAAATCGAATCGCTTTGAATCGAAAATCTTTTTGAATCGAAAATCTTTTTGAATCGAAAATCGATTTCGAACCGAATCGTGGCTTCAAGAATCGGAATCGAATTGAATAGTGAGATGGTAAAAGATTTCCACCCCTACTTATAAGTGAAGAAGTTCATAAAGTCAATACTGTAATGCTGCTTGGAAACTTCTGGGCTTGAAGCTTTATTTTTCGTTAGTTTAGCCACTGTTTCAAATAAATACCTCGGGTTTTGTTTATTTTCTTCTAATAGGGTTGAAAAATAAGCAGATCTAGCAGCTTTTAAAGCCTCCCTGTAAGCAATCGAGCTCTCCTTCCATGAAATGCGAAATACCTCTAGTTTTGTTTTCTTCCAGTTGCACTCTATTTTTCTGCTCTCTTAAGGGCCTGAGTGTGCTCGTTGTACCACGGCGTTGTACTATTTTCTTTGATCCTCTTTAAGCGCAACGGAGCAACTGCGTCTAAAGTGCTGGAAAAGAGAGTGTTAAAAGTTTCTGTCGCAGTATCGAGTTCTTCTAAGCTATCTGGGATGCTGAGATGATGAAACTGATCAGGAAGATTATTGATAAAGCAATCTTTAGTGGCAGAAGTTATAGGTCTAACATATTTGTAACACGGAGTCGGTTTTGCAGCCTTGGCTAAATGTAATTTACATGAGACTAGATAATGATCTGATATGTCATCGCTCTGCTGCAGAATTTCAACGGCATCAACATCTATTCCATGTGATAATATTAGATCTAGAGTATGATTACGACAATGAGTGGGTCCTGACACGTGTTGTCTAACTCCAATTGAGTTAAAAATGTCTTTAAATGTCAATCCCAATGCATCTTTTTCATTATCTACATGTATATTAAAATCACCAACAATTAGGACTTTATCTGCAGCCAGTACTAACTCTGATAGAAAGCTAGCAAATTCTTTGATAAAATCTGTATGGTGCCCTGGTGGCCTGTATACAGTAGCCAGCACAAATCTCAAACGTGATTTATCATTTACACTATATATTGTTACATTAACCACCAACACTTCAAAATAATTATATTTGAAACTAGACTTCTTAGTAATTTTGTAATTTTAGTAATTTTAGTAATACATTTTAGTAAATAGTAATTTTATTTGCTGAACATCAATTACATTTTTAAGCTTAGGTGGGTTTGGAAGTTTTTTTGTATTTCCTAATTCGGAAAGAAATATAAAACTCTACTGTATGATAAGGCAATGTGAAAGCTTACTATCTGTGCACCCCTCTTTATTTTTTGTCCACCACATTAATGTGTGGGTTATTTGTGAATTAATCTAAATCATCTGATTAATTTATTAAATAAATTATAATAATAAATAAGAAGACTAGGTTAATATGTCCTTTTTGTACGTAAATGTGAAAGCATGTACTCCAACAGACTACTTGTAAATTTTTTGTTATACCATTGTAAATATAAATGGAATATCGACTGTAATTTTAGATCGACTCAACCTGCATGTGATAGGCTATGCATTAAGCTATTTTAAAGAAATGGAAACAAGCAATCCAGTAGTCTAAAACCAGCCAAAACAAGATAATAAATGTGCTCTGAGATTAGTGAGGCATCCACTCCAACAACATTTGGGAGAAGATAAATGTAATTTAATAGTCACATAGGCATACTCCTACTCTACAAGTGTTGAGTTGGATTTATTTGTTTCTATTAGCCTAAATTAGCAAAATGTTCAACTAACATAAAATTAATCTTAAATCTAGATAAAATGTTATAAGAAGAAGATAAAAAATAATAAATATCATAAATATATTTCAAGAACACAACACTTTTTTTCCACACAACATTTTAATAGTATAAGATAAAAGAATAAATATTATGAATATATTGCAAGAACACACTTCACATAAAATGGTAGTCAAGTCAAGTGTATTTATATAGCGCTTTTCACAATATAAATTGCATCAAAGCAGCTTCACAATATCAATCAAATAACATAACAATGTTTGTTTCTTAGTGGAAAAAAAACATCCACGTTTGGTAGGGCTGATCAATGGTATTAATGCTTGGTTAATTATATTTTAATGATATTAAAATAAGATTGGTAATGATATTTTACAAAACAAAACTCAATTCTTATTTATTCGCATTATAGTACCCCACTGGTAGATTCACAAGGGAGGGTTGTGTAAACAAGACACACGGATATTTCTTCTCGTATTTCCTGCAAGAAAAATTTCATGTCCTCAAAGTTCAGTTCATCTTTGAACAGAGTTTTCTTACCGTGAGATAGACGTTGTACAGTTAGTTCGAAGGGACTATCCATTATCCATTAGGCTATAAGATTAACCATCACAATGGCTCCTTCTAGGATAATTGCTTTTCATGATATCTGTTTGAAATAATGATAGAATGTAGATGAATGGATCAACAGAGAAATTAATGTAATGTATACTCAATTATGAACTCATGACCTACTGTGTTTTCCCTACAAATGTAACCACTTAGGCTACTTGTCAGTTTCTTCTAAAACACAATATAGATTATTATTCTGTAATAACAAGCTTATTATGTAACTATTGTTGAACCTGAACCTCAAACAGGTCTATTCTGATACTGAATAATAAGCAGTCATTCAGTGACTCAGTAAGATCCCTGAATTATTTTAAGATGTATATGTATATGATGTATATGGCAACATTTCAGTTTGATTTACTTTCTCCGTCGTTCTCTTAGGATGGCCTCCTTTCTCTGTGGATCCTTTTTAATTCGCTCCATATACTGTCTGGGCCTCTCTTTTGCACTCATCTCTCCCTCAGTTCTTTCTGTTTTTAAAAAAGTTAATTAGGATTATTAGTTGCACTGTATTTATGTACTTTATATTTGTTTATAATTGTTACATTATACATTATAGTTGTTTTAGTAACACTTCAGAAAATGTTATGTAGTCTCCAAAAAACGGCAATAAACATTAAAATTTAAGTCATTGAATTTAAAATTATCAAAACTAGTCAAAAAAGAATGAAAAGTATGTTAACAAACTGTATCTATTTGTTTTAATAGTTTCTTAAGGAGGTCTTGTCCTATTGTGTGACATCTGTGACATCACAAATGCTCAAATGTCCTTTGGTGTGTCACACCAAAGGACATTTCCTGTCACACCAAAGGACATTTGAGCTTTTGTGGCATGTTGATAACCATGCTAATGCTAGCTGAACTGTCATTAGCAATTGGCATGATAAATTTGCATAATATTACATAGTCCTGGTGTTAAAAATACAAATTTGAATTAAAAAATGAAATTTAGGGGTGTCACACCAAAGGAAAAACAAACTTAACTTCAGTGGTCTGAAAACATAGTTAAATATTTGAACAATTCTGAGAGAAATACTTACCATGTGCACTGCCCATGGGCTTCATAGGGGTCTTCAGTCACATGACCTTGAATGGGGTCTTTCAACTTAATGCAGTTGTCCATGATATTGCCCAACTTAATATCAGGTAATTGCATAACACCAAAGGTATTTTTTTTCTGTGACAAACTTTATGAAATTCCTACACTTTAGAAATGTATAGGAAAAGTGATGGCCACTTAGTGAAATGGTCCACAATTATGCCAGGATTGTCTATTCATATTTTTAAACATTATTTTATTTATTTATAAAACTTAATATTTATTAAATAATTGTGTCTACCATCACACCATAGGACGATTTTGAGATTTGGCTCAAAGTTGTAAAAAAATAAAAAATAACTCTGGTATTAAAATAACAAATTCGTGTAAAACAAGAAAATGTTTAACCATTTACAGTATTCTAAGTGATGAAAATGTGAAATAAATTATTTGTTATCTTCTGTGACGGTGAAAAAGCCACGTCACGTCAACTACCCATACAACTAACAGAGATAAACAATGGTTGTTTAAGTATTGTGTGAAAATTAGACATAATTTAGACATAATTAACATAGACATTGGAAATCAATGAACAGTACAATGACGGTAGAACAAAACACAAGAAAATGTACAATTACATTTGAAGAGTTTGTGTGTCTGGTCTGTTTCTGGGATAGTTGAATGAAGCATAATTGAATGTGTGGGCGATTATAGTTTAGAATGAAATATATACTACAGAGAATGATACTTGCCAATATTGTTTTGAAAAAGTCAGAAAGATACAATGTCTGTGTCCGCTGTACTTGGTGTAGGAGAAGGTACAAGAGAGATCACCTTTAAGGTGGGCCACTCAGGTAAATCTGCAATGTCTGTGAGGTTGATTAGTGCATTGTTAAAATCAGCATCTTCGTACTGAAGAGAAAACTTGTATGGAAGACCTAACTTCTCTTAAAGTTGTACCATCAATGTGTCCAAAGTTTGTGGTTTCCTATGCAGCGTGATTTTCCGTATGTCATTTTCATTCTCTATCACTCTAAGTATAGTTCTTGTCTCTGTTGTGTCCTGTGAACCTAACAATGAGAAAAATCTATTAATTTCACACTCGAGTTCTCAATAATAAAGGGATAAAAATGGAAATTCAGTTATTTACTCTCCCTCATGTTGTTTCAACCCTGTATGACTTTCTTTTGCTGAACATAAAAGATGATATTTTGAAGAACGTTAGAAAACCAAACACGTTCAGGATGCCAAGGAAGTCATTGGGGAACTCAAACTGTTTGGTAACAAACATTGTTCAAAATATCTTTTGTGTTCAGCAAAAGAAAGTCATGCAGGGTTGAAATAGCATGAGGGTGAGTAAATAACAGAATTTCCTTTTTTAGGTGGACTATCCCTTTAAATGTTCAATTTAGCAAAAGATAAAATGTTTCGGTGTAACAAATGTCCTGCCCTGAATTTTGTAGGGTGCCAGTGGAAAAGGGTCATTCAAATCAAACAGCTTAGTGACTGTCAATTCTGATACATGGCTACACAGTTCATAGGACTGTAGATGCTCAATGTACCACGCTGTCTGTTGTTTGCATACAAACCAAATATCAGTTTTAATGATGACAATTTTTACAATATGCCTAAAATCAGGCAGACATGAACTTGCACCAGCAGACAGAACCATATCAGGACCATATCAGTTGATCCCATCAATGCACACTTTAGATGTGACAAGGACAGTGCTTTGGGTAGCAAAATTCTGCTGAAGCACGTTCTGTACTCTCAGGAAAAGATGAAGCCAGTGTAGATGTCACTTTGTCCATCTGGACAGAAGGTTTAAAAAAGGATGATGAGTTTGCGTGGTATGCTATCATGGACTGCCAGAGTTTGTGTGACATTTTTGAAAATCTGTCTCACGAATGATTTGTTTGAAGAACTTATGCTTGCCTTCAAAACGCATGGTCCAGACATCTCTAAGTGGCCCATATGTCCTTATTAGTTGTGGATAATGTTCAATGTGGTGTTTAGGATGCAACACGAAATGAGGAAATACTTTTAAAAGCAAACCTCTGTGCTGTGAAATTTTAGCCCCAAGAAAATCAAAAGTATCATCAGTAAATCTGAAGGATGTCACCAGTTCTAGAATGTACGGTGGCCGAGAGAGCTCAACGTGCTGCAAGCTAAAGACGACGCAAGCAAATAGAAAAAAACGCATGCAAGTAGAAAAAAACGCATGCAAAAAGAAATAAAACGCTTGGAAATAGAAAAAACACCCGCAAATTAAGAAAACATCTTCATCAGTTTCACAACACACGTGTACTCCAAATACTCACAACACAACAAATACAGAAACGCGCTGCTAAAGCTCACAACACAACCAAATACAGAAGTGCGCTGCAAGTAACACAGACCACAACAGAAATGTTTCCGGGGGAACCAAATAAGTGGCGAACCCGCGTGATTTACACTTTTACTGTCTATGGATTTACAGCAAAGAACGTATATTGACAAGAAGTGAAAGCCTATATTTTTTATAAACTATAATATTAAAATAATATTGTAATATATTGTATAAATAAATAATATTTATAATATAGTATATATAAAATAATATTATATTGTAATATTATACTTTTCATAGTTCTTCTATACTCTTTGCTTACAGCTCAAAATTCTACTTTATTTTATTTCTTTTAACTTTTTTTCCCGCAAAACCTACAGAGATTACATTTTTTTATAACATACAACTTGTATACAATATACAAAATGTATTAAAAATAGGTTCAATGTCATCAGAAATGAGAAAAGAACAATGAGCTGAAAACTAAAATAAATAAAAAAGATAGAGAAGAAGAACATGAAGGAAAGATAATAATCTATACATCAGTTACACTATGCAAATTGCTTCATGTTATGTTTAAATTTTCATAAAGAAAAGTTTCATAAGAAGGTGTAGTAATGAAGGGTCCAATGTTTTAAAGTTGAGACACTGACACACAGATATATAACGGATATATAAAACGCATATTTCAACAGTTTTTTTTTGTAAAGTAAAAATACATTTATTTGCAACCGTTATGTTAACAGCATATTTCTGTCGTCAGAACAGCTATTCAGCTGATGGAAAACATGCTGCGAATAATTACGTTGGAAATTACGTTGTCTTGCGTTGCTCCCTTCATCAAGTGCGTTACAAACGGCTACATAAATGGCACACCAGTGCCATGCTCACTCCAAAGTCCCACTTGAAGAGCTCTGCCGTCTGCCCTTCGAAGGGAGTAGCCGAGTAGGGCCTAGGGATGCTCACGTGCAATAAGCACGTCCCAGCCGGGTTCGTCACTTATTTGGTTCCCCCGGAAACATATCCGTTGTGGTCTGTGTTACTTGCAGCGCGTATTTGGTTGTGTTGTGAGCTTTTGCAGCGCTTTTCTGTATTTGGTTGCGTTGTGAGTATTTGGAGCACACGTGTGTTGTGAAACTGATGAAGATGTGTTCTTAATTTGCGGGTGTTTTTTTCTATTTGCACGCGCTTTTTTCTATTTGCATGGCTTCAAGGTAATATCCCAACAAACATGGTAGATGTCCCTGGCTATGTCTGTTTTTGAAAAGACAGATCATCTGGTAAGGGTGAAGGAGTGTTGATCTATATTAGAGAGTCGTTTAAATGTATAAGAGTTTATCTAAATACAAAAATTGAATGCTTAGCTATAAAAGTGATACTTTCTCCACGAATGCAATTTAATATTGTTGTTTTATATAATCCTCCATCATACAATCTTTCTTTTTATGATGATATGAAGGAACTACTGGAAATGTTTGATAATTCTATTGAAACAATATTTTATGGTGATTTTAATATAAATTGGGCAGATAAAAGAGGAAGACAAAAGTTAAAAATAATGATGTCTAAATATAACTATGATCAGTTGATAAAAAAAGTCAACAAGAGTGACCAGAACTAGCAGGACTTTGATAGATCTCATTTTTACTAATAGGGAAGAGCGTATTATAAAGCATTAAAATCTACTGACAGGTTTATCAGACCATAATATGGTATTAACTGTAAGGAAAT
The DNA here is from genome assembly GCA_030578275.1 of Meda fulgida. Lineage (NCBI taxonomy): Eukaryota > Metazoa > Chordata > Actinopteri > Cypriniformes > Leuciscidae > Meda > Meda fulgida. The sequence goes on from CM060618.1 coordinate 2,596,596, forward strand.
TAACTAAACAACGACTAAACCGACTCAAAAACCAGAGACTAGATAGAATTAAGTTTGGGATACCGAAATCTAAAGTAGGTCAATTTGAAATAGAGATCAATAATGCTGACTGGGATGATATATTACAGATAAATGAGGGAGATTTGTGTTGTACTTCCTTAACAGAAACCGTTACTAATCTGGTAAACAAATATTATACTCCTTTGAAATGCTCAAGGAAAAAGGCATCATTACCATGGTTAAACAGTGATATTAGTAACCTTATGAAAAAAAGAGACCTAGCTTTAAAAGTGTCATTATCCTCTAAATTGAATACAGATATTTTAATCTATAAAGGTCTCAGAAATAAAGTAGTACAAGAATTACGAAAATCAAAAGTATCACATTATACACACTTAATCGAGAGTGCAAAGGGTCAAAGTTCAACCCTATGGAAACAATTAAATAATTTAATAAAACTCAAAGGCATCAAACGATTAAAGAGGTACAGATAGATGGGAAAGTAATAGATGATAAAGGTTCTCTAGCACATGAGTTTTTATAAGTTCAGTAGTTGAATTGGCTCAAAATTTTAAACTATTAACATTAATAAGTCGGAGGATGAGCTACCAAATTAATTTTTTATTAAGGAGATTGAAGAAAGTAGAATAACTGAAATTGTAAAGCTTCTACCGAATTCAACAGCAAAAGAGGTTTCAATTTAGATATTAATTTATAGTTAAATTAATTTATAAAAAATATAGTTCCGTGATGATAGCTCCGTTAACTCATCTGATAAATGTATCAATTAGAGACTGTGTTTTCCCCAATAAATGGAAAAAGGCTGTAGTCACACCACTCTTTAAATCAGGAGATCCCAGCCTGATTACAAATTATCGACCAATATCAATCTTGCCGGTCATATCAAAGGTTTTGGAGAAGGTTGTGGCTGAACAATTAATAAACCACCTAGAGAGTAATCACTTCCTACACAAACATCAATTTGGTTTTAGAGCCCAGCATTCCACAGAAACAGCTATATGCTATTTCTTGGAAAAAGCCAGACACTCTTTGGATCAAGGACATGTGATGGGAGCAGTGTTCATTGACCTAAAGAAGGCATTTGATACAGTTAACCATACAATTCTTTTATCTAAATTAGGTGCTTTTAATTTTAGTAAACGTTCTATTGAATGGTTCAGCTCTTACTTAAATTTAACAGATCAGTGTGTTAAAATTGATGAAACAAAATCATTGTTTATGAGAAACGAAATGGGCTTACCACAAGGCTCAGTTTTAGGCTCCTTGCTTTTCAGTTTGTTTATAAATGACCTACCATGTTGTTGTCCAGATGTTGAATGTCAGCTTTATGCTGATGACACAGTTATTTATACATCGGCTAAGTCATCTGTCAAGGTTGCTGCAGTTTTAAATGAACAAATGGAAAGGATATCTACCTGGCTCCAGGAAAATCATCTTACTCTGAATGCTAAGAAAACCGTCTTTATGTTATTTTCTAATCGAAAGCAAAAAGAAAAAGTAATAAGAAGTAAATAAGAAAGAAATACAGGAGGTAGATTAGTTTAATTTTTTAGGTGTTGTCTTAGACTCACAACTTAAATTTGATAAACATATAAAAAAGATCTAAAAAATGGTAAGGATTCATCTAAATTGTTTCAGACTTATTAGAAATTTTATCTCAACTGAGGCAGTACATCTGTTTATGCATGCAATGATCTTGTCTCGTATTTCATACTGTATTACAGTTTGGAGTCAAACAAGTGATTCCTTCGAAAAAATGGAAATGGTGTATAATCAAGCTCTGAAAATAATGGATAAAAAGCCAAATCGATGGCATCACTGCAACGTTTAAAAAAAATGTAATATGCTAAGTTTTGAAAATTTTTAGAATCTGTCATATATAAAATTGATCTTTAAATGTTTGCACAATAAGGCACCATCTGTTTTATGTAAATTGATTAAGAGACAGGATGATACAAGCAGAATCACTAGGAGTTCAGCAAGTGGGAATTGTAGGATTAATTTTCGTAAGACCACACAAGGGCAAAGAGCCTTTTCTGTTGAGGGTTCAAAACTCTGGAACCTGCTGCCAAATGAGTATAAGGCAATACCGGAAAAAAAGTCCTTCACATTAAAGTTAAAGCGGTGGTTTAAAATAAACCAGAACTGCTCGCATATTTAAATGTAACCATTTTAGTATGTAAAACTGTAATATAAGTAAAAATGTTGTTCTATCTTATTCAAAAGCACTGTAAGAGTGTAATGTAATGTAAAAGTGCGTAATGTAAAAGTAATGTAATGTGAAGTTTTATGCTTCAGTTGTAAGCTCATTTCTGGTATCAATTTTGGTTGGTATGTGAGTGATATCTACGTCTATAAGTGACATATTGTGGTTGTTTTATTCTATGAGTAGTAATTTGTTGTTTTATTTATTTATTTATTTTACTAGGCCTTACAGGGCCCTTCTAGGGACCTGAGATGCAAATTAGCTCTTGCTATACTCTCTATGTACAATACATATTTTCCAGCTTTGACTGGGATCATGTTTTTTTGTACTGTCCCTATATAAATAAACTGAAATGAAATGAAATGCATGATGTCAGGTGAAAAGCCACTGACTGAGTGAAAATGGTCAAGTTCATTTAAAACACACCTGCCTTTTTCACCATACTGTTTTACAAAATATTGGGTCTTTTAAAACTTCCTAAACTTGCCTGTCATGATTCTGCTTTGTCCTGGGTTCAAATCTTCCTTACAGTATGTCTTTCTGTTGCATTTCACTCCTGACACAAATAAAACTCTCTTGAAATCCTGCCAAGGAATGAGCACCAAGATTGTCAGCAGATACATTGAGAACAGTTCCCTTAACACATTCCCCTTACTGCTCCAAAAAGACACCATGTTTCTCCAGAGTTTTGAGGTCTTGTACAAAAGGGTGAAGGACTTTCTCATATCCATATTGTTTTACTGCACTAGCCTTGCATAAGAGTGTCAGCTGAATTGCCTGAAGAGATGACCCGGTGTTTAGATGGAAGATTAGCAAGAGCCCAATAGACATTGAACATCTTATTTCTTTTTTGAACTGCCAACAGGATTGGCAATCTCAAATTCATCAGTGTCCAGGGTAAGCAAAATCCTAAATTTCCATGCCATCAAAAAATCATTCTCACGATAGTGCTGTCTTTGTAAGAGTTGATCCCATTTGCATTGTCAAAAGGAGCAAGAACTTTCTCAAAGACATCAGTTCTAATTAAAAGCACCTGTAGCAATTGGCACATAAGCAAATGATTGTGCGTCTTTCCCAAGTATATATAAACTATTGGAAACTCTTTCTGAAAATATGATGCTCTTTTACGGACTGTAGAGAGAGACTCGCCAGAATCAGTCATTTTCAAGATCAAATTATTCTCTGTGACAGCTTTCATGATGATGAAATGTTGATCTAGAATCTGCTGTATGGCATTACACAAAAGGGGCTTTGAATAAATATCTGATTCATTTGTTGAATTACTTCCTGTACTGCTGCATCAGAGAGGTGCTGAATGGTTTGCATCTTAAGAAAGAGCAAGCCTAAATTACATTGTAGTTGACAAGCTAGTAGCACAATCCAACACAATCCAAGAATTTGATTAAAATAACTTGTGTAACGCTAGTTTATATAATCTGGTTATTACACGATCAATTATGTATAGTAAGCAATTCAGACATTAAAAATTAGACTAACAAGAACTGACTCACCTTTCCATGTGCTTTTCCCATCAGAAATAATGGTATTAAGTTGCCATATCAGCTCCACCTACTGGTAGAACTGCGCATGACCACTCGAAAATTTTCAAAATACTTATTATTTTAAGTAGAGGGTAATTGAATCTATTGAATTTAATAACTTTCCGTGCTAAAAAGTTGTCCTTACTTTATCAAACTTAGTAAGGTCAACAAACTTATTCAAAAAAAAGTTTTATTCACTTAATTTTATTAGCAAAATCATCAGTTAAATTTTAAAGTGTGTAATAATATGAAAAAGACACAGAAACTGTGCTTTTGTGGTCTGATTTCCTGCTTTAATGATCGATATCCCATCACTGAAATGCACTAAGAATCTTGTTTTTCCCCCAAATCTTCATTCACGTCTCTTTTCCGTTTTTTCACACGAGTGCTTTAAAATTTAATTTTATCTCCCCTTTCACTTCTAAACTCTACCAGCATTGTTTACTGGAGCACAGGAAAATACAATATTTGCTGTCAAAATGACTGAAAGCACTTTGAAATATATAATGTTCCAGTTAATGTAGAAACATTTTTGGCCAAACAAATATGACTGTAGCAATGTAAGTCACGTCCGTAATATGCTGTGGAAAGACTCATCTGAGCTTTTGGGGTTATTAATGTCTCTTTAAAAGTAAATTGTTAATATTTTAATGCTTCTAGGTGACATTTTGATGGTTATGGGGTAGCCAGTTTTTGAAATGCTTATTGCATTCATAAGCAGTGACTGCTGATGCACTTGTTAGCTCTGTGTACAGGGAAAGGTGGGTAGGCCACAGTCTTGAAGTTATAACAGAATGCGTGACCCTGATCATCATCTCTTACTTTATCACTGTAACCCTATTAAGTCTTCCTTTCATTGAGTAAAACTTGTTTTATCAAGTTCACCTAATGTGGTCTTCCCATCGAATTAACCTAAATATTTAAGTATGGGCAACTTAAAAGACAAGTAGACCTAACATTCCCAATTGATATATTGTTGCATTTACTTGAACAAGCAATAAATCATTAAAACAAGTTATTGCTTCACATCAAAAGCTTTACTACGGTTTGATCCCCTATATTCCATAGCTGAACTTCAATCAAATGTGCTGATTTAACAGCACATTAACCATAATTATCAAAAAACACAATAAAAGTGTTTATCTACAAGCATCCATTTATCATTTTAATAAATATACTGGAATCAAATATACTGAATATGTTGTTATTATTACATTCTGTTTATAATATTCTACAATAGGCTGAACGACTTCAAGTCTACATTTATGTGATGAAAGTCAAGTTGACGTCGACCAGTTGCTGATGACGTCATTAATGAACAAATAAGCCTGAACCTCCAACATAACAGCTTATATTTTTCAGTCTTTGGGTCATTATTTCTCACAGATTTCTTCTCGTTCTAAATCAGATACAGATAAAGTAGTACAGTAAAGAGTATATTTATTAGTGAGCAAGAGATTGCATGTGAATTCATTCTTCCTGGCAACTCTCTACTAATAGGCCTAGTGAAGATGTGGGTTTTAGTCACTAAGAAATATATGCTAGAAATTATTAAGCTATGTTTATTGATAAATGAAAAAAAATTACACATTTCTGCAGTACTGAATGTTTCGGTGTGTGTGTGCGCGTTACTATGCAGCAACTCATTTGTATAGAACGGTGAATAACTTAGAGAAATAAGCTGTGTAAAACGTGCATTCTCCCAATTCTGAGCATCCAGATGGAATAATCAAACATATCTTGTGGATCGCTCTCGGAATATGTATTTATTTGTCACTTTGATGGAAACTAGCATAAAAGAGATTTCTTCTCCTGTTGCGCCCTCTATAGGCCATGACCAGCAACTAGTTTTTAATTTAATTTAAGAAAAAGTCCTCAAGCAATTATTGAAGACAAGTAAACAGTCAGTAAAGAAATAGGGATAGTTAATTTCAAAGTCAGTTCTTCCAAAGATCATTACGGAGACCCTAAAGGGACGTGGTGGTGATTAAAAAATAGTAATTGGAGATTTTTTATTTTTTAAATCTTTGCCTTCCCTCGCAAAACTTTTGCGTTCCCTCGCAAAGATATTTGCGTTCCCCCGAGAAACTTTGCGTTCCCTCGCAATAACTTTTGCGTTCCCTCGCAAAGATATTTGCGTTCCCACGCAAAACAGCTGTTGTGAGCTCGGACAGACACTTCCTGTTTAATGTCCCGCTGGCAGTGTTTCAGAGCTCCGTATGTTAATGGAGCGTTTCATAGTGTTTGAACTTGGACACAAATATAGAAATGCGGTCAGTGCTTCACTCAACGAGTTCAGTAAAGTTGGCAATATATTCACATAGGCTATCGAACTTCCCAGATCAATATTCTTGAGCTAAACGTTGTTAAAACACAAACGACACCTATTTACAATCACAGTAACCTAGACAACGAGCTACAACCCAATTCTCCTCAAAACGAGCTTTGAAACAAAAGTTTAAAAAAAGTTGTTTCAATCAAAAAAATATTTTCAATCAAAGAAAAACCTGTTCAAATGCAAAAAAAAATTACCCTGTGAATAAAAAAAAGTATTGAAGAGAATGTGTTTTTTCGTTGTTGTTTTTTTTTTTTTGAAGTGCAAAAAGTTTTGAAGTTAAAATTTTTTGATTGAATCATTTTGACACAAACGTCTCTATTGGTCAGACATGTTTGATTGACAAGTGTCTACACCAACGACATCTTTCTGACAAAGAAGTCATGTTCGCCACTCGCCAGCAGCAAGCTTTTTGCCAGCAAGTGGAGGGAGCAGCCGTGAAGTTCTCGGTAAGTAGATAAAACACGAGGCTGAATCCAGCTTCTTATTCGCAGCTTCTTATTGACGCTATCCGTTCCACCTTAAATGACGCGAACTGCCGCGTTTGCTAGCTTCTTATTGACGCTCAACTTCGGGACCGTGCGGTTTTTCTCTTTTTCATGTTTTTAAAGGGATTGTGTTAGTTTGTCTCTATATTCAGAATAACATAATAATAAAAAAAGGCACATAAATATAATTAGGCTACATTATTCTTTAATTATTGTACATGTCATCAGCTCAATTTAGGGATCATGTGGTTTTTCACTTATTCACACTTATTAGAGACCCTGTTTGTATTGTTTATGTTTTCAGAAAAGAATAGTAAACTATTCTGAGAGGTAAATAACAAATAATAATAACACATAAATTACTGTAAAATATAATATAATTAAGCCTACATTATTCTTTAATTATTACAATTAACATCATTTGGATGTATTCAATGCATGTATTTAAAAATAAAAAAATATTATTACAAATTAGAATTTCACAAGGTAACCAGAGATTATGCAGCAGCTTGGATCCAGCCTCTTGTGAAGACTTCAGATGACCCAGTACCTTTGAATAGATGACACCTACCCCAAGGACTCCAGAACATCAAACATGAATGATTATACAAAATTATAATTTTATAATTGCTTTAACATACACATTGATTTTGCTTAAATGAATATATGGTATTTGTAACTACTATAATTTGTGGTATCTTATTACTGTACTTTCTGATATCATCTCATTAAATCCTATTGTGGTTTTGTAACAAAGAAACCTGCATTTTCTGTAAAGCTGCCTTGAAATATGCATTGTGAAAAGGGTTATACAAATGAATGTATGAATTAAATTAAATTGCATTGACTTGAAAGTGCCATTGCATGGTTACTGTACATTAGAAAGATATGGACCCAATCTGACAATACAAAAGAGTTATCACATTGTTGGCCTATTTGGTTTCACTGATGCTTTATACCCTGCATCTCTGCTTGAATATAATCATGCACAATTTCAGATGTTTTTACTGTATAATTTTGAAATTATGGACCCATGAAGTTGACAAAACATAGTACAGTTAGAAGAGCCATTGCATTGTTGGCTCAATTGGGGGCTCTATATCTCAGCTGTCTTTGATGATGCGTTAGAAGTTGCACTGGGGCCTTATACACATTGTCCTTGACTGTCACCATGCACAAAATTAGACATTTTTACTGTCGCATCTTGAAGTTATGCACCCATGAAGTTGACAGATGTGACTGCAGTTATGGGGAAGTTGCAGTTTTTCTTTCAATTGCATTTTCTGCCCATTTCGCAGCGTTGTTTCTCGGTTGCCTCAGAGGGTGCGTTAAATTTGACATTGTCTCATTATAGTAGAGCTACTCCTCTAACGAAATCCACATTTTTAGCAATTATTGCAGTGTAATTTGTTTTATGAAGCTTTAAACTTGACACATTACACAATGAGCCGCCTATTGCATTTTCTGCCCATTTTGCGGCGCTGTTTCTCGGCCGCCTCAGAGGGTGCGTTAAACTGGACATTATCTCATTATAGTAAAGCTACTCCTCTGACGAAATCCACATTTTGAGCAGTTTTTACTGTAGAACTTTTTTTTTTATGAATTTTTGAATTTTGCTTTTTCACAGTGCACAATAAACCGCCTAATGCATTTTCTGCCCATTTCGCGGGGCTGTTTCTCAGCTTCCTCAGAGGGTGCGTTAAGGTGGACATTAGCTCATTATAGTAGAGCTACTCCACTAACTAAATGCACATTTTTAGTCATTATTACTGTGGATTTTTTTTTAAGGAAGCTTTGAACTTGGCACTGTATTCATTGCACAACACCCGCCTAATACATTTTCTGCCCAATTCGCGGCGCTGTTTCTCAGCTGTGTCAGAGGATGCGTTAAAGTGGACTTTAGCCTATTATAGTACAGCTACTCCTCTAAAGCAATCAAAATTTTGAGCAATTATTAAAAAAATATTTTTTATGAAGCTTTGAACTTGACACAATGCACAATGAGCCGCCTTTTGCATTTTCTGCCAAATAACCAATGTGCTTGACTATCATTATGCACAATATCATACATTTCTACTGTAGCATTTGGAAGTTATGGACCCATGAAGTTGACAGAAATGACAACAGTTGGAACAGTCGTTGCATTGGTGGCCCAGTTGCCTTTGAGGGTTCAATAAAAGTCTCACTGGGGCCTTATACCCAGTGGCCCTCATTTATCATTCTTGCGTAGAAACGGGCGTATATGTTGCCGTAAGATTATGCTTACACTCCTCTCACCGCCTGATTTATGAAGCTGTGCGAACCTTTGAAATCCAGGTGTATGCAATACCTGCCCTTGATAAATGCCGCGGCTGAAAACGATCGTCATTAGAATAACACACCCCTATATATTCAAGTCTCCGCTTCCCTCACGCCCTCATTTTACGCCATGGACACACGGAAGACGGCAAAGAAGAGAAACTTCTCTGACGTGGAGCCGAAATGACCTATCACAATGCATTTTTTACAGCACGTGTTTTGAAACAATTAGCATTTAATTTCGTATCAGGTCACTTGTATTGGGGTGTACAATAGAGATGATGTCAAAAATTCATAAAAAAAGTTCTACAGTAAAAACTGCTCAAAATGTGGATTTCGTCAGAGGAGTAGCTCTACTATAATGAGATAATGTCCAGTTTAACGCACCCTCTGAGGCGGCCGAGAAACAGCACCGCAAAATGGGCGGCTCATTGTGTAATGTGTCAAGTTTAAAGCTTCATAAAAAAACAAATTACACTGTAATAATTGCTCAAAATGTGGATTTCGTTAGAGGAGTAGCTCTACGATAATGAGACAATGTCAAATTTAACGCACCCTCTGAGGCAACCGAGAAACAATGCTGCGAAATGGGCAGAAAATCCAATTGAAACCAAAACTGCAACTTCCCCATAACTGCAGTCACATCTGTCAACTTCATGGGTGCATAACTTCAAGATGCGACAGTAAAAATGTCTAATTTTGTGCATGGTGACAGTCAAGGACAATGTGTATAAGGCCCCAGTGCAACTTCTAACGCATCATCAAAGACAGCTGAGATATAGAGCCCCCAATTGAGCCAAAAATGCAATGGCTCTTCTAACTGTACTATGTTTTGTCAACTTCATGGGTCCATAATTTCAAAATTATACAGTAAAAACATCTGAAATTGTGCATGATTATATTCTATTATATAGAATATATTATATTAGGCCAACAATGTGATAACTCTTTTGTATTGTCAGATTGGGTCCATATCTTTCTAATGTACAGTAACCATGCAATGGCACTTTCAAGTCAATGCAATTTAATTCATACATTCATTTGTATAACCCTTTTCACAATGCATATCATTTCAAGGCAGCTTTACAGAAAATGCAGGTTTCTGTGTTACAAAACCACAATAGGATTTAATGAGATGATATCAGAAAGTACAGTAATAAGATACCACAAATTATAGTATTTACAAATACCATATATGCATTTAAGCAAAATCAATGTGCATGTTAAAGCAATTACAAAATTATAATTTTGTATAATCATTCATGTTTGATGTTCTGGAGTCCTTGGGGTAGGTGTCATCTATTCAAAGGTACTGGGTCATCTGAAGTCTTCACAAGAGGCTGGATCCAAGCTGCTGCATAATCTCTGGTTACCTTGTGAAATTCTAATTTGTAATAATATTTATTTATTTTTAAATACATGCATTGAATACATCCAAATGATGTTAACTGCAATAATTAAAGAATAATGTAGGCCTAATTTTAGTTTTACAGTAATTTATGTGTTATTATTATTTGTTATTTACCTTTCAGAATAGTTTATTATTCTTTTCTGAAAACATAAACAATACAAACAGGGTCTCTAATAAGTGTGAATAAGTGAAAAACCACATGATCCCTAAATTGAGCTGATGACATGTACAATAATTAAAGAATAATGTAGCCTAATTATATTTATGTGCCTTTATATTTTTACAGTCCACTTTCGCTGATATATCAGTGTTATTTGCATTTAAACATTTTTTTTATTATTATAATTATGTTATTCTGAATATAGAGACAAAAGTAACACAATCCCTTTAAAAACGTGAAAAAGAGAAAAACCGCACGGTCCCGAAGTTGAGCGTCAATAAGAAGCTAGCAAACGCGGCAGTTCGCGTCATTTAAGGTGGAACGGATAGCGTTAGGGCTGGGTATTGACACAAATTTCACAATTCGATTCGATTTCGATTACGATTCGATTCGATTCAATATTGATTATTTTGGATATCAGGTACAATACATGGCAAATTTTTTCAAAGAAAACAAATCTCTTAACTAATGCTGTAAACTATGGGAGTCAGTTGTAGCCTACTAGGCTTCATTAGCCTACTATAATTTTGAAGGTAAAAATTTACTGATTTGTAGCAATACAAACACTTAAATTACACTTATTTATTTTTATAATAAGTTAAATGAAATATAAACATTTAAATGGTGGCTGTCATAAAAACTTGCCAGATTTATTCAAACATGCATTAAATATTGAAGAACATTAAAAATTATAATAAATATGTAATATGGTGCATATATTTAGCAAAATTCTCCTCTCTAGTTATTTTTTTCTAGCTGACTAACTGACTAAGTTCTTAAGTTTAATGTTTTTTTCTGAGGTAAATGTGACATTACATGCCATTGTTTACTTGCTGTTTAACTGACGTCTTTCCACGGATGAAACACTGATTGAGTGATACCACGTTACATGATACGGATTTCGAAGTTGTACTCTATCTTTTAACACACTTTCAGATGCTCACTGATGTTTATTTGGCGCTGTAACTGGTATTATTAAGGCGGAGTAACTGGTATTATTAAGGCGGAGTAAGTGGTATTATTAAGGCGGAGTAACTGGTATTATTAAGGCGGAGTAAGTGGTATTATTAAGAAGGAGTAACTGGTATTATTAAGGCGGAGTAACTGGTATTATTAAGGCGGAGTAACTGGTATTATTAAGGCGGAGTAAGTGGTATTATTAAGGCGGAGTAACTGGTATTATTAAAGCGGGGTAACTGGTATTATTAAGGCGGAGTAAGTGGTATTATTAAGGCGGAGTAAGTGGTATTATTAAGGCGGAGTAAGTGGTATTATTAAGAAGGAGTAACTGGTATTATTAAGGCGGAGTAACTGGTATTATTAAGGCGGAGTAAGTGGTATTATTAAGGCGGAGTAAGTGGTATTATTAAGGCGGAGTAACTGGTATTATTAAGGTGGAAGAGGAGATCATGTGCTTCTCTTGAGCTGAGTCAGAGCGATCTCACCCCACAGCGCCAAAACGGTATTTATGTTTTTGAATGTCGTAAGAAAATGGACGTAATTCGAAGTTTGAGACTTTATTTCATAATAATAGTCACAAAGCACAAAGATTATTTCGATTTATTAGATGGGATGCACGCTACAATGTCCTGCGCGCTCATCAAATGAAACAGGATGACTAATCGATTCTTGAGATTTAAGAATCGATATCGGTTCGTAAAAATGAGAATCAATTAATATCGAGAAATCGATATTTTTTACCCAGCCCTAGATAGCGTCAATAAGAAGCTGCGAATAAGAAGCTGGATTCAGCCTCGTGTTTTATCTACTTACCGAGAACTTCACGGCTGCTCCCTCCACTTGCTGGCAAAAAGCTTGCTGCTGGCGAGTGGCGAACATGACTTCTTTGTCAGAAAGATGTCGTTGGTGTAGACACTTGTCAATCAAACATGTCTGACCAATAGAGATGCACCCGCCCTCTGCGGAACGTTTGTGTCAAAATGATTCAATCAAAAAAAATTGAACTTCAAAATTTTTGCACTTCTAATTAAAAAAAAAAAACAACAACGAAAAAACACATTCTCTTCAATACTTTTTAAAGATTAAAAGATTAAAAAAAAGAAAAAGATTACTTCAATCAAAGAGAACATTTTCAATATAAAAAAAGTGTTCAAATGCAATTTTTGGAGTCTCAAATATTTTATTTGCATTCAAAAACGATTTTCTATATTTGAAAATGTTTATCTTTTCATTGAAGTGACTTTTTTTAATTGATTCTGTTGTTTGTTTGAAGCAACTTCTTTTTTGATTGAATGATAAAGACACAAATGTTCTACCCATTATATGGTCCAATCAAAAAGCAATGTTACTTCAATTAAAAAGTTTGCTTTAAACAACAACAAAAAAACGGACTTCTATCAAAGAAAACATATTCAATCAAAGAAAAGCAGTGTTCAAATGTATTTTTTTGAGTCTCAAATATATTTTTGGATTCAAATATTTTTTTTCTTTGATTGAAAATTTATTTTTTTCATTGAAGTGAAGGTTTTTTTAATTGAAAATATATTTTTTTGGATTGTAGCAACCTTTTTTTTTTTTTGATTGAATAATAAAGAAACAAAACTATCCCATACACACCCAGGTTCCTAACCGACGACGAAGACTTAACAGAGCAGCCATCAAGTGTTAGACAGTATTCTAGGTTATTACGTGTGGAAGTTTTTGGTCCAATAATTAGAATCTCTGTTTTTTCAGAATTTAGTAGTAGGAATTTACTAGTCATCCAATTTTTTATATCAGCTATGCATTTTGTGGTTTGGTAAGTTTTGTCAGGGCGTGAGGAAATATACAGCTGAGTATCATCGGCATAACAGTAAAAACTAATTCCATGTTTCTCCTAATGATATCTCCTAATGGTAGCATGTAGCATTAGCATTTATTCAGGATAAAAACACGTGTTGAAAGATTCATGATGTACTCGCTCATTATATATATTTAGTTGTTTTAAGATCCATAAACAGAATTTCTCAGCAGTACATTTTCTCTTTTATTGACTTTCTCTCGGGTGATCCTGCATAAACCTCGAACCTCCATTCCCTCGATACTTCACAGAACTCATGACCGTAGTCTAACAGCACCACTAGTTTCATTTTTAACTTATATTTTAAAAAATATAAACAATGAACATTAGATGAGTTCCAGAGCATGTGCAAATGTTAATGTAATGTGCCATCAGGTAACCGTGGATTCTCAGATATGAAGGTGTTCGATGGTCATAACCAGGAACCATGGTTGAATATTTCAGTTGAATATTTCAGTTTATATCTATGATAGCCAACGCCACTGTATGTCACACTACATATTTTAAGATGCTAAAAGCAGATGCATAACATCTGCTGGAATTAAGTTTATATTTATTTTACGTAATATTTACTGAATTAGAAATAATTAAAAAATGCATGAAAAAAATGCAATTTCTTGATTCTGAAATCCTAATAAATCTGTGCACGCTGACAAAATAAAAGTCCTGCTTCAGACTCATCGGCCACATATATTGGCCCTGATGATAATATCAAGTGACCACTATAAATATAATTTGTATCTATTTCTCAGCGTCTACCATTCATATTTTCATATTTGTTTGCAAATTGCAAAATGTATTTTTCTCAACTGTCCTGTATATATTTCAGCATCTCTGTTCTTGGAGAAGTGGGATGCGCTGAATGTGATTTCCCGCCAGAAGAGAAGCAACACCGGTGACGAAGAGACTAAACTCCCGGCCAGCCTAGAGAGGGAGTGTCTAGAGGAGGTCTGCGCTTACGAGGAGGCCAGAGAAGTCTTCCAGGATAACTATCGCACAGTGAGTCAATCAACCACCTGTCTACAGTAGCGGTGTGCGATATCATCTACCATAATACTGATAGTTATTGTTTTAACAATGTGTGAGCTGACGTCACTCGCTTTTGGAAAAACAAACTGAAACGCACCTTGAGAGAGAGCAGGGATTCACGGGGAGATCAAGCCTAATGTCATTGTAATGACCCTGAAATTGAACATCTAGGCCTTCCAATATCAAATTACAGTCAAACCAAAATTTATTCAGACACCTTCAACATTTCTCACATTATCACAGTTTATTCGCTAGGCTATAGTTTAGAAAATGGTAATAAAATATGACAAAAACTCAAGAGTTCTCAGATCAGTTGATATTTCACTGGTTTTGTCCATCCTTCTGTTCAACTCTCACACATGAATTATGTTGAATATCTGTCAGCTGTTAAATTTAACTACACAATTAGATAATACCAGTTTAGCTCAACCAGTGACCAAGCAATGCTTCATGTTGTTTAGTCTGTGTGTAAAAATGTTGCATTAGCAATTAAAGAAAAAAAATTAAGAAAACATGGTTAGGTCAAAGTGTCTGAATAATTTCTTGTCCCAAATTTGTATAAATTTGACTGGTAGTCACTGCATGAAGAATTTTTGGGTATAAAATGTCACAGTTTACTTTATTTAGCTCTCCTCATTTCCATAAATTAACTATAGTGTCCTGTACTCACTAGTAAAAAAATATATATAAAAAAATATATCTGAATTATATTATGTCTGAATAATTTTTGGTTTGACTGTACATATTGTCAAGCAATATCACACCCGTATCAGCACGATTGTGATATACAATAAACAATTGAGAGTAACATTTGAGTTACTGTTTTTAGACCCAATATTGTCAACATGTTCTGCTTTTGCTTTATTTTGTCAAAGAAAAACGGTTGTCAACCACAGCAGAGCTGTTTTGCCTGTTCGAGAGGTGCTTTATTACTGAATGAATCAGTGTTTTAAACAGATCAGTGATTCAGTCACCCAATAAATCAGTGCATTTCTGAGCACCGCACAGAAAAAGAAGAATATGAAAAGCTTTAGGAATCAGCTGTTCATGACAGGCCCAAACCAAGGGACCATAACAACACGCTTTAATTATTGTTACAGGCAAAATCCCAGAAAATATTATTGGGAAATAGTCTTTATGTGAAAATCGCACCCCCCTATTCTACACATTTAATATTATTGCTAATAATGGATTGTGTTTGTTTCTTTAAAGGATATCTTCTGGTCTGTCTACATCGGTAAGTTGTGAATGCTGCATAAACAAACTTGTGTAAAGATGAATGATGGTCATGTGAGGAAGTCTGGTATCAGTTGTCTTTCCAAATGCAAAAATCAATATCCGTTTGTATACATTAAAGGATATATATAATGTTTTCTGTGTATCGTATGTGTTATCCCTCATGATATCTTGCACACTATAGATGGTGACCAGTGTGCAGACCATCCGTGCAAAAATGGAGCCATGTGTTCAGATAGTGTGGGCGGTTATGACTGCATTTGCAAATCAGGCTTTACAGGCATCCACTGCGAGACAGGTATGTAACGCAACCCATGATGTTTTAGAAAGACGTCATTCATGTTTTCATTACTGCTTTCCAGACAAATCTAATAAACAAAAAAATAAAAACAATGCATCTCTGCATTAACCTAAATATTTGTTCACTGTACTGCATATTTTCAATAGATGCTTTTGAGCACGTTGAGCTCTTTTTAAAAGTACACTTTAAAGGGGTCATGAAATGGAAAATCAAAATGTCCTTACACATAAGGACATTTACACATTTACATTTTGATTTCCACCATTCTGAGGCATCTGGGGCCTGTATATAAAACTTCAATTTATTTTAATTCAATTTGATTCTTAAAGTATGCCACGTATGCCAGAACCTGCACAAAATTGGCTTTAGAAATCCTAATCAGCGGAAGATTGTGTCTTCTCACCCCGTCTTCTCCCCAAAATAACCATATATGGTGCTTACAACGCCTAGTTTTACAATGCATATCCTTATCTGCATATAATTTCCATATGAATTTTTCCCTCCATATACACTACACTGCAAAATCCCCAGTGTTAAATCAACACATGTGCATTATGGTCCCCCTCTATTATAGTGTTAAGTAGTGTTAATGAGATCATTTAGTGATTAATTAAGTGACGATTGACCATTAGGGTGCGTTTTACACGACAACGGTATGCTTAAAACTGAGACGTTTTTCCTTTGAGTTTTTCCTTTGAGTGTTCCGCATACAGATGACACCATTGTCAAAACGACCCCCATTCACACGGATCTGTGAAAATTACTACAAACGCCGTATTCTGCTGCTAGGCCAGTAGATGGCGATGAAACATTATAGACTGAACATGTAATATGCATGTGCATGACGTCATCATTTTCAGAGATTCACGTTTTTGTTTCGTGTAAATGAACGGCAAAAACGCATAAATGTTGCGTTTTAGTTGAAAACAGTTTCGTGTAAACAGCCTCTTAGAGGTGACACCTGATGATAATGGGCAGAATCACTGAAGGAAAGAGAAACAACAAGAACAGAAAAAGAGAAACACAAGAACTACAGCTGGCTTCTAGACACAGCCTTAGATGAAATCAACTGAAGAGAAAAGAAAACATTAAATCTCTCAAGATCTCAGCAGAGGAGAATTAAACAACTTCACAAACAGCATTACCAGCTTCACTTATTACTAACCGGCTCTTTTTTGAGAATCAACAGAGGTTTAAATGTTGGTGTTTTATTGAAAATGTTGGTCACCATTATGGTGATCAGTGTTTCATTTAGTTGGGCAGTTTGACTCTTGGTTAGTGATTGCAATATGAGTCAAGTATTGTTTTCTGTAAGTCTGCTGTTGTGTAAGTTTATGTATATGCCTTTTTTGTTTTCATGCCACACCATGATTTTGTTTCATGTTTTGTTTTATTTATAATAAACTGCACTTGGGTTCTTTATAACTTGCCTCCAGTGGAATCACTTTACACCCTCATGTTCGTTCCAAACTGGTAAGGCCTTCGTTTATCTTTGGAACACAAATGAATATATTTTTTATGAAATCTGAGAGCTCTCTGTCCCTCCATTGACAGCTACATCATTGCAACTTCATCAAGGCCCAGAAAGGTTGTAAAGACATCGTTAAAATAGTCCATGTGACTCCAGTAGTTCAACCTTAATGTTATGATGCGATACTTTTTGTGGGGCCAAAAAAAATAACAACGGCATTATTCAACAATCTCTTCTCTTCCACGTAATTTTCCTACACTGTAGACGTAGTTTAATATTGTATTATTATAGTACGGCTCATTATTGGCCAGCATCACACACATGACCAGCGTCGGCCAATTGTGAGCCTACGTTCTGACGTAGAACCCAGAAGCTTCACTGTTTAAACTACATCAACAGCGTAGGAGAATGACGTGGAAGAGAAGAGATTGTTGAATAATGTCGGATTTTGTTTTTTTTTTGCGCACAAAAAGTGTTTTCGTCGCTTCATAATATTAAGATTGAACCACTGTAGTTACATGGACTATTTTAACAATGTTTTACTACCTTTCTGGGGCTTGAAAGTTGCAATGAGGTTGCTGTCTAGGGGTGGTTCAGAAACCTGAGGGTCGAAACGTTGCTTTTAATAAATTCTTTTGGAGCAGTAATTTTCAGTGTGCTTCACACTTATTCATTTGCTTATATTACCTAGTTGTCCTGCACCTGAGCCCAATTTGGGTGTTTGGGATGTGTACACCAGTTTTGTATTTTTTGGTTCAGAAGCCTGTCAGATTTCATCAAAAATATCTTAATTTGTGTTCTTAAGATGAACGAAGGTCTTACAGGTTTGCAATGACATGAGGATGAGTAATTAATGACAGAATTTTCATTTTTGGGTGAAATAATCCTTTAAGAATCCAAATGTACTGCCTTTTCCCTGACCCTCTGGACAAGGCTTGTCACCAAGCTGCCTTGTTAAATTGGTCTTGAGGCCTTCTAGCTTAAACGTTACAGCATGATTAAGCATCTTCATCAAAGGCATCACTTTGGAGGCAAACACCCTTTTCTCCCCTACTGTAGCCTGGTGGAAAGTGGCAAGAACATAACCAACTAGGTTCGTAAATAGGTAACAAGTTTCCTTCAATTGGGTCGAATTTTGTTGAAGCTATTGATGTCATAACAAAAAGGTTTAGTGCATGTGCAATGCATATCGCATGCCTAACATTTAATGATCGTACACACGCTATTATTTTGGCTGCAGGATCAGTTACCTGGCATTTGACTTTATCCTTTATGCCCCACTCCTCCACGAGCTTGATCTGTCCAGTAGCTAAGTTCTCAGCAGTATGGCTCTTAGGGAAATGCTCTACACCTAGTGAAATAGTGCAGAGCTTGTCATTGTCATCTATAAAATGGCAAGTTACTGCTAGGTAGACATCCACATTTAGGCCGCATAACAAACACGTAATCACTCGCATATGCAAACAAATTTCACTCTAGGTGACTAAAAACAATTTAATTAGCCAATGGCTAGTAAATTTTATGATTTCACTCGCATGTGATTTGAGTAAGAAGCAAAAAACAAGTCTAGCACAGACATAATTTCATTGCTTGCTGAGCTTTACTGAAAAAAAGCCACTGACAGCACACGAATACTGAGTTCTCTTTCTCGTCTTCTTGGACAAATTCACACAGAATTGTCAAAATTCCCATCTTGTATCCTAGTAAACATAGATTAGTGAACGTAAACAGTCGAGAAAGATAACGCATGTGTAACATTATCAATGTACTGTATTGGATTTGTGCATTATGTATTAAAGTGACAGCAGCCTAATTGTTAGATTTTGCTGTATTTGGCCGAGCAGTGGTTTGGGTGGCTCGCCAATGTATTGGATTTCTCCAAAACATAAAATAAGTAAGCTTGACCAGAGTTCTTGTGGGGAAAATAATTTATTGAAGGTTTGTAGTGTAGCAGTCCTTCACCAGGGATGTTTGCATGTCGCCCTTCAACAATCTTAACCCAAAGTTCTGTTTGTGAGACAGAACTTTATACAGCATATGAAGACATATGGGCTACAATCAATAGAAGCCTGTTAGGACCTCCCACAGGAGATCGATCTAACCTGCTAATCTACTCTGAGCAATGCTGTTTCTTTGTCATTCACACCAATCAGTTTCTATGGGCCATACATCTGTATGGGCCATTTGGTACACACCTTTAAGAGACAAAGATAGAGTTGATTAAATCTAAGGCACAGTCACAATGTAAATGAATATGATGACTGAAAATACAAAATCTTTCACTAATATTCCTGCTGCTGCCTGTGTTTTTAATGTTAATCAAACAACAAAAGAAACCACTCACTGCTCTTGTAACTTTAATATGGATTAATTGTTTTAAAAGTGAACATTATGCAGTGGTGTTTTAGGGCTGCCATTGACTAAAATTTTTTCCAGTTGACAATTGGTCGTTCATTTAAGCCATTATTCAACTAATCGCACATTTATATTAATAAGACATAAACTATAATAATGAGCCTTTAATTGCCTATATACTGTATAATGCCTAATCAGCGCTCAAGCACACGCATAAAGCTTGCCACAGCGCACCACCAAATGTAATTATGAGTGTGTCTTGAAAAAACAGAAGGAGACAGCTTAAACATTTTAATAATGTGTTGATGATGTTTTCCGTGTTTTCGGCTGCAGAGAATAAGCCAATAATGCGGACTCGTCATCTCCGCAGTAGTGCATGTTTCATACAGTATACATAATCGGAGAATATTTATTTTCCACTTGAATTTGTTTGATTTCAAGCTTTCTATAGATATATTTCTCTTGTCTGTGAGGCAAGTATAAGGTGAGTTTCGGTTCATTATTGTGACGCTCAAGTTCACAGAAACCGAGATGGCAGAAAGCACATCCTGATTGTTTTCATTATTTTACAAAAGCACAACTTTTTGTTGTTATTGTGAGTTTAAAGAAATAAAAGTAGACCCTTTACATTTGCATTATTCGTATCTGTATGAGCAGAAATGAGGGAGCTTTTTTAAGTTAAATGTGCCAGCGCCTGTATGTCATGCAGTAAGAGCTTCTCCACATAAACACTAATAATAGCGCTCATTTATCTAGGTTAGCATTAGAGCGAGCGGACTTGTATAGTTGCTACTTCTAACATGTTTCAAGTGATAAGCCATATTTGGAGGTCGATGAATGAAAGGTGAATGTTTGGATTTTTGTTTCTTCATTTCCTGTGGAATTTTTATAACCGACTAATAAAATCTTACTGACCAAAACTCTTCTAGTCAACCATTAGCGGGCAATCCGAGTTATTTTAGATTTGATTACTTTATTTAATTTCAACACGTAATCTTGTGCTATTGCTTGTAGTTTGACTGTGTTCTTATTTTATTACAGAATGTTTACTTGTCTTTAATAAAGTTTGAAAATGTATTATATTTTTATAATTTTTTCATTTACATTGTTTTTACATTCCATGTAAAAATTCTGGCGATTAAAATAAAAATTTGCACAAGCCAATGGCGATTCGAGCTTCAGTGTGTCCTTAGAGCCTCGGCCAAACAGTTATAATAAGATAACTTCCAGAAACATAATATAATGATCTGAAAATGCATTTCATGACCTCTTGAACAAAATGCTGCATACAAGTTTTACCTTAAAAACTCTAAAAAGCGTGCCATTTGAAAAGACTTTTTAATACTTTATTCTGAATTGTCTTTATTACATGTTTTTCTCTTGCTGTTATGACTCGATCCTCACTGAACTCATTGAGTGTTGTCACATCTACAGATCAGACAGTGTGTGTGATAGATAAGAGCAAAGGTTGCAGTCAGTTCTGTAAGCCGGGCTATCAGTCTTACGAGTGCTCGTGTGCTTACGGCTGGAAACTCAAGCAGAGAGAGAAGTGCGAGCCGGCGGGTGAGTTCCCTACCAATCACAATCACAGTTTATACCTTACAAACAACCACAAGCAGATTATAGGTTACTATGTGACTCCTGTTAATGGCATATAGCATAATGTTGTTGAAGTAAACAACTTTATATAATTGCAATAAAGCACGTTTTATTAGCATTGTGTATTTATTTTTCATTTAATACATTTCTAGACATTGGTATTATTTTAAAAACTCTGAAATAACTCGTTCCACTTTATTTCGATAGTCCACTTTAGACATTCTACTAATTCTATTAGTTGCAAAGTTACTTATAGTTAGTAGAATGTCTAAAGTGGACTATCGAAATAAAGTGTTACCAAATAAATTTACAGTGGCATGAACTGGGATTTGTTTATTAGTGAACGAGGATGTGGGAAGAGAGAAATAGTCAACTCTTGCCTAGAAAGCCAAAGTGTTCAGAAACGCTCCTGCTCACAGCCCACAGCCTCTTATACATGATTATCCTGTCTCACATATGTGAAAGCCATGTACCAAAAATGACAAGCATCTCTATATAGCCATATCGTCTCTAAGTAAATGTTTACTTCTATCTTTAGTGTCATTTCCGTGTGGAAAGTTGAGTAGCTTGAGCCAGTGGGACAGACGTCAGTCCGCCAACATACAGTCAGACTATGAAGGACTCACATGTGGCCCGCAGGAGTGCCCCTGGCAGGTGAACACACTACTCTGCATCCTCCACTACTCTTCATCCACCAGTGTTTTCACACACCTCTGCATCCTCCACTACTCTTCATCCACCAGTGTTTTAGCACACTACTCTGCATCCTCCACTATTCTTCATCCACCAGTGTTTTAACACACTACTCTGCATCCTCCACTACTCTTCATCCACCAGTGTTTTAACACACTACTCTGCATCCGCCAGTGTTTTAACACACTACTCTGCATCCTCCACTACTCTTCATCCACCAGTGTTTTAACACACTACTCTTCATCCTCCAGTGTTTTAACACACTACTCTTCATCCTCCACTACTCTTCATCCACCAGTGTTTTAACACACTACTCTGGATCCGCCAGTGTTTTAACACACTACTCTGGATCCTCCACTACTCTTCATCCACCAGTGTTTTAACACACTACTCTTCATCCACCAGTGTTTTAACACACTACTCTTCATCCTCCACTACTCTTCATCCACCAGTGTTTTAACACACTACTCTGGATCCGCCAGTGTTTTAACACACTACTCTGGATCCTCCACTACTCTTCATCCACCAGTGTTTTAACACACTACTCTGCATCCTCCACTACTCTTCATCCACCAGTGTTTTAACACACTACTCTGGATCCGCCAGTGTTTTAACACACTACTCTTGATCCTCCACTACTCTTCATCCACCAGTGTTTTAACACACTACTCTTCATCCACCAGTGTTTTAACACACTACTCTTCATCCGCCAGTGTTTTAACACACTACTTTGCATCCGCCAGTGTTTTAACACACTACTCTGCATCCTCCACTACTCTTCATCCACCAGTGTTTTAACACACTACTCTTCATCCGCCAGTTTTTAACACACTACTCTACATCCACCAGTGTTAACACACTACTCTTCATCCGCCAGTGTTTTAACACACTACTCTTCATCCGCCAGTGTTTTAACACACTACTCTGCATCCGCCAGTGTTTTAACACACTACTCTGCATCCTCCACTACTCTTCATCCACCGGTGTTTTAACACACTACTCTTCATCCGCCAGTTTTTAACACACTACTCTACATCCACCAGTGTTAACACACTACTCTTCATCCGCCAGTGTTTTAACACACTACTCTTCATCCGCCAGTGTTTTAACACACTACTCTTCATCCGCCAGTGTTTTGACACACTACTCTTCATCCGCCAGTGTTTTGACACACTACTCTTCATCCGCCAGTGTTTTGACACACTACTCTTCATCCGCCAGTGTTTTGACACACTACTCTTCATCCGCCAGTGTTTTGACACACTACTCTGCATCCGCCAGTGTTTTAACACACTACTCTGCATCCTCCACTACTCTTCATCCACCAGTGTTTTAACACACTACTCTTCATCCGCCAGTTTTTAACACACTACTCTACATCCACCAGTGTTAACACACTACTCTTCATCCGCCAGTGTTTTAACACACTACTCTTCATCCGCCAGTGTTTTAACACACTACTCTTCATCCGCCAGTGTTTTAACACACTACTCTTCATCCGCCAGTGTTGTAACACACTACTCTTCATCCGCCAGTGTTGTAACACACTACTCTTCATCCGCCGGTGTTTTAGTCTTGTGTTTCCCTCAACACTGCCCATGAAATATCACACTCTTCTGTTCAGATTTCTATATTACAGCAAAAACACACTAACCTAACTAATATTTAAAACATTATTTATGTGGGATGTTTAATGTGGGAGATTTAAAACATTATTAAAAACATGTAAACAGTCAGTAATAAAATAAGAACAAATAGTAAAATTACAAGCAATAGCACAAATAAATACAACAAATCAAATTTAGTCTCAAGCAACACATATGGAGGATTAGAGATCCAACTGAAATGTATATTATGATGTGGTTTTTACAGAAAAATCCATCTTGAATCTTCACTGAAAATTAGGGTTTGATCATAATATGCATGGACTCATATTCAACATTTAACACAGGACAATTTCAAATGAATGTGAAGTTAATTTGCAGCTCAAGTTTTATTTATATGAAGCATTTATCGTAAGGCCCTTTCATTTTTATAATTTATTTCTAAATATGCTTGTAGTTTAACGCATAAGTGTTTGTTTTATTATTCATACCACATCAGTACATATCTTTTATATAAATTTTATAATATATTACAGTTAAAAATAAATAAAATTGTCTCTTTATTTCAAATGGACAGCATCATATTTAATTGTGTCCGGAAACTTGAGAAAAATGTTTTATTGGGTTTAATTAACAATAAGTTAATTAAACATTTAATGATCAATAGGCATTTCACAGATTTCTATTCACACTAATTATATAAAACTATACTGTCAGTACATCATAGTTACACGAATGAACTTGATGTAGGCATTTATATCTGTTCAAAGGGATGGAAACCGATATAAAAAGATTACCGTAGTTAAATTTATTTACACTGAACAAAATTATAAAAGACTTTTGTTTTCGCAAAAAGTGATTTCACATGATGCCCGTCCTTCAGGCGAAACTCCTCCGCTCCATGGATGAGTCCGGCCCTGATCCTGAGACTTTTAAGGACCTGCGTAGCGCCACTGATTTGACTGTGCTAGAGCGCCACCTCTGGCTAACCCTCGCGAAGATGAAGGACGCTGACAAAGCTCCCTCCCTGTATTCTCCCATTTCCACCACTAGCCTCTTCGGCCCAGCAGTGAAAGGGTTTGCAGAGCGCTTCATCGAAGCACAGAAGGCATCACAAGCCATGCAGTTCTGCATCGGACCAAAAAAAGCATTTTCTCTATTCTCAATGTAGGCAGTGTGCCCACTACACAGTTTGCACCCCTGCACATAAGCACTGTTCACACAGCGTCATAAAATCATGCAGATTTTCCCCTCTTAGCCCGCTCCCCGGCTCATGCCGAGCGCGCTCTGAATGTGCCCACTATTCAGTGCGCGGCGCTACACATAAGCGCTGTCCCTACAGTGTCACAAGCACAAAACAACTGGGCAACCAGGTCCCTTTCATAGAGCGACCCGACCCCAGATGTGATTCAACCCCTCGCTATGCGGGCCGAGGCCTGGCAGGCCATCCCCGGTATTTCAGATTGGGTGTTGAACATAATAAAACGAGGTTACTTGCTACAGTTTGTCCGCAGACCCCCGCGCTTTCGCGCCGTGTTCGAGACATCGGTGAAAAGCAGCGTGAGTGACGTGCTTCACGCCGAAGTTTCAAAACTGTTAATGAAGGGTGCTATAGAAGCTGTTCCTTTGACAATAAGCGAGTCAGGATTTTGCAGCCGCTACTTCCTCGTTCCCAAACAGGATGGTGGTCTCAGACCCATTCTAGATCTCAGGCATCTGAACAAAGCGCTTATGACGTGCTCGTTCAGGATGCTGACAACGAAACAAATCCTCACGCAAATTCGCCCATGGGATTGTTTTTTCTCAGTGGATCTGAAAGATGTGGTTTATGTGGTTGGAATGCTTTATTTTCATATCCAGATAGCACCTCACCACAGGCCATTCTTGAGATTCGCCTTCGAGGGGCAGGCTTATCAATACAAAGTCCTACCATTCGGTCTATCCCTGGCACCTCAAACATTTACGAGGTGCATGGATGCCGCTCTCGCTCCCCTGAGACTTCACGGTGTGCGAATTCTGAACTACCTCGACGACTGGCTAGTTATAGCCCAGTCAGAGGTGCAGTTAATATCTCACAGGTCCGCTCCTCAGCCATTTAGAATGTCTGGGCCTCAGGATCAATACTGATCAAGAGTGTGCTGTGTCCCAGCCAGACTATTTCTTTTCTGGGGAAAGTCATAGACTCAGTACAGATAAAAGTGCGCCTGACGTCACAGCGAGCGCTCTCTATCCAGCGCTTAGCGTTTTCGTTCAAAACTGGCTCATACACCCCTCTCAAACGTTTTCAGAGGATGTTAGGCCTGTGTGGCCTCGGCATCAGCATCAGCAGTTCTCAAACTAGGCCATGTGTCCCCTTCAGCGCTGGCTGAACAACCAGGTCCCAGCGCACGCATGGCGATTGCGCCGGTTGCGCATCAAAGTGAACTACGACTACATCAGAGCCCTGGCTCAGTGGAAAATAGCCGACTGGTATAAGTCAGGCATGAGTATGGGCTCAGTCTCAAAATGGAAAGTGATCTCGACAGACGCATCCAACCTGGGTTGGGGCGCCCTACGCGATGGTAGACCCACCTCCGGCCTCTGGACAGGCCCAGAGAAACGGCTTCACATAAACTGTCTAGAGATGAAAGCGGTCGAACTGTCGCTAAAGGCTTTCCTCCTATACATAAAGGACCAACACATCCTGGTCCGAACGGACAACATGTCGGTGGTGTCCTACATAAATCGCCAGGGTGAGCTCAGGGCACGCAACCTGCACACTATGGCCGAACGCCTCCTCCTTTGGACTCAGCACAATCTGCGCTCGCTAAGGCAGCGCATGTGCCAGGCATTCTGAATCAGGGCCCGGATATGCTATCCAGAGACAAAGTTTCCCCGGGGGACTGGTATCTTCACCCTCAAACGGTTCAGTCACTATGGAGCATCTTCAGCAGGGCAGAGGTCGACCTCTTCGCCTCAGAAGACAATGATCATTGCCCAATATTTTTCTCCAAGAGCAGGGATGTGCCGACCCACGACTGGCCCAGCCGCCCGCTGTATGCCTTCCCAACGGTTGCGATGTTACCTCAGGTCATCAAACGGATCAGGGAAAGCAGGTGCACAGTGCTTTTAATAGCCCCTCTTTGGAGGAACCAATTATGGTTCCCCAAGTGAATTCAGCTGCTGGATATAGCCCCATGGCCAATACCGCTGAGGAGAGACCTCCTCACGCAGGCGAATGGGACGATCTGGCATGCCCGTCCAGACCTGTGGCCCCTTCATGTGTGGCCCATCAACGGTTACCCGGGAACCTCTCTGTAGAGGTGCTGAACACCATTTCTGAGGCAAGAGCGTCTTCAACTAGGCGGGTTTATGCCCAGCAATGGAGCTGGTGCACAGCACGGAGCTGGGACCCATATTCATGCGAAGTGGCAGTAGTGCTATCTTTTCTTCAAGAGCTTTTGGATGCGGGTCGCTCCCCGTCCATGCTCAAGGTTTATGTGGCCACCATAGCAGTGTTCCACGCTCATGTGGCCGAACAGTCACTGGGGAGAGCCGACCTAGTCGTGCGCTTCCTCAAAGGAGCCAGGGAGCTGAATCCTCCTCGAACCCCATCGGCTCCTATATGGGACCTTTCCGAGTTGGAGATCTGCACGCGCTCTCAGTGAGTGCTTCCTGCCTTGAGTTTGGGCCTAACGACGGCATGGGTATGTACCTAAAGTGCTCTCCACTCCGTTCAGAGCACAGGTCATTTCGCTATCTGCTCTTCCTTCATCTGAGGACGAAGGAGACGCGAATCTACTCTGTCCTGTCAGGGCTCTTAGAGTTTACTTGGAGTGTTCCGCTGGATCCAGGCAATCAGGACAGCTCTTTGTTTGCTTTGGTGGTCGTACCAGGGGGAGCACAATCACGAGGCAGAGATTTTCGCGATGGATAGTAGATGCTATCTCGCTGGCATATGTGTCAAAAGGTCTCTGCTGCCACATGGGCATCAGAGCTCATTCCTAGAGGCATGGTCTCATAATGGGCTTGGTCCAGTGGAATACCACTTGAAGATATCCGTCCACGTTTATCAAGTTCTATAACTCGGGGGTTCCCCACCACTTTACCTTCAATGTAAAAGACATTATATCACGTACTGCTTTGGCAGCATGTTCCAGAGTTGGGAGCCCTTTACAGAAAAGGCTCTTTATCACTATATTATTCATCCATTTTCTCTACGCACACAAAACAATACTTTACTGCATTCATCCTCACATTTACATGCGGTTGTCACTCATAAGATGTTGTGTGTTTGTGAAGGCGATGCTGCGTCAGGGGTCGAGTGGTTTCTGCAGTGGGGTCGTGTTCAGGGAGAATCTGGTCCTCACCTCAGCCCAGTGTGTGAGGAAGTACAGCGACTTCCAGGTGGCCGTGGGTGAGTTTCCATTCAAAAATACTAAACATTAATCCGGATACATTTGAAAACTGCGTTTTCTTTTAAAAACACCCTCCGTCCACACTGGCGTTTTCTGACGTTCTAGTGTGGATGAGAAACTTTTTGGAAAACGCCTGAAAACGCTAAATTCTCTATACAGCACATGCATAAAAGCTCACTGAGATGATACAGACAGAAAATATATATTTTCACACAAAAAAAACATTTTACTCTTAAACTGCAAGAAAATCAAATGAATCAATGAAGTGGAAAAAAAATCTTATCTGTGTGTGATTCTTACAAGGCCTTAATGGCAGTTTTCTATGTTGGTTCTATGTCCTAGGTTATTGTTATGAATAATGCACAAAAATACTATTTTCCATTTTTATAAAAAATGTTTAAGTCTAAAACTGCAAGAAAATCAAAGCCATAAATCTAAACAAGTTCCAAATATGAGCTTGATATCTCAAAAAATTAGCTTTCAGTTAGATGTCGTTTGGCCGCAGTACCAAACGCTTCCACTAGATGAAATTTGTCTCACATTCATTTCCAATGGATGTGACACAAGGAGCACAAGTGCTACTATTTTATTCAAGACTATTTAACCTGTTCGAATCATGTCCATTAAATTTTTTTTGTGTGTACACATAGCAAGTGCCTTTACCAAGTTTTGTACCATTCCAATGAAGTGAAGAAAAAAAAATCTTATCTGTGTGTGATTCTTTCAGGGCCTTAAAGGTGCTGTATGTAACTTTTTCACTCTACTAAAGCATAAAAATACCATAATATGTTTGCATATATTGAGGAAACATGCTAAGTTCACGTAATCATTCTCTGAAAAACACTTCTACAGCCAGTTATTTTACTTTGAAATGTGTGTTTCCAGGCTGGAATGTGTTTGTTTTGGTCTGTGATACTGTATGTTGCCAATTTTCATTGTCCATTGCGCTCGTTCCTGTTGCGTGTCTCAAACTGGCGACCCGTGTGAGCGTCGAGTCTGAGGAGCGGGAGGCGGGGGAAACCAATATTTTGAATTGGACTGCAGTACCTATTTCGATGTCATTCTTAATTACCTATTCTGTCATTCTTACAGACTGCACCTTTAATGTCAGTTTTGTAATCTCAAACACACTCTGCAGGGAAGAGGCTGAGCTCGTTTGAAGCCGGAGAGCAGACGCTCCACGTGAAGCAGGTGCACATCCACCCGCTGTATGTCGAGGGCCAGCCGGAGAACGACCTGGCCGTGGTGGAGCTGAGGGAGAGGATTGTCTTCAAGAAGCTGGTTCTCCCGGCGTGTCTCCCGGAGCGGGACTTCTCCGACAGCGTGCTCATGGCCGGAGACATCATGGGGGTCGTCACCGGCTGGAGGGACGTCTCCGGGGACTCCGGGTTTCAGGGGAACCTCATGCTAAACCACCTGTCCTACGACAAGCTGCCGGTCTGTTCCCAGCGCCACTCCGGACAGGTTTGTGTGTGGATAAGTCAGGGTTTTATGGAGTTGCAGGGTTTCCCTTATTTATTCCCTTATTGTTCTCTTATAATCAGGGTTTGAAACTAACACCCGCCAAATGCGTGTCAAAATCAACAGTGGCGGGTAACGCTGTCAAATCACTAGCCAATTTAACGTGTAACTTATTTTATGTACTCCGTTGGGAAAATTCGTGTTCGACAAATCCGCGCAGATTTAGCGCAAATACTCGTGAGTCCTCATCATATATTAAATACAGCGTATTGCGCAGAATCTATATATATGTATATATATATGTAGTTGCGTGTGACAGTTAATCTGGTGCTTTTCTTAAAAACGTAGTGAGTGAAAAAGTTTATTTCATACCCTGCTTATAATTATGTAACAATATAAAAACAGAACAAGAAAAAGAAACAATATTATGTACTACTGGCGCACAGTAAAGAGTATAATGGGAAGACATACTTCTACACAACCTATTTTGATGGACTGTGATGGTATTTTTTTTACAAAACCCAAAGAAATTGCTAATTATTTGAATATGTTTTTTTGTAGCAAGGTAAATAAATTGAGGAAATAATTACATGGAACAGAAAATAACTTTAAAATCATAAAAAATGATATGAGGGGAAAACATTGTCATTTTGAGTTCAGTGAATTAGAAGTACAAACGGTTAATAAGTTATTAAAGTCTATATGTAAGAATAAACAATCAGGGATAGAAAATATAGACAATAAATTGAATCGAATTGCCATAGATTATGTTGCGGCTCCAATCTGTCATATATTAAATGCAAGCCTTAGACGACTAACATTTATATATACAAGATACAAAATATATACAACAATAGTGGATTTAACAGAAAAATGTACCCTCTTGTAACAAGGTGCGGTTGAAGTAAAGATGAGGCAGGATCCAACTGCAGCACACGCTTTAATTAGCAAACTGCAAACTTTACAACAGGCAAGACTGGATACAGGGCTCGGGAACAGGAACAACCAACATCACGTTAAACAATAGACAAGAACTCACAAAGACAAGACTGAAACACAGGGCTTAAATAATTAGGGACAAACGAGCTAAACAAGGGGGCATGGGAAATCAGAAACACCTGGGATAACTAATAGACAAGACAGGGAACCATAGAACAAGACAGGGCACAAAACCACATCGTAACACTTCTAATGTTAAAACGTATGTTTTTAATACAACTTTCTCCCTTTAAATACTTTGGTCAGTTCAAGAACAATTTATGCAATTTTATATTATTTATTTGAAAGAATTAAAAGAGCAGTTTCATGTCTATGTTTTGTTCAACTGGTCGAGGTTGATATGGGATTTAAGAAGTGATTAGTAATAAGTGATTAAAAAAGTGAATACTTTCTAGAGAGAGTAACCTAATTACGCAGTTGAAGATGTAATTAATTGCTAGTAAAAGGAATCATTTTTTTAGAGTAACTAACCCAACACTGGTTCTGACCCACTTTCCTGCTTAGTGTGACTGACACAGGGAGAATGCATGTCTCATTTCCTCTCGCTTTCAGCTCAAACGGACTCGCTTGTTCTTTAGAGCATTTGCAGTACAGTACATTACACATTTAATTTAATCTGACTACTTTTCGATTACTTTTGTCCTAACTCCTTTATCACACTGAATTGAATAGGATAATGTTGGACAATATTGATTAAAAAAAATACAATGAGACAGAAAATATATTTTATTCTTTGTTATCAACAACGTGACATGGATTAAAATATTACATTAGGTCAGGGAATCCCCGACTGGGGTTCTGAGTTTAATGAAAAGCTATTCATTAAATCATGAAAAATAAAATAATATAAAAACAAACAAATAAAGCACTTATTAAAGAAGATTACAAATAACAAGAAGATATTTTATTTGTTTATCTTCATGTCATGTGACCATTAACTGAAATCAGCGAACAGTGAAATTTATTTATTTATTATTGACCTAACTATAAAATATTGGGGAGCCCCTGCATTGCATGTAAATATGAAATGATGTGAATTTGTGCATTTTAATGTGTTCGAAAGACAAAAGCCTCCCAGAGACAGTAATTCACGGTTAAACGACTCAAAACAAATCCCAGAGACCTGGAAGAGCTTCTGAACAGATATACAGGACAGTATAAGCAGCAAGCTTTTTTAGAAAGGAACATTAAAGATAAAAAAGTAGTAGTAGGGAGAATCAATGAGTTATAATTACTTTACTAGCATTGTGTGAATAAAATGTTGATATGATCCAGCTGGGGATCAAACTGTGTGTGTGTGTGTGTGTGTGTGTGTGTGTGTGTGTGTGTGTGTGTGTGTGTGTGTGTGTGTGTGTGTGTCTGTGTCTGTGTGTGTGTGTGTGTGTGTGTGTGTGTGTGTGTGTGTGTGTGTGTGTGTGTGTGTGTGTGTGTGTGTGTGTGTGTGTGTGTGTGTGTGTGTGTGTGTTCTTGATGCTGGAGGAGGTTGAACTCAAGTGCAGAGGAATATGAACACAATGAGGCCACTAAAGTCTGAGTTATAACTTTGGCTCTTCAGAGGGGAAAACAAAAAATTAGCCCCAGTCTTAGGCAGCGCTTTAGATGAGTGTGTCTCAGGGTAACTCAAACAACTCCCCTCGGGACGCAATACAAAAGAGAAGAGATCTCCTTAAACATCAGTCCCGAAAGATATTTATCCAAGAGTTCAAAATCCACAAAAAACATTCAATCCAAGTGCAAAAACAGAAGGCAGGAATAATCTCACACCCAAAAATCCTTGACAATGACAACGCTTAGACCAACATCAGGACTGAACGAGAACAAAAGGCAGTGTGGCCTTTGCTAGGGTTTGTCATTAGGAGTGATTCGACACCGGTCAGAGCATTACAACCATTTCACAAAGGAGAATTAATCTGGGTTGAAATACCACCATCTAGTGGTGAAGTCAAGGGGCTTCAGACAAAACATTACAACATGTAAACAATAATAAAAAAGTAACTAGTCTGATTACTAGTATTTTAAAACGTAATATAATCTTAGTACTTCAAATCCAGATAACATGATGTAATCAGCTACTACAGTAGAGAAGGAGTTTACCCTGAATTGCTTTTCAGCTCTCCTTGTCTATATCAATATTGTGGTCTTTTGCCCAGCCGGTGGACAAATTTGTCAGTTTTATGAATTATAATGAATATCTCAGAGATGAAACCTTTAGAGCAAAGATCAACAGCAAGCAGTAAGGGCTGGATTGTAAAGGGACATTTGGAAAAAGAATTATGAACAAAGTCTTGTATTTGTAAGTATTTGTAACTGTGTAACAGAGGACTGAAATATACAGTACAGGGGGAATCAAACTTTTTAAAGTTGTTGTAGTGTATATGACTGACTTGTTTTATTTTGTCTCTAGGTCACCAATAAGATGGCCTGTACACTGCCTCGATCTAAAGCGGATTGTGTGTTTGGATCCGGCAGTCCTGTGCTCACACTGTATCGAGAGGTGTTCTTCCTCACCGGCGTCATCAGCCGGCCCTCGGGAACCGACTGCAGCAGTGGATACGTCCTACAGAAAGTGTCCCGATTTCTGCCATGGCTAAACTCCTTCACACAGCCCTAACCAGAGAGAAAACCTGTGTTATTGAATTCATATTACCACTGTTTCCACTTACAGAGGTAATGGTAGCACTTTATTTTGCAGTGTCCTTGTTATATATGTACTTATCATAGTAATAACAGGATTTTATGCATAATTACTTGCAACTAACCCTCAAGCAAATCCGAATCCTAACTAGTTCATTAATATTACTCAGTTCTTAACCCGCATCTTTCCCTCGCGTCCTGTAACAAATCTTTCACTCGCAGGTCAAAATGACCCGAAGCCCTTAAATGATACTTTTTTTTTTTCATTTTGATAATATTCTTTCTATTTTTTAATGCATTTTTTTGGGACCTTAAAATTACTAGATTTGATCAATAAATAATAAATACAAAGTAATTTAGGAAATTAAGGGTAAATAAAATAAAAAATCTCCCATAAAAATTCCATTAAAAAAATGGAAAAAAATATTACCAAAATAAAATAAGCTTTCTGGATGAAAAAAATAAAGTATACTTTAAGGGCTCCGGGTCATTTTGACCCGCGAGTGAAAGATTAAATGACCAGATTTGATTAATAAATACAAAGTAATTTAGTAATTTAAGCACACTCCTCACATTCTTTCAACTTAAATTCAAAATAGCACAATTTAATGCATAAACATTTTAATCAAAATATCTTACATTGGGTGTCTTTGCCGACCTCTTGTGGAATATAAAATAATATAACATGATATTTTATGACTCTTGCCACTAGATGGCCTTATGTCTCTATCTGGAGCAAATGAGCTGTTCCTCTTGGTCATAAAGTCAGTTCCCTTCAGTATGCATTCAGATACACATGTAGACATTATAAAATCAAGTTTTAGCATTTTTAGTTAGAATTTTTAGCATTTTGTGTACTGAAGCATTCCCCGTATTCCATTCATTCCTAAGGGCTCAAATTGACCCACAAGGGAAGGATTTGTTACTTTTTTAATTGACAACCACAAAACCTCGAATCCATAAAAAGAAATGTGTGTATTCGTGGTTCAAGTGCAACAAAAGTCATGGGGTCTTGGACCCCTATGATGAACACAATAATAAAAAATAATAATAAAAAAACTTGTCAAAATGACCCGAGAGAAGGATGAGTTAAATATATAATTACACTGTAACAATGACACCTTAAAAAAAGTGTAACCCTATATACTTATACCTATATATTTATGTAGTAATTACTATGATTGGGTAAAAACTAGGTACTAACCCTGAACCAATCCCTAAACCCAATCTTAACCCATGTAGTTAGCTTGTATTATTCAGCGCTTTCTTGGTAAGTACACTGTAAATACACATACTGTAAAATAAAGTGCAACCCACATAACTTATGGTGTTGTGCAGCAGAACGGGTCAGTTTTGTGATATAGGTCCTGAACGTCTCCTGTTTTATTAGCAGAGGCAGACACTTAGTTTTCTTTGAAATAACATGCCCTGATAAATATTTCTCAATAGCACAATGAATGTGTATGAATGAAATTGTCATGACACTCAATTAGTAATATACAACCATTGCATAACTAATGAGCATGAAAAGTGCAGATGGAATAAATGAGGAACTAATACATGTACCTTCTTTTTTTTACTTCTTTTCTTTTTTTAAGCTTGACCTTTGGGACGGCCATTAAGAAATATCTAAACGAGTGATGTTGAGGAACCTTGACTATGCATTTTATCATATAGATACTGCTGTGATTCTTTGGATAAGTGACTTTTCGCCATAAATATAATAATAATAATAAAGAGAGATAAAAAAATGATGTCTGGTAGAGTTGCATGATTCTGGATCAATTTAGAATCACGATTTCCCCTGATTCTGAACAGATGACTAAACAAAATAAGTGATTTACTAGAGGTTCTTACAAAGTGTTGCTGCAGTTTATTTAAAGATGTTTATTTAAAAATGAATTTGAATGAATTATTTTCCTTAAATTGTCTTTATTTTCCTTTAATTGTCTAGCGCCTGTAAACTGTTCGTGTCTTAAGGATTGTCCCACAGGTGCATGTGCAATTATTGAAGCATGCAAAACCTTTCCAATAAAGATCTGTAAAGCTTATTTGGAATTTACTCAGTTGTCTTTGAAATACACTATCCTGAGAAAGGGGCCTATCTTTTTTTAATATATTAGGTGAGTTGTGATGTTTAAAAACCCCAGAGTTTTCCAAACACTGATTTACAATATATATGCTATGCTTATTGGAGCCAGTAGCCTATATATATACGCTGATAGCCTATGATGTCACGACTAGTGCGACCCGGAAGTATAAAAGGGGCGCCTAGAGAACCTAGGTCATCCTCTTTTCGTCTTCAGGGACTGTTTTGTCTGATTTGCAATCACCTGGAAAAGGTAAGAACATTTATGGCAAGTGACAAGCGTTTCAAGGAGTGTGTGGATCCGTGTCTCAGGTTTCTGACACCAGATGACACACATAACTTGTGTGTTTATTGTTTGGGCGAAGAGCACGCACGATCAGCTCTTGAGAGATCTGATTGTGCAGATTGTGAGAGTCCCTTTCGAGAGCGGTAACTCTACATTGCGTAGCTACGCTGCGGGAACTCCTCCCTTCTCCACTTTTGTTGAAATCTTATGGGTTAACGCCAGCTTGGCCAATTGTCTTGAAGTATGCAAATACTGACAGGCTAGCGGGCTATAAAATGCATAGGCACGACAATTGCGTCAGAATCTCTTTCTTCACACTGTCATCGTTGAAGTTGCACCTGAGGACTAGTTACCTTTTCTTCCTTGCATCTGATGGCTAACTTTTGTAGGATTTGTGCGGGCCCCATCAACCGCCCCACACCTACGAGTACTGCGCCGCCTGTCTGTGCCTGGCCCACGCCGAGGCGGGCTTCTTGAACAAAAACCCACTTGAGTGCGCACCGGCAGGTCGCCGCAGTGCACGGACGTGGGTTTTTGCTATTACTGGGTCGAGGCCCTATGCCGCCAGTGAACCGTTGCTGGGAGGCCCTCCCCCACCCAGAGACAACGGTGACGAGGAGGCCTGGGGCCATAGTCCTCTGCCGTCGCCACGCACCGGTGCTTTTCGCGGACACGAAATGATCCGGTAAAAAGGAAGTAAGTCTGGTCTTCCCAGTCGAGCCGCCGCCAGGCTGCTTCGAAGAGGAGGACTCCTTTCTGCCATGACGTCCACGAGCACGGGGTAAAGTCGTGGTCTGCACCACAATCGGCGTGTGTCTTAAGGGACGAGGCGGAAGCCCACGGCTCTGTGCTCATGCCCCCCGTCAAAGAGACCGTCGCCATGCATCTCTGCCCGTCCGTTCGTCTCTGGGCCAGATCTCAGCTTGCAGTCCAAGCCGTGCAAGTTCACGGCTCATCTGGCTGAAAAAAGAAAGGCTCCAATCACTGCCTCCGGTGGAGTTAAATGCTGGGGTATCTCTCTGTCGGTACCTCGTCTCGCCTAAGACCGGCTGAGCAGCCCGC
Organism: Meda fulgida; assembly: GCA_030578275.1. Taxonomy (NCBI): domain Eukaryota; kingdom Metazoa; phylum Chordata; class Actinopteri; order Cypriniformes; family Leuciscidae; genus Meda; species Meda fulgida. The sequence goes on from CM060618.1 coordinate 2,633,072, forward strand.
TTCGATCAGCTCCACCCTGAGCCGGGTCTTTGCCGTAGGCAGTGCGCGGGACCGGGAATGTAGCGTCACGGACCACGGAAAGCACAGTCTTTGGTTGCCAAGCGTTCGTCCTATGGACCATCCAAAAGGAGGAGAGAGAGAGTTGGAGGCCCCGCCCCCAAGCACTGTGTTCTGCATCATGTCCCCTCTGTTCCTGTAGGCGACATTTGCAATGTTTGTATAAGCTCCACAATAAGAGCACATATCCCTTCACACAAAGGGCCGTTTCCTCCTCGTACACTCAACACTGTGGCACTCGCAGCGCAGAGTTGCAGTCCGTGCCTATATTGGCCTCCCGATAGAAAAACGCGAGAGTGCCCCTTCCGTGCACGACACCGCTCGTGCCCGATCGGCAGCCAGCCTGGCTGGGACAGGACTCCGGTCTACAAACTGGCAAAAGCGATCATAGAACCATATGGCCAATCACATTAAAATACATTTCTGAGTGTTTCGGAAGTTGTTAAAACCTTACTCCCCATACACAAATGCAATAAATTCACTTGTATGAAAAAAAACTGTTGAATATATTGAAATATATTTTCAAAATGCATAAAAATGCAAGCTTAGAATTTTATCTCCATGTTGCAAATATGTGTACATATATGTGACAATAACTCATGCTCATGTCATGTATAAAAAATATTATACATGATATAAGGCATGAAATAAATTGTCACATGTGTTTTTTAATCAAGTAAGTTACTTTTTTGCTATATATATTTTTGTTTTACACCGTTTTCTATATTATATATAAAATTATATTGAATACATTCAAAGATTGGATTATATTGTGATATTTATTGTCAATGTGCATTTATATTCTCATTCCGTTAACAGTGAACACTTGACATACATTACAATCCACTCTATATATTATCAGGTTTCAGGAACAGCATTTGATCTGATATTCTGATTTAATTTACTGCATCAGTATTGGCGTAATGACTTTATAAGCAGATCAGGTTGATACTAAGTAAAAGCTTCTGTCAATGAGAGTATTACAAGTCCCCCATGTGCTAATCTCTGCCAAAAAACATTCTTATTTTACTGATAATATTTAAATTTGCTAAAAAATTAAACAATGTGGGAAAACGGTTTATGGTTAAGTTGTATCTTCTTAGAAATGTCTCTCAATCCAGCATTTTTTTTTCTTTCTTCCTGTAATGTTGATGTATTATGTTGGTCAACTCATAGCGATTAATAAACGTGCAGATGTAGTCACTCTCAGTCCTGGTTAAAACACAGATAAAGTCTTGTGTTTGATCTTATGGTAGGAATGACTGTTAGATGCCCAGGAGTTTCATCAACAGCAACAGAAAGGCATGGGTTGCTTAAGGCTTTAACATGATGCATGGCTGTGCTCCAGAATAAATGCAGTGTGTCCTTTGGTGTTGCTAAGCATGGTTTGACTGACTTCTTAAATCACACTGTTTCAAAAGGGTAAACCCTTGTCTTTTCTAAAATGACTCCTTTCTGTACTCAGAATGAACATCCACATTCCCCATTGAAGTGTCCTGGAAACTCACTGAGTTTCAAAGAAAGAGCTTTATGTGTGTGTGTGTGTGTGTGTGTGTGTGTGTGTGTGGGTTGGTTTATGTGATTTATGAGGACACAAATTTGTATAATGACATGTGTATTACACTGGTATTACAACTTATAGGTGGTTTATGAGGACATTTCAAAAGTCCTCATAATTCAAATAGCTTAAAAAACATAAAAAACAATGTTTTATTAAAAATGTAAAAATGCAGAATGTCTCCTGTGATGGGTAGGTTTAGGGATAGGGGCAGGGTAAGGGGATAGAATATACAGTTTGTACAGTATAAAAACCATTACGCCTATGGAGAGTCCTCATAATGCTGTTGCACCAACATGTGTGTGTGTGTGTGTGTGTGTGTGTGTGTGTGTGTGTGTGTGTGTGTGTGTGTGTGTGTGTGTGTGTGTGTGTGTGTGTGTGTGTGTGTGTGTGTGTGTGTGTGTGTGTGTGTCACATGTTCAACTCATCTGATGACAGCCTGTTCACATACACTGAAGGTTTGAAGGAGTGTATTCATGTTTGGCTTTTTCCCACAACCCACAGAGCATCACACGCTTTAATCTCACTGCTGGCTCACGATCATTAATATAGAGACATTACTTTACTAGAATACTGAAGGTTCAAATTAACTGATTTGTATACAAACACATATTAAACAAGTTTTTTTTATATAATGAAGTTATTATACTAACTATATAATTGCATAATTATGTTACTTCTCCAATTTGTTTAAACATTTTAATCTATGAATGCGAACGTCTCAGGTACTTATGTAAACCTCGTTTCCTGAACCTTTGAGTATTAGAAAATGAGCCAATGGTATGAAAATACCGCGTGGGTATAAAAGGAGCCGCGAGTGTAATCTCGCATCATGTTTCTGCTTCGGAGCCGAGACTGTGCGCCCCGGCCGTTTCAGCGGTACAGCGGAAGTGGCATGTGGATGTAACGTTTCTGTTCCCTCCTTCAGGGAACAAGGGTTACATACGTAACCGAGACCTTCCCTTTCAGTCAGTCACAACGAGTTACGTCAGTTTTCTTTGTGAATGAATAATGTATTGTAAATAAATAAATGTCCTTACTTAAAATACAGGGTGCATAAGTCAGGACACCCCTATGTTAAATTCCCATAGAGGCAGGCAAATTTTTATTTTAAAGGCCAGTTATTTTAATTCAGGATACTATGCATCCTGATGAAGTTCCCTTGGCCTTTGGAATTAAAATATCCCCACATCATCACACACCCTTCACCATACCTAGAGATTGGCTTGGGGTACTTTCCATAAGATCATCTCTCAATGCAAATCAAACCAGCTATTAGGCTAACTGATATAAAACCATGCCAATCTCTAGGTATGGTGAAGGGTGTGTCAGGATGTGGGGCTATTTTACTTACAAAGGCCAAAGGAACTTTTTCAGGATGCATAGTATCCTAGATCCATGAAATAACTGGCCTTTAAAAATAAAAATCTGCTGTCTCTATGGGGATTTAACACAGGGGTGTCCTGACTTTATGCACCCTGTATTTTAAAGAAGAACATTTATTTATTTGCGATACATTATTCATTCACAAAGAAAATTAGTGTCCTTAAAGGTTGGAGTTTTCCTCATTTTTTTAATTAAGGCATTAAGATAAATGAAGGCATAAAACAATCCTCTTTTTAGTCAACTTCAGCATGGGTGTGTTCACCTATACTAAGCACTGAATATATATAAGTGGCGAGTGGTGACTTTTGAACCGGGTATGCTGTCATGTCCAAATTTCCCGGTGCACGTTGGATTTGTTTATTTTCTACACAGAGTTGCTTACTCTCTTGACACATGGCAACACAGTAAGAAATATTTCTAATATGTTGGACCAGTTATTAAAAAGTAGCCTATATTTACCTGTTGAGACATGCCTTCACAGGCACCTGTAAGAGTTGTGATTGAGTTGTTTCGGTCAGATGCGACACACAAAGGCGTTGTTTGCAAAATATGCTGCATTTTTGTGATTCCTCTTGGTTGGCACTAGTACAACACAAACTACATATATCACCGTTAAACGGTTACTAATAATAATAATAATGTTACAATAATGCGTTACAGTATTGCTGAGTACTGAGTAACGCATTACTGCCCAACACTGATTATTGCAGTGGTATTGCTGTTGTGTACAGTAGTTTTGGGTACCAATATTTAGGAGTATGGCAAACACCTTTTTTCATTTCTAGGAGCCAGAGTCAGAGAGAGAGCCAGGGAGTGAGAAAGGAAAGGAAGAAGTCACAAGATTAGGCAGGGAAGAGAGTGAGAGTCAGGATGAGACGTGTAACAAGTTAAACAAGCCTGACCAAAGAGTCATTCCAAACCAGCAACTTCTAAGTAAGACACTCAGGTTTCAGGAGAAGTGGTTCAAGGACTATCCATGGCTTCATTATTCTCCCAGTGCCAAAAGCATATTTTGTTTTCATTGCATTCATACCTTCAAAAAACCGAGCACTCTTGCCAAAAATATGTATCCAGCTTTTGACCCAACTTTTGACTCGAAATTGGAAAAGAGCAATTGACAAATTTTCAACTAACCAGCTGAGTCAAGCTCGTAAAGTGGCGATAACAACATACACCACCAAAAAATAAGCATTGAAACACAGCTATCCACAGTGAAGGAGCAGCAGCAGAGAGAGGCTGGATCATGCCTGGTCAAAAGAAAGCCCACCAACAATTATACCAGTGCTGAAATTTAAAATGAGATTTTGAATCTCATGGCCAAGTCCATTGTTGGGGTAATGCAAATACTGTTCAGGGGTCACCCAACCTGGAATACTCCATTATAATTGATGGAACCTAGGATGTGTCGGGGGTTGAACAAGATGCCATATGTTTCCGTTAAGTGGATCATGTCCCTCATGAAGACTTTATAGGTCTATATGAGGTGTCTTCAACAACAGGAATTCATTTGGCTCAGGTGGCAACTGATGTCCTACTGCGGTTAAACTTGGCCCTGTCCTGCCTTCAAGGGCAGTCTTATGACGGAGCAAAGGAGTTCAGGCAGTGCTCCGAGAGAGGCAACCTCTTGCATTGTATGTCCACTGCGGTCCTCATTGTGTCAATCTTGTGACTCGGACAGCCTGTGGCTCATCCCCTGTTGTGTCTGATGCACTGAATTTGGTCCACAAACTTGGCGCTCTTTATCAACAGTCTGGAAAATACAAGACCATTTTTTAAGAGATTTCCCAGTCTGAAGCAGGGAGTTTCAGAACTCTTAAGCCTCTTTGCCCTACACGATGGTTTCAGAGGATGGGGCTGTCATAGGACAGTACGAAGACGTATTGCTTAGTCTGGAAGAAATGGCTGCATCTGGCTCCTCTGACACCTGTGCAACCGCAAGAGGACTTTAAGAGCGTTTTCAGAAGGGTCAGAGTTTGCTTTGCTCTCAAAGAACTAGAGTGCCTCAACTGATCCCTTCCGAGCAAGACTGGAAGTGTCACGGGCATGCTTGCAGCAGTTGACTGCGTGAAAATGACAGTTAAGGCGGAAAGGTCTGATGAAAGCTTCCATCGGATTTATGCAACGACCTGTAACATGATCTTGGCTTGGCACTGAGACCATCCAGATGCTGCATATCCGGAGACCTCCTCAGCGCTACACAGGAAATGCAGCAGTGTTCACACCAGCGTCCACCGAAGAGCACTATAGAGTGGAATACTTCAAAGTATTAGATACTGTTGATGTACAGTTGACCATGCACTTTGACCAGAGCAGCTTCGCTACCCTTAACAAATTGGAAAGTGTGCTAGTCGAAGGAAAGGTGGAAGATGTTGTCAGTCTTTACCCAGAAATCAACCACCGCTCCCTGGAGGTACAGCTGGTAATGTTTAAACTTCAATATCCATCTATATAGCACCATCACTGATGCAGTAAACCGTCTCAGAGCTATGCTGCCAGAAGTCTGTGCTCTCTTCACTCGAGTAGAGCCTTTGGTTAGACAACTTCTTGTAGTGCCCTGCTGCCTCAGATCTATGCTGCCAGAAGTCTGTGCTCTCTTCACTCGAGTAGAGCCTTTGGTTAGACGACTTCTTGTAGTGCCATGCTCCTCAGCTGAAGCCGAACGGAGTTTCAGTGCCTTAAGAAGGCTTAAAACATGGCCCCAACTCCACCATGAGTCAACGTCGTCTGAACAGTGTGGGCGTCTGCCACATCCACTAAGACAAACTTGATCAAATTGACAGACATTTGCCAGCTCTTTATCTCTGCCTATGATAGTAGAAGGAATGTCTTTGGGGCCTTCATTTAGTCTCAAACCAATGCAATGACTTGCAAACACTTTTTAACCTAGGCTATATTTAATTGATTACAGTTTAAGGATCAGATATTTAATAAGATAATAATCCTTTATTAGTCCCGCTGTGGTTTTTTTTTTTCAATGTTTCAAGTGGTAATCTTTATTGTTTTTTGTAAAAATATGTTCAGTGTGATACATCATCTTTTTTCTTACAACACCCAGTAAGTGTTTTGGAACTGACACAAATTTTTTAAGTTAAAGTTTATTTCTTATTGATAAATTACCTTAAGTACTCTGTAAGTCAGTGGTCTCTGTTGTTGTATTTTTTTCTTCATAATGCACCACACATTTTCTATAGGAAACCGGTCTGGATTGCAGACTCTTTTACTATGAAGCCACACTGTTGTAACATATGCAGACTGAATTTTGGCATTTTCTTGCTGAAATACGCAGGGATGTCTCCTAAAAAGACGTTGCCTTGATGGCAGCATTATGCTATTTTTTTCGCATGCTATAGTCAGACAAAAGTGTCAAGACACATGTTATAAAAACGGACACTTCCAGTTCTTAATTATTATTGGCTGAGCTTTGTTCGATGCCATTGTAATATACTTTGTAACCACACCGTTGAGAGTCGTAATAAAATGAGAAGACGCGCAGCCAGCAAACTTGCAGTGGAAAAAAAAAACTCACAGTTCAGCGCCAAATACACACGGGAACAGCAAGTATCAGCTTCAAGAGAGAGTGAGACAAATAAATCTATCATGTAGCTCACATCATACAAACTTTAAAACATTTAAATAGACATATCAAGTAGTAATTCATGTATATGAATCTTAGTTTATTAATGGCTAGAGCTGAGACGCGCAGAGACGGAAAATAACGCGCTGTTTGATTTGTGATCGTGCTGTGCTTATCCATTCGAGTATCATATTGTACAAGGCTTAAATCATTTAAATATACATGCAATAATATACACTCACCTAAAAGGATTATTAGGAACACCATACTAATACTGTGTTTTACCCCCTTTCGCCTTCAGAACTGCCTTAATTCTACGTGGCATTGATTCAACAAGGTGCTGAAAGCATTCTTTTGAAATGTTGGCTCATATTGATAGGATAGCATCTTGCAGTCGATGGAGGGCACGAAGCTCCCGTTCCACCACATCCCAAAGATGCTTTATTGGGTTGAGATTTGGTGACTGTCGGGGTCATTTTAGTACAGTGAACTCATTGTCATGTTCAGGAAACCAATTTGAAATGAGTCGAGCTTTGTGACAATAGGTTGATGATAACCTTTAGAATACACAAACCAAAAAACATGAATTAGTCACAAATAAATCTCAATACCACTTCCTCAAAATAATAAATGCTACTGAATCCTCAAACCAAACAAAGTCATTCAGATTAACCTAGGATCTCTAATAATAAAAATACCAATCCCATAATTAAACTTATACACATACTTAGAGTAATGTTACTTCTGTCAAGTTCTACGTTCATATAATCAAGTCTTCATCATTTAATTTAAATTGCACGTCACAACAAAACAAAAGCAAAAGCCTGAACATAGAGATGTCACAAAACATACACGGGAACGATAGATCCAGTTGCAGTATTTAATGAAGTGTAATCCAAATCGTAGTCATCCAGGCAGGGACAAAGTCCATATATCAATCCAAAATACAAAACAACAATAGACAAGACCTCAGAAGTGTGGTGACAATTAGTGATGACTCCGTGACAAAGAGTAAAACAGACAGGGTATTTATACACAGAAACTAAACAATGTAATAAGAAACAGCTGCGTGCAATGATGAGGACAGACAAAGGATCATGGGAAATGCAGTTCCAGAATGAACGGTGACAGTAAGGGAGAGATACCTCTAGTGGAACACCCGGGGAAACACAAACCAGACACTGTGACATAGTGAACAGTCTCTGGATCGGCAGACGCGACGTGAACAGTCTCTGGATCGGCAGACGTCCTGTGTCTCCTCCACGCATGCAGTACCGCCACTGCATAAAAGAGGAAGACAGCCCTCTTGGCCGTGGCAGGACTGATGGTGGGCAGCTCCGAGATGATCTCAGGGCTGACAGCAGGCTGCACGGGGACGACCTCCGGGAAGACAGCGGGCTGCACGGGGACCACCGGACTCGGGACCACCGGACTCGGGACCACTGGACTTGGGACCACCTGGACAGTCACGGAGGAAGTCTTCCTTCTCCTTCTCCGTTTCGGGACCACCGGAACTGGAAACACCGGAACAAGGACCACCGGAACCAGCGGTGAAGGACGCTCGGGGCTGAACATCACCGGACCATGGTCAGAGAATGACCGAAGTGGAGATGGCTGTCGGTGCTCACCTCTAGTATCTCCTCCCCTACGTCCTCCACGAGTTCCCCTAAACTTGACCAGACGGGTTCCCCTAAAAGGCTCTCTGTCCCAGGTGGAAGGCTGCTCAGGGGACTTGACCGCATTGATTGTACATTGATTATCTTCACTGCATATATTTATAACAACATGAAATATGAAACACAACCCTGCATCTTTTTGTTTTCATTTAAAAAATATGAAACATAATTGATTTTTATTGACAATTAACAAATAGAGACAGGGTTGTGTCAATTTATCTTATTCTACATACATAAGAAAATGTTAAAATAAATATGAAATATATATATATATTTTAAAGTACATAAAATAAAATGACCACAACCCTGTCTCCTTTTGTTAACTGTCAGTTTTAATGATCAATAATATCCAGTATAAAAGTATAAGTAGCCTAAAATGTATAAGAAGCTACAAGGAGAAATAAAGCAAACAATTCAGTCAAACATAAGTCAGCTCTCTAATAGGCTACAAAGTTAAAGTTAAATAGCCTAAATATATAAAGTTATGAAACTTCACTTTGCCCTCAGCCAACACGATTTGGCATGGAACAAACTATAGATTAATGAGACCAAAGATCGACTTATACACAAGACGAATTATACGTCATGTTTATCCACTAGAGACATCAGAGCCAGCGGCAAACGTCAAAAGCACTAGCCGAGGAAAAGCTGTTCCAGTCGGGTTAATAAGCACGGAACACCCGGTGATCGCCTGGGGCCTCATTTATAAAACTCTGCGTAGGATCCTTACTAAAAATGTGCGTGCGCCCGAAAGCCAAAAATAGCGTACGCAAACTAAAATTGAGACTTATAAAACTGTGCGTACGCACACCTGTACGCAATTTTCCATTTATAAATCAGTCTACCTGATAATTTGCGCACGTGAAAAAAATCGACATCCCACCCTTTACCCGCCCACATTCAACCATATATAGGCCATGCAAATCACCTCGTGAATGGCCGTGCATATTAATGAGCCAGCAAAAGGTAGCCTACTTTATGCTAAAAAATGGCAGCAATTGAGAACAAGGGGAAAAAACGAAATTTCGCAGATACTGAGATAGAGGTTCTTGTGACGGAGGTGGAGGAAAGAACAAATATTTTGTTTGGTAGCCATAGCATTGGCATTACTAACAAAAAAAAAGTGTGGAATAGCAACATGTGATTGCAGCGGTGAATGCAGTTGGTTCGGCTAACAGGACGGTTCCTGAAATAAAAAAGAAGTGGTCCGACATAAAGGTGGGGGCAAAAAAAAGGCTCGCCAGTCACCGACAGAGTGTGCCTGGGACTGGTGGGGGTCCTGGGACGCCCGATCTGTCCCCCATGGAGACTCGGCTGGCTTCTATTATAGGAGAAACCAGTGTGTGCGGCATTCTGTCTGACAGGGAGGGAGACACAGACATGGTGGAAACAGGTAAATCATTTTATTACATGAGCACAATTAAATAAAATAGAAATAGCACAATAGGTTATTGTGGCCTTGTTGTTCCAGAGGGTATGGGAGCACAGGGTGGTGAGGAGACTCCCAGCGCTGAGTCTGCAGCAGCTGTGGAGTGTCCGGAGGTCCCCAGCAGGAGCGCGTCCAGACCCATGGCACGGTTGGAAGTGGCCGGGTGTTGACTGAGGCTGTCCTTCAGACACAGAGGGACACAATTGAGGCAATTACAGTTATAGCAGATGAGCTTAAACAAATAAAGGTTGTGTTGGGTGACATTGCTTCTACATTAAAAGATCTTGTTAAAAAATGAACCTGTGTGTTGTTGTCCCTTCACAAATGCCGCATTACTTCCTCGCGGAGCCTTGCGCCCTGATGATGCCGTTCATGTTGGGGAGGGGGGTGTGGGTCAGGCTCCTCATGCTGGAGGCGAGGGAGGTCAGCGGGGAGAGGGACACCATTCCTCTGTGCCATGTTGTGTAGAATGGCGTTTGCCTTGATGATCTGGCAGACTTTTTTTGGTTGATATAAAAGTCTACCACCCGAAACATCAAGGCAACGCCATCTACCCTTGAGAAGGCCAATGGCTCTCTCAACTACCGAGCATGCACGAGCGTGGGCATCATTGTAACGCATTTGCTCTGCACTCTGAGGGTTTGGAAATGGGGTGAGGAGCCAACGTCTCAGAGGGTAACCACTGTCACCTGCCAGTATAACAGATTAATTTTAGAGTAGGCTTGAACTGTTAGAAACCATCATATGTCATTTTAACTTACTAAGAAGCCACCCATCACGCACGGCACCTGCCTCAAGTCTATACCCTACACTGCTGTGCATTACAATAAAAGAGTCATGTGTTGAACCAGGCCATCGCGCCACAACGTTTGTAAGAATCATGTTGGCCTCACAGATAACTTGCACATTTATGGAATGGACATGTTTTCGATTCACAAAAATGAACTCGTTCTCATGTGGAGCCCTTATAGCAATATGAGTGCAGTCAATTGCGCCGATTACATTTGGGAATCCGGACATTGCTGCAAATTACCTTTTGATATTGGCCTGTTCCCAAATAGTGTAAGGAAACTGTATGCATCTATTGATCATTCTAATAATCCCTTTCAAAACTGCAGGCATTAAGGAGCTCAGGGATGGCTGTGAAATCCCAGACCTATGTGAAATTAACAGAATTATAAGTTTCCACAAGAAGCTTTACGCAGAAAAAAAATTGCATTATCATATTTGTAAACTTGCCTATCGGCTAACTCCCGCTGGTAACTCCCGGTTGCCAAAAATCCTAAAACTGAAAGGACTTGGGTTGGTACCGGGATGGCGTGGTTTCGTGTAGTTGGCCTTTGTAATGTTGGCCCCAATTCAGCACACAGATCCAAGAGCATGGCTCTAGGGAACCTAAATCGGCTTATTAGCCACTCATCATCGTGGGCCAGGAAATCTTCATGGTCTCTAAACACTCTTTCTCTCCTAAGTCTGCCATTGGCATAGTCCTCCAGCAATGCCAGCGCATCCATCATGCAATAGGCTATACATGCAGAAGTGTCTCCGTAGTATTTTATGTAAACAGCGATCACATTCAATCCTTTACACCTTGTCATACCAATCAGACAATGAGTGGTAAACCTATACGCCCACACTTAGATCATAACAAAATGAAATTTAAGGAAATTCAATTGATGCACTTTTATTGGATCTTTTATTGGCATTTATTTATTTAATTTGGTACTGTGAACAAGCAGGCATTTATGATTAGGACGCATAATGAGGATTGAAAGTGATTTGTATGTATATGGCAATATGGATAGGCTATATGCGCAACTTTTCAAGTTCAATATGTTTAATTTCATTCATCTACCATCAATCCCTCAGCTCACCATCGGTGTCGCCAAACTGCTCCGTCTCCAAAATGTTCGTACGCATGGGTCAGAGTTTGCGTGCAGGTGCGCACATTTTCCCATCAAGTTTGTTTTTATAAATCACAACTTATGCGTCGGAAGTGGCGTACGCCTCTTTCAGGGCCTGTTTTGTGCGTATGCAACGGTTATAAATGAGGCCCCAGAATCTCACAATTCCGAAACCGTCAGTTACATTTTTCAAATAGGCACTATCTTTATAAATAAACCACAGATTTGAGCTTTAAACAACTACATTCTCGCCTGAAACACTCTTAAAATTACATTTCATGACACAATAACAGTAGTATTTTGATATTACGTGGGTTTTCTCCCCTGCTATTGACGCTTGCTGGTTGGTGCGAGATGCATTCTGGGATACCTGACTGTCTCAAGTCCGCACAAGTCACCTCTCGATGCATCCTCAGTAAAAGGGGTGGATCAAGAACACATCTGTGGATTTGAACTGGACTTGGCTAGATGTGACCTTTGAATTGGAACAGTACTTGGGCAGCGACTGATGACGTTTCACAAGTCCACAAGAACACAAGTACAGACAAGAACGCATATTGAGAAACGGCCATGGTCCCAAGAGCACTTCCCAAAGCATAATGCAGAGCTGTCATAATCAGCAAGATTGGCTGGGCTGCGGGAACTGCACGAGCCTATGGTGAAATAGCAAGGACGAGCGATCCTATCAGGACGCTTCAAGAATGGGCATGGCTGCGGACTATTTAAGCGGCCCATTTCGCCATAGGAATCAGATTTAATCTCCTTCAGCGATTTGACGCATCTTTGCTGATTCTCCTGCAAGAAGCCTTGCCTATACCTCCGCTGGTCAGGCTGCATCAGCCTTGCACACTATGGCGGTCCTCCCAGTGTTCCAGGTGAAACTCCTCAGCTCCCGAAGAAAGCTCACGTGCTTCTCCCAGCCCCCTTTTTAGTTCAGGCGGTTGGAGATGTTCAAGTTGCAAACAATGGGCCCGTCACAGTTCATGCACCCCTGCAAACAAATGCTGTTTTAACAGCGACCCAAACAAAACACAAAAAGAGCGTCTTTCCTCACCAAAACACATGGGTGATCAGGTCCCTGACACCCGGCGGCCCGCCCCCAGACTTTATTAAACCCCTAGTCACTCGGGCCAAGGCCTGGGAAACTATCCCAACAGTGCATCCCAACAGACACAACAATGCAGCTCCCTGGCCGATACCGCTGAGGAAGAACCTCCTCACACAGGCAAAAAGGAAAGTCTGGTACCCCCGTCCCGACTTGTGGGCCCTTCATGTATGGCCCCTCAACAGGTATCCGGGAACCTCCCGGAAAATGTCCTTAGCACTATCACTGAGGCTAGAGCGCCATCAATGAGACGCCTCTACGCCCTTAACTGGTCAGTGTTCCTACCGTGTGGTAGGTCTAGGTGTGCAGCTCAGAACCTAGATCCCTACTCGTGTGATGTACCACTGGTACTTTCTTTTCTTCAAGAGCTGCTGGATGTGGGTCGGATCCCCTCCGCGCTCAAAGTACACGTGACAGCCATAGCGGCCTTCCATGCTCCTCTGGGCGGCCTGTCCTTGGGAAGGAACGACCTGGTCCTCAAAGGGGCCAGGAGGCTTAACCCCGCCTCGACCTCCCTCAATACCTGCCTGGGTCTACGGTCCTCAGGTCCCGTAAGGGAACCCCGTTCGAGCCGCTTCAGTCGGCTGACTTAAAGCCTCTTTCGCTCAAGACCGCACTCCAGCTAGCCCTAGCATCGGTCAAGCGAGTGGGCGACTTACATGTGCTCACTATCAACGCATCCTGTCTCGAGTTCGGGCCTGACGGCTTCAAAGTCGTCCACAGACCAAGACATGGTTATGTACCCAAGGTGCTCTCAACTCCGTTCAGAGCCCAGGTCATTTTGCTATCGGCGCTTCCCTTACTGGAAGACGATAGAGAACTAAGTCTACTCTGCCTCGTTAGGGCTCTCAGAATCTATCTAGAAAGTTCTGCCCCATTAAGAAAGTCAGAACAGCTGTATGTATGCTTCGGCGGCCGTACCAAAGGGCTTCTGGTCACGAAGCAGAGATTATCACGATGGATAGTGGACCCTTATCTCTCTAGCCTATGCTTCTATGGGCCTTCAGTTTCCCATAGGCGTCAGAGCTCATTCCACAAGGGGCATGGCCTCTTTATGGGCTTGGTCCAGTGGTGTACCAATTGAAGACATTTGTGCGGCGGCCGGCTGGTCTTCGCCATCCACATTTGTGCGATTTTATAATTTGGAAGTGCCAGCACTGCAGGCATGAGTTCTTCCCTGAAGGGTCCAAACCTCTAGTTATCCCTTCACGGGCTCCGACATTGTCTGGTCCACGTTGGACTCTGACTTAAATTCTTCTCTAAGCTTCGGGCCACAGCTAATAGCATGCCGTTTCAAAATGGGTTCCCATAGCGTATATCTACGCAATACGAGTGAACGTTCTCGAAAGGTTCACTCGGTTACTAACATAACCTTGGTTCCCTGAGAGTAAGGGAACGATTATTGCGTAGCCAGCCGTGCTACTTAGCTGCACGTCTGGGTGATGCCGCTTCAGTCGATTTAACCTGATTCCTATGGCGAAATGAACCGCTTATATAGTCAGCACCCACGCCCATTCTGGCACGCTTCGGCGGGAAGCGTCCTCGCTGCTTTGGCATAGGTTCGTGCAGTTCCCGCAGCCCAGCCAATGAGCAAGCTAGACAGCTCTGCATTGTGCTGGCTGTGCAGCTGCACTGTGTTTTCAAATAAAGGTGTGGCGAGCAGGACGAGGCCGAGGGACGTGAGAGAACGGTGCGAGGCTGGTGGCGTGATTGTTAATGAATGACACCTGCGAGACAATTTTGGTAGGACCTTATTGAGACTTTATCAAAAAGACTTTGAGATCCTTCTATATATAGCTTTGGTCAAAAAACTATTTTCAATTCCTTGTCATATTTATTTATTTTATTTATTTTTATTTAGTCTTATGGTTATGGGCAGATCTTGGGCTTTGTTGTTAATAGTTATACACACAAAATGAGAAGAGGATCTATGACCTCTGGAAGCATTTCTTTCAATAGCTTAGTCGGTATAGGGTCTAACATACATGTTGTTGATTTAGATGATTTAACGAGTTTAGAAAATTCTTCCTCTCCTATTGCAACGAATGAATGGAATTTTTCGTCAGGGAGTCTACAATGCACTGCCTGATGCGATACTGTAGTAGACGGTTGCATAGTTATAATTTTCTCTCTAATATTATCTTGTAAGTAAAGAAGTTCATAAAGTCATTACTGCTGTGCTGTTTAGAAACTTCAGAAGTAAAAGCTTTATTTCTTGTCAATTTAGCCACTGTATCAAATAAATGCCTAGGGTTGTGTTTGTTTTCTTCTAAGAGAGTTGAAAAAAAAATAAACAGATCTAGCAGTTTTTAAGACCTCTCTCCACGAAATAGTTTTGTTTTCTTCCAGTTGTGCTCCATTTTTCTGGCTGCTCTCTTAAGGGCCTGAGTGTGCTCGTTGTACCAGGGTGTTGGACTATTTTCTTTAATCTTCTTTAAGTGCAACGGAGCGACTGTGTCTAAAGTGCTGGAAAAGAGAGAGTCAAACGTTTCTGTTGCAATACCGAGTTCTTCTAAGCTATCTGGGATGCTGAGGAAATGAAACTGATCAGGAATATTATTAATAAAGCAAGTGTGATAGGTCTAACATATTTGTAACACGGAGTCAGCTTTGCAACCTTGGCTAAATAGAGGATACACATAACTATATAATGATCTGAGATGTCATCGCTCTGCTGCAGAATGTCCACGGCATTACCATTGATTCCATGTGACAATATTAGATCTAAAGTATGATTACGACAATGAGTGGGTCCTGACACGTGTTGTCTAACTCCAATAGAGTTTAGAATGACTGTAAATGCCAATCCCAATTCAACATCAGTGTCGAATTGTATCGCCTTTGTGACAGAGAAAGCTCAATATGGATTATTGAATTTTTAATAAAGAAATTGTGTATGAAATATTTTCATTTGAAATATTCACAGCTTCAATTTATACAACCATGTTGAATTTCAGCCCCCAAAAATGCAAGCCCTGAAAAAACAATGCATTAAAATGCAAGCACCAATTTAGGGTGATGATTGGATACACCCCCCAAGTAGTGCAATTCAACCAGCTTTTTAAAAAATATATATTTTATTATTATTTTACTTCCATAATAATCATAAAGCTAATGCTACAGCACAGAATATTCCCTATACTTAATGGACAGTCAGGAGGAGCCGCTATAAAATTAAAATAAATAAATTAGAAGGCTATGAAATTAGAATAAATTGTAAGTATTTCTGTAATTATTTCTCTTTTCTCTTGCCTCCTCCACATTCTCTCTGCGTTCACTAAGTATCTACCTTTTTAAAGATAACATAAAATCAATAAAAATAAAAATAAAAAGCTTTGTAAAAAGGTTTGTGAGGGATGGCGGCTCTTGAAAGACAGTGAGGGGCGGGGCTTGTACTCGTGACTGACAGTGAGGGGCGTGGCTTTTCAGTGACTGCCGGTGGGGGGCGTGAACTGTGCGCGTGACTGTCAGTGAGGGGCGGGCTTGTCCGTGACTGACAGTGAGAGGTGTGGCCTGTGTTGCGCTGATTGATCGAATCAAACAGCTGAGAACGCGCGTGTGATAGTGAAGACAGAGGGAAAGCAGCAGATGCAGTGAAAGAAACAGCAGCACATTATATTAACCGATGAAGAAGAAAGATTCTGCCGCTTACAGATGAAACACGACAAATGTGTGTATGTGTGTGTTGAAGGGGATGATGATGGTGTGAAGAAGAACGAGGACGCCTGACATTTTCGTTTGTCTGTCAACTGATGAACTCAGTGCTTGAGGCTGAAAGGGAATACGCGTTTTCTCACGGTTTTTATTTCCAGCGCCTTTTATGGTGATGTTTGACCTCGTTTATTAATCGTCCGACTACACTGAAGACTAAAGGGGATATAGCCATTTTTTAAAGAGCTCGAAGAGGAGTAATTGTGCGACCCTTCGCTGTGTGAATCAGCTGCAGGAGCCGAGATGTGACATTTCTCACACGCGTATTCAAACATCTCTCATAGCGGACGCTCGAGAAAGGTACGTGTACAGATCAGATATACTATAATAATCATATCAGATATAGGCTATTGAAATTACAAGAGCTGTTCTTTGGTAGGTGTCATCAAATGTCGTTGCTTATTTTGATTCGAATATCGTGTGTCTGCGTGTGTGTCTGTATATGCAATCAAATCGTTCAAATATTAACGTTTCATTGGTCGTTGTAATGTGATTTATTTATGCTAAAATTACATAAGGATTCATAAGATGCCTCTGTGGAATAGAGGTGTATAAATATGAACAAATAATCATCACATTAGAGAGGATTTTTCCTGACAGGCATGCCATCAATATAAGAATGATTTTTTTTATTCCTCAGCATTAATAAATAGGTAATGCGGTTATACGGCAGTATTCTCATATTGCTTAATGCGACGATGCGTGATTATGTGACATGAGGAAAATGGGATCTGAAATCTAAAGCAAATTCAGGAGGAGAAGAGGATTGAACATTTTTAAATATTATTACCCAAATTAATTTGCTCGTGTCCATGCATTAAAAACTACTCGCATATTAATGTTATAGCTAATAGCAGAAGCTGGAAAGCATTCATACCTAACCACTGAAAGAGCTTGTGTGATTTTGGGGTGTTCTTCTCTCTCTCTCTTTCTGCATTTAATTTGAGCATCCATGTTTCTAGTGTACATCTGAAGATTTATCATCATCCTGAGCTTAAAAACTTCCCTCTCCAGCCAATGGACCCTTTTCTAAAAGCTGAAGTTGATCACATTAAACCTGCATCTGTTGTTCAGCTCTGACTGATTCCCCTTCAACTACAACTACACAACACATCTCTACACTCACCCTTATTTATAGCAGACATACACATCTAAAAATAAATCTTAACATTTAGAAATGTATACAAAAATAAGCCCGGAATATCTGTTGCAGACTGGTTTATTATTCTTAACAATTTTGCACAATCCAGAAAACAGGAATAATAGGCTATGTCTTTAAACTATTGAATGAATTGTGGTTTATTTGGTTGCATTTCATAGTGTTACTGATTTGACTAATCTGCTAGTGCTGGGCAGTAAACCGCTTTTCATTTTGCATACTGTAGGTTTTTTAAAATCTCCATGCTGTAGCTATAATAATTGCTGTTTTTTATATGGTATAATTATTATGCAATTTAGGGGTTTTATTTTTTAAATAATGTTTATAATGTTTACATGAGTATGCTAAGAAGAAACATGTAGCTTATTAATATGAAGTTACAATTAATATTTTTCTGCCTCGTATGCCATATTAGTTTGCAATGGCACATTATTACAAATACACAAAAAGGAAGTGAGTTTGAGTAAAGTGAGTTTGAGTAAAGTAAAGTGAGTTTGAGTAAAAGCATCTACACTCATGATGCTAAATGTCGCTATGATCCATGCTGTTACCCTGTTTTGATTCTATGCATGTATTTTGGTAGATGGATTTCATGTAAGGTCCTAAGAAAATGTTTTGTTTTGAAAAGAAAGCAATGTTAAAGTTGTTGGCATATCTAGTTTCAGATTTTACTGCATTTTAAAAATGGTTTACATTCTGCATGCTTCATATATTGTCTATTTTTTTCATTCTACATATAGTACACAAAATACTAACAAGGTAAACAACACAAATATGGAAATACATGCATATGTTTGACCATAAGATACACATACACCACTATACCATACATTGCTGGGTAAAAAAAACATGACAAATAAACATGTCTACACAACAACAACAAATACACAACTCTAAACTCACACTAAACATCTCATTTATCTGCATGCACCTTTGATTATATGCATTATTTCATGTTTAATGATCATCCATCCAGGAACTTTAGAAGATGGGTCCATATTTCTTCATTTTTTGGGAGCCAAGCAAACCTGACATTACATACCATTATATAAAGTATGTTAAAGCATAAAACCATGCAAAGAAGCAAAACTACTTTGAAACCACCAGAGTCTTAAAAAATACTGTTAACGTTACATGTTTTTGGTCTTACCGCCCAGCACTAACTCACTGAAAGTTACAGGTGCATATTTGCATATTACTTGCCTAGTAATGTTTATGAATGACACTCACTGACATTTCATGACTTATAAAAATTCAAAAATAAACATTCTAGGGGGAAAGATATTTTTAAATCTAATCTGTGCATGCATATATGTGTGACATAAATGCATGATATAAAAGCGAAACAGCCACTGATCTACGACGCCGCCATACTGGTATTCTCACACATTATATTGAATCAATGGGAAATCGTCTGATTTTAATGAGAAAACATTACATTATGAGTCTGTGTGTTTATATCTGAAGTCTTCCTGTATATTTGTACTATGCAAACATCCTAAGCATGTAAATGGTTGTTTGTTTGACCTCCTGGGAACCAGGAATAGACTTTTGTCCTCTGTTGTGGACATTATATTTTAGAGAATTTCTCTGACACCGTATGTCACGGTTTTAAGAAAACATTCAGGGCTTTTCAGAGACACCAAATGTTTGGAGGTTTCACCATGAAAACAACTTCTCCTTGGTCTTTAAAAATGACTGACATTTAGTGATCAAATGCAGTGTTATGGAAATATGATCATATATTGTAATTATAGTTTAAATCAGAATACTTTTCAAATTGTATTTCATAAATCAACATCTCAGGAAACCGTTATGGGGTTTCAAATCAAAATATGACTTTGTTACAGAACAGGGTATTGATTTCATACACGTCCACTGTAGAAACACCAGGACTTACAGCATTTCACCAGGCATTCTGGGAGACACAAGAAGTGAATAGGGAAAGAAATTATACATCAATATTAAATATTGGATATTATTAAAATGTTGCCAATTATTACTCCCATTTTTGCACTTATTTTTTCATTATATGTTGCCCCATGAACACATTAATATGCCAATTAGATACTGTGTATAGATACATTGTATTGAATGGTAAAACACATTTATGGCCATTTTGCCCACATATTGCAGAAAGTAAAATGGTGTATCAATTCATTCCATTGTCTTTCATAACATAGTTGAGAATCATCTTTATTCAAAGTTTGGTTAAAATCCTGAAACCTAAAAATTGAATAAAAAAAAAACCCTCAATTGTTTTTGCCTATACATGTAAGTTCATGTCATTTTATTTTTTAAACAACTGAATCCTGGTGTCACTACACACAGCATAACATGAATAAAATATATATATATTTTTAGTATTTGTTTCTTTTGTTCTAAACAATGTGATAAAATTGTACAGCAGAATCACTGTGCTGGTGTGATTATGTTGTGTTGTACCGTATTGTACAGTAACTGCATGTAAATTAGGGCTGGGCGATAAAACGATAACGATAGTTATCGCGATATCATTTTTCTCGATAAAACGATATCAAGAGTTCGATAAATGTTCGATAATGTTTGTGCGCCAAAAGCGGAACAAAACTCATCTGAACCGCGCGCCTCACGGACCGTTTATCCGCTCGGCTCAAAGTCCAAACGGCAGCGCAGCGCGAGCTCACTAGCAGACGCGTTTACTCTGATCGTCTCGTCACGAGATCCAGTGAGAAGCGCTTGAGTTCAGTGAAGAACACAAATGTCTCAGTGATTTAAACCAGTTTAAAGGCAGATGAAACCGCTGACGAACAGGAGGATCACTGCGCGCAACGATACAGTCAGAAGCTTTTCCGGCTACAAACTCCCATCATTTACCATGGATTTACTGTAACGTTAGCCTACTAATATTAACTGCACTATGAAATGTGGGATATACATATTGAATTGTATTATATTATTATTGTAGACAATGTATTAAAGGACTAATGGAATATAATTACAGTATTTAATAATGTATTTAGGCTACTGTTTATCATACAAATACCATAGAAACCATAAAGTAACATTTAGCCAACATAGTGAGGTGCTTTTATCTGTGGTTATCATGATCTAAATGCATGATGCTGGATGACCAATGGCTAATTTTAATTAAACTCAGTCAGAATATTACATTTTACCAAATAAAAATTAGCACATGCAGAAACTAAGAAATATTTTTTTCTATTAAGATATTTATTTTGTTAAGGAAAAATTACAAATGTTTGAATGTTCTACCTCAGATTTGTTTGTCATGATATGTTCTGACAATAAGGAGTAGTTTAAAACCACAATTAACACTCTGGTTTCTACAACTTTCACTTAGGAGCAAAAATCTGCTTGAAAGAAATAAAGATTTGACGTTTATCGTGATAATTATCGATATCGACTGATATAAAAAAATTATCGTGATATTTTTTGGCCATATCGCCCAACCCTAATGTAAATGATTGAAACTATAATTTCATTAACAGCATGAACTGTATTTTGAAGCAGTTAAGATAAAATGACTTTCTTTGTTTACATTTTTTTAATTCAGCAAAATATACCTATAACACTGAGCAAGATGATACACGATCAATTTTTAATACAATAGCCTATAGTGCAATGTAGCAACAAAGGCTTGTATTATCATATTTATTGTATATTTGAATCAGTTTCTGCTAATAATCCGAGTTGTATGTTCATGTTTAATATTTCCTTGCGTAATTACAAGCATTCGTACATCGATTACGTGTGTCGTCAGTTTGCAGCAGATACAACCACCTTAAAGTATAGTTCACCCAAAAATGAAAATTAGCCAATGAATTACTCCCCCTCAAGTCATCCTAGGTGTATATGACTTTCTTATTTCAGACGAATACAATCACAGTCCTTGCTCTTCCAAGCTTTATAATGGGAGTGAATGGTACCAAAAAAACCACATCCATCCATCCATCCATCATAAAAGCTAATAAAGGCCTTCTGAAGTTTAGCCATGCGCTTTTGTAAGAAAATTATCCCTATTTATAACTTTATAAACTATAATCACTGAATCACGACTTAATATAACTCTGATTGTGTTCGTCTGTAAGAAGAATGTCATATACACATAGGATGGCTTGAGCGTGAGTAAATTATGAGAATTAAAAATCTTGGGTAAACTATACCTTTAATGATTTCTATACATCGCTTGAAAAGACCATAAACATTACAGACAACGCCTGAAGTAGCAATTAATTTACATAAATATAAAAAAAAAAACGAGTTCTGTGCAGCTGACCCGGTTGAGTCTTGGGTCCAGGTTTTGTCAGTCAGTAATACTGTCTGTGGGTCGGGATCATCATCATGTTGCTGGAACTCTCCCAGTGCTTCTCCTCCTGCTGGCACTTCACATCGCATTAAGCAAACCAGTCATATATGTATATTTAGATCAGTGGAAACATGGCAGCGATCTATAAGTGTTCACGGGATGAGGTTAACAGTGCTCAGTTGTTCCCTATGGTTCCCTGAACCTTTCCAGTTTGTTTGTGTTGAGTAGCCTTGATTTAATATGAAAAGCTTTGTTTGAACAACTATACTGACTGATAGGGTTCACTTCTCTGAGTATTATGTGCACTTGCACTGACTTCAGCCCATTAATAGGCGCTTAGAGTTGCTTTTATGAACAGTGTCATGTCGTGACCGGCAGCTACTTTTGCTGGAAATCAATCTGTGGGAGCATGTTGCTTTGTGGCTGGTGGTGTGAATGGGGCTTATTCTCAAACTAGAATAAGGGAAGGGAACACACTTACTTTAGGTTAATTGAACCACACAGTGAAATTACATCATTGAGATATGCCTGGATGAAACCAAGCTGTGACTGGGCAAAATAATCCCACCCATACAATATTTGATCCAGAATCGGGGTTGGGTTAATGATGAGCATATTATGAGCATGCAGGACTCATCAGTGAATTAAAGTTTGTGCGTCACCAGATGTAAGAAGCCCTTTTTAGTCACAGGTTAATGTTTTGCTGGGTTAAGGGTTTGGTCAAAGTGTTTTAATAAAGAAGTATGCCCTGAATAATAGCTGTAATTGTAGACTTTTAATATAAATAGTGATTTGGTAAGCGAGCCATTCTTGTTGAAAGACATTTTCTTGCTAAAAATAGAGAAATATTGTGCCTGAAAGTAATGTGAACATTCAATTTAATTGTAAGTTTAATTGTCCTTAAAACTGCTGTAAAAAAACAAGTCTATCTCAAAAACATGGTTTGAAATCGTGGTGTTTCCTAGTATATTTTTCTGTTGATATGAAAAATTGGGTACATTAGCAATATAGCGAGTGTATGGTGTATATTACGATGTTTTGATGAACTATATGCCTTTACTTTATCTGAGTTGTTCTGAGACGGTAAACGGGAACATGGTTTGTGTAACATTAGCAAGTCAAGTCACCTTTATTTATGTAGGCTAGCGCTTTTTACAACACATATTATTTATATATATCGCTTTTTACAACACAGATTGTCTCAAAGCTGCTTTGCAGAGATAACAGAAAAATAATGCACAAAGTTTGTTTCCAGAAGAAAATAGCATTACAGTCCAGCTTAAGTAAGTTCAGTGATGTTTCATTTTTGTTTAAAAAAAGTTATTAGCCTAATTTAGTTCATTTATATATAGCCACTCTGGCGTAAACCGTGATGTCATCGTCCAGCTCAGTTCAGTTCTTGTATAATAGTGTCAATGCAGGCAGATCAATATTATTCTTGAATATTAAATTAAATGTTAAATTTAATGCCCCCAACTAAGCAAGCCAAAGTCAATGGCAACAAAGGTGGAAAAGGCGACAGTGGCAAGGAACCAAAACTCCATCAGTGACAGAATGGAGAAATAAACTTTGGGAGAAATCAGGCTCAGTGGCCAGTTCTCCTACAGGTCAGAATCAGATTGGATTGGAACAATCGGAATATTATCCAGTTCCATCTGGTTTAAGATCAGAGTCATCACGTCGGGATGGAGATGAGTTTGTTGAGGATCAGTGCCAATGGCTGTCGTGTTGATGAGGCCTTCACAGGGAGAGTCTTGTTTACACAAGCTCTGCTGACACTTCAGGGATGCGTTGTGGTCGTGTCTAGGCGCAGGTCCTCCATCTGATCTACAGTAAACCTCGGAATAAGCAGAAAGACTAACATTAGCGTAGATGCCATTCTTCTTATCATGTAGCGAGTACATCAGGTGTTATAGGAAGTGTCCCCGGTTCCAGCTGACCTAATCTATGCAGCCTAATAATCATTTAACTGATTTGAATGGTTGGAATGTATAATTTTCTATGTGTATGCCAGGTTAAAGAGATGTGTTTTTAGTCTAGATTTGAACTGTTAGAGTGTGTCTGCGTCCCGGACAATGTTAGGAAGACTGTTCCAGAGTTTTGGTGCTAAATAGGAAAAGTATCTACCGCCAGCAGTCGATTTTGATATTCTAGGTATTATCAACTGGCCAGAATTTTGAGATCACAATAGACATGAAGGACTATAATGCGTTAAGAGCTCGCTCAAGTACTGTGGAGCTAAACCATTTAGTGCTTTGCAAGTAATCAGCAATATTTTAAAATATACAATGTTTAATAGGGAGCCAATGCAGTGTTGACAGAACCGGGCTAATATGGTCATACTTCCTGGTTCTGGTAAGAACTCGAGCTGCTGCGTTTTGGACCAGCTGTAGTTTGTTTATTAAGTGTGCAGGGCAACCACCCATAAGAGCATTACAATAATCTAGCTTTGATGTCATGAACGCATGAACTAACTGTCAATTGTCCAACTGTCAACTGTCAAAAACCAACTGTTTAACATGTCAGCCTATATTTTTAATATGGAAGAATGCGGTTTTACAGATTCTAGGTTATTACGTGCAGAGGTTTTTGGTCCAATCATTAGAAACTCTGTTTTTCCATAATTAATAGGAAATTACTAGCAATACATTATTAACTGTTTGATAACAAGCAAAAGGCTAATCATATTAATTATCGTTATGTGTCCGATGTTGTAGAGAGTGATACAAAAAGGCATTACCATTCTGATACATCGACTTGTATACAAGCCTGTATAATTCACTTTTCCTCTTCTTCTGAATTAGTTTCTGGTTAAACATGTGACCTGTACAAGCAAAGTGAGTCACAATGAGCAAATTATTGTTTTTTTTTACATTCTCTATTAAAAAAACTTCATGATGTATGATTTGTTTGAATCGAACAAAAAATGACTGAGCGACACCTGTTTGAGGTCGATAGTGTCAGCAATGTCAACTTTGAGCAAAATCAAGTTAGTTTTCTGAAGGTTTTGAAACAAAATCACGTAGCAACCATCTCTTAAAATCCCTGGTAACAACACCAAATCTGGCACACACCAAATAAAAAAACAAATATTTATAGGAAAAATATATATTCAACATTGTTTGTTTAACATTAGACAGCCTACATATTTAGACCTACTGTACCGCACGGATCTAATATAATGTTACACATCAGATGTTTTCCCCCGACAGTTAAACGTTCACATATGAAACAACAGATAATGTTTTTGTGAATAATCACCAAGACAGATATTTTGAAATACTGTATTTCTGTGTTGGCCTACATGTGTAAATCGGGATCACGCTGGTCTGAGAGTCTTTGTGAGCACGCTTCGGCTTTGTCAGTCAGCGTGAATTAGATAATTTTTCATGGACAAGGGAAAGGTGCTCCTCTCAGAAAACGTACAAATAAAGATTCAATTCAATTCAATTTTATTTGTATAGCGCTTTTCACAATACACATTGTCTCAAAGCAGCTTTACAGAAAGTGCATTTCTGAATTGTACATTGAAAAATACAGTCAGTTAATCATTAATAATAATAATTTAGGGCATAACATATCGCCGGCGTCGAGTCGTCTCTTCACAGGCGTCGAGTCGTCTCTTCACAGGCGTCGAGTCGTCTCTTCACAGGCGTCGAGTCGTCTCTTCACAGGCGTCGAGTCGTCTCTTCACAGGCGTCGAGTCGTCTCCTCGCAGGTGTTGGGGCATCTGAAGTCTCCGTGAGAGGCTGGATACAAACTGGAGCTGACGAACGCTATTTACCTCGGGACTGGCGTCCCGAGATAACAGCAGAAAGGCAGATGGGAAATAATTAGCATAGCTGATGTTCATAATATTAATGCATTCAAACTGATTCAGCAGTAGTATAAGAGGTAAGCTTTAAGTGAATGCTTGCTTAAAGAGATGCGTCTTTAATCTAGTTTTAAACTGGGACAGCGAGTCTGAGTCTCAAACAATATCAGGAAGGCTATTCTAGAGTTTAGGAGCTAAATGTGAGAACGCCCTCCCTCCTTTAGTGGACTTAGATATCCTAGGTATGACCAGAAGCCTTGAATTTAGTGATCTTAAAGAACGCGATGGATTGCAGGGCGATAGAAGGTCCATTAAATACACCGGAGCTATACCATTTAGGGCTTTATAGGTCAGCAGTAATACTTTGTAATTGATACGGATAATTGATGTAATTGATTGAATTGTAATTGATGATAATAGGTAACCAGTGTAGAGATGATAAAATAGGTGTTATATGATCATATTTTCTTGATCTAGTAAGAAGTCTTGCGGCTGCATTTTGCACTAACTGTAGCTTGTTTATTGAGGATGCAGGACAACCAGCTAATAAAGCATTACAGTAATCTAGTCTCGAGGTCATGAATGCATGAACTAACTTTTCTGCATCAGAAACAGATATCATGTTACGTAGCTTAGCAATGTTTCTAAGGTGGAAAAAGGCTGTTCTTGTAACATATGAAATATGATTTTCGAAAAAGTCAAGAACATCAAGAAGAACACGAGCAGCAGGAAAGCAGTGAGTGCGCACCTTACCCTTACCTGAGGTAGCACGGACATGACGGACCATGGAAGTGCCGATGATCACGGCGTTGTCGCGTTCCGACTCGCGAAGAGGGGAGAAGCGGTTCCGGGTGGAGATCTCGAAGACCGGGAGGGGCGGAGAGGTTCTTGCTCTGGTCCTGGCTCGTGTCTTCCGCTGTGGGATCACCCAGGGTCCATGGTGTTGTGTCGGTGCCGGAGTAAATGAAGACAGAGATGATCGCGTCCTCCTGGGCAGAGAAACGCACGGAATAGACGAGGTCGGAGTCAAAAAGTTACTAACCACTGACTTGTGAGCATCGGCGCGTGATGTTTCAAGCGCTGATCGCCGATCTCGCAGCTCGGCTTGCTTCTCCAGCAGAACACGGATCTGCTTCTCCACGGACTCCAGCTCCAATCGTACCGAAAACAGCTCGAATGTGTCCTCACCTGCACTCAGAGGTAGACACACATCCGATATGTTCGCCATTATAACAGATGAACAGTAAATTAGTAGTGATACTACCAATATCACTACTAATTTAGGACTGAAATGATGGATATAACCCGTATCCTTTCAGTGAAACGGGTGTGAATGAGACGATCGATAGGCGCGAGGCCACGCGTGAAATGCTAGCGGGCAAAAGGCTAGAAGCCGAGATTCGGAAAGTTGGATCTAAGTAGCGATATCAAAGCAATCCGATTGTTTTTTTTATAAGGAATAGTGTCGAGGATAAGTTCACATGATATAAAAATAGAAAGTGCTTGTTTATAAATGAGTGGTAAAGAAGAAAATCAGGGATTAATGAATCAATTCGATGGAGCTCCAAACACAAACACAGACCGCAAGATAATTTTAGATGTTTCATTGCTATTTAGAGCATTGTGATTGCTAGACGATTTTGTGAAACCCTCAAAATCTTCATTTTTCACTTGTTTTGCCTGTAGCTCGAAATAATCCAGTGTGCATTCTGAATCCTTTTGCCATCAGGGGTCACATTTGGCAGAATTAATACAGTATTTCCACTTGCCATTGTGCAGCGTTTACTACAGTAAAGTTGAGCGAGTGGATCTCTGAGCTGCCGTGAGTGAGTGGAGGCGGGACTCATTTGCATATTCATAGAACCACGAATACTAAATGAGTTGAGGGTGTCAAGTTACATTCAAGCTATTTTAAGGCATGAAGACATTTTGTTCACAGGTAAAAACTGTCATTTTGGTAATCAAAGATGAGTTTAAGTAGGGGTGTAACAATACAACGTGTCACAATATATCGCAATACAAAAATGCAACAATATGTATTGTGGATGGTGACCTATATATTGTGTATAATTCACCCAAAATAAAAAATAACTGTGAGGAAAAAAATTACGTTTCACATTAAATTGCTACATTGCATGCACTGAGTGCAAGTATATTCACCTAAAATAATTCTGTATGTTCAGCTTCAGAATCATGAAAATTGTTATTCTGGTGTCTCTATTGTCCTGTCCATTGGGTTTCCAGCACCAAGTCGAAGCCTATTCATTTACACACACAATGTAACTCCAAATTTAGCATTTTAATCAACAGTAAAAAAAAAAGTAAACTTTTTACCATATGTCTTGGAGTATCGCAATAATATCGTACCGTGAGTTCAGTGTCGTGATATATATCGAATCGTGACATGAGGGTATCGTTACACCCCTAGTTTTAAGGGATAAAATTGACTACAGTGGGACTTTAACACCTCACCAGATTACCCATGCATTTCTTCATGTAATAAAATGCATCTGTGATTTGCTCAGCCTGTGTTTGACATGCCAGTCCTGGTTGTGTTCAGAAGCATAGGCTCATCAGCAGAACTAGTGTGCACTGGATCTGGTTATGTAAGGGGAGTCGCGAGCGAGCACAAAAGAGTGGGAGCAGATCTCCGGGGGAAAGCATGTCTTTCACTGCACACACACACACACACACACACACACACACACACACCGTCTCCAAACCAGAGAAAATCATCTCTTTCACTACACACTCACTCCGTCTCCAAACCAGGGAAATGCGTGAGAGACGACTGTTCAGATACTGTGAACATGAGGCCAAACACAATCAATCACTGAACAGCCAATCAGTGTTCTCTGTTTCTATACTCATGACATCCATTATCCTTCAGTTTGGTTAATGAGGTTTTGTGTGTGTAATGCCCAGTTGCACCATTGTAAAAATATTAACCAAGCAATCGGCAAAATGTAATGTCGTGTAACTCATTAACATGGAAGGGATGCTAATATTTATTTATAAACACTGTTTATTGGCTTGAGTTTGTTATAACTGATCGTGACAAGCGTCAGTACATTTTTTGGTCACTTTGTTTCTAGGTCTGCAACATTGCACACACACACACACACACACACACACACACACACACTGTTATCTCATTGGACTGAAGCGTGTTCCTCTTAAGGTTGAATATCATACATGGACAAGGAATGTGGAGCTGTACAATAAAATATGACAAGTTTCACAGTGAAGCATCACGGTAGTCACAGAAAGACATGAAGTGTGTATGTGTTGAGGTTGGGACGTGCTGTTGATTTGCAGTGGATGGGCAACCCCATCCCCCCCGCCCCCCGCACCACTTTCTGGCTCATGCTGTTACCATGGCGATCACTGCACAATTACACATGACATCAGCTTTCCCTTTTTTCCCAAACAGTGCAGTGGTATGGAAAAAATAAACACTGCAGTTCAACTTTGCAAAAAAAAAAACAAGTGGCAATTTCAGACTTCAAAGTCTGAGGCACTGTGATCGAATAAAGGGTGAACCCCTTTTATAGTTACAATTTCTGTTGTTTCGCTGACCTAATTTGATAGTTGATTTGTACTGAGGCATCTGATGAACTAAATTGGATTTTGCATATGGAGAAATCAAGTGAGCCTGGAGCAGTTTGTGTTCACAATGCAGGTTTCTAGTGAGCCATATCATCAGCTGAAAGCACAAGACTGAGTTGGTTCGCTGTGCTTTGAAAGAGTCTAAGATTGTGTTATATAAGCTTCACAAATCCTGCAAACTGAGCTCTGACCCCAGAAAACGACCCGACTGCATCTGAAATCACACACTTCCACTATACACTCACCTAAAGGATTATTAGGAACACCTGTTCAATTTCTCATTAATGCAATTATCTAATCATCCAATCACATGGTAGTTGCTTCAATGCATTTAGGGGTGTGGTCCTGGTCAAGACAATCTGCTGAACTCAAAACTGAATGTCAGAATGGGAAAGAAAGGTGATTTAAGCAATTTTGAGCGTAGCATGGTTGTTGGTGCCAGACGGGCTGGCCTGAGTATTTCACAATCTGCTCAGTTACTGGGATTTTCATGCACAACCATTTCTAGGGTTTACAAAGAATGGTGTGAAAAGGGAAAAACATCCAGTATGCGGCAGTCCTGTGGGCGAAAATGCCTTGTTGATGCTAGAGGTCAGAGGAGAATGGGCCGACTGATTCAAGCTGATAGAAGAGCAACTTTGACTGAAATAACCACTCGTTACAACCAAGGTATGCAGCAAAGCATTTGTGAAGCCACAATACGCACAACCTTGAGGCGGATGGGCTACAACAGCAGAAGACCCCACTGGGTTTCACTCATCTCCACTACAAATAGGAAAAATTGGCTACAATTTGCAAGAGCTGAAGAGTTGACAGTTGAAGACTGGAAAAATGTTGCCTGGTCTGATGAGTCTCGATTTCTGTTGAGACGTTCAGATGGTAGAGTCAGAATTTGGCGTAAACAGAATGAGAACATGGATCCATCATGCCTTGTTACCACTGTGCAGGCTGGTGGTGGTGGTGTAATGGTGTTGGGGATGTTTTCTTGCCACACTTTAGGCCCCATAGCGCCAATTGGGCATCGTTTAAATGCCACAGCCTACCTGAGCATTGTTTCTGACCATGTCCATCCCTTTATGGCCACCATGTAACCATCCTCTGATGGCTACTTCCAGCAGGATAATGCATCATGTCACAAAGCTCGAATCATTTCAAATTGGTTTCTTGAACATGACAATGAGTTCACTGTACTAAAATGGCCCCCACCGTCACCAGATCTCAACCCAATAGAGCATCTTTGGGATGTGGTGGAACGTGAGCTTCGTGCCCTGGATGTGCATCCCACAAATCTCCATCAACTGCAAGATGCTATCCTATCAATATTAGGGCTGTCGCGGTGAAGGAATTTCCCTTGCAGTAATTTTAAGTGGCTCAATAGTGCGATATGCGGTATTACCGCCATTTATGTATTTATATTTATTTATATTTATTTGTTGCTATATAAATACATGTTATGATGTGGTCAGCATACACAAAAATAATGTAACCGAAACTAAACAGCGTCTTACGCCAACGGACTGTCATAAACCGTTCATTCAATGAAAACGTTCAAAAAAGCTGATTCCTTAAATGATAGCTGTAATGAAACAAGGTGTTCATTATTTTTTTTTAACTTTGAGCTCCACTTTTCAAGGCTCAGCTGGCCAGCAATGCTTCACTTTTGGGCAAAGCTGAAGCAATGGTTTACTTATAGAGACCAACAGCATTGATTCAATGTGTGACTCGCTGCTTTCCCCCCACGGCTTCCTCGCGCTGTGTAATGCTGACCAGCGCTGACGCCATTCATGGTAAATACCCTTACACATTAAAAGGATGATACGACAAATATTTCGCTTTCCTTGGAAACGGCAACCTTTTCACGAATATACATGACTTGACTTCAAAGACAGACGCAGGTAACCGCACGCGCTCAGTTGATCACATTCACTGTCTGTTTAGGCTTAAGTCCAAACCCACAAAGCC
Source organism: Meda fulgida (assembly GCA_030578275.1). Classification (NCBI taxonomy): domain Eukaryota; kingdom Metazoa; phylum Chordata; class Actinopteri; order Cypriniformes; family Leuciscidae; genus Meda; species Meda fulgida. Next base: position 2,664,325 of record CM060618.1, read on the forward strand.
TCTGTTCAAATCACCATGATAAACAGTCTTGTTATCATTATTAACTTATTTAACATTCAATACACATGGTATGAACTACGAAGGGTGGTATTATAGTTAATTTTGTGAAGTGGTAAGTTTCGTCAGGGCGTGAAGAAATATAGAGGTGAGTATCATCAGCATATCAGTGAAAACTAGTTCAATGCTTCCTTTTTTTTTTTTTTTGCCCGCCACCACCCCCCCTCTTTGGAGGACAAAAGCAAAAAAAAAAAAATATATATATAAGTTAACAGAAAAGTATGATTTAAACCATGCAAATGCAATTCTACTAATGCCAGCATCATTTTCGAGTCTATTTAAAAGAATGTTGTGGTCAATAGTATCAAATGCAGCACTAAGATTGAGTAACTCTAATAGAGAGATACAACCACGATCAGATGATAAGAGCTGTCTCAGTGCTGTGGTACGGTCTAAATCCTGACTGAAAATCCTCACAGATATCATTTCTTTCTAAAAAGGAACATAGTTGTGAGGATACTGCCTTTTATAGTATCTTTGACAGAAAAGGTAGATTTGAGATCGGCCTGTAATTGACTAGTTCTGTAGGATCAAGTTGCATTTTTTTAACAAGCAGTTTAATCATAGCCAGCTTAAAAGTTTTTGGTACTTAATATCCTAATGACAGATGAATTAATGATATTAAGAAGAGGATCTATGACCTCTGGAAGCATCTCTTTCAATAGTTTAGTCGGTATAGGGTCTAACATACATGTTGCCGATTTAGATAATTTAACGAGTTTAGAAAATTGTTCCTCTCCTATATCAATGAATGAATACAATTTTTAATTGGCGGTGCTGGGCCCTTTGTGACAGTGTAACGCCTTTGGACAAAAAAGTCAGCTTAGGTTTTTTTTTCTTCTCACAGACCGGCCCATGAAACATGTAGATCAGTGGCCCATTGGTTATTTTCTTGATTGACACTGGTCTGGTCCAATCACATCTTTAATCACCTCCCCCTCTGGGCTCTGAGCAAGCGTGCGGTGTCAGTGTGTTTCTGTCAAAATAGTCTGAGCGATGGAGAAGAAACGCAAGGAATGTGCAGAGAAATAGCTTAGTAGTTATTTCATCTGTTAACTCTTACTCATTCCTACTCACTCATTACATGGCATTGTGGTTTTAATTGGTATACATATTCAAGGGTGTGCAAAGTTCAGTTGTGTTTATGATCATATGTAGTGGGCCAGTCTGGGCCAAAATGCCAGGGCTGATTTTCTCAGTCCAGCCCTGCTTGTAAGTAAAGAAGTGCATAAAATCATTACTGCTTTAATGATTTTATGCATAACAGCCGAGATACATTATTTTCCTGTTATCACTGTAAAGCTGCTGTGAAACGATCTGTATTGTATAAAGCGCTAAATAAATGATATTCTTATAACTCTCTGTATTCTCTGTCATGTCAATAGCTCCAGCGTGAATCACCACGTGATTCTGCAGCGTTAAGTATTCATGCCAATCACAGGCACATCTGGTGAAAGTAATGGGCGTTGTTTAAGCTGTTAATGGGTGTTGTTTAAGCTGTTAGTGCCAGGTTAATGGTACGTTTACACGACAATTATGTACTAAAAACAGAAGAAAAAAGTTTTTCCTTTGCATTTTTCGTGTACCAACCTGATGCATTGACAGAAATATGTAGTTGATAAGAAGAAACTGAGCCAGAGAGTGAAGGAGGATGAAGAGCAGAGTAACAGAGACTAGAGAGGTTCAGGGACTCTGATAAGATTAAAGAAACAGACTGATAAAATGTTTCGACTGTTCACTATGAATGTGTAGACCGTATCTGTCTTGTACAGTCTCTGGCTGAGCTGAATTAACATTGGAAAGCATGCAGTCAACCTTTAAGATAATGTTGGTATTTTTTTACAGTGCTATATTAAGTTGTAGAAAAAATTCAAATGAGTTATTCAAATGAGACTTTTTGCTTTTGCCCACTGCTATACATTTAAGAGTTATAAAGCATTGAGCATGAGTGCACTATAATTCATCAGTGTTTGAGTGGTCTCACAGAACCAAAGCATTAATACGCGAATACTATACTCCATTTCTCAAATGCTCTACCTGTACCATAAAATGCATGAAGTTTGAATCCTATCAAAGTGTTAAGAGACATTTAGTTTCGAAATGCATGTTTTTGTGTGTGTATGTAACATAAAATGTGTGAAAACTAAAACGGTTTCTTTTGTTGTGCAGGGTCCATCTCTTAGACCATCATTTTCAAGGTAACTGTTCTGCCGCTGAATATATCTTATACTAAGGTAAGATGTTGGCTTTATTTAATATTAACCCATGACTCCGTTTATGCTAAGATATTTATGGAGATTGATTTGCTAGTATGTAAACTACTTTTACATACAGTGGCCACAAAAATGTTTGGACAATTGAGTCACACCTGTTTGAATGTCACCGCTGAGCCTGGGTTCTCCCAAGGTTTTTTTTTTCTCTCCATCAAGTCACCTGATGGAGTTTTAGGACACCAGTAGGTCACTTGATGGAGTTTTTCGGTTCCTTGCCACTGTTGCCTTTGGCTTGCTCAGTTGGGGATATTCAAATTAATTAACCAAGCATTAATACCATTGATCAGCCCTACCAAACGTGGATGTTTTTTCACTAAGAAACAAACATTGTTATGTTATTTGATTGATACTGTGAAGCTGCTTTGATGCAATTTATATTGTGAAAAACGCTATATAAATACACTTGACTTGACTTGACCGCATTAATATATCAGGTGAAGGCATGAGTAGACGAGGCACCCTATAGAGAAAGTCTTTTCATTTGCATATATGCAAATAATTTTTATTCACAACGTCAAAGCGATTTATATATGATGATCTGTGTGTGTGAAGGAAATATACAAAATACTAAACAACCAAATAATGAGTCCATATAATCCAGAACTATTAAAGCGATGGTTCGGAGTAAATTCAACCTAGAGTCCTTTGCACCATGACCTCGAGCCATTTATTTAAATAAACTCCCGATGTACTTACAAACTTTCAAATGCCTCGTTTTATGAGTACAGAACCTATTTGTACTACTGTAGAAGTTTGGTACCATTCCGGGCATTATTAGTGGGGTAATTTACGAGACACAGCCTTGGGTCCGTTTGCGCCTGCACTAAGCCATTCGGCTGAAAACTCTAAATAAGCTCTAACACAAATGACCCTAGGTTGAATTTACTCCGAACCATCCCTTTAAGCACATGAAAAACATTCCAGAAAATAATTTTCAGTTAAAAAAAAAACCCCAATACTTTCCAATTTTCATAATTCACAATGTATACACTGCATCAGCAAAAACTGTGAGGAAAAATAAATATTACATTTGTTTAGAGCTTTCATTTATACAAATAATTACAGTCAAGCTGGTTACCAAACAGGACCTCATAGAGATTACAGAAAAACACTGTACCAACCAGCTTGCCCTGACTGCGTATAGCCATACAGATTGCACATGGTTTGTTTGCTGGTTTGCACATTAACCTTCATCCTTCCCTTACTCTTTGTAACAAATCTTTCCCTCACGGGTCAAAATGACCCAAAGCCCTAAAATTATACTTTTTTTTTAGTAATTTTAGCACATTCATCACATTCTTTCAACTTAAATTCAAAATAACTTTTTTAATAATTTCATGCATAACCCTTTTAATTCAGCTCAAAATATCTTACATTGGGTGTCTTTGCCGGCCTCTTGTGGAAAATAAATAATATAACATGATATTTCAAAATGACCGAGGGAAGGATGAGTTAATAATGACAGACTTAAATGTATGACTCCTGCATGTCACTGCTATCGTCTTTAACAATTGTCATCCATCAAAACTTTACTAGCTTGACACTGGGTTTCTTCATCCAACCCTACACAGACTTGCCCTGACTTTAGCGGTGGTTTGTTCGGGTCGATGAAATCAGATGAGATTTGAGGATGCTGTTTTGATCTGATCTTGAGTCAGGGATGGTCTAAACTGCTTCATAAACCCTTCTCTCGTGAACATCTCTCTATCGCCTCAGCTGAGCTTGAGACATGCTGGCGAAGCAGACATTTTACACAGATGATTTTCTGTCACATCATATAAATATCAGTTTATGTCTACCGCCAGCAGTCGATTTTGATATTCTAGGTATTATCAACTGGCTGTCATTTTGAGATCACAATAGACTATAATGCGTTAAGTCGTGGCTCTAGGACCAGAATTTCCCATTCCTGTTATAAACAAACGTTAATCGCTCACATTTCTCAGATTGGGTTTATGCAAAATAAATGTTTTTGTTAGATATCATGCATAAATAATGCATGGGGGGGGTGGTGGAAATAATTATAAAAGTAAACAAGATTTAAAATGTAATTTTCTAAACAAGAAAATAAATGATAGAAAGCTCTTTTTTTCCATGTCATAAGAACATGAATTTAATGCTCATCTTCAAAGTTAGAGGTTTCCAGGTCCACTTGAAGGCAGCCTCATTTGATTACAGATAATATTCGATCGAATGCAATGACATCCACACTTGAAGTGGGATTTAGGTGTACAAGAACGTGTCGGGCCATGTTTTAAAAACACAAATTGGACTAAGAATTGCTCTGTCATTCTCATTTTCTCTCTCTCTTCCTCAGATGCCATTTTCCCCTGTGCTGTTCCTGCTGCTCACCGGGCTGGATGTGAGTTGGTCTCAGGACGAGAAGCCGACGGTCCCGTTTGGCTGTGGGTTTGGTCTCCAGCGGCCCTACACTCTCCTGTGTGACCTGGATGCCATGTGGGGCATAGTGGTGGAGGTGGTCGCGGCGGCCGGTGTGTTTGCTGCTCTTTTACTGCTGCTAGTGTTACTGTGTCGCCTGCACTCAGTGACCGAGGCCCCAAAACGGAGTGGCATCGGCCCCGTTCTCTTCCTGCTGATCGGCATCATCGGGCTGTTCGGGCTTAGCTTTGCGTACCTTATTGAGCACAACGAGAGCATTTGTTTGGTGCGCCGTGCCCTCTGGGGGGTGTTCTTCTCTCTGTGCTTTGCCTGCATGTTGGCACAGGGCGTCAGGCTGCGCAGGCTAGCTCGCGAGTCTCGTAGCCCAGGCGGCTGTGCCCTCGTCGGACTAGCATTAGGGTTGACGGCGGTGCAGGGTATTATTGCTGCAGAGTGGCTCCTGCTAACCGTGATTCGGGAGGGTAATCCGGCTTGCCAGTATCAGCCTCTGGACTTTGCGCTTGCGTGCGCATACGTGCTAGCGCTCCTGCTAGCAGCCCTGTTAACCGCAACATTAGCGCTGTGTGGGAAGGCACGACCGTGGCACTGTAATGTTGTGTGGCTTCTGGTCTCCTGCTTGCTGTCCATTCTCTTGTGGGTGGCTTGGGTTGGTTTCTACGTGTATGGAAACACAGTGCTTGGGAAGTCTCCAGACTGGGATGATCCAGCGTTAGCTGTAGCGCTAGTAGCTCAGGGTTGGCTGTTGTTGCTGTGCCATGCTGCTCCTGAAGCCCACTCATGCCTTCGAGGACCAGCTCAGCCTTCAGCTCCAGACTATTTCGACACGTCCCAGAATTCCTCACGCATGAGAGAGGCCAGCCTTGATGAGGACATTCCACTTTCACACAGGCAGTTTGTGGAGAACCAGGGATATGCATTTGATGAAAATACTGCAGGTACAACTAGGCACAAAGATGAATAGAACACTTAATATGCATTATATAGATCCTAACATCCATCTTTTACCTTTTTAGGGTTGAGGAGTGGCAGTCATCATAATGGCAACACAGGGGCTAGACCCAGTGCGCCTTTCAGAAGTAACGTCTACCAACCGACTGAGATGACCATGATACTAAACGGAGGAGCAGTGAGTATTTCACTTTATATGTTTTATGATTAGGCCTGGAGAAACCTTATTCCCAAATTCCTTACTACATCTGACAAGTGTGAGACAAGCTTTTGACTGACTCGAGCTTGAGACAGGCCCTGTCAGAAACAGCATTTCTGTTTTGCTGATACGTGGCTATACTTTGCACATGAAGAAGTGGATTTAAAATGTTGGCAGAGTAAAACCAACGTCTGTATACAATCACAACATGCATTCCATCCTTGATTCTGGAACAATCTAACTTTGAGTTTATCTTAAAGCCCAATTTATACTTCTGCGTCGAACTCACGCCATAGCTGCGCCGTAGGCTGTGTGTAGCGTGCGTACCCTACGGCGTACCCTGATGTGCACCTCTCCAAAAATGTAACAACGCGTCAATTCTACGCGGACGCAAGCACTGTGATTGGTCTGCTAGAACCCGTCCCTCGGGTTTTACATGCTCCCTCTGCATGTGTAATTGCGCGTAAAAGCGGAACACGACGCAGAAGTATAAATGAAAACCAACGCGTAGTCTATGGCGTTGAGGCACCGGCGTAGGTTCGACGCAGAAGTATAAATCAGCCTTTACTCTATATCTAAAAATCAAGATTGAAGAAAACCAAAGTCTACAGCAGAATCCCAGACGTAGTACTGAAGGAAAATGAAAATTGAGCGGAAGAACGTAGGAGGGCGGAGTCAGGCTAACTTAACTTGTCATCGATATGACACTTCTTCATTTACTGTGTGTGTGTGTGTAATGTTTTGTAATTAGGTCATTATTGTTAATTTTTTTATTTAACTTTAGAATAGTTTTTTAGTTTAACACTATTTTACTTTAAAGCCCCTCTGTAGTCAATCAATTTATCCCTGAAAACTCACCTTTTATCACCAAAATGACATATTTAAATTCTTCATGCCAATAGCTTGAATGTAGTTTGTTTATTATGCATGCAGGGCAACCATCTATAAGAGCATTTCAATAATCTAGCCTTGAGGCCATGAACGCATGAACTAACCTTTCCGCATTTGTCGTTGAGAGCATATGTCATATTTTAGATGTTTTTAAGATGGAGAAAGTGGTTCTACATCTATCAAGTGTTAGACAGTATTAGGAAAGTAGGAAATTACTAGTCATACAGTTTTTTATATCAGCTATGCATTCCGTCAATTTTGTGAATTGGTAAGTTTCGTCAGGGCGCGAAGAAATATACAGAAATATACATATATCATCAGCATAACAGTGAAAACTAATGCCATGCTTCCTAATGATATCTCCCAAGGGTAGCATGTACAGAGTGAACAGCAACGGTCCTAGTACTGAGCCTTGTGGTAATCCATACTGAACTTGTGATCGATAAGACATCTCTTACATTTACATTTACATTTAGTCATTTAGCAGACGATTTTATCCAAAGCGACTTACAACTGAGGACTAAACCAATCGAGTCATCGTGAAGAGACAAAAACAACGCAAGAAGTGCTCAAAATACAAAGTTCAGATATTGCTCGGAGTAGCATAAGCCAGATAAGCATGGATTTAAAGGAAAAGTTTTTTTTTTTTTTTTATGTTAAGTGCTCACGGAAGAGATGAGTTTTCAGTTGTCTTTTGAATGCTGTCAGGGATACTGCATTCTGGATGAGGGTGGGCAGATCATTCCACCAGCATGGCAACGTGAATGAGAATGTTCTGGAGAGTGATTTTGAGGCTCTCTGTGATGGTACCACGAGCCGTCGCTCATTGACTGATCGTAGGCTTCTGGTAGGGATGTAGACTTGTAGAAGTGAGTGGAAGTAGGAGGGAGCTGATCCTGAGATCAGTCTGTATGCAAGTGTCAACACCTTGAACTTGATGCGAGCAGCGAGTGGTAGCCAGTGCAGAGAGATAAACAGAGGAGTGACGTGGGTCCTTTTGGGCTCGTTGAAGACCAGACGAGCTGCAGCATTCTGGATCATTTGTAGAGGTTTAGTTGCACTTGCTGGAAGTCCGGCCAGGAGAGCATTGCAGTAATCAAGCCTAGAAATGACCAGGGCCTGGACGAGAAGTTGTGTTGCATGCTCAGTTAGGAAAGGCCTGATCTTCCTGATGTTGTGCATAGCAAACCTGCATGATCGAGCTGTCGTTGTGATGTGGTCTGTGAAGGTCAGCTGATCATCAAAGATTACCCCAAGATTTCTGACTGACCTTGATGGGGTGATTGAGGAAGAATCTAGCTGGATGGAGAAGTCGTACTGTAGAGACGGCTTGGCAGGGAGGATGAGAAGCTCAGTCTTTGCCAGGTTGAGCTGTAGGTGATGTTCCTTCATCCATGCTGAGATGTCCGCCAAACAGCTTGAGATCCGTACAGCTACTGTGGGATCATCTGGTTGAAATGAGAGGTAGAGCTGGGTGTCATCAGCATAGCAATGGTAAGAGAAGCCATGTGCCTGTATGATGGGTCCTAGTGATGTGGTGTAAATGGATAAGAGGAGCGGTCCAAGAACTGAACCCTGGGGAACCCCTGTGGTCAGTTGATGTTTTTTGGATACCTCTCCTCTCCATGTGACCCTGAAGGACCTATCTGTGAGATAGGACTCAAACCAGTGGAGAGGAGTACCTGTGATGCCTAGTGATGAGAGGGTGGACAGAAGGATCTGATGGTTCACAGTGTCGAAGGCAGCAGACAGATCCAGGAGGATGAGAACATATGATTTGTAAGCAGCTTTTGCGATCCGCAGGGCTTCAGTGACCGACAGCAATGCAGTCTCGGTTGAATGCCCTTTCTTGAAGCCAGATTGGTTGATATCCAGCTGATTGTTCAGAGACAGGAAAGATGATACTTGGTTGACGGCAACTCGTTCAAGTGTTTTCGCAATGAATGGTAGGAGAGAGACAGGTCTGTAATTCACTAAAATTGATGTGTTTAACGTTGGTTTTTTAAGCAGTGGCGTTACCCGAGCCTGCTTGAATGCTGTAGGGAAAATGCCAGTGTGGAGGGATGAGTTGATGATGTGTGTGAGAGCTGGAAGAAGTGTGGGAGAGATTGCTTGTAGAAGGTGTGAGGGGATGGGGTCCAGAGGGCAGGTGGTAGGATGACTAGAGAGGAGAAGTTTAGATATTTCATCCTCGGTTAGTGGAGTGAAGGAGGAGAGAAGGTTGTTGGCTGTGGGGGAGGTTAGTCTGTGTTCCTGTGTGTGTGTGAAGCTGAGAACTGACTGCTGATAGTTGTAGTTTTGTTAGTGAAGAAGTTAGCAAAATCATCAGCAGTTAGCGAGGAGGTGGGTGGTGGTTGAGGGGGACAGAGGAGAGAGTTGAATGTCTTGAACAGTGAACGTGTGTTAGAGGCGCTGTTGATCTTGTTGTGGAAATATGAAGATTTTACGGCGTGAACATCAGCAGAAAAGGCAGAGAGCCGAGATTGATGCTTACTCAGGTCGGATGTGTCTTTTGATTTGCGCCATTTCCTCTCTGCTGCCCTGAGTTCGGTCCGGTGTTCACGAAGAACCTCAGATAACCAGGGGTTGGAGGGAGTAGCACGTGGTGGCCTGGAGGAGAGGGGGCAGATATTGTCTAAAAGAAGAGGTTAGAGTGGAGCATAAAGTATCCATTGCAGTATTCACATCCAGAGATGAGAAATGCGAGGGAAGAGAAGTTGACACAGCAGAGGAAAGAATGGACGGAGCAAGTGAGCGCAGGTTTCGTCTGAAAGTAACTGGTAGGGGAGTTGGTGGTGCATGGGTAGTGAATTGTAGATTGAAAGTAATGAGGAAATGGTCTGAAACATTGAGAGGTTTCACCAAAATATTGTCTGTGATGCAGTTGCGTGTGTAAACCAGGTCCAGTTGGTTGCCTGACTTGTGAGTACCTGTGGTGATAAGCCGTTGGAGATCGAAGGAGGCTAGGAGAGAGATCAAGTCGGTTGCATACGGCTTCTCTAGATGGATGTTGAAGTCGCCACAGACTACAAGTGGGATGCTATCCTCAGGGAAAGAGGAAAGCAGCACATCCAGCTCCTCTACAAAGCTTCCCAGTTGACCTGGGGGGCGATATATGACTACAATATGGATCTTAATGGGAGTTGTAAGTGTAATAGCATGATATTCAAATGAGTAGTTATTGCATAGAGAAGAGAGAGTTGAGTATTTCCAATTGTTAGAGATGAGAAGACCAGTACCCCCACCCCTTCCCGACTGGCGAGGAGTGTGAGAGAAAGAGAAGTTGTTGGAGAGAGCAGCAGGGGTTGCTGAGTCATCTGGACGGATCCAGGTCTCAGTCAAGCCAAAGATATTAATAGTAGAATGAGATGCAAAGGCTGGAATGAAGTCAGCTTTATTGACTGCTGATTGACAATTCCATAGACTCATAGAAAGAGTGAGAGGTGAGTGTGAGGATGAGAGAATAGGGCGCAGATTAGCAGTATTGCGCAGCCTTCTGTGCATGAGAGAGCGTTGTCGAGAGACAACAGGAATGTATTGAAAGCACATGTTGATTAAGGGAAATAAGAAAAAGGTGGGAAAGGAAAGGGTGAAGAAGATACTTAAGTGCCTTGCATGTGTCCTTGCTCGGTGGAGTCGCGCAGGTAGAGTCGCAGGTCTTTACCCGAGTCGGTCTTCACACGAGGAGGCTGAACCCGAGAGCTGAACGCTTCCGCTGACGCTTCCGCGACAGCACGCACACTACATAGATATAAAGCTTTCAATCGCCTGAGTGAGGACAGCTTTGGCCACCCTTGCAATTAGCACAGCCAAAGCAAATATCCCGAGAATGGGCGAAACCGAAACTAGCTGTTGAACAGCGCTACTTAAGTGCTACAATAAAAAAACAGACTACAACCCTTTAGATGCGCGGCATAAATTCAAAATAGGCAGTATCCTCACAACTATGTTCCTTTTTAGAAAGAAATGGTATCTGCGAGGATTTTCAGTCCGTATGATTTAGACCGTACCATCGTACTGAGCCAGGTTTCTTTCAAACAGTACATCTAGGTTATAGTCTGTAATCATATTGTTTACAAAGGGTTATTTTGTAGAAAGGGATCTAATTCTCAGCAAACTGAGCGTTATCTTTTGTTCGTCTGTATTAGGGCTGCACGATTTGGGGAAAATGTCATATTGAGGTCAATATTGCAATATGCAATTGCTATATAATAAACAAATGGTTTAATGAGTCAACTTGCTTGGTTCTAAAGCAAAATGGACACACAGATATGTGATATTTCTGAAAAGTGTATTTCTCAACTCAAACTAGCAACAACAACTAAATGATTGATAACATCTATAATGATCAATACGCCATTGATGTCTGGATACAAATTTATAACAGCTTTTAATTTAAGTGAACTTCAAACAATCCTCACATAAACCCATAATAAATGTCATATTTACCTGTGCCCCTCCTGTCTAACAGGTAAGACATATGCTGCGTCCCAATTCGCCTACTTATACTACGCCCTAAAAGTATGTACTCTTTTTGTAAAGAAAAAGTACTTTTGAGTGTGTAACAAAAGAGTAGGCAAGCTTTGGGACATACTACATCATCTTTAACGGACAGATCTGTCGCGTGCATCCTGTCACCGTAAACTGCCCTGTCAATCATCTTGTCACAGTTAAAATCCTCCATTCAATCTAATTTAATTTCCTACCGTTTCGGAAAGAAATGTAGTAGCACGTTCATCTGCCAGTCGTGGGTCTTTCATGCGGAGACTCTCCTCATGTGTTTGCAATTTGAATGTAATGATGCATTTAAAAGTTAATGGCTAAACATATCTTTACAAAAGTTCACAATGCTGCTGCAAATGCAATATAATGTAGACAACATTGAATAAATACATTTTCCCCATGTCTGGGCATGGTTGTTGGTGCCAGACGGGCCGGTCTGAGTATTTCACAATCTGCTCAGTTACTGGGATTTTCATGCACAACCATTTCTAGGGTTTACAAAGAATGGTGTGAAAAGGGAAAAACATCCAGTATGCGGTATTTCTGTGGGCGACAATGCCTTGTTGATGCTAGAGGTCAGAGGAGAATGGGCCGACTGATTCAAGCTGATAGAAGAGCAACTTTGACTGAAATAACCACTCGTTACAACCGAGGTATGCAGCAAAACATTTGTGAATCCACAACACGCACAACCGTGAGGCGGATGGGCTACAGCAGCAGAAGACCCCACCGGGTACCACTCATCTCCACTACAAATAGGAAAAAGAGGCTACAATTTGCGAGAGCTCACCAAAATTGGACTGTTAAAGACTGGAAAAATGTTGCCTGGTCTGATGAGTCTCGATTTCTGTTGAGACATTCAGATGGTAGAGTCAGAATTTGGCGTAAACAGAATGAGAACATGGATCCATCATGCCTTGTTACCACTGTGCAGGCTGGTGGTGGTGGTGTAATGGTGTGGGGGATGTTTTCTTGCCACACTTTAGGCCCCTTAGAGCCAATTGGGCATCGTTTAAATGCCACGGCCTACCTGAGCATTGTTTCTGACCATGTCCATCCCTTTATGGCCACCATGTAACCATCCCCTGATGGCTACTTCCAGCAGGATAATGCACCATGTCACAAAGCTCGAATCATTAGGGCCCAAGCCTTGAAAAGGCGAAGGCCCTATTGTTTTCGTTAGGATTATTTATTATTCTTCTTTATTAGGGCCCAAGCCTTGAAAAGGCGAAGGCCCTATTGTTTTCCTTAGGATTATTTATTATTATTATTATTAGGGCCCAAGCCTTGAAAAGGCGAAGGCCCTATTGTTTTCCTTAGGATTATTTATTATTCTTCTTCTTTATTAGGGCCCAAGCCTTGAAAAGGCGAAGGCCCTATTGTTTTCCTTAGAATTATTTATTATTATTATTATTATTATTATTATTGTACTACCTTTTGGGCACTTTTGGGGCCCTTAACGTGCTCGAAAACTCTTGAAACTTTGCACACGGGTCAGAACCCGCGGCCATCAGGGCCGGGCTGAAGATGGTACCCGGGCGTGGCAGGGGGCTCGACAGCGCCCCCTGGAACGGGATTTGAAAACATGTCCGTATATCAAACAAGCTTGCATGAATTAATCTGAAAATCGGTATCGGATAATCGGATTTTTGATATCTCGAACGGTTTGGCCGTGGCGAGGAAATGAATTTATGACTAAAAAAGGACACATAAAGTGTGTTATAACTTAGTTAATTTTACCTACAGTTACAAAACTCTGCGTGTATATTGTTCTCGTCAAGCTGAACAACTTTCTAATTTATTGTCATTAGCTCAGACAAACAGAAAGTCAGATATTGTAGTTTGAATGTGGATTCTGAGAATTTTCTCTCCCTCTCTCTGACAGAGAGAATGCACCCTTGCATTCTGTATGTGTGTGTGTGTGTGTGTGTCTGTGTGAGGAGCGGGAGGGGAGGGGGTATCTTCGGGTGATAGTTTAAACACAAAGTCATTCATGGGGCCATACTGCCCTCTTGTGTCCAAAATTGTATTTATACGCACTTTTATTCATTTATTACCTGTATTACGCACACACACAGTTCGATCGCACCCGCGCCTCTCTCTCTCTCTCTCTCTCTCTCTCTCTCTCTCACACACACACACACACACACACACACACACACACACACACACACACACACACACACAGTTCGATCGCTCCCGCGCCTCTCTCTCTGTCTCACGCACACACACAGTTTGATCGCACCCGCGCCTCTCTCTCTCCCACACACGCACACACACACACACACAGTTTGATCGCGCCCGCGCCTCTCTCTCTCTCACACACACACACACGCACACACACACACACACACACACACTTCGATCGCGCCCGCGTCTCTCTCTCTCTCTCTCTCTCTCTCTCTCTCTCTCTCTCTCTCTCTCTCTCTCATGTGCTATATTAGATCAATATGTTTTCCTTAAAAATGTTATTCTCTCTCCCACACACAGAGTTCGATCGCGCCCCTTTCACACACACACACACAAACACGCACACACACACACACACAGTTCGATGGCGCCTCCGTCTCTCTCTCTCTAATGTGCTATATTAGATCAATGTTTTCCTTAAAAAATGTATGCACACTACATTTATTCTCATCAGATTTATAAATTATTGTATAAAATAATACTACCATTAAAATAACACATTTGATTTTCTATTTTAATCAATGTAGAATGTGTAACTTAAAAATAAACAGATTAGTGCTCTGTTTGAGGACAAGAAATTAAAACCAATGCAATATGATGAATGTCCAAAAGATGGCACTCACAGACTGTTTTTAAACGAGGTTGGATAAATATGTTTTGCTTTTAAACTGTGTGTGGGTGTTGGTGTGTGTGGGTGAGATTTTGGTTGGGGGACAGTTGTAGGTTACAGTTTGAGTTTATAGTTTGACAAAAGCACTTTGTGTTTTATTGTGTGTACATAAATATAAGTAAACACTTTGAAGTTTGAATTTACGTCCTCGATTAACAAAATGACGGAGTATGTTTTTGTGTAACAGTTCAATCGCACCCACACCTCACCCACACACACACACCAAACACACACACACACACACACACACACACACACACACACACACACACACACACACACACACACACACACCAAACACACACACACACACACACACACACACATACACACACACTCACACACATATTGGAAAGTGAGTGAAGTACAAAGCCTATAATAAAGAAAAAATTAGCATCCAAATACATCACAAATGTTGAAACAGTTTGATTCTAATGAGAGAGTTACGTGAGCCCAGCACCACTTACTTTGACTTTCGCTTTACATTATTTCGGTTACTTCTTGTTTATAGTTTTTTAAAATTCTTGTTCTGTTCTGAATATCATTACATTTAAACAATTGCTTGTGTAATATTTTGAGTGTATCATCAAATCAGAATAATTATCTCTGTTTCCCTAGTTATTTATTTTTATTTTCATTTTACTAAACAGGTAAAGCAATTAATATTCTCTGTGTCTTTATATATGTATATCTATCTATCTATATATCTATCTATCTATATATATGAATTATAAATAACTTATTTCTGTATAAAACAAAAATTTCCTAATAATCCAGACCAACCAGAGCGCACTATTCCTACAACATCATCAGTGCTGAAGCGGATCTACCAGAGCCGTTCGGCAGATAGCGAGCAGATGCAGCATGTGTGTTGTATCGAGGCAGGGTCAGGTCAGGGGAATCCATTTGCAGCTTTTTATTAAGAATGGTCAAGACAGGCAGGGTGAACTATGGCAAACAGGGCAGAACAGAAAAGGCAGAGACAAACTAGGTTGAGAGGCAAAGGACAAAGACCTCCAGATAAATACTGGGCTTCTGGATTTACACATTTAAGTGCTGCAAAACATATTGACCTAAAAATTATTCTAAATTTAAATGATCTCATATATGTGGCTATTGTGGTTCACGATCATAGGCCCTGTCCCCAAATGGCACACTTCACATGAATTTTCGGTCTTGTGTACTTATTTCATGTGTCTGTTAAATCAATGAGACCATAGGCTGTCTCATTTTTCATTTTGGGTTTCAGAAGGTTGCTCACGCATACTTTGTGGTTTATATGTGCCCTGGATACGCACTTTTGCAGAGGCCACACTGATGCTGCTCTACAGCACACTTCTTTTCAACAGTCAAAGCGGGGTTACGTTTTTGCACGTCGTGCACAATAACCCTAAAGGCACCGGGGTGGCGGTGCCACCGGCTTGGGCCCGCAATCGCTGCTCGCAGCTATATTTATTATTATTATTATTTTACTACCTTTTGGGCACTTTTGGGGCCCTTAACGTGCTCGAAAACTCTTGAAACTTTGCACACGGGTCAGAACCCGCGGCCATCAGGGCCGGGCTGAAGATGGTACCCGGGCGTGGCAGGGGGGCTCGACAGCGCCCCCTGGAACGGGATTCGAAAACATGTCCATATATCAAACACGCTTGCATGAATTAATCTGAAAATCGGTACACATATAGATCTCATCGTTTCATATATCCTTCGCACTCTTACTTTTTACGCCAGCCCAACAGGAAGTCGGCTATTATGGGTTGTTTGGAAACTCGTGCTCAGGAATTTGATATACTCCTCCTAGGGAATTCACCCGATCGTCACCAAACTCGGTGTGCATGAAGTCAAGACATTGAGGATGAAAAATTGCCAGGGGATTTTTGATATCTCGAACGGTTTGGCCGTGGCGAGGAAACGAAATTATGGCGAATAATGGAAACAGGAAGTGTGTTATAACTTCTGCATACATTGACTGATCTTGATGAAACTTCAGCAGTGTGTTCGCTGTAAGAGGCCGATCCCATGGATGTGACTATTGTGAGTCAAAGTTATAGCGCCACCAACTGGCAGCAGGAAGTGTGTCACTTTCAAAATGCTTTGAAATCACCCTCTTATTTTTACCCGATTTGCTTCAAACTTTATGTGTATAATGTAAACACACGGCAGATTTAGACCTGTGAAAGGATTATTGATATCTTAGATACTGTTGCCGTGGCAACGCATCAAACTTTAAGATTCTTTTTTTATGCTTTTGAGACCCTTAGCATACTTGAAATTGCATGAAACTCGACAGACACATCACATTTATTAGCCAGTAGACATGTGCAAAGTTTCAGAAACGGGCGTGGTGCCGGGGCTCAGTAGCGCCACCTTTTGACAAAATAGGGGGAGTTAGGTCTATACTTTTATCTACAATCTTAAAACTCAGCATGTATAATGTTCATATCGAGCTGGACAACTTTCTAATTTACACTTATTAGCTCAGACAAACAGGAAGTCAGATATTTTGGGTTGAATGTGGATGTTTTGGAGAATTTTCTCTTCCCCTCTCTCTGACCCTACGTCTCTCGGTGTGTTTGAGGGGAGGGGGGTTTGTCTGCTGAGTGAGAATGCTTTTATTTGAGTTTTTCAAGGTTTTGGGGCCCTTAACGTGCTCGAAAACTCTTGAAACTTTGCACACGGGTCAGAACCCGCGGCCATCAGGGCCGGGCTGAAGATGGTACCCGGGCGTGGCAGGGGGGCTCGACAGCGCCCCCTGGAACGGGATTCGAACACTTGTCCATATATCAAACATGCTTGCTTGTAATAATATGAAACTCGGTACACTTATAGATCTCATCGGGCCGAACAACTTTCGTGCTCTAAGTTTTACGACAGCTCAACAGGAAGTCAGCTATTATGGGTTGTTTGGAAAATGCATGCTTTTTTTTTTTATATACTTCTCCTAGAGAATTAATCCAAACACCACAAAACTCGGTTAGCGTGAAGTCAAGACATTGAGGATGCTAAATTGCGAACGGATTTTTGATATCTCGAACGGTTTGGCCGTGGCGAGGAAATGAATTTATGACTCAAAAAGGACACATAAAGTGTGTTATAACTTAGTTAATTTTATCTACAGTTACAAAACTCTGCGTGTATATTGTTCTCGTCAAGCCGAACAACTTTCTAATTTATTGTCATTAGCTCAGACAAACAGAAAGTCAGATATTGTAGTTTGAATGTGGATTCTGAGAATTTTCTCTCCCTCTCTCTGACAGAGAGAATGCACACTGGCATTCTGTATGTGTGTGTGTGTGTCTGTGTGAGGAGGGGGAGGGGAGGGGGTATCCTCGGGTGATAGTTTAAACACAAAGTCATTCATGGGGCCATACTGCCCTCTTGTGTCCAAAATTGTATTTATACGCACTTTTATTCATTTATTACCTGTATTACACACACACACACAGTTCGATCGCACCCGCGCCTCTCTCTCTCTCTCTCTCTCTCTCTCACACACACACACACACACACACACAGTTCGATCGCTCCCGCGCCTCTCTCTCTCTCACACACACACACACACACACAGATCGATCGCGCCCGCGCCTCTCTCTCTCACACACACACACACACACACACAGATCGATCGCGCCCGCGCCTCTCTCTCTCTCTCTCTCTCTCTCTCTCTCTCTCTCTCTCTCTCTCTATCTGTCTCTAATGTGCTATATTAGATCAATATGTTTTCCTTAAAAATTGTATTCTCTCTCCCACTCTGTCTCTCTCTCTCTCTCTCTCTCTCTCTCTCTCTCTCTCTCTCTCTCTCTCTCTCTCTCTCTCTCTCTCTAATGTGCTATATTAGATCAATATGTTTTCCTTAATTTTATTCTCTCTCCCACACACACACACAGTTCGATCGCGCCCCTTTCACACACACACGCACACACACACAGTTCGATCGCCCCCTTTCATACACACACACGCGCACACACACACAGTTCGATCGCGCCCGCTCCTCCGTCTCTCTCTCTTTAATGTGCTATATTAGATCAATGTTTTCCTTAAAAAAATTATGCACACTACATTTATTCTCATCAGATTTATAAATTATTGTATAAAATAATACTACCATTAAAAAAAACACATTTGATTTTCTATTTTAATCAATGTAGAATGTGTAACTTAAAAATAAACAGATTAGTGCTCTGTTTGAGGACAAGAAATTAAAACCAATGCAATATGATGAATGTCCAAAAGATGGCACTCACAGACTGTTTTTAAACGAGGTTGGATAAATATTTTTTGCTTTTAAACTGTGTGTGTGGGTGTTGGTGTGTGTGGGTGAGATTTTGGTTGGGGGACAGTTGTAGGTTACAGTTTGAGTTTATAGTTTGACAAAAGCACTTTGTGTTTTATTGTGAGTGACCATACATATAAATAAACACTTTGCAGTTTGAATTTACGTCCTCGATGAACAAAATGACGGAGTATGTTTTTGTGTAACAGTTCAATCGCACCCACACCTCACCCACACACACACACCAAACACACACACACACACACACACACACACACACACATTGGAACGTGAGTGAAGTACAAAGCCTATAATAAAGAATAGTTTAGCATCCAAATACATCACAAATGTTGAAACAGTTTGATTCTAATGACAGAGTTACATGAGCCTAACACCACTTACTTTCACTTTCGCTTTACATTATTTCGGTTACTTCTTATTTATAGTTTTTTAAAATTCTTGTTCTGTTCTGAATATCATTACATTTAAACAATTGCTTGTGGAATATTTTGTGTATCATCAAATCAGAATACTTATCTCGGTTTCCCCAGTTATTTATTTTTATTTTTTCATCTTACTAAACAGGTAAGGCAAGTAATATTCTCTGTGTCTTTATATATGTATATATATATATATATATATATATATATATATATGAATTATAAATAACTTATATCTGTATAAAATAAACATTTCCTAATAATCCAGACCAACCAGAGCGCACTATTCCTACAACATCATCAGTGCTGAAGCGGAACTACCAGAGCCGTTCGGCAGATAGCGAGCAGATGCAGCATGTGTGTTGTATCGAGGCAGGGTCAGGCCAGGGGAATCCATTTGCAGCTTTTTATTAAGAATGGTCAAGACAGGCAGGGAGAACAATGGCAAACAGGGCAGAACAGAAAAGGCAGAGACAAACCAGGTTGAGAGGCAAAGGACAAAGACCTCCAGATAAATACTGGGCTTCTGGATTTACACATTTAAGTGCTGCAAAACATATTGACCTAAAAATTATTCTAAATTTAAATGATCTCATATATGTGGCTATTGTGGTTCACGATCATAGGCCCTGTCCCCAAATGGCACACTTCGAATGAATATGAATTTTTGGTCTTGTGTACTTATTTCATGTGTCTGTTAAATCAATGAGACCATAGGCTGTCTCATTTTTCATTTTAGGTTTCAGAAGGTTGCTCACGCATACTTTGTGGTTGATATGTGCCCTCGATGTGCACTTTTGCAGAGGCCACACTGATGCAAGCTCTACAGCACACTTCTTTTCAACAGTCAAAGCGGGGTTACGTTTTTGCACGTCGTGCACAATAACCCTAAAGGCACCGGGGTGGCGGTGCCACCGGCTTGGGCCCGCAATCGCTGCTCGCAGCTATATTTATTATTATTATTATGATTATTAGGGCCCAAGCCTTGAAAAGGCGAAGGCCCTATTGTTTTCCTTAGGATTATTTATTATTATTATTATTATTATTTTACTACCTTTTGGGCACTTTTGGGGCCCTTAACGTGCTCGAAAACTCTTGAAACTTTGCACACGGGTCAGAACCTGCGGCCATCAGGGCCGGGCTGAAGATGGTACCCGGGCGTGGCAGGGGGGCTCGACAGCGCCCCCTGGAACGGGATTCGAAAACATGTCCATATATCAAACACGCTTGCATGAATTAATCTGAAAATCGGTACACATATAGATCTCATCGTTTCATATATCCTTCGCACTCTTACTTTTTACGCCAGCCCAACAGGAAGTCGGCTATTATGGGTTGTTTGGAAACTCGTGCTCAGGAATTTGATATACTCCTCCTAGGGAATTCACCCGATCGTCACCAAACTCGGTGTGCATGAAGTCAAGACATTGAGGATGAAAAATTGCCAGGGGATTTTTGATATCTCGAACGGTTTGGCCGTGGCGAGGAAACGAAATTATGGCGAATAATGGAAACAGGAAGTGTGTTATAACTTCTGCATACATTGACTGATCTTGATGAAACTTCAGCAGTGTGTTCGCTGTAAGAGGCCGATCACATGGATGTGACTATTGTGAGTCAAAGTTATAGCGCCACCAACTGGCAGCAGGAAGTGTGTCACTTTCAAAATGCTTTGAAATCACCCTCTTATTTTTACCCGATTTGCTTCAAACTTTATGTGTATAATGTAAACACACGGCAGATTTAGACCTGTGAAAGGATTATTGATATCTTAGATACTGTTGCCGTGGCAACGCATCAAACTTTAAGATTCTTTTTTTATGCTTTTGAGACCCTTAGCATACTTGAAATTGCATGAAACTCGACAGGACACATCACATTTATTAGCCAGTAGACATGTGCAAAGTTTCAGAAACGGGCGTGGTGCCGGGGCTCAGTAGCGCCACCTTTTGACAAAAGAGGGGGAGTTAGGTCTATACTTTTATCTACAATCTTAAAACTCAGCATGTATAATGTTCATATCGAGCTGGACAACTTTCTAATTTACACTTATTAGCTCAGACCAACAGGAAGTCAGATATTTTGGGTTGAATGTGGATGTTTTGGAGAATTTTCTCTTCCCCTCTCTCTGACCCTACGTCTCTCGGTGTGTTTGAGGGGAGGGGGGTTTGTCTGCTGAGTGAGAATGCTTTTATTTGAGTTTTTCAAGGTTTTGGGGCCCTTAACGTGCTCGAAAACTCTTGAAACTTTGCACACAGGGTCAGAACCCGCGGCCATCAGGGCCGGGCTGAAGACGGTACCCGGGCGTCGCAGGGGGGCTCGACAGC
Source organism: Meda fulgida (assembly GCA_030578275.1). Classification (NCBI taxonomy): domain Eukaryota; kingdom Metazoa; phylum Chordata; class Actinopteri; order Cypriniformes; family Leuciscidae; genus Meda; species Meda fulgida. The sequence continues at coordinate 2,685,496 of CM060618.1, forward strand.
GCCCCCTGGAACGGGATTCGAACACTTGTCCATATATCAAACATGCTTGCTTGTAATAATATGAAACTCGGTACACTTATAGATCTCATCGGGCCGAACAACTTTCGTGCTCTAAGTTTTACGACAGCTCAACAGGAAGTCAGCTATTATGGGTTGTTTGGAAAATGCATGCTTTTATTTTTGATATACTTCTCCTACAGAATTAATCCAAACACCACAAAACTCGGTTAGCGTGAAGTCAAGACATTGAGGATGCTAAATTGCGAACGGATTTTTGATATCTCGAACGGTTTGGCCGTGGCGAGGAAATGAATTTATGACTAAAAAAGGACACATAAAGTGTGTTATAACTTAGTTAATTTTATCTACAGTTACAAAACTCTGCGTGTATATTGTTCTCGTCAAGCCGAACAACTTTCTAATTTATTGTCATTAGCTCAGACAAACAGAAAGTCAGATATTGTAGTTTGAATGTGGATTCTGAGAATTTTCTCTCCCTCTCTCTGACAGAGAGAATGCACACTGGCATTCTGTATGTGTGTGTGTGTGTGTCTGTGTGAGGAGGGGGAGGGGGAGGGGGTTTCTTCGGGTGATAGTTTAAACACAAAGTCATTCGTAGGGCCATACTGCCCTCTTGTGTCCAAAATTGTATTTATACACACTTTTATTCATTTATTACCTGTATTACGCACACACACAATTCGATCGCACCCGCGCCTCTCTCTCTCTCTCTCTCTCTCTCTCTCTCACACACACACACACACACACACACACACACACACACACACACAGTTCGATCGCTCCCACGCCTCTCTCTCTGTCTCACGCACACACACAGTTTGATCGCGCCCGCGCCTCTCTCTCTCACACGCGCACACACACACAGTTCGATCGCGCCCGCGCCTCTCTCTCTCTCTCTTTCTCTCTCTCTCTAATGTGCTATATTAGATCAATATGTTTTCCGTAATTTTATTCTCCCCCCCCCCACACACACACAGTTCGATCGCGCCCCTTTCACACACACACACACACACACACACAGTTCGATCACGCCCGCGCCTCCGTCTCTCTCTCTCTAATGTGCTATATTAGATCAATGTTTTCCTTAAAAATTGTATGCACACTACGTTTATTCTCATCAGATTTATAAATTATTGTATAAAATAATACTACCATTAAAAAAACACATTTGATTTTCTATTTTAATCAATGTAGAATGTGTAACTTAAAAATAAACAGATTAGTGCTCTGTTTGAGGACAAGAAATTAAAACCAATGCAATATGATGAATGTCCAAAAGATGGCAGTCACAGACTGTTTTTAAACGAGGTTGGATAAATATTTTTTGCTTTTAAACTGTGTGTGTGGGTGTTGGTGTGTGTGGGTGAGATTTTGGTTGGGGGACAGTTGTAGGTTACAGTTTGAGTTTATAGTTTGACAAAAGCACTTTGTGTTTTATTGTGAGTATACATAAATATAAGTAAACACTTTGTTACACAAAAACATACTCCGTCATTTTGTTCATCGAGGACGTAAATTCAAACTGCAGTTCAATCACACCCACACCTCACCCACACACACACACCAAACACACACACACACACACACACAGATATATTGGAACGTGAGTGAAGTACAAAGCCTATAATAAAGAATAGTTTAGCATCCAAATACATCACAAATGTTGAAACCGTTTGATTCTAATGAGAGAGTTACATGAGCCCAACACCACTTACTTTCACTTTCGCTTTACATTATTTCGGTTACTTCTTGTTTATAGTTTTTTAAATTTTTTGTTCTGTTCTGAATATCATTAAATTTAAACAATTGCTTGTGTAATATTTTGAGTGTATCATCAAATCAGAATAATTATCTCGGTTTCCCTAGTTATTTATTTTTATTTTTTCATTTTACTAAACAGGTAAGGCAAGTAATATTCTCTGTGTCTTTATATATGTATATGTATCTATCTATCTATCTATCTATCTATCTATCTATCTATATATATGAATTATAAATAACTTATTTCTGTATAAAATAAAAATTTCCTAATAATCCACACCAACCAGAGCGCACTATTCCTACAACATCATCAGTGCTGAAGCGGAACTACCAGAGCCGTTCGGCAGATAGCGAGCAGATGCAGCATGTGTGTTGTATCGAGGCAGGGTCAGGCCAGGGGAATCCATTTGCAGCTTTTTATTAAGAATGGTCAAGACAGGCAGGGAGAACAATGGCAAACAGGGCAGAACAGAAAAGGCAGAGACAAACCAGTTTGACAGGCAAAGGACAAAGACCTCCAGATAAATACTGGGCTTCTGGATTTACACATTTAAGTGCTGCAAAACATATTTACCTAAAAATTATTCTAAATTTAAATGATCTCATATATGTGGCTATTGTGGTTCACGATCATAGGCCCTGTCCCCAAATGGCACACTTCACACTTTGTGGTTGATATGTGCCCTCGATGTGCACTTTTGCAGAGGCCACACTGATGCGAGCTCTACAGCACACTTCTTCTCAACAGTCAAAGCGGGGTTAAGTTTTTGCACGTCGTGCACAATAACCCTAAAGGCACCGGGGTGGCGGTGCCACCGGCTTGGGCCCGCAATCGCTGCTCGCAGCTATATTTATTATTATTATTATTATTATTATTATTATTATTATTATTATTATTATTATTATTATTATTATTATTTTACTACCTTTTGGGCACTTTTGGGGCCCTTAACGTGCTCGAAAACTCTTGAAACTTTGCACACGGGTCAGAACCCGCGGCCATCAGGGCCGGGCTGAAGATGGTACCCGGGCGTGGCAGGGGGGCTCGACAGCGCCCCCTGGAACGGGATTTGAAAACATGTCCGTATATCAAACACGCTTGCATGAATTAATCTGAAAATCGGTACACATATAGATCTCATCGTTTCATATATCCTTTGCACTCTTCCTTTTTACGCCAGCCCAACAGGAAGTCGGCTATTATGGGTTGTTTGGAAACTCATGTTCAGGAATTTGATATACTCCTCCTAGGGAATTCACCCGATCGTCACCAAACTCGGTGTGCATGAAGTCAAGACATTGAGGATGAAAAATTGCCAGGGGATTTTTGATATCTCGAACGGTTTGGCCGTGGCGAGGAAACGAAATGATGGCGAATAATGGAAACAGGAAGTGTGTTATAACTTCTGCATACATTGACTGATCTTGATGAAACTTCAGCAGTGTGTTCGCTGTAAGAGGCCGATCACATGGATGTGAATATTGTGAGTCAAAGTTATAGCGCCACCAACTGGCAGCAGGAAGTGTGTCACTTTCAAAATGCTGTGAAATCACCCTCTTATTTTTACCCGATTTGCTTCAAACTTTATGTGTATAATGTAAACAAACGGCAGATTTAGACCTGTGAAAGGATTATTGATATCTTAGATACTGTTGCCGTGGTAACGCATCAAACTTTAAGATTCTTTTTTGATGCTTTTGAGACTCTTAGCATACTTGAAATTGCATGAAACTCGATAGACACATCACATTTATTAGCCAGTAGACATGTGCAAAGTTTCAGAAACGGGCGTGGTGCCGGGGCTCAGTAGCGCCACCTTTTGACAAAAGAGGGGGAGTTAGGTCTATACTTTTATCTACAATCTTAAAACTCAGTATGTATAATGTTCATATCGAGCTGGACAACTTTCTAATTTACACTTATTAGCTCAGACCAACAGGAAGTCAGATATTTTGGTTTGAATGTGGATGTTTTGGAGAATTTTCTCTTCCACTCTCTCTGACCCTACGTCTCTCGGTGTGTTTGAGGGGAGGGGGGTTTGTCTGCTGAGTGAGAATACTTTTATTTGAGTTTTTCAAGGTTTTGGGGCCCTTAACGTGCTCAAACTCTTGAAACTTTGCACACGGGTCAGAACCCGCGGCCATCAGGGCCGGGCTGAAGATGGTACCCGGGCGTGGCAGGGGGGCTCGACAGCGCCCCCTGGAACGGGATTCGAACACTTGTCCATATATCAAACATGCTTACATGTAATAATATGAAACTCGGTACACTTATAGATCTCATCGGGCCGAACAACTTTCGTGCTCTAAGTTTTACGACAGCTCAACAGGAAGTCAGCTATTATGGGTTGTTTGGAAAATGCATGATTTTATTTTTGATATACTTCTCCTAGAGAATTAATCCAAACACCACAAAACTCGGTTAGCGTGAAGTCAAGACATTGAGGATGCTAAATTGCGAACGGATTTTTGATATCTCGAACGGTTTGGCCGTGGCGAGGAAATGAATTTATGACTAAAAAAGGACACATAAAGTGTGTTATAACTTAGTTAATTTTATCTACAGTTACAAAACTCTGCGTGTATATTGTTCTCGTCAAGCTGAACAACTTTCTAATTTATTGTCATTAGCTCAGACAAACAGAAAGTCAGATATTGTAGTTTGAATGTGGATTCTGAGAATTTTCTCTCCCTCTCTCTGACAGAGAGAATGCACCCTGGCATTCTGTATGTGTGTGTGTGTGTGTCTGTGTGAGGGGGGGGAGGGGAGGGGGTATCCTCGGGTGATAGTTTAAACACAAAGTCATTCATGGGGCCATACTGCCCTCTTGTGTCCAAAATTGTATTTATACGCACTTTTATTCATTTATTACCTGTATTACACACACACACACACACAGTTCGATCGCACCCGCGCCTCTCTCTCTCTCTCTCTCTCTCTCTCTCTCTCTCTCTCTCTCTCTCACACACACACACACACACACACACACACACACACACACACACACACACACACACACACACACACACACACACACACACACACACACAGTTCGATCGCTCCCCGCGCCTCTCTCTCTGTCTCACGCACACACACAGTTTGATCGCGCCCCGCGCCTCTCTCTCTCCCACACACGCACACACACACACACAGTTCGATCGCGCCCGCGCCTCTCTCTCACACACACGCACACACACACACACACACACAGTTCGATCGCGCCCGCGCCTCTCTCTCTCTCTCTCTCTCTCTCTCTCTCTCTCTCTCTGTCTCTCTCTCTCTCTCTCTCTCTCTCTCTCTCTCTCTCTCTCTCTCTCTCTCTCTCTGTCTCTCTCTCTCTCTCTCTCTCTCTCTCTCTCTCTCTCTCTCTCTCTCTCTCTCTAATGTGCTATATTAGATCAATAATGTGCTATATTAGATCAATATGTTTTCCTTAAAAATTTTATTCTCTCTCCCACACACACACACAGTTCGATCGCGCCCCTTTCACACACACACGCACACACACACACACACACACACAGTTCGATCGCGTCCGCTCCTCCGTCTCTCTCTCTTTAATGTGCTATATTAGATCAATGTTTTCCTTAAAAATTTTATGCACACTACATTTATTCTCATCACATTTATAAATTATTGTATAAAATAATACTACCATTAAAAAAAACACATTTGATTTTCTATTTTAATCAATGTAGAATGTGTAACTTAAAAATAAACAGATCAGTGCTCTGTTTGAGGACAAGAAATTAAAACCAATGCAATATGATGAATGTCCAAAAGATGGCACTCACAGACTGTTTTTAAACGAGGTTGGATAAATATTTTTTGCTTTTAAACTGTGTGTGTGGGTGTTGGTGTGTGTGGGTGAGATTTTGGTTGGGGGACAGTTGTAGGTTACAGTTTGAGTTTATAGTTTGACAAAAGCACTTTGTGTTTTATTGTGAGTGTACATAAATATAAGTAAACACTTTGCAGTTTGAATTTACGTCCTCGATGAACAAAATGACGGAGTATGTTTTTATGTGTAACAGTTCAATCGCACCCACACCTCAACCACACACACACACCAAACACACACACACACACACACATACACACACACACACTCACACACATATTGGAACGTGAGTGAAGTACAAAGCCTATAATAAAGAAAAAATTAGCATCCAAATACATCACAAATGTTGAAACAGTTTGATTCTAATGAGAGAGTTACGTGAGACCAACACCACTTACTTTGACTTTCGCTTTACATTATTTCGGTAACTTCTTGTTTATAGTTTTTTAAAATTCTTGTTCTGTTCTGAATATCATTACATTTAAACGATTGCTTGTGTAATATTTTGAGTGTATCATCAAATCAGAATAATTATCTCGGTTTCCCTAGTTATTTATTTTTATTTTTTCATTTTACTAAACAGGTAACCCTTTACCTGTCACCCCCCCTTTTGATAATTGACATTAAAATGCACTATACAAACTTAAATTGTTGTAATTCAAGAATGCTTTGGAATATAGACCTAAGTTTGGTCTTGTTTGAAAGAAAACAATCAGCAGATTATTACTGAAGTGAAAGCACTTCAAAAAATTAAAGTATGAAAAAGTTATGGAAGTTATAATTTACAGTAAATCAAATATAATTTATTAATATATATTTTTTTAATATAAAATAAATATTTTACAAAATATTTTTTACAATAAAATTACTATAAAATGAAAGCTATATATCTAACCAAGTTGTGTTCCAAATTTAAAGTTGATATCATAAAAATTGAAGTTCCCATGAGATTTTGTTTAGGCGTTATACCAAAAATAGCCACCGGGTGCCCTTGAATTCCATTGAATTTAATTGTATGCATTCTGCCATAACAAATTAATAAATTTCTATCCAAATATCACTTCTGTCACTAAATATGGAACCTTGAGACCCAGACCTTTCTGACAATATGTGTTTTGTCAAGATTAGAAAAGGTTTTGATAATAAATTATGAAAGATGATGCCCAAAAGGGGAGGGGCCTAATAAAAAAATACCATTTCTATGGTAACGCAACGTCCAATTTCAAAACGGTTTTCACAGGATGAATTCTGAGTTCGTAAGCTTTCAAATGATACCTAATTTATGATAACTACTAAAATATGTGATATAATAATAATAATAAAAAATATATATATTATATATAATATATATTATACTTTTTAGAGGACTTCTTACTTTACTTTTTAAAATATAATTTTATCTTTTTTTATTGACAAATACTAGATTATGTTTTATTATGAACTTTTAGCACTAAAAACCAAAGTTTCAATTATTAAAAGTGTGTGCGTCGACTTTTTGTGACAAAGGTCAGAAACTCCTGTAATGACGTTGATTTTTTGAGGCGCACTCTTGTCATAAATTCATATATTACTGTTCATTCGTAATTTGTAAGAAAAAAACAACGCTAAAATATCTATTTAGGAGTCTTAGACCTTTCCAACGATATATAGTTTGTCATGACTAGATTAGGATTTAATAGTAATATAGTGAAGTAAATTTAGTTTGCCCGTATACGGGCAAGTTACAGTTAAGGGGAGGCAAGTAATATTCTCTGTGTCTTTATATATGTATATCTATCTATCTATCTATCTATATATATATATATATATATATATATATGAATTATAAATAACTTATTTCTGTATAAAATAAAAGATCCCGAATAATCCAGACCAATCAGAGCGCACAATTCCTACAACATCATCAGTGCTGAAGCGGAACTACCAGAGCCGTTCGGCAGATAGCGAGCAGATGCAGCATGTGTGTTGTATCGAGGCAGGGTCAGGTCAGGGGAATCCATTTGCAGCTTTTTATTAAGAATGGTCAAGACAGGCAGGGTGAACAATGGCAAACAGGGCAGAACAGAAAAAGCAGAGACAAACTTGGTTGACAGGCAAAGGACAAAGACCTCCAGATAAATACTGGGCTTCTGGATTTACACATGTAAGTGCTGCAAAACATATTGACCTAAAAATTATTCTAATTTTAAATGATCTCATATATGTGGCTATTGTGGTTCACGATCATAGGCCCTGTCCCCAAATGGCACACTTCATATGAATTTTCGGTCTTGTGTACTTATTTCATGTGTCTGTTAAATCCATGAGACCGTAGGCTGTCTCATTTTTCAATTTGGGTTTCAGAAGGTTGCTCACGCATACTTTGTGGTTTATATGTGCCCTGGATACGCACTTTTGCAGAGGCCACACTGATGCGAGCTCTACAGCGCACTTCTTTTCAACAGTCAAAGCGGGGTTACGTTTTTGCACGTCGTGCACAATAACCCTAAAGGCACCGGGGCGGGGGTGCCACCGGCTTGGGCCCGCAATCGCTGCTCGCAGCTATATTTATTATTATTATTATTATTATTTTACTACCTTTTGGGCACTTTTGGGGCCCTTAACGTGCTCGAAAACTCTTGAAACTTTGCACACGGGTCAGAACCCGCGGCCATCAGGGCCGGGTTGAAGATGGTACCCGGGCGTGGCAGGGGGGCTCGACAGCGCCCCCTGGAACGGGATTTGAAAACATGTCCGTATATCAAACACGCTTGCATGAATTAATCTGAAAATCGGTACACATATAGATCTCATCGTTTCATATATCCTTTGCACTCTTACTTTTTACGCCAGCCCGACAGGAAGTCGGCTATTATGGGTTGTTTGGAAACTCATGTTCAGGAATTTGATATACTCCTCCTAGGGAATTCACCCGATCGTCACCAAACTCGGTGTGCATGAAGTCAAGACATTGAGGATGAAAAATTGCCAGGGGATTTTTGATATCTCGAACGGTTTGGCCGTGGCAAGGAAACGAAATTATGGCGAATAATGGAAACAGGAAGTGTGTTATAACTTCTGCATACATTGACTGATCTTGATGAAACTTCAGCAGTGTGTTCGCTGTAAGAGGCCGATCACATGGATGTGACTATTGTGAGTCAAAGTTATAGCGCCACCAACTGGCAGCAGGAAGTGTGTCACTTTCAAAATGCTTTGAAATCACCCTCTTATTTTTACCCGATTTGCTTCAAACTTTATGTGTATAATGTAAACACACGGCAGATTTAGACCTGTGAAAGGATTATTGATATCTTAGATACTGTTGCCGTGGCAACGCATCAAACTTTAAGATTCTTTTTTGATGCTTTTGAGACTCTTAGCATACTTGAAATTGCATGAAACTCGATAGACACATCACATTTATTAGCCAGTAGACATGTGCAAAGTTTCAGAAACGGGCGTGGTGCCGGGGCTCAGTAGCGCCACCTTTTGACAAAAGAGGGGGAGTTAGGTCTATACTTTTATCTACAATCTTAAAACTCAGTATGTATAATGTTCATATCGAGCTGGACAACTTTCTAATTTACACTTATTAGCTCAGACCAACAGGAAGTCAGATATTTTGGTTTGAATGTGGATGTTTTGGAGAATTTTCTCTTCCCCTCTCTCTGACCCTACGTCTCTCCGTGTGTTTGAGGGGAGGGGGGTTTGTCTGCTGAGTGAGAATGCTTTTATTTGAGTTTTTCAAGGTTTTGGGGCCCTTAACGTGCTCGAAAACTCTTGAAACTTTGCACACGGGTCAGAACCCGCGGCCATCAGGGCCGGGCTGAAGATGGTACCCGGGCGTGGCAGGGGGGCTCGACAGCGCCCCCTGGAACGGGATTCGAACACTTGTCCATATATCAAACATGCTTGCTTGTAATAATATGAAACTCGGTACACTTATAGATCTCATCGGGCCGAACAACTTTCGTGCTCTAAGTTTTACGACAGCTCAACAGGAAGTCAGCTATTATGGGTTGTTTGGAAAATGCATGCTTTTATTTTTGATATACTTCTCCTAGAGAATTAATCCAAACACCACGAAACTCGGTTAGCGTGAAGTCAAGACATTGAGGATGCTAAATTGCGAACGGATTTTTGATATCTCAAACGGTTTGGCCGTGGCGAGGAAATAAATTTATGACTAAAAAAGGACACATAAAGTGTGTTATAACTTAGTTAATTTTATCTACAGTTACAAAACTCTGCGTGTATATTGTTCTCGTCCAGCCGAACAACTTTCTAATTTATTGTCATTAGCTCAGACCAACAGAAAGTCAGATATTGTAGTTTGAATGTGGATTCTGAGAATTTTCTCTCCCTCTCTCTGACAGAGAGAATGCACCCTGCCGTTCTGTATGTGTGTGTGTGTGTCTGTGTGAGGAGGGGGAGGGGGAGGGGGTATCCTCGGGTGATAGTTTAAACACAAAGTCATTCATAGGGCCATACTGCCCTCTTGTGTCCAAAATTGTATTTATACGCACTTTTTAGGGCCCAAGCCTTGAAAAGGCGAAGGCCCTATTGTTTTCCTTAGGATTATTTATTATTATTATTATTATTATTATTATTTTACTACCTTTTGGGCACTTTTGGGGCCCTTAATGTGCTCGAAAACTCTTGAAACTTTGCACACGGGTCAGAACCCGCGGCCATCAGGGCCGGGCTGAAGATGGTACCCGGGCGTGGCAGGGGGGCTCGACAGCGCCCCCTGGAACGGGATTCGAAAACATGTCCATATATCAAACACGCTGTTATGAATTAATCTGAAAATCGGTACACATATAGATCTCATCGTTTCATATATCCTTCGCACTCTTACTTTTTACGCCAGCCCAACAGGAAGTCGGCTATTATGGGTTGTTTGGAAACTCGTGCTCAGGAATTTGATATACTCCTCCTAGGGAATTCACCCGATCGTCACCAAACTCGGTGTGCATGAAGTCAAGACATTGAGGATGAAAAATTGCCAGGGGATTTTTGATATCTCGAACGGTTTGGCCGTGGCGAGGAAACGAATTTATGGCGAATAATGGAAACAAGAAGTGTGTTATAACTTCTGCATACATTGACTGATCTTGATGAAACTTCAGCAGTGTGTTCGCTGTAAGAGGCCGATCACATGGATGTGACTATTGTGAGTCAAAGTTATAGCGCCACCAACTGGCAGCAGGAAGTGTGTCACTTTCAAAATGCTTTGAAATCACCCTCTTATTTTTACCCGATTTGCTTCAAACTTTATGTGTGTAATGTAAACACACGGCAGATTTAGACCTGTGAAAGGATTATTGAAATCTTAGATACTGTTGCCGTGGTAACGCATCAAACTTTAAGATTCTTTTTTTATGCTTTTGAGACCCTTAGCATACTTGAAATTGCATGAAACTCGACAGACACATCACATTTATTAGCCAGTAGACATGTGCAAAGTTTCAGAAACGGGCGTGGTGCCGGGGCTCAGTAGCGCCACCTTTTGACAAAAGAGGGGGATTTAGGTCTATACTTTTATCTACAATCTTAAAACTCAGTATGTATAATGTTCATATCGAGCTGGACAACTTTCTAATTTACACTTATTAGCTCAGACCAACAGGAAGTCAGATATTTTGGTTTGAATGTGGATGTTTTGGAGAATTTTCTCTTCCACTCTCTCTGACCCTACGTCTCTCCGTGTGTTTGAGGGGAGGGGGGTTTGTCTGCTGAGTGAGAATGCTTTTATTTTAGTTTTTCAAGGTTTTGGGGCCCTTAACGTGTTCGAAAACTCTTGAAACTTTGCACACTGGTCAAAACCCGCGGCCATCAGGGCCGGGCCGAAGATGGTACCCGGGCGTGGCAGGGGGGCTCGACAGCGCCCCCCTGGAACGGGATTCGAACACTTGTCCATATATCAAACATGCTTACATGTAATAATATGAAACTCGGTACACTTATAGATCTCATCGGGCCGAACAACTTTCGTGCTCTAAGTTTTACGACAGCTCAACAGGAAGTCAGCTATTATGGGTTGTTTGGAAAATGCATGCTTTTATTTTTGATATACTTCTCCTAGAGAATTAATCCAAACACCACGAAACTCGGTCAGCGTGAAGTCAAGACATTGGGGATGCTAAATTGCGAACGGATTTTTGATATCTCGAACGGTTTGGCCGTGGCGAGGAAATGAATTTATGACTAAAAAAGGACACATAAAGTGTGTTATAACTTAGTTAATTTTACCTACAGTTACAAAACTCTGCGTGTATATTGTTCTCGTCAAGCCGAACAACTTTCTAATTTATTGTCATTAGCTCAGACCAACAGAAAGTCAGATATTGTAGTTTGAATGTGGATTCTGAGAATTTTCTCTCCCTCTCTCTGACAGAGAGAATGCACCCTGGCATTCTGTATGTGTGTGTGTGTGTGTCTGTGTGAGGAGGGGGAGGGGGTATCTTCGGGTGATAGTTTAAACACAAAGTCATTCTTAGGGCCATACTGCCCTCTTGTGTCCAAAATTGTATTTATACGCACTTTTATTCATTTATTACCTGTATTACGCACACACACAGTTCGATCGCACCCGCGCCTCTCTCTCTCTCTCTCACACACACACACACACACACACACACACACAGTTCGATCGCTCCCGCGCCTCTCTCTCTCTCTCTCTCTCTCACACACACACACACACACACAGTTCGATCGCTCCCGCGCCTCTCTCTCTGTCTCACGCACACACACAGTTTGATCGCGCCCGCGCCTCTCTCTCTCCCACACACGCACACACACACACACAGTTCGATCGCGCCCGCGCCTCTCTCTCTCACACACACACACACGCACACACACACACAGTTCGATCGCGCCCGCTCCTCTCTCTCTCTCTCTCGCTCTCTCTCTCTCTCTCTCTCTCTCTCTCTCTCTCTCTCTCTCTCTCTCGCTCTCTCTCTCTCTCTCTCTCTCTCTCTCTCTCTCTCTCTCTCTCTCTCTCTAATGTGCTATATTAGATCAATATGTTTTCCTTAAAAATTTTATTCTCTCTCCCACACACACACACAGTTCGATCGCGCCCCTTTCACACACACACACGCACACACACGCACACACAGTTCGATCGCGCCCGCGCCTCCGTCTCTCTCTCTCTAATGTGCTATATTAGATCAATGTTTTCCTTTCAATTATAAATCTGATGAGAATAAATGTAGTGTGCATAACATTTTTTTGTATAAAATAATACTTCCACTAAAAAAAAACACATTTGATTTTCTATTTTAATCAATGTAGAATGTGTAACTTAAAAATAAACAGAATAGTGCTCTGTTTGAGGACAAGAAATTAAAACCAATGCAATATGATGAATGTCCAAAAGATGGCACTCACAGACTGTTTTTAAACGAGGTTGAATAAATATTTTTTGCTTTTAAACTGTGTGTGTGGGTGTTGGTGTGTGTGGGTGAGATTTTGGTTGGGGGACAGTTGTAGGTTACAGTTTGAGTTTATAGTTTGACAAAAGCACTTTATGTTTTATTGTGAGTGTACATAAATATAAGTAAACACTTTGTTACACAAAAACATACTCCGTCATTTTGTTCATCGAGGACGTAAATTCAAACTGCAGTTCAATCGCACCCACACCTCACCCACACACACACACCAAACACACACACACACACACACACACACACACAGATATATTGGAACGTGAGTGAAGTACAAAGCCTATAATAAAGAATAGTTTAGCATCCAAATACATCACAAATGTTGAAACCGTTTGATTCTAATGAGAGAGTTACATGAGCCCAACACCACTTACTTTCACTTTCGCTTTACATTATTTCGGTTACTTCTTGTTTATAGTTTTTTAAATTTTTTGTTCTGTTCTGAATATCATTAAATTTAAACAATTGCTTGTGTAATATTTTGAGTGTATCATCAAATCAGAATAATTATCTCGGTTTCCCTAGTTATTTATTTTTATTTTTTCATTTTACTAAACAGGTAAGGGAAGTAATATTCTCTGTGTCTTTATATATGTATATGTATCTATCTATCTATCTATCTATCTATCTATCTATCTATCTATCTATCTATCTATCTATATATATGAATTATAAATAACTTATTTCTGTATAAAATAAAAATTTCCTAATAATCCACACCAACCAGAGCGCACTATTCCTACAACATCATCAGTGCTGAAGCGGAACTACCAGAGCCATTCGGCAGATAGCGAGCAGATGCAGCATGTGTGTTGTATGGAGGCAGGGTCAGGCCAGGGGAATCCATTTGCAGCTTTTTATTAAGAATGGTCAAGACAGGCAGGGAGAACAATGGCAAACAGGGCAGAACAGAAAAGGCAGAGACAAACCAGTTTGACAGGCAAAGGACAAAGACCTCCAGATAAATACTGGGCTTCTGGATTTACACATTTAAGTGCTGCAAAACATATTGACCTAAAAATTATTCTAAATTTAAATGATCTCATATATGTGGCTATTGTGGTTCACGATCATAGGCCCTGTCCCCAAATGGCACACTTCACACTTTGTGGTTGATATGTGCCCTCGATGTGCACTTTTGCAGAGGCCACACTGATGCAAGCTCTACATCACACTTCTTCTCAACAGTCAAAGCGGGGTTAAGTTTTTGCACGTCGTGCACAATAACCCTAAAGGCACCGGGGTGGCGGTGCCACCGGCTTGGGCCCGCAATCGCTGCTCGCAGCTATATTATTCATTTATTACCTGTATTACACACACACACACAGTTCGATCGCACCCGCGTCTCTCTCTCTCTCTCTCTCTCTCTCTCTCTCTCTCTCTCTCTCTCTCTCTCTCTCTCTCTCTCTCTCTCTCTCTCTCTCTCTCTCTCTCTCTTTCTCTCTCTCTCTCTCTCTCTCTCTCCCTCTCTCTCTCTCTCTCTCTCTCTCTCTCACACACACACACACACACACACACACAGTTCGATCGCTCCCGCGCCTCTCTCTCTGTCTCACGCACACACACAGTTTGATCGCGCCCGCGCCTCTCTCTCTCCCACACACGCACACACACACACAGTTCGATCGCGCCCGCGCCTCTCTCTCTCTCACGCACACACACACACACACACACACACAGTTTGATCGCGCCCGCGCCTCTCTCTCTCACACACACACACACACACACACACACACAGTTCGATCGCGCCCGCTCCTCCGTCTCTCTCTCTTTAATGTGCTATATTAGATCAATGTTTTCCTTAAAAATTTTATGCACACTACATTTATTCTCATCACATTTATAAATTATTGTATAAAATAATACTACCATTAAAAAAAAACACATTTGATTTTCTATTTTAATCAATGTAGAATGTGTAACTTAAAAATAAACAGATCAGTGCTCTGTTTGAGGACAAGAAATTAAAACCAATGCAATATGATGAATGTCCAAAAGATGGCACTCACAGACTGTTTTTAAACGAGGTTGGATAAATATTTTTTGCTTTTAAACTGTGTGTGTGGGTGTTGGTGTGTGTGGGTGAGATTTTGGTTGGGGGACAGTTGTAGGTTACAGTTTGAGTTTATAGTTTGACAAAAGCACTTTGTGTTTTATTGTGAGTGTACATAAATATAAATAAACACTTTGCAGTTTGAATTTACGTCCTCGATGAACAAAATGAAAATTTTGTGTAACAGTTCAATCGCACCCACACCTCACCCACACACACACACCAAACACACACACACACACACACACACACACACACACACACACACAGACACAGACACAGACACACACACACACACACACACACACATATTGGAAAGTGAGTGAAGTACAAAGCCTATAATAAAGAATAGTTTAGCATCCAAATACATCACAAATGTTGAAACAGTTTGATTCTAATGAGAGAGTTACGTGAGACCAACATCACTTACTTTCACTTTCGCTTTACATTATTTCGGTTACTTCTTGTTTATAGTTTTTTAAAATTCTTTTTCTGTTCTGAATATCATTAAATTTAAACAATTGCTTGTGTAATATTTTGAGTGTATCATCAAATCAGATTAATTATCTCGGTTTCCCTAGTTATTTATTTTTATTTTTTCATTTTACTAAACAGGTAAGGCAAGTAATATTCTCTGTGTCTTTATATATGTATATCTATCTATCTATCTATCTATCTATCTATCTATCTATCTATCTATCTATCTATCTATCTATCTATCTATCTATCTATCTATCTATATGAATTATAAATAACTTATTTCTGTATAAAATAAAAATTTCCTAATAATCCAGACCAACCAGAGCGCACTATTCCTACAACATCATCAGTGCTGAAGCGGAACTACCAGAGCCGTTCGGCAGATAGCGAGCAGATGCAGCATATGTGTTGTATGGAGGCAGGGTCAGGCCAGGGGAATCCATTTGCAGCTTTTTATTAAGAATGGTCAAGACAGGCAGGGTGAACAATGGCAAACAGGGCAGAAGAGAAAAGGCAGAGACAAACCAGGTTGGCAGGCAAAGGACAAAGACCTCCAGATAAATACTGGGCTTCTGGATTTACACATTTAAGTGCTGCAAAACATATTGACCTAAAAATTATTCTAAATTTAAATGATCTCATATATGTGGCTATCGTGGTTCACGATCATAGGCCCTGTCCCCAAATGGCACACTTCATATGAATTTTCGGTCTTGTGTACTTATTTCATGTGTCTGTTAAATCAATGAGACCATAGGCTGTCTCATTTTTTAATTTAGGTTTCAGAAGGTTGCTCACGCATACTTTGTGGTTGATATGTGCCCTCGATGCGCACTTTTGCAGAGCCCACACTGATTCAAGCTCTACAGCACACTTCTTTTCAACAGTCAAAGCGGGGTTAAGTTTTTGCACGTCGTGCACAATAACCCTGAAGGCACCGGGGCGGCGGTGCCACCGGCTTGGGCCCGCAATCGCTGCTCGCAGCTATATTTTCAAATTGGTTTCTTGAACATGACAATGAGTTCACTGTACTAAAATGGCCCCCACAGTCACCAGATCTCAACCCAATAGAGCATCTTTGGGATGTGGTGGAACAGGAGCTTCGTGCCCTGGATATGCATCCCACAAATCTCCATCAACTGCAAAATGCTATCCTATCAATATGGGCCAACATTTCTAAAGAATGCTTTCAGCACCTTGTTGAATCAATGCCACGTAGAATTAAGGCAGTTCTGAAGGCGAAAGGGGGTCAAACACAGTATTAGTATGATGTTCCTAATAATCCTATAGGTGAGTGTATACAGAAATTGAATAAAGACAGTCTGCGCTGCATTAATAAATTAAATGTATACTAATCCTTATTAAAGCTACACAAGTTCTTTAGTCAAGAGCAACGAGTAATTTTCTCTGTGCCCTTTGTTCTTTGATTAACTTTGCTGACAGAAAGCTTTATTGGCATCTGTCCCTTTAAGAGCAGCCGTTGCTGACATAGATGCGGATCTCACACGCGCCTCATTCTCACAACTCTTTACGTCCATCATAAGACTGCTCTTATGTTATGAAGATACTCGACAAACAACATTTTGGCATAATTATGTGTGTTATTGTTCGTTCAAGCGCGAAAGAGAACTGTATTCTGGCGCACGATCTGTGCATGCGCATGATACTGGCGCGCGTCTTTCTAGGCAGGACATTTACAGGCAGCACGCTCTCTTTTGACTTGACGCGCATGAATGGTTTAAACTTTAAAGCATTCGCACGAATAAGACCGGGATCATGTAACACTAGCCAAAGGATGACAAAAAATAACAAATGCTGCGTTATTTTAGCCTGGTAATACCAGACTCTGCTACTTCACTTTGCTTCGTACACCGAGTCTGGAATGGCATAATAGAGAAGTGTTTTCTCTCTCGCTAGGGGGCGCTTGTCTGAAGTTTAAAATCATTGGTTACCCGTAAGCCAATCAGATAAGTTTATTTATGACGTATGTTATGCGCCGACACAGCCGCATCGAACCACAGACATCATGCATCGAACTCAAATCTATGATTGAACTTCCCCTGTAAACCTGCTGTAAACACTTGATGATGCGAGCGAAATACCGGAGTGAACATGGCTGTAAACGACTTTAGCAGATTATGCAAAGTTAATCTACACATCCACGGTACAATCGCGGCCTCTAAACTTATTTTTGACAGTGAAACAGGAAATTATTTGTAGCCAACTCTCAAATTTAGGATTTGATCTTTTAAACACAGCTCTTTGTTCCTCACGAGTCTGTCGAAAATGCTGCAACTTAATTTCAAGATTACAGAAATTAAAATTATTTCCCAAAACCAGTCGGGAGTAGGGCCATAACACCTCCATTTAAAAGGTTTATCAAACACTCTTCTTGTTCTGGCTTCAGTTTGAAAAACGCCGGAATGTTCTCCATAACAGAGCGAATTGCATCCCGTGTCTCGTTTCCCATTTCCGCGGCCGTTTGGGTTTTCGATTTCTCTAACCTACAATGTAAAACTCTGCGCTTAGCGTCTATGTCACGGCTCTCAGCCCGCCCTCTGTTCGTTGATTGGCCGGCTGTTTTCAGGCCGGAGGAAAACTGAAAGATAGGCTGCTATCTCAGACTGACTACAGGAGCGAAATGAAATGAGCGGAAGTAGGAAGTCTGACGTAGTCAGGCTAGCGTTAATTGGGTTAACAGCACTAATTTGTTTTTCATATTAAATCGCAGCATTATGCGTCATATAATCGCAGTCTTGACATTGCGATTACGATTGCGATATGATTATTCGTACAGCACTAGTCTGTATTATATGTTTTTTATTTGTTGAACATCAATTCAATTTTTACCCTTAAATGGGTTCGAGAGTTTTTTGTATTTCCTAATTCAGGGATCAGACACAGTCTCTATATGATTATATCTAGGTGAAAGAGTGTCTATGTGTTGGGATTTATCTGACTTCTGTGATGTGAGACAGCTGGCAGATGGTCGGTTTAGCCAGCGCTTCCTGACCTGAGCCCCAGAATCAGATAGTCTGGATCAACTCTGAGACTATGTGCCATATTACTAGATAGAAGAGCAACACCATCACAGGAGGGATGAATACATCTTTTTCAACAGGTCAGGTCTGCTCCAAAAACTTTTCCAATTGTCTATGAACCCTATATTATACTGCGGACAACACTTCCTGCAAACAGGAAGGCTCTGGAGTATTTTACATCGTACTTGCGAGTTCACAGACCTCTTTAATGTTAATTTCAGTAAGTCAAACATCATTAGTGCCAACGTAAATAATAATCTTAGAGAATTTATGATTGCCATTAGCCAGCACTTTTAAATTTGCTTTGATGTCAGGCGCTCTGGCTCCCGGCAAACGTGACTATGGTGGGTGGTGTCTCTATTTCCATGTTTCGTGTTATAAAATCGCCAATAACTAGGGCACATTCAACAGGATTCTCAGTGGGTGTTTCACTGAGTGAGGAGAATCTGTTTAATGTTGTAATCTGAACGGAAGAGCGGTGTTTTGCCTTGTTTTGTGTTGCCTTGGGTTTTGGCTTGCTTAGTTGGAGACATTTAATATTCAACAATATTATTGATCTGCCTTAAGCACTGGTGGACGATGTCGCAATTTTCTTCTAGAAACAAAGATTTTTGTTGTATTATTTTCATATTATCAATGTGAAGCTGCTTTGATACAATCTATATTGTAAAAAGTGCTATATAAATAAAGGTGACTTGACTTGACTTGTTTTATCCCAGCGTCTCACAGTCACCCAATTGCCCAGCTGCACGGGCTCTGCAGCCGGAACCGAACAATGAGTTCACTAAGCTAGTCGCATCCAAAGCAGTATCTAAAGCTCTTCCATTCTTACTATCCTCAATTCAAGTTTGGATGCCTGTCTCTAGTTCTAAAATCTTCTCTGTCAGTCTGACTAATTCCCTGCATTTATCACGTTAAGCATTCGTCGCAGATAGAGTAGACTATACTATGCATGTGACACGAAGTGCAAGTGAAAATTAACAGGAGAAGATGACATTACTCATCGTGTTTGTTGACTGATCCAACTCATCACAGTCGTTTGATGGACTCATAAAAGGTGCGAGTGGAAAAGTTGGCAAGCACGGATGGCAGGTTAACAGGCTAGCAAAATGCTAGTGTGTTGTGCTAGCGATAACTATTTAGTTAAAAGCTAGCGATGTCAGATTAATGTGATAGGCAATATTAGATAATATCTGATATGGTGATGAGTAACTTATATTTAGCAATATAAACAACAAGGAGTGATAGTAAATAGAGATTCAAAACAAAGCTATACAGAGCTTACAGACGCAAACCACTCAGCAGCAGGATTAATCGACCAAGGAGCCTTGTAAACGTACCACGTGATGGCAAGTCCGAGGATGGCAATTGTAGAGCTTGGCCGCACAGCAGTGGGAAAAAAAAGAGTTGGATTCCATTTCAACAGCATTGAACATGAAGTGCTGGGGAATCCAGGAGCACCAGGAGTTCCAGACAAGATGAGTTCCAGACATCACCTGTATTCCTGTATTCTACTATGCTCATCTATAAAATGTACACCACTGTATTAATACCTTGATATTGTCTTGATGGCTTTTAATTATTTGGAAGGGTGGATTGAATGCCTAGCAAAAAAAAAATCACATTTATTTTTATTTATTTAAAAAACAAAACATGGAGAGATAGTTCAAAATATTTTCCATGCATTTTCCATGAGTATAGAGAGAAAAGGGAGGGGGTGAAAGAAGTCATGAATCTCGCCTTACTGCTTGCGTAATATTTACATATGCCATATAATGCCATGAAATACATGTAAGAAAGTGGCCGTTGAACTGTGAGAAGAATAGAGTCAACTTTATGTTAACGTTACTTCCACTATGTTTGTCTGATATGAATAACAAACGTCGGCAAATTATATTTGAATAGATTGTTATTGCTGCTTCCACAGAGTGTATTTTACCAACTCCAAATGTATTGTTTTACTCGTGCTTATGTGTATTTAAATGTCTGAAACCTAAAATAAATATGTGGTTGAAAACACTGCATAGTTGTGATATGACAGCGCTGAGCGCGTCCGACTCTTTGAATCTGGCAGTTATCCAACACTGAACATTCTAAATCCCATATGTCACGTGGGACCGTATTCACAGGGGCACAGAAATAAAAATCCCATATAAGGGACCGTAGCGCTCAAAAGGTTAATCATGCGGCGCCCGAGTGTATTTGACCGGCATAAAATCGGCATATGTGACACTGATCGGCCGGTCGGCGGTCATGGCCGATCCCAATTCCGGTCACCAGCCGATCAATCGGTGCATCTCTAATTGAAAATGAACTAGAGACTTCCCGTGTTTCGTATGAAACTGCCTTTATATTGAAAGTGTTACTACCGTCCCAATTTATGAGCGCCCCCCTGGGAATTCTCTCAACTCTCTCGATGGCTACTACGGAACTGCTCGAGAGTATGAGGGTTACAATGTATTGGGCTCTGCTAATCAGTCTCAGTGGTGGCTTTCTGAAGACAAGTGGCATGGGAAGGGTTAAAGGAGTACGTCACATTCTTTTTATGGACTGAGACTGGGCTGCGAACATAGATGTAGCTGTCTTTACACCTGTCTTTACACCTACCAGGGATTATGAAGAAGAAAAGTTGAAGCTCGGGATTTTACACACTCTTGTTTCGGCACACAAACTCAACAAAGAAGAAGAATGGTGAGAAACTGGGAAACTTCAGATACAGAGACCTCCAGACAAAGGAACTGCTTTGCTCTCTCTCGTATTTAATTATGAGGTTTAATTAACCTCCTGCTCAGTAAGGATTAAAAGGTTCTCTCTGAGACAAAAGGACAATTCTGAAAAAAGAAGATAACTGAAACAAAAATAAAGAACTAGCAAGAGTTCCGAGTCCTGAAACTAAGGATGTTTGGGGAGTTTGAAAACAGCAACAACGACAAGCATATGTTGCACCCGCAAGCAAACTTTCTCTTCAAGGGTCCTCTATCAACGAAATTCAGATTGTCAAGACCTTCTGCACAGACTTCATAACTTCCACTTCCAAGAAACCTTCATCTGTGTGATTCCAGACATCTTGAACTCAAGATGAGTTCCAGAACAGATGAGCTCCAGACACGATGAGTTCCAACTCATCTTGTCTGGAGCTCATCTGTTTTGGAACTCATCTTGTCAGGAACTCATCTAGTCTGGTACTCATCTTGTCCGGTACTCTAGTCTGGAACTCATCCAGTCTGCAACTCATCTAGTCTGGAACTCATTTGGTCTGGAATTCATCTAGTCTGGAACTCATCCAGTCTGGAACTCATCCAGTCTGGAACTCATCCAGTCTGGAACTCATCCAGTCTGGAACTCATCCAGTCTGGAACTCATCCAGTCTGGAACTCATCCAGTCTGGAACTCATCCAGTCTGGAACTCATCTTGTCTGGAGCTCATCTGTTCTGGAACTCATCTTGTCAGGAACTCATCTAGTCTGGTACTCATCTTGTCCGGAACTCTAGTCTGGAACTCATCTAGTCTGCAACTCATCTAGTCTGCAACTCATTTGGTCTGGAATTCATCTAGTCTGCAACTCATCTTGTCCGGAACTCTAGTCTGCAACTCATCTAGTCTGCAACTCATCTAGTCTGCAACTCATCTAGTCTGGAACTCATCTAGTCTGGAACTCATCTAGTCTGGAACTCATCTAGTCTGCTGGAACTCATCTAGTCTGCTGGAACTCATCTAGTCTGCTGGAACTCATCTAGTCTGCTGGAACTCATCTAGTCTGCTGGAACTCATCTAGTCTGGAACTCATCTTGTCAGGTACTCATCTTGTCAGGTACTCATCTTGTCAGGTACTCATCTTGTCAGGAACTCATCTTGTCAGGAACTCCTCTAGTCTGGTACTCATCTTGTCCGGAACTCTTGTCCGGAACTCTTGTCCGGAACTCTTGTCCGGAACTCTTGTCCGGAACTCTTGTCCGGAACTCTTGTCCGGAACTCTTGTCCGGAACTCTTGTCCGGAACTCTTGTCCGGAACTCTTGTCCGGAACTCTTGTGCGGAACTCTTGTGCGGAACTCATCTGGTCTGGAACTCATCTCGCCTGGAACTCATCTCGCCTGGAACTCATCTCGCCTGGAACTCATCTCGCCTGGAACTCATCTCGCCTGGAACTCATCTCGCCTGGAACTCATCTCTGCGAGAGACTCATCTAGTCTGGAACTCATCCTGTCTGGAACTCATCTAATCTGGAGCTCATCTAGTCTGGAACTCTCATCTTGTCTGGAACTCATCCAGTCTGGAAAGTTGAAGCTTGGGATTTTACACACTCTTGTTTCGGCACACACAAACTCAACAAAGAAGAAGAATGGTGAGAAACTGGGAAACTTCAGATACAGAGACCTCGATACAAAGGAACTGCTTTGCTCTCTCGTCTTGTCTGGAACTCATCTATTCTGGAACTCATCTAGTCTGGAACTCCTGGTCCTCCTGTATTCCCCAGCACTTCATGTTCAATGCTGTTGAAATTGACTCCAACTCTTTTCTCCCACTGTGTGGCCCAGCGCAACATTTTCCATCCTCGGACTCATCACTTTACTACTGTATCTAGAACACACTTAATCAAACCTCATTCCAGAGGCCATTGGCATATGATTTATAATTTAGTATATGATTTTATAATTTGCATTAGATGTTGTATTAGATGTTGAATTGACGTCTGTTAAAAATAATAAACAATTAATCATAGTTTATTTGTTGAATTCAGAAGAAGGTTCTTCACTTTATTAGTTTCAGAGAAACAACAGTTTAGTTACTTAGTTAGCTTTAAGTTAACTTTAGTTAATTCCTTTTATTACACTTGTCTCTTCTTTGTGTCGATAATATGGCAACACAGGCTCTACAAGTTACAGATAACTCACAAATTATTAAAGTCTCACAAAAACATGTCAAAAGACAGAATTCTACGTTTAAAACAGTTTCTACCAATAGCGGCTACTCGGGTGAATAGGATTTAACCAAACAGGACATGTTCCTGGATCAATATCCTTGTTGGTCCTGAACATACCTACCAACAATGTGAATATTTGGATTTGGCTTGGGATAGGGACGTGTACACCATTCATATAAACCTATAATTTCTCTCAATTTTTTGGTAGGTTTGGGTTATGTGTAGGATTCAGGTTTAGACTGTTTCTTTGATAAAAAAAAAAGAAAAGAAAAGAAATAATTTTGGTCTTGGATCAACATTCCTGCCAAAGAACACATCTTACTTGGCATTGTCACAGTGACTTGGCTACTTCACCACCATTCTCAGATATCCTAGGAGATGTTCTGGGGTGAAACTTGAAGTCATTTAAAAATAAAGCTTTTGTTGTTTAGCAACCTTGCATTTACTAAGGTTCTAAGGAGCATGAGTTCTTCAGCAGACAGACATTTTTTAAGCTAACTCTCTGATTCTCAGCACCTGAATAAGCAGAAAAATGACAAAGCCGAGACCAGATGGCCAGTGTGTAGGATCTGTCAGAAGAATCGACACGCTCTTTCTGAGATCACTATGAGATCCTCTGTGTAAATACTGGGAAGTATGTAAATCCCAGAACAACACAGTTTTAGTAACTTTAACAAAATGAGGAATTCAAATATTCTTAATACAAAGATCAGTAGTAAGACGATTTTAGTAAAAAGGATAAAAACATAGAAAGACAGAAGTCCCTAAAGCAAGACTCAAAAAGGCTAGAACAACCTAGAAAACAAAACATCTTACCACTCCATCTAAACCAGATTTATTATCTTGTGAAAACAATTTCATAAAAGGAGTTCCAAGAGGAGGAAATCCACACCAGAGGGATTGGAGTCATATCAGGTGCTGACAGATTGTGTGTTCTGTCTAATGCCTGTGCATTTATATATTCAAACGCGCATACCTATAGACTAAACACGTAATATGCATGTGCACGCCGTCAGCGTTTTCACAGGTTTGCGTTTTTTAAGTTTTTCGGAGATTTGCACCTTGCACCTTGGAACCTATTTCAAGGTCTGCGTTATCGAGCCACCAGGCACTGTTATGTGCAAATGAGCCGGAGCGCATTAAGGGTTTTCGGTTATGCTGCGTTCACATCAAAAGCGAACAGAGCTTCAAATTTAACTAATGATCTTTGTAACGGAAGTGAATTAATCAAAACTATCTTTAGCTGGACAAGAACTCTATTCTAGAGCTGCTGTAAAGCCATACAATCTCTGTTACTTTAATTTCCTATTATCACTCAGGGCTCTAGACTAACTTTTTGCCTTGGTTGCACTGGTGTGCCTAACTTTTTTATTTAGGTGCACCAGCACAAAATTTAGGTGCACCCAAATTTTTCCTCGGCCCGCGTCACCTTTTTACGGCACAATTTCAAGGTCACCTTTTTATCACGCTCCACATACATTCATATATATTATGATGTAAATTATTTTAAACAAGAATAAGGTGTAGGTAATTTTTTTTTTTTTAAGCACAATTATACTGTATAAAAATACAAATCTTAAAAAAAAATGCTTAAAGTGCTTCACTGAGCTGCCAAACTAAAACATTTTAAGCAAAATAAAACATTTCAAAATAGAAATAGAGATAGAAAGTGCTACTGTTTAAAAGTGCTTCCCTGAACTGATGGCTGAAGTAGCTCCATGTCTGGGCTGTTGTCGGAGCATTGACCGGGGAGAGTGTTGGGGGGAATAGGCCTACCTTTCTTTAAGAAAAAACTCTGTGTCTTTCTTTTCATTGTTCGTCGTCTGTTTTCTTGCGTTTATTTTGCTGATGCTGATTGCCGTGGCCTCGTTTACGCTGCAGACCTTGATGCCCAATTCTGATTTGTTGCCTATATCCGATTTTTTTGACCGTCCATTTACACGTTCTTTAAATTGTGACCTATATCCGACTCATACGCATGACACTTGACCTGAAACATCGCGCGTGTTTAAAGGGGGTTCTTGCACAGATGGACGAACGCGCAGCGAGAGAGATCTCAGGGCTGGTGGGAACATACAACACGATCTCATGAAAGTGCACGAATATAGCACGAATTTTATTTCTCGTGCCATTTAAGCCAAAATAGTTTTTGCGTGCATATGATACGCACTGTAAATGTGCGTATTGCACGCCATAAAGTGAGTATTATATGCACGCAATATTTTTGGCATGATAAATACAATTTGTGCTATAGACGCACTTTCATGAAATTGAGGAGCAGTGGGTCTGAAATTTTAGGATGAGCAAGCCAACCTTTGATATGTTGTGTCAACGTTTGTCCACATTCCTCTCCTACGCCGACACAACGTTGCCTAATGCCTCAGAAAATCCGATCTGCCTGTTTACATGATGGATTGGCACATATCTGATTTATTTCCACATATGAAAGAGGCCTGAAACCGATCTCGAAATATCCGAATACATGCGTTTTTTCCTGTTTAGGCTACACGGTCATAGAACACATCAGATCTGTCACATATGAGCAAAAAATCGGAATTGGGTCAAATTTCACTGACCGTGTAAACGGGTGCTCAGGGCTCAATTTCAATCACACAGCACGGAGCAGTGTAGGCCTACAGGAATAACTGGACCACAGCCAATCAGAGGCAAAGATCCGCCCCATCTCTGTCTCTGATTGGTTTAGACCACGATATGATCCAACCATGAGTGCGAGTTGTGACAAAGGAGAACAAGCGCTACGTTCGTGGAGAGGCAGCGGATGTGAGGGCGTTAGGTGCACCAGTGAGACCTAGGAAAAATTTTAGTCGCACCCTTACAAATTTTGGTCGCACTCTAGAGCCCTGATCACTGTAAACCTGCTTTGAAACAGTCCATATTGTTAAAAGCGATTTATAAATGAAGGTGACTTGACTTGACTAATGCGCTTGAGGTGTTTTTCCCACTCATGAAACACCACTCATCTATTGATTCTTGACTGTAAATATGCCTGCTTCTTATTGGCTAATTTTTTTTCTTCTTTTTTTCACAGGTTCCATCCGCCCCTCCCACCTACACAGGAAGACAGCTTTGGTAAAGGAAGAGACTGGGAAAAGGGTGAATGGAAAAGTGGTGCAAGCTCCTGAACTGTAAGAAAAACCTCTGAAGTGAATACAGACTACAGTTAGGGACAACGTCAATAATCGCGGATGTTAAAACAGCATTTCACTTTGCATTATCAATAGTTGTGGTTATTTTGAGTTGGTATACTGCATTAACAGCTTTTAATTCCAACGGTATTTTAAAAGCAGCATTATCTTAAATGATTATGTATTTTGCTTTGGCTTCAGATTCACACTGAAGTCAAATCGGGCTCTTTATGTTACAGGTCTGTCTCTACTGCAGTAAAAGTTGGACATCTTATTCTATGATAACAGGATACAGTGCTTTGGTCTCTCTGGTCAAAGTTATTTTCTAATGCTGTGTATGAATGAGTGGAAGCACTGAAGCAACATGCTGTGACAAATCTAAAGCTTTCTTCTGTGAACTAATGAGATCAAATCTCACTCAATTCTATATGATATCTTAGCAACACCTTGTTGTAAATGGTTTGTATTTTTAATTATCAAGGTTCTTGCATTTGCCACTGGAGTTGCGTACTATTTCAAATGTTTTGATCTCTGCTCTGTTTTACAGAGTTATACAATTAACCTTCAGATACCCACTAATACTGGACCGATACCAGCAGGAATAAGTAAGTTGAGATGACAGAGCGAAGGAAGTAAAGACATGTTAATATAGTTGTGTTAATATAGTTTTGGGAGTAGTAACTCAAAAAATGTCATCAATTACTCACCCTCATGTTGTTCCAAACCCAAAAGACTTTCATTCATCTTCGAAACGCAAATTAAGATATTTTTAATGAAATCTAAGAATGCTTAAATAATTCTTAAATTCAATCTGTTCATCATAAAAAAACGATCGAGTCTCTTCAGAAAATTTGGACTAAACCGCTCAATTCATATGGATTCGTTTTACAATCTCTTTAATTACTTTTTGAAGCGTCAGAAAAGATATTGATTTGTGTTCAGAAGATGAACAAAGGTCTTACGGGTTTGAAATTAAGTGAGAGTGAGTAAATGATATTGGAATTTTCATTTTTGGGTGAACTATCCCTTTAAGACACTGTAAAGAGTGACAACCGCAAGTACGTAATGACTACAGTAACAGATCAGAGAACTGTGGTAAGAGGGTGTGGTCAGTTCATTTTTCAGACGGTTTTCTTTTCCTTTGAGAGTGATAATGTTGTTAACCAGTTGTGTTCTTTTCAAATGAAAGTGTTTTGTGTTGTTGTTTGCTGCTTAGACTGTGATGTAACCTTCTAAAAGGGACACTGAGCTGTAGAGAATAACTATGATTTGTTTTATAGTTATGCATGCAGAGTCCTATGGCACATCACATAAACTGATATATGATACAGTTCAGTATTAGGCTGTTTTCACAAAAGCAAGTGTGAACATTTGGTTGATTGCTTGTTCCAACTCGAAGTTCAATTTCACCCTCCTCCCCTTGTTATACAAGGTACAAGAGACAAATAATATGTTGCGGTTAATAAAAGTTATACTCTGAGAATGCAAAGATGTGAATTACACATCATCAATTGCTGGAGTGTATGTAAACCTCTTACAGTGAATTCACAGCTGAGCTTGTGAAACTGAGTAAGCTGTTATATTATTTTAGAGTCGCTAACTCAGTCTATCCAGTGCTACCAACTGTCCAAAGTTTCACTTACATTTATGTTAATAACTTTTGAATGGCTAAAAACAAGATTTCTTTTTCCTCTGATTCCGTGGCTCAAGTCGATTCGATTGCCATTTTGCCATCCGATTTTCACTAAAATGGGCTCAGATCATCGTCAGACCGTGCTGGCAAAAAGTTATTAAAACCCAACTTTTTTTGATAAACCCAACAAGCCAACAAGTTATTGATAAACCCAACTGTTTTTCGAATAACGCGCAGACGTAGACATATGGCCAAATTGGATGCGAGGCGATATCTCCTCAACACTTTAGCATATTGAGACGAGTCTTGGAACATGTCATCACAAGCATGACCTGAGGCTACATGCTGCATTTCGCTACAGCGCCACCAACTGGTCAGGAGATATGTTAATGGTTTGCCCAAAAATCATAAAACTGGTTAAAAAAAACGTTTGATTTAGCGCAGCATACTAAAAGCCTTTTAATTCGCATTTGATTTTGAACACATCAATGAATCTGATGGCATGGTGATAAGCTGATTCTGATGCTGTAACTCATCAAAAGTTTGGTGTCTATGGCCCAAGTGTTGCAGTGTCTTTACTGCTAAATTACCGGTTAGAGATCATGTGTGAACAGGACCTTTTCAAAAATACCGGTCAATTGGTTCTGGAAATTTACCAGTAATGGAAGTTGTAACATTAGCAGTAAATTAGCGGTATTGTGCTCTGTGTGACTGCAGAATGAAGATTACTGGTATGATCATGTACGGAGTCAGAACGCGCTGACGTAAGAAGTTTGCTTTGGGCCAATCATAAAGATCTTATGGAGATGACTTGATTACTCAGCACTGTCGACAGTAAGCTTTTTAATAGTTGTAAATGTAAATGTGTGTTAGGGTCCACCTTGAGCCACACCTTGCAGCTTTTTCAACTTGTCGCGCTCGAGACCCAGCCTTCTTTTCTATTCATCAGCGCTGTGGCTCTGCCGTTGGATACTATTATACGCACCTCTTGTTTTTAAGAGCAAAAGTGCATTTTTTCAAACGTGCAGCTTTTAATGAGCAAATTTGATGGGGAATTTTGCTTCGAAATTATATGCCGAATCTGCAAGTAACCAAAGTTATGTACCCTAGCGAGATCAAGCCTGTGTTGTACTTGCTGAAAGGACATTAGGGAACCATCCTGAAGCAGGTCCCCACCACACGGATGGCCTTTATGTTCCACATTTTAAAGAGATGTGGGCCTATGCCAGGGGCAAAATCTGGATTCAGATAAATAGGGCATAGATGAATACTTCGGTTTTTGACATATTTTTGTGTGTATTTGGGCTGCACACCCGAGTTAAGCCAAAAGTATTCACCTCATGTTGCAAAGTGGAAGTAAGCTTTTTTCTGTGAATGTGTGGGATTCATTTTCCGCTATAGTAAATAACTAGAAGAATAACAAATTGCTGTATATGTTAAAATAATTTGCGCTACAAACCAGTGTGTTTATGATTAAGTTAAAATGATATGATAACAAATATCAGTTTGCAATATCAAGTAGCATAGCGGACAGGTTTTGTACTGCTAAAATAACCGGAGGCGGATGAGATCGGAAGCCTCGACACAAGTTATTCTTGCGTCAAGAGTGAGGCTGATACTGGTCAGCGTTCCCCTGCATCTCTGAGTGCACACAGAAAACTGCCTGTCAACGTGCGAATACAACGTTTGAGTTCTCTTTCTCAACATAATGCACTGTCAATAACTCCCCCACTAAAAGCTGCATGGATATATTTGAACAGCGCTATATAGAAACAATATAGAAAAAGTTCAATCATATTTCATCATATCACCCAGCCCTAGCAACCAATAATACGTAATAGTATAAA
The DNA here is from genome assembly GCA_030578275.1 of Meda fulgida. Classification (NCBI taxonomy): domain Eukaryota; kingdom Metazoa; phylum Chordata; class Actinopteri; order Cypriniformes; family Leuciscidae; genus Meda; species Meda fulgida. Next base: position 2,715,679 of record CM060618.1, read on the forward strand.
TGTTTTCATACAGTAGATATTTTAAACCAAAAGGCTAACGCTATTTTCCCCTTGCCAGTGCTCTTTTATTTCTTTATGTTAAGTGAAGAAAAATCTGGAGTAGAGTCGACTATGACTTCCTCTCTGTATCTTGAGAAAATTGGCTCAGCCCATGCTTCAGAACAGCTCACAGGCATGAACGTCGGGGTTGGGAAACTGAAGTAGTTTGTTTGAAGAGGTTGACCCTTTCTTTGCAGCGATTTCCTTGCATGTGAGGCTATTTTGGTGCAAATTGTTGATAGCTGCATGTCTTTAACTACTGTTAACACAAGAACACAATGACTGGGAGCACTTCTTCCCTCCTTTTATCGCAGTCGGTCTGCTCTTATAATCCAGTCAGAATGATAGAGTGATTTCACATGACTAGCACTTGTTCACTCTTTCCCATGTGCTGATGATATGATTATTGAAATGATGCTAGCTGGTCACTTTGTGCCAGGGCCAAAAAAAGTAAGCTTTTTGCAATTATTTAAAATGCATCTGATTACTCTAAAAACAATGTGAATCAACACCACAACAACTGAAGCAGCGAACTTTGCGAAACACACGACCAATACTTTTACCCATGGCTGCATCTTCTTAAACTGAGATAGATACACATTACAAACAACAGCATTAGCACACTCATAAATACTTCTAGCCAGTAATTCTCAAAATGTGGTACACACACCCATGATATAAATGTATGTGTGCGTGTCTATGTATAACCCACGGTCAAAGCCATCAATAGAGCCTGTTTACATAGAAATTTTAGTTTTTATGAATAATGTTCATCCTGCGGTCTCATCACTTGGTGCCATACATGGTCCATGGATTGTGTTGTTTTAGTTTTTTTTTAGTTCTGAAACATAGTTTGCTTATGTTTTATAGAAAAATTAACATTCAAATGTCAAAAAAATCTAAGTTTAATTAATTGTCATGACCCCATTAATGTGATTTACTAGTAGTCTCTACATTTCAAAGTAGCGAATCCATCACACTGGTGGACGTTTACAGGCTTATCAGTTGCAGAAAAAAGATTTATTGTCAAAAGTCTCAATGGAAAATGCAAACCATAGTGAAACTGGGACAGTTGGCCTGTGGTTTCATGAACATCAGGATCAAATCAAATAGCTGTCATGACATCTCATCCCCAGTATCTATGATCCATTTACAGATGGTCAAAGCAGTAGATCAATACATTGCTCAAAGATACTCCATGCAACTATGTGAACACACACACACAGTTGTTGGATTTGACGTGTGAGAGAGCAGTTCGTAACAAAGGACGAGTACTTTACATGTTGCATTCTCAGAACAGGGATGCTATAGCACACGTTAGCATGAACTTCCTTCTTGTACGGTCACTTTGTTTATTTTAGGCCAACTACTGTCATGGTTGGAGCAACATATGAAGAGAATATTGTTGAATAAGTTTAAATGTGTTAACCTTCCTGTATAATAACGTACAGTTTAATGGCACAGACATTTGAAGATTATCCTTCACTATAATGAGAATCTCAGTTGTAATGTGTTGATGAAACATTTGTGTATGTTTTTAAGGTGCAGTTTCCCTCTACACTGTTCAGAATGACTGAAGGGAAATGGTCCCGTTACTTATTAGGCTCTTTATATTAATATATCTGTTGTTTATGTTGTTTTGTCAAGCTCCTGTATATTTGTGTGTATTTAATATGCACACATGACGTGTTTGTCAGGGTTTACATGACAGTCATAAAATAATCTGTGTATTTTCACATGACTGAAAATGAGCAAGGCAAAGCCAGCTTGATATAATGAGATGACATTTTTTGTTTTTAGGTCACCTGTGTTCATTAAATTAACAATAGTGAGATATGCACATATCTGTTCCCTGAATCTTCCATACTACTGAATTTCCCTTGTTTCTGTATTACTCACATATCTCCCTCAGACTCGATCATCTGGAGCTGTTCAGTGATGCAGCATGTCTATGTTTAGAACATTTCCCCTACAAACAATATATATATGGAATAAAACCATTCAACAACCAGTCACTGTGTGCTTCCTGCTGAATTCAGATAAATGTAACTGTTTTTTTTTTTGTTTAAAAAATGATTTTCCATGACTGTGATTACCAAATGAGTATTAAATGGATAGTTCACCCAAAAATGAAATTTACCCCATGATTTACTCACCTTGAAGCCATCCTAGGTGTGTATTACTTTCTTCTTTCAGACGAATACAATCGGAGTTATATTAAAAAATGTCCGGGCTCTTCCAAGCTTTATAAAGGCAGTGAATGGCCGTTTCTGTTTTGAAGCCATTTCACTTTTATGATGGACAGATGCACTTTTATGATGGATAGATGCACTTTTATGGATTTCAAAACAGAAACGACCATTCACTGCGATTTATAAAGCTTGGAAGAGCCCGGACATTTTTTTTATTTAACTCCGATTGTATTCGTCTGAAAGAAGAATGTCAGGGAATGCCTAGGATGACTTGAGGGGGATTAAATCATGAAAACTAAACCTTTAAGAGACAGACTAACTGATGGATAGATGGACAGATGATAGATAGATATAGATAGATAGATTTCACATCATAAATGAAATAGACGAGAAAAAACTTTTATAGTGAACACACTAATCACCAATTGGCTTTTATAACAATCATTCAAATGCATTTTTGTGTAAATTAACGCCTCATTGCATTTTTGCTTTTATTTTTTTATTATTTTTTTACTGAAAGCAGATTGTTTCCCAGGCAAAAAGCAGGATCCATCTTCACATGAGATGTAATGCAGGAGTGTCAGTTTCTCTCCAGCAGATCTTCAGTGCTTCTGAGGACCGGCGGCTTCAGGAGTGTGTAATCTGAGCTGCCAGGGTTCCTCCAGGAGCAGGACTGATCTGATGACCGGATCTGGTGTTCTCTCCGTCCCTCAGTGTGAGGATCACAGCAGGATTGAGCAGATCTGCTCTCGGAGGAGCCGGTGTCGACGGAACTCTGCTCTGCGGTGTAGGAGGAACCACCTCAAAGGACACACACACTCCGGCCTCCACCTCATCCAGCTCAACCAGCTCTGACCACACTGACAACACACACAACCCGTGATTAGTCAGTGTCCAGACTACAGCCGCACAAACATACACAAGACTTTACCAAAGGACAAAAGTTCTAAACTGACAAAAAATTCAGAGTGAAAAAAGGGAGAGAACAAGTACGTACGTATTGTTTGTGTAAAGACGTCAGCTTTTTTTATGAAACTGATGGGTGTGCAGTGGCTCACAGACAGTGTGAGAGTTGATGATCAGAGGTGGTTTGATATAGGTCATGATGCCACAGAATACTAGCAGAACTTTAGTTGACAGATATCAGCTTAAGCTAACAAGCAGACAAACTAAAACACCCATTACAATTACATTTGTTGGGAATTAAATGTTTAATAAAGTTACAGATAAAAAAGTTATATAGCCAGCATGACTGAGCATCTGCAGATGACCAAGTGAAGTCTTTACACCGGGTTTATAATTTATATTATCATGCCACCATGCATTTCAGCAAAATTATACAAGGATACACTTTTAAAGATTCTCAGTGTAAAACAGGAATTCATTTATATGCATGTGTCTGATCTTTAATTGGTACTGTTATTAAGAGTATTTAGTGTGTGTAATATATATATATGTATGGTTGTATAATATGATGATTTATTATCAATATTGGAAACAGTTGTGCTGCCTAAAAAAAACGTCATAATCTGTGATACTTTTCTCAGGATTCACTGATGAATAAAAAGTTAAAAAGAACAGCATTTATTTAAAATAGTAAATATTTATATTGTTAAAAAAGATTTATATCACTGAAGACTGGAGTAATGATGCTGAAAATTCAGCTTTGATCACCCGAATAAATTATATTTTAAAGTATATTAAAATAGAAAACCATTATTTTAAATTGTAATAATATTTCACAATATTACTGTTTTTTTCTGTACTTTTGATCAAATAGATGCAGGCTTGATGAGCATAAGACACTTCTTTCAAATACATTAATATTAGTAATGCTTCCAAATTGCTGGTCGGTACTGTATATTTGAAACAAATGTGAGTAGATGTAGTTCAGAGGTATTTTATTGTGTCAGCGATGTAAATGATGCTCTGCTGCCCTCTTGCGTTTGATAAAAACTTTCAGCCTTAATGTAAAGTAAACATCTAACGTGAAACTGACAGAAACCGGCGATGCTGTTCTACCTGGAATCAGTGAAGAAGAAGAAAAAAGAAAAAGTAAGCAAACTTTCGGTTTTCTGTTAAAGTGATGAGCATGACATGCGTGCTTAGCACTATAATATTAGAGACTGTTTGTTTTACGACAGTTGATACACTGTACCTTACCATAATAAACATGACGCCATCGCTCTTCAGTTTCGAACAGTGAAGGTATCTTCCCGTGAAGGTAAATCTCTCTAGAAATATATAAAATAAGCATTAACTGTTCTGAAAAATCTAATATTGATTTTCCCTGTTCCTCGGTGTGTAACGTTATCTACATGTACATGAGATACTTCAGTGACAACGAGCAGGAAAGATCACAGAACACCACATTAACACGGTAAATTCAATCATTTGAATTATTGTCTATATTCTAGTCTATTTGTCTGTCTGTCTGTCCATCTATCTGTCTGTCTGTCTATATGTCGTGTCTATCTATCTATCTGTCTCTGTCTGTCTATCTACTGTCTATCTATTATCTATCTATCTCTCGGTCTGTCTATCTGTCTGTCTATCATTTATCTGTCTGTCTATCTGTCTATTTGGATATCTATCCTATATATCTCTCTCTCTCTGTCTGTCTGTCTGTCTGTCTATTTATCTATCTACACTGAAGAAAATTATAAACGCAACACTTTTGTTTTTGACCCCATTTTTCATGTGCTGAACTCAAAGATCTAAGACTTTTTCTATGTACACAAAAGGCCTTTTCTCTCAAATATTGTTCACAAATCTGTCTAAATCTGTGTTAGTGAGCACTTCTCCTTCGCAGAGATAATCCATCCACCTCACAGGTGTGGCATATCAAGATGCTGATTAGACAGCATGATTATTGCACAGGTGTGCTTTAGGCTGGCCACAATAAAAGGCCACAAAATGAGCAGTTTAACTGAATTCGGGGGTGTCCGAAAACCAGTCAGTATCTTGTGTGAACTCGCTGTCGTATACGCTGATCCAGAGCATCCCACACATGCTCAGTGGGTGACATGTCCGGTGAGTATGCTGGCCATTCAAGAACTGGGATGTTTTCAGCTTAGAGGAATTGTTTACAGATCCTTACAACATGGGGCCATTAGAGATGGGCGGTTGGCGGTTACAGCTGCGGACTCCACGGATGACGTGATGAAAAATAATATTTTTATTAAATTCAGGCGGGTGGCGGTTGAACCAATCAAATAAAAAAAAAAAAAAATAAAAAAAAAAAATATATATATATATATATATATATATTGTTAAATACTGTTACTTACATCCGAAAAGTACATTCGTATTCTTTCTAGAACAGGCAAGAGCTTTCTAGCCTCGCAGCTCGTGTCAGCAGCGCCTTGCATTGCCCATAGACCTGACGGTGCGTGTCCACTACAGCGGCAAAACTCCGCTCAGTGCCGCTGGCAACGCTATAACGCCTCTGCTTTGGGGTGCAGGCCTGTGTCTGTTGCTAGTGTGTTTAATCTATGTTGTTTTTAACAACCGGACAATATAATCATCAAAGATGCACACTATTACGTTTAGAAATAGACAAGCCTTGTTTCCAAATCCACCAAGCAAAGATATCCTGTCAATTTTATAGATTTTTATAAAACCAGCCAATATAATCACAATGAACACATCCAAAATAAAATATTTAAGATGTATAAAAACAGCAAAAAATCTAATTTGTAAACAAAATGATTTATGCACGAAATCCAGCATAAACTCCAGTACATCTGCATATTTTAATAGTCTCAAGACAGTTGTTATATGTTATATATGTTATACTGGCTGGGTTTATAAAAGTTTGTAAAATATACAGGATATCTCTGCTTGGGGCATTTGGAAAAATGCTTTTCTATTTCCAAATATAAATGCGTGCTTCTCTGATGATTATACTGTATGTGTTGAAAAAAACCACAAGTTAAATACACTCGCAACAGAAACACCCCAAAGCGGAGGCGTTATAGCGTTGCCATCTGCCCTGTACAGTGAAAACCAGGATTCATTCGTGAAGAGAACACCTCTCCAAAGTGCCAGACGCCATCGAATGTGAGCATTTACCTACTCAAGTCGGTTACTTGCACTGGGAATATTCAAATTAATTAACCAAGCATTAATACCATTGATCAGCCCTACCAAACGTGGATGTTTTTTCCACTAAGAAACAAACATTATGTTATTTGATTGATACTGTGAAGCTGCTTTGATCCAATTTATATTGTGAAAAGCGCTATATAAATAAACTTGACTTGACTTGACTTGCCTTGCCTTGACTTGCACAATGAGCATGCAGATGAGCTTCCCTGAGACGGTTTCTGACAGTTTGTGCAGAAATTCTTTGGTTATGCAAACCGAGTGTTGCAGGAGCTGTCCGGGTGGCTGGTCTCAGACGATCTTGGAGGTGAATATGCTGGATGTGGAGGGCCTGGGCTGGTGTGGTTACACATGGTCTGCGGTTGTGAGGCCAGTTGGATGTACTGCCAAATTCTCAGAAACGCCTTTGGAGACGGCTTATGGTAGAGAAATTAACATTCAATTCACGGGCAACAGCTCTGGTAGACATTCCCGCAGTCAGCATGCCAATTGCTGGCTCCCTCGAAACTTGCGACATTGTGCTGTGTGATAAAACTTCACATTTTAGAGTGGCCTTTTATTGTGGCCAGCCTAAGGCACACCTGTGCAATAATCATGCTGTATAATCAGCATCTTGATATGCCACACCTGTGAGGTGGATGGATTATCTAGGCAAAGGAGAAGTGCTCACTAACACAGATTTAGAAAGATTTGTGAACAATATTTGAGAGAAAGGGCCTTTTGTCAAGTCAAGTCAAGTGTATTTATATAGCGCTTTTCACAATATAAATTGCATCAAAGCAGCTTCACAATATCAATCAAATAACATAATGTTTGTTTCTTAGTGAAAAAACATCCACGTTTGGTAGGGCTGATCAATGGTATTAATGCTTGGCTAATTATTTTGAATATCCCCAACTGAACAAGCCAAAGGCAACAGTGGCAAGGAACCGAAAAACTCCATCAAGTGACCTACTGGTGTCCTAAAACTCCATCAGGTGACCTAATGGAGAAAAAAAAACCTTGGGAGAACCCAGGCTCAGTCGGGGGCCAGTTCTCCTCTGGCGTTTATGAACTAGAGGCCGGATTTACAGTAACTGTAATTTGATACAGAATTTTGTTTTATTTTATCACTTCGGGGGTGGTTTCTTGAACATGACAATGAGTTCACTGTACTAAAATGGCCCCCACAGTCACCAGATCTCCTGTTCCTAATAATCCTTTAGGTGAGTGTATATCGATCTATCTGTCTATTTGTCTGTCTGTCGGTGTCTATCTGTCTGTCTGTATTTATCTCTATCTATCTGTCTGTCTATTTATCTGACTGTCTGTCTATCTATCTGCCTATTTATCTGTCTGTCTGTCTGTCTATCTATCTGTCTGTCTATCTATGTCTATTTATCTATCTGCCTATTTATCTGTCTGTCTATCTATCTGTCTGTCTATCTATGTCTATTTATCTATCTGTCTATTTATCTGTCTGTCTATTTATCTATCTATCTGTCTATTTGTCTAGCTGACTGTCTGTCTGTCTATATACTGTATCTATTTGTCTGAATGTCTGTCTATCCATCTATCTGTCTGTCTATCTATCTATTTGTCTGTCTGTCTGTCTGTCTATCTATTTGTCTATCTATATATCTGTCTGTTTATCTATCTGTCTGTCTGTTTATCGTCTGTCTATTTGTCTGTCTGTCTATCCATCTATTTGTCAATTTATCTCTATTCGTCTCTCTTTCTGTCTGTCTGTCTCTGTCTATATCTGTTTATCTATCTATCTGTCTGTTTATCTATCTGTCTGTCTGTTTATCTGTCTATCCATCTATTTGTCTGTCTATCTATCTATTTGTCTATCTGTCTATCCATCTATCTGTCTGTCTATCTATTTGTCAAGCTATCTCTATTTGTCTCTCTGTCTGTCTGTCTGTCTGTCTGTCTGTCTGTCTATCTATCTATCTATCATCTATCTATCTGTCTATCTATTTGTCTGTCTATCTATCTATTTGTCAATCTGTCTGTCTATCTATCTATCTATCTATCTATCATCTATCTATCTGTCTGTCTATCTATTTGTCTGTCTGTCTCTGTCTATCTATCTACATTTATGCATTTAACAGGTGCTTTTATCCAATAATATACAATATTCGCAGTATGAAATGCCACTAATATAGCTTTCTAATTAACGTGGCATTGTATTCTGTGAATATTGTATATTATTGGATAAAAGCGCCTGCTAAATGTTCAGTTCAGTTTATTTCTAAAGCACATTTAAAGACAGCAACAAGGCTGACCAAAGTGCTGTACAACACAAAATAAAAGACCATAAGATAACAAATAAAAGAAAGCAAAGAAGAACAAAACAAGACATTACAATGTATTGAAAGCCAATGAAAAGAGATATGTTTAAGACTAGATTTGAGTGCAGATCAGGTAGAAGCAGCCCTCTTGTGGTTATAGTTATAATGGGACCAGCCACAGAAAAAGCTCGATCACCCAGACACTGTAAGCCAGTTCTTGGAGTTTGGTGTAATCTTCAGACCTTAGTAAATTATACAGATAGATCTGGAATTTTAATGTAATGCATAAATGTAGCATTACAATACAGAACAATAGATTGATAACCCTGTTATATACCTATATTTTGTACTATATTGTACTTATAACCCATGTAACATTGAAAAAAAATCATCATAGATACTTTGAGCTGTGGTTATATTCATTTATTCGTACCTGCTCTACTAATACTTCTCTGCCGTCATGCGCTGAGGTGGTGTTGTAGACTTGTTTTAGATGCAGATTTTATGTGCTGCTAGGATGAACAAGGTATTTTGTCTGGCCATTTAAAAATTAAATGATTCACTTCTATTGAATATCACAATAAACATTCATTTATTTCTGAAATATCACTCCAATATATGGAGTGATATTTTTCTCTGCTCCTTGTTGTGCATGACTCTCTCCATCGGCATGCCACTGTTTGAGCGGTGACTGGTAAATGTGGCATGATGGCTCATCTGACAACATAATAAACACAGTAAGTTCAGTAAAATAATATTTTTTTTCCCCCTGAAAAATCACTATATAATCACTGGATATTAATCTTCTCTGTTATTTCTGTGCGTGACTTTTTCCATCTACATCGCATGCCCCTTTTTAAGCTTCTGTACCACAATATTACAGTTTTTCTCAGTCGCTTTGGTGGATTTCTCACATCACTATTTACATTTGCACAGCAGTTAATGCAGTTCTCAAAACAATTAGTGCAAACTGCAAAACCTAGTTGATAACCTGCAAAAGCGTGTCACTTGCTCAAAATGGATAGCTCATTCAATGAAAGTGTTAGTGTCATTAAGATGAAAAGTCCTGACACCATTGTTTATGAACAAGAGAGTCAAATGGCTTTTCATTATGACAGTTTACTACTCTGTAAATGTTTTCCAATGCAAAAAAGTCAGATCTTGGTGACACCGCCTGAAAATGCTCAAGACAGCACTATATACTATTTGCACAGCCACATTACTGTATTTAGTGAGGTAACTGCGTACAAGACACTGAATATGTATGTTTCACATTTTTACTGCATATGGTCTTTGCAATTCTAATTTGTTCACAGCATTGTACAAAAGAAAAAAACTCTCTTTGGGTAGAGCTGTGCACAACTGTAAACAATATTGCTGTACATATTGGAACTGAACATACAACATACATAGTACTGTAAATCATTCATGCACATCCAGACGTTCCTCTCTGTCTGGCCACATAAGTTCACCTGAGAGAAATTGTTCAATTTAGGAGACATTTTCATGATACAAATTTTTTTTATATTTGCTTGACAGATTTTGACAACCAGTTCAACATTTTTGTATGTTATGACTCAAGCTATGAAATGAGGACTATTCGTTTTATATGGAATGACTATTCAGCATTCACAAGTATAGTTAATTTTGACTGACATGACATAAGCAAATGATAATGTTATAAAACAGCAGAGAGTTGTATGAAAGCAATTGATGCATGTCCAAAAGCATTTGCAATTGACAGTGCACAAATGACTAAATGTTGTGCAAATGTAAATAGTGATGTGAGAAATGCACCAAAGCGACTGAGAAAAACTGTAAATGTGGAAGAAGAGTCACGTGACAGACATTGTTGCTGTTTGCTTGAACTTAAGCTTAAAGTCTTAACTGGAGCATTGAAATTAAGGCATTTTAATTAACATTGTTCCCAATGCACAGGACATTTATTGATGACATCATGGGTCACGTGACAACAGTAAATTGACACGATAAGTTCAGTAACCCAAATTTGTCTTACAGTAAAATCAGAATGCCTTTCATTTGAATACATCAGAAAATCACAGTATCTCTGACACTTGTCTTTTATGTTTCTTTCCATGCTTGACACTCTTCATCTACATGCGCACTACAATGGAGAGTGTGGCAAGAAAATCATTCGACAACATTAACAAGGTAACCCAAATTATTATTATTTTTACAAAACCTAATTCACATGCACAATACAATACTGAAAAAAAAGTGAACTCTTTCCCCACCAGTGTTTTTGATCATTTTCACAAAAATGTCATGGCCCCCAGAATATTTGTTTGTTTGAATATCAATCTGAACATGCAATATATCAAAAGAAAGAACAGACCCTCTGCTTTAAAAAAACAACACACAAAAAAAAATTTTTTATTCTGGCTTCATGCATTCTTTTTTTCAACACTTGAATGTGGGTAAGTTTCATTAAAAAAGCAACATTTTGGGCAAAAAGCTGAGAAATCATGTTTTTGTCAAAGACTACATCGGGATCAGATTCAGAGCGATGATCAAAACACAGATGGAGAAGATCGAGTCCATCAACACCCCTAAAGCTTCACAGTCCTGTAGCTCATCCTGGGTCGACATTTCATTCAGTAACAGTAGGCATTAGTTTTAATTTATATGCTGTTTAATGTTGATGATCGCGTTATTTTACATATGCATATGATTACATATTTAGGGCTGTGCCGGTAATCTTGATTACTGCACCACCGCGGTTGTAAGCGCCACCGCTGTGACTGAGTAGCAGAAGCGCTCGTCCGCCAAAACACATTTTTTTGAATTTGAATGCTGTTTTTCATGAATATTATGACAGGAGTGAAGCACAAAGCTTTGTTTACAAAAGAAATACTAGGTTAGCAATTAAACGTTACATCGGAGCCATGGAAACTTTGGATTCATGACGAATGAGAGAGTTGTGCATGAGCCCATAAATGGAAGCTTTGTCGGCTTTGTATTCTGTTTTGTGATCCAGTCACCCGATTATCAACGAATTTAACAATATTCTATTAGTTATTCTACTGGACATGTCTCTTGTTTCTTTTCCCAAATCCCAAACAGGGGATTATAAACGTGTCTTCCTTTGGTTTGCTTTTAAGTAGACGTTTTATATTCGCATTCTTTACTGTGGTAAAGTAGAAAAACGCTGTAGGAACAATAGACTACCTTTTTACTTGCATGTCACTTGCATGCTTTTTACTTTTTAACACAGTTTGTGCTTGTTATTAGAGTTGGTAAGGCGCGTCAAGTTTATTTGTAAAGCGCGTTTCACATCCGCGGTTGATTTTATTTTGCTTTCTCTGGCAGCGCAAAATCAAACACAGCCTAAATGTCTCTTGTGGAAGATAAAAATCGCTCTTCAGACCTTTACAACAATTAGAAAACATGAAGATATAAGAAGAGATGGTCTCTTTCCTGCTCGTGTTCCACATCCCTGATCCCTCTCAAAGCGCAGAGCGGTAGGCTTATGCGTCTTTGTGTGGAAATATAAAACAAATGTTTTTTAACTTTATTATATTAAGTTAATATTATTTACTGATATTTATTTCAATGCTTTAGTTTACAGACTTTAGTGTGATGTTTCATTGACGGAAGTGCTCAAATAAACACGACTGTCCGTTACGAAATGGATGTTTGAGCCTTGTTTATTATTATTATTTTATTTCAAAATGTATTTAATTGAGGTGTTGTAGCGACTACGAGAATGAACCAAACACAAGTAAAGCTTTTAGGTGATTTTTAGGTGACACATAAATCACACAAAAGAGGCTTCACATTCCAGATGACCCCAGGCTCTGCAACCAAAAAAGACTTTTTATTGATTAACTAAAGGAAGAACGTTGTCAATGTTTTATAATTTGGCAAGAACAGATCTGTTCAGAAATGGTGAAACAAGAGGCCCTAACAAGAGGTCACCTGACCCCTGCGACTAACAGACTACCCTTTCTTAAGGAACAGAGGTCCAATGAGAGATGAACAAACTATTCCATGACCTCAGACCGGAATGGCTTAAACCCCACAAACTCTACACGCTAAAACACTTTACATATCAAAATCTATAAAACTCATCCCAGAACAATTCTCGATGGACTTATAATCAAACATCATGCAATTACACAATTCTATGTTGTTCCTACAATATATGTGTGTCTCATATGCTTAGATGCCATACAATCCATAATTGTTATGAATATTAGGTGTGTGAATGAAAGTGTGCCGTGTTTCCTGTCAGCAGGATCGTATTTTTAATTCAAAAGATGATTTGATTTGAAATCTGTGTAAATGAAATGTTTTGTATTCGTATAATAGTAATAATGTCTAAACTGTGGCCTCTTGTTCTCTCTGCTAGTGCTGGAGAACAAGGAGATCTCAGATAACCCATGATTCACGATAAGAAGAAAATAGGGCCACCTCCTTTTTGGCCAGAACCCATCCGGGAGGTTGGACAAACTTTGAGTTTAAAATCTTAGACCCGAACACAGAAGTGCTCTCTCTTGCTGCTCTCTTGTGCTCTCTCTGGTTCTCTGGGGCTCTTGCCCTCTGCTCTCTGGAGCTCTTGCCCTCTCTCTCCCCCGCTCTCGCCCTCGGAAAAGGCCTCGGCAGGAGAACAAGTCGGGTCGAGCAGACGATGGTTATAGTAGCCATGTAGATGCATAGAGACAAATGACCCAAATCAAGATCAGGGTTAAAACTTATTCTTCCTCACTCTCTTTCTTTCTTCAACTTGTATGAATGCGTGTGTTTGTGTTAGATATTAGTTTTATGTGTTAGTCTTATAATCAATAAGGTATTGTTTGTGTGTGTTAGATATTAGTTTTATGTGTTAGGCTTATAATCAATAAAGTATTGTTTGTATTTGAAAAGAGAAGCATTACTTGTTATGTGCTTACGAATTTATTGTTTTGAACTACGATCTAAGCTACTTATGCTTTTACCCTTGAATTATTTCTTAATTTAGCTGTTAGCTGGTCTTTCTTGGTCAGGAAGATATATTTCCTAGAATTAATAATTGTTTATGCTTTCCGTTCATTGGATGAACTGATAAAATGATCATACTATTGATTCTGCTATGGTAAATTCTGAAATTAATTAAATTTATTGATCATAATCCGTTATGAATAATAATTAGTCATATTTATACGTGCGTATAAACGCTACAGTGTATATGTTTTATATACACCCCCCAACCACCGCACCACCGCTGTTAGTAAAAAACTGCCACCGTCAGAGCCCAATGCAATGGCTTGTTTCTGCTTCTTCTCGTGTGTTTTGATCAGGAGATTCTGTACTCTTTCAGAAGATGTCACAGCGCCCCCTACTGTATAACAGTGAAAACATACAAAAGCCGGAAATTTCCGTCAATGAAAGAGTTATTAAAGAACTGAATTGCTCATGACATCATAACCAGTGAAGCCACTGAACTCAATGCATCATATTTCAATGCGTAAATGATTATAACGAGTCAGCGTTTTTATATCTCCCTGTACATTCTAACAACACTAAAGTCCTAAGCATGTAAATGGTTATTTATTACTATTTTTATTACTATTACTATTGCAAATGTCAAAGTGCTCAGTCTAAAATATGAATACAGATTTATGCGTTTTTATGTGCATACAACTTAATTCACCATGTAGCCAAAGTTTTTGTTCGATAATATAGTTTTTTTAGTAGGCCTACAGTAACTTCATTGAAATGATTCGCTGGCTAAATATGCTTGGAAATAATATTTCATGTCTTTAAGTCCTTTCATAGATAGTGATATGCTCCTTCTGAGTAAGATGATGTTATACAATTAGTAATCCCAGATATATGTTCATTTTTAATATTTCCAACATAATTACATACAGAAATGTTTTGTTGGGTCAGTTGTGTCGGCAGTGGTCAGCACACCCATCTTAACCATGTTATATTATAATATAATAAACCTTTCAGTTCATGTCCGCAGTAACAGTTAATTCAGACACGAAACAAGCTTAAGAGAAATCTATCACTCTAAGATTAATGTATATTTTTAGTTAAAGCTGTTAAGATATTAACCAATATCTAATTTTCTTTTTTTTTTCATTTGTGTTTTATATCATGACCACTAAGAGGTAATGTCTTTAACTGGTTAAAGACATTCCCTGAAGAGATATACTTATTTGTTGTTGTTGAAAACAAAAGTAAAAGAATGATGCACGTTCGTTTTGTTTTACCGTGAAGTGAGAGTTCTGTGTCTTTATTAAAATCAACAGTCCAAAAAAGACATTTCGCTTTTCACCTTCCTTTGACTAGGTGTAATGTGCAACAGGAATTAAATCTACGCAGGACTTAAAGCACATTTTATCCAAAAACTTGAGGGCCGAAACGAGACCCAAGTGGGTTCCAGTCCAACACTTGACGAGTGTCTCGGACATGTATAACAGATTCACACAGTTGCGTCAAAATCTGCTCTCTGTAATCATTTGATGACAAATAAAGCATTCATCCTTGCATTGGATCACTGTTATCTGTGTACTGTTTCATGTAGAATGTAGTACTTTTCAAAGTAGAATGACAAAAAAAGAAAAAGAACTGAACTGAAACTGAAAATTTACACCTTGCAATGGACTAAATATTTGTTATCAGTTTGCTGTCAAGCTAATTTATGAATGAAACGGTATGATGTATGGATTACTACGCGATGATTGTAGACAAGTCATGTGGATTTTGGACAAACTTTATTTCTGTCATGAAACTCTCTGAGAGATTGCAATAATGGATATGGCAATGGCAATGTTAATGTATCTTGGCTGAATAGATCTGCTACGCTGCTACAGAGACTTGCTACTGCTAATACCTTCACAGACATTGCCGTGAGGATGTACATGTAACATACATGAAATAACCCCGTATCAGATCTATACAGGTGGAGCTGGGGAAGAGGGAGGGTTGCAGACTGCTAACAGCAAACAATGCCAAGTATTTGAATGTTGAGCAACAAGCTCATTTGGCTTCTGATGCCATCAGCTGCACTATGTAGATAACAATGAGATCTTTAACAAATTGAGTTAAGAACCAATCAGCCTGCGCCATCTAGAGTTTCATGACAGAACTTTGTATTTCACTTACAGTGGTGGTAAATGGGACTGGTCCGTGAGCCTTACGTCACGTGATGTAAACTATATGCTTGTTAACAGCATTTTATTGTGAAAAAAAATGGCATACTAGCCTTTTCTGTCTAAAGTAATACCCAGTGTTACAACGTTGTTGGCATGACAACGTAACGGCAAAACCCTAAAATGACCACAAAAAAGGACAAGAGTGATTCTTTAGTAAAAAAAAAAAACTTTTCTTTTCTACTTAGAAATCCACACACTTGTCGGCCACTTTCCTCCACCCAGGCTCACCTTTGTTGGCTAACAAGACCTGATCACCCACTACAATGCTATGACCCTTGATCTTCAAGATAAACAACTCTGCCTCCTAGCAAACATTAGAACAGAGCATAACCAGTGGACTCGTGTGCAGTACAGTTATAGGCAAACCTGTGAGTCTGAAGTGTCTGTGATCACTATTCCTTGGTGCAAAGCCCTGATAATGCTGTTTAAGGTTCTATTGAACCGTTTAACATGGGAGTGTAAGCAGTTGTGGACTTTCATTACGGTGACCTGCAGCAACTCTCGGATCAACTGATTCTCCTGAAATGTGTCTCTATAGCACGCTTTGTATTTATTGTGCAATTTATACGTGAAAATTATTTTTTACATGCATATGATACGCAGTTTTCGTATGCATATGATACACACTTTATGGCACCCCCAGTGTTGTAATGTACAAATACTTCGTTACTGTACTTAAGTAGAAATTTCACGTATCTGTACTTTACTTCGCTATTTAAATGTATGTCAACTTTCACTTTTACTCCACTACATTTCCTATATAAAATGTATACTTTTACTCCGATATATTTCCACTATGTATCTTCGTTACTCGTTACTACAAAATAAAATCAGACGAAATGTGTGCGACTGCAATAAGGGAGGCTTGGCGAATCACTGCTCCTAGATTGCATCACGCACGCTCTTTTTCAGCGTAATGCTTGTTTGTTGCCAAAGGAGGAGGAAGTACAACTGAATACCGCCATGATGGAAGCACCTACTGAAAGACCTCCCGTTATCGTAGACGACCACCCATTCTCCAACTCAGCGCACGCTTTCCCTCTCCCTCTCTGCCGTGCGCGCGCCACGCGGTTTCTCTGTCTCGCATGTGCGCTCGCTCTAGATTCCGGGAGATTTTAACTAATTTGCAGCATAACTAGTCGATCACAGGTGGCTCAACAGATAGACCTATAGATAAACTTATCTTTCCGGCATTTGATCGACCGGGTTGACATTTCAGCGTGAGAAATCATTGGTGTGGCGTGTGAGCGTGTGAAACCAATCAAATGCGGGTGTCTCACGGCCAATGCGTGAATGTAGGCTTACATTGTTGATCAAAGTCACAGTGCTTTTTTTTTCTTAGTAGAGCAGCTAACTTAAGGTACATGCAGTGGGAGATAAACGATAACACAAGTACAGTACAGGCTACAGAACACAAACAACATCAGGTTGTAACAGTAGTGTTATTGCCTAGGTGTAAGGGTGGCAGTCTGAGTGTTTATAATTCTATGTTATTGAAACAAGATAATATGGTGACATTTAAGTTAACATGTTTTTTAAAAATGAAACTATATTCCCATCAATGATGCAAATTAGATCTAGTTCCTAGTAATTTGCATCACTGATGGAAATATAGTTTCATTAACTTACTTGCAGTTAGATAATGTTTAACAGTCAAAAGACAATTGTGTTGTGTGACTTTTAAATTTTGTTGCTAAAGTTGCTCATTAAATGTCTCTCCCTCTGAAACCGAGAAAGTTTTTACTTTTTTTTTACTTTTACTTCAAATACTTAAGTACATTAAATATCAGAAAATTACTTTTGATACTTAAGTATAGTATATATCAGATACTTTAAGACTTTTACTCAAGTAATATTCTAAAAGGTAACTTTCACTTCTACCAAAGTCTTTTTCTAGTACGATACTTGTACTTTTACTCAAGTATTGCTTTCTAGTACTTTACACCACTAATCCTACCCAAGGGGTTTACAGTGCGTATCATATGCACGTAAAACCCATTTTGCTGTATAAATTGCACAATAAATACAACGTGCTATAGAGACGCATTTCGTGAGATGGGGTTGCTCGGATCAACTGATTCTTAAAATTAGCTCGCTGATTTACACAAATTCTTTCTAGGAAGCTGTACACACAAAAATAGCTGTCCCCTTTACCACAAGATAAAAAATAAATAACATAAAATTAAGATAACTAGAACTCAATGTCTCCCTGTCTGCAAGCCGTTATATTTCAGCACCACACCAGCAGGCAGCAATAGTATCTCCTTATTCTAGTAGACAAAACACACACATCACACACTCAATTACAATGCATGGCTAGGAAGATGTCTTCAAAGTCAGCAATCATTTGTTTTGCCTATGAAAATCATAGAGAATTTATTTGCAAGACTGCAAATTTTGCAAAACAATTACTGATGTGTTTGGCACAACTTCAAACTGATCAAAATGTTGAAAGAAAACGTAAAGAAAGGTCAATGCTTATTATAACATTTAATAGTGAAGTCAAGTCACCTTCATTTATATAGCTTTTTTAACATTATGGATTGTTTCAAAGCAGCTTTACAGTTATAATAGAAATTACCGTAACAGATTGTTTAGGCTGTACAACGGCATTAGGATAAAGTTATTGTCCAGCTAATACCAACTTGAATCAAAATAACAGTAGGACTGGGCGATATGACAATATATATCATGGCGGCGATGTCTATAGAATATATCGATTTTGTTATTGTTTGTATCGCAGAATGTCAATCAATCCGTGCATCTTTAAATTCTCCTCATTTCCAGTTTACACTCTTGGTGTAAAATAATGTATAGAGGAATTGTATAAAACATATACATTTTTAATCATACAATTTTTTTTTGTCTCCATTTACTTATCTATATGTTTATTGTGTCTTAGGGATATGAAGTACTTTTTTTACTTATTTACTTAAGAAAATATGAAATATTACATTTTTAATAAAAAACCCACTTGTGATTATCAAAATGAAATATGAATTGGTTATTGGATATTTATTAGTGTTAGAGGCAGAATTCTGCCATCTGCTGGTTAGAGAAAAATATGTAGGAAATACAATTTTAGAAAATAAGTGTAAAGATTATACATCTAGAAGGATTATACATTATACATCCAGCAGAAGGCCCTTTTTCAAAAAAGAAGAGTCTTTTTTGAGGTCTTATTTTTGCAATAATCCCACAAATTCTCAATAATGATTGTATGCACAAATATTAATTTAAGAATAAAATTAATAAAAGTCAAATAAACCCCCCAAAAAATCATGCATACAATAATGATTCTTAGGTCCTTAAATCCAGATAATGCATTTTAACATATATGATTGATGCGTTTCATGTTTTCCAGATATTTCGACGGCAGAAGTTGAGGCCACAGCAGATGGAGATATGTTGCATTCTGAAGTTAACAGTGATGTAAACACAGATTCTTCTCCTGACTTCAATCTCGCTTTCAAGACACAATCACCAGAGCTACTCAGCTAAGGGTGCAAGAATACATGCAATACGAGAGTACTTTGATGCCATTCAAGACACAGACACAAGTACAGCATTTTGTCTACAAACAGGGAGAGATTTCATCTCTATTAAAGTGCTGTCTATATCAGCATCCTCTTTAGCAAACCTGGTTTGGAGCTTCTGTGATACAGTACACTGCATTTTCAGTGTTCAGTACAGCTCACATTAGAAAAGTTACAAAAACAGAGCTGTGTTCAGAAATTAGTTATTTGTTATTCATAAAAGCCGTAATAAAGCTTGAAGCTTGTTATGACGTTGCTAAACGTAACTCTACTCTCTCTCTCAGCTAATAATGTGGTATACTTCAGATATCAACAAATACTTTAGATTGGTCTGCTCCCTCCTTTTTCTCTTTTTACACAGCTCAAATCCCAACGCATTTGGCCTTCGCAGTCTGTGTGAAATGTGTTTGTGTGATGTAATGTAGTTGTGTAAGGCTTGTTAGAGAGCATGAGTGTGTTCAACCCTGTTCTCCTGTGTGTTTGTGTGATGTAATGTAGTTGTGTACGGCTTGTCAGAGAGCATGATGAGTGTTTGTTTTCACCCCTGTTCTCCTGTGTGTTTGTGTGATGTAATGTAGTTGTGTAAGGGTTGTCAGAGAGCATGATGAGTGTGTGTTTAACCCCTGTTCTCCTGTGTGTTTGTGTGATGTAATGTAGTTGTGTAAGGGTTGTCAGAGAGCATGATGAGTGTGTGTTTTCACCCGTTCTTCTGTGTTTGTGTGATTGTAATGTAGATGTGTAAGGATTGTCAGAGAGCATGATGAGTGTGTGTTTCACCCCTGTTCTCCTGTGTTTGTGTGATGTAATGTAGTTGTGTAAGGTTTGTCAGAGAGCATGATGAGTGTGTGTTTCACCCCTGTTCTCCTGTGTGTTTGTGTGATGTAATGTAGTTGTGTAAGTAGGGCTGGGTATCGTAACAAAATGTTCGATACCGATACCTTGACTGCGATACCGGTTCCTGAACGATACTTTTTTCGATACCAATTTTATGTAACCAACATAGCATTACCTAATTTTTATTTTTTCAGTTTGTTGACTTTTTTACACTCATATTTTGAGTATGTAAAAAAGCACCAATGCTAAAGTTTTCAATGTTTCCTAGTCATTTGACAACATGTATTCTTTACTTCAATGAGCTCATTGTTTCTGCCTTAACTTAATGCATTGTTTAACAGTGAAACTGAATGAAAATTAATTGAAATTCATTACACTGTCACCTCTGATAACAGATCACTCTAAATTGTAATTTAGACACATGCATTTTCTGTAAAGCTGCTTTGAAACGATATGTATTGTGAAAAATGCTATACAAATAAATGAGAATTAAATAAAATATAGGCTACTGGGGGGCGGGATATATGCTTCGCGCTCAGCACACATGAAGCTTGCCGCAAAGCACCGGCAAAAGTAGCCTAATGATTATGAATGTGTTGTGATATAATAGCAAGGAGATATTTTAATTGTATATTAATGAACAAGTGTTTACTAATGGTGTGTTTACACCGAACGCGAATTTAATTATTTGCGCGAGTAGATTACATACAAAGTCAATGCAAAGACGCGAATAGACGCATCATTTGCAACGGGAGGCAATCGTCGAGGCAATTCAGTCGGTACCTAAAAAGTACCGAACTCGGTACCCAGCCCTATGTGTAAGGGTTGTCAGAGAACATGATAAGTGTGTGTTTAACCCCTGTTCTCCTGTGTGTTTGTGTGATGTAATGTAGTTGTGAAAGGCTTGTCAGAGAGCATGAGTGTGTGTTTCACCTCTGTTCTCCTGGCGTGTGTGTGTGATGTAATATAGTTGTGTAAGGGTTGTCAGAGAGCATGATGAGTGTGTGTTTCACCTCTGTTCTCCTGGCGTGCCCAGAAGTCTTGAACCGTTTTGTTGATGTCACAGTTCTCTTCCCGCAGTTCTCTCTGCCACTGCCTCAACTCTTGCACATCTGGACGCACACGCACCTGAAAACACCATGTTGACATAATTCAGCATTCACTAGGGGTGTAACGATACCCTCATGTCCCGATTCGATACATATCACGATACTGAACTCACGATATGATATTATTGCGATACTCCAAGACATTTAATAAAAGTTTTTTTTAAAAAGAACTGTTGATTAAAATGCTACATTTTGTTTTACATTGTGTGTGTAAATGAATAGGCTTAGACTTGGTGTTGGAAACCCAAAGCACAGGACAATTAAGACACCAGAATAACAATATTCATGATTCTGAAGCTGAAGCTGAAAACACAGAATTATTTTAGATGAATATGCTTGCACTGTCACTGACTAATATATAATGCAGGCCACTGTTTACTGGTAACATCAGACATTTGACATTATCAGGACACACAAATATCCCCCATTGCATTATTATTATACATTATATTCAACATTAGATGTAGTAGTTTAATGTAGTCCTGACCAGTGATGGGAATAACGGCGTTACTAACGGCATTACTTTTTCCAGTTATGAGTAATCTAATTGATTACTCTTCTCATCTTAATAACGCCGTTACCGTTACTGCCATAAAATGCGGCACGTTACTATAACTGATGAAGCTGTTTTTTTTTTTTTTCATCAAAGCAACTAGATCTCTGAGCAAGAGGCAAATACTTTTTTACTGTTTTTCCTTGGTTAGTGGACAGAGCACGAGACAAGCGCATAAATACTGACGATTGGCTGAGGTAGAGTAAAATGTCATTGTAAGCCAATCAGAGGTAGAGTTGGGCGGGTGTTCGAAAGCACGCATAGTAGTGATGGGCATTTGGCTCTTTTGACTCAGCTCACTGAAAAGAGCCGGCTCACAAACGGCTCTTTAAATGACTATGACTATAATATTTAAATTTTTATTACATAATTATTTAATTTCTATAGGCTAAATTTGTAAAAAATAGAGTTGGCTCTTCAGATATGCGATATAAGAGCCAGCTCCCGACGTTCACCTAAAAGAGCCGGCTCTTAGAGTCCATCAAAAGCTCATTCGCGAACGAGTCGATTCATCATCACTAACGCTCATTCACGAACGACCCATCATCACTAACGGCTAACGCTAATGAATTGCGAACGACCCATCATAACGCATAGTCGGACAGGACAGGACAGGAAAGGACACACAAGGAACAACACAAGCCAGTCAGTCTTTGGTTTATTGCTTAACAAGCTTAATTTAATTTTAATTTTGCCCAGTTTTGGCCTGTTGAGGGGCAATAAATATCAAAAGTTCCAAAACATCTATTGTGTTATTTGCATTGATCCACTAAATAAACATAATATCTACATACATGGCATTTGATTGGAGGCTAGTCTCACTTTGTCCCACAGCAACATTTTTTTTTTTGATGTATGTACAATGTTTCATGTTTCTGTTAATAATGTATTGTATTAAGTGTCGATTTCATTATAATATTCAGATTTATCATAAATAATTGAACATGCATATGTATTTTAAGTTCCATTAAAGAGGGGTAGAGGTGGGGTCACATTTGAGCATTTAAAATTTAATTTTACTTGAAAGTAACGCAATAGTTACTTTCTTAAGTAACTAGCTACTTTTAAAATTTGTAACTGAGTAACTAATTTAGTTACTTTTTGGAAGAAGTAACTAGTAACGGTAACTAATTACTTTTTAAAAGTAACTTGCCCAACACTGGTCCTGACACTAAAACTACTGACACTAGTACTGACACTAAATAATTTTTACTATACACAAAACAACATTGTCATTATCCACGATACATATTGTTGCATTTATATTGCGATATATTGTGACATGAAATATTGTTACACCCCTAGTATTCAGTGATATGATTACTCAAAAGCCTCTAAAATATGTATCTTCAAGATGGTATGAAATAAAGTACAGCAGATTATGAAATGGATAGTGCAACTGGAACTGGAACTGTGCGTCCATGACCAAAACTGAAGTACAAGCAGAGGTAGTCTGTCAGGGCTATCAAGGGCCTTCTCTGCTGGCCCTGTCAAAATCTAATATATATATAATATAATTTATAAAATATATTTTTTTCATTTTTACGATTATATTTCCAGAAAGAATATGCTTATTTTTTGTGAGGCTAAGCTGGATTTTCCATATGGTCATCTAAATGCATCACAGCTCCGTGGACCAGCACTAGTAGTACAGCTAGCCTTCCGTTGAAGCTGCCATTTTTCCATTTGATCATAACTTTGACTGACGTGTATCATTAGCCAATCAAACTTTGATGCGCAGTGACAGAACGCCCCAGGGGGCCAGCGATGTGTTGGTCCGCTGATATCATCAACCGTTTGAAATTTTGGTTGGTTGTGAGCAATGTCAGTAACTGAGCGATGGCCACTGCCTTCACACCTCTTACCAATCCTGTTTTCAATCTCCTTTCTGTGCCTTTTTCAAGGCATTCGTTTGGAGAGAAGAAAGAGATCATTTTAAAAGGAAGATCTACACCTAAGCTGGATGGGCTGACCAAGGCCAGAAAAGGATTTGTCACTTCACTGAGGGTAACTACGACTGCTATGACTGGCTAACAGCTAACACTGAGTGGAACAAGCTATTTGCTGGCCGTGTTTGCTTTTTAATACCAGTGAAGGAACATGGTGAAGCTATTAAGGTTGTTAAAACCTGTGCTATTCCAAGGCAGCTATCAAACACAGGCATCCGAGCGTCACCTTACAGCGGTGGTACATTTGAAGACCTTTGGTGAGTCCAGGGTGGATTTGCAGCTGGATGACCAGCGGAGATGTGAGACAAGCCTGCACAATGAGAGAGTGAAGAAAAACCGGGGCATCATTGATCAAAATGCGCTGCGCAGAGTGGTGAGGATAGCTGAGCGGACTATTGGGAATACTCTGTCGACCATTCAGAAGCTGGCCCAGAAAAGATGCCTGTCAAGAGCAAAGGGCATCATCAAGGATCCCACTCACCCTAGCCACAAACTGTTTTCTCACCTCCCCTCTGGTAGGAGGTACCGCAGTCTGAGAACAAGAACTGCAAGGTTCAAAACTAGCTTCTTCCCCACTGCTGTCAGACTGTTAAACACAAAAACCCACTAAAACATACCAATCAATATGAATACTGATCAAGAAATGAATCATTAATCAATAAATGAAGTACATTATCTGTTCTGACCGCACCTTATGCTTAAATGCACTATTTTAAAATATGGATATTTATACTCCCATCTGTATATATCAAGATACTTATATTTTACTTAGATTACTTTTTTTAGATTTTTTTATTATTATTATGTAGCTAATATTTCATTTTTCTACAGTGTTTTTGATTGTTTCTGTGTCATATTTTTAAGCTGTGACCTTTGCACGTAATTTCGTACTACAGTGTAGAGCTGAAGATCTTTAACGGAACACGACGGGACCCATGTCATTAATACGGTACTGCGCCATGGACTCGACATTGCAGAGCTCTCCAAAGCCGACGGTGCTCCTGACATAGGAGATACCATTTCTGCTGTTAAATCATTAGTGAGGTACGTTAAACAGTCGGGGTTGGCTGCGCAATTGTCAGAAACATTGCTACAAATGTGAGACACTCGGTTCAGTACGGTGTACCTCACACTGACTTCTATACAAGCCATTTATCAATGAGCTCCATGAAAAGCTGGACGCATGAGGGGAGAGCGTGCGCATTGAAAAAATAGCACCGGACACACTGGGCTTTTTGATAGACTTTCTGAAGCTGTTCTATGAAGCACAACGGGAACTTGAGGGAGACAAGTATCCAACACTTAATAGTAGTGTGTGTCTCTGGTCTGAGAAACTGAAACGCCACTGTCAGCCCAATGCCCTGGACTCCCCTCAGCAAGCTGTCGTGCGTAAACGGCACGAAGACTGGCTCGCGCGTAAAGTAATAATACAGGACCTCCACAAGATCGCAACATTC
Organism: Meda fulgida; assembly: GCA_030578275.1. Taxonomy (NCBI): domain Eukaryota; kingdom Metazoa; phylum Chordata; class Actinopteri; order Cypriniformes; family Leuciscidae; genus Meda; species Meda fulgida. The sequence continues at coordinate 2,740,897 of CM060618.1, forward strand.
CTCTGGCCAAAATTTAATCAGCTGAGAATGTTGTCACACTCAGACAGGAATGCCATACATGCTCATGTCCGCACTCTTCTGCAAGCCATGGCTGCGGGTGGACCACCAGATGTGGAGATTCGAGACCTAGAGCTCTCCGGAGTCGAACCCACTCCTCCGGCAAAAAGAGCGAATTTTGCGGAGTGGGAAAATGTAAGGCAAGCTGACTGGGAAGATGATGACGAGGTCACTCGCGACATTGAAACGGCTGTCATAGAAAATTAAATGGATGTTCTTGGCTGGTGGAAGGCCAACAAACCATCCTACCCAAAACTTGCAAAATTAGCTAGATCAGTACTTTGCATTCCGGCCAGTAGCAGCAGCAGTGAAAGGGTGTTCAGTGCTGCTGGACGCACCATCAGAGAGCGCAGGACCGCGCTGAAGCCATCTACAGTGGATTCATTCATTTTCCTCCACAAAAATATGTAGCCTTATCTTGGTGAGTAAAGTTTTTCCAAATTATAACTAAATATTAATTAAGTCTTTAATGCATAATGTAGACAAAGTATAGACTAAATTTGGCATTATTCTTTTATAAAATTTCAGCTGCAGTGTTCACCGTCATGTTGAGGCCGGATTGTGGAGGGAAGTGGCGAAGCAAATCCCGTGGAGCCTTTATCTTAATTTCGTTATTGCCAAATACCCATCTTCGTTTTGAATTTATCTTAATTTAATTTGTTAGACTCCTTTTTATTGGTGCGTTGGCCTATTTATATTTATATTGTGGAGAGAGGCGGCCGCAAGCAAGTCCCGTTTTTGTTTGTCCTAGATATTTGGCAATAATTTGAATTAATTGAATAAATTAATTAATAAATTGAGATAGTCCTAAGTTTAGAATTTATCTTGATTTATTTTGTTAAGAAAGACAAATTTGTATAGGCCCGTAGTTCTATTTATAGGCTAAGTGTATGCCTATGAAGTGCTGAGATGTTACGATGTTACAGAGGACTAATTTTATTTTATTTTTTTAATTTCTTTTATTAACTTGTTCATAGAATAAATAACAAGGCAAACTTCAAACCCCCTACCTACTTCCCCATGCATTCATACCTCAATCACAACCACAATCATCCCCACATTTAAAGTGTTGTGACAGAGAGGCCAACTTGAAAAAATAAAAAAAAAGTTTTTTTTTATTATTTCTTTGTTCCAACTTCCAAGTGGCCTATAGCCTACGTTAGTCATGAATAAATTATGTTAAAAATGTATAAATTGCTCATTCTTGACTAAAGGCAAAAGAGCGGTGTGCGTGCGCACATTTGAATAATGTCGGGCTGTAAATGCGTTTGGGCTTTTTTAAAAGCTGTCAATCAAAATTCTTGTCGGGCTCGGGCTGAATTCTTTTGGGCTCAGGCCTTGTCGGGCCTAACTTTTAAGGCCCGATTACAGCTCTACTGCAGTGTACTGTGGTATGACAATAAAGAAATCTTGAATCTTGATTGTGTTGATCTTGATTTTTGGGACAGCAAGAATTGTCTTTCAGGGGACATGACGAGGGGAATGAGTTCCTGAATCGAGGTAATTACTTGGAGTTACTGTCTCTGCTATCAGAATCAGACTGGAACTTTAACTCCAGGTTGGTGGGCACGGTCCATGACAAAAGAGTCAAGCTTTTCCAGCTCATCCTCGATCACAGAGGATTTTGACCATGAAACGGTACATTGTGCATCAGGACACTTGTCACAATTGAAAAGCTTTGACTTCTGTTTTTTTCTTTTTGCTTTCATCAACATTTTTGACTTCGCTGATGTGCTCATCGGAATACTGCAAAATAAGAGCTTAGATGTGCAATTCAGATTCTTGAAGATGAGCTTGGAAAATTTGATGGCATCTATAAGGTAAGCCGAGTACAGGCAGAGGCCGAACAGACGTGCGCGCGCACTACAGACAGCTTCACACAGCGCTGATCTACAGCATCATCACACAAATCAGCAATCGATTTGAGGATCACAAGCAACTACTGTTTGTTGCATTGCTGGATGCACAGCTGTTTGCAAAGTTCAAACAGACATTTCCCGAATCAGAGCTCAGGAGCCTGGATGAGAGCTACGGCGCACAGTTTGACCTGGGCAGACTCAGAGCTGAGCTCAAAGTGATGTATTATATATGTTTTATAGAGGTAAAATTATATGTTTACCTCTGTAAAGCTGCTTTGAAACAATCTACATTGTTAAAAGTGCTATATAAATGAAGATGACATGTGCAGCATGACAAACTTCCAAGTGACCAACAAAAAGTCCAATTGACCTACTGACATTTCTGAGGAGCACAGGGCTTGCAGTCAGCATGTCACAGCTTTATGCCCTCACATGCTTGATCGTATGTGTTGAGCACATCAGTTGAGCGATCTTTCTCAGCTCTCAAGCACATCAAAACGTATTCACGGAATACAACCGGACAAACACGACTCTCTGCACTGGCATCTATTGCCATGGAGAATAGAGCTGCTCATTCATCTTAAGCAGGACGCACAACTGCATGAGGAGGTCATTGAACGTTTCATCAGAAAGGATCGGAGGATGGATTTCATTTACAAGTAATGGGTGAGTGTTACTGTTTAGGAGAGATAAAGTTATTGTGGTATTTTATACAGCATTTTTGTTATGGTTTTATCTGATTTACCAATTGCTGGAGTTTGGGCTCTAGATGGTGATGCTGTGTTGATGTGCCTATATAGCTGTTATAATGCACAGTGTGTGAGGTGTGCGTGTGCTGTGGTTGAAGCTCAACTGTCTCGGTGTTGCGCAGTAGTGCATTGTGATTTGTATTTTGTATCCGTGTGTGTAGTGTGGTTACGGTTGTCGGGGGGGTCGTTACTGAAGGCCCTGACTGAAACCCCACGATACGTTAATACATCAGAGCACATTACTGTAGTGCTTAGTTTTATTATTCCCACTTTCCAGTCATAGGAAATCACAATCTAAATGTGGCATAATGTGGTAAAAGCAGCAACCAGAAACCAACCAATTTTAATCTCACTCTCCTTGTGAATTTACAATAACAATTTAACAAAAAATTACTCCATAATTCAAGAAGATAAATAATATGTTTTTTCTCCCCCTCAGAAACCTCACTCTGTTGAGGAATCCATAATCGAAAAACAATGCGCAAAGCATTACATTCTCGGAGTGTCTGTTTACAATAAAATCAGATTTGCATTCTTCATTAAGAACACAGGGCGCCAGGGGTAGAGAAAACCCAAGGGTCCCTTCAATGTAGCCTATCTTGGTTTAAGGACTGAGAAATTAGAAAAATGCCGGGCAGTCTGGTTGAGGAACGACCACTCCCCGAGAAGACAAAAGACCTTTCTCGAAATTAACATTTGACACTCTCTTGAGAAACTAGCTTCCCCGAGTCAATCACCTCCCCCATGTTGTCTCTCTCTCACGCTGAGATCACCAGATATTCACCCAAAAATCTATATGGTTTAATGTGAATAATTATCATACAGTATTATACATGTTTGGTATCACATGAAATGTCTCAGCGCGACTGGTACAAATGTCTCATTCCCCACAGAAGTAAACCAAAAGGTAATAAAGTTATTAAGAGTTTAGAGATATCTGGCTTACCAGATAGGGTGGGGTCCTCCAGGCAAATGGCATTCTGCTCCCAAAGGTGTAAACTCTGAATGCAAATCCCCATTGTTAGAAAATGTTTCCATGTGAAAGAAGTTTCTGTCTATATAAAGAAATTCAACAAGAGGCTCAGGGCGATTCTGTAACTCAGATCAGCCCATAATGTTGAAGGACCTCAAAGACTTCAGCTTTGTGTATTTTTCTAAATTTCGGGTTTAGCCTACATCTTTTACTCTTTATTTCTGAGCTTTTAATGTTATTGTATTGATTATCTTTGAACTGATTATGAAATTGACCAGATACATTTACCAGACATAATACATTTTTACATTTGATTTTATTCTGAGTTACTCTGAAATTATTTTCTCAAGTAGATCACCATCATGAAGTCTTATGTTTCCGCAAATCTGCATCCAGGGTTAAGTACATACTGGATCCCAGTTTAGATGGAGCGTGAGGCACATCTGGTGGGATTCGAGATTCCTGACTAACTGCGTGATTTTAACTAAGTTGTTATACAGTTTCAAATAGGGAGCTAGATAAATATACTATTCAGGTAGCAAGCGTTAAAACAGCATTATCTTAATGTACTAGTCATAACCTCTGGTTATTGTTCGGGCTTTAACTAAGGTGTTATATGGACAACTGTAGGGGGCTACGTGGGTACTTTTTAACAATAGCAAGCGTGTATGCGGCATTGTTGAACTGCTTTAGCCATTACCTCTGGTTATATATCAGACTGGCGAGTTTGTGATCGTGAGAGTAAACGGCCGGCGTGAGACTCTCTGAGCGACATAGCTTCCTAATGAACGAGTCTAATATAAAGTAAATTGTTAAATAGAACAATCAAATGTATTGCTAAACTATTATATAATTGACCAATAACCAATTGGCAATCTAACCTAAATTCGAGGTCTTTATAAAATGGAGACGGATAACAGCTCAAATGGAATTAAATTACTTTGCCACGCGGAAAGACAGAGACCTTCACCCGTTCTATCGGATGCCGCCATTGGACCGAATTAGACAGACGTCAACGTTTGCCACAACGTTTTCTACCACAGGAATAATTAGTAAAATTTAAATCAAATCTCCAACAAAATAAAAAAACAATGAGTATGCATATTAAATATTCTAAGCTTTATATAATTGCATTATAAATGCATAAATGGATTATCACCAGATATGAGATCAACCGGTTTTACAGAAACCGCAACAACTTTTGAGCATTCGACTGCCTTTAGTTTACTTGAATTAGTTTTATCATTAGAATATGTTCTTTCTGGCTCTAGAAGGGGAGAATCATCAGGGCTAGACCGGGGCTCAAATTCATGTTTCCCTATTAAAATAATAATTTACTAATTAATCCTGTGGTAGAAAACATTGTGGCACCAAGATAGGCTACTAATGCGTGCCTGCTAACAAGTTTGCATACCCCTTACAGGATGTATTAAAAAACAAGCATGATATTTTTAGTACTTTTCTGAATAAACTGTTATACATAACAAATGTTTACATATATTCCACAAGACAAAATAATAACTGAATTTACACAAATGAATTTACTAGTTCAAAAGTTTACATACTATTGAATCTTAATACCTGGATGATCAACAACTGTTTTTATTTTTTGTGATAGTGAACTGCAAGCTGTTCTTCAGAAAAATCCTCCAGGTCTTGCACGTTCTTTGCTTTTCTAGCATCTTCTGCATATTTAAACCCTTTTCGACAGTGACTATATCAAGCACAGAAGTTTTCAAGCAATACAGCAGTAATGACTTTATGAACTTCTTCACTTATAAGATTGATAATATCAGGGACAAAATTATAACTATGCAACCATCTACTACAGTATCGCATCAGGGAGTGCATTGTAGTCTCCCTGAGGAAAAATTTTATTCATTTGTTGCTATAGGAGAGGAAGAATTCTGCAAACTCGTTAATTCATCTAAATCGACAACTTGTATGTTAGACCCTATACCGACTAAGCTATTGAAAGAGATGCTTCCAGAGATCATAGATCCTCTTCTTAATATCATTAATTCGTCTTTGTCTCTAGGATACGTACCAAAAACCTTAAACTGGCTATGATAAAACCGCTTGTTAAAAAAAAACGCAACTTGATCCTTCAGAATTAGTCAATTACAGGCCGATCTCAAATCTGCCTTTTCTGTCAAAGATATTAGAAAAAGCAGTATCCTCACAACTGTGTACCTTTCTTGAAAGAAATGATATCTGCAAGGATTTTCAGTCAGGATTTAGACCGCACCATAGTACTGAGACAGCTCTCATTAGAGTTACAAATGATTTACTTTTATCATCCGATCGTGGTTGTATCTCTCTATTAGTGTTACTTGATCTTAGTGCTGCATTTGACACAATTGACCACAACATTATTTTAAATAGACTAGAAACCTATGTTGGCATTAGTGTAATTGCACTAGCATGGTTTAAATCATACTTATCTGACCGTTATCAGTTTGTAGCAGTAAATGAAGAGATTTCTTATCGATCACAAGTTCAGTATGGCGTACCACAAGGCTCAGTACTAGGACCGCTGCTGTTCACTCTGTACATGCTACCATTAGGACATATCATTAGGAAACATGGAATTAGCTTTCACTGTTATGCCGATGATACTCAGCTGTATATTTCTTCAAAACCTAACGAAACTTACCAATTCATAAAATTAACGGAATGCATAGCTGATTTAAAAAATTGGATGACTAGTAATCCTACTACTAAACTCTGAAAAAACAGAGATTCTAATTATTGGACAAAAAACTTCCACACGTAATAACCTAGAATACTGTCTAACACTTGATGGCTGCTCTGTTAAGTCTTCGTCGTCAGTTAGGAACCTGGGTGTGCTCTTTGATAGCAATCTTTCATTTGAAAGTCACGTGTCTAGTATCTGTAAAACCGCATTTTTCCATCTTAAAAATATATCTAAATTACGACATATGCTCTCATTAACAAATGCGGAACAATTAGTTCATGCTTTCATGACATCAAGACTAGATTATTGTAATGCTCTACTGGGTGGTTGCCCTGCACGCTTAATAAATAAACTACAGCTGGTCCAAAACGCTGCAGCTCGAGTTCTTACTAGAACCAGGAAATATGACCATATTAGCCCGGTTCTGTCAACACTGCATTGGCTGCCTATTAAACATCGTATAAATTTTAAAATATTGTTGATTACTTACAAAGCACTAAATGGTTTAGCTCCGCAGTACTTGAGCGAGCTCTTAACGCATTATAGTCCTTCACGTCTATTGCGATCTCAAAATTCGGGCCAGTTGATAATACCTAGAATATCAAAATCGACTGCTGGCGGTAGATCCTTTTCCTATTTAGCACCAAAACTTTGGAACAGTCTTCCTACCATTGTCCGGGAAGCAGACACACTCTGTCAGTTCAAAGCTAGACTAAAAACACATCTCTTTGACCTAGCATACACATAATATATTATAGACTTCTATAATTCAATGTTAGGCTGCATAGATTAGGTCAGCCGGAACTGGGAACACTTCCCTTAAATCCTGATGTACTCGTTACATCATCATAAGAAGAATGGCATCTACGCTAATTTTAGTCTTTGTTTATCCCGAGGTTTTCCCGCAGCCTACCGTATCCAGATCTGACTAGGAGCTTTGCCTGGACACGATGACAACGCAGTGCCCTCCCTATGGAGGATCCCTTTCCCACACTACAGATAAAACGTTGTGATTCCGGTTCGCGTACCCACCCCGAAGTGATAAAATAAAACAAAATTCGGTATCAAATTACAGTTACTGAAAATCCGGCCTCTAGTTCATAAACGCCAGAGGAGAACTGGCCCCCGACTGAGCCTGGGTTCTCCCAAGGTTTTTTTTTCTCTCCATTAGGTCACCTGATGGAGTTTTAGGACACCAGTAGGTCACTTGATGGAGTTTTTTGGTTCCTTGCCACTGTTGCCTTTGGCTTGCTCAGTTGGGGATATTCAAATTAATTAACCAAGCATTATTACCATTGATCAGCCCTACCAAACGTGGATGTTTTTTTTCCACTAAGAAACAAACATTGTTATGTTATTTGATTGATATTGTGAAGCTGCTTTGATGCAATTTATATTGTGAAAAGCGCTATATAAATACACTTGACTTGACTTGACAGAGTCGATAGGAAGACAGTAGGACACTACAGCCCCAAACAAGCGGTTCTATCGCCAAGACATAATGCTGCTGCTCTGAAGACCCATGAGAACATCATGTGTGTTATCTGTGTGTGCCTGGGCCTGCTTTATTGTTTAGCTTCACATCTAGTGCCTTGACTTTTTTTTTTTTTTTTTTTTTTTGAAAGGGGACAGTGTACATTAATCAACATTAAAACAATGTAAATGTACCCGAGTTAGCTAAAAAGTGCAAATTTTCTTCGGTAGTCCCTTGTGTATATCTAGCAAGCCTAGTTATGTAACTAGTGACTTTAGCCACGTGTATCTGGGTGCCATACCCTTAGGTTTGATTAACTATTGACCTCGTGTTTTGAAATAAAAAAGACTTGTAGCCAAGTCAAATAGGGGGCGCTACTGTGGTTATAAGCTGCTTGGAGTATGCAGGACATACATAAATAAAACAATATATAATATATATATGATAAAGATGACAGATAGCATCTCTGCAACCCTTTCAGACAGTATTATTTTGTATTATTCTTACCTTATATCCCCTCCAGAATGCCTGGATCAAAACTGCTGCTTGCTCGTCTGTTAAAAGTAGAGAAACTGGAAGGTGCTTCCTGGGGCTGACAAAAAAAAGAGGCATTTCAAATGATGGCATATCGTTCATTACTTTATAATATTTAAAATCAACAACAATTCCTAGACTTAATATAGGCTTTAAACAGACACATAATCTCATGAACAAGTCTATTCTCTATTTCTATCTCTATTCTCTATCCTCCGATTCCTACACTTGCATCCTGGTTGTCGTAGGTAGGATAGGTCAGTAGCGAAGTCGATGCCGATGTGGGACCAAGGACGGTTGGGAATGAGTAATGGACCTGGAGGTCCTGAGGGATGAGCCTACGTTCCACCGGCTCTACGTCTGTCCCTCATGGACTCAGTCCATACGTCTCTGGGCTCTGGACATCCAGGCAGCCAGCGAACCCTCTCGCATCTCCAAAACAAGTACTGGTGGCCAGAAATGACCCAGAATGTCTCCAAATTCATCAAGGCCTGTTCAGTCTGTGCCATTTCACAAACTCCCGTCATCTTCCTGCCGGTAAATTGGTTCCATTACCCATTCCCAACCGTCCTTGGTCCCACATCAGCATCGACTTCGCTACTGACCTATCCTACCTACGACAACCAGGATGCAAGTGTAGGAATCGGAGGATTTCTACACTTGCATCCTGGTTGTCGTCATCAGATCCTCAAAAGCTTGCAAACGGATTACTTACCCACAGCATTGGGAAAAGCGGAACCCTTATTTCAACACGTTTTACGTCATTTCGGATTACCCGTAGACATTACCCTTTGCACTGTGGAACCCAGTTCATGTCTCGTACGTTCATGTCGAACGTAAGATCCAGGAGATCGGGAGATACCTGCAGTCTTACTGCCACCAACACGACTGGAGTCGCTTCCTCCCCTGGGCCGAGTCTACGCAGAACTCTCCGTCAAACCACCCCCTTTCAGTGCATACTTGGCTACCAGCCTCCTCTGTTTCCCTGGTCAGGGGAGCCATCAGACATCTCGGCTGTCAACTACCGGTTTCAGGAGAGCGAGAGAGTATGGGACTCAGTTCACATCCATCTCCAGCGAGCAGTACGAAGACACATGAGCCAGGCCACCTGGGATGGTGCTGCTCTTTTCTCTAGTAATAAGGCACATAGTCTTCGAGTTCAAACATGACGAATTGGGGCTCAGGTCAGGAAGCAGACAGACTGGCTAAACCGACCATCTGCTAGCTGTCTTACATCACAGAAGTCAGATAAATCCCATCACATAGAGACTCTCTCACCTAGATCCCCAAACTAGGAAATACAAAAAACTCCCAAACCTATTTAAGGGTAAAATTTGTATTGATGTTCAACAAATAAAAAACAAATATAACGCAGATGAATAAATGATAAAGCTTGGGTTGCTGAATATTCGATCCCTTACTTCAAAAGCACTTGAGGAGCTCTTTTCCAAAACGCTATAAATCCATTTCAATAGTGTGGCGAACAGGACGGCCGAGGGATGTGAGAGAACGGCGCAAGGCCGGTGGTGCGATTGCTAATGAGCAACACCTGTGAAGCACACCGGTCTCGCATCTCTCACGGAGGAGCGGAAGCATAAAGGAGGAGCGACGACGTTGATGATCGAGAGAGGAACAGGCCTGTGTTTTAGTTGTTTTGTTTATGTATTTTATTTTAGCCAGCAGTCGTCCGCGAGGGGCTGCTGGCAGTTCCTTATGTTTATTTTCGGTAGCCAGCAGTCGTCCGCGAGGGGCTGCTGGCGGTATTTTGGTTGTTTGTTTTATTTTAAATAAATTATATTTTGATTGTTCGCCGGTTCCCGCCTCCTTCTTCCCTGAACATTGCTACACTGGTGCCGAAACCCGGGAAGAGGGAGGAACGCGCTGTCAGAGAGTCCTCGCCGATGTGGGGAATCCGCGGTGCCATCGAGCATGGTGCGCGAGTCGCCGCCGCTCGCCGTGGGCCGGAGCCTGCTGCCATCCGCCGAGCGAGGGGAGGAGCAGGGAGCGGGGGACTCGCGGCCACGGACGCTCGAGGCGGTGCGCTGGAGTAAGTTGCTGGTGGGACGGTCGAGCTCGCTGCCGGCCGCCTGGGTATTGGAGGGGCGGCTGCCATCCGGGAGGGAGAGGAGGAGTCGCCGCCGCTCGCCGTGGGCCGGAGCCTGCTGCCGTCCACCAGTGAAGGGGAGGAGCAGGGAGCGGGGGACTCCTGCCGTCTGCCCAAGGCACCCGAGGAGCCGTCGCCGTCCACCGGGCGGCGGAGGAGCGTCGAGCCGTCCACCGAGGGCTACCCAGCGTCACCGCTAGGCACCGCGGAGGAGAGCGCACAGCTGGTGGGGGACCAGATGGCAGCGCGTTGTGGGAACCGGACCAATTTTTTTTTTTTCCTCTCTCCCCTCTCTCGATCTGTCGCTCCTCATGCTTCCGTCTCCGTTTCCCTCGGTTTGTCTGTCCATACTCCCCAGGGATCACCGCCGCCGGGGGGGGGAGTAGGCACAGGCTCGTGGGTACCCCCCGGCCTGTGAGGGGCGATGGGGGTATGTGGCGAACAGGACGGCCGAGGGACGTGAGAGAACGGCGCGAGGCCGGTGGTGCGATTGCTAATGAGCAACACCTGTGAAGCACACCGGTCTCGCGCCGTTCTCTCACGTCCCTCGGCCGTCCTGTTCGCCACAAATAGTTTTCAGGAAAAAATTTTTTTTTACCTAGACCCACACATTTTGTGAATATTCAATTTATCCTGTTAAAATGTTCTTTTTCCTCAGTCTGAACATGTTGAACAATGATTATTAAATCAAACAACAATATTGTTGATGACAAATTCAAAGTTAAATTTTTTTTTCAAAACGCTATAAATCCCCCCCAAAATAAATCCATAAATGGATGACTTTGGCCACTTGCCACTTTGACTTCATCAACAAATTGCCTGCATTTAATAAATAAGAAGCAAATAGACAATATAATCATTCATGACATGGAGGCGCGGGCCCTTGCATTGCACGTGAACTGGAGCGCATCTCATCATAATTTCACCGAAACCCAGTATGCCTCACAGACATGAGAAATATATCTATGTAGAAAGCAAGGTTATTTCCGTAAACGAAAACTGAAACTAAGACTAAAACTATTGGTCAAAAAACATTTTCGTAAACTGAAATAAAATAAATTCATAATAAATGAAAAACTAAAACTAAACTAAACTAACAACAGTTACTGAAAAACTAACTGAAATAAAATAATAATTGGCAAAAATAAATCATTGTTTTCGTGAGACCTGTGGCTGTTTAAGGAAATGCCTGATTTGGCGCTTCATACGGGTGAAGTTGCTGAGGCGATGAACTGTCCTGTGACGCTCAATGAAGGACTGAAGCGCAGAACACATCGCTAGTGCTAGCGGCTGTTCATAAAGGATGCATCTTTTGCGGTGGAAAGGTAATAAGTTGCAAGTTGGACTTCTTTTAACTTGAGCGCAGCATTTTTAGAATGCCGTTTCATTTGCGAGACGCGGGTGCAACACCAAAACAAGTTCGTCAAGCACAAAAAGACTTTAATGTTCTAGGGCTACTGTATGTTTGAGATGTCATGTTTTCATGAAGGTTGAAAGGCAGCTGTCATTATCTGTTTTACAAATCATTTACTGCTAATAATATTATTATCCACGTGGAGACATTTCCCCGCAATGTAAGCTTAGTCAGGTTCATTATATTCTGATTTTAACCTTTGTGGGAATTTTTGGGGGATTTGCTAAACTATACATTTATACAACTATACATAGAAAATCAATGTTTGCATTTGCTCAGATGTCTATATGAAAGCCATATTGAAGTTTAAAAAATGGCCGCCATAAAATTTTAAATTTTAATATATCGACTTCTGAATAAACTGGAATGTTGATTTTTACTGCTAAAGCCACACTGTAAGGGTCAAGGAAACCAATGGTGCTAGTTAAAAAGCTACAAGATGTTACCACATTAACCCATAGATGCATAAGCAGGTAAAAAAAAAGACCCTGTGTGGTTGTTTTCTTGCAGTATCTTTGTAATGAAAAGTTATCATTTCATATTCCAGCTGTTCAAAAAATAAAGATTTTTTATATCACTCATTAAAACATTTAATATTTATTGTGGGAATGATTACAAAGACATGCACATTGCAAGCCTACTAAAATGTGTGCTGAGAGTGGACCACACACAAAGTAGCAAAGTTCCTGATGAAAGATATTATTTGCAGTGATTTTTCGAGCCAATGGCTCTTCCTCAGACTTGCTATATCAGAAGTGTCATCCCTTAATAGCATTGTTTTACAGAGCATCTAACACATGTATAGTAACTATTATCTTCATTTTACCTCAGAAAATGTTATACATTTCAACAACATAGTTATACATATATGACTACAGCTAACTAAGCTAGATAATATTACTGTATAGTGTGTGTCATATATGACTTTTGCTCCTCAGACTTCTGATATACAGGGATAGTTGTTGTGGAACACACAACATATTATATCAGCTGTGTCATCCCTCAAGAACATTGTTTTACAGAGCATCTGGTACATGTATAGTAGGTAGCCTTTTTTCTTAATTTTTTCCTCAGAATGTTATATTTCAACAACATATACATTTATGACTGCTGCTAACAGGTCGCTAACATTACTGTATAGTACGTGTCAGAGTCAGAAATGATGATTGTTTGAAAGAGTATTTTCCCCTACAAATTAGCCTACTTTATAGTTAGCTAACACTAGCTAACTAGCTAGCTAACATTAGGCTACTGTATGTAGCCTACATTCATAATTATTATTTTGAGAGCATGTGTTATCATATATCATCAAATTACCCTTTGTAGTTAGATATCAACACTAGCTAGCTTGATAATATTCTATGTCCAAGCATGAGTGACAAGTCACACGGTAAAGAAGCGTTATGTCAAGCTGAGGAGTCCATTAACTGGAAGAAGTGCATTTTATGCCAGTCTGATGATAAAAAGAAAGGAGTCCTGGTCCAACACCCTAGATTAGAGTCCTATGGGCTCATTCTTCAGGTAGTTCAAGAGAGGGCCAGTTTGGACGATGGGGACTATGTCCAATTACAAAGACAACTGCAGAACTGCACACCAGAAACAATGTGCACAGAGAAGGCAGTCTGGCATCGCTCCTGTCACTCAAGTGCAACTAATAAGGTTGAAATACAACGTGCAAGAGACCGCAATGCACATGCTTTAGCTACAGAACACTACACTTCCAAAAAGCGTGGACAAAAAAGAAGCACAGAAATGGATGAGCCAAAACCCCTTCATTGCCATTCACACGATCCCATACAAATCCACTGGATAAGGAAGTGCTGGGTGGTCCTTTATAGCGGCAACCCGGAATGCTGACCTGGAACTCCATCTACAAGCTGGAGAAGCACTGAGCAAGCTGTTCTTTGTCATGGACCGGATCAAGTACAAGCGACTCTGGCCAAGACACATCGCAGACATGCATGACTCGAGGACCAATCACCCTCAGACATGGGAGGAACTACAAGCAGGCAATATATCAGTCACCAAGAGTGTCATTCCCTTTGTGTCTGTTGGGGCAGACCATGCATGCGAACACCTGAACAAGCTAATGAAGATTAGCTCTGGGATCATTGGCATCTCCAACAATGCCAATGCCAGACAGAGATTTTTCATGGTCACACCAGAACTTTCTCGTCTGTCAAAAGAGTTCAAGAGTCATTTTGATATGGAAGCTGACAGAATCACAGAGCATCATGAGCTTGGGCCAAGTGCAGTCAAGAGGGCACATGATACAATCGACAAGATCAAGGCAGCCATACTCAGCCATGGAAACCCCTTTACCAATGAAGGTGACAACCTGCACAATGTGATCACGCAAGCCAACATCCCAGATGAGTATGTACAACAGATCTTGAATGCTAATGTCACTGGCCAGAAGTTGTATGAAGACTGTGTCAGAACGTATCAATGGAGATGTCAGCCTCTGGGGCCCTGTGAATAAAGAGAACAACAAGATGTTCCTGTCTGGGAACAAGAAGATTACAGTGAAACTCAGAGACAATACTGTGGATCTGAAGGAGACCAAGGACCTGTTTGCAAGGCTGATGGTACTTGCTAGGTCAAATCGAGACATCAACCAGAAAGAGGCCACAGGAAACTATGAATTCACTCTGACACCAAGGGCACTGTTCGCTCCTGATGGAACAATTCTGCCATGCCATGACAAGTCCAAGTTAATCCATCTACTTGAGAAGCTGACAAAAGAAGACATGCCCCATGAAGACCATCAGCCGCCTCAAGTTGGAAGTTCTACTCACCAAGATGTAATGCATACAGGACTCACAGACCTCACATCTACTGATCAGCCAAGTTGGAAGATAGCAGTTGTGGACGGTATGGTGCTTGTGCAGAAGCTGAGCAAAAAAACAGCGACTGTATTGACAGTCAAGGATTTGAGTGGCTGCTTCAATGACAGACTGATGCAACTAACACGAGATTATTATGAAATCATCCTTGTGTTTGACACATATAGGGCAGATTCTCTGAAGAGTGCACATAGAGATAAACGAAGACAAGGAAAAGCTTCTATTCAGTACCAAGTCAGAGATGACACCAGCATCAAACACATCCCAATGAGCAGGTTCCTCTCCCATGACAAGACTAAGAGTGGTCTGACTGAATATCTTGCTGCCAAAACTCTGGAGTACAACAAGAGATCCTCCAAGCTGATCATCACATCTGCTTCTGGGCTCACTAGGAGCAACAAAGACCTTGTCTTTGAAGAAAACAACCACGAAGAAGCAGACACATTGCTGATCCACCAGGCTGTGCTGGCTTCACAGAGAAACCCACATGATGCACAGTTGGTGTTTTTCTCACCAGATTCAGATGTTTTAGTGCTAGTCATAGCAAACTATGATCTCATGTTGAAGAACACATCCATTTCTATGGCCTCTGGTGTTGTGCAGATTGAACCACTGTGGCGAGTTCTAGGTAAAGAAAGAGCAAAGGCTTTGCCAGCCTTCCATGCATTCACTGGGGCTGACAACACAGGAAGGTTCTCCCGCATAGGCAAGGCAACCTGGCTGCAGGTCTACCTTAAAGCAGATGAAGATATTGTCAAAGCTCTGCAAATGCTTTTGGATGAAGCAGATGTGACAGAAGGAATGCTGTCAGCCCTGGAATCCTTTATATGTGCAGCTTACTCACCCAAGGGGATCAACATCAAGGCAATCCCTCAACGGCGATGGCATGTCTTCTGCAAACATAGGGCAGAAAGTGACAAGCTCCCTCCAACACTTGGAACTCTGAAGCAGCACATCTTGAGAGTCCATGTCCAAACAAGAGTATGGGAACAGGCAGCCATTGCTCTGCAGGATCCACCACTGGATCCTCTGCAAAACGGATACTTCAAACACTCGGATGGCATGCTCAAACCAGTGACCACAGATGTCCTCCCAGCCCCAAAGGCCTTCCTTGAGTTGGTTCAATGCAAGTGTAAATCTGACTGCTCTTCTGGGAGGTGCTCCTGCAGAGCTAAGGACTTAGCTTGTACTGACATGTGTCAGTGCAGCAGCCAGTGCCAGAACGATGAATATTCCCAAGCCGTGATGTATGAAAGCGATGATGATTATGATGATGTATAGAAACTGCATAATTTAAAAGGTTGCTTAATCATACTGTGGTCTTAATGTGCATGTCGATAGTTCCAGAACATCCACGTTTTACATTAGCTAATTTTAAACTCTTCAATAAAAGGAACTCCGAGTTATCTGATCAACTGCTTGTGGATGTACTTCAATGGGATGATAAAAAAAAATCGTTTTTAAGGAACATGGAATACTAAATGCAAAGAACTTTTCATTACAATGATATTGCAAGAAAACAACCACACCGGGTCATTTATGACCCACTTATGCATCTTTGGGTTAATGTTAATGTGTCTTATAGATTTTTAACTAGCACCATTGGATTCCCTGACCCTGAAAATGTGGGTTTATCAGTTAAAATCAACATTCCAGCTTATTCAGAAGCCGAGATATTACAAATTAAAGTTTTACGGCGGCTATTTTTTAAAAATTCAATATGGCCACCACATAGACATCTGGGCAAATGCAAACATTGTTTTTCTGACTCCTTATACAATAACCTTTCCAAAAATGTATAGTTTAGCAAATCCCCCAAAAATTCCCACAAAAATATATAGTGAACCTGACTAGCTGTGGAATACCAGGACAAGACACAAACACACACACACATCTGCAAACATTAAACTTAAATGAAACGTTTCGCTTTGGTCTACACTGGAAGTGCACTGCTTGCTCTGCTAAACTATAATTACTAAAACTGAAACTAAATAAAATAAAAAACTAAATAGAAATGTGTTGCAAAATAAAAACTAAACTAAAACTAACAAAACCATTATTGAAACCAACTAAAACTAAACTGAAATTTAAAGCAAAATTGAAAAAGATATTAAAATAAAAAACAATTTAAAAAGCAAAACTATAATAACCTTGGTAGAAAGCTCGAAATGTCTTTAAACGAAACAATTAAAAACGAAAATAAATAGGATACTCTCTGATTATGTAATATACAAGCATTTCTCTCATAGGCACGTTCACTACAGAGATGCTGATCGTCAATTTCATCTTTGCAGACACTGACACAGAAAACAGTTTATTAATAAAAAATTAAATAATAATTTCGATTTTTGAACGATATTCGACTTTTGCTCCTTGATTGTCGAATGCCATTTTTTGCCAGAAATTATAAAATAGACAGAAACCTTTGGCAGCAGCATCTACCCCCAGGTGTAGGTCTCACTGGCTCATCAAGGCCATCAAAAGTGTTATCACCGTTTAAAGCACTCATTTTGAGGAATTAATGAACATAAACCTCTGTTCAGCACGCCGACATGTTGGATTGCCTAGAACGCTCACTGAATCACAGAATTCTGATTTGTCGAGAGGATGTATCGCGTTTAGGCTAAAAATAGGTTTTTGCGCTTATTGCGGTTTGGAAAAGAACTCCATCTTGCAGTACATTTTAAACAAGGAAATATAGCGATTTGGCATGAAACATTGATGGAGCAGTGAATAGGTTCAGTACAGAGCAAAATGACATGACAAACTCTTTTTTTTATGTCGTTTATCGCGTTTTGGAATAGAGCTCCTCACTTATTGTTGATATGATTACAGATTATAACCTAGATGTGCTGTGTTTGACAGAAACTTAGTAAAACCAGACGATTACATTACTTTAAATGAGTCCACCGCGCAAGATTACTGCTATAAACACGAGGCTCGTTTAAAAGGAAAGATCTTATTGGATTGTCACATGGAATCAATGTTGATGCCGTTGAAATTCTGTAGCAGAGCGATGACATCTTAGATCATTATCTAGTCTTGTGTAGGCTATACTTAATTTAGCCAAGGTTGCAAAGCCGACTCTGTTTTATAAATATGATAGAACTATAATTTCTGCCACTAAAGATTGCTTTATCAATAACCTTCCTGATCAGTTTCATCTCGTCAGCATCCCAGATAAACATACAAGAATTCGATGTTGCAACAGAAATGATTGACTCTCTCTTTTCCAGCTCTTTAGACACAGTTGCTCCATTGCGCTTAAAGAAGGGTAAAGAAAATAGTTCAACACCGTGGTACAACGAACACACTCGGACCCTAAAGAGAGCAGCCAGAAAAATGGAGCTGAACTGGAAGAAAACAAAACTAGAGGTATTTCGGATTTCATGGAAGGAGAGCTCGATTGCTTACAGAGAGGTCTTAAAAACTGCTAGATCTGCTTATTTTTCAACACTTTTAGAAGAAAACAAACATAACCCTAGGTATTTATTTGAAACAGTGGCTAAATTTAACGAAAAATAAAGCTCCAACACCGAACATTTACAAACAGCACAGCAGTAATGACTTTATGAACTTCTTTACTTAAAAGATTGATAATATTAGAAAGAAACTATGCAACCGTCTACTACAGTATCGCATCAGACAGTGCATTGTCTCCCTGGGGAAAATTTTCATTCATTCATTGCTATAGGAGAGGAAGAATTGTCTAAACTCGTTAAATCATCTAAATCAACAACATGTACAGTATATTAGACCCTATACCAACTACGCTATTAAAAGAGATGCTTTCAGAGGTCATAGATCCTCTTCTCAATATCATAAATTCATCTTTGTCACTAGGATATATACCGAAAACTTTTAAGCTGGCTATTATTAAACCTCTTATTTAAAACACTTGATCTTAGAGAACTAGTCAATTACAGGCCGATCTCGAATCTACCTTTTCTGTCAAAATTATTAGAAAAGGTAGTATCCTCACAACTATGTTCCTTTTTTAGAAAGAAATGGTATCTGTGAGGATTTTCAGTCAGGATTTAGACCATACCATAGCACTGAGACTGCTCTCATTAGAGTTACAAATAAGTTGCTCTTATCATTTGATCGTGGTTGTATCTCTCTATTAGTTTTACCAGGGCTCCAGACTAACTTTTTGCCTTGGTTGCACTGGTGCGCCAAATTTTTTTATTTAGGTGCACCAGCACAAAATTTTTCCTCGGCCCACGTCGCCTTTTTACGGCACAATTTCAAGGTTACCTTTTTATCACGCTCCATACAAATATATTATGTAAATGATTTTAAACAAGAATAAGGTGTATGTAGGTAAATACTTTTTTTTTTTATTTGAAGCACAATTATACTGTATATAAAAATACAAATCTTTAAAAAAGTGCTTCACTGAGCTGCCAAACTAAATCATTTTAAGCAAAATAAAACATTTCAAAATAGAAATAGAAAGTGCTACTGTTTAAAAGTGCGTGTCTAAACTGATGGCTGAAGTAGCTCCATGTCTGGGCTGTTGTCGGAGCATTGACGGGGAGAGTGTTGGGCCTTCTTTTCTTAAAGAAAAAACTCTCCATGTGTCTATTTCTTTTCATTGTTCGTCGTCTGTTTTCTTGGGTTTATTTTGCTGATGCTGATTGCCGTTGGCTCATTTACACTGTAGGTCTTGGTGCCCAATTCTGATTTGTTGCCTATATTTGATTTTTTTGACCGTCCATTTACACGTTCTTTAAATTGTGACCCATATCCGACTCATGTGTTTACACTTGACATAGATCTGAAACATCGCGCATGTTTAAAGGGGGTTCTTGCACAGATGGACGAACGCGCAGCGAGAGAGATCTCAGGACTGGTGGGAACATACACGATCTCATGAAAGTGCGTCTATAGAACGAATTTTATTTCTCGTGCCATTTATACGCCAAAATAGTTTTTGCGTGCATATGACACGCACTGTAAACGTGCGTATTGCACGCCAAAAAGTGCGTATCATATGCACGCAATATTTCTGCCTTAAATGGCATGATAAATAAAATTCGTGCTATAGACACTCTTTCATGAGATTAATGAGGAGCAGTGGATCCGAAATTTTAGGATGAGCAAGCCAACCTTTTATGTTGTGTCAACGTTTGTCCACATTCCTCTCCTACGACGACACGTTTTGTCATCCGTCCCTTTGCAGATGCCCGTCGGGGTTGCTCTCGTCATTAAACCGCGGAGACGTTGCTCAATCAGAGGCAAAGACCCGCCCCATCTCTGTCTCTGATTGGTTTAGACCACGATATGATCCAACCATGAGTGTGAGTTGCGACAAAAGAGAGCAAACGCTACGTTTGTGAAGAGGCAGCGGATGTGCGGACGTTAGGTGCACTGGTGCGACCTAGGAAATATTTTAGTCGCACCCTTACAAATTTTGGTCGCACTCTAGAGCCCTGGTTACTGATTCTTAGTGCTGCATTTGACACTATCGACCACAGCATTCTTTTGAATAGACTCGAAAATTATGTTGGCATTAGTGGAATTGCACTAGCATGGTTCAAATCGTACTTACATAAATACCGTTATCAGTTTGTTGCAGTAAATGAAGAGATGTCATATTAATCAAAAGTTCAGTATGCAATACCACAAGGCTCAGTACTAGGACCGTTGCTGTTCAATCTGTACATGCTACCCTTAGGAGATATCATTAGGAAGCATGGCATTAGTTTTTACTGTTATGCTGATGATACTCTAGCTCTATATTTCTTCACGCCCCGACGAAACGCACCAATTCACAAAATTAATGGAATGCATAGCTGATATAAAAATTTGGATGACTAGTCATTTCCTACTACTTAATTCTGAAAAAACAGAGTTTCTAATTATTGGGCAAAAAAACTTTGCACATATTATTAACCCAGAAAACTGTCTTAACAATTGATGGCTGCCAAGTCTGTCAAGTCTTCGTTGTCGGTTAGGAAACTGGGTCTGCTCTTTGATACTAATCTTTCATTTGAAAGCCACGTTTCTAGCATCTGTAAAACCGCATTCTTCCATCTCAAAAATATATCTAAATTATGACATATGCTTTCAATGAAAAATGCGGAACAGTTAGTTCATGCGTTCATGACCTCAAGGCTAGATTATTGTAATACTCTACTGGGTGGTTGCCCTGCACGCTTAATAAACAAAGTCCAATTGGTCCAAAACGCTGCAGCTCGAGTTCTTACTAGAACCAGAAAGTATGACCGTATTAGCCCCCTTCTGTCAACACTGCATTGGCTCCCTATTAAACATCGTATACATTTTAAAATATTGCTGACTACTTACAAAGCACTAAATGGTTTAGCTACCCAGTACTTGAGCGAGCTCTTAACATATTATAGTCCTTCACGTCTACTGCGATCAAAAAATTCTGCCAGTTCATAATACCTAGAATATCATAATCAACTGCTGGCGGTAGATCCTTCTCATATTTAGCACCAAAACTCTGGAACAGTCTTCCTAACATTGTCCGGGAAGCAGACTCACTCTGTCAGTTTCAACCTAGACTAAAAACACATCTCTTTTACCTGGGATTCATATAGAACATTATACATTTCAATTATTCAAATCAGTTAAATAATTATTAGGCTGCATAAATTAGGTCAGCCGGAACCGGGGACACTTCCTATAACACCAGATGTACTAGTTACATCATAAAAAGAATGGCATCTACGCTAATGTTAGTCTTACTGTTTATTCCGAGATTTACTGAAGTCAGCCGGATCCGGGCTGTGTACAGATCAGATGGTGGACCTTCGCCTGGATCCACAACGCATCCCTGAAGTGCCAGCCTCATCAGCCCTGTGAAGGCCTCATCAACATTACAGCCATCGGCACTGATCCTCAACAAACTCGTCTCCATACCGGGGTAATGACTCTGACTTCCAACCAGATGGAACTGGATAATTATTGTGAATGTTCTAATCCAATCTGACTTCTGACCTGTAATGCTGCCTGAATCATAATCATACACTGTTCGTTCGTTGGCCTGAGGAGAACTAGCCCTCGACTGAGAATGGAGAAAAAAACCTTGGGAGAAACCAGGCTGGCTGTCACCTGATGGAGTTTTGGTTCAACAATATTATTGATCTGCCTTACTTAAGGTGGATGATGACGCAATTTTCTTCTAGAAACAAACTTTGTTGTATTATTTTCATGTTGTCAAGTAATCTTTGTTTATATAGCGCTTTTAACAATACAGATTGTATCAAAGCAGCTTCACAGAGATAACATGAAAATAATACAACAAAGTTTGTTTCTAGAAGAAAATTGCGTCATCGTCCACCTTAAGTAAGGCAGATCAATAATATTGTTGAATATTAAATGTCTCCAACTAAGCAAGCCAAAAGCCAAGGCAACAGTGACAAGGAACCAAACCTCCATCAGGTGACAGAATGGAGAAAAAAACCTTGGGAGAAACCAGGCTCAGTCGGGGGCCAGTTCTCCTCTGGCCAAATGAAGGAACAGTGTATGATTACGATTCGAGCAGCATTACAAGTCAGATTGGATTGGAACATTTAGAGTATTTATCCATTTCCAAATAGTTGGAAGTCGAAGTCATCACGCCGGTATGGCGATGAGTTGTTGAGGATGGCTGTCGTGTCGCTGAGGCCTTCACAGGGCTGATGAGGCTGGCACTTCAGGATGCGTTGGGATGGGTCCAGGCGCAGGTCCACCATAGGGGAGAGACTAGTTGACACTTCAGGACTGCGTGTCCAGGTGCTGGGCCTTCATCAGATCTGGATCCGGCCGACTGCGGTAAACCTCGGGATAAACAGAGAGACTAATATTAGCGTAGATGCCATCTTTCTTATGATGTTCCTAGTACATCAGGATTTACGGGAAGTGTTCCCGGTTCCAGCTGATCTAAACTATGCAGCCTAACATTGAATTATATAAGTCTATAGTGTGTTATGTGTATGCTAGTGTAAGACTGGAAAAACTGGTTGAAGAGATAGACCTGACCATTGGTCTATGAAACAAAGGATTTTGATGGAAATTAACATTTGACTTCCCCCTTCTTCCCGTGAGACAAAAATCTCACCTCATCTACATTTCATGCTCTCTCTCAGTAACACCTAAAACTCACATAAGAATATATATATATATATATATATATATATATATATATATATATATATATATATATGGTTTAATGTGAATGATTATCATTGAGTATTATGTTTAGTATCATTTAAACTGTCGCAGGGTGACTGGTACAAATGTCTCATTTCCAAATAAGTAAAACAAAAGGTAATAAGGTTTTTTAGAAGTTTAGAGAAACTGGTACACAAAGGAAGATAGGCAAATGGTCTTCCTACTCAGAGGTGTAACCTCTGAATGCAAATTACCATTGTTAGCATGTTTCTGGCTATTTAATGGAATGCAGCAAGAGGCTCTGGGCCTTTTCTGTATCTCAGATCAGCCCGTGAATGCTGAGGGTCGCAGAGACATGTGGCATGTCAGCCATGAGTAAGGAAATAAACCAGAACTGGACCTACAAAATCTGTGTATATTAAATATGAAGTCATTTCAGTCTTAATAAAGCATGTTAACAAGCAAAATCACTGAAGGAAAGAAGAGAACAGAAAAAGAGACGAGCAGAAACACAAGAACTACAACTGACTTCAGCGACAACCTTAGATGAAATCCACTGAAGATAAAAGAAGACATTAAATCTCTGAAGATCTCAGCAGAGGATTAAACAACTCCACAAACAGCATTACCAGCTTCACTTATTACTGACCAGACTGACTTTATTTCTGTCAGACTTCTACAAAGTTTGTATTGAGAATTAACAGAGGTTTAACTCTAATGTGTTTCATTTGAAGTTACAGTGATCAGTGTTTCCATTAGTTGGGCTCTTAACTAATATATCTTTTGTCTTTTTTGGCTGTGTGTTTGTCAAACACATTTGCAGCAGCAAAGAAAGCTAAAGTGAAATGAGATCAGGTGATGTTGGTAACCTGTTGATGGTTTTATAATTGTCATGAAATAGACTGATTCATGTCTTTTGAATCTAACAATTGTGTTTGTACCATTAATATATTCATATCACAAACCCTGTGTTTCTGCCGCATGAGATAAAGACTGCAAGCTTGTGTAATGGGACATGGTTGGGGCACTACAAGTCCCATCAGCCCCAGCGCTAAGGAAGTAGTGAGGTTTGTTTGCTCTCTCGCTTCCTTTCCTTGATTATGGTTCGTGAATGAATGGATGTTGCGGCACATCTAAAACTTCAAAGGATGATTGAGCCCTTCAGAAGAATAGTAGCGGATAAGCGGTTATGTTAAATACTGGCAGAGCGTCATAGAGATCTGAACATGTGATACACACTGTTGAGTGTTTTTGCCGGATTATTGCCTGACTGATTGTTGCCTGATATTTCCCCAAGATAAAAATACTCTACAATATGGATACAAGTACAGACACTTGAAAAATTTACTTAAGTACAGTAGAAATATTTTGTTGTCTCAACCACCCAGAGAGAGAGAGGGAGAGAGAGACAGAGAGAACGATAGAGACAGAGAGAACGATAAAGAAATGTGCAACAGGGACACCAGAGTGTTTATAAGGCAATATACTTACTGTTTTAGAAACCAGTCCTGGACAAAAGGTATATTGTGAAAATCCGTAGGTATTCGTTCTGTCCATTGAGGGTTTTTACTGATAAACAAGAGAATAAAGAATATATTTAAACACCATTTTTACTGTATGTATAAAAGTCACAACAAAATAAACATACAATATTGGCAGTACTCAAAGGGTCAAAATTCTCCCACTCACTTGTATAGCCATTCAGTGAGGAAGTCACAGCCATTAAACGCAGTCTTTTTCCTCTAGATTGACAATGAAACGTGAAATAAAAATAATGTTTATAATATTATAATAATATTATATTATAGTTGTATTATTACTGAACAGTGGAGGATCCTGGCATATCTTATGCAGTTGCCTAAGTCGCATTTTGACAGCATTGACAGCTTTAGTGACTTAAAGGGGTCATCGGACGCAAAATTCACTTTTATATGGTGTTTGCATTTAAATGTGTCTGCTGCGTGTGGACACAACCACCATACAATGAAAAAAATCCATTCACTCCTTTTGTTTTTTGTGGCAAGGTTCAGTATGTTTGAAGGAAGAAGAAGACGAGGTCGGCGAAATTGGGACTCGCACTTTTATTATACCAGCAACCAGTAGATACAGTGCGCTAGTGCGCGGCCGCCGTGTCACACTACACGGCAAAATAAATACACAATATAGGCAAAACAATCACGGATTCTGTGCAGGCTTCTCAGGCTCGTGCGAGTCCCAGGTCTCTCTCAGCTTCTCACTCTCAGCCGGCAGCTTATATGCAGTCTCCACGCCAATTACTGCAATCAGACACAGGTGTTCGTTATCTGCACTTGACCCACTTACTCACCGCGGGGCTCGCTGACTTCTCTCCCGCTACAGACTTCGCGGAACCACGCCCCCCTCGCCACGTTTTTAATCCTCAAAAAGTCTAAACACTCTCAATAATCAAGTCGTTTGGATTTTCTGCGCAACATGATGTAGAAGTAATATTGCTAATGCTCCGCCCACGACCACTGACAGACTGTCCCGTATCAGCATATTTATGCCCTCAGCCATTTGTATACTTTCTGCGAGGCAGGTTGCCAAGCAGCACTTTGTGTCTTGTGTTGACACCCCAACGGAAGAGAGGGGTGGGGTGAGCAGTTGCTCATTATCATTTAAAGAGACATGCACCTAAACGGGTCGCTGTGAACCGAGCTGTTTTTGAGGAGGTAAAAAGGGTGTTGTTTTACACAACCATTGAGTATGTTACAAACTTTACATGAAGAGCCTAAAGAGCCTTGGTAAATCATACCAACTTGGTGAAAATGGGCATCCGATGACCCCTTTAAGGCCCTGATATACTTCAAGCAAAATCAAAGAACGATCTGGTGTGACGTCATTACGGACAAAATCAGGCCAAAACGAATGAAACTGCTTGCCAAAGTACTAGCATTGGTTCGTGGCGATTACATAATAGGTGGGTGGGGCTCTAAGACTCCGCTGCCTTTGATGTGAAAATCTTTTCTGGTTAATTTCAGTCGAGGTCAGACGTACTTAAGTAAAAACATGAACACACTGGAGTTGCTATATGGTAGAAATGAAACGAGACACTGACACTGTTTTTCATGTTTACTACGGTAAACCCAGCAAACACATTTACGTTGTGGCAACGTCTGTGGCACGTTGCATTTCTGCTTCTGTCTACGTGTTCGCAACATTGTAACAACATAGAATTGTAAGATGCGACAGGGCTGTAGCCACGTTGTTGCGCGATATTCAGCAACTGAGAGATGACGTTCTGACCATTTTTTTTGTGCTAGGTGCCCCATTTAGCATTTTATGTTTTGAGGTTCATTTTTAGTTAGATATGTTATAATTGTTAAATATAATTATAAAAATATAAATCTATTATGTTTATCCTTATTATTAATGGGGCTATCAGTAAATTAGCCTAATTATAATCAACACCACAGTGTACACTAATGGAAGAGTAAAAATGACAGAATGTTACGTTAATTCAACTTTATTAAAACTGCCTATGGTTATCAGAATTGCACTTCCAAAAGTCATACATTTGTAAAAAAAAAAAAAAAAAGTTTAAAAAAAAAAGTTTAAAAAAAAAAAAAAAAAAAAACGAATATGCACATTTCTTTTAAGTATAATAAATAAAACAAAAAGCAAAGATCAGAACAAATGAACAAAACCGGGTTCTGTACATGGCTGACGGGAGTGTAGTCGAAAGCCCGTTGATAAAGGTCAGTAACTTGAATCAGTCCAGGAAACATCAACAAATACAGAGGAGCAAAGAAACGAATGAGACTAAATGCAGACAAATCAAATGAAAAACTAAACAGTGCAAGCGAGGCTACATTAGTCAAATTAGAAAATTAAGTTGTATGTTGTGTTTGAATAATTACGTAGCCTATCTTATTTAGCCGAGGTAAATAAAATGCAATACTCACATATCCTTGCTCAATGAAGAATATGACAAATTTAAAAAAAAAAAAATGAAATTTAAAAGGCTGATTTTCGCGCTTCAGGGCGGTGGCGAGTACACATATGTAGTCCCAGTGGTTGTCCAGACACCCTATGCACAACCTTAAGCAATGGCCCTGAACGGTGGTTTAATGTCAACATTGTGTCAACGCTGTAACAACCTTCACCACACAACGTAGTTATAGAAACCTTTGGCCATGTTGTTAAAACGTTGTTAGAAGGTTGGGTACGTTGTGCCAAGTTCTGTGTTTGCTGGGAAGCTGCTTGATTTTAATCTAGTGTATAAAGTGATATATAAATAAACTTGACATGACTTTAGTGCCGTAGAGCTCGTGCAAACATAACCACGTTGCTATGATGCTTTTCTTATCACTTTATTTTAAAAATGCTTGCTGTTTTCACAATATTGTTGTGTTTATTTTGTTACTGAGAGAAAATCGCACAGCACATATTTACATATTCATCTAACCGTCGCTCTCAGCAGTGTGTGTGAAGTTAGATGTTCAATAACAGTATATCGCTGCTCATGTATTTCGAACTTCGTGTTACCCTTAAACGTTGAACGAAAAAGAACTTTGCCGTGAGAATATCATGGCCTTTAGTGAATAAGTTGTTCTGAGCTGCTCCCCGTGCTTTACCTCTCCAGACCCTTTTGTTTTTTATTTGTATCATTCAGATAAAAAAAAAATAACGTGTCCGTTGTGTGTGGGCAGCACGCACAGGAACAACTCTTCGGAGAGTCTACAGTTTTGCACTGAGTCACAGAGACTGTTTCAGTTTTCTAATAAACTTTTCTCACGTTCATCATCAGGAAGAACGGCTTCTCATCAGTGCCCGGTTGCATAAAGCACCTTAAGTGTAATTTTCCCTTAAGGTCACCCTTATGTTTCCCTTAAACCTAAGGGTGTTGCAGAAAAATACCCTTAAGGTTAACTTAACGGTTTTTTTTAAGTGAAACGTCATAAACACTTAGAATTTACCTTAAATGCTGTTTTTCACTTAAGTAATCGTTAAGTGTTACATAAAACCCCTTAACGGTAATTTACCTAAGTATAACTTAAGGTTTGGAAATCGTAACCTTAAGAGTAACGCGGACAAAAATAAGACGAGATGGCTGAATTTATGGAACCAGCTGAAGATCATAGGGAATAGGGAGAACCCTTTGGACCAATTTAGCGATGAAAAATTGTTGCAAGAATACCGATTTGATCGTCGCGCAATATTTGACATCGCTATCAAACTAGACGGCTGTCTGTCTGTCATTATACGCGACTCGCATGTAAACTATCACAACGTTAAGAGAGTGTGTGGCGGACGCGTGCAGAAAAAGATTCACAGGAGAACGAGCTGATTCTGTGTTTTAAAAGGAATCATGACAGAAGAAAACGGGTATGCTATGGAAATATACTCAGCTGTATTTCGAGACACAGAGCCAGAAGTGCATTCACAAAACCTAAACAAATGCCAAAGCATGAGACGGTGAACAACACAAACTGCCGCCACTTTCGGAGCTAACGCGGTGTTGCGTGATAGCGTCAGAGGACTGACACGTGATATTCCGACATGTTAGAGTTTTCCGTATCTATGGCAACAACAGACTTTTATAACGTGAATCCAGGATCGCTGTCGTGAAACACTTAAATGTTTCCCTTACCTAAGAGAACCGTTTAAGAGATTATATGCAACACCCTTAAGTTATTCTCTTAGGTAAGGGTAAATCGCCCCTTAAGTATCATACTTAAGGGAAAAACTTAAGGTGCTTTATGCAGCCAGGCACAGGCCCTGAAGGAGATGTCACATCAGCTAGCCGGGATCACGCATCGACTTGAACAGATTCAGTTCCTACGGCATCAGATCCACCTAACGCTGAGGTGGTCGTTCCCCGCCGTTCCGAACCTCGCCTTAACCCACCTGCTTCCTACACCGGTGAGCCCAATTCATGTTGCTCATTTCTGTCGCAGTGCTCATTAACTTTTTCACTCAAGCCCTCCAGCCTTCGCCCTGCCACTGACGAATCTCACCTCCACATGAATTTGTTTCTGTTGGTCAACGCAGGCTCAAGAGGCGTTTGAAAACCTAAAGAGCGGCTTCGTTTCGGCTCCTATTCTCACCAACCCCGACTCGTCTCGTCAATTCATTGTGGAGGTAGATGAGTCTGAGGTAGGAGTAGGGGCAATATTGTCTCAGAGGTCACTTTCAGGCGACAGAGTATGACCATGAGCTTTTTTTTCTCACCGTCTTACCCCTTCAAAGCGGAATTACGACATCGGGAATAAGGAGTTACTGGCTGTTTAGTTGGAAGCTGGAGGAGTGGCGTCACTGGTTAGAGCGTGCGGGGGTTCCATTCTTAGTTTGGACTGACCATAAGAACTTCGAGTATATATCCGTTCCGCTAAGAGGCTAAATTCTCAGCAGGCTCGCTCGGCATTGTTCTTCGGCCGGTTCTACTTCAACGCGCCGCTTCTACTGGTCTCTTTGGCCCAGCGGTGAATGGGATCGTAGACCGTTTTTCTGAGGTACAGAAGACCACGCAGGCCTTCCGCGATGCTCTAGTTCCTCTGCAGGTCGCCCACGTGACCAGCCACCTGCACGAGCTACTACACAGCGCACAGCCCAGCCTAGCCAGCCTTCGCAGCGACGTCAGGGCGGCCGCCCTAGGTCGCGCTCGGCCAGCCGTCACAGGCCGCCTCCCCCGCGGGGGCCTCGGCCGAAGATCGCGTTGAAGCCCGAGTACGCGAAGCCCTCCCAGCGGCAGCAAGAGGGAAAACACGGCTGAGTCCCGCCGCGGCCGGACCACTGTCAAAGCTCCTCTCCCTGTCAGTCCCCTTCGAACAGGCTACTGCAGTGGTATATTCAGCAGCCAAAGAGCCGGTAATACAACCCGCTCGCCTGCACTCTCTTTGAGGGCAGACCAGTCTTTGGCCTTTGGCCTGTGGTCAGACCAAGAGAAGCTCCTTCACATAAACTGTCTGGAAATGATAGCGGTCAAGAACGCGCTGAAGCGCTTCCTCTCGTTCATACGGGACCACCATGTTCTAGTCCGTTCGGACAACATGTCTGTGGTGTCCTATGTGAACCATCAGGGCGGTGTCAGATCCAGGAACTTCTGCGATCTAACAGAACGCCTCCTCGTTTGGTCTCAGCACCATCTGCGCTCGCTGAAAGCTGCGTTTGTCCCAGGCCACCTGAACGACGGCCCAGACAAATTGTCCAGGGACAATGTCCCCCTGGGGAAATGGTCCCTGCATCCCCAAACAGTCCAGTTGCTATGGCGCCTTTTCGGCAAAGCGGAAGTCGAACATTTTGCGTCAAAGGACTGCCCAATGTTCTTTTCAAAGAACGAGGACGCGCTAGCCCAAATCTGGCCCAGCCGCCCGCTGTATGCTTTCCATCCGGTCTCACTGTTGCCACAGGTAATCAAGAGAATCAGGGAAACGCACCACTCGGTGCTCCTTATAGCTCCGCGATGGAAGAACCAAACTTGGTTCCCGGAGCTGACGCGGCTGTCACATTCAGCCTCTTGGCCGATTCCGGTGAGGACAGACCTCCTCTCTCAAGCCCGTGGCTCAATCTGGCATCCCCATCCAGAGCGATGGTCTCTGCACAATGAATTCCCACGCATGGTTGATCGACGGATACCCGTTGTCCTGCCAGAAGGAGTGATGATCCCGATTACGCAGTCTAGAGCTCCCTCTACAAGAAATCTTTACCCGTCTAAATGGTCCGTGTTCTCCAAATGGTGCACCGACAAAAATCTGGACCCACGAACGTGTGGGGTCTCGCGGTTGCTTAGCTTCCTTCAAGAGCTGTTGGATAAGGGCAGGTCCCCCTCCACGCTTAAAGTCTATGTGGCGGCCGTTGCAGCGTTCGCAGAGTCGACGCGCGGCCGGTCAATAGGAAGGAACGAGCTTGTCATCCGCTTCCTTAGAGGAGCCAGGAGGATGAATCCCCGCGCCCCTCATCGGTTCCTATATGGGATCTTTCTTTGGTCCTCGAGGGCCTGAAAGCACATCCCCTTGAACCGTTAGATTTTTCTGACTGCTCTATCATCAGTCAAACGTGTGGGGGACTTACACGCGCTGTCTGTTAGCGCTGCGTGTCTTGAGTTCGGACCGAATGACTCTAAAGTCATTCTCAAACCTAGACATGGCTATGTCCCTAAAGTGATTGGCACTCCCTTCAGAGCACAGGTCATTTCCCTATCAGCTCTGCCAGCATCCGATAGCGATGTTAATCTCCTCTGCCCTGTCAGGGCGCTGAGGGTTTACATTACGCGCTCCGCCCCCTTTAGACGCTCGGAGCAGCTTTTCGTTTCATTTTGTGGGCGCACCAAGTGTCTCGCCACCTCGAAACCAAGCTTGTCCAGATGGATAGTGGACACTATTGCAGCTGATATGCATCAAAAGGTCTTCAATGCCCTTTGGACGTCAGGGCTCATTCCACTAGAGGCATGGCCTCGTCGTGGGCATGGTCCAGTGGAATTTCAATTCATGACATGTGTGGCGGCGGGCTGGACCTCCCCGTCCACCTTTCTTAGGTTTTATAACCTGGAAGTTCCCGCCCTGCAGGCTAAACTTCTGTCAGTATAAGTGAGATGTATGTTCTGTCCAGATCTGATCGTGCCCAGGCTACTCTCACGTGACTTAGCTCTCCTGGTTGAGCTGCACTATATTGGGTTAAGATGCTTATATGCTTTATATGGACCGGCAACACCGCTCTGTATTCCCTGAGTGCTAATGTACATGTGCCGGCCCGCACTGCTGGCCGCCTGATTCCCGCTTATCTGAGATCCCCGGGATTCCCTGGGACTCATGAAGTGAGCCTAGTCTAGGTCTGCTAGCTGCTGCACTGCTTTGACAATACATACAAAAATGAAGGATAATTTTTTTGGTTTCATATCTCGAGGTTACGTTAGGTAACCGATACGTTCCTCTCTGTTGTTTGTTTTAGTCCTGTCATATTCTTCAGCTCAATCAGTGCTGCCCTGTAGTGCTGTGAGCACAATCATGAGCTGATCCCTTACACCTGTTGCTCGTTTACCTTACCCTTTATATTCCCAGCTGTGACTCCCCCTTGTTGTCAGTTGATTATAAGCTTTGTCGCGTGCATGTCCCATGTTTAGGTTCTTCTGTTGCTTACATGCTGGCGTTTGTGTTCAGGGAACTAAGACGAGGGGTTTGTAAGCAAGGCTTCCAATCTTACTAGCTGGATCCGGGATTCGTAATTCAATGGGTCGCCTTGTTGTCCTCTACCTGCGTGTCCGTTGTGTGTGGGCAGCACGCACGGGAACAGAGACTGTTTCTGTTTTGTTCTCAAAGTTTTCTAATAAACTTTTCTCACGTTCATCACAGCATTTGAGTCCACCTATTCTCTGAGTTCCTGATAATTATGGAGCCCCTCCATGGTGGTGGAAAAAAATATGAGATGAGAGGAAAAATAATAAGTCTCTCGCAAATGTTTTGCGTTCCACAGAGAAAGAAATGTTATTGTGCTATGAATGTTTTGAGAGCATTACGGTATGTTATGTTCTTGTAATGTTTTTTGAAGCTAATTTATTTTTGTTACCAGAATGTTCTCCTAAAAGCTAGAGTAACACTCTATTTAGTGATAACATTGATAGAACATTACCCCCTAACATTCTTATAGAGTTTTAGTGGGAAGTTTCCCAGCAGACACAGGACTGAACCTCTTAAAAGAGTTAGTTTGAAAGTAATAGTTTGGTTTGGTCACCATTTGCTATAGTTGGGCTTGTAGTGTTACAAATTTATTAAAATGTTTAATTTAGGTTCCAATCCAATAGTATCTAAACTGAGAAAGATTAGTTGACTGAATTTAGCATTTGAGTTATAAATGATGATTATATCAGCTGAGATTCCTGCCAGTCCTCAGTCCTGTTTCTCTCTATTGTAAGTTAAATGAGTTTAATGGCTCTCGGAGCCCCTGTCCCGGTTAGGAAGATTAAGTCAAGCAATTCAGGTGTCTGACCTTAGCTTTTGTCTCAAGAAACAGCTGTGTCTTTGTATACAATCAGGCTGAGTGGATTTGTATGTAATTATGTAACTCCTCCCCCTTGAAAGGTATATTAACTACAATATATATTCCCTTAGTTAGACTTGGATGAAATGCACTACAGCGATGCAACAGAGACTTCCCAATAAAGAATCCTGTTGAAAGATATCCCAACGTCTCCTGGTCTGCGCGTCTGACTTTTCTACACTTTAGAAGAAAAAAGTTCACAACAGGCACTTTGGCCTTGAGTATTTAATGTTAGTTTTTCTCTGGCTGCCGTAAGTGTTTGGTATAGCAAGAGAAAATTTGATCAAGTATGTTGGCTACTTGTTGATAACAAAGATATTGTATCATCATGTAGAAGTCAGATTTCATCCAGGGTCTAATCTACGGGATCAATTTTACATGATAATAACAATCCTGTAAATGGTGACATCAAACCAAACTATTATATTCAATAAAGCATCAACATCTAAACCTCTGTTAATCTCAATAAGTACTTTTGTACACATATGACAGAAGTAAATCTGGTTTGTAATAAGCTGGTAATGCTGTTTGTGGAGTTGTTTTGTTTTGTGTTTTTGTATTGTGGAGTGCTATGACGTTGGAGCCTGACGTCAAACAAATGTTGAGACGTCAACCCAATTTTAATTTTCAACCAAAATTTGATGTCTGAGTGATGTTGGAGTTCACGTTCAATAACATTTCTAGCTGGGATGAGCTCACATTTTTGCCATATTATGAGCACACAGTGCTGTGCGGTTACACTTTTATCTCACTGTGACCTCACATTGTGATCATATGGTGAGATCATTGTGAGACAAATTGTTGACGGTTGCCAAATAATATTTCTCCCATCTGATATTCTTTGTCTTCACCATGTCCCTATATAGTTTTTTTATATTTTTTTTATGAGACTTAGGCTATTAAGAATCACAAGACCTTTAACGCTGTTATTTTACTGTAATTCTCACCTTCAATGTTTTTTTTATAGTTTAATTCACTTGTTTTATTTCATTGTATTATTATTGTTATTTGAAGTCAGATCATTTAATTAACAAATACAGTACATAAAGTACATTACTTATATTCAATTTATTTTTTGATTTTTTTTAAATACACTGTTGCCCATAGGACAGTGTGTGTACGTCAGGAATTAATGCTGATAAAACTGACCTGAAAGCACTGGTGTTTCTGTGCTTCTGCGAGCAAAGCCTCCAGTCCAGCCAGCAGCACAGGTAACACTCGCTCCTCTAAATAACACCTGAGGGGTCCTGGACACAGCTGGCTTCGCTCTGAACATCTGCTCAGACAAACATGCATTATACACAGGTAACACTCGCTCCTCTAAATAACACCTGAGGAGTCCTGGACACAGCTTGCCTCGCTCTGAACATCTGTTCAGACAAACATGCATTATACACAGGTAACACTCGCTCCTCTAAATAACACCTGAGGAGTCCTGGACACAGCTGGCCTCGCTCTGAACATCTGCTCAGACAAACATGCATTTGTAACACTCGCTCCTCTAAATAACACCTAAGGGGTCCTGGACACAGCTGGTCTCGCTCTGAACATCTGCTCAGACAAACATGCATTATACACACATTACACAGGTAACACTCGCTCCTCTAAATAACCCCTGAGGGGTCCTGGACACAGCTGGCCTCGCTCTGAACATCTGCTCAGACAAACATGCATTATACACAGGTAACACTCGCTCCTCTAAATAACACCTGAGGGGTCCTGGACACAGCTGGCCTCGCTCTGAACATCTGCTCAGACAAACATGCATTATAAAGATGTAACACTCGCTCTTTTAAAAAACACCTTTGGGGTCCTGGACACAGCTGGCCTCGCTCTGAACATCTGCTCAGACAAACATGCATTTGTAACACTCGCTCCTCTAAATAACACCTAAGGGGTCCTGGACACAGCTGGCCTCGCTCTGAAGATCTGCTCAGACAAACATGCATTATACACAGGGAACACCAGCTCCTCTAAATAACACCTGAGGGGTCCTGGACACAGCTGGCCTCGCACTGAACATCTGCTCAGACAAACATGCATTATACACAGGTAACACTCACTCCTCTAAATAACACCTGACACTCCTCTAAATAACACCTGAGGGGTCCTGGACACAGCTGTCCTCGCTCTGAACATCTGCTCAGACAAACATGCATTATACACAGGTAACACTCACTCCTCTAAATAATACCTGAGGGGTCCAGGACACAGCTGCCCTCGCTCTGAACATCTGCTCAGACAAACATGCATTATACACAGGTAAAACTCGCTCCTCTAAATAACACCTGAGGAGTCCTGGACACAGCTGGCCTCGCTCTGAACATCTGCTCAGAGAAACATGCATTATACAGGTAACAGAGGGTCATTATAGACATGCAATACTGCTTTATGGGAAATAAAAATACTGAAAATCAAGTAATGAGCTTTTTACGGTGAAATAGCAAGCAAATACAGTAGTCAACATTTGAAGTGGATCCAAAAAACTGCATCAGTTGTTCTAAGACAAGAACGTGTATTGTTCAAAATTCATGTACAACTTTAATGAAAAGTTTTGATCCACTCAAATGTCGACAACTGTAAATAAACAAACAGATAAATAATAGTACATTAATAGTTGAATTACTCTGTTTGAGCTGAGCATCTGATGAAGAGTAGGTAGAAACTTGAGCTTGATAAACTGGATAACTCGTTCATTTTCCTCTGCAAAACAGTCAATCGCAATTTCGCTTTAAATTATTTATACTTCGTGAGAGAAAATGAAAAGCCATTTTCTGGCTAGAGATCAGTGTTTTCTCACCAGCTTCCGTCGCTTTCACAAGACGAAAGTGGAGCCCGTTCGTTTGTTTGTTTGTTATATTATAAATGATGCGGATAAGAGTCGCTAATGACATTCAGCTCAATTCCACCCACTGCTGTTCTGCCGTGTCTGTTTACTGTAACCATAGTTACGGTAACTGAAGAAGTGACGACATTCACTGTCATCATGATTTTTTTTTTTTTGCAATATTGTAAATGATTCATCGTGCACATCATTGTTCGTGCACATCAATGTTCTTATTTTTCAATTCATGTGCACTTTAATCTTTTACTATCACTCTAAATTTAGCATCAACTCTGCCTCTTTTTTCAATTAAAGAAGCAAAGGTTACATTTGTAAAAACACCTTTAGGAGAACATAAAAAAATAACATTTCAAAGAAATATACATTTTATAGAAATATACAAATAAAGCTTTTAAGTGTTTACAAATAGGGGCGAGAGGGCACAACCTTTTAGACTTTCTCAGTTTGTGTAAATCTACTTAACGTTCACAGTATTTATTTATCCCTTAATTTCACCCATGTCTAGTACAATTATGTGGTTTTGTTTCATTAATATAGTGTATTTTTTTTCTTGATTTACCCTGAATGAATGGAAGTGAAATAAGACAACATGTCCCAAAGGTGGGGTCCATTGTAACATGACCATATGACAGATTAAAATGTTATCTAACAGATCATTGTAA
Organism: Meda fulgida; assembly: GCA_030578275.1. Lineage (NCBI taxonomy): Eukaryota > Metazoa > Chordata > Actinopteri > Cypriniformes > Leuciscidae > Meda > Meda fulgida. Next base: position 2,777,229 of record CM060618.1, read on the forward strand.
AATTAACATAAAAATATTTTAGTTTGTCTTGTATAATTTCTTTTGGATTCTAATAAAAAAAAATCTATACAAGACAAACTAAAATATTGTGTCAATAAAATACATGTATTAACTTTTTCATAGAAATAATGCCATTTTTTAATAATTAAAAATAAACATTATTTTAGTTTGACAACACACACACTGCAAAACAGCATAGATCAAAACATAATAATTAATAATTTCTGAATAATCACTCTCTGTCTTTATTAACTGTGCTGTTGCTTATGTCTATCGGTGTTTCCTTTCCGCCTCCCTCTGGACATTTAAGGTACTGCACTATGTTTACTTTCAGTTTCCCTCAACGATCGCGGTCAAGAACAACGTGCACACAGTTTCTATCGGCTATTGAGTCCATCGTTTAAAATGTCTGTACGTGCAATTTTTACACTGAATGGTGATTTTAAGTATTTAAGAATGATTAGATATTGATAAGCTGGATATGTGTATGTAAATGTGAACATGCGTATTTTTCTTCTTGTTTGTAGTTTTACAGAAAAAATATTGAGAAGCGAATCAGCAGTAAAGTCATGAAGACTGCTTTCTGGAGTTCTTTTTTCAAGTTGTAGGCTATGCTATCTGTTAAGCCTTTGCCTTCGCAATTGGTCAGAACATAATATTAACCTTTTTTCATGGTCTCTCAATAGAATTCATAAAATTATATAATAGAATATCATATTTCTAATTGGGGTTCATTGTAACTCAGTGTGACAACATTTGGTTTAAACCCGGCTAGTGTTTCTGCTGGTTACATCTCAACTGCACTCTAAAAAGAGATGTGTTGAAAATGACATGTTGTGACAGTTTTAACTCATGTAGTGAGTGTGTTCAGGGACACATGTTGTGTCAAATTTAACACAATAAATGTGTAAGTCATTTTAACACACAAATTGTGTCATTTTAAAAAAATAAAGCGGAAGGGGCAATAGTAAAATTAAGCATTTAATCAATAGTCAAGTACAGAATGCATGTGCACACAAAGTACAAGACAATGTTTCGAGCTCAATGACTGGACAGACTCACTGTCCTGTACATTATTCTGTTATTCATGCTTCAACCCCTGATTTATAATGCTGCCTTTGAGAAAAGTTCATGAAGAGTTAACAGTTAACCGAGTTGGCACTTTGAATTAGATTAAAATGTAGCAACTGATAAAATATTGTATATAATTAACTCTTTTTACACTGACGAAATGATGGCAAACAGTGTTTGAGAAAGTAGCAAACACTGCATAACATTCACAGTGATGGTGAGTGTCGGCGCACTAATATAAAATGATGCGTTGAAAACACCACAACCTGTAAAGAGAGATGTTAAAAATGACACGTTATGTGTGTGCTCAGGGACAACACATGTTGTGTAGACTTTAACAATGAGAACCCCCCCCCCCCCCCCCCCAGCACACACACAAACACACCCCAATAAACACCAATGCAAACAGGGAAGTCAACAGCACTCCAAACGGGGATAATGCCACCCAGACACCAATACCACCACCGGCGCTCAGCTACTGTAACAAAAGAAAGAGAAAAAAACAGCAATGGTTATAATACGACAGTATAAAGAAACATACATACATATATATATATATATATATATAAATCCAATAAATCAAAAGAAAGAAATCAAAATAAATATAAATACAAATTTAATCGAAATCAAAACTAACAAAAACACAAACTTCTTAAATCAACAAAATTATGATTTAAAGCCCCAACCCCTTGAGCTATATTCACATATCATAAAAAAACAATAGCACTCCTGAAACAAATGACACATACTTCTGGCCAAACAGCCGTAACTACCCAGTGGCCGTGATAGCAAGACGAGCATCCAGCGATCTACTCCACTCGCTGATACGTTTACACAAACAAGGCAGTAGCCCAGGCAAAGCGGCACATATGTCAGTCAAACGGAGACAGACAAAACACGGAGATGTACACGAAACAGCACCTCAAACATAGGCAAAAAATGCACAATATAGCCGCAGGCAAAACGGGCAAAGGCAAAAGAGCAGACAAAACAGCAGCCAGCGAATCGGTCCTGTGCAGCTAGCGATGATCTCCGGCTAAACTGGCCTCATTCCTGTTAGCTACACAAAGAAAAAAAATTACCATTAGCCCCCAATTAATAAGAAACAAAATATAAATGAATCCTACGTCATCTGAGATACATACCCATCATTCAGACATACCCGAGGGAGAAAGCTCGACGAGTGCTCACGGCACTAATAATGCAGTACGTTCAGTGGTTCAATGAGTTGAACGACTAGATGAAAGCTTGGCCATCCGACCGGAGATCTACGAACGCAAGTAACCACATAGTACCAGTAACCAAGACAGCAGGAAACAATGTTCGCAAGGAGACAGCAAAGCCGCTGATACCTGTTGCACAGCACAGTACAGTACAGTACAGTACAGTACAGTACAGTACAGTACAGTACAGTACAGTACAGTACCGCACACGGAGAGCGAGGCCAGGAAGCACACACAACTTCCTGTCACCAATGAGCAAGAGTCAGAAGAGTTACTCGCTATTTATAGGGCGGAGCTTCACACGGGGAGTGACCAAAGGAACGCCAGTTCATTATACTAACTCATACTGCCACATTAACATTATACAATACTTAGACCTAAACCACAAAACTAGTTAAGTATAAATTATTTAAAATTGGGCAATTTCAGCGTTATGGACGTGACATTTGCAGTCAAAACCTGAAATATAAATTCTCTGAAAATGCATTTAATACAGGCTATTGAAACTTATGTTTATATATCATACTCCGTTAATAAAGCAGTCCACACATTAGAAAACTATAACACATGCATTTTATATTTAATATGAGGGAAATACACATGAGAGACGTGACACAAAAAAATCTGTAACTTTTAGGTGGCAAAATATTTTTTTGTAATTCTGTGAAATGTGTAAATTACACTGCGCAAACATAAAGTAATTTCAAATTGTAAATGAATCACCCACTGGATGAAGAAAGGTTGGCTCTCCACAGAACATAAAATATTATTTTTATTTTATTTTTCATGTTCGCATTTATGAGGAAAAAAAACAATGTTACGGACGTGAGTTCCCTGAAAGCGGCACTAAAAGACTGCTTTAAAACTTTCACAGAGACCTCAAACAGAAAGCACTAAGCCTTTATTTGTTAATTTCGTTTTGTATTAATTGTATCTTAATTTTAATCAATGTCTCATCAACAAATTACCTGGATTTAATAAATAATAAGTAAATATAGCATACAATAATCAATAATAATAATCAAGACAAGGAGGCGCCGACGCCTGAACTGCAGCTCGTCTCATAAATGAACCGAAACTTCGCATAGACCTGAGAAATATATATAGCCTGGCTATATAATATTAGATACTACGAAATGTTTACTGAGTGTCATTCATGTTCTGAATATGTTGCTTCATAGTTGCCTTCACTTAAAATCTTTAGTCTAAGATTGTTGGATAATAAAATTTGCCACTGAATTAGTTTAGTCCGGTTATATGTAGGCTACAACCGCGAACAGCACATGTTGTCCCTGAGCTCCGTATGGACATCTCTCATAAAGGTTTGCGACTTAGTTTCAATAGTAAAACATTATCCGAAAAACACCTAGACACACCTAGCCACCGAACATTTTGAGGACCCATTGGCCGGAGATATGTTCAATAGATCAGATATGGACTTTTGTATAGCTGATGTAACTTCAGAAAAAGTCAATCAGTATATGTAGAAAGTTCAAGACTAACTATTTGCAAGAAATATGTTCAATTGGTTAAGTATGGCTGAGGTAACAGGAGTCATTAATGTTCAATATCAAGTACTTTTTGGCCAGAAAAATATTCAGTAGGTCAAATATGGACTACTGTATGGCTGATTTAACATCAGAAAGAGTCTGACATCACATCAGAAGAAGTCTATACGTTTTTTAAAGTAAAAAAAACAAACATTTTTAGGACCCTTTGGCCACAGATATGTTCAATAGATCAGATGGACTTTTGTATAGCTGATGTAACTTCAGAAAAAGTAAATCAGTATGTGTAGAAAATTCAAGATTGAGGACTCTTTAGCAAGAAGGTTAACTAGGTTAAATATGGACTATTGTATGACTGACAGAACATAAGAAGGAGTCTTTGAGTTAATATAGTAAAAAAACAAAAACATTTTGAGGACCATTTGGCCAGAGATATCTTCAATAGATCAGATATGGACGGCTGTAACACTGTAACAAATTGCTGGAAAAATTACAGCAACTTACTGGCAATCTAGGTTGCCAGTAAGCCTGTACATTTTACAAGATTACCGTAAATCATATACTACAATTATACTGTAAAAAATACAACAACTGTTAAAATAGCAAAACAAGACCAGCTGTGAATTTACAGTACATTACTGTTATTAATAATGAATGGAATTAAATTCTGAATCAACTCATGTCATTTGAGGAAATACAAAGTTAGTGCCCTTAATAAAAAAAAAAAAAAAAAAGCAACATTCAGCTGAACCCCATTGTTTCTTTGCTCCTCCTGAACTGAAGCACAGGCTCTACTCTTCAACACAATGGTGACACACAAAACTCAACAGAAACACTTTAAATCCCAACAGATTTAAAGATTTTTCAGGAAACAACTGACTTCAGCCACAGCCTAAGAGGAAATCCACTGAAGAGAAAAGAAGACATTAAATCTGTGAAGATCTCAGCAGAGGAGGATTAAACAACTCCACAAACAGCATTACCAGCTTCACATATTACTAACCAGACTCACTTTATTTCTGTCATGATCAGACTTACTGAGAATTAGCTGAGGGTTAGATGTTGATGATTTATTGAAAATATTTCATTTGAAGTTACCATGATCGTGATTAGTGATTACTTTAGTTGGTGTCTTGACTCTTGGTAAATTGAATTTTAACTATAAAATAACCATCTCTTAATAAGACAGATTTGCAATGATTCTTACATGAAAAAGTTAAGTATAATCATTTTCAGGTGTTCTTTTGGTTAACAAGTGATGTCAACCTTTCCACTTAGTGGCTGATTTTATTCAGAATCTTTTCTTTGATGACGATGATATTTGGTGTTTAATTGATTTGACCTTACTGATTGTACTAGTCATGTCGTTTCACAGCATGATGATGTTCAGTCGTAACTATATATGGAAATTTGTATTTGACATGTAAGACGTACAATACCATTAATTTAACAGGAACACACGTGAATCAAGAATCAGCATATGGATCTCAACTATGGTGACAAACATAATATAGATTAAACAGTTTAACTCTGCACATCACAAATCAAGCTACTAAAAAGTCACATCAAAAAACAACAACAAAAATAAAAGGACATGGTAAGAAGAAAAGAAAATAAGACAATTTAGCTGCATAATTTATGCATGCTGCAATGCATGCTGGGAGTTCTGTTTTAAGGTGATACCCAGCATCCAACATGAAGCTTTTCATTTGAGTGTCACCATTGCTGAGATTCATAAGCTGATTGTTGAGGTCTGTGTGTGACTTGATATAAGATATTGATTTTGAAATCAGTGCAACATTAATGGCTTTGAATTGCTGTAAGAAAAGTCAATATATTAACAAACTATACGGAAACAATCACGTGACTAAGGAAACAATCACGTGACTTAGAAGTTATTAACATATGCGTGACATGACGTGCTGCTGATCTGTTAACTTAATGACGTCATTAATACTGGGTCATAGTCACCAGATTTTTTTTCTCATGACTTTATTGCTATAACTAATGTACCTTATCAGGACCGTGCACAGAACTTTTGAGGGGCATGTGTTGAAACTGAAAAAGGGCACCCTCCTCACATTTATTTTATATTAAGATTATAACTACATGAAAGAAATGGTAACATCTTCATGACAAATTCAATAACACAAAATAATAGTCTGAAAAGCTTTAGATTTATTTACTACTAATAACAACTATAATAATAATAGAGATAATATAAAGGGCTAACGCCCTTAGAAAAACATGTTTTACTACATTTTATACATGTGAAGACGAGCAGAGAGTATACTATCAAAAATGAGCTAGATAGTGAATACGTGGATATTAACACTCTTGAATTAACCATAATTTAATATAATTGCCATAACGTGATAAAATGATTAAATGCAGCAATCATAAATCAAAGAAGAAATAAATGTTACCTAGGTGACGAGGATCACTCAGTCAGTCGCTTTGAGTAAGTTCCAGTACAAAACAGCGCTGGGGCGCACCTGTGCTTTGATTATCATTTTCCGATGGTAAAAAAATAATAATTATATGTTGTTGTATTATCAATATATTGTTAACATTTTACAAAAGTCAAACTCAAATGCAGTAACTGGGTTTTTGACCAGCGAATGTGTGCAAATGTGCACACAAGTCCGTCATTAATACGGCGCAGTGGCGCCACATTACATTTTCATCAACAGGTTACAAACTAGTTTGTTGTAGCTATATGGGTGCTCAGGTTTTCCTGTTGTAGCTAAATACATTTGGCCAAAATCTCATTTTATAAAAGATGAAATGCTAGGTCGGCTACTGTTTGCACAGGCTATTTAAGTGTAGGCTTGGCAAATGCTAGACTTCTCTCTCAGGTCCCGCATGTCTCAGTCAGACATCAAATAACTAAAATATGAGCCTTTATAGACATAGTGTTTAGTACTTATTGAAACAAGAAGATTTTTGTTTACCCTTGCAAAACTTGGTTCAGCTGCTGCTGTCTGCTGTGCAGTTGCTGCAGAACTTCAGTTCATTCAGTCACTACAGAGGGGGGGAGTAATCAGACAGAGGGGGCGGGGTTATCATATAGAGGGGCAGAGTATTCAGATTTACCGGTAGTTTGAGGATGAACAAATAGGCATAAGTTTTTTATAAGAATTTTCATTGGCTAAACATTTGTAAAACAGAACGACAGACAAAAATTATTATTAAATTATAAAGATATTATTAATTAATAAATACATAATACTAATGTTCTTGTGAGTACGGATAAAAAAAGGCATGCGTTCTGCAAAAGTTGAATTCTATATGTGCACGTGCCTAGTGTCAGAACTACACAGAAGAAACAGTTTGAGAGAATCTGATGTTGCAACGTCAAGGGTAACAGACCAACTAAAGCCAACACTTATCACCATCATGGTTACTACAAACTAAGCCATAAATCAACATTTAAACCTCAGTTAATTCTCAAAAAGACTTTGATAAGTGAGGCTGGTAATGAGTTATTTACTCCTCCTCTGCTGAGATCTTTAGATATGTACTGTCTTCTTTTCTTTTCAGTTGATTAAATATATGGCTGTGGCTGGAAGTAGTTTACTATCCAATCTAAGTCAAATTTACTAAGCAAAATAAGTTATTTTCTGTGCATGTATTTATGTGACAATAAATGTGAAATGTGACTATATCTTTATATTAATGACTGCCCAGGAGAGTAAATGCTGAAATGAAGTGTGATTTTATGTGTTTTTGCACGTGATATAGTGGAGATCTATTAGTGTTTAATGTTCTGTTGGGGTTTAGTGTTTCTGATGAGATTTGTGTCACCATTGTGTTGAAGAGTAGAGCCTGTGGTTCAGTTCAGGGTGAGCAGAAACACACTACCATTGCACTGTGTGGTGCTTAATTTAAATACAGTGCCAGATGTGAATACAGGTGTATATTATTGTGTACTATCAATGAATGATTGTAAAAGGAGGCTTCCTGAATCACTGAGATCTCGCAGCCTATTGATTCACTCATAGATTTGTTACTCGAAGTTTCATTGAGCATTGCTCGCTAGTTACATCTGGCTACTTTGCAAAGGCATAGCAGATAATTTAATCAATTTTGAACCAATGACCAGAGCAGACTTATGATGTCTGTATACCCCCCCCCCCCCCCTCCCACCACCACCATACACACGTTCTGTTTAATTTATTTATTTATTTTATTATCATTATTAATGTCTGTAATCGTTCATTTGCAATAATAAAAAGACCTGAGCAGACATTTGTCCATTGCCTGGGTATAAAATAAAATATGTATCTTTCTCTATCTGAATTTACTTGTGCAGAGACAACTGTCACACACACAGTTAATTAATTATTCAGAAAATGTTTGGATAGTGACAGTATGAACAACAAAAGTAACAGTGTTGTACTGTGTTGAGTGCAGTGCTTATGGTGGAGGGAGTGTAATAAAGTAAACTGCAACAGAATAATCTGAATAGTTTGGGGTGGGAAAAGTTAATAACTTTTTTTTGGGGGGGGGGGGGTTGTACAGTGAACTGTTACTAGTTTTAGTGCAGTGTTGTGCTTATGGGACTGGGGATATAGAGGAGCAACTGCAACACTGCAGTTTGGGGTGGGTGAAGGAAGGATTACAATAGATTTTTATTGAGAAACGTCTCGGTTACGTATGTAACCCTCGTTCCCTGAGTAGGGAACGGAGACGTTACGTCGGATGACGACGAATGGGGTTTCGCTTAGAAAGCCTATCAGCTTCGAGTATTAAAAAACGAGCCAATGGCAAAGAAATGCCATGGGTCTGCGGAATTTGCATGACGTAACTCCGCCCCACCTCGTGGGTATAAAAGGAGGACGCCGGCAACATGCAGATATGTTTCTTCGCTGAGGAGCCAAGACTGAACTCAGGCGATCCCCGCGGTACAGCGGAAGTGGCAGGAAGACGTAACGTCTCCGTTCCCTACTCAGGGAACGAGGGTTACATACGTAACCGAGACGTTCCCTTTCGTTGTCACTCCGAGTTACGTCGGATGACGACGAATGGGGTTACCAGTCCAATCACGCCACCTTCACAGCTGTCTTCCAGCGCCCTGCGAAAAATCTGAGCCCTCGAGATCTTAGGACGAATGACTCCTATTTAACACAGGAATACCAAGGTACACTGGGAAGCATATCCCAAGCTTTAAGGGGAAATATGCAATTATCACCAACCCAGTGGGGGGGGCATTTGAAAATACACATATGACCTGATAGTAACATATGGAGAAACTCTGAGGTGTCCAGCCGCAGGTGGAATATTTCAACCTCAGGGGTGGCAAGGTGGCTTGCCGAGGGAAAGACACATGCTCAAAGAGGCTTACAGTGGAAATACACGTGTGGGGGTAGCTCATGGGAGGGACCATGCACACGGAGGCACCTAGCCGACGCCCAGGCAATAGACACTGGCGCTAGCATCAGGGGTGCTGGAGGAACTCAGGGCTTTCGGAGAAGCTCACCTGAGCAGAATATCGCACGTATCCAGTCCGCGGAGTGGAATGGCGAGCAAGCGAAGACACCTGAGCGGGTCCGGAACTAGCTGTTTGAAGCGAGAACACGAGAGGACACTGGCTCCACTCGGAGATTATAGAATCTGGCGAATGTGTTAGGTGTCGCCCAGCCTGCAGCTCTGCAGATGTCTGCCAGCGAGGCGCCATGCGCCAGCGCCCAGGAGGATGCCACACTCCGGGTGGAGTGGGCGGTCACACCAAGGGGGCAGGGTCGACCTTGCTGCTGGTAAGCCAACGCAATGGTGTCCACGATCCAGTGAGACAACCTCTGCTTTGAGAGAGCCTTTCCCTTCAGCTTCCCACCATAACAGACAAAGAGCTGGTCTGAGGTCCTGAAACACTGCGTCCTGTCTACATAAGCGCGGAGAGCGCGTACTGGACAGAGCAGTGCCAAGGCTGGGTCTGCCTCCTCCGAGGGCAGCGCTTGCAGGTTCACCACCTGGTCCCGGAAGGGAGTGGTAGGAACCTTGGGCACATATCCAGGCCGGGGTCTCAGGATCACGTGAGAACCGGCCGGCCCGAACTCTAGGCACGCTTCGTCAACGGAGAATGCGTGCAGGTCCCCGACCCTCTTGAGAGAGGCCAATGCAATCAGGAGCGCTGTCTTCACTGACAGGAACTTAAGCTCCACTGATTGCAAAGGCTCAAAGGGAGCACTCCGCAGGGCACTTAAAACCACTGAGAGGTCCCAAGAGGGAACGAGAGGAGAGCGAGGAGGATTCAGTCTCCTCGCCCCCCTCAGGAACCTGACGATCAGGTCGTGCTTCCCTATGGACTTACCTTCCACTAAGTCGTGGTGTGCGGCAATAGCGGCAACATAAACTTTGAGGGTGGAGGGAGACAGCCTTCGCTCCAACCCATCTTGAAGGAAGGAAAGCACGAAACCGATCGAACAACTCCGGGGGTCTTCTCGGCGAGAAGAGCACCAATTGACGAATAGGTTCCACTTCAACGCGTAGGCATGTCTCGTGGACGACGCTCTAGCGGAAGTGATGGTAGCCACCACCGCAGGTGGTAGGGTACTCAAACCTGTCTCGTCCCGTCGAGGAGCCACACGTGGAGGTTCCAAAGATCGGGACGAGGGTGCCATAGAGTGCCCCGTCCCTGAGAAAGGAGGTCCTTCCTCAGAGGAATTGGCCAAGGAGGTGCTGTCGCGAGGAGCACTAGTTCGGAGAACCAAGTCCGGGTGGGCCAGTACGGCGCAACCAGAAGGACTTGCTCCTCGTCCTCCCTGACCTTGCGCAGGAACTGCGCAAGAAGGCTCACTGGGGGAAACGCATACTTGCGGCCCCGCGGCCAGCTGTGCGCCAGTGCATCCGTGCCGAGCGTGCCCTCGGTCAGAGAATAAAACTGGGCGCAATGGGATGAGTCGCGGGAGGCAAACAGATCTGTGCGTCGCCAAACTGGTCCCAAATCAGCTGGACCGACTGGGGATGGAGTCGCCATTCTCCAGGGAGGGGCTGAAGCCGTGACAGCTCGACGGCAGCACGGTTCAGGGCTCCGGGAATGTAAATAGCACGAAGGGACCTCAGATGCTTCTGACTCCATAGGAGGAGGTGGCGAGCGAGTTGCGACATACGGCGGGAGCGTAGACCACCTTGATGGTTGATGTACGCTACTGTGGCGGTATTGTCTGATCGGACTAGTACGTGTTGACCCATGAGCAGCGCTCGGAAGCGGTGCAGAGCAAGGCGTACTGCCAGCAACTCGAGGCAATTGACATGCCATAGGCGCTGGGGTCCTGTCCAGGAGCCCGCGGCAGCATGACCATTGCACATGGCGCCCCAGCCCGTGGTGGAGGCATCTGTTGAGACAACAACATGCCTCGACGCTCGTTCCAGGGGGACACCAGCCCTGAGAAACTGAGGTTCAACCACGGGGTGAAGGTCTGACGGCAGCTCGAAGTCACTGGAACTCGGAGCTTGCCTTGTTGCCATGCCCACCTCGGGACTCGGTCGCGAAGCCAAAGCTGAAGCGGTCTCATATGAAGCAATCCGAGCGGCGTGACCGCGGCTGCAGACGCCATATGCCCCAGGAGCCTCTGAAAATGTTTCAGTGGAACCGCTTTCTTGCCCTGTATTTGTCTCAGACAAGTCAGCAGTGACTGCGCGCGCTCGCTATTAAGCTGCGCGGACATGGCGACCGAGTCGATGTCCATACCGAGAAAAGAGATCCTCTGCACGGGGCAAAGTTTGCTCTTCTCCCAGTTGACCCGAAGGCCCAGACGGGCTAAGTGCCGGAGCACAAGGTCCCTGTGTTCGCAAACCTGGTCTCGAGAGTGAGCTATAATCAGCCAGTCGTCGAGATAGTTCAGGATGCGAACCCCGTGAACCCGAAGGGGAACAAGGGCTGCCTCGACGACCTTCGTGAAGACGCGAGGGGACAGGGCTAGCCCGAACGGGAAAACCGCGTACTGATATGCCTGTCCCTCGAAAGCAAACCGGAGGAACGGTCTGTGACGAGGAAGAATGGAGACATGAAAGTAGGCGTCCTTCAGGTCGATCGCTGCAAACCAATCCTGGGGCCGCACACATTCGAAAATGCGTTTGGCGGTGAGCATTTTGAACGGCCTCCTGAGAAGGGAGCGATTCAATACTCGCAGGTCCAGGATTGGTCGTAACCCACCGGTTTTCTTGGGGACAATGAAGTAAGGGCTGTAGAAGCCGGACCTCATCTCGGCTGGAGGGACAGTCTCGATTGCACCCTTCGCCAGCAGGGTGGCAATCTCTGCTCGCATGATCGGGGCGTTGCCACCGACCAAAGTGGAGCGGACTCCCCTGTATCGGGGAGGAGACCGTGCGAACTGAATCGCATAGCCGAACCGGACGGTGCAGGCGACCCAGCGGGACAGTTGGGGAAGCTCTAGCCAGGCTTCTAGGAACTGTACCAGCGGGGTCATGCGGACCACCGGCGTCCCCCCGGAGGGGCAGCGAAGCGGAGTAACTGGCCCGGACGTGGACGGCATAGCGATCCGGTGTGGGGGCGCAGTTAAGCTCCGCGCCCTGACAGAGGAGGCCAGGGAAGGACCAGCGTTCCACGGGGGCCTGCTCTGCCAGGGGTCTGGCGACAGAGTGGGACAGGGACGAAACGGCCCGTGGGCGGCACGCCGTGTCAACCGACTCTGGGACAGAGGGGGACGAGGAGAGCACGGCTGGTGGGCGGCGCTCTGTGTCGTCCGAGAACTCTGTGTGCTCAGAGACGAGAGAGTCAGTTCTTTTTGAATAAGGATACTTCCCCAGCCCTCCACCGGGGAAAGGAGTGGCCCTGCTACCAACTCCTGGAAGAACTGAGTCCCATCTCTGAGCAGCCCATCTCAAAAAGCGCCGCTTAACCCGGCGTCTAGCGGGGGGCGGGGCTGGAGAGGGCTGAGGCATCCCCCCACGGTCTTCCAAGCCAGCCCGGATGAACGGGCGGGGTTGTGACAATGGGAGGGCGCCTTCGGCGGTTGGCAGACTGAGGGGCCTTTTTTCGAGCGGACGGCGGGGCCGTCGGCAGAACAACCTCAATCTGCTCCCGGGCGGTTAAGAACTATTGGGCAGAAGAACTCAACCGCACCGCCGAAGGGGCCGACCTGGGACGTGGGGGTGAGCAGACGAATCTACCGACCTCCAGCACATCAGACCGGTCAGCCCCAGAGTGGTAAACATCACCTGACTCGGAGGGCGCGTGGCCACCTTCGTCGCTCGGAGAGCAGGGTCAGCGGCGGCGCGCTGGGTAGCTCATTAAGAGCCTCGAGTCAGTCCCGCCCTCCTGCAAAACCGTGAGCATCTGGGCCAGGTAGACCACAGAACGGTCACGGAATGCAGTGAGGCGGCTGCCTGTCCTGTGGCACTATAGGAATTCGCCACAGATTAGTGTAGACGAAAATAACTACAGGCTTCGGACGGGTGCTTAAGATAGCGCCGGGAAGCACTCTGAGGACACAGTAGCATCGCAACAGAGCGCTTCAACCGGGGGGACCCCAGTGTACCCATGGGCAGCGGCCCCGTGAGGGGGGAAAGGCGGATGAGACCAACGAACGGTCCTGAGAAGACACGGGGGTCTTTCAGGACATCGAGATCTCATCATGCACGTCCGGGAGGAAAGATATTGGGGTTTGCCGTGGACGCGGGTCGGCGGCCTTACCCAAAACCAATCGTCCCAGGAAAGCATGGCCGTCATCTCCGGATCAGACTCAGGCACAGCATAACACACCAGAAGGTGGCAGCTGTGACGAGTCGTCACTTCCAGAAGAACCAAGCCCACCTTATGATGTTACAACAGACATAGCATCTTTCTCTGTAGCTTCAACCGAAACCCGCGGGCCACCCGAAGGTCGACTCGCGGGAATCGGAGGTTCACTAGCGGGCACCGTCACACAGGAGGGAGCTGGGGTCGCGGACAGATAGTCGGCGCCTTGATCCAGACTATAACCCTCAGGTCACCCTGGCCACCAGCCGAAGCAGCACCCCTCGTTCTTTTTTTTTTTTTTTTTTTGGGGGGGGGCGCTAGATCGGGGTGTGGATGAGGGGACTCTCACTCTTGCGAGTTCATTGAGTCTCGACCTAAATGACGCGATGATCATGTTCCCAGAGAGAACATGAATCACCCACGAGCGCTGTACAAGCATGATAAAAGCCCTACACACTAGACAGCGCTCGTGCCCATCAGAGTCCGATACCAATCTGCCGCCACTTTTTTTTTTTTTTTTTTTAAAGCACGGGCGAGCCGTCTTTAAAAAGACGTGCCGCGTGCGAGCTCTTTTTGTGAGAGAGAGAAACACTCTGATGTCGAGGCGCCCGGGGAGACACACACTCTCTGGCAAAACCACTGCACAGATCAGCAGGAAGCGCGCGCTCGCTGGATATCGCCCACAAACACCAACACCAGAGGAACTCGTTTGTAAAAAGCTGACAATTTCAGAGATGGCTTGTGGAGTGAAGAGATGCTCTTGGCTCCGAAGCGAAAACATATCTGCATGTTGCCGGCGTCCTCCCTTTATACCCACGAGGTGGGGCGGAGTACGTCATGCAAATTCCGCAGACCCATGGCATTTCTTTGCCATTGGCTCGTTTTTTAATACTCGAAGCTGATAGGCTTTCTAAGCGAAACCCCATTCGTCGTCATCCGACGTAACTCGGAGTGACAACGAAAGGGAACAAAACAATTTTCAAGTGTGTGTTGGGGTTTCGACAATTCATCTTCTTGGACAAAACCTCTCCAGCCTTGGAAAATATCCTTTCACAAGGAACAGAGGATGCAGGGGAACATAAAAATGCCAGTGCCAGCTGGTATAAATGAGGATACTGATGCTTCTGTTGATGCCAGACGAGGGAGGATCTCCTCTTTCTTACTGGCTCCATTACCAGGAAAAAGGAATAGTCACAAAAAGCAAACAAATCCAGGGCAAACCAAAACAAAAAGCAGCTACTATAGTTAATAATAACAATATACTATAGTATTCTAACTTGATATACTGTAATAATATACAGCCCTAACAAAACATATGACACAATAACGACAATGACAATGAGAGTTCTCTAACTCTCTGACACTGCTACAACTGCTTCTACTACTCCTGACAACAGCCACAAGGTGGCACGAGTATCGAACCCGCTTTATCCGGAAGCGACACTCAAACCGAACCGATGACGTTTCCACACAAACCGAGACCTCGTTTGTCATTAGTCACGTGATTTTCACAACACAAGCCTCGAATCGCGGCTTCATCTGGAACGCCCATTTCTTCTCGACACAAGCTCCGACTCATCGCTTCAAATGTCACATCACACTGTAACAATTATCTGCAAGAGGATTGAGTTAAATAGATGGTTTGTTAACTCATTTAAATTAATTTGATTTTTTTTAGTGGACTCAAATGAAATAAAATCACAGTGATAAATCACAAATAAATGTGAAATGTCAATTGACCAATTTAAGATAATCGGTTTCCTCAAATGATCAAATAATCATAATGTAAATAATACAATAAAGAACTGTAAATTTACAGCTGCTCTTGTTTTTCGGCTTTTACAGGTGTGCTGTCTTTTTTACAGTTAATTGTAGTTTATGATTTATGGTAATCTTGTAAAATTTACAGGCTTACTGGCAACCAAAATTGCCAGTAAGTTGCTGTAAATTTGACAGTAATTTTTTTACAGTGTATGGCTGAGGTAACATCAGAAAGAGTCTTTGAGAATATACAGTCTGACCTTTTGGCAACCCTTTGGCCAGAAGTTTTTTCAATGGGCCAAATATAGGTTGGCTGATGTAACATCAGAAAGATTCCATGAATTTATATAGTAAAAAAAATATTTTGAAGACCCATTGGCCAGAGATATGTTCAAAAGATCAAATATGGATATGGCTGTTTGAACTTCAGAAAAAGTCTATGAGAATACCTCATATGAGTAAGTTGCCTTTTGGGCACCATTTGGCCAGAATTTTTTTCATATAGGCTGGCTGACGTAACATCAGAAGTAGTCAATGAGAATGTGTAGTAAGTTCCATATAGAGTACTCTCTGGCCAGAAATATGTTCATGAGGTCAAATATGGACTATGGCTGACGTAATATCAGAAGGAGTCCAAGAGTTTATATATTTAAAAAAAAATTGAGGACCCTTTAGACAAATATGTACAATAGATCAGATATTGACTACTGTATGGCTGATGTAACATAAGGATTCTATGAGTTTATAGATTAAAAAATATATTTTGAGGACCCTTTGGCCAGAGAAATGTTCAATAGATCAGATATGGACTACTGAAGGGCTGAGGTAACATCAGAAAGAGTCTTTGAGAATATTTAGTAAGTTGCCTTTTGGCAACCTTTGCCCAGAAGTTTTTTCAATGGGCCAAATATAGGCTGGCTGATGTAACATCAGAATTAGTTTATATATAATTTAAAAAAGACCCTTTGGACAGAAATATGTTCATTATGTCAAATATGGACTACTGTATGGCTTATGTCACATCAGAAGGAGTCTCGGAGTTTATATAGTAAAAAAAATCATTTGAGGACCCTTTGGCTAGATATATGTACAATAGATCAAATATGGACTTCTGTATGGCTGATGTAACATAAGGATTCTATGAGTTTATTTAAAAAATAAAAAATACACATTTTGAGGACCTTTTGGACAGAAGTATTTTCAATGGGCCAAATTTAGGCTGGCTGATATAACATCAGAAGGATTTCATGGTTTTATATATAAAAAATAAAAATAAAAACATTTTGAGGACCCATTGGCCAGAGATATGTTCAATATCATTAGTCCAGATAAGGACTTTTGTATGGATGTTTTAACTTCAGAAAAAATCTATGAGAATATATAGTAAGTTGTAAGTACTATAGTAGTAAGTCTCTCTTTAGCAAGAAATATGTTCAATAGGTTAAATAATAGACTTATTATGGCTGAGGTAACATCAACAGGAGTTTTTTATGTATAGAAAGTTCATGATCAAGTACTTTTTGGCAAGAAATTTATTATTTAAGTCAAATATGGACTACTTTCTGGCTGATTTAACATCAGAAAGAGTCTTTGAGAACATATAGTAAGTTGCCTTTTGGGGACCATTTGGCCAGAAATATTTTCATACAGGCTGTAACATCAGAAGTAGTCAATGAGAATGTGTAGAAAGTTCAATATCGAGTACTCTCTGGCCAGAAATTTGTTCATGAGTTAACTATATGGCTGACGTAACTTCAGAAGGCGTCCATATGAGTTTATATATTAAAAAAAAATGTGAAGACTCTTTGGACAGAAATATGTTCATTAGGCCAAATATGGACAACTGTATGGCTGAGATAACATCAAAAGGAGTCATTATGTAAAGAATGTTCAAGATAGATTGCATCTATCTTGCATTCTCTTGGCACAGAAATATCTACAATAGGTCAAATGTGGACTACTTTCTGGCTAACGTAACATAACATGAGTCAACAAACTACGGTATGGCTGAGGAAACATCAAAAGGAGTCATAATTTATATAATGTTAGAGATCAAGTTTTGCCGAGATATATATTCAGTAGGTCAAATATGGACTACTGACTGGCTGATTTAACATTAGAAAGAGTCTTTGAGAACATAGTTGCCTTTTGGGGATCATTTGGCCAGAAATATTTTCAATGGGCCAAATACAGGCTGGCTGACGTAACATCAGTCAATGAGAATTTGTAGAAAGTTCAATATCGAGTACTCTCTGGCCAGAAATATGTCAAATATGGATAATAACATAAAAGTCATATGCAATTTGTTGCATTGAAATATGCAGTGCAAGAACTAACTCATTCCGTATTGCGTTGAAGAGATGTGCAATGCAATCTACTGTTGCACATACTATCAAGCGTTGTGCGTTGAAGAATAACATTTAAGTAATACGCACTTTGTTGCATTGCAATGCATTCAAGATCTAACTCGTTCCGTAGTGCGTTGAAGAGATGTGCAATGAACCGTGCTGTTGCATTGCATTGCACAAGCGTTATGCATTGAAGTTGTGCGTTGTACATTGTTGATGCACTTTGTTGCACTGAAGAATAACACATAAGTAATATGCTCTTTAAATGTTGTTTAAATTAACAACAAAATTGCCATTGCCATTGTTACGCAAAGTTGAGATGTTGCCCAGAGAAAAACAATAGGTCTCGGAGAAAAACATGCATGAGAGACGAGAGGTGGCGTATTTTCCCCGCGTTTAATAAAAGTACTTAAATGTCACACTCGTCCGCATCATGGGGATCGAGTGAGTAAAAGTATTCAAACAAACATCCAACTCTGGTCAGAATATAAAAGGAAATAAAAGAAAGAATACAAAGAGAGTCGGCAGGGCGGTTATCTCCTCTCCTCACTTGTCAAAACTAACAGACACGCGCATGCGCAGTTCCCATTCCAACTCAGACTGCCATAAAACACAGTGACCGTTACACCATGCAATACAATAACTAACTCATTCCTTTGTGCATTGAATAGGTAACATTGTGTTCATTGCATTGTATTTCATAAACGATCAAACTTTTTCCTCATGTGCCTTCGCAATGCATTGCATACTTTAACAAACCCTTTTCATTTGTGTATGAAGGAAAACCCTTTCATTATCAGTTGAAAAGACAACCCACAACATATTGGTTTTCGCATTGCATACTATTACAATTTATTTGTGTACTGACGAGTGTAATGGAAATTTTACATTTAGATGTGTTTTCTACTTTTAGACATATTCTTTTATCTTTTAGATATATGTAGCTCTTATTAACATTGAGGATTTATGTACTAATAAGCATTTAAAGAAAGATGTTCATATAAGCTGAGGGACATTATTAAAAATATAACCAAGCTGTTAGAAATGCATAAGTTAGAATAAGCTTTCTGGAACAAGATGTTCTAGGTCACCGAGGACCAAGTAACAAAAAAGGAACAACATGTACTTCAAGTGACCTATGGTCTGCTTCAAGTGTAAAATGTATATGTGTGTGCAGTTTTCTTTCAATCAAGCCAGAAATAGGCAAAAAATATGAAGTTGAGTAATAGCTAAAAATTAGGAATTGAGCAATATTTCAAAAACAGGAAATCTGGACGAAGATGTCATTGTGCTGTCTTGGCGAATTTATGTGAGACTAAGAGCTTGAACAAATTTCTGTGAGACCAAGGGGTTTGCAAAACCTGGTTTTCCTTTTAAGGGCATTATTGGAACAGATGCAGCTTCTACACAGGATGCGATAGGGTATATAACGGGGTGAAAGGGATCCGCCCTGGGCCCTTCTCATGTAGATGCTGTCTGTATGAGAACTGCCAATTTTATTCCTTGCAAGAAATAAATACTTGATACTTTGACTTTTCAGAGGTTTCCACTTGTGTCCTTCCTCCTAACTTTTCGAATAGAATTATTTCCACAACACGAGAAAGACGTGAGCTGTCGCTCTCCAATGCATGCAATGACTAACTCGTTATTTTGTACAACGATGAGATATGCAATGCAAGCGTTGTGCACTGAAGAATAACATATAAGTAATATGCACTTTGTTGCATTGCAATGCATTCAAGATCTTATCATTCTGTAGTGTATTGAAGAGATAACATTTATGTTGTTCATTGCATTGCATAAAATGTATTTTAGCCTAACTTATATAACTTAACTTATTCCTCTGTGCAATGAAAAAAAACATAAATTAACGTGCTTTCGCATTGAATTTCCATAATTTAACTCACTTATTCAGTTGTGTATTGAAGGAAGTCAATGAATTAGATTTTGCATTGCATTAGAAGTCCTTATTCCGTTGTGCAAAGAACCTAACATATAAATGTGCTGATATATGAAAATCATTGCATTAGCTGTTGAAAGACAACCCACATTTGTTCGCATTGCATTGCATCGCATTTAGTTCACAACTAAATCATTTTTTACTGACGACTAAAAATCACATTAGCTGTCTATGCATACAAGAATTTTTTGCATACTCTGTTTTGCATTGCATTGCACACACGATCTAACGTTGTTCACTGAAGAATAATATTTAAGCTATACACCTTTTGCATTGCAATACCTACAAGATCTAAGTCGTTTCGATATGCATTAAGATATAACAAGCCTAGTTGCATCACATAAACAGATTTAACGTATTACTCTGAAATGAAAAGATAACATTTGACACATGACAATGTGATTTCGCATTGCATTACGTACTACAACTAACTTATTAATTTGTGTATGAAGGATAATCATTGCATTAGCTGTTGAATTATCATACAATTTAAATACTTGACGAGAAAACATAATATGAGCAGTTGCTTTAAAATGCAATGCAATAATTAACTCATTCCGTTGTGTAACGAATAGATTAATTTATGTGCTGCTGCATTGCATTGAACACGATCAAACGTTGTAGTTAGAATAGAATATAACCTATGCAACTGTAACATTGTGCAATGCATTGTAAGAGTGATGACGCTTGGGTCAAAAATGTGTTCAGTAGGTCAGATCTGTATCCTGCATTGCTGATGTAAAATCAGGAGTCAATGTACACTGTAAAAAAAATCCTAAATTTACAGAAAATAACTGTGATTTTTTGACGATAATTTTCTTTCATTTTTAAATTGTACTCAAAAGACTGTAAAATTAAAAAGTATTGTGACATTACTGACAAATTCCAGTAATTCACATTTTTTATACAGAAAATTTATTGTATTTTTCATCAGTATTTTTCTTAAATTACATAAAAATGTATGTAAAATGACAAATATAATCTGTAATTAAACAGTAACAAAACAGTTAAATGATAAAACGGTTAAATGACTGGCAGCCCCCCCCCCCCCAAACTGTAACATTAAAGTAAATCATCCAAAATTAAATAAACTGAAAACACTGTTATTTTACAGGTATTTCCTGAATTATCACGATCACATACCCTCATTGTAAAAAAAAATCGTAAAAAAAAGGGTCAAATGACTGGCAGCTATGGCTACAGGAAAAAATACTGACCGTGTCTCCCGATATATTAGGCATACTATCTTACTCATGCTGTTCACTTTTCATAATCAACATAGATGGAAAAAAAATAACATTGTAATATTTTAACAAATATGAAACTAAATGCGCTTATTTAATGGCTACAACACATATATAGGCCTACAGACTCTCTATTTGTACAAATTGATGCACATTCATTTAATTCTGAATGTTGAAAGGCATTTGTTTGTGCATAGTAAAACACATCTGCAACATTTATCAAGTTCTTGGATAATTGTGCATTCATATATTAATCATTATGATACTAAAATCATAATAAAGTATGCTATACTATGCTAAATCAGATGAGCCCAGAATATGACCACAACGTGTTTAATTACACATAATTAAGCATTGTCCTCCGAAAACTAATGTGGCTTAATGCAGATTAGAATGTCCCCTTATTATGTCTAAATAACGAGTTATTATGTCGAAATAACGAGATATGTCGAAATAACAGATATTATGTCGAAATAACGAGATATTATGTCGCAATAATGACTTATAATGTCGAAATAACGACTTGTTATGTCGAAATAACGACTTATGTCGAAATAACGACTTATGTCGAAATAACAAGTTTTCTTTTTTTCTTTTTTTCACCATGCAGTTCAGGGAGATCCATAGAATACAGCCTAAATATAATTGCTTCCAGATATTATTTTTGGGGGTGCTATCGGGGTGCTTTGGTCTTTCTTGAGGGTGCTGAAGCACCTCCTAGCGCCGCCTATGGTGTAGTTTCTGATGCAGTGACGTATAGTCACAGCAAATCATGCATGTAGTTACCTGCATGTTTTTAGTAAAAGAATCAGGAAATATGAAATAACTGTGTTTCCCTTTCGTTGTCACTCCGAGTTACTTCGGATGACGACGAATGGGGTTTCGCTTAGAACACCTATCGACTTCGAGTATACAAAAACGAGCCAATGGCAAAGAAATGCCATGGGTCTGCGGAATTTGCATGGCAACATGCAGTTATGTTTTCGCTTCGGAGCCAAGAGTATTTCTTCACTCCACAGCCTTTTATGACTTCGCTCTACGAGACGAGCCATTCTCTCCGGTGTTGGTGTGACGGCGATCTGCAGCGAGTTCACATGTCCCACTAAGCAAAATGATGTCCAAAAGACGTCTTTTCAACGTCTTTGTCACAAAAGTCGGACGTTGAAAAGACGTCCACTGAGGAACCAGAATGAAAGTTTTTATGACGTCTTTTTTTGACGTGTTCTGGAGGTTCATGGACCCTCTTCGTACAAGGTTAAAAACTAGTTCAAATGTGGCTATTGTGGACATATTTTCAACATCATTTATGGTCTCATTTAGACAATTTATACTGTTTCTGGACCAAACAAACACTCAGGATGATTAAATTAAAACTCATGTTTATTTCAATGTAATTTTCTTACATTGTTTTGATGAGGTTTAGATGTTGATATGTTTCATTGTAAGTCACCATTGTGGTGATCAGTGTGTGCTTTAGTTGGGATCTTGGTCCCAGTTCTTCTTACTTTGGCTTTTCTTTGGCTGTTGTAACTGTGTGTTTGTATTACACCACTGTTGTGTCAGAGAAAGTCAAGGAAAAGTGCAATTGGCTGCCATCTGCTTCATGTTAATGATGACAAAATCACAAAATGAGCATTTAATGTTGAGTTTAGGCTTTTGTCTTTACATCTGGCTTTAACAATCACTAATCTTTTGGAACTGTATTATGTGGACCAGTACCATTAATATGATCACTTATCAACACTTACACTTGATTAAACAATGTTATTGGAAAAGGCACCATACAGTCACACACAGACATCAAGATTTTGTGTATGATTCACAACAATGGTGACAATAAAAAAAGCTTAATGCTGCAATGCATGATGGGTAGCTTTCAAAGTACAAAACATCCTTGATTCCCAAGCTTTTTTTGTTTTGGTTGTCACCGTCGTTGTGAATCATATGCAAAATCTTGATCTCTGTGTGTGATTACATGATACTCTTGCTCAAAACATTGTACAAGCATGCTTTTTTATCCACCTTCAAATAAGTGATATTTTAATGGTACTGGTCCACATAATACAGCTTCACAAGATTAGTGGTTATTACTGCCAGATATAAAGACACAAGTCTAAACACAACATTAAATACTCACTTTGTGATTTTGTCATCATCAGCCGACAGTCAATCTTACTTTTTCTTGGCTTTCTCTGTCATAACAGTGGTGTTATACAAACATACAGTTACAACAGCCAAAGAAAAGCAAAAATAGAAGAACTTGGACCAAGAGCCCAACTAAAGCAAACACTGATCACCACAATGGTGACTTAAAATGAAACCAACATCTAAACCTCATCAAAACAATGTAAGGAAATTACATTGATATAAAAATGAGTTTTAATTTAATCATCCTGAGTGTTTATTTGGTCCAGAAACAGTATAACTTGTCTAAATGAGACCATAAATGATGTTGAAAATATGTCCACAATGGCCACATTTGAACTAGTTTTTAACCTTGTACGAAGAGGGTCCATGAGCGTCCAGATCGGATGTCCAGAACACGTCAAAAAAAGACGTCATAAAAACTTTCATTCTGGCTCCTCAGTGGACGTCTTTTCAACGTCCGACTTTTGTGACAAAGACGTTGAAAAGACGTCTTTTGGACATCATGTTGTTTAGTGGGGTGCAGTGATCTGCCGGTGAGTGTGTTCTCCCCGCTCGCTTCAACATCGCGGAGTTTTTTTCTCCTCTCACAAAAGAGTTTTTTTCTCCTCTCCTCTCACGTCTTTTTAAAGACGGCTCGCCCGTGCATTAAAAAAAAAAGTGGTTGCGGCAGATTGGTATCAGACTCTGATGGGCACGAGCGCTGTCTAGTGTGTTTGGGCTTTGATCATGCTTGTACAGCGCTCGTGGGTGATTCATGTTTTCTCTGGGGGAACATGATCATCTCGTCATTTAGGTCGAGACTCTGTGAACTCGCAAGAGTGAGAGTCCCCTCACCCACCCCCCGATTTTCGGCTGGTGGCCATTTCCTCTAACTTGGGATATGCTTCCCAGTGTACCTTGGTATTCCTGTGTTAAATAGGAGTCCTTCATCCTTACAAGTCTTACAAGGGCTCAGATTTACGCAGGGCACTGGAAGACAGCTGTGAAGGTGGCGTGATTAGACTGATAACCCCATTCGTCGTCATCCGACGTACCTCGGAGTGACAACGAAAGGGAACGTCTCGGTTACGTATGTAACCCTCGTTACGTCTTCCTGCCACTTCCGCTATACCGCAGGGATCGCCTGAGCTCAGTCTTGGCTCCTCAGCGAAGAAACATAACTGCATGTTGCCGGCGTCCTCCTTTTATACCCACGAGGTGGGGCGGAGTTACGTCATGCAAATTCCGCAGACCCATGGCATTTCTTTGCCATTGGCTCGTTTTTGTATACTCGAAGTCGATAGGTGTTTAAGCGAAACCCCATTCGTCGTCATCCGACGTAACGTCTCCGTTCCCTACTCAGGGAACGAGGGTTACATACGTAACCGAGACGTTCTTTTAAGAAGCTTAATGAAGATTTCTGTGATAGTCTTTTGCACTTATTTAAATTAGGTTATTTTACATTCATTTTATGGTTTTTGTACGGCAGCCATTGCTGAAAGTCATTGACAGTTTTTTATGGGATTTTTAGGGTGTTTGATCGTAATAATTCAGAAAATAGTTGTTAAATAACAGTGTTTTTCTCTAAAACATTTAAGGAAAATTTCTGTAAAAGTTTTTTGCGCTTAATTTAAATTAGGATATTTTACTTTATTTCTACAGTTTTTGTTTGGCAGCCGTAGCTGACAGTCATTGACCGTTTTTTTACAGTGTGGTAAAATCTTCATATTTGATCTGCTGATGTGGCCAAAGAGTCCTCGATATTGAACTTTTTACACATTCTCATTGACTACTTCTGATGTTTCTTCAGGCAGCCTATATTTGAGCCATTTAAAATATTGGCCGAAGTTCCCAAAAGGGAACTTATCATATAGTCTCAGAGAATTGTCCATATTTTACCTGTTGACCATCAATCTTTAAATTTCTACTTTCATTGAATCCTTCTGGATATTACCTCAGTCATACAATAGTCCATAATTAACCTACTGAACATATTTCTGGCCAAACAGTAAGCTACCATATCTTCAACATTTTGTACATACTCATTGCCTCCTTCTGATGTTAAATCAGCCAGACCATGTTTAAACCAATGAACATATTTCTGGCCAAAGAGTACTTGATCTTGAACATTCTATACATAATGACTTCTTCTGATGCTACCCAGAGGTGGGCACAAATACATCAAAAACTATTTTGTTACAAAATACAAATACTGGCTCATGAAATGTAACAAAATAAAATACAAGTAATTAGTATTTTGAAAATACAAAAATACTCTCACAATAATCTTAAGTCTTTTTTTATTATTGCTGAAAGGTCAATAACACAGCAATAACACAAATATGAGAAATATGTCAATTCAAAATGGCGAAGTAGCAAAATAAAAAAGTATGGGCATCTGCAACGCTATCTCACAACCAATTCATAGGAATTTGTACGAGTGATTGGTGGCTAATTCGTACAAATTCATACGACCTCACTCGTACAGATTCGTACGATTTGTCTAAACCCACGAGATGGGTAGGTTTAGGGGCGGGGTCAGGAGTAGGTCATTCGTATGAATTCATACGAATTTGGCAACTCTTAAAATATGAGTGAGGTCGTATGAATTGTTACGAATTAGCCACCTCGTAAAATTCGTACAAATTGCCCTCTACAGGGCCTGAAATAGCTCCCTCTGACGGGGGGAGCATTTCCTCACCACTGGCTAAGGGAGGGGAAACAGCCATAAATCTACATGTTATGTGCACTAACAGTTTTAATGAGGAACTTCATTGAAAGATCGATAACAAAAATAGTAGCAATAACACAACTATGCTACAAAAGAGAAAACTAAACCATTGTCAATTTGGGCAACTTGACAAAATCATTATGGTGATTTCTCTTAAGTGTTTAAGTATTTGAAATACTCTCAATACTCCCTCAAAATGTTTTGTTACAAACTACATTTTATTTGTTCCACACCTGCAAAATACAAATTACAAAATACACTAAAGTAATTAAATACGTATTTAAAATACATTTAATTGAAATACTGCCCATGTCTGATGCTACCCCAGCCATACAGTAGTAGATATCTAATCTTTTGAACATATTTTTTTGTTGAAAGGGTGTGTGTGTTTGTTGTTGTGTGTTGT
Organism: Meda fulgida; assembly: GCA_030578275.1. Lineage (NCBI taxonomy): Eukaryota > Metazoa > Chordata > Actinopteri > Cypriniformes > Leuciscidae > Meda > Meda fulgida. The sequence continues at coordinate 2,803,311 of CM060618.1, forward strand.
TGTTTTTTACCATATAAACTCATAGACTCCTTCTGATGTTAAATCAGCCAAAGATTTGTCCATATTTGACCTGCTGAGCATATTTATGGCCAAAGAGTCCTCGATATTGAACTTTCTACACATTCTCATTTACTACATCTGATGTTACATTAGCCAGCCTATGTATGACCCATTGAAAATATTTCCGGCCAAAGAGTCCTCGATATTGAACTTTCTACACATTCTCATTGACTACTTCTGATGTTACCTCAGCCATACAGAAGTCCGTAATTGACCTAGTAAAAATATTTCTGGACAAAGGGTTGTCAAAAGGCAACATAAGACTCTTTCTGATGTTAAATCAGGCAGACAGCAGTTATTTCACCTGCTGAAAAAAATTCCTGACAATTAATCCTTGATAATTAACTTTCTACACATTCTCACTGACTACTGACTACCCATTGAAAATTCTTCTGGCCAAAAATATTCTTTCTGATGTTAAATCAGCCATAGTCCATATTCGACCAACAGTACATATTTCTGGCCCGAGTACTAAATCTTGATCATTCTATACATACTTAAAGACTTCTGATGTTATTTCAGCCATGCAGTAGTCCATATTTAAACTACTGAACATATTTCTGGCCAAAGAGTCCTCGATCTTGAATATTTTGTACATAGTCATTGTTCAAGTTCAAGTACTTTTGACAAGAAATAAATGCAGCAGGTCAAATATGGACTTCTGGCTAACGTGACATCAGAAGGAGTCATTGTGTAAAGAATGTTCAAGAATGTACAAGAATGTACAGTAGGTCAAATAAAGTCAAATAAAGTCTATGTGAATACATATTATGTTGCCTTTTGACAACCCTTTTGCCAGAAACATGTTCAGTAGGTCAATTACAGACTTGTGTACGGCTGATGTAACATCAGGAGTCAATGAGTTTGTAAAGAAAATTTAAGATCAAGTACTCTTTGGCCAAATATATGTTCATCAGGTCAAATATGGACTACTGTCTGACTGATTTCACATCAGAAAAAGTATATGATATACAGTAGGGTTCTATTTGACTTTGGCCAGAAATATGTTCAAAAGGTAATGGCTATGTTTATGCATCTGGCCCCGGGAGTCAAACAGTTCTATAGAAAGTTCAATATCAAGTATTCTTTAGCAAGAAATGTTCAAAAATAGACCTCTGTATGGCTGACATAACATCAAAAGGACTCAATGAGTATGTATAGGAAATTCAAGATCAAGAACTCTTGGGCCAGAAATCTGTTCAGTAGGCAAAATATAGACTTCTGTATGGTTGATGAAACATCAGAAGAAGCCAATAATTATGTGTAGAAAGTTCAAGATTGAGGACTCTTATACCAAAAATATGTTCAAAAGGTCACATGTGGATTACTGACTGGCTTATGTAACATCAGCATACCTACATAAGCCAGTCAGTAATGCATAGGACAAATATGGCATTAATTATTGGGGAAGGATTTAATGAAGAAAGTATAGAAAAATCAAGGAAATGAGTCCAGTGTTCAAGATCTTCGGCTTCTTCAATTCTTCAATCTTCAATGTTCATTCGGTCAAAGGCTGGCTGACATCAGAAGTAGTCAATGAGAATGTGTAGAAAGTTCAATATCGAGTATTCTTTGGCCAGAAATATGTTCATTAGGTCAAATATGGACTACTGTATGGCTGACGTAACATCACAGTGTATGAATTTATATAGTAAAAAAAAAAAGTATAAAGTATATAGATAAGATAACATCAGATAACATCAGAAAAATAACATCAGATAACATCAGAAAGAGACTTTGAATATATATAGTTACTTGCCTTTTGGGGACTCTTTTGGCCAGAAATATTTTCAATGGGCCAAAAAAGTTGGCTGATGTAACATCAGAAGGATTCCATGAGTTTATATAGTAAAAAAAAACATTTTGAGGACCCATTGGCCAGAGATATGTTCAATAGATAAGATATGGACTTTTGTATGGCTGATGAAACCAGATAAAGTCAATCAGTATGTGTAGAAAGTTCCAGATTGAGGACTCTTTAGCAAGAAATATGTTCAATATGTTAAATATGGACTGCTGTCTGGCTTATTTAACATTAAAAAGACTCTATGAGAATATACAGTAAGATACATTTTGAGATGGCCAGAGTTCAAAAGATCAGATATGAACTTTTTTATGGCTGTTCTAACTTCAGAAAAAATCTTTGAGAATATATAGTAAGTTGTAAGTAGTATTTAGCAAGAAATAAATATAGACTACTGTATGGCTGAGGTAACATCAACAGGAGTTATGTATAGAAAGTTCATGAATGTATTATTTAAGTAAAATATGGACTACTGTTTGGCTGATTTAACATCAGAGAGAGTCTTTGAGAATATTTAGTGTTGCCTTTTTGGGACCATTTGGCCAGAAATATTTTCAATGGGCCATTTGGCCTATATTTATAGGCTGGCTGACGTAACATCAGAAGTAGTCAATGAGAATGTGTGGAAGTTCAATATCGAGTACTCTCTGGACAGAAATTGTGAATGAGTGGACTACTATATGGCTGACGTAACATCAGAAGGAGTCCATGAGTTTATATATATATATAAAAAAAAACTGAAGACCCTTTGGACAGAAATATGTTCATTAGGCAAAATATGGACAACTACATGGCTGAGATAACATCAAAAGGAGTCATTTTGTAAAGAATTTTCAAGACAGATTGCATCTATCTTGCATACCTTGGGACAGAAATATCTGCAATAGGTCAAATATGGACTACTGTCTGGCTAACGTAACATAACATAAGGAGTCAATAAACTACGGTATGGCTGAGGTAACATCAAAGCCATAATGTATATAATGTTAGAGATCAAGTACTTTTAGCCAAGATTCAGTAGGTCAAATATGGACTACTGTGTGGTCAATTTAACATCAGAAAGAGTCTTTGAGAATATATAATTAGTTGCCTTTTGGGGGCCATATGGCCAGAAATATTTTCAATGGGCCAAATGCAGGCTGGCTGATGTAGCATCAGAAGTAGTCAATGAGAATTTGTAGAAAGTTCATTATTGAGTACTCTCTGGCCAGAAATATGTCCATTAGGTCAAACATGACAATAACATAAAAGTCATATGCAAGCATTGTCAAGCGTTGTGCATTGAAAATGAACAAAAATCACATGCACTTCGTTTGCATTGCAATGCATTCAAGAAATAACTCGTTCCGTAGTGCGTTGAAGAGATGTGCAATGCATTTGCACAAGCGTTGTGCATTGAAGAATAACATTTAGGTAAATGCACTTCGTTTGCATTGCAATGCATTTAAGAACTAACTCGTTCCGTAGTGCGTTGAAGAGATGTGCAATGCAGCGTAATGTTGCATTGCATTGCACAAGCGTTGTGCATTGAAGAATAACATTTAAGTAACATGCACTTCGTTTGCATTGCAATGCATTCAAGAACTAGCTCGTTCCGTAGTGCGTTGCAGAGATGTGCAATGGAGCATGATGTTGCATTGCACAAGCGTTATGCATTGAATAATAACATTTAAGTAACATGCACTTTGTTTGCATTGCAATGCATTGAAGAAATAACTCGTTCCGGAGTGCGTTGAAGAGATGTGCAATTGTTCGTGCTGTTGCAATGCATTGCACAAGCGTTGTTGTCAGGAGGTCAATGAGAGTGTATAGAGAGTAATTCAATGATTCTTTAGTCAGAAAAATCTTTAAAGGTCCGATATTGACTACTTTATATCTGTTGTAACATCAGAAGGACTCAAGTAAAGAAAATGTCATGATTCACGTTCCAGAAATATGTTCAATAGGTCAAATATGGACTACTTTCTGGCTGATGTAAACTACTTTTCTATTCTACTATACATAGTAATTTAACCTTTGAGGAACTTTTAGGCAGAAATATTTTCAATGGGTCATCAGAAGAATGGATACTCTTTGGCCAGGAAATGGTAGGTCAGTAGGTCACAAATGGACTATTGCATGGCTGATGTAAAATCTTCATATTTGATCTGCTGAACGTATTTAAGGCCAAAGAGTCCTCGATATTGAACTTTTTACACATTCTCATTGACTGCTTAGTTCATAAACGCCAGAGGAGCCTGGGTTCTCCCAAGGTTTTTTTTTCTCCATTAGGTCATCTGATGGAATTTTTCGGTTCCTTGCCACTGTTGCCTTTGGCTTGCTCAGTTGGGGATATTCAAATTAATCACCCAATCATCAATATACCATTGATCAGCCCTACCAAACGTGGCTGTTTTTCCACTAAGAAACAAACACGTTATTTTGATTGATACTGTGAAGCTGCTTTGATACAATCTATAAAGCGCCAAATAAATAAAAAAGCGCTATATAAATATACTTGACTTGACCACTTCTGATGTTTCTTCAGGCAGCCTAAATTTGAGCCATTTAAAATGTTTCTGTCTAAAGGGTCCCCAAAAGGGAACTTTCCATGTATTCTCATAGACTCTTTCTGATGTTAAATCAGCCAGAGAGTTGTCCATATTTTACCTGATGACCATCAATCTTGAACTTTCTACTTTCATTGAATCCTTCTGATTTTACGTCAGTCAATACAATAGGCCATAATTAACCTACTGAACATATTTCTGGCCAAACAGTACTCTATCTTGAACATTTTGTACATACTCATTGCCTCGTTCTGATGTTAAATCAGCCAGAGAGTAGTCCATATTTGACTTTCTGAACATGTTTCTGCCAAAGAGATAGGATATTGATTTTTCTATACATTCTCTTTGACTCCTTATGATGTTACGTCAGTCGCACAGAAGTCCGTAATAGACCTACTGAACATATATCTGTCCAAAGAGTACTCGATATTGAACTTCCTGCACATTCTCATTGACTACTTCTGATCTTTAGTCAGAAGGCCTTGTATTTGACCCATTGAAAATGTTTTTGGTCCAATGATCACTAAAATGTAACACTATATATTGTTATAGACTATTTCTGATTTTAAATCAGCCAGACAATAGTCCATGTTTACTGAACATATTTCTGGCCAAAGAGTACTTGATCTTGAACCTTCTGAACATACTGATTGACTGTTTCTGATACATCAGCCAGACAGTAGCCCATATTTGACCAAAGAAAAGTTTTTTGGCCAAAAGATCTTGAACATTCTATACATAATGACCTTCTGATGCTACCCCAGCCATAGAGTATATATCTAATTTATTGAACATATTTTTTTGTTCAGTTCTTGCTGATTATGACATCATCCAGAAACATCTTATCATATTTTCTGTCGCCATAACAGATGTATTTTATTAAAATACAGTTACAGCAGCCAGACAAGTTTAAAAGAAGAATAAAGGGTCAAGAGCCCAAATAAAGGATCCATTAATCACGATTCTGGTGATTTCAAATAAATAATTCAATGACACAACACTCTGTTAATTCTCAATCTGTTAATTCTCAATAAGAGCTTGTCTATGTGGAGTCATGATGTCTAAAACATCCAAATGTTCAAACAAACACTATTTTCTGACAACTAATCCTTGATGTTGAACTTTCTACACATCCTACTACAGACTACTCATTAAAATATATCTGGCCAAAAATATTCTTTCTGATGTTAAATCAGCCAGACAGTAGTCCATATATGGACCTACTGTACATATTTCTGGCCCGAGCACTAAATCTTGATCATTCTATACATACTTAAAGACTCTTTCTTATGTTATTTCAGCCATGCAGTGGTCCATATTTAAACTACTGAACATATTTCTGGCCCGAGTACTAAATTATGTTCAGTATGTCAAATATGGACTACTGTCAGGTTGATGAAACATCAGAAGAAGCCAATAATTATGTCTAGAAAGTTCAAGATTGCTCTTTGTTCAAAGGGTCACATATGTGACTCCTGATGTCTCCTGATGTTACATACGCCAGTCAGCAATCCATACGGCATTATTTATTGGCTTCTTCTGATGTTTTATCAACCAGATAGTAGTCCATACAAGTACATATGTAGTACATAGTACATATGACTTCTATAGAACATATGTATGACTTCTATAGAAAGTTCAAGATCAAGTATTCTTTCACCAGAAACATGTTCATTAGATCAAATATAGACTTCTGTATGGCTGACGTAACATCAAATGGACTGCTGGCGTGCTGATGCATTAAATTGAACAAGCGTTGTGCATTGAAGGAAAACAATTTCATATGCACTTGTTTGCATTGCAATGCATTAAAGAACTAATTCATTCTCTAGTGCGTTGAAGAGATGTGCGTGCAACAGCGTGCTGTTGCATTACATTGAACAAGCGTTGTACATTGAAGGAAAACAATTTCATATGCACTTGTTTGCATTGCAATGCATTAAAGAACTAACTCATTCTATAGTGCGTTGAAGAGATGTGCAATGCAATCTGCTGTTGCATTGCATTGCACAAGCGTTGTGCATTGAAGAATAACATTTAAGTAATGTGCACTTTGTTTGCATTGCAATGCATTCAAGAACTAACCCATTCCGTGGTGTGTTGAAGAGATGTGCAATGCAGCTTGCTGTTGCAATGCATTGCACAAGCGTTGTGCATTGAAGAATAACATTTAAGTAACATGCACTTCGTTTGCATTGCAATGCACTCAAGAACTAATTCGTTCTGTAGTGCGTTGAAAGGATGTGCAATGCAGCGTACTGTTGCATTGCATTGAACAAGCGTTGTGCTTTGAAGGATAACAATTTCATATGCACTTTTTTGCATTGCAATGCATTAAATAACTAACTCATTCTGTAGTGCGTTGAAGAGATGTGCAATGCAATATGCTTTTGCATTGCATTGCACAAGCTTTTTGCATTGAAGAATAACATTTAGGTAATATGCACTTTGTTGCATTGCAATGCATTCAAGAACTAACTCGTTCCGTGGTGCGTTGAAGAGATGTGCAATAGAGTGTGCTGTTGCATTGCATTGCACATACTAACAAGCGTTGTGCATTGACGAATAACATTTAAGTAATAAGCAATTTGTTTGCATTGCAATGCATTCAAGAACTAACTCGTTCCGTAGTGGATTGAGTTGAAGAGATGTGCATTGAAGAATAACATTTATATAATATGCACTTTATTGCATTGCAATGCATTCAACTTACTCATTCCGTAGTGTATTGAAGAGATAATATTTATGTTGTTTCATTGCATTGCATAAAAAATCTTTTAAATTATCTAACTTATGTAACTTATTCCTCTGTGCAATGAAAAAAAAAACATAAAATAAAATATGTGCTTTCGCTTTGGATTTCCATAATTTAACTCACTTATTCAGTTGTGTATTGAAGGAAATCATTGAATTAGATTTTGCATTGCATTGCCCATTGCATTCCGTTGTGCAAAGAACCTAACATTTATATGTGCTTATATATGAAAATCATTGCATTAGCGGTTGAGTTCGAATTGCATTAAATACAAACTAAATCATTTTTTACTGACAACTAAAAATCACGTGAGCTGTCACTTTACTATGCATTCAAGAACTAACTGTCTTTCATTGCATTACACACACAATCTAACATTGTTCACTGAAGAATAATATTTAAGCGATACACCTTTTGCAATGCCTACAAGATCTAAATCGTTTCGATATGCATTAAGATATAACAGTAGTTGTATTGCATCAAAAAAACAGATTTAACGTATTACTCTGTGAAATGAAAAGATAACATTTGAAACATGACAATGTGATTTCGGATTGCATTGCGTACTGGAACTAACTTAATTTGTGTATGAAAGATTTCATTGCATTAGCTGTTGAATTATTATACAATTTAAATTTGTATACTTGACGAGAAAACTATATTAGCAGTTGCTTTAAAATGCAATGCAATAATTAACTCATTCCGTTGTGTAAGGAAAAGATTAATTTATGTGCTGCTGCATTGCATTGAACACGATCAAACGTTGTACATAGTAGAATAGAATATAACCTATGCAACTGTTACACTGTGTAATCCATTGTAAGAGTGATGACGCTTGGGTCAAAAATGTGTTCAGTAGGTCAGATCCGTGTCCTGCATTGCTGATGTAAAATCAGGAGTCAATGGATATGTATAGAAAGATTGAGTAAACTTTGACCAGAAATATTTTTAGTAAGTCAAATTTGGAGTACTGTCTATCTGATATGTAAAATCAGGAGGTTTTTAAGTCAGTTACATAGAAACAGAGATTGGTCTAATTTAAGCTAAAAATTGGCTAAAAAGTAAGACTTATTACCACTTCACTGACCGCTAGTTGATCATACCAGCACTTAAGTCACAGTCTTAACATAAGGGCTATGTTTATGCAACTGGCTCTATATAGAGTTTAATATCAAGTATTCTTTAGCAAAAAAAGTATTCATTAGGTCAAAAATAGACTTCTGTACTGCTGACGTAACATCAAAAGAACTCAATGAGTATATATAGAAAGATCAAGATCAAGTTCTCTTTGGCCAGAATTATGTTCAAAAGGTCACATATGGATTACTGACTGCCTTATGTAACATCAGGATACCTACATAAGCCAGTCAATAACATGGCCACAGTCAAATGGCATTAATTATTGGCTTCTTCTGATGTTTCATCAACCAGGCAGTAGTCCGGTTGACTATATATGACTTCTATAGAAAGTTTTAAGATCAAGTATTCTTTGACCAGAAACATGTTCATTAGATTAAATATAGACTTCTGAATGGCTGAAGTAAAATCAAAAGGACTCAATGAGTATGTATAGAAAGTTCAAGATCAAGTAGTCTTGGGCCAGAAGTCTATTCAGTAGGTCAAATATGGCCTATACTGTATGGCTGACGAAACTTAAGAAGGATTTAATGAAGAAAGTATAGAAAAATCATGATGAAGGAAATGAGTCCAATGTTCAAGATCAAGTACTCTTTAGCCAGATAAATGTTCATTCGGTCAAAGGCTGTCTGAAGTAACATAAGAAGTAGTCAATGAGAATGTGTAGAAAGTCCAATATCGAGTATTCTCTGGTCAGAAATTTGTTCATAAAGTCAAATATAGACTACCGTATGGCTGACGTAACATCAGGAGTCCATGAGTTTATATATATATAAAAAATTGAGAACCCTTTGGTAAGATATATGTTCATTAGGTCAAATATGGACAGTTGTATGGCTTACGTCACATCAGAAGGAGTCTGAGTTTATATAGTAAAAATAATAATTTGAGGACCCTATGGCTAGATATATGTACAATTTATCAGATATGGACTTCTGTGGCTGACGTAACATAAGGATTCTTTGAGTTTATATATAAAAAAATTGGCCAGAGATATGTTCAATAGATATGGACTACTGTATGGCTGAGGTAACATCAGAAAGATTCTTTGAATATATATAGTAAGTTGCCCATTGGCCAGAAGTATTTTCAATGGGCCAAATATAGGCTGGCTGAGAATGTGTAGAAAGTTCAATACCTAGTCCAATTTGGCCAGAAATATGTTAATGAGGACTTTGGGACCCTTTGGCAAGAAGTATTTTCATTTGGCCAAATATAGGCTGGCTCACGTAACATCAGACTAACTCGTTCCGTAGTGCGTTGAAGAGATGTGCAATGCAGTGTGCTGTTGCATTGCACAACGTTGTGCATTGAAGAATAACATTTAAAGTAATATGCACTTTGTTTGCATTGCAATGCATTCAATAACTAACTCCTACCGTAGTGCATTGAAGAAATGTACAATGCAATCTACAGTTGCATTGCACTGCACATACGAACAAGTGTTGTGCATTGACGAATAACACAGCACGTGTTGCTTTGCAATGCATTCAAGAACTAACTCGTCAGTAGTGCGTTGAAGAGATGTGTAATACAGCGTACTGTTGCATTGCATTGCACAAACGTTGTTCAATGAAGAATAACTTGAAAGTAATATGCACTTTCTTGCGTTGCAATGCATTTAAAACATCACGTGAGCTGTAACTATGCATGCAATGACTAACTCGTTACTTTGTACAACGATGAGTTATGCAATGCAAGCGTTGTGCACTGAAAAATAACATATGCATTGTGTAGAATAACAATAATAAATATAGCTGCGAGCAGCGATTGCGGGCCCAAGCCGGTGGCACCGCCGCCCCGGTGCCTTTAGGGTTATAGTGCACGACGTGCAAAAACGTAACCCCGCTTTGACTGTTGAAAAGAAGTGTGCTGTAGAGCTCGCATCAGTGTGGCCTCTGCAAAAGTGCGTATCCAGGGCACATATAAACCACAAAGTATGCGTGAGCAACCTTCTGAAACCTAAATTGAAAAATGAGACAGCCTACGGTCTCATGGATTTAACAGACACATGAAATAAGTACACCAGACCGAAAATTCATATGAAGTGTGCCATTTGGGGACAGGGCCTATGATCGTGAACCACAATAGCCACATATATGAGATCATTTAAATTTGGAATAATTTTTAGGTCAATATGTTTTGCAGCACTTAAATGTGTAAATCCAGAAGCCCAGTATTTATCTGGAGGTCTTTGTCCTTTGCCTGTCAACCTGGTTTGTCTCTGCCTTTTCTGTTCTGCCCTGTTTGCCATTGTTCTCCCTGCCTATCTTGACCATTCTTAATAAAAAGCTGCAAATGGATTCCCCTGGCCTGACCCTGCCTCGATACAACACATATGCTGCATCTGCTCGCTATCTGCTGAACGGCTCTGGTAGTTCCGCTTCAGATACTGTAGGAATAGTGCGCTCTGGTTGGTCTGGATTATTCGGGAATTTTTATTTTATACAGAAATAAGTTATTTATAATTCATATATATATATATGGGATATAATATATATATATATATATATATATATATATATATATATATATATACAATAACTAGGGAAACTGAGATAATTATTCTGATTTGATGATACACTCAAAATATTACACAAGCAATCGTTTAAATTTAATGATATTCAAAACAGAACAAGAATTTTAAAAAACTATAAACAAGAAGTAAATAAAAATAATGTAAAGCGAAAGTCAAAGTAAGTGATGTTGGGCTCACGTAACTCTCTCATTAGAATCAAACTGTTTCAACATTTGGGATGTATTTGGATGCTAAACTATTCTTTATTATAGGCTTTGTACTTCACTCACGTTCCAATATGTGTGTGAGTGTGTGTGTGTGTGTGTGTGTGTGTGTGGTGTGTGTGTGTGTGGGTGAGGTGTGGGTGCGATTGAACTGTTACACATAAAAACATACTCCGTCATTTTGTTCATCGAGGACGTAAATTCAAACTGCAAAGTGTTTATTTATATTTATGTACACTCACAATAAAACACAAAGTGCTTTTGTCAAACTATACACTCAAACTGTAACCTACAACTGTCCCCCAACCAAAATCTCACCCACACACACACACACACACACACACACAGTTTAAAAGCAAAAAATATTTATTCAACCTCATTTAAAAACAGTCTGTGAGTGCCATCTTTTGGACATTCATCATATTGCATTGGTTTTAATTTCTTGTCCTCAAACAGAGCACTAATCTGTTTATTTTTAAGTTACACATTCTACATTGATTAAAATAGAAAATCAAATGTGTTTTTTTAATGGTAGTATTATTTTATACAATAAATTATAAATCTGATGAGAATAAATGTAGTGTGCATACAATTTTTAAGGAAAACATTGATCTAATATAGCACATTAGAGAGAGAGAGACGGTGGGGCGATCAAACTGTGTGTGTGTGTGTGTGTGTGTGCGTGTGTGTGAGAGAGAGGGGCGCGATCGAACTGTGTGTGTGTGTGGGAGAGAGAATAACATTTTTAATGAAAATATATTGATCTAATATAGCACATAAGAGAGAGAGAGAGAGAGAGAGAGAGAGAGAGAGAGAGAGAGAGAGAGAGAGAGGAGCGGGCGCGATCGAACTGTGTGTGTGTGTGTGTGTGCGTGCGTGTGTGTGTGAGAGAGAGAGGCGCAGGCGCGATCAAACTGTGTGTGTGCGTGAGACAGAGAGAGAGGCGCGGGAGCGATCGAACTGTGTGTGTGTGTGTGTGAGAGAGAGAGAGAGAGAGAGAGAGAGAGGCGCGGGTGCGATCGAACTGTGTGTGTGCGTAATACAGGTAACAAATGAATAAAAGTGCGTATAAATACAATTTTGGACACAAGAGGGCAGTATGGCCCTATGAATGACTTTGTGTTTAAACTATCACCCGAAGATACCCCCTCCCCCTCCCCCTCATCACACAGACACACACACACACATACAGAATGGCAGGGTGCATTCTCTCTGTCAGAGAGAGGGAGAGAAAATTCTCAGAATCCACATTCAAACTACAATATCTGACTTTCTGTTGGTCTGAGCTAATGACAATAAATTAGAAAGTTGTTCGGCTTGACGAGAACAATATACACGCAGAGTTTTGTAACTGTAGGTAAAATTAACTAAGTTATAACACACTTTATGTGTCCTTTTTTAGTCATAAATTCATTTCCTCGCCACGGCCAAACCGTTCGAGATATCAAAAATCCGTTCGCAATTTAGCATCCTCAATGTCTTGACTTCATGCTGACCGAGTTTCGTGGTGTTTGGATTAATTCTCTAGGAGAAGTATATCAAAAATAAAAGCATGCATTTTCCAAACAACCCATAATAGCTGACTTCCTGTTGAGCTGTCGTAAAACTTAGAGCACGAAAGTTGTTCGGCCCGATGAGATCTATAAGTGTACCGAGTTTCATATTATTACATGCAAGCATGTTTGATATATGGACAAGTGTTCGAATCCCGTTCCAGGGGGCGCTGTCGAGCCCCCCTGCCACGCCCGGGTACCATCTTCAGCCCGGCCCTGATGGCCGCGGGTTCTGACCTGTGTGCAAAGTTTCAAGAGTTTTCGAGCACGTTAAGGGCCCCAAAACCTTGAAAAACTAAAATAAAAGCATTCTCACTCAGCAGACAAACCCCCCTCCCCTCAAACACACAGAGAGACGTAGGGTCAGAGAGAGTGGAAGAGAAAATTCTCCAAAACATCCACATTCAAACCAGAATATCTGACTTCCTGTTGGTCTGAGCTAATAAGTGTAAATTAGAAAGTTGTCCAGCTCGATATGAACATTATACATACTGAGTTTTAAGATTGTAGATAAAAGTATAGACCTAACTCACCCTCTTTTGTCAAAAGGTGGCGCTACTGAGCCCCAGCACCACGCCAGTTTCTGAAACTTTGCACATGTCTACTGGCTAATAAATATGATGTGTCTGTCGAGTTTCATGCAATTTCAAGTATGCTAAGGGTCTCAAAAGCATAAAAAAAAATCTTAAAGTTTGATCCGTTACCACGGCAACAGTATCTAAGATATCAATAATCCTTTCACAGGTCTAAATCTGCCGTGTGTTTACATTATACACATAAAGTTTGAAGCAAATCGGGTAAAAATAACAGGGTGATTTCAAAGCATTTTCAAAGTGACACACTTCCTGCTCCCAGTTGGTGGCGCTATAACTTTGACTCACAATAGTCACATCCATGTGATCGGGCTCTTACAGCGAACACACTGCTGAAGTTTCATCAAGATCAGTCAATGTATGCAGAAGTTATAACACACTTCCTGTTTCCATTATTCGCCATAAATTCGTTTCCTCGCCACGGCCAAACCGTTCGAGATATCAAAAATCCCCTGGCAATTTTTCATCCTCAATGTCTTGACTTCATGCACACCGAGTTTGGTGACGATCGGGTGAATTCCCTAGGAGGAGTATATCGAATTCCTGAGCACGAGTTTCCAAACAACCCATAATAGCCGACTTCCTGTTGGGCTGGCGTAAAAAGTAAGAGTGCGAAGGATATATGAAACGATGAGATCTATATGTGTACCGATTTTCAGATTAATTCATGCAAGCGTGTTTGATATACGGACATGTTTTCAAATCCCGTTCCAGGGGGCGCTGTCGAGCCCCCCTGCCACGCCCGGGTACCATCTTCAGCCCGGCCCTGATGGCCGCGGGTTCTGACCCGTGTGCAAAGTTTCAAGAGTTTTCGAGCACGTTAAGGGCCCCAAAAGTGCCCAAAAGGTAGTAAAATAATAATAATAATAATAATAAATATAGCTGCGAGCAGCGATTGCGGGCCCAAGCCGGTGGCACCGCCGCCCCGGTGCCTTTAGGGTTATTGTGCACGACGTGCAAAAACGTAACCCCGCTTTGACTGTTGAAAAGAAGTGTGCTGTAGAGCTTGCATCAGTGTGGCCTCTGCAAAAGTGCACATCGAGGGCACATATCAACCACTAAGTATGCGTGAGCAACCTTCTGAAACCTAAAATGAAAAATGAAACAGCCTATGGTCTCATTGATTTAACAGACACATGAAATAAGTACACAAGACCGAAAATTCATTTGAAGTGTGCCATTTGGGGACAGGGCCTATGATCGTGAACCACAATAGCCACATATATGAGATCATTTAAATTTAGAATAATTTTTAGGTCAATATTTTTTGCAGCACTTAAATGTGTAAATCCAGAAGCCCAGTATTTATCTGGAGGTCTTTGTCCTTCGCCTGTCAACCAAGTTTGTCTCTGCCTATTCTGTTCTGCCCTGTTTGCCATTGTTCTCCCTGCCGGTCTTGACCATTCTTAATAAAAAGCTGCAAATGGATTCCCCTGGCCTGACCCTGCCTCGATACAACACACATGCTGCATCTGCTCGCTATCTGCCGAACGGCTCTGGTAGTTCCGCTTCAGCACTGATGATGTTGTAGGAATAGTGCGCTCTGGTTGGTCTGGATTATTAGGAAATTTTTATTTTATACAGAAATAAGTTATTTATAATTCATATATATAGATAGATAGATAGATAGATATACATATATAAAGACACAGAGGATATTACTTGCCTTACCTGTTTAGTAAAATGAAAAAATAAAAATAAATAACTGGGGAAACCGAGATAATTATTCTGATTTGATGATACACTCAAAATATTACACAAGCAATTGTTTAAATTTAATGATATTCAGAACAGAACAAGAATTTTTAAAAACTATAAACAAGAAGTAACCGAAATAATGTAAAGCGTAAGTGAAAGTAAGTGGTGTTAGGCTCATGTAACTCTCTCATTAGAATCAAACTGTTTCAACATTTGTGATGTATTTGGATGCTAAACTATTCTTTATTATAGGCTTTGTACTTCACTCACGTTCCAATATATGTGTGTGTGTGTGTGTGTGTGTGTGTGTTTGGTGTGTGTGTGTGGTTGAGGTGTGGGTGCGATTGAACTGTTACACAAAAACATACTCCGTCATTTTGTTCATCGAGGATGTAAATTCAAACTGCAAAGTGTTTACTTATATTTATGTACACTCACAATAAAACACAAAGTGCTTTTGTCAAACTATAAACTCAAACTGTAACCTACAACTGTCCCCCAACCAAAATCTCACCCACACACACCAACACCCACACACACAGTTTAAAAGCAAAAAATATTTATCCAACCTCGTTTAAAAACAGTCTGTGAGTGCCATCTTTTGGACATTCATCATATTGCATTGGTTTTAATTTCTTGTCCTCAAACAGAGCACTAATCTATTTTTTTTAAGTTACACATTCTACATTGATTAAAAAAGAAAATCAAATGTGTTTTTTTAATGGTAGTATTATTTTATACAATAATTTATAAATCTGATGAGAATAAATGTAGAGTGCATAAAATTTTTAAGGAAAACATTGATCTAATATAGCACATTAAAGAGAGAGAGACGGAGGAGCGGGCGCGATCGAACTGTGTGTGTGTGTGTTTGTTTGTGTGTGTGTGTGTGTGTGTGTGTGTGTGTGTGTGTGTGTGTGTGTGTGTGTGTGTGTGTGTGTGTGTGTGTGTGTGTGTGTGTGTGTGTGTGTGTGTGTGTCTGTGAAAGGGGCGCGATCGAACTGTGTGTGTGTGCGTGTGTGTGAAAGGGGCGCGATCGAACTGTGTGTGTGTGTGGGAGAGAGAATAAATTTTTTAAGGAAAACATATTGATCTAATATAGCACATGAGAGAGAGAGAGAGAGAGAGAGAGAGAGAGAGAGGCGCGGGCGCGATCGAACTGTGTGTGTGTGTGTGAGAGAGAGAGGCGCCGGCGCGATCAAACTGTGTGTGTGCGTGAGACAGAGAGAGAGGCGCGGGAGCGATCGAAGTGTGTGTGTGTGTGTGTGTGTGTGTGTGTGTGTGTGTGTGTGTGTGTGTGTGAGAGAGAGAGAGAGAGAGAGAGAGAGAGAGAGAGAGAGAGAGAGAGAGAGAGAGAGAGAGAGAGAGAGAGAGAGGCGCGGGTGCGATCGAACTGTGTGTGTGCGTAATACAGGTAATAAATGAATAAAAGTGCGTATAAATACAATTTTGGACACAAGAGGGCAGTATGGCCCTATGAATGACTTTGTTTAAACTATCACCCGAAGATACCCCCTCCCCCTCCCCCTCCTCACACAGACACACACACACACACACATACAGAAAGGCAGGGTGCATTCTCTCTGTCAGAGAGAGGGAGAGAAAATTCTCAGAATCCACATTCAAACTACAATATCTGACTTTCTGTTGGTCTGAGCTAATGACAATAAATTAGAAAGTTGTTCGGCTTGACGAGAACAATATACACGCAGAGTTTTGTAACTGTAGGTAAAATTAACTAAGTTATAACACACTTTATGTGTCCTTTTTTAGTCATAAATTCATTTCCTCGCCACGGCCAAACCGTTCGAGATATCAAAAATCCGTTCGCAATTTAGCATCCTCAATGTCTTGACTTCACGCTGACCGAGTTTCGTGGTGTTTGGATTAATTCTCTAGGAGAAGTATATCAAAAATTAAAGCATGCATTTTCCAAACAACCCATAATAGCTGACTTCCTGTTGAGCTGTCGTAAAACTTAGAGCACGAAAGTTGTTCGACCCGATGAGATCTATAAGTGTACCGAGTTTCATATTATTACATGTAAGCATGTTTGATATATGGACAAGTGTTCGAATCCCGTTCCAGGGGGCGCTGTCGAGCCCCCCTGCCACGCCCGGGTACCATCTTCGGCCTGGCCTTGATGGCCGCGGGTTCTGACCTGTGTGCAAAGTTTCAAGAGTTTTCGAGCACGTTAAGGGCCCCAAAACCTTGAAAAACTAAAATAAAAGCATTCTCACTCAGCAGACAAACCCCCCTCCCCTCAAACACACGGAGAGACGTAGGGTCAGAGAGAGGGGAAGAGAAAATTCTCCAAAACATCCACATTCAAACCAAAATATCTGACTTCCTGTTGGTCTGAGCTAATAAGTGTAAATTAGAAAGATGTCCAGCTCGATATGAACATTATACATACTGAGTTTTAAGATTGTTGATAAAAGTATAGACCTAACTCCCCCTCTTTTGTCAAAAGGTGGCGCTACTGAGCCCCGGCAACACGCCCGTTTCTGAAACTTTGCACATGTCTACTGGCTAATAAATGTGATGTGCCTGTCGAGTTTCATGCAATTTCAAGTATGCTAAGGGTCTCAAAAGCATAAAAAAAGAATCTTAAAGTTTGATGCGTTACCACGGCAACAGTATCTAAGATTTCAATAATCCTTTCACAGGTCTAAATCTGCCGTGTGTTTACATTATACACATAAAGTTTGAAGCAAATCGGGTAAAAATAAGAGGGTGATTTCAAAGCATTTTGAAAGTGACATACTTCCTGCTGCCAGTTGGTGGCGCTATAACTTTGACTCACAATAGTCACATCCATGTGATCGGCCTCTTACAGCGAACACACTGCTGAAGTTTCATCAAGATCAGTCAATGTATGCAGAAGTTATAACACACTTCCTGTTTCCATTATTCGCCATAATTTCGTTTCCTCGCCACGGCCAAACCGTTCGAGATATCAACAATCCCCTGGCAATTTTTCATCCTCAATGTCTTGACTTCATGCACACCGAGTTTGGTGACGATCGGGTGAATTCCCTAGGAGGAGTATATCAAATTCCTGAGCATGAGTTTCCAAACAACCCATAATAGCCGACTTCCTGTTGGGCTGGCGTAAAAAGTAAGAGTGCAAAGGATATATGAAACGATGAGATCTATATGTGTACCGATTTTCAGATTAATTCACGCAAGCGTGTTTGATATACGGACATGTTTTCAAATCCCGTTCCAGGGGGCGCTGTCGAGCCCCCCTGCCACGCCCGGGTACCATCTTCAACCTGGCCCTGATGGCCGCGGGTTCTGACCCGTGTGCAAAGTTTCAAGAGTTTTTGAGCACGTTAAGGCCCCCAAAAGTGCCCAAAAGGTAGTAAAATAATAATAATAATAATAATAATAATAATAATAAATAATCCTAAGGAAAACAATAGGGCCTTCGCCTTTTCAAGGCTTGGGCCCTAATAAATAATCCTAAGGAAAACAATAGGGCCTTCGCCTTTTCAAGGCTTGGGCCCTAACAAGAATAACAATGCAATCAAGAACTTACTCATTCCGTAGTGCATTAAAGAGATAACATTTATGTTGTTTCATTGCATTGTATAAAATGTCTTTTAACTTATTATATAACTTATATAACTTATTCCTCTGTGCAATGAAAAAATACATAAAATAACATATTTGAATTCATCGCTTTGAATTTCCATAATAATTGAATTAGATTTTGCATTGCATTAGAAGTCCTTATTCCGTTGTGCAAATAACCTAACATATATATGTGCTTATATATGAAAATCATTGCATTTGCTGTTGAAAGACAACCCACAACTTATTTGTTCGCATTGCATACAACTAAATCATTTTTTACTGACGACTAAAAATCACATTAGCTGTCACTTTACTATGCATACAAGAACTAAATCTGTTTTTCATTACATTGCACACAGAATCTAACATTGTTGTGATTTCGTGTGATTTCGCATTGCATTAGGTACTGGAACTAACTTAATTTGTGTATGAAAGATTTCATTGCATTAGCTGTTGAATTATTATACAATTTAAATTTGTATACTTGACGAGAAAACATAATATGAGCAGTTGATTTAAAATGCAATGCAATAATTAACTCATTCCGTTGTGTAACGAATTGATTAATTTATATGCTGCTGCATTGCATTGAACACGATCAAACGTTGCACATAGTAGAATAGAATATGCAACTGTTACACTGTGCAATATATTGTTAGAGTGATGACGCTTGGGTCAAAAATGTGTTCAGTAGGTCAGATCCGTGTCCTGCATTGCTGATGTAAAATCAGGAGTCAATGGTTATGCATAGAAAGATTGAGTAAACTTTGATCAGAAATATTTTTAGTAAGTCAAATTTGGAGTACTGTGTAGCTGATATGTAAAATCAGGAGGTCAATGAGAGTGTATAGTGAGTTAATGTTCAATTATTATTTTTTTAGTCAGAAATATCTTTAAAGGTCCGATATTGACTACTTTATATCTGTTGTAAAATCAGAAAGAGTAAATTTGTAAAGAAAATGTCATGATTCTCGTTCCAGAAATATGTTCAATAGGTCAAATACTGATGTAAAAGACTTTTTTATTCTACTATATATAGTAATTTAACCTTTGAGGAACTTTTGGGCAGAAATACTTTCAATGGGTAAGTAGTCAGAAGTAGTCAATAAGAATGTTTAGAAAGTTCAATTTCGAGTACTCTTTGGCCAGGAAATGATAGGTCAGTAGGTTGGACAAATGGACTACTGCATGGCTAATGTAAAATCGTCATATTTGACCTGCTGAACGTATTTATGGTCAAAGAGTCCTCGAACTTATTGAAAAGTTATTGAACTTTTTACACATTCTCATTGACTGCTTCTGATCTTTCGTCAGCCAGCCTTGTATTTGACCCATTGAAAATATTTTTGGCCCAATGGTCACTAAAATAACAATATATATTCTCATAGACTATTTCTGATGTTAAATCAGTCCATGTACAATAGTCCATGTTTTAACCACTAAACATATTTCAGGCCAAGGAGTACTTGGTCTTGAACATTCTATACATAATGACTTCTTCGATGCTACTCCAGCTATACAGTAGTATCTATCTAATCTATTGAACCTTTTTTTTTTTTTTTTGTTCAAAGGGTCCTCAAATGTTTGTTTTTTTACCATATAAACTCATAGACTCCTTCTGATGTTAAATCAGCCAGAGATTTGTCCATATTTGACCTCAGCCATATACAAAAGTCTGTAATTGACCTACTGAACATATTTACTGCCGAAGGGTTGTCAAAAGGCAACATACTATATATATTCTCAAAGACTCCTTCTGATCTTAAATCAGGCAGACAGCAGTGCATTTTTGACCTGCTGAAAATATTTTCTGACAACTAATTCTTGATCTTGAACTTTCTACACATTCTCACTGACTACTGACTACCCATTGAAAATACTTCTGGCCAAAAATATTCGTTCTGTCGTTAAAATCAGCCAGACAGTAGTCCATATATGACCTACTGTACATATTTCTGGCCCGAGCACTAAATCTTGATCATTCTATACATACTTAAAGACTCTTTCTTATGTTATTTCAGCCATGCAGTAGTCCATATTTAAACTACTGAACATATTTCTGGCCAAAGAGTCCTCAATTTTTAATTTTCTATTTTCATTGAATACTTCTGATGTTACATCAGTCATACAACATTCCATATCTGATCTTTTAACCATATTTCTTGTCCCAAAGGTTTTTTACTAATCTCATAGACTCTTTCTGATGTTACCTCAGCCATACAGTAGATCATGTTTAACCTAATGAACATATTTCAGGCCAAAGAGTACTCGATCTTGAATATTTTGTACATAGTCAATGTTCAAGATCAAGTACTTTTTGTACTGATTTGTACTGATTGCTGATTTAACATCAGAAGGAGTCTATGAGTTTATATAGTAAAAAAACTTTTATGGACCCTTTGGCCAATTCTAAAGATCATATATGTACTTTTGTACGACTAATGTAAAATTAGAAGAATGTGTTTTCAAAGTTAAAGATTATTCAAGATAAATTATGTTCAGCAGGTTAAATATGGACTTCTAGCTAACGTGACATCAGAAGGATGTCTCTGAGTTTATTTAGTAAAATAAATAAAAACATTTGAGGACCCTTTGGCTAGTGATATATGTGAAATAGATCAGATATGGACTACTGTATGGCTGAGGTAACATCAGAAAAAGTCTTAGAGTATATATAGTAAGTTGCCCATTGGCCAGAATTATTTTCTATGGGCCAAATATAGGCTGGCTGACGTATCTTGAGTTTATATACGAAAAAACATTTTGCGCACCCATTGGCCAGAGATATGTTCAATAGATCAGATAAGGACTTTGGGACCCTTTGGCCAGAAGTATTTTCATTGGGCCAAATATAGGCTCGCGGAAGTAGTCAAAGTAATCAGAAGTAGTCAAATTATTTTGGCTGACGTAAAACAATTATTTTGTGAGTTTATATAAAAAAAAAAAACATTTTGAGGACCCATTGGAAAGAGATATGTTCAATAGATCAGATAAGGACTTTTGTATAGCTGATGTAACTACAGAAAAAGTCAATCAGTATGTGTAGAAAGTTCTAGATCGAGGACTCTTTAGCAAGAAATATGTTCAATGTGTTAAATATGGACTGCTGTCTGGCTGATTTAACATCAGAAAGACTTTGATGAGAATATACATTCAGATACCTTTTGGGGACCCTTAGGCCAGAATTTTTTTCAATGGGCCAAATATAAGTTGGCTGATGTAAAATCAGAAGGATTCCATGAATTTATAGTAAAAAAACATTTGAGGACCCATTGGCCAGACATATGTTCAAAAGATCAGATATGGACTTTTGTATGGCTGTTTTAACTTCGGAAAAAATCTATGAAAATATATAGTATGTTGCCCTTTGGGAACCATTTGGCCAGAATTTTTTTCATTGGGCCAAATATAGGCTGGCTGACGTAACATTAGAAGGATTATATGAGTTTATATAAGAAAAAAAACATTTTGAGGACCTTTTGGCTAGATATATGCACAATAGATGAGATATTGTTCAATAGATCAGACAAGGACTTTGGGACCCTTTGGCCAGAAGTATTTTCATTGGGCCAAATATAGGCTGGCGGACGTAACATCAGAAGTAGTCAAAGTAGTCAATGAGAATGTGTATAAAGTTTCAATACCTAGTACTCTCTTGCCAGAAATATGTTCATTATGTCAAATATGGACTACTGTATGGATAACGTCGCATCAGAAGGAGTCTCTGAGTTTATATAGTAAAAAAAAATCTTTTGAGGACCCTTTGGCTAGATATATGTACAATAGATCAGATATGGACTACTGTACGGCTGACGTAAAATAAGGATTCTATGAATTTACATTTTAAAAAAAAACATTTTGAGGACCTGTTGGCCAGATATATGTTCAATTGATCAGATATGGACTACTGTGTGGCTGAGGTAACATCAGAAAGAGTCTTTGAGTATATATAGTGTTGCCTTTTGCCAGAACTATTTTCAATGGACCAAATTTAAGCTGGCTGATGTAACATCAGAAGGATTCCATGAGGTTATATAGTATGTTCAATATGTTAAATATGGACTGCTCTCTGTCTGATTTAACATCAGAGAGACTCTATGAGAATATACAGTCTGATACCTTTTAGGAATCCTTTGGCCAGAAGTTTTTTCAATGGGCCAAATATAGGTTGGCTTATGTAAAATCAGAAGAATTCCATGAATTTATATAGTAAAAAAAACATTTTGAGGACCCATTGGCCAGAGATATGTTCAAAAGATCAGATTTTGACTTTTGTATGGCTGTTTTAACAGCGGAAAAAAATCTATGAGAATATAAAGTTGTAAGTAGTATAGTAGTAAGTCTCTCTTTATCAAGAAATATATGCAATATGTTAAATAGACTGCTGTATGGCTGAGGTAACATCAACAGGAGTTATTATACTTTTTGGCAAAAAATGTATTAAGTCAAATACGGACTACTTTCTGGCTGATTTAACATCAGAAAGAGTCTTTGAGAACATATAGTAAGTTGCCTTTTGGGGACCATTTGTTCAGAAATATTTTCAATGGAGCAAATATAGGCTGGCTCACGTAACATCAGACTAACTCGTTCCGTAGTGCGTTGAAGAGATGTGCAATGCAGTGTGCTGTTGCATTGCACAAAGCGTTGTGCATTAAAGAATATTATTTAGGTAATATGCACTTTGTTGCATTGCAATGCATTCAAGAACTAACTCGTTCCGTAGTGCGTTGAAGAGATGTGCAATGCAGTGTGCTGTTGCATTGCATTGCACATACGAACAAGCGTTGTGCATTGACGAATAACATAGCACTTGTTGCTTTGCAATGCATTCAAGAACTAACTCGTCCGTAGTGCGTTGAAGAAATATGCAATACAGCGTACATTCAACTAATTTATTTGTGTACTGACGAGAAAACATCACGTGAGCTATGCATGCAATGACTTACTCGTTCCTATGTACAACGATGAGTTATGCAATGCAAGCGTTGTGCACTGAAGAATAACATATATTGCAATACATTCAAGAACTTAATCATTACGTAGTGAATTAAAGAGATAACATTTTTGTTGTTTCATTGCATTGCATAAAATGTCTTTTAACTTATTATATAACTTATATAACTTATTCCTCTGTGCAACGAAAAAAAAACCCAAAAATAACATATTTGAATTCATCGCTTTGAATTTCCATAATCATTGAATTAGATTTTGCATTGCATTTGAAGTCCTTATTCCGTTGTGCAAAGAACCTAACATATATATGAGCTTATATATGAAAATCATTGCATTAGCTGTTGAAAGACAACCCACAACTTATTTGTTCGCATTGCATTGCATACAACTAAATCATTTTTTACTGACTAAAAATCACATTAGCTGTCACTTTACTATGCATACAAGAACTAACTCTGTTTTTCATTAAATTACACACACAATCTAACATTGTTCACTGAAGAATAATATTTAAGCGATACACCTTTTGCAATACCTACAAGATCTAAATCGTTTCGATATGCATTAAGATATAACAATAAGTTGTATTGCATCACATAAACAGATTTAACGTATTACTCTGTGAATATTGACAATGTGATTTCGCATTGCATTGCGTACTTCAACTAAGTAATCAATTTGTGTATGAAGGATTTCATTGCATTAGCTGTTGAATTATTATACAATTTAAATTTGTATACTTGACGAGAAAACATAACATGAGCAGTTGCTTTAAAATGCAATGCAATAATTAACTCATTCCGTTGTGTAACGAATTGATTAATGTGTGTGCTGCTGCATTGCATTGAACAGGATCAAACGTTGTACATAGTAGAATAGAATATAACCTATGCAACTGTTACACTGTGCAATGCATTGTAAGAGTGGTGACGCTTGCATGGGTCAAAAATGTGTTCAGTAGGTCAGATCCGTGTCCTGCATTGCTGATGTAAAATCAGGAGTCAATTGATATGTATAGAAAGATTGAGTAAACTTTGACCAGAAATATTTTTAGTAAGTCAAATTTGGAGTACTGTGTAGCTGATATGTAAAATCAGGAGGTCAATGAGAGTGTATAGTGAGTTAATGTTCAATGATTTTTTTAGTCAGAAATATCTTTAAAGGTCCGATATTGACTACTTTATATCTGTTGTAATATCAGAAAGAGTCAATTTGTAAAGAAAATGTCATGATTCTCGTTCCAGAAATATGTTCAATAGGTCAAATACTGATGTAAAAGACTTTTCTATTCTACTATATATAGTAATTTAACCTTTGAGGAACTTTTGGGCAGAAATACTTTCAATGGGTAAGTAGTCAGAAGTAGTCAATAAGAATGTGTAGAAAGTTCAATTTCGAGTACTCTTTGGCCAGGAAATCGTAGGTCAGTAGGTTGGACAAATGGACTACTGCATGGCTAATGTAAAATCGTCATATTTGACCTGCTGAACGTATTTATGGTCAAAGAGTCCTCGAACTTATTGAAAAGTTATTGAACTTTTTACACATTCTCATTGACTGCTTCTGATCTTTCGTCAGCCAGCCTTGTATTTGACCCATTGAAAATATTTTTGGCCCAATGGTCACTAAAATGTAACAATATATATTCTCATAGACTATTTCTGATATTAAATCAGCCCATGTACAATAGTCCATGTTTTAACCATTAAACATATTTCAGGCCAAAGAGTACTTGATCTTGAACATTCTATACATAATGACTTCTTCTGATGCTACTCAAGCCATACAGTAGTATATATCTAATCTATTGAACCTTTTTCTTCTTTTTTGTTCAAAGGGCCCTCAAATGTTTGTTTTTTAACAACTCATAGACTCCTTCTGATGTTAATTTGCCAGAGATTTGTCCATATTTGGCCTGCTGAGCATTTATGGCCAAAGAGCCCTCGATATTGAACTTTCTACACATTCTCATTGACTACTTCTGATGATACCTCAGCCTTATACAGAAGTCTGTAATTGACCTACTGAACATATTTCTTGCCAAAGGGTTGTCAAAAGGCAACATACTTTATATATTCTCAAAGACTCCTTCTGATGTTAAATCAGGCAGACAGCAGTGCATTTTTGACCTGCTGAAAATATTTTCTGACAACTAATCCTTGATATTGAACTTTCTACACATTCTCACTGACTACTGACTACCCATTGAAAATACCTCTGGCCAAAAATATTCGTTCTGATGTTAAATCAGCCAGACAGTAGTCCATATATGGACCTACTGTACATATTTCTGGCCCGAGCACTAAATCTTGATCATTCTATACATACTTAAAGACTCTTTCTTATGTTATTTCAGCCATGCAGTGGTCCATATTTAAACTACTGAACATATTTCTGGCCAAAGAGTCCTCAATTTTTAATTTTCTATTTTCACTCCACGAGCTAATCAAACCTCTTAAGCAGTCTCACGGTGCATGGAGCTGTCTGGAGTATGGTGGTAACGTCGTCCATGTACCCTCTCAGTGCAGGTAGCCTTTGGCCAGATGGCAACTTCACTCCTCCGACCACCTGCCTTGCCCCGATGAGGATGATCTCAAACGCTGCTACAAACAAAATAGGGGGGAAATTATAAACTCATAGAATCCTTACGTTACGTCAGCCATACAGTAGTCAATATCTCATCTATTGTGCATATATCCCAAAGGGTCCTCAAATGTTTTTTTTTACTGTATAAACTCAGAGAATAAACTCATATAATCCTTCTGATGTTACGTCAGCCAGCCTATATTTCGCCCATTGAAAAAACTTCTGGCCTAAGGGTCCCCAAAAGGTATCTGACTGTATATTCTAACAGTCTTTCTAATGTTAAATCAGCCAGACAGCAGTCAATATTTAACATATTGAACACATTTCTTCCTAAAGAGTCCTCGATCTAGAACTTTCTACACATACTGATTGACTTTTTCTCTAGTTACATCAGCTATACAAAAGTCCTTATCTGATCTATTGAACATATCTCTTTCCAATGGGTCCTCAAAATGTTTTTTTTTTTTACTTTTAAACTCACGGAATCCTTCTGATGAATCCTTTTACATCAGCCAGCTTAAATTTGGTCCATTGAAAATAGTTCTGGCATACAGTAGTCCATATATGATCAATTGAACATATCTCTGGCCAAAAGGTCCTCAAAATGTTTGTTTTTTTTAAATATAAACTCACAGAAAAATTATTTTACGTCAGCCATACAGTAGTGCATATCTGATATATTGTACATATATCTAGCCAAAGGGTCCTCAAAATATTTTTTTTACTTAATGAACTCAGAGACTCCTTTTGATGCGATGTAAGACATACAGTAGTCCATATTTGACATAATGAACATATTTCTGGCCAGAGAGTACTAGGTATTGAACTTTCTACACATTCTCATTGACTACTTCTGATTACTTTGACTACTTCCGCGAGCCTATATTTGGCCCAATGAAAATACTTCTGGCCAAAGGGTCCCAAAGTCCTTATCTGATCTATTGAACATATCTCTGGCCAATGGGTGCGCAAAATGTTTTTTTACTATAAATTCATGGAATCCTTCTGATTTTACATCAGCCAACTTATATTTGGTCCATTGAAAAAAACTTCTGGCCTAAGGGTCCCCAAAAGGTATCTGACTGTATATTCTCACAGGGTCTTTCTGATGTTAAATCAGCCAGACAGCAGTCCATATTTAACACATTAAACATATTTATTGCTAAAGAGTCCTCGATCTAGAACTTTCTACACATACTGAATGACTTTTTCTGTAGTTATATCAGCTAAACAAAAGTCCTTATCTGATCTATTGAACAAATCTCTTTCCAATGGGTCCTCAATATATATATATATTTTTTTACTATATAAACTCATGGAATACTTCTGATAAATCCTTCTACATCAGCCAGCTTAAATTTGGTCCATTGAAAATAGTTCTGGCAAAAGGCAACTTACTATATATACTCAAAGACTCTTTCTGATGTTACCTCAGCCATACAGTAGTCCATATCTGATCAATTGAACATATCTCTGGCCAAAAGTCCTCAAAATGTGTGTTTTTTTAAATATAAACTCATAGAATCCTTATTTTACGTCAGCCATACAGTAGTCCATATCTGATCTATTGGACATAAATCGAGCCAAAGGGTCCTCAAAAGATTTTTTTTTTTACTATATAAACTCAGAGACTGCTTCTGATGCGACGTAAGCCATACAGTAGTCCATATGTGACATAATGAACATATTTCTGGCCAGAGAGTACTAGGTATTGAACTTTATACACATTCTCATTGACTACTTTTGATGTTACGTCCGCCAGCCTATATTTGGCCCAATGAAAATACTTCTGGCCAAAGGCTCCCAAAGTCCTTATCTGATCTATTGAACATATCTCTGGCCAATGGGTGCTCAAAATGTTTTTTCTTATATAAACTCAAGGAATCGTTCTGGTGTTAAATCAGCCAGCCTAAATTTGGCCCATTGAAAATACTTCTGGCCAAAGGGTCCCCGACAGGCAACTAACCATATATTCTCAAAGACTCTTTCTGATGTTACCTCGTCCATACAGTAGTCCATATTTGATCTATTGCACATATCTCTGGCCAAAGGGTCCTCAAATGATTTTTTTCACTATATAAACTCAGAAACTCCTTCTGATGTGACGTAAGCCATACTTAGTAGTCCATATTTGACTAAATTAACGTATTTCTGTCCAAGGGGTCTTAATTTTTTTTCACAAATATATAAACTCATTGAATGCATTACTCATTGATGTTACATCAGCCAGCCTTTTTTTGGCCCGTTGAAAATACATCTAGCCAAAGGGTCCTCAGATGTTTTTAAATTTTTTTACATATAAACTCATAGAATCCTTATGTTACGTCAGCCATACAGTAGTCCATATTTGATCTATTTTACATATATCTAGCCAAAGTGTCCTCAAATGTTTTTAGTTTTTTTTACTATATAAACTCAGAGACTCCTTCTGATGTGACTTATGCCGTACAGTAGTCCATATTTGACCTAATGAACATATTTCTGTCCAAATAATCCTCAAATTTTTTTTAATACATAGAAACTCATGGACTCCTTCTGATTTTAGGTCAGCCATACAGTAGTCCATTTTTGACCTCATTAACATATTTCTTGCCAGAGATTACTAGGTATTGAACTTTCTACACATTATCATTGACTATTTCTGATGTTACGTCAGTCAGCCTGTATTTGGCGCAATGAAAATACTTCTGGCCAAAAGGACCCTGAAAAAAGTCAACTTACTATATATTCTCAAAGACTCTTTCTGATGTTACCTCAGCAGCCATACAGTAGTCCATATTTGATCTATTGAACATATTTCTGGCCAAAGGGTCCTCAAATTTTTTTATTTTTCTTTCCCTGATGGATCCGTAATCCTCTGAACGTGGTCTTTTTCTCCCACCCACACCTGCATCTCCTTAACCTCTTAGTCTCATTGTCTATATTCGATCCAGTAGTCGTTGCCGAGAAATCCATCCAATTTGGGTTGTTTTTCTTTATTCTTTTTCGTAGTCAGGTCTAGGGTGTCCCCAAGGGGACAAGTGAATTGGGTGACTAGCCTTCCACTCCCCTTGCAGACTTTCCTGGCCGCCACAGAAGTCAATATCTGATCTATTGTAGCCAAAGGGTCCTCAAATGTTTTTTTTTTACTTTATAAACTCAGTGACTCCTTCTGATGTGACGTAAGCCATACAGTAGTCCATATTTTACCTCATTAACATATTTCTGTCCAAATTGTACTAGGTATTAAACTTTCTACACATTCTCAGCCAGCCTGACGTCAGGCAGCCTATATTTGGCCCATTGAACATACTTCTGGCCAATGGGCAACTTACTATATATACTCTAAGACTTTTTCTGATGTTACCTCAGCCATACAGTGTTCCATATCTGATCTATTTTACATATATCTGGCCAAAGGGTCCTCAACTGTTGGTTTTTTACTATATAAATTCAGAGACTCCTTCTGATGTAACGTAAGCCATACAGTAGTCCATATTTGACCTAATGAACATATTTCTATCCAAATGATCCTCAATTTTAAAAAAAAATGTATACGTAAAACTCATGGACTCCTGATTTTAGGTCAGCCATACAGTAGTCCATATTTGACCTCATTAACATATTTCTTGCCAGAGATTATTAGGTATTGAACTTTCTACACATTCTCATTGACTACTTCGAATGTTACATCAGCCAGCCTAAATTTGGTCCATTGAAAATACTTCTGGCCAAAGGGTCCCCAAAAGACAACTTACTATATATATTCAAAGACTCTTTCTGATGTTACCTCAGCCATACAGTAGTCCATATCTGATCAATTGTACATATATCTAGCTATAGGGTCCTCAATTTTTTTTATTTTATTTTACTATATAAACTCAGACTCCTTCTGATGTTATGTCAGCCATACGGTAGTCCATATTTGACTTTATGAACAAATTTCTGAACAGAGAATACTCGATATTAAACTTTCTACACATTCTCATTGACCACTTCTTATGTTACATCAGACAGCCTTTTACCGAATGAACATTTATCTGGCCAAAGAGTACTTGATCTTGAACATTGGACTCTTTTCCTTGATCATGATTTTTCTATACTTTCTTCATTAAATCCTTCTTAAGTTTCGTCAGCCATACAGTATAGGCCATATTTGACCTACTGAATAGACTTCTTGCCCAAGACTACTTGATCTTGAACTTTCTATACATACTCATTGAGTGCTTTTGATTTTACTTCAGCCATTCAGAAGTCTATATTTAATCTAATGAACATGTTTCTGGTCAAAGAATACTTGATCTTGAACTTTCTTTAGAAGTCATATGTAGTCAATTATGGACTACTGTCTGGTTGATGAAACATCAGAAGAAGCCAATAATTAATGCCATATGGATTACTGACTGGCTTATGTAGGTACCTGATGTTACATAAGCCAGTCAGTAATCCACATGTGACCTTTTGAACATAATTCTGTCCAAAGAGAACTTGATCTTGATCTTTCTATACATACTCATTGAGTTCTTTTGATGTTGCGTCAGCCATACAGAAGTCTATTTTTGACCTAATGAATACATTTCTTGCTAAAGAATACTTGATATTGAACTCTCTATAGAACTAATTGACTCCCGGGGCCAGTTGCATAAACTGTGACTTAAGTGCTAGTATGATCAACTGGCGGTCAGTCAAGTGGCAATCAGTCTTACTTTTTAGCCAGTTTTTATCTTAAATTAGACCAATCTCTGTTTCTATGTAACTGACTTAAAACAGTTGTGAACATTCTTCAAGAAAAAAATGTGATGACTAACTCGTAAGACTAGACTTAGAAGTTTATGCATCTGGCATAAGCCAATCGGTAATCCATATGTGACCTTTTGAACATCCATACAGCCATCAGCCATACAGTAGTCCATATTTGACCAACTGAACATATTTCTGGCCAAAGAGTCCTCAATTTTGAACTTTCTATTAAACTCCTTGACTCCTGATGGAACCCAGATAGTAATCTATATGTGACCTTTTGAACATATATTTCTGGCCAAAGAGTCCTCAATCTTGAACTTTATACACATACTGATTGGCTTTTTCTGATGTTACATCTACCAGAGAGTAGTCCATATTTGACCCACTGAACATATATCTGGCCAAACAGTCCTCGATCATGATATTCTATACATTATCATAACTTCTTCTAATGTTACGTCAGTCATAAACAAGTACAAAATTGACCTACTGAACATATTTCTGTTCCGAGAAGTACTTGATCTTGAACATTCTTTACATAATTACTCCTTCTGATGTTACCTTAGCCGAAGAGTAGTCCATATTTAACCTATAAACATATTTCAGGCCAAAGAGTACATCTTAAACATTCTCTGCATACTCATTGACTCCTTCTAATGTTACATCAGTCATAAAAAAAGTCCATATCTGATCTATTAAACAAATTTCAGACCAAAGGGACCTCAACATGTTCTTTGCTATTTAAATTCATGGACGCCTTCTGATATCAAATCAGTTAGTCCATATTTGACCTGCTGAACATATTTCTTCCAAAGAGTACTCGATCTTGATCTTTTATACTCATTGACTCCTTTTGATGTTACCTCATCCATACAGTAGATCATATTTAACCAAATTAACATATTTCAGGCCAAAGAGTTGTCAAAAGGGAGCATAATATATATATACACATAGACTTTGTTTGACCTACTGTACATTCTTGAACATTCTTGAACATTCTTTACACAATGACTCCATCTGATGTCACGTTAGCCAGAAGTCCATATTTAACCTGCTGAACATATTTTATCTTGAATAATCTTTAACTTTGAAAACACATTCTTCTAATTTTACATTAGTCGTACAAAAGTACATATATGATCTATAGAATTGGCCAAAGGGTCCATAAAAGGTTTTTTACTATATAAACTCATAGACTCCTTCTGATGTTAAATCAGCAATCAGTACAAATCAGTACAAAAAGTACTTGATCTTGAACATTGACTATGTACAAAATATTCAAGATCGAGTACTCTTTGGCCTGAAATATGTTCATTAGGTTAAACATGATCTACTGTATGGCTGAGGTAACATCAGAAAGAGTCTATGAGATTAGTAAAAAACCTTTGGGACAAGAAATATGGTTAAAAGATCAGATATGGAATGTTGTATGACTGATGTAACATCAGAAGTATTCAATGAAAATAGAAAATTAAAAATTGAGGACTCTTTGGCCAGAAATATGTTCAGTAGTTTAAATATGGACTACTGTATGGCTGAAATAACATCAGAAAGAGTCTTTATGTATAGAATGATCAAGATTTAGTGCTCGGGCCAGAAATATGTACAGTAGGTCATATATGGACTACTGTCTGGCTGATTTAACAACAGAACGAATATTTTTGGCCAGAAGTATTTTCAATGGGTAGTCAGTAGTCAGTGAGAATGTGTAGAAAGTTCAATATCAAGAATTAGTTGCCAGAAAATATTTTCAGCAGGTCAAAAATGTACGGCTGTCTGCCTGATTTAAGATCAGAAGGAGTCTTTGAGAATATATATAGTAAATTGCCTTTTGACAACCCTTGGCAATAAATATGTTCAGTAGGTCAATTACAGACTTCTGTATATGGCTGAGGTAACATCAAAAGTAGTGAATGAGAATGTGTAGAAAGTTCAACATCGAGGGCTCTTTGGCCATAAATGCTCAGCAGGTCAAATATGGACAAATCTCTGGCTGATTTAATATCAGAAGGAGTCTATGAGTTTATATGGTAAAAAAAAAAAACATTTGAGGACCCTTTGAACAAAAAAAAAAAATAGGTTCAATAGATTAGATATATACTACTGTATGGCTGGAGTAGCATCGAAGAAGTCATTATGTATAGAATGTTCAAGACCAAGTACTCTTTGGCCTGAAATATGTTTAGTACTTTACTATTGTACATGGACTGATTTAACATCAGAAATAGTCTATGAGAATATATATTGTTACATTTTAGTGACCATTGGGCCAAAAATATTTTCAATGGGTCAAATACAAGGCTGGCTGACGAAAGATCAGAAGCAGTCAATGAGAATGTGTAAAAAGTTCAATAACTTTTCAATAAGTTCGAGGACTCTGACCATAAATACGTTCAGCAGGTCAAATATGACGATTTTACATTAGCCATGCAGTAGTCCATTTGTCCAACCTACTGACCTACGATTTCCTGGCCAAAGAGTACTCGAAATTGAACTTTCTACACATTCTTATTGACTACTTCTGACTACTTACCCATTGAAAGTATTTCTGCCCAAAAGTTACTCAAAGGTTAAATTACTATATATAGTAGAATAGAAAAGTCTTTTACATCAGTATTTGACCTATTGAACATATTTCTGGAACGAGAATCATGACATTTTCTTTACAAATTTACTCTTTCTGATTTTACAACAGATATAAAGTGGCCAATATCGGACCTTTAAAGATATTTCTGACTAAAAAAATAATAATTGAACATTAACTCACTATACACTCTCATTGACCTCCTGATTTTACATATCAGCTACACAGTATTCCAAATTTGACTTACTAAAAATATTTCTGATCAAAGTTTACTCAATCTTTCTATACATAACCATTGACTCCTGATTTTACATCAGCAATGCAGGACACGGATCTTGACCTACTGAACACATTTTTGACCCAAGCGTCATCACTCTTACAATGCATTGCACAGTGTAACAGTTGCATAGGTTATATTCTATTCTACTATGTACAACGTTTGATCGTGTTCAATGCAATGCAGCAGCATATAAATTAATCAATTCGTTACACAACGGAATGAGTTAATTATTGCATTGCATTTTAAATCAACTGCTCATATTATGTTTTCTCGTCAAGTATACAAATTTAAATTGTATAATAATTCAACAGCTAATGCAATGAAATCTTTCATACACAAATTAATAAGTTAGTTGCAGTACGCAATGCAATGCGAAATCACATTGTCATGTTTCAAATGTTATCTTTTCATTTCACAGAGTAATACGTTAAATCTGTTTATGTGATGCAATACAACTTACTGTTATATCTTAATGCATATCGAAACGATTTAGATCTTGTAGGTATTGCAAAAGGTGTATCGCTTAAATATTATTCTTCAGTGAACAATGTTAGATTGTGTGTGCAATGTAATGAAAAACAGAGTTAGTTCTTGTATGCATAGTAAAGTGACAGCTAATATGATTTTTAGTCGTCAGTAAAAAATGATTTAGTTGTATGCAATGCGAACAAATAAGTTGTGGGTTGTCTTTCAACAGCTAATGCAATGATTTTCATATATAAGCACATATATATGTTAGGTTATTTGCACAACGGAA
This sequence comes from Meda fulgida, assembly GCA_030578275.1. Taxonomy (NCBI): domain Eukaryota; kingdom Metazoa; phylum Chordata; class Actinopteri; order Cypriniformes; family Leuciscidae; genus Meda; species Meda fulgida. The sequence goes on from CM060618.1 coordinate 2,837,669, forward strand.
TAAGGACTTCTAATGCAATGCAAAATCTAATTCAATGATTATGGAAATTCAAAGCGATGAATTCAAATATGTTATTTTATGGGTTTTTTTCATTGCACAGAGGAATAAGTTATATAAGTTATATAATAAGTTAAAAGATATTTTATACAATGCAATGAAACAACATGAATGTTATCTCTTTAATGCACTACGGAATGAGTAAGTTCCTGATTGCATTGTTATTCTTGTTATTCTTGTTATTCTACACAATGCATATGTTATTTTTCAGTGCACAACGCTTGCATTGCATAACTCATCGTTGTACAAAGTAACGAGTTAGTCATTGCATGCATAGTTACAGCTCACGTGATGTTTTCTCGTCAGTACACAAATAAATTAGTTGTATGCAATGCGAGAACCAATATGTTGTGGGTTGTCTTTTCTAATGAAAGGATTTTCCTTCATATATAAATGATTTTTTTTTGTTGAAGTATGCAATGCATTGCGAAGGCACATGAGGAAAAAGTTTGATCGTTTATGCAATATAATGCAATGAACACAATGTTACCTCTTAAATGCACATAGGAATGAGTTAGTTCTTGTATGCATGGCAATTTAACAAAGTATATATTACTTATATGTTATTCTTCAATGCAAAAAGCGAAGATGGATCTTCTTAGTTCTTGAATGCATTGCAATGCAAGAAAAATGCATATGATTTTTTATGTTATTCTTCAATGCACAATCGACTGATTGTATGTGTAATGCAATGTTATTCTTCTATGCACAACGCTTGTGCAATGCAATTCAACAGCAATTGCAATTGCATTGCACATCTCTTCAACGTACTTCAAATGCACTACGGTACGAGTTAGCTCTTAAATGCATTGCAATGCAACACAGTGCATATTACTTTAAATGTTATTCTTCAATCCACAACGCTTGTGCAATGCAATGCAACTGTATATTGCATTGCACATTTCTTCAATGCAGTACGGAAGGAGTTAGTTATTGAATGCATTGCTATGCAACAAAGTGCATAATACTTTAAATGCTATTCTTCAATGCACAACGTTGTGCAATGCAACAGTACGCTGTATTACACATCTCTTCAACGCACTACGGACGAGTTAGTTCTTGAATGCATTGCAAAGCAACAAGTGCTGTGTTATTCGTCAATGCACAACGCTTGTTCGTATGTGCAGTGCAATGCAACTGTAGATTGCATTGCACATTTCTTCAATGCACTACGGAAGGAGTTAGTTATTGAATGCATTGCAATACAAACAAAGTGCATATTACTTTAAATGTTATTCTTCAATGCACAACGTTGGGCAATGCAATGCAACAGTATGCTGTATCGCACATCTCTTCAACGCACTACGGAACGAGTTTGTTCTTAAATGCATTGCAATGCAAGAAAGTCCATATTACTTTAAAGTTATTCTTCATTGAACAACGCTTGTGCAATGCAACAGTACGCTGCATTACACATCTCTTCAACGCACTACGGACGAGTTAGTTCTTGAATGCATTGCAAAGCAACAAGTGCTGTGTTATTCGTCAATGCACAACGCTTGTTCGTATGTGCAGTGCAATGCAACTGTAGATTGCATTGCATATTTCTTCAATGCACTACGGAAGGAGTTAGTTATTGAATGCATTGAACGCAAGAAAGTGCATATTACTTTAAAGTTATTCTTCATTGAACAACGCTTGTGCAATGCAACAGTACGCTGTATTACACATCTCTTCAACGCACTACGGACGAGTTAGTTCTTGAATGCATTGCAAAGCAACAAGTGCTGTGTTATTCGTCAATGCACAACGCTTGTTCGTATGTGCAGTGCAATGCAACTGTAGATTGCATTGCACATTTCTTCAATGCACTACGGAAGGAGTTAGTTATTGAATGCATTGCAATGCAAAGAAAGTGCATATTACTTTAAATGTTATTCTTCAATGCACAACGTTGTGCAATGCAATGCAACAGTATGCTGTATTGCAAATCTCTTCAACGCACTACGGAACGAGTTTGTTCTTAAATGCATTGCAATGCAAGAAAGTGCATATTACTTTAAAGTTATTCTTCAACGAACAACGCTTGTGCAATGCAATGCAACAGTACGCTGTATTGCACATCTCTTCAACGCACTACGGACGAGTTAGTTCTTGAATTCATTGCAAAGCAACAAGTGCTATGTTATTCGTCAATGCACAACACTTGTTCGTATGTGCAGTGCAATGCAACTGTAGATTGCATTGCACATTTCTTCAATGCACTACGGAAGGAGTTAGTTATTGAATGCATTGCAATACAAACAAAGTGCATATTACTTTAAATGTTATTCTTCAATGCATAACGTTGTGCAATGCAATGCAACAGTATGCTGTATTGCACATCTCTTCAACGCACTACGGAACGAGTTTGTTCTTAAATGCATTGCAATGCAAGAAAGTGCATATTACTTTAAAGTTATTCTTCAACGAATAACGCTTGTGCAATGCAATGCAACAGTAAGCTGTATTGCACATCTCTTCAACGCACTACGGACGAGTTAGTTCTTGAATTCATTGCAAAGCAACAAGTGCTATGTTATTCGTCAATGCACAACGCTTGTTCGTATGTGCAGTGCAATGCAACTGTAGATTGCATTGCAAATTTCTTCAATGCACTACGGAGGGAGTTAGTTATTGAATGCATTGCAATACAAACAAAGTGCATATTACTTTAAATGTTATTCTTCAATGCACAACGTTGTGCAATGCAATGCAACAGTATGCTGTATTGCACATCTCTTCAACGCACTACGGACGAGTTAGTTCTTGAATGCATTGCAAAGCAACATATGCTATGTTATTCGTCAATGCACAACGCTTGTTCGTATGTGCAGTGCAATGCAACTGTAGATTGCATTGCACATTTCTTCAATGCACTACGAAAGGAGTTAGTTATTGAATGCATTGCAATACAAACAAAGTGCATATTACTTTAAATGTTATTCTTCAATGCACAACGTTGGGCAATGCAATGCAACAGTATGCTGTATCGCACATCTCTTCAACGCACTACGGAACGAGTTTGTTCTTAAATGCATTGCAATGCAAGAAAGTGCATATTGCTTTAAAGTTATTCTTCAACGAACAACGCTTGTGCAATGCAATGCAACAGTACGCTGTATTGCACATCTCTTCAACGCACTACGGACGAGTTAGTTCTTGAATGCATTGCAAAGCAACAAGTGCTATGTTATTCGTCAATGCACAACGCTTGTTCGTATGTGCAGTGCAATGCAACTGTAGATTGCATTGCACATTTCTTCAATGCACTACGGAAGGAGTTAGTTATTGAATGCATTGCAACCCAAGAAAGTGCATATTACTTTAAAGTTATTCTTCATTGAACAACGCTTGTGCAATGCAACAGTACGCTGTATTACACATCTCTTCAACGCACTACGGACGAGTTAGTTCTTGAATGCATTGCAAAGCAACAAGTGCTGTGTTATTCGTCAATGCACAACGCTTGTTCGTATGTGCAGTGCAATGCAACTGTAGATTGCATTGCACATTTCTTCAATGCACTACGGAAGGAGTTAGTTATTGAATGCATTGCAATGCAAACAAAATGCATATTACTTTAAATGTTATTCTTCAATGCACAACGTTGTGCAATGCAATGCAACAGTATGCTGTATTGCACATCTCTTCAACGCAGTACGGAACGAGTTTGTTCTTAAATGCATTGCAATGCAAGAAAGTGCATATTACTTTAAAGTTATTCTTCAACGAACAACGCTTGTGCAATGCAATGCAACAGTACGCTGTATTGCACATCTCTTCAACGCACTACGGACGAGTTAGTTCTTGAATGCATTGCAAAGCAACAAGTGCTATGTTATTCGTCAATGCACAACGCTTGTTCGTATGTGCAGTTCAATGCAACTGTAGATTGCATTGCACATTTCTTCAATGCACTACGGAAGGAGTTAGTTATTGAATGCATTGCAATACAAACAAAGTGCATATTACTTTAAAGTTCTTCTTCATTGAACAACGCTTGTGCAATGCAACAGTACGCTGTATTACACATCTCTTCAACGCACTACGGACGAGTTAGTTCTTGAATGCATTGCAAAGCAACATGTGCTATGTTATTCGTCAATGCACAACGCTTGTTCGTATGTGCAGTGCACACTTCATGCAACTGAAGATTGCATTGCACATTTCTTCAATGCACTACGGAACGAGTTTGTTCTTAAATGCATTGCAATGCTAGAAAGTGCACATTACTTTAAAGTTATTCTTCAACGAACAACGCTCCTGCAATGCAATGCAACAGTACGCTGTATTGCACATCTCTTCAACGCACTACGGACGAGTTAGTTCTTGAATGCATTGCAAAGCAACAAGTGCTATGTTATTCGTCAATGCACAACGCTTGTTCGTATGTGCAGTGCAATGCAACTGTAGATTGCATTGCACATCTCTTCAACGCACTACGGAACGAGTTTGTTCTTAAATGCATTGCAATGCAAGAAAGTGCATATTACTTTAAAGTTATTCTTCAACGAATAACGCTCCTGCAATGCAATGCAACAGTACGCTGTATTGCACATCTCTTCAACGCACTACGGACGAGTTAGTTCTTGAATGCATTGCAAAGCAACAAGTGCTATGTTATTCGTCAATGCACAACGCTTGTTCGTATGTGCAGTGCAATGCAACTGTAGATTGCATTGCACATTTCTTCAAAGCACTACGGAAGGAGTTAGTTATTGAATGCATTGCAATACAAACAAAGTGCATATTACTTTAAATGTTATTCTTCAATGCACAACGTTGGGCAATGCAATGCAACAGTATGCTGTATCGCACATCTCTTCAACGCACTACGGAACGAGCTTGTTCTTAAATGCATTGCAATGCAAGAAAGTGCATATTACTTTAAAGTTATTCTTCAACGAACAACGCTCCTGCAATGCAATGCAACAGTACGCTGTATTGCACATCTCTTCAACGCACTACGGACGAGTTAGTTCTTGAATGCATTGCAAAGCAACAAGTGCTATGTTATTCGTCAATGCACAACGCTTGTTCGTATGTGCAGTGCAATGCAACTGTAGATTGCATTGCATATTTCTTCAATGCACTACGGAAGGAGTTAGTTATTGAATGCATTGCAACCCAAGAAAGTGCATATTACTTTAAAGTTATTCTTCATTGAACATTGCTTGTGCAATGCAACAGTACGCTGTATTACACATCTCTTCAACGCACTACGGACGAGTTAGTTCTTGAATGCATTGCAAAGCAACAAGTGCTGTGTTATTCGTCAATGCACAACGCTTGTTCGTATGTGCAGTGCAATGCAACTGTAGATTGCATTGCACATTTCTTCAATGCACTACGGAAGGAGTTAGTTCTTGAATGCATTGCAACCCAAGAAAGTGCATATTACTTTAAAGTTATTCTTCATTGAACAACGCTTGTGCAATGCAATAGTACGCTGTATTACACATCTCTTCAACGCACTACGGACGAGTTAGTTCTTGAATGCATTGCAAAGCAACAAGTGCTGTGTTATTCGTCAATGCACAACGCTTTTTCGTATGTGCAGTGCAATGCAACTGTAGATTGCATTGCATATTTCTTCAATGCACTACGGAAGGAGTTAGTTATTGAATGCATTGCAACGCAAGAAAGTGCATATTACTTTAAAGTTATTCTTCATTGAACAACGCTTGTGCAATGCAACAGTACGCTGTATTACACATCTCTTCAACGCACTACGGACGAGTTAGTTCTTGAATGCATTGCAAAGCAACAAGTGCTGTGTTATTCGTCAATGCACAACGCTTGTTCGTATGTGCAGTGCAATGCAACTGTAGATTGCATTGCACATTTCTTCAATGCACTACGGAAGGAGTTAGTTATTGAATGCATTGCAATGCAAAGAAAGTCCATATTACTTTAAATGTTATTCTTCAATGCACAACGTTGTGCAATGCAATGCAACAGTATGCTGTATTGCACATCTGTTCAACGCACTACGGACGAGTTACATCTTGAATGCATTGCAAAACAACAAGTGCTGTGTTTTTCGTCAATGCACAACGCTTGTTCGTATGTGCAGTGCAATGCAACTGTAGATTGCATTGCATATTTCTTCAATTTACTACGGAAGGAGTTAGTTATTGAATGCATTGCAACCCAAGAAAGTGCATATTACTTTAAAGTTATTCTTCATTGAACAACGCTTGTGCAATGCAACAGTACGCTTTATTACACATCTCTTCAACGCACTACGGACGAGTTAGTTCTTGAATGCAGTGCAAAGCAACAAGTGCTGTGTTATTCGTCAATGCACAACGCTTGTTCGTATGTGCAGTGCAATGCAACTGAAGATTGCATTGCACATTTCTTCAATGCACTACGGAAGGAGTTAGTTATTGAATGCATTGCAATGCAAACAAAATGCATATTACTTTAAATGTTATTCTTCAATGCACAACGTTGTGCAATGCAATGCAACAGTATGCTGTATTGCACATCTCTTCAACGCACTACGGAACGAGTTTGTTCTTAAATGCATTGCAATGCAAGAAAGTGCATATTACTTTAAAGTTATTCTTCAACGAACAACGCTTGTGCAATGCAATGCAACAGTACGCTGTATTGCACATCTCTTCAACGCACTACGGACGAGTTAGTTCTTGAATGCATTGCAAAGCAACAAGTGCTATGTTATTCGTCAATGCACAACGCTTGTTCGTATGTGCAGTGCAATGCAACTGTAGATTGCATTGCACATTTCTTCAATGCACTACGGAAGGAGTTAGTTATTGAATGCATTGCAATACAAACAAAGTGCATATTACTTTAAAGTTATTCTTCATTGAACAACGCTTGTGCAATGCAACAGTACGCTGTATTACACATCTCTTCAACGCACTACGGACGAGTTAGTTCTTGAATGCATTGCAAAGCAACAAGTGCTATGTTATTCGTCAATGCACAACACTTGTTCGAATGTGCAGTGCAATGCAACTGTAGATTGCATTGCATATTTCTTCAATGCACTACGGAAGGAGTTAGTTATTGAATGCATTGCAACGCAAGAAAGTGCATATTACTTTAAAGTTATTCTTCATTGAACAACGCTTGTGCAATGCAACAGTACGCTATATTACACATCTCTTGAACGCACTACGGACGAGTTAGTTCTTGAATGCATTGCAAAGCAACATATGCTATGTTATTCGTCAATGCACAACGAATGTTCGTATGTGCAGTGCAATGCAACTGAAGATTGCATTGCACATTTCTTCAATGCACTACGGAACGAATTTGTTCTTAAATGCATTGCAATGCAAGAAAGTGCACATTACTTTAAAGTTATTCTTCAACGAACAACGCTCCTGCAATGCAATGCAACAGTACGCTGTATTGCACATCTCTTCAACGCACTACGGACGAGTTAGTTCTTGAATGCATTGCAAAGCAACAAGTGCTATGTTATTCGTCAATGCACAACGCTTGTTCGTATGTGCAGTGCAATGCAACTGTAGATTGCATTGCACATCTCTTCAACGCACTACGGAACGAGTTTGTTCTTAAATGCATTGCAATGCAAGAAAGTGCATATTACTTTAAAGTTATTCTTCAACGAATAACGCTCCTGCAATGCAATGCAACAGTACGCTGTATTGCACATCTCTTCAACGCACTACGGACGAGTTAGTTCTTGAATGCATTGCAAAGCAACAAGTGCTATGTTATTCGTCAATGCACAACGCTTGTTCGTATGTGCAGTGCAATGCAACTGTAGATTGCATTGCACATTTCTTCAAAGCACTACGGAAGGAGTTAGTTATTGAATGCATTGCAATACAAACAAAGTGCATATTACTTTAAATGTTATTCTTCAATGCACAACGTTGGGCAATGCAATGCAACAGTATGCTGTATCGCACATCTCTTCAACGCACTACGGAACGAGCTTGTTCTTAAATGCATTGCAATGCAAGAAAGTGCATATTACTTTAAAGTTATTCTTCAACGAACAACGCTCCTGCAATGCAATGCAACAGTACGCTGTATTGCACATCTCTTCAACGCACTACGGACGAGTTAGTTCTTGAATGCATTGCAAAGCAACAAGTGCTATGTTATTCGTCAATGCACAACGCTTGTTCGTATGTGCAGTGCAATGCAACTGTAGATTGCATTGCATATTTCTTCAATGCACTACGGAAGGAGTTAGTTATTGAATGCATTGCAACCCAAGAAAGTGCATATTACTTTAAAGTTATTCTTCATTGAACATTGCTTGTGCAATGCAACAGTACGCTGTATTACACATCTCTTCAACGCACTACGGACGAGTTAGTTCTTGAATGCATTGCAAAGCAACAAGTGCTGTGTTATTCGTCAATGCACAACGCTTGTTCGTATGTGCAGTGCAATGCAACTGTAGATTGCATTGCACATTTCTTCAATGCACTACGGAAGGAGTTAGTTCTTGAATGCATTGCAACCCAAGAAAGTGCATATTACTTTAAAGTTATTCTTCATTGAACAACGCTTGTGCAATGCAATAGTACGCTGTATTACACATCTCTTCAACGCACTACGGACGAGTTAGTTCTTGAATGCATTGCAAAGCAACAAGTGCTGTGTTATTCGTCAATGCACAACGCTTTTTCGTATGTGCAGTGCAATGCAACTGTAGATTGCATTGCATATTTCTTCAATGCACTACGGAAGGAGTTAGTTATTGAATGCATTGCAACGCAAGAAAGTGCATATTACTTTAAAGTTATTCTTCATTGAACAACGCTTGTGCAATGCAACAGTACGCTGTATTACACATCTCTTCAACGCACTACGGACGAGTTAGTTCTTGAATGCATTGCAAAGCAACAAGTGCTGTGTTATTCGTCAATGCACAACGCTTGTTCGTATGTGCAGTGCAATGCAACTGTAGATTGCATTGCACATTTCTTCAATGCACTACGGAAGGAGTTAGTTATTGAATGCATTGCAATGCAAAGAAAGTCCATATTACTTTAAATGTTATTCTTCAATGCACAACGTTGTGCAATGCAATGCAACAGTATGCTGTATTGCACATCTGTTCAACGCACTACGGACGAGTTACATCTTGAATGCATTGCAAAACAACAAGTGCTGTGTTTTTCGTCAATGCACAACGCTTGTTCGTATGTGCAGTGCAATGCAACTGTAGATTGCATTGCATATTTCTTCAATTTACTACGGAAGGAGTTAGTTATTGAATGCATTGCAACCCAAGAAAGTGCATATTACTTTAAAGTTATTCTTCATTGAACAACGCTTGTGCAATGCAACAGTACGCTTTATTACACATCTCTTCAACGCACTACGGACGAGTTAGTTCTTGAATGCAGTGCAAAGCAACAAGTGCTGTGTTATTCGTCAATGCACAACGCTTGTTCGTATGTGCAGTGCAATGCAACTGAAGATTGCATTGCACATTTCTTCAATGCACTACGGAAGGAGTTAGTTATTGAATGCATTGCAATGCAAACAAAATGCATATTACTTTAAATGTTATTCTTCAATGCACAACGTTGTGCAATGCAATGCAACAGTATGCTGTATTGCACATCTCTTCAACGCACTACGGAACGAGTTTGTTCTTAAATGCATTGCAATGCAAGAAAGTGCATATTACTTTAAAGTTATTCTTCAACGAACAACGCTTGTGCAATGCAATGCAACAGTACGCTGTATTGCACATCTCTTCAACGCACTACGGACGAGTTAGTTCTTGAATGCATTGCAAAGCAACAAGTGCTATGTTATTCGTCAATGCACAACGCTTGTTCGTATGTGCAGTGCAATGCAACTGTAGATTGCATTGCACATTTCTTCAATGCACTACGGAAGGAGTTAGTTATTGAATGCATTGCAATACAAACAAAGTGCATATTACTTTAAAGTTATTCTTCATTGAACAACGCTTGTGCAATGCAACAGTACGCTGTATTACACATCTCTTCAACGCACTACGGACGAGTTAGTTCTTGAATGCATTGCAAAGCAACAAGTGCTATGTTATTCGTCAATGCACAACACTTGTTCGAATGTGCAGTGCAATGCAACTGTAGATTGCATTGCATATTTCTTCAATGCACTACGGAAGGAGTTAGTTATTGAATGCATTGCAACGCAAGAAAGTGCATATTACTTTAAAGTTATTCTTCATTGAACAACGCTTGTGCAATGCAACAGTACGCTATATTACACATCTCTTGAACGCACTACGGACGAGTTAGTTCTTGAATGCATTGCAAAGCAACATATGCTATGTTATTCGTCAATGCACAACGAATGTTCGTATGTGCAGTGCAATGCAACTGAAGATTGCATTGCACATTTCTTCAATGCACTACGGAACGAATTTGTTCTTAAATGCATTGCAATGCAAGAAAGTGCACATTACTTTAAAGTTATTCTTCAACGAACAACGCTCCTGCAATGCAATGCAACAGTACGCTGTATTGCACATCTCTTCAACGCACTACGGACGAGTTAGTTCTTGAATGCATTGCAAAGCAACAAGTGCTATGTTATTCGTCAATGCACAACGCTTGTTCGTATGTGCAGTGCAATGCAACTGTAGATTGCATTGCACATCTCTTCAACGCACTACGGAACGAGTTTGTTCTTAAATGCATTGCAATGCAAGAAAGTGCATATTACTTTAAAGTTATTCTTCAACGAATAACGCTCCTGCAATGCAATGCAACAGTACGCTGTATTGCACATCTCTTCAACGCACTACGGACGAGTTAGTTCTTGAATGCATTGCAAAGCAACAAGTGCTATGTTATTCGTCAATGCACAACGCTTGTTCGTATGTGCAGTGCAATGCAACTGTAGATTTCATTGCACATTTCTTCAATGCACTACGGAAGGAGTTAGTTATTGAATGCATTGCAATACAAACAAAGTGCATATTACTTTAAATGTTATTCTTCAATGCACAACGTTGGGCAATGCAATGCAACAGTATGCTGTATCGCACATCTCTTCAACGCACTACGGAACGAGTTTGTTCTTAAATGCATTGCAATGCAAGAAAGTGCATATTACTTTAAAGTTATTCTTCAACGAACAACGCTCCTGCAATGCAATGCAACAGTACGCTGTATTGCACATCTCTTCAACGCACTACGGACGAGTTAGTTCTTGAATGCATTGCAAAGCAACAAGTGCTATGTTATTCGTCAATGCACAACGCTTGTTCGTATGTGCAGTGCAATGCAACTGTAGATTGCATTGCATATTTCTTCAATGCACTACGGAAGGAGTTAGTTATTGAATGCATTGCAATGCAAGAAAGTGCATATTACTTTAAATGTTATTCTTCAATGCACAACGTTGTGCAATGCAATGCAACAGTATGCTGTATTGCACATCTCTTCAACGCACTACGGAACGAGTTTGTTCTTAAATGCATTGCAATGCAAGAAAGTGCATATTACTTTAAAGTTATTCTTCAACGAACAACGCTTGTGCAATGCAATGCAACAGTACGCTGTATTGCACATCTCTTCAACGCACTACGGACGAGTTAGTTCTTGAATTCATTGCAAAGCAACAAGTGCTATGTTATTCGTCAATGCACAACGCTTGTTCGTATGTGCAGTGCAATGCAACTGTAGATTGCATTGCACATTTCTTCAATGCACTATGGAGGGAGTTAGTTATTGAATGCATTGCAATACAAACAAAGTGCATATTACTTTAAATGTTATTCTTCAATGCAAAACGTTGTGCAATGCAATGCAACAGTATGCTGTATTGCACATCTCTTCAACGCACTACGGACGAGTTAGTTTTTGAATGCATTGCAAAGCAACATGTGCTATGTTATTCGTCAATGCACAACGCTTGTTCGTATGTGCAGTGCAATGCAACTGTAGATTGCATTGCACATTTCTTCAATGCACTACGGAAGGAGTTAGTTATTGAATGCATTGCAATACAAACAAAGTGCATATTACTTTAAATGGTATTCTTCAATGCACAACGTTGGGCAATGCAATGGAACAGTATGCTGTATCGCACATCTCTTCAACGCACTACGGAACGAGTTTGTTCTTAAATGCATTGCAATGCAAGAAAGTGCATATTACTTTAAAGTTATTCTTCATTGAACAACGCTTGTGCAATGCAACAGTACGCTGTATTACACATCTCTTCAACGCACTACGGACGAGTTACATCTTGAATGCATTGCAAAGCAACAAGTGCTGTGTTATTCGTCAATGCACAACGCTTGTTCGTATGTGCAGTGCAATGCAACTGTAGATTGCATTGCACATTTCTTAAATGCACTACGGAAGGAGTTAGTTATTGAATGCATTGCAATGCAAAGAAAGTGCATATTACTTTAAATGTTATTCTTCAATGAACAACGTTGTGCAATGCAATGCAACAGTTTGCTGTATTGCACATCTCTTCAACGCACTACGGAACGAGTTTGTTCTTAAATGCATTGCAATGCAAGAAAGTGCATATTACTTTAAAGTTATTCTTCAACGAACAACACTTGTGCAATGCAATGCAACAGTACGCTGTATTACACATCTCTTCAACGCACTACGGAACGAGTTAGTTCTTGAATGCATTGCAAAGCAACAAGTGCTATGTTATTCGTCAATGCACAACGCTTGTTCGTATGTGCAGTGCAATGCAACTGTAGATTGCATTGCACATTTCTTCAATGCACTACGGAAGGAGTTAGTTATTGAATGCATTGCAATACAAACAAAGTGTAAATTACTTTAAATGTTATTCCTTAATGCACAACGTTGTGCAATGCAATGCAACAGTATGCTGTATTGCACATCTCTTCAACGCATTACGGACGAGTTAGTTCTTGAATGCATTGCAAAGCAACAAGTGCTATGTTATTCGTCAATGCACAACGCTTGTTCGTATGTGCAGTGCAATGCAACTGTAGATTGCATTGCACATTTCTTCAATGCACTACGGAAGGAGTTAGTTATTGAATGCATTGCAATACAAACAAAGTGTATATTACTTTAAATGTTATTCTTCAATGCACAACGTTGTGCAATGCAATGCAACAGTATGCTGTATTGCACATCTCTTCAACGCACTACGGACGAGTTAGTTCTTGAATGCATTGCAAAGCAACAAGTGCTATGTTATTCGTCAATGCACAACGCTTGTTCGTATGTGCAGTGCAATGCAACTGTAGATTGCATTGCACATTTCTTCAATGCACTACGGAAGGAGTTAGTTATTGAATGCATTGCAATACAAACAAAGTGCATATTACTTTAAATGTTATTCTTCAATGCACAACGGTGTGCAATGCAATGCAACAGTATGCTGTATTGCACATCTCTTCAACGCACTACGGAACGAGTTTGTTCTTAAATGCATTGCAATGCAAGAAAGTGCATATTACTTTAAAGTTATTCTTCAACGAACAACGCTCCTGCAATGCAATGCAACAGTACGCTGTATTGCACATCTCTTCAACGCACTACGGAACGAGTTTGTTCTTAAATGCATTGCAATGCAAGAAAGTGCATATTACTTTAAAGTTATTCTTCAACGAACAACGCTCCTGCAATGCAATGCAACAGTACGCTGCATTGCACATCTCTTCAACGCACTACGGAACGAGTAAGTCTGATGTTACGTGAGCCAGCCTATATTTGGCCAAATGAAAATACTTCTGTCCAAAGGGTCCCAAAGTCCTTATCTGATCTATTGAACATATCTCTGGCCAATGGGTGCGCAAATTTTTTTTGCTTATTTAAACTCAAAGAATCGTTCTGGTGTTACATCAGCCAGCCTAAATTTGGCCCATTGAAAATACTTCTGGCCAAAGGGTCCCCGACAGGCAACCTACTATATATTCTCAAAGACTCTTTCTCATGTTACCTCATCCATACAGTTGTCCATATCTGATCTGTTGAACATATATCTGGCCAAAGGGTGTATCTGACTGTATATTCTCACAGAGTCTTTCTGATGTTAAATCAGCCAGACAGCAGTCAATATTTACCATATTGAACATATTTCTTCCTAAAGAGTCCTCGATCTAAAACTTTCTACACATACTGATTGAGTTTTTCTATAGTTACATCAGCTATACAAAAGTCCTTATCTGATCTATTGAACATATCTCTTTCCAATGGGTCCTCAAAATGTTTTTTTTTTACTATATAAACTCATGGAATCCTTCTGATGAATCCTTTTACATCAGCCAGCTTAAATTTGGTCCATTGAAAATAGTTCTGGCATACAGTAGTCCATATATGATCAATTGAACATATCTCTGGCCAAAAGGTCCTCAAAATTTTTTTTTTAAATATAAACTCACAGAATAATTATTTTACGTCAGCCATACAGTAGTCCATATTTGACATAATGAACATATTTCTGGCCAGAGAGTACTAGGTATTGAACTTTATACACATTCTCATTGACTACTTTTGATGTTACGTCAGCCAGCCTATATTTGGCCCAATGAAAATACTTCTGGCCAAAGGCTCCCAAAGTCCTTATCTGATCTATTGAACATATCTCTGGCCAATGGGTGCTCAAAATGTTTTTTCTTATATAAACTCAAGGAATCGTTCTGGTGTTAAATCAGCCAGCCTAAATTTGGCCCATTGAAAATACTTCTGGCCAAAGGGTGCCCGACAGGCAACTAACTATATATTCTCAAAGACTCTTTCTGATGTTACCTCGTCCATACAGTAGTCCATATTTGATGTATTGAATATATCTCTGGCCAAAGGGTCCTCAAATGATTTTTTTCACTATATAAAACTCAGAAACTCCTTCTGATGTGACGTAAGCCATACTTAGTAGTCCATATTTGACTAAATTAACGTATTTCTGTCCAAAGGGTCTTAATTTTTGTTCACAAATATATAAACTCATTGAATCCATTACTCATTGATGTTACATCAGCCAGCCTTTTTTTGGCCCATTGAAAATACATCTTGCCAAAGGGTCCTCAAATGTTTTTAAAATATTTTACATATAAACTCATAGAATCCTTATGTTACGTCAGCCATACAGTAGTCCATATCTGATCTATTTTACATTTATCTAGCCAAAGTGTCCTCAAATGTTTGTTTTTTTACTATATAAACTCAGAGACTCCTTCTGATGTGACTTATGCCGTACGGTAGTCCATATTTGACCTAATGAACATATTTCTGTCCAAATAATCCTCAATTTTTATTTAATACATAGAAACTCATGGACTCCTTCTGATTTTAGGTCAGCCATACAGAAGTTCATTTTTGACCTCATTAACATATTTCTTGCCAGAGATTACTAGGTATTGAACTTTCTACACATTATCATTGACTATTTCTGATGTTACGTCAGTCAGCCTATATTTGGCGCAATGAAAATACTTCTGGCCAAAGGGACCCTGAAAAAAGTCAACTTACTATATATTCTTAAAGACTCTTTCTGATGTTACCTCAGCAGCCATACAGTAGTCCATATTTGATCTATTAAACATATTTCTGGCCAAAGGGTCCTCAAATTTTTTTATTTTATTTTTATGTTTAAACTCATAGAATCCTTAGGTTACGTCAGCCATACAGTAGTCAATATTTGATCTATTATACATATATCTAGCCAAAGGGTCCTCAAATTATTTTTTTTACTATATAAACTCAGAGACTCCTTCTGATGTGATGTAGGCCATACAGTAGTCCATATTTGACCAAATGAACATATTTCTGTCCAAAGGGTCTTAATTTTTTTTTTTTACTAACACATAAAATCATTGAATCCTTCTGATGTTACATCAGCCAGCCTATATTTGGCCCACTGAAAATACCTCTGGCCAAAGGGTCCCAAAGTCTTCATCTGATCTATTGAACATATCTAGCCAAAGGGTCCTAAAATGTTTTATTGTTTTTTTTACTATATAACCTCAGAGACTCTTCTAATGTGACGTAAGCCATACAGTAGTCCATATTTGACATCATTAACATATTTCTTGCCAAATTGTACGAGGTATTGAACTTTCTACACATTCTCATTGACTACTTTTGATGTTACGTCAGCCAGCCTATATTTGGCCCAATGAAAATACTTCTGGCCAAAGGGTCCCAAAGTCCTTATCTGATCTATTGAACATATCTCTGGCCAATGGGTCCTCAAAATGTTTTTTTCTTATATAAACTCATATAATCCTTCTGATGTTACGTCAGCCAGCCTATATTTGGCCCAATGAAAAAAATTCTGGCCAAATTGTCCCCAAAAGGCAACATACTATATATTCTCAAAGATTTTTTCCGAAGTTAAAACAGCCATACAAAAGTCCATATCTGATCTATTGAACATATCTCTGGCCAATGGGTCCTCAAAATGTTTTTTTTACTATATAAATTCATGGAATCCTTCTGATTTTACATCAGCCAACCTATATTTGGCCCATTGAAAAAACTTCTGGCCTAAGGGTCCCCAAAAGGTATCTGACTGTATATTCTCACAGGGTCTTTCTGATGTTAAATTAGCCAGACAGCAGTCCATATTTAACATATTGAACATTTTTCTTCCTAAAGAGTCCGCGATCTAGAACTTTCTACACATACTGATTGACTTTTTCTGTAGTTACATCAGCTATACAAAAGTCCTTATCTGATCTATTGAACATATCTCTTTCCAATGGGTCCTCAAAATGTTTTTTTTTTTTACTATATAAACTCATGGAATCCTTCTGATGAATCCTTCTACATCAGCCAGATTAAATTTGGTCCATTGAAAATAGTTCTGGCATACAGTAGTCCATATCCGATCAATTGAACATATCTCTTGCCAAAAGAATCCTTATTTTACGTCAGCCATACAGTAGTACATAACTGATCTATTGGACATATATCGAGCCAAAGGGTCCTCAAAAGATTTTTTTTTACTATATAAACTCAGAAACTGCTTCTGATGCGACGTAAGCCATACAGTAGTCCATATTTGACATAATGAACATATGTCTGGCCAGAGAGTACTAGGTATTGAACTTTATACACATTCTCATTGAATACTTTTGATGTTACGTCAGCCTATATTTGGCCCAATGAAAATACTTCTGGCCAAAGGCTCCCAAAGTCCTTATCTGATCTATTGAACATATCTCTGGCCAATGGGTGCTCAAAATGTTTTTTCTTATATAAACTCAAGGAATCGTTCTGGTGTTAAATCAGCCAGCCTAAATTTGGCCCATTGAAAATACTTCTGGCCAAAGGGTCACCGACAGGCAACTAACTATATATTCTCAAAGACTCTTTCTGATGTTACCTCGTCCATACAGTAGTCCATATTTGATCTATTGAACATATCTCTGGCCAAAGGGTCCTCAAATGATTTTTTTCACTATATAAACTCAGAAACTTCTTCTGATGTGACGTAAGCCATACTTAGTAGTCCATATTTGACTAAATTAACGTATTTCTGTCCAAAGGGTCTTAATTTTTTTCACAAATATATAAACTCATTGAATCCATTACTCATTGATGTTACATCAGCCAGCCTTTTTTTGAACCATTGAAAATACATCTAGCCAAAGGCTCCTCAAATGTTTTTAAAATTTTTTACATATAAACTCATAGAATCCTTATGTTACGTCAGCCATACAGTAGTCCAGCCAAAGGGTCCTCAAATGTTTTTTTATTTTTTATATATAACCTCATAGAATCCTTATGTTACGTCAGCCATACAGAAGTCAATTACTGATCTATTGTAGCCTAAGGGTCCTCAAATTTTTTTTTTTTTTACTATTTAAACTCAGAGACTCCTTCTGATGTGACTTAAGCCATGCAGTAGTCCATATTTGACCTCATTAACATATTTCTGGCCAAATTGGACTAGGTATTGAACTTACTGACTTTTTCTGATGTTACCTCAGCCATACAGTAGTCCTTATCTGATCAATTGAACATATCTCCGGCCAAAAGGTCCTCAAATTGTTTTTTGAAAAATATATAAACTCACAGAATCCTTATTTTACGTCAGCCATACAGTAGTGCATAGTGCTCTGGACAAAGGGTCCCCAAAAGGCAACTTACTATATATTCTCAAAGACTCTTTCTGATGTTACCTCAGCCATACAGTAGTACAAATCTTATTCTATTGAACATATCTCTGGCCAAAGCGTCCTCAAAATTTTATTTTTATTTTTATATATAAAATCATAGAATCCTTGTTACGTCAGCCATACAGTAGTCAATATCTGATCTATTGTACATATATCTAGCCAAAGGGTCCTCAAATGATTTTTTTACTATATAAACTGAGACTCCTTCTGATGTGATATTTGACTAAATGAACATATTTCTGTCCAAAGGGTCTTTTTTTTTTCAAATATATAAACTCATTGAATCCTTCTGATGTAACATCGGCCAGCCTATATTTGGCCCATTGAAAATAATTCTGGCCAAAGGGTCCCAAACTCTTTATCTGATCTATTGAACATACATCTAACCAAACGGTCCTCAAATGTTTTTTTTTTTTACTATATGAACTCAGAGACTCCTTCTGATGTGACGTAAGCCATACAGTAGTCCATATTAGACCTCATTAACATATTTCTGGCCAAATTGTACTAGGTATTGAACTTTCTACTTATTCCCCTTGACTACTTCTGATGATACGTCATCCAGCCTATATTTGGCCCATAGAAAATACTTCTGGCCAATGGGCAACTTACTATATATACTCTAAGACTTTTTCTGATGTTACCTCAGCCATACAGTAGTCCATATCTGATCTATTTCACATATATCTCTAGCCAAAGGGTCCTCAAATGTTTTTGTTTATTTTACTAAATAAACTCGGAGACTCCTTCTGATGTGTCTATCAAAGCATGTCGATGATATTGAAACGAAATGGCGGTGTTATTGGAAACAACATTAGGAGATATCGTGATTGATTTATACTTTGTAAGCAGTACAGTAGTCCATATTTGACCTAATGAACATATTTCTGTCCAAATAATCCTCAATTTTTTTTTAATACATATAAACTCATGGACTCCTTCTGATTTTAGGTCAACCATACAGTAGTCCATATTTGACCTCATTAACATACTTCTTGCCATAGATTACTAGGTATTGAACTTTCTACACATTCTCATTGACTACTTCTGATGTTACGTCAGTCAGCCTAAATTTGGTCCATTAAAGATACTTCTGGCCAAAGGGTCCCCAAAAGGTAACTTTTTTTTAAATACAAACTCACAGAATCCTTATTTTACATCAGCCACACAGTAGTGCATATCTGATATATTGTACATATATATAGTCAAAGGGTCCTAAAAATATTTTTTTTTACTATATGAACTCAGAGACTCCTTCTGATAAGACTTAAGCCACACAGTAGTCCATATTTGACTAAATGAACATATTTCTGTCCAAAGGGTCTTATTTTTTTTTTACTAATATATATCTCATTGAATCCTTTTGATGTTACATCAGCCAGCCTATATTTGGCCCATTGAAAATACTTCTGGTCAAAGGGTCCCAAAGTTTTTATCTGATCTATTGAACATACATCTAGCCAAAGGGTCCTCAAATGTTTTTTTTATTTGTATATATATATATATATATATATATATATATATATATATATATATATATATATATATATATATATATATATATATAAACTCATAGAATCCTTATGTTACGTCAGCCATACAGTTTAACATACAGGTCGATGGTGAAACCTGCTGGGCATATCTGTCTGTCGCACCTCCACCGGTGCTTATGAGATTAAGGTGTACCGAAGGTGTACATGTTGGGGAACACTACAGATTGCATTATGGGTCATCAGCTGGGGACCACCAGTCACGGATGTTTCGCTCCTTTAACCCCAATACATCTCATGGTGGCGGAGCGATGGCAGTGATTTCTCCCTGCCACCCCCTGCTGATGCCCTAGGTGGAGACTGGACCCCAACTCTTCCTTCTCAGCCACAGCCAGAAACTGCCTCTTTCAGCCTCTTCTGCCAGCTCTTTCATTTCTTTCCGGTGCCTTCTGCCTGTTGCTCCCATGTCGCGGAGCAGACGAGAGGTTGAGGAGCCCACGAACCCCCGGCACCCCAACTCCACTGGGTATGCGACTGCCCTCCAACCAGCCTCCCTGCACTCTGCAGCCAGTTCAGCATATTTGGCCTGCTTCCGCTCATGGGCAGCTTCAAGTCCTCCTTCCCATGGGACTGTGAGCTCCACCATCAGGAAAGTCTTGCAAAGGAGCAGACCACATCACAAGGTCTAGACGCAAAGACGTTTCCACTATCTCCCTGGGAAAATGAAGCTGCTTCCCAAGGTCGACTGCCTGGTGTGAGGAGTCTTCCTGTGTCCTTCTGGTGGTGGGTGTTACCCCTCTCCCCAGCCCTCGCGAACTGGATGGAATGTGCGGTTAGGGCCGGGGGCCTGCTCTTCGCTTCCTGCCTGCATATTTCAACTACTTCAGCAAGCTTCTTCAGCACCAGGTCGTGCCTACACCTGTAGCGCCCTTGTGCCAACGTTGTCTTGCAGCCAGTCATGATGTGTTGGAAGCTCGCGTTGGCAGCGTTACACAGGAGGCAAGATTCTTCGTTGCCAAACCATCGGTGGAGGTTGTGGGGGCAAGGTAAGGTGTCATATGCTGCTCTGAGGAGAAAACTTAGCTTAGCCTAGAGTCTTCCACACGTCAGACCAATCCAGCTGTCTGCCTAGAAGGCCTTCCCACGACAGCCAGCCTCCCTGCTGGCCCTGGGACACCGCTTTGATGGTAAGTCTCTCGTGTTCAGCTCTCATCACCTCTGCTGCCACCATGGTCTTCCTCTCTTCTTTGGATGCGTTCGACCAGAAGAGGGGGGCCTGTCCCCAACCGAGGCCTGCCCGGCCGTCCTGTACTCTGCCAACCACCTCCCTGTGTTGCAGCCTACTTATTGCCAGTTCGACTTCCTCCTTGGCCTTCCTCCCGGTTAAAACCTGGGCACCCGCAGCTCTCACCAGATGGTCTGTGGACTCTCTTAGCTCCATGATCAACTGCACCTTCTCCTGCTTGTATCCCCCGCTGATGGAACGCAGGGGCAGCTGGAGCTTGGTCTTGCCAAAGGTGCAGTGCAATGCTGCTGGAGACTCTCTTCTCCACACTTCATCTTTCCCTGATGGATCCTTAATCCTCTGAACGTGGTCTTTTTCCTCCCACCCACACCTGCATCTCCTCAACCTCTTAGTCTCATTGTCTATATTCGATCCAGTAGTCGTTGCCGAGAAATCTATCCAATTTGGCCCTTCTTCCATCCTGCCTCTCGGGGCACCGGGTTGTTTTTCTTTATTCTTTTTCGTAGTCAGGTCAAGGGTGTCCCCAAGGGGACAAGTGGATTGGGTGACTAACCTTCCACTCCCCGTGCAGACTTTCCTGCCGTCCGCCAGTCTTTCCTGGCCGCCACAGAAGTCAATATCTGATCTATTGTAGCCAAAGGGTCCTTAAATGGGTTTTTTTACTATATAAACTCAGAGACTCCTTCTTATGTGATGTAAGCCATACAGTAGTCCATATTTAACATATTTCTGGCCAGAGAGTACTAGGTATTGAACTTTCTACACATTCTCATTGACTACCTCTGATGTTACGTCAGCCAGCTTATATTTGGCCCAATGAAAATACTTCTGGCCAAAGGGTCCCAAAGTCCTTATCTGATCTATTGAACATATCTCTGGACAATGGGTCCTCAAAATGTTTTTTTTCTTATATAAACTCATATAATTCTTCTGATGTTACGTCAACCAGCCTACATTTGGCCCAATGAAAAAAATTCTGGCCAAATGGTCCCCAAAAGGCAACATACTATATATTCTCATAGATTTTTTCCGAAGTTAAAACAGCCATACAAAAGTCCATATCTGATCTTCTGAACATATCTCTGGCCAATGGGTCTTCAATTTTTTTTTTTTACTATATAAATTCATGGAATCCTTCTGATTTTACATCAGCCAACCTATATTTGGCCCATTGAAAAAACTTCTGGCCAAAGGGTCCCCAAAAGGTATCTGACTGTATATTCTCACAGGGTCTTTCTGATGTTAAATCAGCCAGACAGCAGTCCATATTTAAAAAATTGAACATATTTCTTCCTAAAGAGTCCTCGATCTTGAACTTTCTACACATACTGATTGACTTTTTCTGTAGTCACATCAGCTATACAAAAGTCCTTATCTGATGTATTGAACATATCTCTTTCCAATGGGTCCTCAAAATGTTTTTTTTAGTATATAAACTCATGGAATCCTTCTGATTTTACATCAGCCAGCTTAATCGCTTGTCTCCGCCCTGGCTCTCTTCTCTCCCCTCTACGGACTGGCCCTTGGTTGTCAGGGCCAATTGATGTGCTCTCCTCTAGACCACTTTCAACAGGATCACTCTCCACAATTAGATCTCCTCCCTCTACTCCCTGCTCCCTCTCCTCAGCTGTGGATCCCTCAGCACTGTGGTGTGTAACCTGGCTCTGGGGTCCACTTGTCTTATCTGCAGCTTGTGCTGCAGTGCAATGCTGCTGGAGACTCTCTTCTCCACACTTCATCTTTCCCTGATGGATCCGTAATCCTCTGAACGTGGTCTTTTTCTCCCACCCACACCTGCATCTCTTCAACCTCTTAGTCTCATTGTTTATATTCGATCCAGTAGTCGTTGCCTAGAAATCCATCCAATTTGGCCCTTCTTCCATCCCGCCTCTCGGGGCACCGGGTTGTTTTTCTTTAGTCTTTTTCATAGTCAGGTCAAGGGTGTCCCCAAGGGGACAAGTGGATTGGGTGACTAGACTTCCACTCCCCGTGCAGATTTTCCTGCCGTCCGCCAGTCTTTCCTGGCCGCCACAGAAGTCAATATCTGATCTATTGTAGCCAAAGGGTCCTCAAATGTTTGTTTTTTTACTTTATAAACTCAGAGACTCCTTCTGATGTGATGTAAGCCATACAGTAGTCCATATTTTACCTCATTAACATATTTCTGGCCAAATCGTACTAGGTATTAAACTTTCTACACATTCTCAGCCAGCCTGACGTCAGCCAGCCTATATTTGGCCCATTGAAAATACTTCTGGCCAATGGGCAACTTACTATATATACTCTAAGACTTTTTCTGATGTTACCTCAGCCATACAGTAGTCCATATCTGATCTATTTTACATATATCTAGCCAAAGGGTCCTCAAATGTTTTTTTTTTTACTATATAAACTCAGAGACTCCTCCTGATGTGACGTAAGCCATACAGTAGTCCATATTTGACCTAATGAACATATTTCTATCCATATGATCCTCAATTTTTTTTTTTTTTTATATGTATAAACTCATGGACTCCTGATTTTAGGTTAGCCATACAGCAGTCCATATTTGACCTCATTAAGATATTTCTTGCCAGAGATTACTAGGTATTGAACTTTCTACACATTCTCATTGACTACTTCGAATGTTACGTCAGCCAGCCTAAATTTGGTCCATTGAAAATACTTCTGGCCAAAGGGTCCCCAAAAGGCAACTTACTATATATATATTCAAAGACTCTTTCTGATGTTACCTCAGCCATACAGTAGTCCATATCTGATCAATTGTACATATATCTAGCCATAGGGTCCTCAATTTTTTTTATTTTATTTTACTATATAAACTCAGACTTCTTCTGATGTGACGTAAGCCATACAATTGTCCATATTTGACCTAATTAACATATTTCTTCCCAAAGGGTCCTCAATTTTATATATATATGGACTCATGGACTCCTTCTGATGTTACGTCAGCCATAGGTAGTCCATATTTGACTTTATGAACAAATTTCTGAACAGAGAATACTCGATATTAAACTTTCTACACATTCTCATTGACTACTTCTTATGTTACATCAGACAGCCTTTTACGGAATGAACATTTATCTGGCCAAAGAGTACTTGATCTTGAACATTGGACTCTTTTCCTTGATCATGATTTTTCTATACTTTCTTCATTAAATCCTTCTTAAGTTTCGTCAGCCATACAGTATAGGCCATATTTGACCTACTGAATAGACTTCTTGCCCAAGACTACTTGATCTTGAACTTTCTATACATACTCATTGAGTCCTTTTGATTTTACTTCAGCCATTCAGAAGTCTATATTTAATCTAATGAACATGTTTCTGGTCAAAGAATACTTGATCTTGAACTTTCTTTAGAAGTCATATGTAGTCAATTATGGACTACTGTCTGGTTGATGAAACGTCAGAAGAAGCCAATAATTAATGCCATATGGATTACTGACTGGCTTATGTAGGTACCCTGATGTTACATAAGCCAGTCAGTAATTCACATGTGACCTTTTGAACATAATTCTGGCCAAAGAGAACTTGATCTTGATCTTTCTATACATACTCATTGAGTTCTTTTGATGTTGCGTCAGCCATACAGAAGTCTATTTTTGACCTAATGAATACATTTCTTGCTAAAGAATACTTGATATTGAACTCTCTATAGAACTAATTGACTCCCGGGACCAGTTGCATAAACTTAAGTGCTAGTATGATCAACTAGCAGTCAGTCAAGTGGCAATCAGTCTTACTTTTTAGCCAGTTTTTATCTTAAATTAGACCAATCTCTGTTTCTATGTAACTGACTTAAAACAGTTGTGAACATTCTTCAAGAAAAAAATGTGATGACTAACTCGTAAGACTAGACTTAGAAGTTTATGCATCTGGCACCTGATGTTACATAAGCCAATCGGTAATCCATATGTGACCTTTTGAACATCCATACAGCCATCAGCCATACAGTAGTCCATATTTGACCAACTGAACATATTTCTGGCCAAAGAGTCCTCAATTTTGAACTTTCTATTAAACTCCTTGACTCCTGATGGAACCCAGATAGTAATCTATATGTGACCTTTTGAACATATTTCTGGCCAAAGAGTCCTCAATCTTGAACTTTATACACATACTGATTGGCTTTTTCTGATGTTACATCTACCAGAGAGTAGTCCATATTTGACCCACTGAACATATATCTGGCCAAACAGTCCTCGATCATGATCTTCTATACATTATCATAACTTCTTCTAATGTTACGTCAGTCATAAACAAGTACAAAATTGACCTACTGAACATATTTCTGTTCCAAGAAGTACTTGATCTTGAACATTCTTTACATAATTACTCCTTCTGATGTTACCTTAGCCGAAGAGTAGTCCATATTTAACCTATAAACATATTTCAGGCCAAAGAGTACAATATCTTAAACATTCTCTGCATACTCATTGACTCCTTCTAATGTTACATCAGTCATAAAAAAGTCCATATCTGATCTATTAAACAAATTTCAGACCAAAGGGACCTCAACATGTTCTTTGCTATTTAAATTCATGGAGGCCTTCTGATGTCAAATCAGTTAGTCCATATTTGACCTGCTGAACATATTTCTTCCAAAGAGTACTCGATCTTGATCTTTTATACTCATTGACTCCTTCTGATGTTACCTCATCCATACAGTAGATCATATTTAACCAAATTAACATATTTCAGGCCAAAGAGTTGTCAAAAGGGAGCATATTATATATATACACATAGACTTTGTTTGACCTACTGTACATTCTTGAACATTCTTGAACATTCTTTACACAATGACTCCTTCTGATGTCACGTTAGCCAGAAGGCCATATTTAACCTGCTGAACATATTTTATCTTGAATAATCTTTAACTTTGAAAACACATTCTTCTACTTTTACATTAGTCGTACAAAAGTGCATATATGATCTATAGAATTGGCCAAAGGGTCCATAAAAGTTTTTTTACTATATAAACTCATAGACTCCTTCTGATGTTAAATCAGCAATCAGTACAAATCAGTACAAAAAGTACTTGATCTTGAACATTGACTATGTACAAAATATTCAAGATCGAGTACTCTTTGGCCTGAAATGTGTTCATTAGGTTAAACATGATCTACTGTATGGCTGAGGTAACATCAGAAAGAGTCTATGAGATTAGTAAAAAACCTTTGGGACATGAAATATGGTTAAAAGATCAGATATGGAATATTGTATGACTGATGTAACATCAGAAGTATTCAATGAAAATAGAAAATTAAAAATTGAGGACTCTTTGGCCAGAAATATGTTCAGTAGTTTAAATATGGACTACTGTATGGCTGAAATAACATCAGAAAGAGTCTTTATGTATAGAATGATCAAGATTTAGTGCTCGGGCCAGAAATATGTACAGTAGGTCATATATGGACTACTGTCTGGCTGATTTAACAACAGAACGAATATTTTTGGCCAGAAGTATTTTCAATGGGTAGTCAGTAGTCAATGAGAATGTGTAGAAAGTTCAATATCAAGAATTAGTTGTCAGAAAATATTTTCAGCAGGTCAAAAATGCACTGCTGTCTGCCTGATTTAAGATCAGAAGGAGTCTTTGAGAATATATATAGTTTATTTATATATATACATTTTTGACCCAAGCGTCATCACTCTTACAATGCATTGCACAGTGTAACAGTTGCATAGGTTATATTCTATTCTACTATGTACAACGTTTGATCGTGTTCAATGCAATGCAGCAGCATATAAATTAATCAATTCGTTACACAACGGAATGAGTTAATTATTGCATTGCATTTTAAATCAACTGTTAATATTATGTTTTCTCGTCAAGTATACAAATTTAAATTGTATAATAATTCAACAGCTAATGCAATGAAATCTTTCATACACAAATTAAGTTAGTTGCAGTACGCAATGCAATGCGAAATCACATTGTCATGTTTCAAATGTTATCTTTTCATTTCACAGAGTAATACGTTAAATCTGTTTATGTGATGCAATACAACTTACTGTTATATCTTAATGCATATCGAAACGATTTAGATCTTGTAGGTATTGCCAAAGGTGTATCGCTTAAATATTATTCTTCAGTGAACAATGTTAGATTGTGTGTGCAATGTAATGAAAAACAGAGTTAGTTCTTGTATGCAGAGTAAAGTGACAGCTAATGTGATTTTTAGTCGTCAGTAAAAAATGATTTAGTTGTATGCAATGCGAACAAATAAGTTGTGGGTTGTCTTTCAACAGCTAATGCAATGATTTTCATATATAAGCTCATATATATGTTAGGTTATTTGCACAACGGAATAAGGACTTATGCAATGCAAAATCTAATTCAATGATTATGGAAATTCAAAGCGATTAATTCATATATGTTATTTTATGTTCTTTTCATTGCACAGAGGAATAAGTTATATAAGTTATATAATAAGTTAAAAGACATTTTATACAATGCAATGAAACAACATGAATGTTATCTCTTTAATGCACTACGGAATGAGTAAGTTCTTGATTGCATTGTTATTCTTGTTATTCTTGTTATTCTACACAATGCATATGTTATTTTTCAGTGCACAACGCTTGCATTGCATAACTCATCGTTGTACAAAGTAACGAGTTAGTCATTGCATGCATAGTTACAGCTCACGTGATGTTTTCTCGTCAGTACACAAATAAATTAGTTGTATGCAATGCGAGAACCAATATGTTGTGGGTTGTCTTTTCTAATGAAAGGATTTTCCTTCATATATAAATGATTTTTTTTTTTTGTTGAAGTATGCAATGCATTGCGAAGGCACATGAGGAAAAAGTTTGATCGTTTATGCAATATAATGCAATGAACACAATGTTACCTCTTAAATGCACATAGGAATGAGTTAGTTCTTGTATGCATGGCAAATTAACAAAGTATATATTACTTATATGTTATTCTTCGATGCAAAAAGCGAAGATTGATCTTAGTTCTTAGTTCTTGAATGCATTGCAATGCAAGAAAAATGCATAAGATTTTTTATGTTATTCTTCAATGCACAATCGACTGATCGTATGTGTAATGCAATGTTATTCTTCTATGCACAACGCTTATGCAATGCAATTCAACAGCAATTGCAATTGCAATTGCATTGCACATCTCTTCAACGTACTTCAAATCCACTACGGTACGAGTTAGCTCTTAAATGCATTGCAATGCAACACAGTGCATATTACTTTAAATGTTATTCTTCAATGCACAAAGCTTGTGCAATGCAATGCAACTGTATATTGCATTGCACATCTCTTCAATGCAGTACGGAAGGAGTTAGTTATTGAATGCATTGCTATGCAACAAAGTGCATATTACTTTAAATGTTATTCTTCAATGCACAACGTTGTGCAATGCAATGCAACAGTACGCTGTATTGCACATCTCTTCAACGCACTACGGAACGAGTTTGTTCAATGAAGAATAACTTTAAAGTAATATGCACTTTCTTGCGTTGCAGCATTGCAACGCAAGAAAGTGCATATTACTTTAAAGTTATTCTTCCTTGAACAACGCTTGTGCAATGCAACAGTACGCTGTATTACACATCTCTTCAACGCACTACGGACGAGTTAGTTCTTGAATGCATTGCAAAGCAACAAGTGCTGTGTTATTCGTCAATGCACAACGCTTGTTCGTATGTGCAGTGCAATGCAACTGTAGATTGCATTGCACATTTCTTCAATACACTAGGGAAGGAGTTAGTTATTGAATGCATTGCAATACAAACAAAGTGCATATTACTTTAAATGTTATTCTTCAATGCACAACGTTGTGCAATGCAATGCAACAGTATGCTGTATCGCACATCTCTTCAACGCACTACGGAACGAGTTTGTTCTTAAATGCATTGCAATGCAAGAAAGTGCATATTACTTTAAAGTTATTCTTCATTGAACAACGCTTGTGCAATGCAACAGTACGCTGTATTACACATCTCTTCAACGCACTACGGACGAGTTAGTTCTTGAATGCATTGCAAAGCAACAAGTGCTATGTTATTCGTCAATGCACAACGCTTGTTCGTATGTGCAGTGCAATGCAACTGTAGATTGCATTGCACATTTCTTCAATGCACTACGGAAGGAGTTAGTTATTGAATGCATTGCAAAAAAAACAAAGTGCATATTACTTTAAATGTTATTCTTCAATGCACAACGTTGTGCAATGCAATGCAACAGTATGCTGTATTGCACATCTCTTCAACGCACTACGGAACGAGTTTGTTCTTAAATGCATTGCAATGCAAGAAAGTGCATATTACTTTAAAGTTATTCTTCAACGAACAACGCTCCTGCAATGCAATTCAACAGTACGCTGTATTGCACATCTCTTCAACGCACTACGGACGAGTTAGTTCTTGAATGCATTGCAAAGCAACAAGTGCTATGTTATTCGTCAATGCACAACGCTTGTTCGTATGTGCAGTGCAATGCAACTGTAGATTGCATTACACATCTCTTCAACGCACCACGGAACGAGTTAGTTCTTGAATGCATTGCAATGCAACAAAGTGCATATTACCCAAATGTTATTCTTTAATGCACAACGCTTTGTGCAATGCAACAGCACACTGCATTGCACATCTCTTCAACGCACTACGGAACGAGTAAGTCTGATGTTACGTGAGCCAGCTTATATTTGGCCAAATGAAAATACTTCTGGCCAAAGGGTCCCAAAGTCCTTATCTGATCTATTGAACATATCTCTGGCCAACGGGTGCGCAAATTTTTTTTGCTTATTTAAACTCAAAGAATTGTTCTGGTGTTACATCAGCCAGCCTAAATTTGGCCCATTGAAAATACTTCTGGCCAAAGGGTCCCCGACAGGCAACTAACTATATATTCTCAAAGACTCTTTCTCATGTTACCTCATCCATACAGTTGTCCATATCTGATCTGTTGAACATATATCTGGCCAAAGGGTCCCCAAAAGGTATCTGACTGTATATTCTCACAGAGTCTTTCTGATGTTAAATCAGCCAGACAGCAGTCCATATTTCACATATTGAACATATTTCTTCCTAAAGAGTCCTCGATCTAAAACTTTCTACACATACTGATTGACTTTTTCTATAGTTACATCAGCTATACAAAAGTCCTTATCTGATCTATTGAACATATCTCTTTCCAATGGGTCCTCAAAATGTTTTTTTTTTTTACTATATAAACTCATGGAATCCTTCTGATGAATCCTTTTACATCAGCCAGCTTAAATTTGGTCCATTGAAAATAGTTCTGGCATACAGTAGTCCATATATGATCAATTGAACATATCTCTGGCCAAAAGGTCCTCAAAATGTTTTTTTTTAATATAAACTCACAGAATAATTATTTTACGTCAGCCATACAGTAGTGCATATTTGATCTATTGTACATATATCTAGCCAAAGGGTCCTCAAAAGATTTTTTTTTACTATATAAACTCAGAGACTGCTTCTGATGTGACGTAAGCCATACAGTAGTCCATATTTGACATAATGAACATATTTCTGGCCAGAGTACTAGGTATTGAACTTTATACACATTCTCATTGACTACTTTTGATGTTACGTCAGCCAGCCTATATTTGGCCCAATGAAAATACTTCTGGCCAAAGGCTCCCAAAGTCCCCGACACGCAACCAACTATATATTCTCAAAGACTCTTTCTGATGTTACCTCGTCCATACAGTAGTCCATATTTGATCTATTGAATATATCTCTGGCCAAAGGGTCCTCAAATGACTTTTTTCACTATATAAAACTCAGAAACTCCTTCTGATGTGACGTAAGCCATACTTAGTAGTCCATATTTGACTAAATTAACGTATTTCTGTCCAAAGGGTCTTAATTTTTTTCACAAATATATAAACTCATTGAATCCATTACTCATTGACGTTACATCAGCCAGCCTTTTTTTGGCCCATTGAAAATACATCTTGCCAAAGGGTCCTCAAATGTTTTTAAATTTTTTTACATATAAACTCATAGAATCCTTATGTTACGTCAGCCATACAGTAGTCCATATCTGATCTATTTTACATTTATCTAGCCAAAGTGTCCTCAAATGTTTGTTTTTTTTACTATATAAACTCCTTCTGATGTGACTTATGCCGTAAAATAGTCAATATTTGACCTAATGAACATATTTCTGTCCAAATAATCCTCAATTTTTATTTAATACATAGAAACTCATGGACTCCTTCTGATTTTAGGTCAGCCATACAGAAGTCCATTTTTGACCTCATCAACATATTTCTTGCCAGAGATTACTAGGTATTGAACTTTCTACACATTATCATTGACTATTTCTGATGTTACGTCAGTCAGCCTATATTTGGCGCAATGAAAATACTTCTGGCCAAAGGGACCCTGAAAAAAGTCAACTTACTATATATTCTTATAGACTCTTTCTGATGTTACCTCAGCAGCCATACAGTAGTCCATATTTGATCTATTAAACATATTTCTGGCCAAAGGGTCCTCAAATTTTTTTTATTTTATTTTTATGTTTAAACTCATAGAATCCTTAGGTTACGTCAGCCATACAGTAGTCAATATTTGATCTATTATACATATATCTAGCCAAAGGGTCCTCAAATTATTTTTTTTACTATATAAACTCAGAGACTCCTTCTGATGTGACGTAAGCCATAAAGTAGTCCATATTTGACCAAATGAACATATTTCTGTCCAAAGGGTCTTAATTTTTTTTTTTACTAACACATAAAATCATTGAATCCTTCTGATGTTACATCAGCCAGCCTATATTTGGCCCACTGAAAATACCTCTGGCCAGATGGTCCCAAAGTCTTCATCTGATCTATTGAACATATCTAGCCAAAGGGTCCTAAAATGTTTTATTGTTTTTTTTACTATATAACCTCAGAGACTCTTCTAATATGACGTAAGCCATACAGTAGTCCATATTTGACATCATTAACATATTTCTTGCTACACATTCTCATTGACTACTTTTGATGTTACGTCAGCCAGCCTATATTTGGCCCAATGAAAATACTTCTGGCCAAAGGGTCCCAAAGTCCTTATCTGATCTATTGAACATATCTCTGGCCAATGGGTCCTCAAAATGTTTTTTTCTTATATAAACTCATATAATCCTTCTGATGTTACGTCAGCCAGCCTATATTTGGCCCAATGAAAAAAATTCTGGCCAAATTGTCCCCAAAAGGCGACATACTATATATTCTCAAAGATTTTTTCCGAAGTTAAAACAGCCATACAAATGTCCATATCTGATCTATTGAACATATCTCTGGCCAATGGGTCCTCAAAATGTTTTTTTTACTATATAAATTCATGGAATCCTTCTGATTTTACATCAGCCAACCTATATTTGGCCCATTTAAAAAACTTCTGGCCTAAGGGTCCCCAAAAGGTATCTGACTGTATATTCTCACAGGGTCTTTCTGATGTTAAATTAGCCAGACAGCAGTCCATATTTAACATATTGAACATATTTCTTCCTAAAGAGTCCGTGATCTAGAACTTTCTACACATACTGATTGACTTTTTCTGTAGTTACATCAGCTATACAAAAGTCCTTATCTGATCTATTGAACATATCTCTTTCCAATGGGTCCTCAAAATGTTTTTTTTTTTACTATATAAACTCATGGAATCCTTCTGATGAATCCTTCTACATCAGCCAGATTAAATTTGGTCCATTGAAAATAGTTCTGGCATACAGTAGTCCATATCCGATCAATTGAACATATCTCTTGCCAAAAGAATCCTTATTTTACGTCAGCCATACAGTAGTCCATATCTGATCTATTGGACATATATCGAGCCAAAGGGTCCTCAAAAGATTTTTTTTTACTATATAAACTCAGAGACTGCTTCTGATGCGACGTAAGCCATACAGTAGTCCATATTTGACATAATGAACATATGTCTGGCCAGAGAGTACTAGGTATTGAACTTTATACACATTCTCATTGACTACTTTTGATGTTACGTCCGCCAGCCTATATTTGGCCCAATGAAAATACTTCTGGCCAAAGGCTCCCAAAGTCCTTATCTGATCTATTGAACATATCTCCGGCCAATGGGTGCTCAAAATGTTTTTTCTTATATAAACTCAAGGAATCGTTCTGGTGTTAAATCAGCCAGCCTAAATTTGGCCCATTGAAAATACTTCTGGCCAAAGGGTCACCGACAGGCAAGTAACTATATATTCTCAAAGACTCTTTCTGATGTTACGTCGTCCATACAGTAGTCCATATTTGATCTATTGAACATATCTCTGGCCAAAGGGTCCTCAAATGATTTTTTTCACTATATAAACTCAGAAACTCCTTCTGATGTGACGTAAGCCATACTTAGTAGTCCATATTTGACTAAATTAACGTATTTCTGTCCAAAGGGTCTTAATCTTTTTCACAAATATATAAACTCATTGAATCCATTACTCATTGATGTTACATCAGCCAGCCTTTTTTTGAACCATTGAAAATACATCTAGCCAAAGGCTCCTCAAATGTTTTTAAAATTTTTTACATATAAACTCATAGAATCCTTATGTTACGTCAGCCATACAGTAGTCCATATCTGATCTATTTTACATATATCTAACCAAAGTGTCCTCAAATGTTTTTTTTTTACTATATAAACTCAGAGACTCCTTCTGATGTGACTTATACCGTACAGTAGTCCATATTTGACCTAATGAACATATTTCTGTCCAAATAATCCTCAATTTTTTTTTTTATACATAGAAACTCATGGACTCCTGATTTTAGGTCAGCCATACAGAAGTCCATTTTTGACCTCATTAACATATTTCTTGCCAGAGATTACTAGGTATTGAACTTTCTACACATTATCATTGACTATTTCTGATGTTACATCAGTCAGCCTATATTTGGCGCAATGAAAATACTTCTGGCCAAAGGGACCCTGAAAAAAGTCAACTTACTATATAGTCTCAAAGACTCTTTCTGATGTTACCTCAGCAGCCATACAGTAGTCCATATTTGATCTATTGAAGATATTTCTGGCCAAAGGGTCCTCAAATTTTTTATTTTATTTTAATATTTAAACTCATAGAATCCTTATGTTACGTCAGCCATACAGTAGTCAATATTTGATCTATTATACATATGTCTAGCCAAAGGGTCCTCAAATTATTTTTTTTACTATATAAACTCAGAGACTCCTTCTGATGTGACGTAAGCCATAAAGTAGTCCATATTTGACTAAATGAACATATTTCTGTCCAAAGGGTCTTAATTTTTTTTTTTTAACTAACATATAAAATCATTGAATCCTTCTGATGTTACATCAGCCAGCCTATATTTGGCCCACTGAAAATACCTCTGGCCAAAGGGTCCCAAAGTCTTCATCTATTGAACATATCTAGCCAAAGGGTCCTAAAATGTTTTATTGTTTTTTTTTACTATTTAACCTCAGAGACTCTTCTAATGTGACGTAAGCCATACAGTAGTCCATATTTGACATCATTAACATATCTCTGGCCAAAGCGTCCTCAAAATTTTATTTTTATTTTTATATATAAAATCATAGAATCCTTGTTACGTCAGCCATACAGTAGTCAATATCTGATCTATTGTACATATATCTAGCCAAAGGGTCCTCAAATGATTTTTTTACTATATAAACTGAGACTCCTTCTGATGTGATATTTGACTATATGAACATATTTCTGTCCAAAGGGTCTTTTTTTTTTCAAATATATAAACTCATTGAATCCTTCTGATGTAACATCGGCCAGCCTATATTTGGCCCATTGAAAATAATTCTGGCCAAAGGGTCCCAAACTCTTTATCTGATCTATTGAACATACATCTAACCAAACGGTCCTCAAATGTTTTTTTTTTTTACTATATGAACTCAGAGACTCCTTCTGATGTGACGTAAGCCATACAGTAGTCCATATTACACCTCATTAACATATTTCTGGCCAAATTGTACTAGGTATTGAACTTTCTACTTATTCCCCTTGACTACTTCTGATGATACGTCATCCAGCCTATATTTGGCCCATAGAAAATACTTCTGGCCAATGGGCAACTTACTATATATACTCTAAGACTTTTTCTGATGTTACCTCAGCCATACAGTAGTCCATATCTGATCTATTTCACATATATCTCTAGCCAAAGGGTCCTCAAATGTTTTTGTTTATTTTACTAAATAAACTCGGAGACTCCTTCTGATGTGTCTATCAAAGCATGTCGATGATATTGAAACGAAATGGCGGTGTTATTGGAAACAACATTAGGAGATATCGTGATTGATTT
Organism: Meda fulgida; assembly: GCA_030578275.1. Lineage (NCBI taxonomy): Eukaryota > Metazoa > Chordata > Actinopteri > Cypriniformes > Leuciscidae > Meda > Meda fulgida. Next base: position 2,872,836 of record CM060618.1, read on the forward strand.
ATACTTTGTAAGCAGTACAGTAGTCCATATTTGACCTAATGAACATATTTCTGCCCAAATAATCCTAAATTTTTTTTTAATACATATAAACTCATGGACTCCTTCTGATTTTAGGTCAACCATACAGTAGTCCATATTTGACCTCATTAACATACTTCTTGCCATAGATTACTAGGTATTGAACTTTCTACACATTCTCATTGACTACTTCTGATGTTACGTCAGTCAGCCTAAATTTGGTCCATTAAAGATACTTCTGGCCAAAGGGTCCCCAAAAGGTAACTTTTTTTTAAATACAAACTCACAGAATCCTTATTTTACATCAGCCACACAGTAGTGCATATCTGATATATTGTACATATATATAGTCAAAGGGTCCTAAAAATATTTTTTTTTACTATATGAACTCAGGACTCCTTCTGATGCGACTTAAGCCATACAGTAGTCCATATTTGACTAAATGAACATATTTCTGTCCAAAGGGTCTTTTTTTTTTTTTACTAATATATATCTCATTGAATCCTTTTGATGTTACATCAGCCAGCCTATATTTGGCCCATTGAAAATACTTCTGGTCAAAGGGTCCCAAAGTTTTTATCTGATCTATTGAACATACATCTAGCCAAAGGGTCCTCAAATGTTTTTTTTATTTGTATATATATATATATATATATATATATATAAACTCATAGAATCCTTATGTTACGTCAGCCATACAGTTTAACATACAGGTCGATGGTGAAACCTGCTGGGCATATCTGTCTGTCGCACCTCCACCGGTGCTTATGAGATTAAGGTGTACCGAAGGTGTACATGTTGGGGAACACTACAGATTGCATTATGGGTCATCAGCTGAGGACCACCAGTCACGGATGTTTCGCTCCTTTAACCCCAATACATCTCATGGTGGCGGAGCGATGGCAGTGATTTCTCCCTGCCACCCCCTGCTGATGCCCTAGGTGGAGACTGGACCCCAACTCTTCCTTCTCAGCCACAGCCAGAAACTGCCTCTTTCAGCCTCTTCTGCCAGCTCTTTCATTTCTTTTTCGGTGCCTTCTGCCTGTTGCTCCCATGTCGCGGAGCAGACGAGAGGTTGAGGAGCCCACGAACCCCCGGCACCCCAACTCCACTGGGTATGCGACTGCCCTCCAACCAGCCTCCCTGCACTCTGCAGCCAGTTCAGCATATTTGGCCCGCTTCCGCTCATGGGCAGCTTCAAGTCCTCCTTCCCATGGGACTGTGAGCTCCACCATCAGGAAAATCTTGCAAGGAGCAGACCACATCACAAGGTCTAGACGCAAAGACGTTTCCACTATCTCCCTGGGAAAATGAAGCTGCTTCCCAAGGTCGACTGCCTGGTGTGAGGAGTCTTCCTGTGTCCTTCTGGTGGTGGGTGTTACCCCTCTCCCCAGCCCTCGGGAACTGGATGGAATGTGCGGTTAGGGCCGGGGGCCTGCTCTTCGCTTCCTGCCTGCATATTTCAACTACTTCAGCAAGCTTCTTCAGCACCAGGTCGTGCCTACACCTGTAGCGCCCTTGTGCCAACGTTGTCTTGCAGCCAGTCATGATGTGTTGGAAGCTCGCGTTGGCAGCGTTACACAGGAGGCAAGATTCTTCGTTGCCAAACCATCGGTGGAGGTTGCGGGGGCAAGGTAAGGTGTCATATGCTGCTCTGAGGAGAAAACTTAGCTCAGCCTAGAGTCTTCCACACGTCAGACCAATCCAGCTGTCTGGCTAGAAGGCCATCCCACGACAGCCAGCCTCCCTGCTGGCCCTGGGACACCGCTTTGATGGTAAGTCTCTCGTGTTCAGCTCTCATCACCTCTGCTGCCACCATGGTCTTCCTCTCTTCTTTGGATGCATTCGACCAGAAGAGGGGGGCCTGTCCCCAACCGAGGCCTGCCCGGCCGTCCTGTACTCTGCCAACCACCTCCCTGTGTTGCAGCCTACTTATTGCCAGTTCGACTTCCTCCTTGGCCTTCCTCCCGGTTAAAACCTGGGCACCCGCAGCTCTCACCAGATGGTCTGTGGACTCTCTTAGCTCCATGATCAACCGCACCTTCTCCTGCTTGTATCCCCCGCTGATGGAACGCAGGGGCAGCTGGAGTTTGGTCTTGCCAAAGGTGCAGTGCAATGCTGCTGGAGACTCTCTTCTCCACACTTCATCTTTCCCTGATGGATCCTTAATCCTCTGAACGTGGTCTTTTTCCTCCCACCCACACCTGCATCTCCTCAACCTCTTAGTCTCATTGTCTATATTCGATCCAGTAGTCGTTGCCGAGAAATCTATCCAATTTGGCCCTTCTTCCATCCTGCCTCTCGGGGCACCGGGTTGTTTTTCTTTATTCTTTTTCGTAGTCAGGTCAAGGGTGTCCCCAAGGGGACAAGTGGATTGGGTGACTAACCTTCCACTCCCCGTGCAGACTTTCCTGCCGTCCGCCAGTCTTTCCTGGCCGCCACAGAAGTCAATATCTGATCTATTGTAGCCAAAGGGTCCTTAAATGGGTTTTTTTACTATATAAACTCAGAGACTCCTTCTTATGTGATGTAAGCCATACAGTAGTCCATATTTAACATATTTCTGGCCAGAGAGTACTAGGTATTGAACTTTCTACACATTCTCATTGACTACCTCTGATGTTACGTCAGCCAGCTTATATTTGGCCCAATGAAAATACTTCTGGCCAAAGGGTCCCAAAGTCCTTATCTGATCTATTGAACATATCTCTGGCCAATGGGTCCTTAAAATGTTTTTTTCTTATATAAACTCATATAATTCTTCTGATGTTACGTCAACCAGCCTACATTTGGCCCAATGAAAAAAATTCTGGCCAAATGGTCCCCAAAAGGCAACATACTATATATTCTCATAGATTTTTTCCGAAGTTAAAACAGCCATACAAAAGTCCATATCTGATCTTTTGAACATATCTCTGGCCAATGGGTCTTCAATTTTTTTTTTACTATATAAATTCATGGAATCCTTCTGATTTTACATCAGCCAACCTATATTTGGCCCATTGAAAAAACTTCTGGCCAAAGGGTCCCCAAAAGGTATCTGACTGTATATTCTCACAGGGTCTTTCTGATGTTAAATCAGCCAGACAGCAGTCCATATTTAAAAAATTGAACATATTTCTTCCTAAAGAGTCCTCGATCTTGAACTTTCTACACATACTGATTGACTTTTTCTGTAGTCACATCAGCTATACAAAAGTCCTTATCTGATGTATTGAACATATCTCTTTCCAATGGGTCCTCGAAATGTTTTTTTTAGTATATAAACTCATGGAATCCTTCTGATTTTACAACGGCCAGCTTAATCGCTTGTCTCCGCCCTGGCTCTCTTCTCTCCCCTCTACGGACTGGCCCTTGGTTGTCAGGGCCAATTGATGTGCTCTCCTCTAGACCACTTTCAACAGGATCACTCTCCACAATTAGATCTCCTCCCTCTACTTCCTGCTCCCTCTCCTCAGCTGTGGATCCCTCAGCACTGTGGTGTGTAACCTGGCTCTGGGGTCCACTTGTCTTATCTGCAGCTTTTGCTGCAGTGCAATGCTGCTGGAGACTCTCTTCTCCACACTTCATCTTTCCCTGATGGATCCGTAATCCTCTGAACGTGGTCTTTTTCTCCCACCCACACCTGCATCTCTTCAACCTCTTAGTCTCATTGTTTATATTCGATCCAGTAGTCGTTGCCTAGAAATCCATCCAATTTGGCCCTTCTTCCATCCCGCCTCTCGGGGCACCGGGTTGTTTTTCTTTAGTCTTTTTCATAGTCAGGTCAAGGGTGTCCCCAAGGGGACAAGTGGATTGGGTGACTAGACTTCCACTCCCCGTGCAGATTTTCCTGCCGTCCGCCAGTCTTTCCTGGCCGCCACAGAAGTCAATATCTGATCTATTGTAGCCAAAGGGTCCTCAAATGTTTGTTTTTTTTACTTTATAAACTCAGAGACTCCTTCTGATGTGATGTAAGCCATACAGTAGTCCATATTTTACCTCATTAACATATTTCTGGCCAAATTGTACTAGGTATTAAACTTTCTACACATTCTCAGCCAGCCTGACGTCAGCCAGCCTATATTTGGCCCATTGAAAATACTTCTGGCCAATGGGCAACTTACTATATATACTCTAAGACTTTTTCTGATGTTACCTCAGCCATACAGTAGTCCATATCTGATCTATTTTACATATATCTAGCCAAAGGGTCCTCAAATGTTTTTTTTTTTACTATATAAACTCAGAGACTCCTCCTGATGTGACGTAAGCCATACAGTAGTCCATATTTGACCTAATGAACATATTTCTATCCAAATGATCCTCAATTTTTTTTTTTTTTTTTATATGTATAAACTCATGGACTCCTGATTTTAGGTCAGCCATACAGCAGTCCATATTTGACCTCATTAAGATATTTCTTGCCAGAGATTACTAGGTATTGAACTTTCTACACATTCTCATTGACTACTTCGAATGTTACGTCAGCCAGCCTAAATTTGGTCCATTGAAAATACTTCTGGCCAAAGGGTCCCCAAAAGGCAACTTACTATATATATTCAAAGACTCTTTCTGATGTTACCTCAGCCATACAGTAGTCCATATCTGATCAATTGTAGATATATCTAGCCATAGGGTCCTCAATTTTTTTTATTTTATTTTACTATATAAACTCAGACTTCTTCTGATGTGACGTAAGCCATACAATTGTCCATATTTGACCTAATTAACATATTTCTTCCCAAAGGGTCCTCAATTTAATTTTATTCATTAAATATTATTCTTCAGTGAACAATGTTAGATTGTGTGTGCAATGTAATGAAAAACAGAGTTAGTTCTTGTATGCAGAGTAAAGTGACAGCTAATGTGATTTTTAGTCGTCAGTAAAAAATGATTTAGTTGTATGCAATGCGAACAAATAAGTTGTGGGTTGTCTTTCAACAGCTAATGCAATGATTTTCATATATAAGCTCATATATATGTTAGGTTATTTGCACAACGGAATAAGGACTTATGCAATGCAAAATCTAATTCAATGATTATGGAAATTCAAAGCGATTAATTCATATATGTTATTTTATGTTCTTTTCATTGCACAGAGGAATAAGTTATATAAGTTATATAATAAGTTAAAAGACATTTTATACAATGCAATGAAACAACATGAATGTTATCTCTTTAATGCACTACGGAATGAGTAAGTTCTTGATTGCATTGTTATTCTTGTTATTCTTGTTATTCTACACAATGCATATGTTATTTTTCAGTGCACAACGCTTGCATTGCATAACTCATCGTTGTACAAAGTAACGAGTTAGTCATTGCATGCATAGTTACAGCTCACGTGATGTTTTCTCGTCAGTACACAAATAAATTAGTTGTATGCAATGCGAGAACCAATATGTTGTGGGTTGTCTTTTCTAATGAAAGGATTTTCCTTCATATATAAATGATTTTTTTTTTTGTTGAAGTATGCAATGCATTGCGAAGGCACATGAGGAAAAAGTTTGATCGTTTATGCAATATAATGCAATGAACACAATGTTACCTCTTAAATGCACATAGGAATGAGTTAGTTCTTGTATGCATGGCAAATTAACAAAGTATATATTACTTATATGTTATTCTTCAATGCAAAAAGCGAAGATTGATCTTAGTTCTTAGTTCTTGAATGCATTGCAATGCAAGAAAAATGCATAAGATTTTTTATGTTATTCTTCAATGCACAATCGACTGATCGTATGTGTAATGCAATGTTATTCTTCTATGCACAACGCTTATGCAATGCAATTCAACAGCAATTGCAATTGCAATTGCATTGCACATCTCTTCAACGTACTTCAAATGCACTACGGTACGAGTTAGCTCTTAAATGCATTGCAATGCAACACAGTGCATATTACTTTAAATGTTATTCTTCAATGCACAAAGCTTGTGCAATGCAATTGTATATTGCATTGCACATCTCTTCAATGCAGTACGGAAGGAGTTAGTTATTGAATGCATTGCTATGCAACAAAGTGCATATTACTTTAAATGTTATTCTTCAATGCACAACGTTGTGCAATGCAATGCAACAGTACGCTGTATTGCACATCTCTTCAACGCACTACGGAACGAGTTTGTTCAATGAAGAATAACTTTAAAGTAATATGCACTTTCTTGCGTTATAGCATTGCAACGCAAGAAAGTGCATATTACTTTAAAGTTATTCTTCATTGAACAACGCTTGTGCAATGCAACAGTACGCTGTATTACACATCTCTTCAACGCACTACGGACGAGTTAGTTCTTGAATGCATTGCAAAGCAACAAGTGCTATGTTATTCGTCAATGCACAACGCTTGTTCGTATGTGCAGTGCAATGCAACTGTAGATTGCATTGCACATTTCTTCAATACACTAGGGAAGGAGTTAGTTATTGAATGCATTGCAATACAAACAAAGTGCATATTACTTTAAATGTTATTCTTCAATGCACAACGTTGTGCAATGCAATGCAACAGTACGCTGTATTACACATCTCTTCAACGCACTACTGACGAGTTAGTTCTTGAATGCATTGCAAAGCAACACGTGCTGTGTTATTCGTCAATGCACAACACTTGTTCGTATGTGCAGTGCAATGCAACTGTAGATTGCATTGCACATTTCTTCAATGCACTACGGAAGGAGTTAGTTATTGAATGCATTGCAATACAAACAAAGTGCATATTACTTTAAATGTTATTCTTCAATGCACAACGTTGTGCAATGCAATGCAACAGTATGCTGTATCGCACATCTCTTCAACGCACTACGGAACGAGTTTGTTCTTAAATGCATTGCAATGCAAGAAAGTGCATATTACTTTAAAGTTATTCTTCATTGAACAACGCTTGTGCAATGCAACAGTACGCTGTATTACACATCTCTTCAACGCACTACGGACGAGTTAGTTCTTGAATGCATTGCAAAGCAACAAGTGCTGTGTTATTCGTCAATGCACAACGCTTGTTCGTATGTGCAGTGCAATGCAACTGTAGATTGCATTGCACATTTCTTCAATGCACTACGGAAGGAGTTAGTTATTGAATGCATTGCAATGCAAACAAAGTGCATATTACTTTAAATATTATTCTTCAATGCACAACGTTGTGCAATGCAATGCAACAGTGTGCTGTATTGCACATCTCTTCAACGCACTACGGAACGAGTTTGTTCTTAAATGCATTGCAATGCAAGAAAGTGCATATTACTTTAAAGTTATTCTTCAACGAACAACGCTTGTGCAATGCAATGCAACAGTACGCTGTATTGCACATCTCTTCAACGCACTACGGACGAGTTAGTTCTTGAATGCATTGCAAAGCAACAAGTGCTATGTTATTCGTCAATGCACAACGCTTGTTCGTATGTGCAGTGCAATGCAACTGTAGATTGCATTGCACATTTCTTCAATGCACTACGGAAGGAGTTAGTTATTGAATGCATTGCAATACAAACAAAGTGCATATTACTTTAAATGTTATTCTTCAATGCACAACGTTGTGCAATGCAATGCAACAGTATGCTGTATTGCACATCTCTTCAACGCACTACGGAACGAGTTTGTTCTTAAATGCATTGCAATGCAAGAAAGTGCATATTACTTTAAAGTTATTCTTCAACGAACAACGCTCCTGCAATGCAATGCAACAGTACGCTGTATTGCACATCTCTTCAACGCACGACGGACGAGTTAGTTCTTGAATGCATTGCAAAGCAACAAGTGCTATGTTATTCGTCAATGCACAACGCTTGTTCGTATGTGCAGTGCAATGCAACTGTAGATTGCATTACACAACTCTTCAACGCACCACGGAACGAGTTAGTTCTTGAATGCATTGCAAAGCAACAAGTGCTATGTTATTCGTCAATGCACAACGCTTGTTCGTATGTGCAGTGCAATGCAACTGTAGATTGCATTGCACATCTCTTCAACGCACTACGGAACGAGTAAGTCTGATGTTACGTGAGCCAGCCTATATTTGGCCAAATGAAAATACTTCTGGCCAAAGGGTCCCAAAGTCCTTATCTGATCTATTGAACATATCTCTGGCCAATGGGTGCGCACATTTTTTTTGCTTATTTAAACTCAAAGAATCGTTCTGGTGTTACATCAGCCAGCCTAAATTTGGCCCATTGAAAATACTTCTGGCCAAAGGGTCCCCGACAGGCAACTAACTATATATTCTCAAAGACTCTTTCTGATGTTACCTCGTCCATACAGTAGTCCATATTTGATCTATTGAATATATCTCTGGCCAAAGGGTCCTCAAATGATTTTTTTCACTATATAAAACTCAGAAACTCCTTCTGATGTGACGTAAGCCATACTTAGTAGTCCATATTTGACTAAATTAACGTATTTCTGTCCAAAGGGTCTTAATTTTTTTCACAAATATATAAACTCATTGAATCCATTACTCATTGATGTTACATCAGCCAGCCTTTTTTTGAACCATTGAAAATACATCTTGCCAAAGGGTCCTCAAATGTTTTTAAATTTTTTTACATATAAACTCATAGAATCCTTGTGTTACGTCAGCCATACAGTAGTCCATATCTGATCTATTTTACATTTATCTAGCCAAAGTGTCCTCAAATGTTTTTTTTTTTACTATATAAACTCAGAGACTCCTTCTGATGTGACTTATGCCGTAAAATAGTCCATATTTGACCTAATGAACATATTTCTGTCCAAATAATCCTCAATTTTTATTTAATACATCGAAACTCATGGACTTCTTCTGATTTTAGGTCAGCCATACAGAAGTCCATTTTTGACCTCATCAACATATTTCTTGCCAGAGATTACTAGGTATTGAACTTTCTACACATTATCATTGACTATTTCTGATGTTACGTCAGTCAGCCTATATTTGGCGCAATGAAAATACTTCTGGCCAAAGGGACCCTGAAAAAAGTCAACTTACTATATATTCTTATAGACTCTTTCTGATGTTACCTCAGCAGCCATACAGTAGTCCATATTTGATCTATTAAACATATTTCTGGCCAAAGGGTCCTCAAATTTTTTTTATTTTATTTTTATGTTTAAACTCATAGAATCCTTAGGTTACGTCAGCCATACAGTAGTCAATATTTGATCTATTATACATATATCTAGCCAAAGGGTCCTCAAATTATTTTTTTTACTATATAAACTCAGAGACTCCTTCTGATGTGACGTAAGCCATAAAGTAGTCCATATTTGACCAAATGAACATATTTCTGTCCAAAGGGTCTTAATTTTTTTTTTTACTAACACATAAAATCATTGAATCCTTCTGATGTTACATCAGCCAGCCTATATTTGGCCCACTGAAAATACCTCTGGCCAAAGGGTCCCAAAGTCTTCATCTGATCTATTGAACATATCTAGCCAAAGGGTCCTAAAATGTTTTATTGTTTTTTTTACTATATAACCTCAGAGACTCTTCTAATATGACGTAAGCCATACAGTAGTCCATATTTGACATCATTAACATATTTCTTGCCAAATTGTACGAGGTATTGAACTTTCTACACATTCTCATTGACTACTTTTGATGTTACGTCAGCCAGCCTATATTTGGCCCAATGAAAATACTTCTGGCCAAAGGGTCCCAAAGTCCTTATCTGATCTATTGAACATATCTCTGGCCAATGGGTCCTCAAAATGTTTTTTCTTATATAAACTCATATAATCCTTCTGATGTTACGTCAGCCAGCCTATATTTGGCCCAATGAAAAAAATTCTGGCCAAATTGTCCCCAAAAGGCAACATACTATATATTCTCAAAGATTTTTTCCGAAGTTAAAACAGCCATACAAAAGTCCATATCTGATCTATTGAACATATCTCTGGCCAATGGGTCCTCAAAATGTTTTTTTTACTATATAAATTCATGGAATCCTTCTGATTTTACATCAGCCAACCTATATTTGGCCCATTTAAAAAACTTCTGGCCTAAGGGTCCCCAAAAGGTATCTGACTGTATATTCTCACAGGGTCTTTCTGATGTTAAATTAGCCAGACAGCAGTCCATATTTAACATATTGAACATATTTCTTCCTAAAGAGTCCGCGATCTAGAACTTTCTACACATACTGATTGACTTTTTCTGTAGTTACATCAGCTATACAAAAGTCCTTATCTGATCTATTGAACATATCTCTTTCCAATGGGTCCTCAAAATGTTTTTTTTTTTTACTATATAAACTCATGGAATCCTTCTGATGAATCCTTTTACATCAGCCAGATTAAATTTGGTCCATTGAAAATAGTTCTGGCATACAGTAGTCCATATCCGATCAATTGAACATATCTCTTGCCAAAAGAATACTTATTTTACGTCAGCCATACAGTAGTCCATATCTGATCTATTGGACATATATCGAGCCAAAGGGTCCTCAAAAGATTTTTTTTTACTATATAAACTCAGAGACTGCTTCTGATGCGACGTAAGCCATACAGTAGTCCATATTTGACATAATGAACATATGTCTGGCCAGAGAGTACTAGGTATTGAACTTTATACACATTCTCATTGACTACTTTTGATGTTACGTCCGCCAGCCTATATTTGGCCCAATGAAAATACTTCTGGCCAAAGGCTCCCAAATTCCTTATCTGATCTATTGAACATATCTCCGGCCAATGGGTGCTCAAAATGTTTTTTCTTATATAAACTCAAGGAATCGTTCTGGTGTTAAATCAGCCAGCCTAAATTTGGCCCATTGAAAATACTTCTGGCCAAAGGGTCACCGACAGGCAACTAACTATATATTCTCAAAGACTCTTTCTGATGTTACGTCGTCCATACAGTAGTCCATATTTGATCTATTGAACATATCTCTGGCCAAAGGGTCCTCAAATGATTTTTTTCACTATATAAACTCAGAAACTCCTTCTGATGTGACGTAAGCCATACTTAGTAGTCCATATTTGACTAAATTAACGTATTTCTGTCCAAAGGGTCTTAATTTTTTTCACAAATATATAAACTCATTGAATCCATTACTCATTGATGTTACATCAGCCAGCCTTTTTTTGAACCATTGAAAATACATCTAGCCAAAGGCTCCTCAAATGTTTTTAAAATTTTTTACATATAAACTCATAGAATCCTTATGTTACGTCAGCCATACAGTAGTCCATATCTGATCTATTTTACATATATCTAACCAAAGTGTCCTCAAATGTTTTTTTTTTACTATGTAAACTCAGAGACCCCTTCTGATGTGACTTATACCGTACAGTAGTCCATATTTGACCTAATGAACATATTTCTGTCCAAATAATCCTCAATTTTTTTTTTAATACATAGAAACTCATGGACTCCTGATTTTAGGTCAGCCATACAGTAGTCCATTTTTGACCTCATTAACATATTTCTTGCCAGAGATTACTAGGTATTGAACTTTCTACACATTTTCATTGACTATTTCTGATGTTACATCAGTCAGCCTATATTTGGCGCAATGAAAATACTTCTGGCCAAAGGGACCCTGAAAAAAGTCAACTTACTATATATTCTCAAAGACTCTTTCTGATGTTACCACAGCAGCCATACAGTAGTCCATATTTGATCTATTGAAGATATTTCTGGCCAAAGGGTCCTCAAATTTTTTATTTTATTTTAATATTTAAACTCATAGAATCCTTATGTTACGTCAGCCATACAGTAGTCAATATTTGATCTATTATACATATGTCTAGCCAAAGGGTCCTCAAATTATTTTTTTTACTATATAAACTCAGAGACTCCTTCTGATGTGACGTAAGCCATAAAGTAGTCCATATTTGACTAAATGAACATATTTCTGTCCAAAGGGTCTTAATTTTTTTTTTTTTACTAACATATAAAATCATTGAATCCTTCTGATGTTACATCAGCCAGCCTATATTTGGCCCAATGAAAATACCTCTGGCCAAAGGGTCCCAAAGTCTTCATCTGATCTATTGAACATATCTAGCCAAAGGGTCCTAAAATGTTTTATTGTTTTTTTTTACTATTTAACCTCAGACACTCTTCTAATGTGGCGTAAGCCATACAGTAGTCCATATTTGACATCATTAACATATTTCTGGCCAAATTGTACTAGGTATTGAACTTTCTACACATTCTCATTGACTACTTCTGATGTTACGTCAGCCAGCCAATATTTGGCCCAATGAAAACACTTCTGGCCAAAGGGTCCTCAAATGTTTTTTTATTTTTTATATATAACCTCATAGAATCCTTATGTTACGTCAGCCATACAGAAGTCAATATCTGATCTATTGTAGCCTAAGGGTCCTCAAATTTTTTTTTTTTTTTTTTTTTTTTTACTATTTAAACTCAGAGACTCCTTCTGATGTGACTTAAGCCATGCAGTAGTCCATATTTGACCTCATTAACATATTTCTGGCCAAATTGGACCAAGTATTGAACTTACTGACTTTTTCTGATGTTACCTCAGCCATACAGTAGTCCTTATCTGATCAATTGAACATATCTCCGGCCAAAAGGTCCTCAAATTGTTTTTTAAAAAATATATAAAAACACACAGAATCCTTCTTTTACGTCAGCCATACAGTAGTGCATAGTGCTCTGGACAAAGGGTCCCCAAAAGGCAACTTACTATATATTCTCAAATACTCTTTCTGATGTTACCTCAGCCATACAGTAGTCCTTATCTGATCAATTGAACATATCTCCGGCCAAAAGGTCCTCAAATTGTTTTTTAAAAAATATATAAAAACACACAGAATCCTTATTTTACGTCAGCCATACAGTAGTGCATAGTGCTCTGGACAAAGGGTCCCCAAAAGGCAACTTACTATATATTCTCAAATACTCTTTCTGATGTTACCTCAGCCATACAGTAGTACAAATCTTATTCTATTGAACATATCTCTGGCCAAAGCGTCCTCAAAATTTTATTTTTATTTTTATATATAAAATCATAGAATCCTTGTTACGTCAGCCATACAGTAGTCAATATCTGATCTATTGTACATATATCTAGCCAAAGGGTCCTCAAATGATTTTTTTACTATATAAACTGAGACTCCTTCTGATGTGATATTTGACTAAATGAACATATTTCTGTCCAAAGGGTCTTTTTTTTTTTCAAATAAATAAACTCATTGAATCCTTCTGATGTAACATCGGCCAGCCTATATTTGGCCCATTGAAAATAATTCTGGCCAAAGGGTCCCAAACTCTTTATCTGATCTATTGAACATACATCTAACCAAACGGTCCTCAAATGTTTGTTTTTTTTACTATATGAACTCAGAGACTCCTTCTGATGTGACGTAAGCCATACAGTAGTCCATATTAGACCTCATTAACATATTTCTGGCCAAATTGTACTAGGTATTGAACTTTCTACTTATTCCCCTTGACTACTTCTGATGATACGTCATCCAGCCTATATTTGGCCCATAGAAAATACTTCTGGCCAATGGGCAACTTACTATATATACTCTAAGACTTTTTCTGATGTTACCTCAGCCATACAGTAGTCCATATCTGATCTATTTCACATATATCTCTAGCCAAAGGGTCCTCAAATGTTTTTGTTTATTTTACTAAATAAACTCGGAGACTCCTTCTGATGTGTCTATCAAAGCATGTCGATGATATTGAAACGAAATGGCGGTGTTATTGGAAACAACATTAGGAGATATCGTGATTGATTTATACTTTGTAAGCAGTACAGTAGTCCATATTTGACCTAATGAACATATTTCTGCCCAAATAATCCTCTTTTTTTTTTAATACATATAAACTCATGGACTCCTTCTGATTTTAGGTCAACCATACAGTAGTCCATATTTGACCTCATTAACATACTTCTTGCCATAGATTACTAGGTATTGAACTTTCTACACATTCTCATTGACTACTTCTGATGTTACGTCAGTCAGCCTAAATTTGGTCCATTAAAGATACTTCTGGCCAAAGGGTCCCCAAAAGGTAACTTTTTTTTAAATAAAAACTCACAGAATCCTTATTTTACATTAGCCACACAGTAGTGCATATCTGATATATTGTACATATATATAGTCAAAGGGTCCTAAAAATATTTTTTTTTACTATATGAACTCAGAGACTCCTTCTGATAAGACTTAAGCCACACAGTAGTCCATATTTGACTAAATGAACATATTTCTGTCCAAAGGGTCTTATTTTTTTTTACTAATATATATCTCATTGAATCCTTTTGATGTTACATCAGCCAGCCTATATTTGGCCCATTGAAAATACTTCTGGTCAAAGGGTCCCAAAGTTTTTATCTGATCTATTGAACATACATCTAGCCAAAGGGTCCTCAAATGTTTTTTTTATTTGTATATATATATATATATATAAACACATAGAATCCTTATGTTACGTCAGCCATACAGTTTAACATACAGGTCGATGGTGAAACCTGCTGGGCATATCTGTCTGTCGCACCTCCACCGGTGCTTATGAGATTAAGGTGTACCGAAGGTGTACATGTTGGGGAACACTACAGATTGCATTATGGGTCATCAGCTGGGGACCACCAGTCACGGATGTTTCGCTCCTTTAACCCCAATACATCTCATGGTGGCGGAGCGATGGCAGTGATTTCTCCCTGCCACCCCCTGCTGATGCCCTAGGTGGAGACTGGACCCCAACTCTTCCTTCTCAGCCACAGCCAGAAACTGCCTCTTTCAGCCTCTTCTGCCAGCTCTTTCATTTCTTTCCGGTGCCTTCTGCCTGTTGCTCCCATGTCGCGGAGCAGACGAGAGGTTGAGGAGCCCACGAACCCCCGGCACCCCAACTCCACAGGGTATGCGACTGCCCTCCAACCAGCCTCCCTGCACTCTGCAGCCAGTTCAGCATATTTGGCCCGCTTCCGCTCATGGGCAGCTTCAAGTCCTCCTTCCCATGGGACTGTGAGCTCCACCATCAGGAAAATCTTGCAAGGAGCAGACCACATCATAAGGTCTAGACGCAAAGACGTTTCCACTATCTCCCTGGGAAAATGAAGCTGCTTCCCAAGGTCGACTGCCTGGTGTGAGGAGTCTTCCTGTGTCCTTCTGGTGGTGGGTGTTACCCCTCTCCCCAGCCCTCGCGAACTGGATGGAATGTGCGGTTAGGGCCGGGGGCCTGCTCTTCGCTTCCTGCCTGCATATTTCAACTACTTCAGCAAGCTTCTTCAGCACCAGGTCGTGCCTACACCTGTAGCGCCCTTGTGCCAACGTTGTCTTGCAGCCAGTCATGATGTGTTGGAAGCTCGCGTTGGCAGCGTTACACAGGAGGCAAGATTCTTCGTTGCCAAACCATCGGTGGAGGTTGCGGGGGCAAGGTAAGGTGTCATATGCTGCTCTGAGGAGAAAACTTAGCTTAGCCTAGAGTCTTCCACACGTCAGACCAATCCAGCTGTCTGGCTAGAAGGCCTTCCCACGACAGCCAGCCTCCCTGCTGGCCCTGGGACACCGCTTTGATGGTAAGTCTCTCGTGTTCAGCTCTCATCACCTCTGCTGCCACCATGGTCTTCCTCTCTTCTTTGGATGCGTTCGACCAGAAGAGGGGGGCCTGTCCCCAACCGAGGCCTGCCCGGCCGTCCTGTACTCTGCCAACCACCTCCCTGTGTTGCGGCCTACTTACTGCCAGTTCGACTTCCTCCTTGGCCTTCCTCCCGGTTAAAACCTGGGCACCCGCAGCTCTCACCAGATGGTCTGTGGACTCTCTTAGCTCCATGATCAACCGCACCTTCTCCTGCTTGTATCCCCCGCTGATGGAACGCAGGGGCAGCTGGAGCTTGGTCTTGCCAAAGGTGCAGTGCAATGCTGCTGGAGACTCTCTTCTCGAGAGACTCTGTATTCTCATAGATTTTTTCCGAAGTTAAAACAGCCATACAAAAGTCCATATCTGATCTTTTGAACATATCTCTGGCCAATGGGTCTTCAATTTTTTTTTTTACTATATAAATTCATGGAATCCTTCTGATTTTACATCAGCCAACCTATATTTGGCCCATTGAATAAACTTCTGGCCAAAGGGTCCCCAAAAGGTATCTGACTGTATATTCTCACAGGGTCTTTCTGATGTTAAATCAGCCAGACAGCAGTCCATATTTAAAAAATTGAACATATTTCTTCCTAAAGAGTCCTCGATCTTGAACTTTCTACACATACTGATTGACTTTTTCTGTAGTCACATCAGCTATACAAAAGTCCTTATCTGATGTATTGAACATATCTCTTTCCTTTGGGTCCTCAAAATGTTTTTTTTAGTATATAAACTCATGGAATCCTTCTGATTTTACATCAGCCAGCTTAATCGCTTGTCTCCGCCCTGGCTCTCTTCTCTCCCCTCTACGGACTGGCCCTTGGTTGTCAGGGCCAATTGATGTGCTCTCCTCTAGACCACTTTCAACAGGATCACTCTCCACAATTAGATCTCCTCCCTCTACTTCCTGCTCCCTCTCCTCAGCTGTGGATCCCTCAGCACTGTGGTGTGTAACCTGGCTCTGGGGTCCACTTGTCTTATCTGCAGCTTGTGCTGCAGTGCAATGCTGCTGGAGACTCTCTTCTCCACACTTCATCTTTCCCTGATGGATCCGTAATCCTCTGAACGTGGTCTTTTTCTCCCACCCACACCTGCATCTCTTCAACCTCTTAGTCTCATTGTTTATATTCGATCCAGTAGTCGTTGCCTAGAAATCCATCCAATTTGGCCCTTCTTCCATCCCGCCTCTCGGGGGACCGGGTTGTTTTTCTTTAGTCTTTTTCATAGTCAGGTCAAGGGTGTCCCCAAGGGGACAAGTGGATTGGGTGACTAGACTTCCACTCCCCGTGCAGATTTTCCTGCCGTCCGCCAGTCTTTCCTGGCCGCCACAGAAGTCAATATCTGATCTATTGTAGCCAAAGGGTCCTCAAATGATTTTTTTTTTTACTTTATAAACTCAGAGACTCCTTCTGATGTGATGTAAGCCATACAGTAGTCCATATTTTACCTCATTAACATATTTCTGGCCAAATTGTACTAGGTATTAAACTTTCTACACATTCTCAGCCAGCCTGACGTCAGCCAGCCTATATTTGGCCCATTGAAAATACTTCTGGCCAATGGGCAACTTACTATATATACTCTAAGACTTTTTCTGATGTTACCTCAGCCATACAGTAGTCCATATCTGATCTATTTTACATATATCTAGCCAAAGGGTCCTCAAATGTTTGTTTTTTTACCATATAAACTCAGAGACTCCTCCTGATGTGACGTAAGCCATACAGTAGTCCATATTTGACCTAATGAACATATTTCTATCTAAATGATCCTCAATTTTTTTATTTTTTTTATATGTATAAACTCATGGACTCCTGATTTTAGGTCAGCCATACAGCAGTCCATATTTGACCTCATTAAGATATTTCTTGCCAGAGATTACTAGGTATTGAACTTTCTACACATTCTCATTGACTACTTCGAATGTTACGTCAGCCAGCCTAAATTTGGTCCATTGAAAATACTTCTGGCCAAAGGGTCCCCAAAAGGCAACTTACTATATATATTCAAAGACTCTTTCTGATGTTACCTCAGCCATACAGTAGTCCATATATGATCTTCTTATGTTACATCAGACAGCCTTTTACAGAATGAACATTTATCTGGCCAAAGAGTACTTGATCTTGAACATTGGACTCTTTTCCTTGATCATGATTTTTCTATACTTTCTTCATTAAATCCTTCTTAAGTTTCGTCAGCCATACAGTATAGGCCATATTTGACCTACTGAATATACTTCTTGCCCAAGACTACTTGATCTTGAACTTTCTATACATACTCATTGAGTCCTTTTGATTTTACTTCAGCCATTCAGAAGTCTATATTTAATCTAATGAACATGTTTCTGGTCAAAGAATACTTGATCTTGAACTTTCTTTAGAAGTCATATGTAGTCAATTATGGACTACTGTCTGGTTGATGAAACGTCAGAAGAAGCCAATAATTAATGCCATATGGATTACTGACTGGCTTATGTAGGTACCCTGATGTTACATAAGCCAGTCAGTAATTCACATGTGACCTTTTGAACATAATTCTGGCCAAAGAGAACTTGATCTTGATCTTTCTATACATACTCATTGAGTTCTTTTGATGTTGCGTCAGCCATACAGAAGTCTATTTTTGACCTAATGAATACATTTCTTGCTAAAGAATACTTGATATTGAACTCTCTATAGAACTAATTGACTCCCGGGACCAGTTGCATAAACTTAAGTGCTAGTATGATCAACTAGCAGTCAGTCAAGTGGCAATCAGTCTTACTTTTTAGCCAGTTTTTATCTTAAATTAGACCAATCTCTGTTTCTATGTAACTGACTTAAAACAGTTGTGAACATTCTTCAAGGAAAAAATGTGATGACTAACTCGTAAGACTAGACTTAGAAGTTTATGCATCTGGCACCTGATGTTACATAAGCCAATCGGTAATCCATATGTGACCTTTTGAACATCCATACAGCCATCAGCCATACAGTAGTCCATATTTGACCAACTGAACATATTTCTGGCCAAAGAGTCCTCAATTTTGAACTTTCTATTAAACTCCTTGACTCCTGATGGAACCCAGATAGTAATCTATATGTGACCTTTTGAACATATATTTCTGGCCAAAGAGTCCTCAATCTTGAACTTTATACACATACTGATTGGCTTTTTCTGATGTTACATCTACCAGAGAGTAGTCCATATTTGACCCACTGAACATATATCTGGCCAAACAGTCCTCGATCATGATATTCTATACATTATCATAACTTCTTCTAATGTTACGTCAGTCATAAACAAGTACAAAATTGACCTACTGAACATATTTCTGTTCCGAGAAGTACTTGATCTTGAACATTCTTTACATAATTACTCCTTCTGATGTTACCTTAGCCGAAGAGTAGTCCATATTTAACCTATAAACATATTTCAGGCCAAAGAGTACATCTTAAACATTCTCTGCATACTCATTGACTCCTTCTAATGTTACATCAGTCATAAAAAAAGTCCATATCTGATCTATTAAACAAATTTCAGACCAAAGGGACCTCAACATGTTCTTTGCTATTTAAATTCATGGACGCCTTCTGATATCAAATCAGTTAGTCCATATTTGACCTGCTGAACATATTTCTTCCAAAGAGTACTCGATCTTGATCTTTTATACTCATTGACTCCTTCTGATGTTACCTCATCCATACAGTAGATCATATTTAACCAAATTAACATATTTCAGGCCAAAGAGTTGTCAAAAGGGAGCATAATATATATATACACATAGACTTTGTTTGACCTACTGTACATTCTTGAACATTCTTGAACATTCTTTACACAATGACTCCATCTGATGTCACGTTAGCCAGAAGTCCATATTTAACCTGCTGAACATATTTTATCTTGAATAATCTTTAACTTTGAAAACACATTCTTCTAATTTTACATTAGTCGTACAAAAGTACATATATGATCTATAGAATTGGCCAAAGGGTCCATAAAAGGTTTTTTACTATATAAACTCATAGACTCCTTCTGATGTTAAATCAGCAATCAGTACAAATCAGTACAAAAAGTACTTGATCTTGAACATTGACTATGTACAAAATATTCAAGATCGAGTACTCTTTGGCCTGAAATATGTTCATTAGGTTAAACTTGATCTACTGTATGGCTGAGGTAACATCAGAAAGAGTCTATGAGATTAGTAAAAAACCTTTGGGACATGAAATATGGTTAAAAGATCAGATATGGAATATTGTATGACTGATGTAACATCAGAAGTATTCAATGAAAATAGAAAATTAAAAATTGAGGACTCTTTGGCCAGAAATATGTTCAGTAGTTTAAATATGGACTACTGCATGGCTGAAATAACATCAGAAAGAGTCTTTAAGTATGTATAGAATGATCAAGATTTAGTGCTCGGGCCAGAAATATGTACAGTAGGTCATATATGGACTACTGTCTGGCTGATTTTACAACAGAACGAATATTTTTGGCCAGAAGTATTTTCAATGGGTAGTCAGTAGTCAATGAGAATGTGTAGAAAGTTCAATATCAAGAATTAGTTGTCAGAAAATATTTTCAGCAGGTCAAAAATGCACTGCTGTCTACCTGATTTAAGATCAGAAGGAGTCTTTGAGAATATATATAGTTTATTTATATATATACATTTTTGACCCAAGCGTCATCACTCTTACAATGCATTGCACAGTGTAACAGTTGCATAGGTTATATTCTATTCTACTATGTACAACGTTTGATCGTGTTCAATGCAATGCAGCAGCATATAAATTAATCAATTCGTTACACAACGGAATGAGTTAATTATTGCATTGCATTTTAAATCAACTGCTCATATTATGTTTTCTCGTCAAGTATACAAATTTAAATTGTATAATAATCCAACAGCTAATGCAATGAAATCTTTAATACACAAATTAAGTTAGTTGCAGTACGCAATGCAATGCGAAATCACATTGTCATGTTTCAAATGTTATCTTTTCATTTCACAGAGTAATACGTTAAATCTGTTTATGTGATGCAATACAACTTACTGTTATATCTTAATGCATATCGAAACGATTTAGATCTAGTAGGTATTGCCAAAGGTGTATCGCTTAAATATTATTCTTCAGTGAACAATGTTAGATTGTGTGTGCAATGTAATGAAAAACAGAGTTAGTTCTTGTATGCAGAGTAAAGTGACAAGTAATGTGATTTTTAGTCGTCAGTAAAAAATGATTTAGTTGTATGCAATGCGAACAAATAAGTTGTGGGTTGTCTTTCAACAGCTAATGCAATGATTTTCATATATAAGCTCATATATATGTTAGGTTATTTGCACAACGGAATAAGGACTTATGCAATGCAAAATCTAATTCAATGATTATGGAAATTCAAAGCGATTAATTCAAATATGTTATTTTATGTTCTTTTCATTGCACAGAGGAATAAGTTATATAAGTTATATAATAAGTTAAAAGACATTTTATACAATGCAATGAAACAACATGAATGTTATCTCTTTAATGCACTACGGAATGAGTAAGTTCTTGATTGCATTGTTATTCTTGTTATTCTTGTTATTCTACACAATGCATATGTTATTTTTCAGTGCACAACGCTTGTATTGCATAACTCATCGTTGTACAAAGTAACGAGTTAGTCATTGTATGCATAGTTACAGCTCACGTGATGTTTTCTCGTCAGTACACAAATAAATTAGTTGTATGCAATGCGAGAACCAATATGTTGTGGGTTGTCTTTTCTAATGAAAGGATTTTCCTTCATATATAAATGATTTTTTTTTGTTGAAGTATGCAATGCATTGCGAAGGCACATGAGGAAAAAGTTTGATCGTTTATGCAATATAATGCAATGAACACAATGTTACCTCTTAAATGCACATAGGAATGAGTTAGTTCTTGTATGCATGGCAAATTAACAAAGTATATATTACTTATATGTTATTCTTCAATGCAAAAAGCGAAGATTGATCTTAGTTCTTAGTTCTTGAATGCATTACAATGCAAGAAAAATGCATAAGATTTTTTATGTTATTCTTCAATGCACAATCGACTGATCGTATGTGTAATGCAATGTTATTCTTCTATGCACAACGCTTATGCAATGCAATTCAACAGCAATTGCAATTGCAATTGCATTGCACATCTCTTCAACGTACTTCAAATTTACTACGGTACGAGTTAGCTCTTAAATGCATTGCAATGCAACACAGTGCATATTACTTTAAATGTTATTCTTCAATGCACAAAGCTTGTGCAATGCAATGCAACTGTATATTGCATTGCACATCTCTTCAATGCAGTACGGAAGGAGTTAGTTATTGAATGCATTGCAAAGCAACAAGTGCTATGTTATTCGTCAATGCACAACGCTTGTTCGTATGTGCAGTGCAATGCAACTGTAGATTGCATTGCACATTTCTTCAATGCACTACGGAAGGAGTTAGTTATGGAATGCATTGCAATACAAACAAAGTGCATATTACTTTAAATGTTATTCTTCAATGCACAACGTTGTGCAATGCAATGCAACAGTATGCTGTATCGCACATCTCTTCAACGCACTACGGAACGAGTTTGTTCTTAAATGCATTGCAATGCAAGAAAGTGCATATTACTTTAAAGTTATTCTTCATTGAACAACGCTTGTGCAATGCAACTGTACGCTGTATTACACATCTCTTCAACGCACTACGGACGAGTTAGTTCTTGAATGCATTGCAAAGCAACAAGTGCTATGTTATTCGTCAATGCACAACGCTTGTTCGTATGTGCAGTGCAATGCAACTGTAGATTGCATTGCACATTTCTTCAATGCACTACGGAAGGAGTTAGTTATTGAATGCATTGCAATGCAAACAAAGTGCATATTACTTTAAATGTTATTCTTCAATGCACAACGTTGTGCAATGCAATGCAACAGTGTGCTGTATTGCACATCTCTTCAACGCACTACGGAACGGGTTTGTTCTTAAATGCATTGCAATGCAAGAAAGTGCATATTACTTTAAAGTTATTCTTCAACGAACAACGCTTGTGCAATGCAATGCAACAGTAAGCTGTATTGCACATCTCTTCAACGCACTACGGACGAGTTAGTTCTTGAATGCATTGCAAAGCAACAAGTGCTATGTTATTCGTCAATGCACAACGCTTGTTCGTATGTGCAGTGCAATGCAACTGTAGATTGCATTACACATCTCTTCAACGCACCACGGAACGAGTTAGTTCTTGAATGCATTGCAATGCAACAAAGTGCATATTACCCAAATGTTATTCTTTAATGCACAACGCTTTATGCAATGCAACAGCACACTGCATTGCACATCTCTTCAACGCACTACGGAACGAGTAAGTCTTATGTTACGTGAGCCAGCCTATATTTGGCCAAATGAAAATACTTCTGGCCAAAGGGTCCCAAAGTCCTTATCTGATCTATTGAACATATCTCTGGCCAATGGGTGCGCAAATTTTTTTTGCTTATTTAAACTCAAAGAATCGTTCTGGTGTTACATCAGCCAGCCTAAATTTGGCCCATTGAAAATACTTCTGGCCAAAGGGTCCCCGACAGGCAACTTACTATATATTCTCAAAGACTCTTTCTCATGTTACCTCATCCATACAGTTGTCCATATCTGATCTGTTGAACATATATCTGGCCAAAGGGTCCCCAAAAGGTATCTGACTGTATATTCTCAGAGAGTCTTTCTGATGTTAAATCGGCCAGACAGCAGTCCATGTTTAACATATTGAACATATTTCTTCCTAAAGAGTCCTCGATCTAAAACTTTCTACACATACTGTTTGACTTTTTCTATAGTTACATCAGCTATACAAAAGTCCTTATCTGATCTATTGAACATATCTCTTTCCAATGGGTCCTCAAAATGTTTTTTTTTTTACTATATAAACTCATGGAATCCTTCTGATGAATCCTTTTACATCAGCCAGCTTAAATTTGGTCCATTGAAAATAGTTCTGGCATACAGTAGTCCATATATGATCAATTGAACATATCTCTGGCCAAAAGGTCCTCAAAATGTTTTTTTTTAAAATATAAACTCACAGAATAATTATTTTACGTCAGCCATACAGTAGTGCATATTTGATCTATTGTACATATATCTAGCCAAAGGGTCCTCAAAAGATTTTTTTTTTACTATATAAACTCAGAGACTGCTTCTGATGTGACGTAAGCCATACCGTAGTCCATATTTGACATAATGAACATATTTCTGGCCAGAGAGTACTAGGTATTGAACTTTATACACATTCTCATTGACTACTTTTGATGTTACGTCAGCCAGCCTATATTTGGCCCAATGAAAATACTTCTGGCCAAAGGCTCCCAAAGTCCTTATCTGATCTATTGAACATATCTCTGGCCAATGGGTGCCAAAATGTTTTTTCTTATATAAACTCAAGGAATCGTTCTGGTGTTAAATCAGCCAGCCTAAATTTGGCCCATTGAAAATACTTCTGGCCAAAGGGTCCCCGACAGGCAACTAACTATATATTCTCAAAGACTCTTTCTGATGTTACCTCGTCCATACAGTAGTCCATATTTGATCTATTGAATATATCTCTGGCCAAAGGGTCCTCAAATGATTTTTTTCACTATATAAAACTCAGAAACTCCTTCTGATGTGACGTAAGCCATACTTAGTAGTCCATATTTGACTAAATTAACGTATTTCTGTCCAAAGGGTCTTAATTATTTTCACAAATATATAAACTCATTGAATCCATTACTCATTGATGTTACATCAGCCAGCCTTTTTTTGGCCCATTGAAAATACATCTTGCCAAAGGGTCCTCAAATGTTTTTAAAAATTTTTACATATAAACTCGAATAGAAATAGAATCCTTATGTTACGTCAGCCATACAGTAGTCCATATCTGATCTATTTTACATTTATCTAGCCAAAGTGTCCTCAATTGTTTGTTTTTTTTACTATATAAACTCAGAGACTCCTTCTGATGTGACTTATGCCGTAAAATAGTCCATATTTGACCTAATGAACATATTTCTGTCCAAATAATCCTCAATTTTTATTTAATACATAGAAACTCATGGACTCCTGATTTTAGGTCAGCCATACAGAAGTCCATATTTGACCTCATTAACATACTTCTTGCCATTGATTACTAGGTATTGAACTTTCTACACATTCTCATTGACTACTTCTGATGTTACGTCAGTCAGCCTAAATTTGGTCCATTAAAGATACTTCTGGCCAAAGGGTCCCCAAAAGGTAACTTTTTTTTAAATACAAACTCACAGAATCCTTATTTTACATCAGCCACACAGTAGTGCATATCTGATATATTGTACATATATATAGCCAAAGGGTCCTCAAATTATTTTTTTTACTATATAAACTCAGAGACTCCTTCTGATGTGACCTAAGCCATAAAGTAGTCCATATTTGACCAAATGAACATATTTCTGTCCAAAGGGTCTTAATTTTTTTTTTTACTAACACATAAAATCATTGAATCCTTCTGATGTTACATCAGCCAGCCTATATTTGGCCCACTGAAAATACCTCTGGCCAAAGGGTCCCAAAGTCTTCATCTGATCTATTGAACATATCTAGCCAAAGGGTCCTAAAATGTTTTATTGTTTTTTTTACTATATAACCTAAGAGACTCTTCTAATGTGACGTAAGCCATACAGTAGTCCATATTTGACATCATTAACATATTTCTTGCCAAATTGTACGAGGTATTGAACTTTCTACACATTCTCATTGACTACTTTTGATGTTACGTCAGCCAGCCTATATTTGGCCCAATGAAAATACTTCTGGCCAAAGGGTCCCAAAAGTCCTTATCTGATCTATTGAACATATCTCTGGCCAATGGGTCCTCAAAATGTTTTTTTCTTATATAAACTCATATAATCCTTCTGATGTTACGTCAGCCAGCCTATATTTGGCCCAATGAAAAAAATTCTGGCCAAATTGTCCCCAAAAGGCAACATACTATATATTCTCAAAGATTTTTTCCGAAGTTAAAACAGCCATACAAAAGTCCATATCTGATCTATTGAACATATCTCTGGCCAATGGGTCCTCAAAATGTTTTTTTTACTATATAAATTCATGGAATCCTTCTGATTTTACATCAGCCAACCTATATTTGGCCCATTGAAAAAACTTCTGGCCTAAGGGTCCCCAAAAGGTATCTGACTGTATATTCTCACAGGGTCTTTCTGATGTTAAATTAGCCAGACAGCAGTCCATATTGAACATATTGAACATATTTCTTCCTAAAGAGTCCTCGATCTAGAACTTTCTACACATACTGATTGACTTTTTCTGTAGTTACATCAGCTATACAACAGTCCTTATCTGATCTATTGAACATATCTCTTTCCAATGGGTCCTCAAAATGTTTTTTTTTTTACTATATAAATTCATGGAATCCTTCTGATGAATCCTTCTACATCAGCCAGATTAAATTTGGTCCATTGAAAATAGTTCTGGCATACAGTAGTCCATATCCGATCAATTGAACATATCTCTTGCCAAAAGAATCCTTATTTTACGTCAGCCATACAGAAGTCAATATCTGATCTATTGTAGCCTAAGGGTCCTCCAATTTTTTTTTTTTTTTTTTTTTTTTTTTACTATTTAAACTCAGAGACTCCTTCTGATGTGACTGAAGCCATGCAGTAGTCCATATTTGACCTCATTGACATATTTCTGGCCAAATTGGACTAGGTATTGAGCTTACTGACTTTTTCTGATGTTACCTCAGCCATACAGTAGTCCTTATCTGATCAATTGAACATATCTCCGGCCAAAAGGTCCTCAAATTGTTTTTTAAAAAATATATAAACTCACAGAATCCTTATTTTACGTCAGCCATACAGTAGTGCATAGTGCTCTGGACAAAGGGTCCCCAAAAGGCAACTTACTATATATTCTCAAAGACTCTTTCTGATGTTACCTCAGCCATACAGTAGTACAAATCTTATTCTATTGAACATATCTCTGGCCAAAGCGTCCTCAAAATTTTATTTTTATTTTTATATATAAAATCATAGAATCCTTGTTACGTCAGCCATACAGTAGTCAATATCTGATCTATTGTACATATATCTAGCCAAAGGGTCCTCAAATGATTTTTTTACTATATAAACTGAGACTCCTTCTGATGTGATGTTAGCCATACAGTAGTCCATATTTGACTAAATGAACATATTTCTGTCCAGAGGGTCTTTTTTTTTTCAAATATATAAACTCATTGAATCCTTCTGATGTAACATCGGCCAGCCTATATTTGGCCCATTGAAAATAATTCTGGCCAAAGGGTCCCAAACTCTTTACCTGATCTATTGAACATACATCTAACCAAACGGTCCTCAAATGTTTTTTTTTTTACTATATGAACTCAGAGACTCCTTCTGATGTGACGTAAGCCATACAGTAGTCCATATTAGACCTCATTAACATATTTCTGCCAAATTGTACTAGGTATTGAACTTTCTACTTATTCCCCTTGACTACTTCTGATGATACGTCATCCAGCCTATATTTGGCCCATAGAAAATACTTCTGGCCAATGGGCAACTTACTATATATACTCTAAGACTTTTTCTGATGTTACCTCAGCCATACAGTAGTCCATATCTGATCTATTTCACATATATCTCTAGCCAAAGGGTCCTCAAATATTTTTGTTTATTTTACTAAATAAACTCGGAGACTCCTTCTGATGTGTCTATCAAAGCATGTCGATGATATTGAAACGAAATGGCGGTGTTATTGGAAACAACATTAGGAGATATCGTGATTGATTTATACTTTGTAAGCAGTACAGTAGTCCATATTTGACCTAATGAACATATTTCTGTCCAAATAATCCTCAATTTTTTTTTAATACATATAAACTCATGGACTCCTTCTGATTTTAGGTCAACCATACAGTAGTCCATATTTGACCTCATTAACATACTTCTTGCCATAGATTACTAGGTATTGAACTTTCTACACATTCTCATTGACTACTTCTGATGTTACGTCAGTCAGCCTAAATTTGGTCCATTAAAGATACTTCTGGCCAAAGGGTCCCCAAAAGGTAACTTTTTTTTAAATACAAACTCACAGAATCCTTATTTTACATCAGCCACACAGTAGTGCATATCTGATATATTGTACATATATATAGTCAAAGGGTCCTAAAAATATTTTTTTTTACTATATGAACTCAGAGACTCCTTCTGATAAGACTTAAGCCACACAGTAGTCCATATTTGACTAAATGAACATATATCTGTCCAAAGGGTCTTATTTTTTTTTTACTAATATATATCTCATTGAATCCTTTTGATGTTACATCAGCCAGCCTATATTTGGCCCATTGAAAATACTTCTGGTCAAAGGGTCCCAAAGTCTTCATCTGATCTATTGAACATATCTAGCCAAAGGGTCCTAAAATGTTTTATTGTTTTTTTTACTATATAACCTAAGAGACTCTTCTAATGTGACGTAAGCCATACAGTAGTCCATATTTGACATCATTAACATATTTCTTGCCAAATTGTACGAGGTATTGAACTTTCTACACATTCTCATTGACTACTTTTGATGTTACGTCAGCCAGCCTATATTTGGCCCAATGAAAATACTTCTGGCCAAAGGGTCCCAAAAGTCCTTATCTGATCTATTGAACATATCTCTGGCCAATGGGTCCTCAAAATGTTTTTTTCTTATATAAACTCATATAATCCTTCTGATGTTACGTCAGCCAGCCTATATTTGGCCCAATGAAAAAAATTCTGGCCAAATTGTCCCCAAAAGGCAACATACTATATATTCTCAAAGATTTTTTCCGAAGTTAAAACAGCCATACAAAAGTCCATATCTGATCTATTGAACATATCTCTCTGGCCAATGGGTCCTCAAAATGTTTTTTTTACTATATAAATTCATGGAATCCTTCTGATTTTACATCAGCCAACCTATATTTGGCCCATTGAAAAAACTTCTGGCCTAAGGGTCCCCAAAAGGTATCTGACTGTATATTCTCACAGGGTCTTTCTGATGTTAAATTAGCCAGACAGCAGTCCATATTGAACATATTGAACATATTTCTTCCTAAAGAGTCCTCGATCTAGAACTTTCTACACATACTGATTGACTTTTTCTGTAGTTACATCAGCTATACAACAGTCCTTATCTGATCTATTGAACATATCTCTTTCCAATGGGTCCTCAAAATGTTTTTTTTTTTACTATATAAATTCATGGAATCCTTCTGATGAATCCTTCTACATCAGCCAGATTAAATTTGGTCCATTGAAAATAGTTCTGGCATACAGTAGTCCATATCCGATCAATTGAACATATCTCTTGCCAAAAGAATCCTTATTTTACGTCAGCCATACAGAAGTCAATATCTGATCTATTGTAGCCTAAGGGTCCTCCAATTTTTTTTTTTTTTTTTTTTTTTTTTACTATTTAAACTCAGAGACTCCTTCTGATGTGACTGAAGCCATGCAGTAGTCCATATTTGACCTCATTGACATATTTCTGGCCAAATTGGACTAGGTATTGAGCTTACTGACTTTTTCTGATGTTACCTCAGCCATACAGTAGTCCTTATCTGATCAATTGAACATATCTCCGGCCAAAAGGTCCTCAAATTGTTTTTTAAAAAATATATAAACTCACAGAATCCTTATTTTACGTCAGCCATACAGTAGTGCATAGTGCTCTGGACAAAGGGTCCCCAAAAGGCAACTTACTATATATTCTCAAAGACTCTTTCTGATGTTACCTCAGCCATACAGTAGTACAAATCTTATTCTATTGAACATATCTCTGGCCAAAGCGTCCTCAAAATTTTATTTTTATTTTTATATATAAAATCATAGAATCCTTGTTACGTCAGCCATACAGTAGTCAATATCTGATCTATTGTACATATATCTAGCCAAAGGGTCCTCAAATGATTTTTTTACTATATAAACTGAGACTCCTTCTGATGTGATGTTAGCCATACAGTAGTCCATATTTGACTAAATGAACATATTTCTGTCCAGAGGGTCTTTTTTTTTTCAAATATATAAACTCATTGAATCCTTCTGATGTAACATCGGCCAGCCTATATTTGGCCCATTGAAAATAATTCTGGCCAAAGGGTCCCAAACTCTTTACCTGATCTATTGAACATACATCTAACCAAACGGTCCTCAAATGTTTTTTTTTTTACTATATGAACTCAGAGACTCCTTCTGATGTGACGTAAGCCATACAGTAGTCCATATTAGACCTCATTAACATATTTCTGCCAAATTGTACTAGGTATTGAACTTTCTACTTATTCCCCTTGACTACTTCTGATGATACGTCATCCAGCCTATATTTGGCCCATAGAAAATACTTCTGGCCAATGGGCAACTTACTATATATACTCTAAGACTTTTTCTGATGTTACCTCAGCCATACAGTAGTCCATATCTGATCTATTTCACATATATCTCTAGCCAAAGGGTCCTCAAATATTTTTGTTTATTTTACTAAATAAACTCGGAGACTCCTTCTGATGTGTCTATCAAAGCATGTCGATGATATTGAAACGAAATGGCGGTGTTATTGGAAACAACATTAGGAGATATCGTGATTGATTTATACTTTGTAAGCAGTACAGTAGTCCATATTTGACCTAATGAACATATTTCTGTCCAAATAATCCTCAATTTTTTTTTAATACATATAAACTCATGGACTCCTTCTGATTTTAGGTCAACCATACAGTAGTCCATATTTGACCTCATTAACATACTTCTTGCCATAGATTACTAGGTATTGAACTTTCTACACATTCTCATTGACTACTTCTGATGTTACGTCAGTCAGCCTAAATTTGGTCCATTAAAGATACTTCTGGCCAAAGGGTCCCCAAAAGGTAACTTTTTTTTAAATACAAACTCACAGAATCCTTATTTTACATCAGCCACACAGTAGTGCATATCTGATATATTGTACATATATATAGTCAAAGGGTCCTAAAAATATTTTTTTTTACTATATGAACTCAGAGACTCCTTCTGATAAGACTTAAGCCACACAGTAGTCCATATTTGACTAAATGAACATATATCTGTCCAAAG
This sequence comes from Meda fulgida, assembly GCA_030578275.1. Taxonomy (NCBI): domain Eukaryota; kingdom Metazoa; phylum Chordata; class Actinopteri; order Cypriniformes; family Leuciscidae; genus Meda; species Meda fulgida. Next base: position 2,903,513 of record CM060618.1, read on the forward strand.
GGTCTTATTTTTTTTTTACTAATATATATCTCATTGAATCCTTTTGATGTTACATCAGCCAGCCTATATTTGGCCCATTGAAAATACTTCTGGTCAAAGGGTCCCAAAGTTTTTATCTGATCTATTGAACATACATCTAGCCAAAGGGTCCTCAAATGTTTTTTTTATTTGTATATATATATATATATATATATATATATATATATAAACTCATAGAATCCTTATGTTACGTCAGCCATACAGTTTAACATACAGGTCGATGGTGAAACCTGCTGGGCATATCTGTCTGTCGCACCTCCACCGGTGCTTATGAGATTAAGGTGTACCGAAGGTGTACATGTTGGGGAACACTACAGATTGCATTATGGGTCATCAGCTGGGGACCACCAGTCACGGATGTTTCGCTCCTTTAACCCCAATACATCTCATGGTGGCGGAGCGATAGCAGTGATTTCTCCCTGCCACCCCCTGCTGATGCCCTAGGTGGAGACTGGACCCCAACTCTTCCTTCTCAGCCACAGCCAGAAACTGCCTCTTTCAGCCTCTTCTGCCAGCTCTTTCATTTCTTTCCGGTGCCTTCTGCCTGTTGCTCCCATGTCGCGGAGCAGACGAGAGGTTGAGGAGCCCACGAACCCCCGGCACCCCAACTCCACTGGGTATGCGACTGCCCTCCAACCAGCCTCCCTGCACTCTGCAGCCAGTTCAGCATAGTTGGCCCGCTTCCGCTCATGGGCAGCTTCAAGTCCTCCTTCCCATGGGACTGTGAGCTCCACCATCAGGAAAATCTTGCAAGGAGCAGACCACATCACAAGGTCTAGACGCAAAGACGTTTCCACTATCTCCCTGGGAAAATGAAGCTGCTTCCCAAGGTCGACTGCCTGGTGTGAGGAGTCTTCCTGTGTCCTTCTGGTGGTGGGTGTTACCCCTCTCCCCAGCCCTCGCGAACTGGATGGAATGTGCGGTTAGGGCCGGGGGCCTGCTCTTCGCTTCCTGCCTGCATATTTCAACTACTTCAGCAAGCTTCTTCAGCACCAGGTCGTGCCTACACCTGTAGCGCCCTTATGCCAACGTTGTCTTGCAGCCAGTCATGATGTGTTGGAAGCTCGCGTTGGCAGCGTTACACAGGAGGCAAGATTCTTCATTGCCAAACCATCGGTGGAGGTTGCGGGGGCAAGGTAAGGTGTCATATGCTGCTCTGAGGAGAAAACTTAGCTTAGCCTAGAGTCTTCCGCACGTCAGACCAATCCAGCTGTCTGGCTAGAAGGCCTTCCCACGACAGCCAGCCTCCCTGCTGGCCCTGGGACACCGCTTTGATGGTAAGTCTCTCGTGTTCAGCTCTCATCACCTCTGTTGCAACCATGGTCTTCCTCTCTTCTTTGGATGCGTTCGACCAGAAGAGGGGGGCCTGTCCCCAACCGAGGCCTGCCCGGCCGTCCTGTACTCTGCCAACCACCTCCCTGTGTTGCAGCCTACTTATTGCCAGTTCGACTTCCTCCTTAGCCTTCCTCCCGGTTAAAACCTGGGCACCCGCAGCTCTCACCAGATGGTCTGTGGACTCTCTTAGCTCCATGATCAACCGCACCTTCTCCTGCTTGTATCCCCCGCTGATGGAACGCAGGGGCAGCTGGAGCTTGGTCTTGCCAAAGGTGCAGTGCAATGCTGCTGGAGACTCTCTTCTCCACACTTCATCTTTCCCTGATGGATCCTTAATCCTCTGAATGTGGTCTTTTTCCTCCCACCCACACCTGCATCTCCTCAACCTCTTAGTCTCATTGTCTATATTCGATCCAGTAGTCGTTGCCGAGAAATCTATCCAATTTGGCCCTTCTTCCATCCTGCCTCTCGGGGCACCGGGTTGTTTTTCTTTATTCTTTTTCGTAGTCAGGTCAAGGGTGTCCCCAAGGGGACAAGTGGATTGGGTGACTAACCTTCCACTCCCCGTGCAAACTTTCCTGCCGTCCGCCAGTCTTTCCTGGCCGCCACAGAAGTCAATATCTGATCTATTGTAGCCAAAGGGTCCTTAAATGGGTTTTTTTTACTATATAAACTCAGAGACTCCTTCTTATGTGATGTAAGCCATACAGTAGTCCATATTTAACATATTTCTGGCCAGAGAGTACTAGGTATTGAACTTTCTACACATTCTCATTGACTACCTCTGATGTTACGTCAGCCAGCTTATATTTGGCCCAATGAAAATACTTCTGGCCAAAGGGTCCCAAAGTCCTTATCTGATCTATTGAACATATCTCTGGCCAATGGGTCCTCAAAATGTTTTTTTCTTATATAAACTCATATAATTCTTCTGATGTTACGTCAACCAGCCTACATTTGGCCCAATGAAAAAAATTCTGGCCAAATGGTCCCCAAAAGGCAACATACTATATATTCTCATAGATTTTTTCTGAAAATAAAACAGCCATACAAAAGTCCATATCTGATCTTTTGAACATATCTCTGGCCAATGGGTCCTCAAATGATTTTTTTCACTATATAAACTCAGAAACTCCTTCTGATGTGACGTAAGCCATACTTAGTAGTCCATATTTGACTAAATTAACGTATTTCTGTCCAAAGGGTCTTCATTTTTTTTACAAATATATAAACTCATTGAATCCATTACTCATTGATGTTACATCAGCCAGCCGTTTTTTGGCCCATTGAAAATACATCTAGCCAAAGGCTCCTCAAATGTTTTTAAATTTTTTTACATATAAACTCATAGAATCCTTATGTTACGTCAGCCATACAGTAGTCCATATCTGATCTATTTTACATATATCTAACCAAAGTGTCCTCAAATGTTTTTTTTTTTACTATATAAACTCAGAGACTCCTTCTGATGTGACATATGCCGTACAGTAGTCCATATTTGACCTAATGAACATATTTCTGTCCAAATAATCCTCAATTTTTTTTTAATACATAGAAACTCATGGACTCCTGATTTTAGGTCAGCCATACAGTAGTCCATTTTTGACCTCATTAACATATTTCTTGCCAGAGATTACTAGGTATTGAACTTTCTACACAATATCATTGACTTTTTCTGATGTTACATCAGTCAGCCTATATTTGGCGCAATGAAAATACTTCTGGCCAAAGGGACCCTGAAAAAAGTCAACTTACAATATATTCTCAAAGACTCTTTCTGATGTTACCTCAGCAGCCATACAGTAGTCCATATTTGATCTATTGAACATATTTCTGGCCAAAGGGTCCTCAAATTTTTTCATTTTATTTTTATATTTAAACTCATAGAATCCTTATGTTACGTCAGCCATACAGTAGTCAATATTTGATCTATTATACATATACCTAGCCAAAGGGTCCTCAAATTATTTTTTTTACTATATAAACTCAGAGACTCCTTCTGATGTGACGTAAGCCATAAAGTAGTCCATATTTGACTAAATGAACATATTTCTGTCCAAAGGGTCTTTATTTTATTTTTTTACTAACATATAAAATCATTGAATCCTTCTGATGTTACATCAGCCAGTCTATATTTGGCCCAATGAAAATACCTCTGGCCAAAGGGTCCCAAAGTCTTCATCTGATCTATTGAACATATCTAGCCAAAGGGTCCTAAAATGTTTTATTGTTTTATTTTACTATATAACCTCAGAGACTCTTCTAATGTGACGTAAGCCATACAGTAGTCCATATTTGACATCATTAACATATTTCTGGCCAAATTGTACTAGGTATTGAACTTTCTACACATTCTCATTGACTACTTCTGATGTTACGTCAGCCAGCCTATATTTGGCCCGATTAAAATACTTCTGGCCAAAGGGTCCCAAAAGTCCTTATCTGATCTATTGAACATATCTCTGGCCAATGGGTCCTCAAAATGTTTTTTTCTTATATAAACTCATATAATCCTTCTGATGTTATGTCAGCCAGCCTATATTTGGCCCAATGAAAAAAATTCTGGCCAAATGGTCCCCAAAAGGCAACATACTATGTATTCTCAAAGATTTTTTCCGAAGTTAAAACAGCCATACAAAAGTCCATATCTGATCTATTGAACATATCTCTTTCCAATGGGTCCTCAAAATGTTTTTTTTTTTACTATATAAATTCATGGAATCCTTCTGATGAATCCTTCTACATCAGCCAGATTAAATTTGGTCCATTGAAAATAGTTCTGGCATACAGTAGTCCATATCTGATCAATTGAACATATCTCTGGCCAAAAGGTCCTCAAAATGTTTTTTTTAAAATATAAAACTCACAGAATAATTATTTTACGTCAGCCATACAGTAGTGCATATCTGATCTATTGTACATATATCTAGCCAAAGGGTCCTCAAAAGATTTTTTTTACTGTATGAACTCAGAGACTCCTTTTGATGCGACGTAAGACTTACAGTAGTCCATATTTGACATAATGAACATATTTCTGGCCAGAGAATACTAGGTATTGAACTTTCTACATATTCTCATTGAGTACCTCTGATGTTACGTGAGCCAGCCTATATTTGGCCAAATGAAAATACTTCTGGCCAAAGGGTCCCAAAGTCCTTATCTGATCTATTGAAAATATCTCTGGCCAATGGGTGCGCAAAATGTTTTTTCTTTTATAAACTCAAGGAATCGTTCTGGTGTTACATCAGCCAACCTAAATTTGGCCCATTGAAAATACTTCTGGCCAAAGGGTCCCCGACAGGCAACTTACTAGATATTCTCAAAGACTCTTTCTGATGTTACCTCATCCATACAGTGGTCCATATCTGATCTACTGAACATGTCTCTGGCCAAAGGGTCCTCAAATTATTTTTTTACTATATAAACTCAGAGACTCCTTCTAATGTGACGTAAGCCATACAGTAGTCCATATTTGACTAAATGAACATATTTCTGTCCAAAGGGTCTTATTTTTTTTTACAAATATATAAACTCATTGAATCCATTACTCATTGATGTTACATCAGCCAGCTGATATTTGGCCCATTGAACATACATCCAGCCAAAGGGTCCTCAAATGTTTTTTTATTTTTTATATATAACCTCATAGAATCCTTATGTCACGTCAGCCATACAGAAGTCAATATCTGATCTATTGTAGCCAAAGGGTCCTCAAATGTTTTTTTTTTTGTTTTTTTTTTACTATTTAAACTCAGAGACTCCTTCTGATGTGACTTAAGCCATGCAGTAGTCCATATTTGACCTCATTAACATATTTCTGGCCAAATTGGACTAGGTATTGTACTTACTGACTTTTTCTGATGTTACCTCAGCCATACAGTAGTCCTTATCTGATCAATTGAACATATCTCTGGCCAAAAGGTCCTCAAATTGTTTTTTAAAAAATATATAAACTCACAGAATCCTTATTTTACGTCAGCCATACAGTAGTGCATAGTGCTCTGGACAAAGGGTCCCCAAAAGGCAACTTACTATATATTCTCAAAGACTCTTTCTGATGTTACCTCAGCCATACAGTAGTACAAATCTTATTCTATTGAACATATCTCTGGCCAAAGCGTCCTCAAAATTTTATTTTTATTTTTATATATAAAATCATAGAATCCTTGTTACGTCAGCCATACAGTAGTCAATATCTGATCTATTGTACATATATCTAGCCAAAGGGTCCTCAAATGATTTTTTTTACTATATAAACTGAGACTCCTTCTGATGTGATGTAGGCCATACAGTAGTCCATATTTGACTAAATGAACATATTTCTGTCCAAAGGGTCTTTTTTTTTTCAAATATATAAACTCATTGAATCCTTCTGATGTAACATCGGCCAGCCTATATTTGGCCCATTGAAAATAATTCTGGCCAAAGGGTCCCAAACTCTTTATCTGATCTATTGAACATACATCTAGCCAAACGGTCCTCAAATGTTTTTTTGTTTTTTTTACTATATGAACTCAGAGACTCCTTCTGATGTGACCTAAGCCATACAGTAGTCCATATTTGACCTCATTAACATACTTCTTGCCATAGATTACTAGGTATTGAACTTTCTACACATTCTCATTGACTACTTCTGATGTTACGTCAGTCAGCCTAAATTTGGTCCATTAAAGATACTTCTGGCCAAAGGGTCCCCAAAAGGTAACTTTTTTTAAAATACAAACTCACAGAATTCTTATTTTGCATCAGCCACACAGTAGTGCATATCTGATATATTGTACATATACAGCCAGCCTATATTTGGTCCATTGAAAATACTTCTGGCCAAAGGGTCCCCAAAAGGCAACTTACTATATATATTCAAAGACTCTTTCTGATGTTACCTCAGCCATACACTAGTCCATATCTGATCAATTGTACATATATCTAGCCATAGGGTCCTCAATTTTTTTTATTTTATTTTACTATATAAACTCAGACTTCTTCTGATGTGACGTAAGCCATACAATTGTCCATATTTGACCTAATTAACATATTTCTTCCCAAAGGGTCCTCAATATATATGGACTCATGGACTCCTTCTGATGTTACGTCAGCCATACGGTAGTCCATATTTGACTTTATGAACAAATTTCTGAACAGAGAATACTCGATATTAAACTTTCTACACATTCTCATTGACTACTTCTTATGTTACATCAGACAGCCTTTTACCGAATGAACATTTATCTGGCCAAAGAGTACTTGATCTTGAACTTTGGATTCTTTTCCTTGATCATGATTTTTCTATACTTTCTTCATTAAATCCTTCTTAAGTTTCGTCAGCCATACAGTATAGGCCATATTTGACCTACTGAATAGACTTCTTGCCCAAGACTACTTGATCTTGAACTTTCTATACATACTCATTGAGTCCTTTTGATTTTACCTCAGCCATTCAGAAGTCTATATTTAATCTAATGAAAATGTTTCTGGTCAAAGAATACTTGATCTTGAACTTTCTTTAGAAGTCATATGTAGTCAATTATGGACTACTGTCTGGTTGATGAAACATCAGAAGAAGCCAATAATTAATGCCATATGGATTACTGACTGGCTTATGTAGGTACCCTGATGTTACATAAGCCAGTCAGTAATTCACATGTGACCTTTTGAACATAATTCTGGCCAAAGAGAACTTGATCTTGATCTTTCTATACATACTCATTGAGTTCTTTTGATGTTGCGTCAGCCATACAGAAGTCTATTTTTGACCTAATGAATACATTTCTTGCTAAAGAATACTTGATATTGAACTCTCTATAGAACTAATTGACTCCCGGGGCCAGTTGCATAAACTGTGACTTAAGTGCTAGTATGATCAACTAGCAGTCAGTCAAGTGGCAATCAGTCTTACTTTTTAGCCAGTTTTTATCTTAAATTAGACCAATCTCTGTTTCTATGTAACTGACTTAAAACAGTTGTGAACATTCTTCAAGAAAAAATGTGATGACTAACTCGTAAGACTAGACTTAGAAGTTTATGCATCTGGCACCTGATGTTACATAAGCCAATCGGTAATCCATATGTGACCTTTTGAACATCCATACAGCCATCAGCCATACAGTAGTCCATATTTGACCAACTGAACATATTTCTGGCCAAAGAGTCCTCAATTTTGAACTTTCTATTAAACTCCTTGATTCCTGATGGAACCCAGACAGTAATCTATATGTGACCTTTTGAACATTTTCTGGCCAAAGAGTCCTCAATCTTGAACTTTATACACATACTGATTGGCTTTTTCTGATGTTACATCTACCAGAGAGTAGTCCATATTTGACCCACTGAACATATATCTGGCCAAACAGTCCTCGATCATGTCTTCTATACATTATCATAACTTCTTCTAATGTTACGTCAGTCATAAACAAGTACAAAATTGACCTACTGAACATATTTCTGTTCCAAGAAGTACTTGATCTTGAACATTCTTTACATAATTACTCCTTCTGATGTTACCTTAGCCGAGGAGTAGTCCATATTTAACCTATAAACATATTTCAGGCCAAAGAGTACAATATCTTAAACATTCTCTGCATACTCATTGACTCCTTCTAATGTTACATCAGTCATAAAAAAGTCCATATCTGATCTATTAAACAAATTTCAGACCAAAGGGACCTCAACATGTTCTTTGCTATTTAAATTCATGGACGCCTTCTGATGTCAAATCAGTTAGTCCATATTTGACCTGCTGAACATATTTCTTCCAAAGAGTACTCGATCTTGATCTTTTATACTCATTGACTCCTTCTGATGTTACCTCCATCCATACAGTAGATCATATTTAACCAAATTAACATATTTCAGGCCAAAGAGTTGTCAAAAGGGAGCATAATATATATATACACATAGACTTTGTTTGACCTACTGTACATTCTTGAACATTCTTGAAAATTCTTTACACAATGACTCCTTCTGATGTCACGTTAGCCAGAAGGCCATATTTAACCTGCTGAACATATTTTATCTTGAATAATCTTTAACTTTGAAAACACATTCTTCTAATTTTACATTAGTCGTACAAAAGTGCATATATGATCTATAGAATTGGCCAAAGGGTCCATAAAAGGTTTTTTACTATATAAACTCATAGACTCCTTCTGATGTTAAATCAGCAATCAGTACAAATCAGTACAAAAAGTACTTGATCTTGAACATTGACTATGTACAAAATATTCAAGATCGAGTACTCTTTGGCCTGAAATGTGTTCATTAGGTTAAACATGATCTACTGTATGGCTGAGGTAACATCAGAAAGAGTCAATGAGATTAGTAAAAAACCTTTGGGACATGAAATATGGTTAAAAGATCAGATATGGAATATTGTATGACTGATGTAACATCAGAAGTATTCAATGAAAATAGAAAATTAAAAATTGAGGACTCTTTGGCCAGAAATATGTTCAGTAGTTTAAATATGGACTACTGCATGGCTGAAATAACATCAGAAAGAGTCTTTAAGTATGTATAGAATGATCAAGATTTAGTGCTCGGGCCAGAAATATGTACAGTAGGTCATATATGGACTACTGTCTGGCTGATTTAACAACAGAACGAATATTTTTGGCCAGAAGTATTTTCAATGGGTAGTCAGTAGTCAGTGAGAATGTGTAAAAAGTTCAATATCAAGAATTAGTTGTCAGAAAATATTTTCAGCAGGTCAAAAATGCACTGCTGTCTGCCTGATTTAAGATCAGAAGGAGTCTTTGAGAATATATATAGTATATTGCCTTTTGACAACCCTTGGCAGTAAATATGTTCAGTAGGTCAATTACAGACTTCTGTATATGGCTGAGGTAACATCAGAAGTAGTCAATGAGAATATGTAGAAAGTTCAATATCGAGGGCTCTTTGGCCATAAATGCTCAGCAGGTCAAATATGGACAAATCTCTGGCTGATTTAACATCAGAAGGAGTCTATGAGTTTTTATGGTAAAAAAACAAACATTTGAGGACCCTTTGAACAAAAAAAATAGATTCGATAGATTAAATATATACTACTGTATGGCTGGAGTAGCATCGAAGAATTCAGTATGTATAGAATGTTCAAGACCAAGTACTCTTTGGCCTGAAATATGTTTAGTGGTTAAAACATGGACATGGGCTGATTTAACATCAGAAATAGTCTATGAGAATATATATTGTTACATTTTAGTGACCATTGGGCCAAAAATATTTGCAATGGGTCAAATACAAGGCTGGCTGACGAAAGATCAGAAGCAGTCAATGAGAATGTGTAAAAAGTTCAATAACTTTTCAATAAGTTCGAGGACTCTTTGACCATAAATACGTTCAGCAGGTCAAATATGACGATTTTACATTAGCCATTTAGTAGTCCATTTGTCCAACCTACTGACCTACCATTTCCTAGCCAAAGAGTACTCGAAATTGAACTTTCTAAACATTCTTATTGACTACTTCTGACTACTTACCCATTGAAAGTATTTCTGCCCAAAAGTTCCTCAAAGGTTTAATTACTATATATAGTAGAATAGAAAAGTATTTTACATCAGTATTTGACCAATTGAACATATTTCTGGAACGAGAATCATGACATTTTCTTTACAAATTTACTCTTTCTGATTTTACAACAGATATAAAGTAGTCAATATCGGACCTTTAAAGATATTTCTGACTAAAAAAATAATAATTGAACATTAACTCACTATACACTCTCATTGACCTCCTGATTTTACATATCAGCTACACAGTACTCCAAATTTGACTTACCAAAAATATTTCTGATCAAAGTTTACTCAATCTTTCTATACATAACCATTGACTCCTGATTTTACATCAGCAATGCAGGACACGGATCTGACCTACTGAACACATTTTTGACCCAAGCGTCATCACTCTTACAATGCATTGCACAGTGTAACAGTTGCATAGGTTATATTCTATTCTACTATGTACAACGTTTGATAGTGTTCAATGCAATGTAGCAGCATATAAATTAATCAATTCGTTACACAACGGAATGAGTTAATTATTGCATTGCATTTTAAATCAACTGCTCATATTATGTTTTCTCGTCAAGTATACAAATTTAAATTGTATAATAATTCAACAGCTAATGCAATGAAATCTTTCATACACAAATTAATAAGTTAGTTGCAGTACGCAATGCAATGCGAAATCACATTGTCATGTTTCAAATGTTATCTTTTCATTTCACAGAGTAATACGTTAAATCTGTTTATGTGATGCAATACAACTTACTGTTATATCTTAATGCATATCGAAACGATTTAGATCTTGTAGGTATTGCAAAAGGTGTATCGCTTAAATATTATTCTTCAGTGAACAATGTTAGATTGTGTGTGCAATGTAATGAAAAACAGAGTTAGTTCTTGTATGCATAGTAAAGTGACAGCTAATGTGATTTTTAGTCGTCAGTAAAAAATGATTTAGTTGTATGCAATGCGAACAAATAAGTTGTGGGTTGTCTTTCAACAGCTAATGCAATGATTTTCATATATAAGCACATATATATGTTAGGTTATTTGCACAACGGAATAAGGACATCTAATGCAATGCAAAATCTAATTCAATGATTATGGAAATTCAAATCGATTAATTCAAATATGTTGTTTTATGTTTTTTTTCATTGCACAGAGGAATACGTTATATAAGTTATATAATAAGTTAAAAGACATTTTATACAATGCAATGAAACAACATGAATGTTATCTCTTTAATGCACTACGGAATGAGTAAGTTCTTGATTGCATTGTTATTCTTGTTATTCTTGTTATTCTACACAATGCATATGTTATTTTTCAGTGCACAACGCTTGCATTGCATAACTCATCGTTGTACAAAGTAACGAGTTAGTCATTGCATGCATAGTTACAGCTCACGTGATGTTTTCTCGTCAGTACACAAATAAATTAGTTGTATGCAATGCGAGAACCAATATGTTATGGGTTGTCTTTTCTAATGAAAGGATTTTCCTTCATATATAAATGATTTTTTTTTTGTTGAAATATGCAATGCATTGTGAAGGCACATGAGGAAAAAGTTTGATCTTTTATGCAATATAATGCAATGAACACAATGTTACCTCTTAAATGCACATAGGAATGAGTTAGTTCTTGTATGTATGGCAATTTAACAAAGTATATACTACTTGTATGTTATTCTTCAATGCAAAAAGCGAAGATTGCATTGCATATCTCTTTAACGCATTACGGAATGAGTTAGTTCTTGAATGCATTGCAATGCAAGAAAAATGCATATGATTTTTTATGTTATATTCTTCAATGCACAATCGCCTGATCGTATGTGTAATGCAATATTATTCTTCTATGCACAACGCTTGTGCAATGCAATTCAACATTGCAATTGCATTGCACATCTCTTCAACATACTTCAAATGCACTACGGTACGAGTTAGTTCTTAAATGCATTGCAATGCAACACAGTGCATATTACTTTAAATGTTATTCTTTAATGCACAACGCTTGTGCAATGGAATGCAACTGTATATTGCATTGCACATCTCTTCAATGCAGTACGGAAGGAGTTAGTTATTGAATGCGTTGCAATGCAACAAAGTGCATATTACTTTAAATGTTATTCTTCAATGCACAACGTTGTGCAATGCAATGCAACAGTACGCTGTATTGCACATCTCTTCAACGCACTACGGACGAGTTAGTTCTTGAATGCATTGCAAAGCAACAAGTGCTATGTTATTCGTCAATGCACAACGCTTGTTCGTATGTGCAGTGCAATGCAACTGTAGATTGCATTGCACATTTCTTCAATGCACTACGGAAGGAGTTAGTTATTGAATGCATTGCAATACAAACAAAGTGCATATTACTTTAAATGTTATTCTTCAATGCACAACGTTGTGCAATGCAATGCAACAGTATGCTGTATTGCACATCTCTTCAACGCACTACGGAACGAGTTTGTTCTTAAATGCATTGCAATGCAAGAAAGTGCATATTACTTTAAAGTTATTCTTCAACGAAAAACGCTCCTGCAATGCAATGCAACAGTACGCTGTATTGCACATCTCTTCAACGCACTACGGACGAGTTAGTTCTTGAATGCATTGCAAAGCAACAAGTGCTATGTTATTCGTCAATGCACAACGCTTGTTCGTATGTGCAGTGCAATGCAACTGTAGATTGCATTACACAACTCTTCAACGCACCACGGAACGAGTTAGTTCTTGAATGCATTGCAATGCAACAAAGTGCATATTACCCAAATGTTATTCTTTAATGCACAACGCTTTGTGCAATGCAACAGCACACTGCATTGCACATCTCTTCAACGCACTACGGAACGAGTAAGTCTGATGTTACGTGAGCCAGCCTATATTTGGCCAAATGAAAATACTTCTGGCCAAAGGGTCCCAAAGTCCTTATCTGATCTATTGAACATATCTCTGGCCAATGGGTGCGCACATTTTTTTTGCTTATTTAAACTCAAAGAATCGTTCTGGTGTTACATCAGCCAGCCTAAATTTGGCCCTTTGAAAATACTTCTGGCCAAAGGGTCCCCGACAGGCAACTTACTATATATTCTCAAAGACTCTTTCTCATGTTACCTCATCCATACAGTTGTCCATATCTGATCTGTTGAACATATATCTGGCCAAAGGGTCCCCAAAAGGTATCTGACTGTATATTCTCACAGAGTCTTTCTGATGTTAAATCAGCCAGACAGCAGTCCATATTTAACATATTGAACATATTTCTTCCTAAAGAGTCCTCGATCTAAAACTTTCTACACATACTGATTGACTTTTTCTATAGTTACATCAGCTATACAAAAGTCCTTATCTGATCTATTGAACATATCTCTTTCCAATGGGTCCTCAAAATGTTTTTTTTTTACTATATAAACTCATGGAATCCTTCTGATGAATCCTTTTACATCAGCCAGCTTAAATTTGGTCCATTGAAAATAGTTCTGGCATACAGTAGTCCATATATGATCAATTGAACATATCTCTGGCCAAAAGGTCCTCAAAATGTTTTTTTTTAAAATATAAACTCACAGAATAATTATTTTACGTCAGCCATACAGTAGTGCATATTTGATCTATTGTACATGTATCTAGCTAAAGGGTCCTCAAAAGATTTTTTTTTACTATATAAACTCAGAGACTGCTTCTGATGTGACGTAAGCCATACAGTAGTCCATATTTGACATAATGAACATATTTCTGGCCAGAGAGTACTAGGTATTGAACTTTATACACATTCTCATTGACTACTTTTGATGTTACGTCAGCCAGCCTATATTTGGCCAAATGAAAATACTTCTGGCCAAAGGCTCCCAAAGTCCTTATCTGATCTATTGAACATATCTCTGGCCAATGGGTGCTCAAAATGTTTTTTCTTATATAAACTCAAGGAATCGTTCTGGTGTTAGATCAGCCAGCCTAAATTTGGCCCATTGAAAATACTTCTGGCCAAAGGGTCCCCGACAGGCAACTAACTATATATTCTCAAAGACTCTTTCTGATGTTACCTCGTCCATACAGTAGTCAATATTTGATCTATTGAATATATCTCTGGCCAAAGGGTCCTCAAATGATTTTTTTCACTATATAAAACTCAGAAACTCCTTCTGATGTGACGTAAGCCATACTTAGTAGTCCATATTTGACTAAATTAACGTATTTCTGTCCAAAGGGTCTTAATTTTTTTCACAAATATATAAACTCATTGAATCCATTACTCATTGATGTTGCATCAGCCAGCCTTTTTTTGGCCCTTTGAAAATACATCTTGCCAAAGGGTCCTCAAATGTTTTTAAATTTTTTTACATATAAACTCATAGAATCCTTATGTTACGTCAGCCATACAGTAGTCCATATCTGATCTATTTTACATTTATCTAGCCAAAGTGTCCTCAAATGTTTGTTTTTTTTACTATATAAACTCAGAGACTCCTTCTGATGTGACTTATGCCGTAAAATAGTCCATATTTGACCTAATGAACATATTTCTGTCCAAATAATCCTCAATTTTTATTTAATACATAGAAACTCATGGACTCCTTCTGATTTTAGGTCAGCCATACAGAAGTCCATTTTTGACCTCATCAACATATTTCTTGCCAGAGATTACTAGGTATTGAACTTTCTACACATTATCATTGACTATTTCTGATGTTACGTCAGTCAGCCTATATTTGGCGCAATGAAAATACTTCTGGCCAAAGGGACCCTGAAAAAAGTCAACTTACTATATATTCTTATAGACTCTTTCTGATGTTACCTCAGCAGCCATACAGTAGTCCATATTTGATCTATTAAACATATTTCTGGCCAAAGGGTCCTCAAATTTTTTTTATTTTATTTTTATGTTTAAACTCATAGAATCCTTAGGTTACGTCAGCCATACAGTAGTCAATATTTGATCTATTATACATATATCTAGCCAAAGGGTCCTCAAATTATTTTTTTTACTATATAAACTCAGAGACTCCTTCTGATGTGACGTAAGCCATAAAGTAGTCCATATTTGACCAAATGAACATATTTCTGTCCAAAGGGTCTTAATTTTTTTTTTTACTAACACATAAAATCATTGAATCCTTCTGATGTTACATCAGCCAGCCTATATTTGGCCCACTGAAAATACCTCTGGCCAAAGGGTCGCCAAGTCTTCATCTGATCTATTGAACATATCTAGCCAAAGGGTCCTAAAATGTTTTATTGTTTTTTTTACTATATAACCTCAGAGACTCTTCTAATATGACGTAAGCCATACAGTAGTCCATATTTGACATCATTAACATATTTCTTGCCAAATTGTACGAGGTATTGAACTTTCTACACATTCTCATTGACTACTTTTGATGTTACGTCAGCCAGCCTATATTTGGCCCAATGAAAATACTTCTTGCCAAAGGGTCCCAAAGTCCTTATCTGATCTATTGAACATATCTCTGGCCAATGGGTCCTCAAAATGTTTTTTTCTTATATAAACTCATATAATCCTTCTGATGTTACGTCAGCCAGCCTATTTTTGGCCCAATGAAAAAAATTCTGGCCAAATGGTCCCCAAAAGGCAACATACTTTATATTCTCAAAGATTTTTTCCGAAGTTAAAACAGCCATACAAAAGTCCATATCTGATCTATTGAACATATCTCTGGCCAATGGGTCCTCAAAATGTTTTATTTACTATATAAATTCATGGAATCCTTCTGATTTTACATCAGCCAACCTATATTTGGTCCATTGAAAAAACTTCTGGCCTAAGGGTCCCCAAAAGGTATCTGACTGTATATTCTCACAGGGTCTTTCTGATGTTAAATTAGCCAGACAGCAGTCCATATTTAACATATTGAACATATTTCTTCCTAAAGAGTCCTCGATCTAGAACTTTCTACACATACTGATTGACTTTTTCTGTAGTTACATCGGCTATACAAAAGTCCTTATCTGATCTATTGAACATATCTCTTTCCAATGGGTCCTCAAAATGTTTGTTTTTTTTACTATATAAACTCATGGAATCCTTCTGATGAATCCTTCTACATCAGCCAGATTAAATTTGGTCCATTGAAAATAGTTCTGGCATACAGTAGTCCATATCCGATCAATTGAACATATCTCTTGCCAAAAGAATCCTTATTTTACGTCAGCCATACAGTAGTCCATATCTGATCTATTGGACATATATCGAGCCAAAGGGTCCTCAAAAGATTTTTTTTTACTATATAAACTCAGAGGCTGCTTCTGATGCGACGTAAGCCATACAGTAGTCCATATTTGACGTAATGAACATATTTCTGGCCAGAGAGTACTAGGCATTGAACTTTATACACATTCTCATTGACTACTTTTGATGTTACGTCCGCCAGCCTATATTTGGCCCAATGAAAATACTTCTGGCCAAAGGCTCCCAAAGTCCTTATCTGATCTATTGAACAAATCTCTGGCCAATGGGTGCTCAAAATGTTTTTTCTTATATAAACTCAAGGAATCGTTCTGGTGTTAGATCAGCCAGCCTAAATTTGGCCCATTGAAAATACTTCTGGCCAAAGGGTCCCCGACAGGCAACTAACTATATATTCTCAAAGACTCTTTCTGATGTTACCTCGTCCATACAGTAGTCCATATTTGATCTATTGAACATATCTCTGGCCAAAGGGTCCTCAAATGATTTTTTTCACTATATAAACTCAAAAACTCCTTCTGATGTGACGTAAGCCATACTTAGTAGTCCATATTTGACTAAATTAACGTATTTCTGTCCAAAGGGTCTTAATTTTTTTCACAAATATATAAACTCATTGAATCCATTACTCATTGATGTTACATCAGCCAGCCTTTTTTTGGCCCATTGAAAATACATCTAGCCAAAGGGTCCTCAAATGTTTTTAAAATTTTTTACATATAAACTCATAGAATCCTTATGTTACGTCAGCCATACAGTAGTCCATATCTGATCTATTTTACATTTATCTAGCCAAAGTGTCCTCAAATGTTTTTTTTTTTTACTATATAAACTCAGAGACTCCTTCTGATGTGACTTATGCCGTACAGTAGTCCATATTTGACCTAATGAACATATTTCTGTCCAAATAATCCTCGATTTTTTTTTAATACATAGAAACTCATGGACTCCTTCTGATTTTAGGTCAGCCATACAGAAGTCCATTTTTGACCTCATTAACATATTTCTTGCCAGATATTACTAGGTATTGAACTTTCTACACATTATCATTGACTATTTCTGATGTTACGTCAGTCAGCCTATATTTGGCGCAATGAAAATACTTCTGGCCAAAGGGACCCTGAAAAAAGTCAACTTACTATATATTCTCAAAGACTCTTTCTGATGTTACCTCAGCAGCCATACAATAGTCCATATTTGATCTATTAAACATATATCTAGCCAAAGGGTCCTCAAATTATTTTCTTTACTATATAAACTCAGAGACTCCTTCTGATGTGACGTAAGCCATAAAGTAGTCCATATTTGACCAAATGAACATATTTCTGTCCAAAGGATCTTAATTTTTTTTTTTACTAACACATAAAATCATTGAATCCTTCTGATGTTACATCAGCCAGCCTATATTTGGCCCACTGAAAATACCTCTGGCCAAAGGGTCCCAAAGTCTTCATCTGATCTATTGAACATATCTAGCCAAAGGGTCCTAAAATGTTTTATTGTTTTTTTTAATATATAACCTCAGAGACTCTTCTAATGTGACGTAAGCCATACAGTAGTCCATATTTGACCTCATTAACATATTTCTTGCCAAATTTTACTAGGTATTGAACTTTCTACACATTCTCATTGACTACTTCTGATGTTACGTCAGCCAGCCTATATTTGGCCCAATGAAAATACTTTTGGCCAAAGGGTCCCAAAGTCCTTATCTGATCTATTGAACATATCTCTGGCCAATGGGTCCTCAAAATGTTTTTTTCTCATATAAACTCATATAATCCTTCTGATGTTACGTCAGCCAGCCTATTTTTGGCCCAATGAAAAAAATTCTGGCCAAATGGTCCCCAAAAGGCAACATACTTTATATTCTCAAAGATTTTTTCCGAAGTTAAAACAGCCATACAAAAGTCCATATCTGATCTATTGAACATATCTCTGGCCAATGGGTCCTCAAAATGTTTTATTTACTATATAAATTCATGGAATCCTTCTGATTTTACATCAGCCAACCTATATTTGGTCCATTGAAAAAACTTCTGGCCTAAGGGTCCCCAAAAGGTATCTGACTGTATATTCTCACAGGGTCTTTCTGATGTTAAATTAGCCAGACAGCAGTCCATATTTAACATATTGAACATATTTCTTCCTAAAGAGTCCTCGATCTAGAACTTTCTACACATACTGATTGACTTTTTCTGTAGTTACATCGGCTATACAAAAGTCCTTATCTGATCTATTGAACATATCTCTTTCCAATGGGTCCTCAAAATGTTTGTTTTTTTTACTATATAAACTCATGGAATCCTTCTGATGAATCCTTCTACATCAGCCAGATTAAATTTGGTCCATTGAAAATAGTTCTGGCATACAGTAGTCCATATCCGATCAATTGAACATATCTCTTGCCAAAAGAATCCTTATTTTACGTCAGCCATACAGTAGTCCATATCTGATCTATTGGACATATATCGAGCCAAAGGGTCCTCAAAAGATTTTTTTTTACTATATAAACTCAGAGGCTGCTTCTGATGCGACGTAAGCCATACAGTAGTCCATATTTGACGTAATGAACATATTTCTGGCCAGAGAGTACTAGGCATTGAACTTTATGCACATTCTCATTGACTACTTTTGATGTTACGTCCGCCAGCCTATATTTGGCCCAATGAAAATACTTCTGGCCAAAGGCTCCCAAAGTCCTTATCTGATCTATTGAACAAATCTCTGGCCAATGGGTGCTCAAAATGTTTTTTCTTATATAAACTCAAGGAATCGTTCTGGTGTTAAATCAGCCAGCCTAAATTTGGCCCATTGAAAATACTTCTGGCCAAAGGGTCCCCGACAGGCAACTAACTATATATTCTCAAAGACTCTTTCTGATGTTACCTCGTCCATACAGTAGTCCATATTTGATCTATTGAACATATCTCTGGCCAAAGGGTCCTCAAATGTGTTTTTTCACTATATAAACTCAGAAACTCCTTCTGATGTGACGTAAGCCATACTTAGTAGTCCATATTTGACTAAATTAACGTATTTCTGTCCAAAGGGTCTTAATTTTTTTCACAAATATATAAACTCATTGAATCCATTACTCATTGATGTTACATCAGCCAGCATTTTTTTGGCCCATTGAAAATACATCTAGCCAAAGGGTCCTCAAATGTTTTTAAATTTTTTTACATATAAACTCATAGAATCCTTATGTTACGTCAGCCATACAGTAGTCCATATCGGATCTATTTTACATATATCTAACCAAAGTGTCCTCAAATCTTTTTTTTTTTTTACTATATAAACTCAGAGACTCCTTCTGATGTGACTTATGCCGTACAGTAGTCCATATTTGACCTAATGAACATATTTCTGTCCAAATAATCCTCAATTTTTTTTTAATACATAGGAACTCATGGACTCCTGATTTTAGGTCAGCCATACAGTAGTCCATTTTTGACCTCATTAACATATTTCTTGTCAGAGATTACTAGGTATTGAACTTTCTACACATTATCATTGACTATTTTTGATGTTACATCAGTCAGCCTATATTTGGCGCAATGAAAATACTTCTGGCCAAAGGGACCCTGAAAAAAAGTCAACTTACTATATATTCTCAAAGACTCTTTCTGATGTTACCTCAGCAGCCATACAGTAGTCCATATTTGATCTATTGAACATATTTCTGGCCAAAGGGTCCTCAATTTTTTTTTATTTTACTTTAATATTTAAACTCATAGAATCCTTATGTTACGTCAGCCATACAGTAGTCAATATTTGATCTATTATACATATGTCTAGCCAAAGGGTCCTCAAATTATTTTTTTTACTATATAAACTCAGAGAGTCCTGATGTGACGTAAGCCATAAAGTAGTCCATATTTGACTAAATGAACATATTTCTGTCCAAAGGGTCTTAATTTTTTTTTTTTTTTACTAACATATAAAATCATTGAATCCTTCTGATGTTACATCAGCCAGCCTATATTTGGCCCAATGAAAATACCTCTGGCAAAGGGTCCCAAAGTCTTCATCTGATCTATTGAACATATCTAGCCAAAGGGTCCTAAAATGTTTTATTGTTTTTGTTTTACTATATAACCTCAGAGACTCTTCTAATGTGACGTAAGCCAAACAGTAGTCCATATTTCATCCATCATTAACATATTTCTGGCCAAATTGTACTAGGGATTGAACTTTCTACACATTCTCATTGACTTCTTCTGATGTTACGTCAGCCAGCCTATATTTGGCCCAATGAAAACACTTCTGGCCAAAGGGTCCCAAAAGTCCTTATCTGATCTATTGAACACATCTCTGGCCAATGGGTCCTCAAAATGTTTTTTTCTTATATAAACTCATATAGTCCTTCTGATGTTACGTCAGCCAGCCTATATTTGGCCCAATGAAAAAAATTCTGGCCAAATGGTCCCCAAAAGGCAACATACTATATATTCTCAAAGATTTTTTCCGAAGTTAAAACAGCCATACAAAAGTCCATATCTGATCTTTTGAACATATGTCTGGCCAATGGGCCCTCAAAATGTTTTTTTTACTATATAAATTCATGGAATCCTTCTGATTTTACATCAGCCAACCTATATTTGGCCCATTGAAAAAACTTCTGGCCAAAGGGTCCCCAAAAGGTATCTGACTGTATATTCTCACAGAGTCTTTCTGATGTTAAATCAGCCAGACAGCAGTCCATATTTAACATATTGAACATATTTCTTCCTAAAGAGTCCTCGATCTAGAACTTTCTACACATACTGATTGACTTTTTCTGTAGTTACATCAGCTATACAACAGTCCTTATCTGATCTATTGAACATATCTCTTTCCAATGGGTCCTCAAAATGTTTTTTTTTTTTACTATATAAATTCATGGAATCCTTCTGATGAATCCTTCTACATCAGCCAGATTAAATTTGGTCCATTGAAAATAGTTCTGGCATACAGTAGTCCATATCTGATCAATTGAACATATCTCTGGCCAAAAGGTCCTCAAAATGTTTTTTTTTTTTAAATATAAAACTCACAGAATAATTATTTTACGTCAGCCATACAGTAGTGCATATCTGATCTATTGTACATATATCTAGCCAAAGGGTCCTCAAAAGATTTTTTTTACTGTATGAACTCAGAGACTCCTTTTGATGCGACGTAAGACATACAGTAGTCCATATTTGACCTAATGAACATATTTCTGGCCAGAGAATACTAGGTATTGAACTTTCTACACATTCTCATTGACTACTTCTGATTACTTTGACTACTTCCGCGAGCCTATATTTGGCCCAATGAAAATACTTCTGGCCAAAGGGTCCCAAAGTCCTTATCTGATCTATTGAAAATATCTCTAGCCAATGGGTGCGCAAAATGTTTTTTCTTTTATAAACTCAAGGAATCGTTCAGGTGTTACATCAGCCAACCTAAATTTGGCCCATTGAAAATACTTCTGGCCAAAGGGTCCCCGACAGGCAACTTACTAGATATTCTCAAAGACTCTTTCTGATGTTACCTCATCCATACAGTGGTCCATATCTGATCTACTGAACATGTCTCTGGCCAAAGGGTCCTCAAATTATTTTTTTACTATATAAACTCAGAGACTCCTTCTAATGTGACGTAAGCCATACAGTAGTCCATATTTGACTAAATGAACATATTTCTGTCCAAAGGGTCTTATTTTTTTTTACAAATATATAAACTCATTGAATCCATTACTCATTGATGTTACATCAGCCAGCTGATATTTGGCCCATTGAACATACATCCAGCCAAAGGGTCCTCAAATGTTTTTTTATTTTTTATATATAACCTCATAGAATCCTTATGTCACGTCAGCCATACAGAAGTCAATATCTAATCTATTGTAGCCAAAGGGTCCTCAAATGTTTTTTTTTTTTTTTTTTTTTTTTACTATTTAAACTCAGAGACTCCTTCTGATGTGACTTAAGCCATGCAGTAGTCCATATTTGACCTCATTAACATATTTCTGGCCAAATTGGACTAGGTATTGTACTTACTGATTTTTTCTGATGTTACCTCAGCCATACAGTAGTGCTTATCTGATCAACTGAACATATCTCTGGCCAAAAGGTCCTCAAATTGTTTTTTAAAAAATATATAAACTCACAGAATCCTTATTTTACGTCAGCCATACAGTAGTGCATAGTGCTCTGGACAAAGGGTCCCCAAAAGGCAACTTACTATATATTCTCAAAGACTCTTTCTGATGTTACCTCAGCCATACAGTAGTACAAATCTTATTCTATTGAACATATCTCTGGCCAAAGCGTCCTCAAAATTTTATTTTTATTTTTATATATAAAATCATAGAATCCTTGTTACGTCAGCCATACAGTAGTCAATATCTGATCTATTGTACATATATCTAGCCAAAGGGTCCTCAAATGATTTTTTTTACTATATAAACTGAGACTCCTTCTGATGTGATGTAGGCCATACAGTAGTCCATATTTGACTAAATGAACATATTTCTGTCCAAAGGGTCTTTTTTTTTTCAAATATATAAACTCATTGAATCCTTCTGATGTAACATCGGCCAGCCTATATTTGGCCCATTGAAAATAATTCTGGCCAAAGGGTCCCAAACTCTTTATCTGATCTATTGAACATACATCTAGCCAAACGGTCCTCAAATGTTTTTTTTTTTTTTTTACTATATGAACTCAGAGACTCCTTCTGATGTGACGTAAGCCATACAGTAGTCCATATTAGACCTCATTAACATATTTCTGGCCAAATTGTACTAGGTATTGAACTTTCTACTTATTCTCATTGACTACTTCTGATGATACGTCAGCCAGCCTATATTTGGCCCATAGAAAATACTTCTGGCCAATGGGCAACTTACTATATATACTCTAAGACTTTTCTGATGTTACCTCAGCCATACAGTAGTCCATATCTGATCTATTTCACATATATCTCTAGCCAAAGGGTCCTCAAATGTTTTTGTTTATTTTACTAAATAAACTCGGAGACTCCTTCTGATGTGTCTATCAAAGCATGTCGATGATATTGAAACGACATGGCGGTGTTATTGGAAACAACATTAGGAGATATCGTGATTGATTTATACTTTGTAAGCAGTACAGTAGTCCATATTTGACCTAATGAACATATTTCTGTCCAAATAATCCTCAATTTTTTTTAATACATATAAACTCATGGACTCCTTCTGATTTTAGGTCAACCATACAGTAGTCCATATTTGACCTCATTAACATACTTCTTGCCATAGATTACTAGGTATTGAACTTTCTACACATTCTCATTGAATACTTCTGATGTTACGTCAGTCAGCCTAAATTTGGTCCATTAAAGATACTTCTGGCCAAAGGGTCCCCAAAAGGTAACTTTTTTTAAAATACAAACTCACAGAATTCTTATTTTACATCAGCCACACAGTAGTGCATATCTGATATATTGTACATATACAGCCAGCCTATATTTGGTCCATTGAAAATACTTCTGGCCAAAGGGTCCCCAAAAGGCAACTTACTATATATATTCAAAGACTCTTTCTGATGTTACCTCAGCCATACACTAGTCCATATCTGATCAATTGTACATATATCTAGCCATAGGGTCCTCAATTTTTTTTTTTTTATTTTACTATATAAACTCAGACTTCTTCTGATGTGACGTAAGCCATACAATTCTCCATATTTGACCTAATTAACATATTTCTTCCCAAAGGGTCCTCAATATATATGGACTCATGGACTCCTTCTGATGTTACGTCAGCCATACGGTAGTCCATATTTGACTTTATGAACAAATTTCTGAACAGAGAATACTCGATATTAAACTTTCTACACATTCTCATTGACTACTTCTTATGTTACATCAGACAGCCTTTTACCGAATGAACATTTATCTGGCCAAAGAGTACTTGATCTTGAACTTTGGATTCTTTTCCTTGATCATGATTTTTCTATACTTTCTTCATTAAATCCTTCTTAAGTTTCGTCAGCCATACAGTATAGGCCATATTTGACCTACTGAATAGACTTCTTGCCCAAGACTACTTGATCTTTCTATACTTTCTATACATAATCATTGAGTCCTTTTGATTTTACTTCAGCCATTCAGAAGTCTATATTTAATCTAATGAACATGTTTCTGGTCAAAGAATACTTGATCTTGAACTTTCTTTAGAAGTCATATGTAGTCAATTATGGACTACTGTCTGGTTGATGAAACATCAGAAGAAGCCAATAATTAATGCCATATGGATTACTGACTGGCTTATGTAGGTACCCTGATGGTACATAAGCCAGTCAGTAATTCACATGTGACCTTTTGAACATAATTCTGGCCAAAGAGAACTTGATCTTGATCTTTCTATACATACTCATTGAGTTCTTTTGATGTTGCGTCAGCCATACAGAAGTCTATTTTTGACCTAATGAATACATTTCTTGCTAAAGAATACTTGATATTGAACTCTCTATAGAACTAATTGACTCCCGGGGCCAGTTGCATAAACTGTGACTTAAGTGCTAGTATGATCAACTAGCAGTCAGTCAAGTGGCAATCAGTCTTACTTTTTATCCAGTTTTTATCTTAAATTAGACCAATCTCTGTTTCTATGTAACTGACTTAAAACAGTTGTGAACATTCTTCAAGAAAAAAATGTGATGACTAACTCGTAAGACTAGACTTAGAAGTTTATGCATCTGGCACCTGATGTTACATAAGCCAATCGGTAATCCATATGTGACCTTTTGAACATCCATACAGCCATCAGCCATACAGTAGTCCATATTTGACCAACTGAACATATTTCTGGCCAAAGAGTCCTCAATTTTGAACTTTCTATTAAACTGCTTGATTCCTGATGGAACCCAGACAGTAATCTATATGTGACCTTTTGAACATTTTCTGGCCAAAGAGTCCTCAATCTTGAACTTTATACACATACTGATTGGCTTTTTCTGATGTTACATCTACCAGAGAGTAGTCCATATTTGACCCACTGAACATATATCTGGCCAAACAGTCCTCGATCATGATCTTCTATACATTATCATAACTTCTTCTAATGTTACGTCAGTCATAAACAAGTACAAAATTGACCTACTGAACATATTTCTGTTCCAAGAAGTACTTGATCTTGAACATTCTTTACATAATTACTCCTTCTGAAGTTACCTTAGCCAAAGAGTAGTCCATATTTAACCTATAAACATATTTCAGGCCAAAGAGTACAATATCTTAAACATTCTCTGCATACTCATTGACTCCTTCTAATGTTACATCAGTCATAAAAAAGTCCATATCTGATCTATTAAACAAATTTCAGACCAAAGGGACCTCAACATGTTCTTTGCTATTTAAATTCATGGACGCCTTCTGATGTCAAATCAGTTAGTCCATATTTGACCTGCTGAACATATTTCTTCCAAAGAGTACTCGATCTTGATCTTTTATACTCATTGACTCCTTCTGATGTTACCTCCATCCATACAGTAGATCATATTTAACCAAATTAACATATTTCAGGCCAAAGAGTTGTCAAAAGGGAGCATAATATATATATACACATAGACTTTGTTTGACCTACTGTACATTCTTGAACATTCTTGAAAATTCTTTACACAATGACTCCTTCTGATGTCACGTTAGCCAGAAGGCCATATTTAACCTGCTGAACATATTTTATCTTGAATAATCTTTAACTTTGAAAACACATTCTTCTAATTTTACATTAGTCGTACAAAAGTGCATATATGATCTATAGAATTGGCCAAAGGGTCCATAAAAGGTTTTTTACTATATAAACTCATAGACTCCTTCTGATGTTAAATCAGCAATCAGTACAAATCAGTACAAAAAGTACTTGATCTTGAACATTGACTATGTACAAAATATTCAAGATCGAGTACTCTTTGGCCTGAAATATGTTCATTAGGTTAAACATGATCTACTGTATGGCTGAGGTAACATCAGAAAGAGTCAATGAGATTAGTAAAAAACCTTTGGGACATGAAATATGGTTAAAAGATCAGATATGGAATATTGTATGACTGATGTAACATCAGAAGTATTCAATGAAAATAGAAAATTAAAAATCGAGGACTCTTTGGCCAGAAATATGTTTAGTGGTTAAAACATGGACATGGGCTGATTTAACATCAGAAAGAGTCTATGAGAATATATATTGTTACATTTTAGTGACCATTGGGCCAAAAATATTTGCAATGGGTCAAATACAAGGCTGGCTGACGAAAGATCAGAAGCAGTCAATGAGAATGTGTAAAAAGTTCAATAACTTTTCAATAAGTTCGAGGACTCTTTGACCATAAATACGTTCAGCAGGTCAAATATGACGATTTTACATTAGCCATGCAGTAGTCCATTTGTCCAACCTACTGACCTACCATTTCCTGGCCAAAGAGTACTCGAAATTGAACTTTCTACACATTCTTATTGACTACTTCTGACTACTTACCCATTGAAAGTATTTCTGCCCAAAAGTTCCTCAAAGGTTAAATTACTATATATAGTAGAATAGAAAAGTCTTTTACATCAGTATTTGACCAATTGAACATATTTCTGGAACGAGAATCATGACATTTTCTTTACAAATTTACTCTTTCTGATTTTACAACAGATATAAAGTAGTCAATATCTTTTGTAGACAATACCTTTAAAGATATTTCTGACTAAAAAAATAATAATTGAACATTAACTCACTATACACTCTCATTGACTTCCTGATTTTACATATCAGCTGCACAGTACTCCAAATTTGACTTACTAAAAATATTTCTGATCAAAGTTTACTCAATCTTTCTATACATAACCATTGACTCCTGATTTTACATCAGCAATGCAGGACACGGATCTGACCTACTGAACACATTTTTGACTCAAGCGTCATCACTCTTACAATGCATTGCACAGTGTAACAGTTGCATAGGTTATATTCTATTCTACTATGCACAACGTTTGATCGTGTTCAATGCAATGCAGCAGCATATAAATTAATCAATTCGTTACACAACGGAATGAGTTAATTATTGCATTGCATTTTAAATCAACTGCTCATATTATGTTTTCTCGTCAAGTATACAAATTTAAATTGTATAATAATTCAACAGCTAATGCAATGAAATCTTTCATACACAAATTAATAAGTTAGTTGCAGTACGCAATGCAATGCGAAATCACATTGTCATGTTTCAAATGTTATCTTTTCATTTCACAGAGTAATACGTTAAATCTGTTTATGTGATGCAATACAACTTACTGTTATATCTTAATGCATATCGAAACGATTTAGATCTTGTAGGTATTGCAAAAGGTGTATCGCTTAAATATTATTCTTCAGTGAACAATGTTAGATTGTGTGTGCAATGTAATGAAAAACAGAGTTAGTTCTTGTATGCATAGTAAAGTGACAGCTAATGTGATTTTTAGTCGTCAGTAAAAAATGATTTAGTTGTATGCAATGCGAACAAATAAGTTGTGGGTTGTCTTTCAACAGCTAATGCAATGATTTTCATATATAAGCACATATATATGTTAGGTTATTTGCACAACGGAATAAGGACATCTAATGCAATGCAAAATCTAATTCAATGATTATGGAAATTCAAAGCGAATAATTCAAATATGTTATTTTATGTTTTTTTTTCATTGCACAGAGGAATAAGTTCTATAAGTTATATAATAAGTTAAAAGACATTTTATACAATGCAATGAAATAACATGAATGTTATCTCTTTAATGCACTACGGAATGAGTAAGTTCTTGATTGCATTGTTATTCTTGTTGTTTTTGTTATTCTACACAATGCATATGTTATTTTTCAGTGCACAACGCTTGCATTGCATAACTCATCGTTGTACAAAGTAACGAGTTAGTCATTGCATGCATAGTTACAGCTCACGTGATGTTTTCTCGTCAGTACACAAATAAATTAGTTGTATGCAATGCGAGAACCAATATGTTGTGGGTTGTCTTTTCTAATGAAAGGATTTTCCTTTATATATAAATGATTTTTTTTTGTTGAAATATGCAATGCATTGCGAAGGCACATGAGGAAAAAGTTTGATCTTTTATGCAATATAATGCAATGAACACAATGTTACCTCTTAAATGCACGTAGGAATGAGTTAGTTCTTGTATGTATGGCAATTTAACAAAGTATATACTACTTGTATGTTATTCTTCAATGCAAAAAGCGAAGATTGCATTGCATATCTCTTTAACGCACTACGGAATGAGTTAGTTCTTGAATGCATTGCAATGCAAGAAAAATGCATATGATTTTTTATGTTATATTCTTCAATGCACAATCGCCTGATCGTATGTGTAATACAATATTATTCTTCTATGCACAACGCTTGTGCAATGCAATTCAACAGCAATTGCAATTGCATTGCACATCTCTTCAACGTACTTCAAATGCACTACGGTACGAGTTAGTTCTTAAATGCATTGCAATGCAACACAGTGCATATTACTTTAAATGTTATTCTTCAATGCACAACGCTTGTGCAATGGAATGCAACTGTATATTGCATTGCACATCTCTTCAATGCACTACGGAAGGAGTTAGTTATTGAATGCATTGCAATGCAAACAAAGTGCATATTACTTTAAATGTTATTCTTCAATGCACAACGTTGTGCAATGCAATGCAACAGTATGCTGTATTGCACATCTCTTCAACGCACTACGGAACGAGTTTGTTCTTAAATGCATTGCAATGCAAGAAAGTGCATATTACTTTAAAGTTATTCTTCAACGAACAACGCTTGTGCAATGCAATGCAACAGTACGCTGTATTGCACATCTCTTCAACGCACTACGGACGAGTTAGTTCTTGAATGCATTGCAAAGCAACAAGTGCTTTATTATTCGTCAATGCACAACGCTTGTTCGTATGTGCAGTGCAATGCAACTGTAGATTGCAATGCACATTTCTTCAATGCACTACGGAAGGAGTTAGTTATTGAATGCATTGCAATGCAAACAAAGTGCATATTACTTTAAATGTTATTCTTCAATGCACAACGTTGTGCAATGCAATGCAACAGTATGCTGTATTGCACATCTCTTCAACGCACTACGGAACGAGTTTGTTCTTAAATGCATTGCAATGCAAGAAAGTGCATATTACTTTAAAGTTATTCTTCAACGAACAACTCTTGTGCAATGCAATGCAACAGTACGCTGTATTGCACATCTCTTCAACGCACTACGGACGAGTTAGTTCTTGAATGCATTGCAAAGCAACAAGTGCTTTGTTATTCGTCAATGCACAACGCTTGTTCGTATGTGCAGTGCAATGCAACTGTAGATTGCATTGCACATTTCTTCAATGCACTACGGAAGGAGTTAGTTATTGAATGCATTGCAATGCAAACAAAGTGCATATTACTTTAAATGTTATTCTTCAATGCACAACGTTGTGCAATGCAATGCAACAGTATGCTGTATTGCATATCTCTTCAACGCACTACGGAACGAGTTTGTTCTTAAATGCATTGCAACGCAAGAAAGTGCATATTACTTTATAGTTATTCTTCATTGAACAACGCTTGTGCAATGCAATGCAACAGTACGCTGTATTACACATCTCTCCAACGCACTACGGACGAGTTAGTTCTTGAATGCATTGCAAAGCAACAAGTGCTGTGTTATTCGTCAATGCACAACGCTTGTTCGTATGTGCAGTGCAATGCAACTGTAGATTGCAATGCACATTTCTTCAATGCACTACGGAAGGAGTTAGTTATTGAATGCATTGCAATGCAAACAAAGTGCATATTACTTTAAATGTTATTCTTCAACGCACAACGTTGTGC
Source organism: Meda fulgida (assembly GCA_030578275.1). NCBI lineage: Eukaryota > Metazoa > Chordata > Actinopteri > Cypriniformes > Leuciscidae > Meda > Meda fulgida. Next base: position 2,933,445 of record CM060618.1, read on the forward strand.
AATGCAATGCAACAGTATGCTGTATTGCACATCTCTTCAACGCACTACGGAACGAGTTTGTTCTTAAATGCATTGCAACGCAAGAAAGTGCATATTACTTTAAAATTATTCTTCATTGAACAACGCTTGTGCAATGCAATGCAACACTACGCTGTATTACACATCTCTTCAACGCACTACGGACGAGTTAGTTCTTGAATTCATTGCAAAGCAACAAGTGCTGTGTTATTCGTCAATGCACAACGCTTGTTCGTATGTGCAGTGCAATGCAACTGTAGATTGCATTGCACATTTCTTCAATGCACTACGGAAGGAGTTAGTTATTGAATGCATTGCAAAGCAAACAAAGTGCATATTACTTTAAATGTTATTGTTCAATGCACAACGTTGTGCAATGCAATTTATCAGTATGCTGTATTGCACATCTCTTCAACGCACTACGCAACGAGTTTGTTCTTAAATGCATTGCAATGCAAGAAACTGCATATTACTTTAAAGTTATTCTTCAACGAACAACGCTTGTGCAATGTAATGCAACCGTACGCTATACTGCACATCTCTTCAACGCACTATGGACGAGTTAGTTCTTGAATGCATTGCAAAGCAACAAGTGCTGTGTTATTCGTCAATGCACAACGCTTGTTCGTATGTGCAGTGCAATGCAACTGTAGATTGCATTGCACAGTTCTTCAATGCACTACGGAAGGAGTTAGTTATTGAATGCATTGCAATGCAACAAAGTGCATATTACCTAAATGTTATTCTTTAATGCACAACGCTTTGTGCAATGCAACAGCACACTGCATTGCACACCCCTTCTACGCACTACGGAACGAGTAAGTCTGATGTTACGTGAGCCAGCCTATATTTGGCCAAATGAAAATACTTCTGGCCAAAGGGGCCCAAAGTCCTTATCTGATCTATTGAACATATCTCTGGCCAATGGGGGCTTATTTAAACTCAAGGAATCGTTCTGGTGTAACATCAGCCAGCCTAAATTTGGGCCATTGAAAATACTTCTGGCCAAAGGGTCCCCGACAGGCAACTAACTATATATTCTCAAAGACTCTTTCTGATGTTACCTCGTCCATACAGTAGTCCATATTTGATCCATTGAACATATCTCTGGCCAAAGGGTCCTCAAATGATTTTTTTCACTATATAAACTCAGAAACTCCTTCTGATGTGAGGTAAACCATACTTAGTAGTCCATATTTGACTAAATTAACGTATTTCTGTCCAAAGGATCTTAATTTTTTTCACAAATATATAAACTCTTTGAATCCATTACTCATTGATGTTACATCAGCCAGCCTTTTTTTGGCCCATTGAAAATACATCTAGCCAAAGGGTCCTCAAATGTTTTTAAATTTTTTTACATATAAACTCATAGAATCCTTATCTTACGTCAGTCATACAGTAGTCCATATCTGTTCTATTTTACATATATCTAGCCAAAGTGTCCTCAAATGTTTTTTTTTTACTATATAAACTCAGAGACTCCTTCTGTGACTTATGCCGTACAGTAGTCCATATTTGACCTAATGAACATATTTCTGTCCAAATAATCCTCCATTTTTTTTTAATACATAGAAACTCATGGACTCTTTCTGATTTTAGGTCAGCCATACAGAAGTCCATTTTTGACCTCATTAACATATTTCTTGCCAGAGATTACTAGGTATTGAACTTTCTACACATTATCATTGACTATTTCGGATGTTACGTCAGTCAGCCTATATTTGGCGCAATGAAAATACTTCTGGCCAAAGGGACCCTGAAAAAAGTCAACTTACTAAATATTCTCAAAGACTCTTTCTGATGTTACCTCAGCAGCCATACAGTAGTCCATATTTGATCTATTAAACATATTTTTGGCCAAAGGGTCCTCAATTTTTTATATTTTATTTTTATATTTAAACTCATAGAATCCTTATGTTACGTCAGCCATACAGTAGTCAATATTTGATCTATTATACATATATCTAGCCAAAGGGTCCTCAAATTATTTTTTTTACTATACAAACTCCTTCTGATGTGACGTAAGCCATAAAGTAGTCCATATTTGACTAAATGAACATATTTCTGTCCAAAGGGTCTTAATTTTTTTTTTTACTAACATATAAAATCATTGAATCCTTCAGATGTTACAACAGCCAGCCTATATTTGGCCCACTGAAAATACCTCTGGCCAAAGGGTCCCAAAGTCTTCATCTGATCTATTGAACATATCTAGCCAAAGGGTCCTAAAATGTTTTATTGTTTTTTTTAATATATAACCTCAGAGACTCTTCTAATGCAACGTAAGCCATACAGTAGTCCATATTTGACATCATTAACATATTTCTTGCCAAATTTTACTAGGTATTGAACTTTCTACACATTCTCATTGACTACTTCTGATGTTACGTCAGCCAGCCTATATTTGGCCCAATGAAAACACTTCTGGCCAAAGGGTCCCAAAAGTCCTTATCTGATCTATTGAACATATCTCTGGCCAATGGGTCCTCAAAATGTTTTTTTCTTATATAAACTCATATAATCCTTCTGAACTTACGTCAGCCAGCCTATTTTTGGCCCAATGAAAAAAATTCTGGCGAAATGGTCCCCAAAAGGCAACGTACTATATATTCTCAAAGATTTTTTCCGAAGTTAAAACATCCATACAAAAGTCCATATCTGATCTTTTGAACATATATCTGGCCAATGGGTCCTCAAAAGGTATCTGACTGTATATTCTCACAGGGTCTTTCTGATGTTAAATTAGCCAGACAGCAGTCCATATTTAACATATTGAACATATTTCTTCCTAAAGAGTCCTCGATCTAGAACTTTCTACACATACTGATTGACTTTTTCTGTAGTTACATCAGCTATACAAAAGTCCTTATCTGATCTATTGAACATATCTCTTTCCAATGGGTCCTCAAAATGTTTTTTTTTTTTACTATATAAACTCATAGAATCCTTCTGATGAATCCTTCCACATCAGCCAGATTAAACTTGGTCCATTGAAAATAGTTCTGGCATACAGTAGTTCATATCCGATCAATTGAACATATCTCTGGCCAAAAGGTCCTCAAAATGTTTTGTTTTTTTAAATATAAACAGAATAATTCTTTTACGTCAGCCATACAGTAGTGCATATCTGATCTATTGTACATATATCTAGCCAAAGGGTCCTCAAAAGATTTGTTTTACTATATGAACTCAGAGACTCCTTTTGATGCGACGTAAGACATACAGTAGTCCATATTTGACATAATGAACATATTTCTGGCCAGAGAGTACTAGGTATTGAACTTTCTACACATTCTCATTGACTACTTCTGATTACTTTGACTACTTCCGCGAGCCTATATTTGGCCCAATGAAAATACTTCTGGCCAAAGGGTCCCAAAGTCCTTATCTGATCTATTGAACATATCTCTGGCCAATGGGTGCGCAAAATGTTTTTTTACTATAAATTTATGGAATCCTTCTGATTTTACATTAGCCAACTTATATTTGGTCCATTGAAAAAAACTTCTGGCCAAAGGGTCCCCAAAAGGTATCTGACTGTATATTCTCACAGGGTCTTTCTGATTTTAAATCAGCCAGACAGCAGTCCATATTTAACACATTGAACATATTTATTGCTAAAGAGTCCTCGATCTAGAACTTTCTACACATACTGAATTACTTTTTCAGTAGTTATATCAGCTAAACAATAGTCCTTATCTGATCTATTGAACAAATCTATTTCCAATGGGTCCTCAATATATATATATATATTTTTTTACTATATAAACTCATGGAATACTTCTGAAAAATCCTTCTACATCAGCCAGCTTAAATTTGGTCCATTGAAAATAGTTCTGGCAAAAGGCAACTTACTATATATACTCAAAGACTCTTTCTGATGTTACCACAGCCATACAGTAGTCCATATCTGATCAATTGAACATATCTCTGGCCAGAAGTCCTCAAAATGTGTTTTTTTAATTATAAACTCATAGAATCCTTATTTTACGTCAGCCATACAGTAGTCCATATCTGATCTAATGGACATATCGAGCCAAAGGGTCCTCAAAAGATTTTTTTTTTTACTATATAAACTCAAAAACTCCTTCTGATGTGACGTAAGCCATACTTAGTGGTCCATATTTGACTAAATTAACGTATTTCTGTCCAAAGGGTCTTAATTTTTTTCACAAATATATAAACTCATTGAATCCATTACTCATTGATGTTACATCAGCCAGCCTTTTTTTGGCCCATTGAAAATACATCTAGCCAAAGGGTCCTCAAATGTTTTTAAAATTTTTTACATATAAACTCATAGAATCCTTATGTTACGTCAGCCATACAGTAGTCCATATCTGATCTATTTTACATTTATCTAGCCAAAGTGTCCTCAAATGTTTTTTTTTTTACTATATAAACTCAGAGACTCCTTCTGATGTGACTTTTGCCGTACAGTAGTCCATATTTGACCTAATGAACATATTTCTGTCCAAATAATCCTCGATTTTTTTTAATACATAGAAACTCATGGACTCCTTCTGATTTTAGGTCAGCCATACAGAAGTCCATTTTTGACCTCATTAACATATTTCTTGCCAGATATTACTAGGTATTGAACTTTCTACACATTATCATTGACTATTTCTGATGTTACGTCAGTCAGCCTATATTTGGCGCAATGAAAATACTTCTGGCCAAAGGGACCCTGAAAAAAGTCAACTTACTATATATTCTCAAAGACTCTTTCTGATGTTACCTCAGCAGCCATACAATAGTCCATATTTGATCTATTAAACATATATCTAGCCAAAGGGTCCTCAAATTATTTTCTTTACTATATAAACTCAGAGACTCCTTCTGATGTGACGTAAGCCATAAAGTAGTCCATATTTGACCAAATGAACATATTTCTGTCCAAAGGATCTTAATTTTTTTTTTTACTAACACATAAAATCATTGAATCCTTCTGATGTTACATCAGCCAGCCTATATTTGGCCCACTGAAAATACCTCTGGCCAAAGGGTCCCAAAGTCTTCATCTGATCTATTGAACATATCTAGCCAAAGGGTCCTAAAATGTTTTATTTTTTTTTTTAATATATAACCTCAGAGACTCTTCTAATGTGACGTAAGCCCTACAGTAGTCCATATTTGACCTCATTAACATATTTCTTGCCAAATTTTACTAGGTATTGAACTTTCTACATATTCTCATTGACTTCTTCTGATGTTACGTCAGCCAGCCTATATTTGGCCCAATGAAAATACTTTTGGCCAAAGGGTCCCAAAGTCCTTATCTGATCTATTGAACATATCTCTGGCCAATGGGTCCTCAAAATGTTTTTTTCTTATATAAACTCATATAATCCTTCTGATGTTACGTCAGCCAGCCTATTTTTGGCCCAATGAAAAAAATTCTGGCCAAATGGTCCCCAAAAGGCAACATACTTTATATTCTCAAAGATTTTTTCCGAAGTTAAAACAGCCATACAAAAGTCCATATCTGATCTATTGAACATATCTCTGGCCAATGGGTCCTCAAAATGTTTTATTTACTATATAAATTCATGGAATCCTTCTGATTTTACATCAGCCAACCTATATTTGGTCCATTGAAAAAACTTCTGGCCTAAGGGTCCCCAAAAGGTATCTGACTGTATATTCTCACAGGGTCTTTCTGATGTTAAATTAGCCAGACAGCAGTCCATATTTAACATATTGAACATATTTCTTCCTAAAGAGTCCTCGATCTAGAACTTTCTACACATACTGATTGACTTTTTCTGTAGTTACATCGGCTATACAAAAGTCCTTATCTGATCTATTGAACATATCTCTTTCCAATGGGTCCTCAAAATGTTTGTTTTTTTTACTATATAAACTCATGGAATCCTTCTGATGAATCCTTCTACATCAGCCAGATTAAATTTGGTCCATTGAAAATAGTTCTGGCATACAGTAGTCCATATCCGATCAATTGAACATATCTCTTGCCAAAAGAATCCTTATTTTACGTCAGCCATACAGTAGTCCATATCTGATCTATTGGACATATATCGAGCCAAAGGGTCCTCAAAAGATTTTTTTTTACTATATAAACTCAGAGGCTGCTTCTGATGCGACGTAAGCCATACAGTAGTCCATATTTGACGTAATGAACATATTTCTGGCCAGAGAGTACTAGGCATTGAACTTTATACACATTCTCATTGACTACTTTTGATGTTACGTCCGCCAGCCTATATTTGGCCCAATGAAAATACTTCTGGCCAAAGGCTCCCAAAGTCCTTATCTGATCTATTGAACAAATCTCTGGCCAATGGGTGCTCAAAATGTTTTTTCTTATATAAACTCAAGGAATCGTTCTGGTGTTAGATCAGCCAGCCTAAATTTGGCCCATTGAAAATACTTCTGGCCAAAGGGTCCCCGACAGGCAACTAACTATATATTCTCAAAGACTCTTTCTGATGTTACCTCGTCCATACAGTAGTCCATATTTGATCTATTGAACATATCTCTGGCCAAAGGGTCCTCAAATGATTTTTTTCACTATATAAACTCAAAAACTCCTTCTGATGTGACGTAAGCCATACTTAGTAGTCCATATTTGACTAAATTAACGTATTTCTGTCCAAAGGGTCTTAATTTTTTTCACAAATATATAAACTCATTGAATCCATTACTCATTGATGTTACATCAGCCAGCCTTTTTTTGGCCCATTGAAAATACATCTAGCCAAAGGGTCCTCAAATGTTTTTAAAATTTTTTACATATAAACTCATAGAATCCTTATGTTACGTCAGCCATACAGTAGTCCATATCTGATCTATTTTACATTTATCTAGCCAAAGTGTCCTCAAATGTTTTTTTTTTTACTATATAAACTCAGAGACTCCTTCTGATGTGACTTATGCCGTACAGTAGTCCATATTTGACCTAATGAACATATTTCTGTCCAAATAATCCTCGATTTTTTTTTAATACATAGAAACTCATGGACTCCTTCTGATTTTAGGTCAGCCATACAGAAGTCCATTTTTGACCTCATTAACATATTTCTTGCCAGATATTACTAGGTATTGAACTTTCTACACATTATCATTGACTATTTCTGATGTTACGTCAGTCAGCCTATATTTGGCGCAATGAAAATACTTCTGGCCAAAGGGACCCTGAAAAAAGTCAACTTACTATATATTCTCAAAGACTCTTTCTGATGTTACCTCAGCAGCCATACAATAGTCCATATTTGATCTATTAAACATATATCTAGCCAAAGGGTCCTCAAATTATTTTCTTTACTATATAAACTCAGAGACTCCTTCTGATGTGACGTAAGCCATAAAGTAGTCCATATTTGACCAAATGAACATATTTCTGTCCAAAGGATCTTAATTTTTTTTTTTACTAACACATAAAATCATTGAATCCTTCTGATGTTACATCAGCCAGCCTATATTTGGCCCACTGAAAATACCTCTGGCCAAAGGGTCCCAAAGTCTTCATCTGATCTATTGAACATATCTAGCCAAAGGGTCCTAAAATGTTTTATTGTTTTTTTTAATATATAACCTCAGAGACTCTTCTAATGTGACGTAAGCCATACAGTAGTCCATATTTGACCTCATTAACATATTTCTTGCCAAATTTTACTAGGTATTGAACTTTCTACACATTCTCATTGACTACTTCTGATGTTACGTCAGCCAGCCTATATTTGGCCCAATGAAAATACTTTTGGCCAAAGGGTCCCAAAGTCCTTATCTGATCTATTGAACATATCTCTGGCCAATGGGTCCTCAAAATGTTTTTTTCTTATATAAACTCATATAATCCTTCTGATGTTACGTCAGCCAGCCTATTTTTGGCCCAATGAAAAAAATTCTGGCCAAATGGTCCCCAAAAGGCAACATACTTTATATTCTCAAAGATTTTTTCCGAAGTTAAAACAGCCATACAAAAGTCCATATCTGATCTATTGAACATATCTCTGGCCAATGGGTCCTCAAAATGTTTTATTTACTATATAAATTCATGGAATCCTTCTGATTTTACATCAGCCAACCTATATTTGGTCCATTGAAAAAACTTCTGGCCTAAGGGTCCCCAAAAGGTATCTGACTGTATATTCTCACAGGGTCTTTCTGATGTTAAATTAGCCAGACAGCAGTCCATATTTAACATATTGAACATATTTCTTCCTAAAGAGTCCTCGATCTAGAACTTTCTACACATACTGATTGACTTTTTCTGTAGTTACATCGGCTATACAAAAGTCCTTATCTGATCTATTGAACATATCTCTTTCCAATGGGTCCTCAAAATGTTTGTTTTTTTTACTATATAAACTCATGGAATCCTTCTGATGAATCCTTCTACATCAGCCAGATTAAATTTGGTCCATTGAAAATAGTTCTGGCATACAGTAGTCCATATCCGATCAATTGAACATATCTCTTGCCAAAAGAATCCTTATTTTACGTCAGCCATACAGTAGTCCATATCTGATCTATTGGACATATATCGAGCCAAAGGGTCCTCAAAAGATTTTTTTTTACTATATAAACTCAGAGGCTGCTTCTGATGCGACGTAAGCCATACAGTAGTCCATATTTGACGTAATGAACATATTTCTGGCCAGAGAGTACTAGGCATTGAACTTTATACACATTCTCATTGACTACTTTTGATGTTACGTCCGCCAGCCTATATTTGGCCCAATGAAAATACTTCTGGCCAAAGGCTCCCAAAGTCCTTATCTGATCTATTGAACAAATCTCTGGCCAATGGGTGCTCAAAATGTTTTTTCTTATATAAACTCAAGGAATCGTTCTGGTGTTAGATCAGCCAGCCTAAATTTGGCCCATTGAAAATACTTCTGGCCAAAGGGTCCCCGACAGGCAACTAACTATATATTCTCAAAGACTCTTTCTGATGTTACCTCGTCCATACAGTAGTCCATATTTGATCTATTGAACATATCTCTGGCCAAAGGGTCCTCAAATGATTTTTTTCACTATATAAACTCAAAAACTCCTTCTGATGTGACGTAAGCCATACTTAGTAGTCCATATTTGACTAAATTAACGTATTTCTGTCCAAAGGGTCTTAATTTTTTTCACAAATATATAAACTCATTGAATCCATTACTCATTGATGTTACATCAGCCAGCCTTTTTTTGGCCCATTGAAAATACATCTAGCCAAAGGGTCCTCAAATGTTTTTAAAATTTTTTACATATAAACTCATAGAATCCTTATGTTACGTCAGCCATACAGTAGTCCATATCTGATCTATTTTACATTTATCTAGCCAAAGTGTCCTCAAATGTTTTTTTTTTTTACTATATAAACTCAGAGACTCCTTCTGATGTGACTTATGCCGTACAGTAGTCCATATTTGACCTAATGAACATATTTCTGTCCAAATAATCCTCGATTTTTTTTTAATACATAGAAACTCATGGACTCCTTCTGATTTTAGGTCAGCCATACAGAAGTCCATTTTTGACCTCATTAACATATTTCTTGCCAGATATTACTAGGTATTGAACTTTCTACACATTATCATTGACTATTTCTGATGTTACGTCAGTCAGCCTATATTTGGCGCAATGAAAATACTTCTGGCCAAAGGGACCCTGAAAAAAGTCAACTTACTATATATTCTCAAAGACTCTTTCTGATGTTACCTCAGCAGCCATACAATAGTCCATATTTGATCTATTAAACATATATCTAGCCAAAGGGTCCTCAAATTATTTTCTTTACTATATAAACTCAGAGACTCCTTCTGATGTGACGTAAGCCATAAAGTAGTCCATATTTGACCAAATGAACATATTTCTGTCCAAAGGATCTTAATTTTTTTTTTTACTAACACATAAAATCATTGAATCCTTCTGATGTTACATCAGCCAGCCTATATTTGGCCCACTGAAAATACCTCTGGCCAAAGGGTCCCAAAGTCTTCATCTGATCTATTGAACATATCTAGCCAAAGGGTCCTAAAATGTTTTATTGTTTTTTTTAATATATAACCTCAGAGACTCTTCTAATGTGACGTAAGCCATACAGTAGTCCATATTTGACCTCATTAACATATTTCTTGCCAAATTTTACTAGGTATTGAACTTTCTACACATTCTCATTGACTACTTCTGATGTTACGTCAGCCAGCCTATATTTGGCCCAATGAAAATACTTTTGGCCAAAGGGTCCCAAAGTCCTTATCTGATCTATTGAACATATCTCTGGCCAATGGGTCCTCAAAATGTTTTTTTCTCATATAAACTCATATAATCCTTCTGATGTTACGTCAGCCAGCCTATTTTTGGCCCAATGAAAAAAATTCTGGCCAAATGGTCCCCAAAAGGCAACATACTTTATATTCTCAAAGATTTTTTCCGAAGTTAAAACAGCCATACAAAAGTCCATATCTGATCTATTGAACATATCTCTGGCCAATGGGTCCTCAAAATGTTTTATTTACTATATAAATTCATGGAATCCTTCTGATTTTACATCAGCCAACCTATATTTGGTCCATTGAAAAAACTTCTGGCCTAAGGGTCCCCAAAAGGTATCTGACTGTATATTCTCACAGGGTCTTTCTGATGTTAAATTAGCCAGACAGCAGTCCATATTTAACATATTGAACATATTTCTTCCTAAAGAGTCCTCGATCTAGAACTTTCTACACATACTGATTGACTTTTTCTGTAGTTACATCGGCTATACAAAAGTCCTTATCTGATCTATTGAACATATCTCTTTCCAATGGGTCCTCAAAATGTTTGTTTTTTTTTACTATATAAACTCATGGAATCCTTCTGATGAATCCTTCTACATCAGCCAGATTAAATTTGGTCCATTGAAAATAGTTCTGGCATACAGTAGTCCATATCCGATCAATTGAACATATCTCTTGCCAAAAGAATCCTTATTTTACGTCAGCCATACAGTAGTCCATATCTGATCTATTGGACATATATCGAGCCAAAGGGTCCTCAAAAGATTTTTTTTTACTATATAAACTCAGAGGCTGCTTCTGATGCGACGTAAGCCATACAGTAGTCCATATTTGACGTAATGAACATATTTCTGGCCAGAGAGTACTAGGCATTGAACTTTATACACATTCTCATTGACTACTTTTGATGTTACGTCCGCCAGCCTATATTTGGCCCAATGAAAATACTTCTGGCCAAAGGCTCCCAAAGTCCTTATCTGATCTATTGAACAAATCTCTGGCCAATGGGTGCTCAAAATGTTTTTTCTTATATAAACTCAAGGAATCGTTCTGGTGTTAGATCAGCCAGCCTAAATTTGGCCCATTGAAAATACTTCTGGCCAAAGGGTCCCCGACAGGCAACTAACTATATATTCTCAAAGACTCTTTCTGATGTTACCTCGTCCATACAGTAGTCCATATTTGATCTATTGAACATATCTCTGGCCAAAGGGTCCTCAAATGATTTTTTTCACTATATAAACTCAAAAACTCCTTCTGATGTGACGTAAGCCATACTTAGTAGTCCATATTTGACTAAATTAACGTATTTCTGTCCAAAGGGTCTTAATTTTTTTCACAAATATATAAACTCATTGAATCCATTACTCATTGATGTTACATCAGCCAGCCTTTTTTTGGCCCATTGAAAATACATCTAGCCAAAGGGTCCTCAAATGTTTTTAAAATTTTTTACATATAAACTCATAGAATCCTTATGTTACGTCAGCCATACAGTAGTCCATATCTGATCTATTTTACATTTATCTAGCCAAAGTGTCCTCAAATGTTTTTTTTTTTACTATATAAACTCAGAGACTCCTTCTGATGTGACTTATGCCGTACAGTAGTCCATATTTGACCTAATGAACATATTTCTGTCCAAATAATCCTCGATTTTTTTTTAATACATAGAAACTCATGGACTCCTTCTGATTTTAGGTCAGCCATACAGAAGTCCATTTTTGACCTCATTAACATATTTCTTGCCAGATATTACTAGGTATTGAACTTTCTACACATTATCATTGACTATTTCTGATGTTACGTCAGTCAGCCTATATTTGGCGCAATGAAAATACTTCTGGCCAAAGGGACCCTGAAAAAAGTCAACTTACTATATATTCTCAAAGACTCTTTCTGATGTTACCTCAGCAGCCATACAATAGTCCATATTTGATCTATTAAACATATATCTAGCCAAAGGGTCCTCAAATTATTTTTTTTACTATATAAACTCAGAGACTCCTTCTGATGTGACGTAAGCCATAAAGTAGTCCATATTTGACCAAATGAACATATTTCTGTCCAAAGGATCTTAATTTTTTTTTTTACTAACACATAAAATCATTGAATCCTTCTGATGTTACATCAGCCAGCCTATATTTGGCCCACTGAAAATACCTCTGGCCAAAGGGTCCCAAAGTCTTCATCTGATCTATTGAACATATCTAGCCAAAGGGTCCTAAAATGTTTTATTGTTTTTTTTAATATATAACCTCAGAGACTCTTCTAATGTGACGTAAGCCATACAGTAGTCCATATTTGACCTCATTAACATATTTCTTGCCAAATTTTACTAGGTATTGAACTTTCTACACATTCTCATTGACTACTTCTGATGTTACGTCAGCCAGCCTATATTTGGCCCAATGAAAATACTTTTGGCCAAAGGGTCCCAAAGTCCTTATCTGATCTATTGAACATATCTCTGGCCAATGGGTCCTCAAAATGTTTTTTTCTTATATAAACTCATATAATCCTTCTGATGTTACGTCAGCCAGCCTATTTTTGGCCCAATGAAAAAAATTCTGGCCAAATGGTCCCCAAAAGGCAACATACTTTATATTCTCAAAGATTTTTTCCGAAGTTAAAACAGCCATACAAAAGTCCATATCTGATCTATTGAACATATCTCTGGCCAATGGGTCCTCAAAATGTTTTATTTACTATATAAATTCATGGAATCCTTCTGATTTTACATCAGCCAACCTATATTTGGTCCATTGAAAAAACTTCTGGCCTAAGGGTCCCCAAAAGGTATCTGACTGTATATTCTCACAGGGTCTTTCTGATGTTAAATTAGCCAGACAGCAGTCCATATTTAACATATTGAACATATTTCTTCCTAAAGAGTCCTCGATCTAGAACTTTCTACACATACTGATTGACTTTTTCTGTAGTTACATCGGCTATACAAAAGTCCTTATCTGATCTATTGAACATATCTCTTTCCAATGGGTCCTCAAAATGTTTGTTTTTTTTACTATATAAACTCATGGAATCCTTCTGATGAATCCTTCTACATCAGCCAGATTAAATTTGGTCCATTGAAAATAGTTCTGGCATACAGTAGTCCATATCCGATCAATTGAACATATCTCTTGCCAAAAGAATCCTTATTTTACGTCAGCCATACAGTAGTCCATATCTGATCTATTGGACATATATCGAGCCAAAGGGTCCTCAAAAGATTTTTTTTTACTATATAAACTCAGAGGCTGCTTCTGATGCGACGTAAGCCATACAGTAGTCCATATTTGACGTAATGAACATATTTCTGGCCAGAGAGTACTAGGCATTGAACTTTATACACATTCTCATTGACTACTTTTGATGTTACGTCCGCCAGCCTATATTTGGCCCAATGAAAATACTTCTGGCCAAAGGCTCCCAAAGTCCTTATCTGATCTATTGAACAAATCTCTGGCCAATGGGTGCTCAAAATGTTTTTTCTTATATAAACTCAAGGAATCGTTCTGGTGTTAAATCAGCCAGCCTAAATTTGGCCCATTGAAAATACTTCTGGCCAAAGGGTCCCCGACAGGCAACTAACTATATATTCTCAAAGACTCTTTCTGATGTTACCTCGTCCATACAGTAGTCCATATTTGATCTATTGAACATATCTCTGGCCAAAGGGTCCTCAAATGTGTTTTTTCACTATATAAACTCAGAAACTCCTTCTGATGTGACGTAAGCCATACTTAGTAGTCCATATTTGACTAAATTAACGTATTTCTGTCCAAAGGGTCTTAATTTTTTTCACAAATATATAAACTCATTGAATCCATTACTCATTGATGTTACATCAGCCAGCCTTTTTTTGGCCCATTGAAAATACATCTAGCCAAAGGGTCCTCAAATGTTTTTAAATTTTTTTACATATAAACTCATAGAATCCTTATGTTACGTCAGCCATACAGTAGTCCATATCTGATCTATTTTACATATATCTAACCAAAGTGTCCTCAAATGTTTTTTTTTTTTTACTATATAAACTCAGAGACTCCTTCTGATGTGACTTATGCCGTACAGTAGTCCATATTTGACGTAATGAACATATTTCTGTCCAAATAATCCTCAATTTTTTTTTAATACATAGGAACTCATGGACTCCTGATTTTAGGTCAGCCATACAGTAGTCCATTTTTGACCTCATTAACATATTTCTTGTCAGAGATTACTAGGTATTGAACTTTCTACACATTATCATTGACTATTTTTGATGTTACATCAGTCAGCCTATATTTGGCGCAATGAAAATACTTCTGGCCAAAGGGACCCTGAAAAAAAGTCAACTTACTATATATTCTCAAAGACTCTTTCTGATGTTACCTCAGCAGCCATACAGTAGTCCATATTTGATCTATTGAACATATTTCTGGCCAAAGGGTCCTCAATTTTTTTTTATTTTATTTTAATATTTAAACTCATAGAATCCTTATGTTACGTCAGCCATACAGTAGTCAATATTTGATCTATTATACATATGTCTAGCCAAAGGGTCCTCAAATTATTTTTTTTACTATATAAACTCAGAGAGTCCTGATGTGACGTAAGCCATAAAGTAGTCCATATTTGACTAAATGAACATATTTCTGTCCAAAGGGTCTTAATTTTTTTTTTTTTTTACTAACATATAAAATCATTGAATCCTTCTGATGTTACATCAGCCAGCCTATATTTGGCCCAATGAAAATACCTCTGGCAAAGGGTCCCAAAGTCTTCATCTGATCTATTGAACATATCTAGCCAAAGGGTCCTAAAATGTTTTATTGTTTTTGTTTTACTATATAACCTCAGAGACTCTTCTAATGTGACGTAAGCCAAACAGTAGTCCATATTTCATCCATCATTAACATATTTCTGGCCAAATTGTACTAGGGATTGAACTTTCTACACATTCTCATTGACTTCTTCTGATGTTACGTCAGCCAGCCTATATTTGGCCCAATGAAAATACTTCTGGCCAAAGGGTCCCAAAAGTCCTTATCTGATCTATTGAACACATCTCTGGCCAATGGGTCCTCAAAATGTTTTTTTCTTATATAAACTCATATAGTCCTTCTGATGTTACGTCAGCCAGCCTATATTTGGCCCAATGAAAAAAATTCTGGCCAAATGGTCCCCAAAAGGCAACATACTATATATTCTCAAAGATTTTTTCCGAAGTTAAAACAGCCATACAAAAGTCCATATCTGATCTTTTGAACATATGTCTGGCCAATGGGCCCTCAAAATGTTTTTTTTACTATATAAATTCATGGAATCCTTCTGATTTTACATCAGCCAACCTATATTTGGCCCATTGAAAAAACTTCTGGCCAAAGGGTCCCCAAAAGGTATCTGACTGTATATTCTCACAGAGTCTTTCTGATGTTAAATCAGCCAGACAGCAGTCCATATTTAACATATTGAACATATTTCTTCCTAAAGAGTCCTCGATCTAGAACTTTCTACACATACTGATTGACTTTTTCTGTAGTTACATCAGCTATACAACAGTCCTTATCTGATCTATTGAACATATCTCTTTCCAATGGGTCCTCAAAATGTTTTTTTTTTTACTATATAAATTCATGGAATCCTTCTGATGAATCCTTCTACATCAGCCAGATTAAATTTGGTCCATTGAAAATAGTTCTGGCATACAGTAGTCCATATCTGATCAATTGAACATATCTCTGGCCAAAAGGTCCTCAAAATGTTTTTTTTTTTTTAAATATAAAACTCACAGAATAATTATTTTACGTCAGCCATACAGTAGTGCATATCTGATCTATTGTACATATATCTAGCCAAAGGGTCCTCAAAAGATTTTTTTTACTGTATGAACTCAGAGACTCCTTTTGATGCGACGTAAGACATACAGTAGTCCATATTTGACCTAATGAACATATTTCTGGCCAGAGAATACTAGGTATTGAACTTTCTACACATTCTCATTGACTACTTCTGATTACTTTGACTACTTCCGCGAGCCTATATTTGGCCCAATGAAAATACTTCTGGCCAAAGGGTCCCAAAGTCCTTATCTGATCTATTGAAAATATCTCTAGCCAATGGGTGCGCAAAATGTTTTTTCTTTTATAAACTCAAGGAATCGTTCTGGTGTTACATCAGCCAACCTAAATTTGGCCCATTGAAAATACTTCTGGCCAAAGGGTCCCCGACAGGCAACTTACTATATATTCTCAAAGACTCTTTCTGACCTCATCCATACAGTAGTCCATATCTGATCTACTGAACATGTCTCTGGCCAAAGGGTCCTCAAATTATTTTTTTTACTATATAAACTCAGAGACTCCTTCTAATGTGACGTAAGCCATACAGTAGTCCATATTTGACTAAATGAACATATTTCTGTCCAAAGGGTCTTAATTTTTTTTACAAATATATAAACTCATTGAATCCATTACTCATTGATGTTACATCAGCCAGCCTATATTTGGCCCACTGAACATACATCTAACCAAAGGGTCCTCAAATGTTTTTTTATTTTTTATATATAACCTCATAGAATCCTTATGTTACGTCAGCCATACAGAAGTCAATATCTGATCTATTGTAGCCAAAGGGTCCTCAAATGTTTTTTTTTTTTTTTTTTTTTTACTATTTAAACTCAGAGACTCCTTCTGATGTGACTTAAGCCATGCAGTAGTCCATATTTGACCTCATTAACATATTTCTGGCCAAATTGGACTAGGTATTGTACTTACTGACTTTTTCTGATGTTACCTCAGCCATACAGTAGTCCTTATCTGATCAATTGAACATATCCCTGGCCAAAAGGTCCTCAAATTGTTTTTTTTTTTAAATATATAAACTCACAGAATCCTTATTTTACGTCAGCCATACAGTAGTGCACAGTGCTATGGACAAAGGGTCCCCAAAAGGCAACTTACTATATATTCTCAAAGACTCTTTCTGATGTTACCTCAGCCATACAGTAGTACAAATCTTATTCTATTGAACATATCTCTGGCCAAAGCGTCCTCAAAATTTTATTTTTATTTTTATATATAAAATCATAGAATCCTTGTTACGTCAGCCACACAGTAGTCAATATCTGATCTATTGTACATATATCTAGCCAAAGGGTCCTCAAATGATTTTTTTTACTATATAAACTGAGACTCCTTCTGATGTGATGTAGGCCATACAGTAGTCCATATTTGACTAAATGAACATATTTCTGTCCAAAGGGTCTTTTTTTTTTCAAATATATAAACTCATTGAATCCTTCTGATGTAACATCAGCCAGCCTATATTTGGCCCATTGAAAATAATTCTGGCCAAAGGGTCCCAAACTCTTTATCTGATCTATTGAACATACATCTAGCCAAACGGTCCTCAAATGTTTTTTTTTTTTTTTACTATATGAACTCAGAGACTCCTTCTAATGTGACGTAAGCCATACAGTAGTCCATATTAGACCTCATTAACATATTTCTGGCCAAATTGTACTAGGTATTGAACTTTCTACTTATTCTCATTGACTACTTCTGATGATACGTCAGCCAGCCTATATTTGGCCCATAGAAAATACTTCTGGCCAATGGGCAACTTACTATATATACTCTAAGACTTTTCTGATGTTACCTCAGCCATACAGTCGTCCATATCTGATCTATTTCACATATATCTCTAGCCAAAGGGTCCTCAAATGTTTTTGTTTATTTTACTAAATAAACTCAGAGACTCCTTCTGATGTGTCTATCAAAGCATGTCGATGATATTGAAACGACATGGCGGTGTTATTGGAAACAACATTAGGAGATATCGTGATTGATTTATACTTTGTAAGCAGTACAGTAGTCCATATTTGACCTAATGAACATATTTCTGTCCAAATAATCCTCCATTTTTTTAAATACATATAAACTCATGGACTCCTTCTGATTTTAGGTCAACCATACAGTAGTCCATATTTGACCTCATTAACATACTTCTTGCCATAGATTACTAGGTATTGAACTTTCTACACATTCTCATTGACTACTTCTGATGTTACGTCAGTCAGCCTAAATTTGGTCCATTTAAGATACTTCTGGCCAAAGGGTCCCCAAAAGGTAACTTTTTTTTAAATACAAACTCACAGAATCCTTATTTTACATCAGCCACACAGTAGTGCATATCTGATATATTGTACATATATATAGTCAAAGGGTCCTAAAAATATTTTTTTTTACTATATGAACTCAGAGACTCCTTCTGATGCGACTTAAGCCATACAGTAGTCCATATTTGACTAAATGAACATATTTCTGTCCAAAGGGTCTTATTTTTTTTTTTTACTAATACATATCTCATTGAATCCTTTTGATGTTACATCAGCCAGCCTATATTTGGCCCATTGAAAATACTTCTGGTCAAAGGGTCCCAAAGTTTTTATCTGATCTATTGAACATACATCTAGCCAAAGGGTCCTCAAATGTTTTTTTTTATTTTTATATATATGTATATATATATATATATATAAACTCATAGAATCCTTATGTTACGTCAGCCATACAGTTTAACATACAGGTCGATGGTGAAACCTGCTGGGCATATCTGTCTGTCGCACCTCCACCGGTGCCTATGAGATTAAGGTGTACCGAAGGTGTACATGTTGGGGAACACTACAGATTGCATTATGGGTCATCAGCTGGGGACCACCAGTCACGGATGTTTCGCTCCTTTAACCCCAATACATCTCATGGTAGCGGAGCGATGGCAGTGATTTCTCCCTGCCACCCCCTGCTGATGCCCTAGGTGGAGACTGGACCCCAACTCTTCCTTCTCAGCCACAGCCAGAGACTGCCTCTTTCAGCCTCTTCTGCCAGCTCTTTCATTTCTTTCCGGTGCCTTCTGCCTGTTGCTCCCATGTCGCGGAGCAGACGAGAGGTTGAGGAGCCCACGAACCCCCAGCACCCCAACTCCACTGGGTATGCGACTGCCCTACAACCAGCCTCCCTGCACTCTGCAGCCAGTTCAGCATATTTCGCCCGCTTCCGCTCATGGGCAGCTTCAAGTCCTCCTTCCCATGGGACTGTGAGCTCCACCATCAGGACAATCTTGCAAGCAGCAGACCACATCACAAGGTCTAGACGCAAAGACGTTTCCACTATCTCCCTGGGAAAATGAAGCTGCTTCTCAAGGTCGACTGCTAGCGTCCAACCCTTGCCTGGTGTGAGGAGTCTTCCTGTGTCCTTCTGGTGGTGGGTGTTACCCCTCTCCCCAGCCCTCGCGAACTGGCTGGAATGTGCGGTTAGGGCCGGGGGCCTGCTCTTCGCTTCCTGCCTGCATATTTCAACTACTTCAGCAAGCTTGTTCAGCACCAGGTCGTGCCTACACCTGTAGCGCCCTTGTGCCAACGTTGTCTTGCAGCCAGTCATGATGTGTTGGAAGCTCGCGTTGGCAGCGTTACACAGGAGGCAAGATTCTTCGTTGCCAAACCATCGGTGGAGGTTGCGGGCACAAGGTAAGGTGTCATATGCTGCTCTGAGGAGAAAACTTAGCTTAGCCTAGAGTCTTCCACACGTCAGACCAATCCAGCTGTCTGCCTAGAAGGCCTTCCCACGACAGCCAGCCTCCCTGCTGGCCCTGGGACACGGCTTTGATGGTAAGTCTCTCGTGTTCAGCTCTCATCACCTCTGCGGCCACCATGGTCTTCCTCTCTTCTTTGGATGCGTTCGACCAGAAGAGGGGGGCCTGTCCCCAACCGAGGCCTGCCCGGCCGTCCTGTACTCTGCCAACCACCTCCCTGTGTTGCAGCCTACTTATTGCCAGTTCGACTTCCTCCTTGGCCTTCCTCCCGGTTAAAACCTGGGCACCCGCAGCTCTCACCAGATAGTCTGTGGACTCTCTTAGCTCCATGATCAACCGCACCTTCTCCTGCTTGTATCCCCCGCTGATGGAACGCAGGGGCAGCTGGAGCTTGGTCTTGCCAAAGGTGCAGTGCAATGCTGCTGGAGACTCCCTTCTCCACACTTCATCTTTCCCTGATGGATCCTTAATCCTCTGAACGTGGTCTTTTTCTCCCACCCACACCTTCATCTCCTCAACCTCTTAGTCTCATTGTCTATATTCGATCCAGTAGTCGTTGCCGAGAAATCTGTCCAATTTGGCCCTTCTTCCATCCTGCCTCTCGGAGAGCCACCGGGTTGTTTTTCTTTATTCTTTTTCGTAGTCAGGTCAAGGGTGTCCCCAAGGGGACAAGTGGATTGGGTGACTAACCTTCCACTCCCCGTGCAGACTTTCCTGCCGTCCGCCAGTCTTTCATGGCCGCCACAGAAGTCAATATCTGATCTATTGTAGCCAAAGGGTCCTTAAATGGGTTTTTTTACTATATAAACTCAGAGACTCCTTCTTATGTGATGTAAGCCATACAGTAGTACATATTTGACCGCACTGGCCAGAGAGTACTAGGTATTGAAGTTTCTACACATTCTCATTGACTACCTCTGATGTTACGTCAGCCAGCTTATATTTGGCCCAATGAAAATACTTCTGGCCAAAGGGTCCCAAGTCCTTATCTGATCTATTGAACATATCTCTGGCCAATGGGTCCTCAAAATGTTTTTTTCTTATATAAACTCATATAATTCTTCTGATGTTACGTCAACCAGCCTACATTTGGCCCAATGACAAAAATTCTGGCCAAATGGTCCCCAAAAGGCAACATACTATATATTCTCATAGATTTTTTCCGAAAATAAAACAGCCATACAAAAGTCCATATCTGATCTTTTGAACATATCTCTGGCCAATGGGTCTTCAAAAATTTTTTTTACTATATAAATTCATGGAATCCTTCTGATTTTACATCAGCCAACCTATATTTGGCCCTTTGAAAAAACTTCTGGCCAAAGGGTCCCCAAAAGGTATGTGACTGTATATTCTCACAGGGTCTTTCTGATGTTAAATCAGCCAGACAGCAGTCCATATTTAACATATTGAACATATTTCTTCCTAAAGAGTCCTCGATCTAGAACTTTCTACACATACTGATTGACTTTTTCTGTAGTTACATCAGCTATACAAAAGTCCTTATCTGATCTATTGAACATATCTCTTTCCAATGGGTCCTCAAAATGTTTTTTTTAGTATATAAACTCATGGAATCCTTCTGATTTTACATCAGCCAGCTTAATCGCTTGTCTCCGCCCTGGCTCTCTTCTCTCCCCTCTACGGACTGGCCCTTGGTTGTCAGGGCCAATTGATGTGCTCTCCTCTAGACCACTTTCAACAGGATCACTCTCCACAATTAGATCTCCTCCCTCTACTTCCTGCTCCCTCTCCTCAGCTGTGGATCCCTCAGCACTGTGGTGTGTAACCTGGCTCTGGGGTCCACTTGTCTTATCTGCAGCTTGTGCTGCAGTGCAATGCTGCTGGAGACTCTCTTCTCCACACTTCATCTTTCCCTGATGGATCCGTAATCCTCTGAACGTGGTCTTTTTCTCCCACCCACACCTGCATCTCCTCAACCTCTTAGTCTCATTGTCTATATTCGATCCAGTAGTCGTTGCCTAGAAATCCATCCAATTTGGCCCTTCTTCCATCCCGCCTCTCGGGGCACCGGGTTGTTTTTCTTTAGTCTTTTTCATAGTCAGGTCAAGGGTGTCCCCAAGGGGACAAGTGGATTGGGTGACTAGACTTCCACTCCCCGTGCAGACTTTCCTGCCGTCCGCCAGTCTTTCCTGGCCGCCACAGAAGTCAATATCTGATCTATTGTAGCCAAAGGGTCCTTAAATGTTTTTTTTTTTTTACTTTATAAACTCAGAGACTCCTTCTGATGTGATGTAAGCCATACAGTAGTCCATATTTTACCTCATTAACATATTTCTGGCCAAATTGTACTAGGTATTAAACTTTCTACACATTCTCAGCCAGCCTGACGTCAGCCAGCCTATATTTGGCCCATTGAAAATACTTCTGGCCAATGGGCAACTTACTATATATACTCTAAGACTTTTTCTGATGTTACCTCAGCCATACAGTAGTCCATATCTGATCTATTTTACATATATCTAGCCAAAGGGTCCTCAAATGTTTTTTTTGTTTTTACTATATAAACTCAGAGACTCCTCCTGATGTGACGTAAGCCATACAGTAGTCCATATTTGACCTAATGAACATATTTCTAATCAAATGATCCTCAATTCTTTTTAAAACATTTTATATGTATAAACTCATGGACTCCTGATTTTAGGTCAGCCATACAGTAGTCCATATTTGACCTCATTAAGATATTTCTTGCCAGAGATTACTAGGTATTGAACTTTCTACACATTCTCATTGACTACTTCGAATGTTACGTCAGCCAGCCTAAATTTGGTCCATTGAAAATACTTCTGGCCAAAGGGTCCCCAAAAGGCAACTTACTATATATATTCAAAGACTCTTTCTGATGTTACCTCAGCCATACACTAGTCCATATCTGATCAATTGTACATATATCTAGCCATAGGGTCCTCAATTTTTTTTAATTTTATTTTACTATATAAACTCAGACTTCTTCTGATGTGACGTAAGCCATACAATTGTCCATATTTGACCTAATTAACATATTTCTTCCCAAAGGGTCCTCAATGTATATGGACTCATGGACTCCTTCTGATGTTACGTCAGCCATACGGTAGTCCATATTTGACTTTATGAACAAATTTCTGAACAGAGAATACTCGATATTAAACTTTCTACACATTCTCATTGACTACTTCTTATGTTACATCAGACAGCCTTTTACCGAATGAACATTTATCTGGCCAAAGAGTACTTGATCTTGAACATTGGACTCTTTTCCTTGATCATGATTTTTCTATACTTTCTTCATTAAATCCTTCTTAAGTTTCGTCAGCCATACAGTATAGGCCATATTTGACCTACTGAATATACTTCTTGCCCAAGACTACTTGATCTTGAACTTTCTATACATACTCATTGAGTCCTTTTGATTTTACTTCAGCCATTCAGAAGTCTATATTTAATCTAATGAACATGTTTCTGGTCAAAGAATACTTGATCTTGAACTTTCTTTAGAAGTCATATGTAGTCAATTATGGACTACTGTCTGGTTGATGAAACGTCAGAAGAAGCCAATAATTAATGCCATATGGATTACTGACTGGCTTATGTAGGTACCCTGATGTTACATAAGACAGTCAGTAATTCACATGTGACCTTTTGAACATAATTCTGGCCAAAGAGAACTTGATCTTGATCTTTCTATACATACTCATTGAGTTCTTTTGATGTTGCGTCAGCCATACAGAAGTCTATTTTTGACCTAATGAATACATTTCTTGCTAAAGAATACTTGATATTGAACTCTCTATAGAACTAATTGACTCCCGGGGCCAGTTGCATAAACTGTGACTTAAGTGCTAGTATGATCAACTAGCAGTCAGTCAAGTGGCAATCAGTCTTACTTTTTAGCCAGTTTTTATCTTAAATTAGACCAATCTCTGTTTCTATGTAACTGACTTAAAACAGTTGTGAACATTCTTCAAGAAAAAAATGTGATGACTAACTCGTAAGACTAGACTTAGAAGTTTATGCATCTGGCACCTGATGTTACATAAGCCAATCGGTAATCCATATGTGACCTTTTGAACATCCATACAGCCATCAGCCATACAGTAGTCCATATTTGACCAACTGAACATATTTCTGGCCAAAGAGTCCTCAATTTTGAACTTTCTATTAAACTGCTTGATTCCTGATGGAACCCAGACAGTAATCTATATGTGACCTTTTGAACATTTTCTGGCCAAAGAGTCCTCAATCTTGAACTTTATACACATACTGATTGGCTTTTTCTGATGTTACATCTACCAGAGAGTAGTCCATATTTGACCCACTGAACATATATCTGGCCAAACAGTCCTCGATCATGATCTTCTATACATTATCATAACTTCTTCTAATGTTACGTCAGTCATAAACAAGTACAAAATTGACCTACTGAACATATTTCTGTTCCAAGAAGTACTTGATCTTGAACATTCTTTACATAATTACTCCTTCTGAAGTTACCTTAGCCAAAGAGTAGTCCATATTTAACCTATAAACATATTTCAGGCCAAAGAGTACAATATCTTAAACATTCTCTGCATACTCATTGACTCCTTCTAATGTTACATCAGTCATAAAAAAGTCCATATCTGATCTATTAAACAAATTTCAGACCAAAGGGACCTCAACATGTTCTTTGCTATTTAAATTCATGGACGCCTTCTGATGTCAAATCAGTTAGTCCATATTTGACCTGCTGAACATATTTCTTCCAAAGAGTACTCGATCTTGATCTTTTATACTCATTGACTCCTTCTGATGTTACCTCCATCCATACAGTAGATCATATTTAACCAAATTAACATATTTCAGGCCAAAGAGTTGTCAAAAGGGAGCATAATACACATAGACTTTGTTTGACCTACTGTACATTCTTGAACATTCTTTACACAATGACTCCTTCTGATGTCACGTTAGCCAGAAGTCCATATTTAACCTGCTGAACATATTTTATCTTGAATAATCTTTAACTTTGAAAACACATTCTTCTAATTTTACATTAGTCGTACAAAAGTGCATATATGATCTATAGAATTGGCCAAAGGGTCCATAAAAGGTTTTTTACTATATAAACTCATAGACTCCTTCTGATGTTAAATCAGCAATCAGTACAAATCAGTACAAAAAGTACTTGATCTTGAACATTGACTATGTACAAAATATTCAAGATCGAGTACTCTTTGGCCTGAAATGTGTTCATTAGGTTAAACATGATCTACTGTATGGCTGAGGTAACATCAGAAAGAGTCAATGAGATTAGTAAAAAACCTTTGGGACATGAAATATGGTTAAAAGATCAGATATGGAATATTGTATGACTGATGTAACATCAGAAGTATTCAATGAAAATAGAAAATTAAAAATTGAGGACTCTTTGGCCAGAAATATGTTCAGTAGTTTAAATATGGACTACTGCATGGCTGAAATAACATCAGAAAGAGTCTTTAAGTATGTATAGAATGATCAAGATTTAGTGCTCGGGCCAGAAATATGTACAGTAGGTCATATATGGACTACTGTCTGGCTGATTTAACAACAGAACGAATATTTTTGGCCAGAAGTATTTTCAATGGGTAGTCAGTAGTCAGTGAGAATGTGTAAAAAGTTCAATATCAAGAATTAGTTGTCAGAAAATATTTTCAGCAGGTCAAAAATGCACTGCTGTCTGCCTGATTTAAGATCAGAAGGAGTCTTTGAGAATATATATAGTATATTGCCTTTTGACAACCCTTGGCAGTAAATATGTTCAGTAGGTCAATTACAGACTTCTGTATATGGCTGAGGTAACATCAGAAGTAGTCAATGAGAATGTGTAGAAAGTTCAATATCGAGGGCTCTTTGGCCATAAATGCTCAGCAGGTCAAATATGGACAAATCTCTGGCTGATTTAACATCAGAAGGAGTCTATGAGTTTTTATGGTAAAAAAAACAAACATTTGAGGACCCTTTGAACAAAAAAAATAGATTCGATAGATTAAATATATACTACTGTATGGCTGGAGTAGCATCGAAGAATTCAGTATGTATAGAATGTTCAAGACCAAGTACTCTTTGGCCTGAAATATGTTTAGTGGTTAAAACATGGACATGGGCTGATTTAACATCAGAAATAGTCTATGAGAATATATATTGTTACATTTTAGTGACCATTGGGCCAAAAATATTTGCAATGGGTCAAATACAAGGCTGGCTGACGAAAGATCAGAAGCAGTCAATGAGAATGTGTAAAAAGTTCAATAACTTTTCAATAAGTTCGAGGACTCTTTGACCATAAATACGTTCAGCAGGTCAAATATGACGATTTTACATTAGCCATTTAGTAGTCCATTTGTCCAACCTACTGACCTACCATTTCCTGGCCAAAGAGTACTCGAAATTGAACTTTCTAAACATTCTTATTGACTACTTCTGACTACTTACCCATTGAAAGTATTTCTGCCCAAAAGTTCCTCAAAGGTTTAATTACTATATATAGTAGAATAGAAAAGTCTTTTACATCAGTATTTGACCAATTGAACATATTTCTGGAACGAGAATCATGACATTTTCTTTACAAATTTACTCTTTCTGATTTTACAACAGATATAAAGTAATCAATATCGGACCTTTAAAGATATTTCTGACTAAAAAAATAATAATTGAACATTAACTCGCTATACACTCTCATTGACCTCCTGATTTTACATATCAGCTACACAGTACTCCAAATTTGACTTACCAAAAATATTTCTGATCAAAGTTTACTCAATCTTTCTATACATAACCATTGACTCCTGATTTTACATCAGCAATGCAGGACACGGATCTGACCTACTGAACACATTTTTGACCCAAGCTTCATCACTCTTACAATGCATTGCACAGTGTAACAGTTGCATAGGTTATATTCTATTCTACTATGTACAACGTTTGATAGTGTTCAATGCAATGTAGCAGCATATAAATTAATCAATTCGTTACACAACGGAATGAGTTAATTATTGCATTGCATTTTAAATCAACTGCTCATATTATGTTTTCTCGTCAAGTATACAAATTTAAATTGTATAATAATCCAACAGCTAATGCAATGAAATCTTTCATACACAAATTAATAAGTTAGTTGCAGTACGCAATGCAATGCGAAATCACATTGTCATGTTTCAAATGTTATCTTTTCATTTCACAGAGTAATACGTTAAATCTGTTTATGTGATGCAATACAACTTACTGTTATATCTTAATGCATATCGAAACGATTTAGATCTTGTAGGTATTGCAAAAGGTGTATCGCTTAAATATTATTCTTCAGTGAACAATGTTAGATTGTGTGTGCAATGTAATGAAAAACAGAGTTAGTTCTTGTATGCATAGTAAAGTGACAGCTAATGTGATTTTTAGTCGTCAGTAAAAAATGATTTAGTTGTATGCAATGCGAACAAATAAGTTGTGGGTTGTCTTTCAACAGCTAATGCAATGATTTTCATATATAAGCACATATATATGTTAGGTTATTTGCACAACGGAATAAGGACATCTAATGCAATGCAAAATCTAATTCAATGATTATGGAAATTCAAATCGATTAATACAAATATGGTATTTTATGTTTTTTTTCATTGCACAGAGGAATACGTTATATAAGTTATATAATACGTTAAAAGACATTTTATACAATGCAATGAAACAACATGAATGTTATCTCTTTAATGCACTACGGAATGAGTAAGTTCTTGATTGCATTGTTATTCTTGTTATTCTTGTTATTCTACACAATGCATATGTTATTTTTCAGTGCACAACGCTTGCATTGCATAACTCATCGTTGTACAAAGTAACGAGTTAGTCATTGCATGCATAGTTACAGCTCACGTGATGTTTTCTCGTCAGTACACAAATAAATTAGTTGTATGCAATGCGAGAACCAATATGTTATGGGTTGTCTTTTCTAATGAAAGGATTTTCCTTCATATATAAATGATTTTTTTTTTGTTGAAATATGCAATGCATTGTGAAGGCACATGAGGAAAAAGTTTGATCTTTTATGCAATATAATGCAATGAACACAATGTTACCTCTTAAATGCACATAGGAATGAGTTAGTTCTTGTATGTATGGCAATTTAACAAAGTATATACTACTTGTATGTTATTCTGCAATGCAAAAAGCGAAGATTGCATTGCATATCTCTTTAACTATACGGAACGCACTACGGAATGAGTTAGTTCTTGAATGCATTGCAATGCAAGAAAAATGCATATGATTTTTTATGTTATATTCTTCAATGCACAATCGCCTGATCGTATGTGTAATGCAATATTATTCTTCTATGCACAACGCTTGTGCAATGCAATTCAACATTGCAATTGCATTGCACATCTCTTCAACATACTTCAAATGCACTACGGTACGAGTTAGTTCTTAAATGCATTGCAATGCAACACAGTGCATATTACTTTAAATGTTATTCTTTAATGCACAACGCTTGTGCAATGGAATGCAACTGTATATTGCATTGCACATCTCTTCAATGCAGTACGGAAGGAGTTAGTTATTGAATGCGTTGCAATGCAACAAAGTGCATATTACTTTAAATGTTATTCTTCAATGCACAACGTTGTGCAATGCAATGCAACAGTACGCTGTATTACACATCTCTTCAACGCACTACGGACGAGTTAGTTCTTGAATGCATTGCAAAGCAACAAGTGCTGTGTTATTCGTCAAGGCACAACGCAGGCACAACGCTTGTTCGTATGTGCAGTGCAATGCAACTGTAGATTGCAATGCACATTTGCAATGCACTACGGAAGGAGTTAGTTATTGAATGCATTGCAATGCAAACAAAGTGCATATTACTTTAAATGTTATTCTTCAATGCACAACGTTGTGCAATGCAATGCAACAGTATGCTGTATTGCACATCTCTTCAACGCTCTACGGAACGAGTTTGTTCTTCAATGCATTGCAATGCAAGAAAGTGCATATTACTTTAAAGTTATTCTTCAACGAACAACGCTTTTGCAATGCAATGATACAGTACGCTGTATTGCACATCTCTTCAACGCACTACGGACGAGTTAGTTCTTGAATGCATTGCAAAGCAACAAGTGCTATGTTATTCGTCAATGCACAACGCTTGTTCGTATGTGCAGTGCAATGCAACTGTAGATTGCAATGCACATTTCTTCAATGCACTACGGAAGGAGTTAGTTATTGAATGCATTGCAATGCAAACAAAGTGCATATTACTTTAAATGTTATTCTTCAACGCACAACGTTGTGCAATGCAATGCAACAGTATGCTGTATTGCACATCTCTTCAACGCACTACGGAACGAGTTTGTTCTTAAATGCATTGCAACGCAAGAAAGTGCATATTACTTTATAGTTATTCTTCATTGAAAAACGCTTGTGCAATGCAATGCAACAGTACGCTGTATTACACATCTCTTCAACGCACTACGGACGAGTTAGTTCTTGAATGCATTGCAAAGCAACAAGTGCTGTGGTATTCGTCAATGCACAACGCTTGTTCGTATGTGCAGTGCAATGCAACTGTAGATTGCATTGCACATTTCTTCAATGCACTACGGAAGGAGTTAGTTATTGAATGCATTGCAATACAAACAAAGTGCATATTACTTTAAATGTTATTCTTCAATGCACAACGTTGTGCAATGCAATTTAACAGTATGCTGTATTGCACATCTCTTCAACGCTTTACGGAACGAGTTTGTTCTTAAATGCATTGCAATGCAAGAAAGTGCATATTACTTTAAAGTTATTCTTCATTGAACAACGCTTGTGCAATGCAATGCAACAGTACGCTGTATTACACATCTCTTCAACGCACTACGGACGAGTTAGTTCTTGAATGCATTGCAAAGCAACAAGTGCTATGTTATTCGTCAATGCACAACGCTTGTTCGTATGTGCAGTGCAATGCAACTGTAGATTGCATTACACATCTCTTCAACGCACCACGGAACGAGTTAGTTCTTGAATGCATTGCAATGCAACAAAGTGCATATTACCTAAATGTTATTCTTTAATGCACAACGGTTTGTGCAATGCAACAGCACACTGCATTGCACATCCCTCAACGCACTACGGAACGAGTAAGTCTGATGTTACGTGAGCCAGCCTATATTTGGCCAAATGAAAATACTTCTGGCCAAAGGGTCCCAAAGTCCTTATCTGATCTATTTAACATATCTCTGGCCAATGGGGGCTTATTTAAACTCAAGGAATCGTTCTGGTGTTACATCAGCCAGCCTAAATTTGGCCCATTGAAAATACTTCTGGCCAAAGGGTCCCTGACAGGCAACTTACTATATATTCTCAAAGACTCTTTCTCATGTTATCTCATCCATACAGTAGTCCATATCTGATCTGTTGAACATATATCTGGCCAAAGGGTCCCCAAAAGGTATCTGACTGTATATTCTCACAGAGTGTTTCTGATGTTAAATCAGCCAGACAGCAGTCCATATTTAACATATTGAACATATTTCTTCCTAAAGAGTCCTCGATCTAGAACTTTCTACACATACTGATTGACTTTTTCTGTAGTTACATCAGCTACACAAAGGTCCTTATCTGATCTATTGAACATATCTCTTTCCAATGGGTCCTCAAAATGTTTTTTTTTTTTACTATATAAACTCATGGAATCCTTCTGATGAATCCTTCTACATCAGCCAGATTAAATTTGGTCCATTGAAAATAGTTCTGGCATACATTAGTCCATATATGATCAATTGAACATGTCTCTGGCCAAAAGGTCCTCAAAATGTTTTTTTTTTTAAATATAAACTCACAGAATAATTATTTTACGTCAGCCATACAGTAGTGCATATCTGATCTCTTGTACATATATCTAGCCAAAGGGTCCTCAAAAGATTTGTTTTACTATATGAACTCCGAAACTCCTTTTGATGCGACGTAAGACATGCAGTAGTCCCTATTTGACATAATGAACCTATTTCTGGCCAGAGAGTACTAGGTATTGAACTTTCTACACATTCTCATTGACTACTTCTGATTACTTTGACTACTTCCGCGAGCCTATATTTGGCCCAATGAAAATACTTCTGGCCAAAGGGTCCCAAAGTCCTTATCTGATCTATTGAACATATCTCTGGCCAATGGGTGCGCAAAATGTTTTTTCTTTTATAAACTCAAGGAATCGTTCTGGTGTTACATCAGCCAACCTAAATTTGGCCCATTGAAAATACTTCTGGCCAAAGGGTCCCCGACAGGCAACTTACTAGATATTCTCAAAGACTCTTTCTGATGTTACCTCATCCATACAGTAGTCCATATCTGATCTACTGAACATGTCTCTGGCCAAAGGGTCCTCAAATTATTTTTTTTACTATATAAACTCAGAGACTCCTTCTAATGTGATGTAAGCCATACAGTAGTCCATATTTGACTAAATGAACATATTTCTGTCCAAAGGGTCTTAATTTTTTTTACAAATATATAAACTCATTGAATCCATTACTCATTGATGTTACATCAGCCAGCTTATATTTGGCCCATTGAACATACATCCAGCCAAAGGGTCCTCAAATGTTTTTTTATTTGACCTAATGAACATACTATTGAACATATCTCTGGCCAATGGGTCCTCAAAATGTTTTTTTCTTATATAAACTCATATAATCCTTCTGATGTTACGTCAGCCAGCCTATATTTGGCCCAATGAAAAAAATTCTGGCCAAATGGTCCCCAAAAGGCAACATACTATGTATTCTCAAAGATTTTTTCCGAAGTTAAAACAGCCATACAAAAGTCCATATCTGATCTTTTGAACATATCTCTGGCCAATGGGTCCTCAAAATGTTTTTTTTACTATACAAATTCATGGAATCCTTCTGATTTTACATCAGCCAACCTATATTTGGCCCATTGAAAAAACTTCTGGCCCAAGGGTCCCCAAAAGGTATCTGACTGTATATTCTCACAGGGTCTTTCTGATGTTAAATCAGCCAGACAGCAGTCCATATTTAACATATTGAACATATTTCTTCCTAAAGAGTCCTCGATCTAGAACTTTCTACACATACTGATTGACTTTTTCTGTAGTTACATCAGCTATACAACAGTCTTTATCTGATCTATTGAACATATCTCTTTCCAATGGGTCCTCAAATGTTTTTTTTTTTTACTATATAAATTCATGGAATCCTTCTGATGAATCCTTCTACATCAGCCAAATTAAATTTGGTCCATTGAAAATAGTTCTGGCATACAGTAGTCCATATCTGATCAATTGAACATATCTCTGGCCAAAAGGTCCTCAAAATGTTTTTTTTTTAAATATAAAACTCACAGAATAATTCTTTTACGTCAGCCATACAGTAGTGCATATCTGATCTATTGTACATATATCTAGCCAAAGGGTCCTCAAAAGATTTTTTTTACTGTATGAACTCAGAGACTCCTTTTGATGCGACGTAAAACACACAGTAGTCCATATTTGACATAATGACCATATTTCTGGCCAGAGAATACTAGGTATTGAACTTTATACACATTCTCATTGACTACTTTTGATGTTACGTCCGCCAGCCTATATTTGGCCCAATGAAAATACTTCTGGCCAAAGGCTCCCAAAGTCCTTATCTGATCTATTGAAAATATCTCTGGCCAATGGGTGCGCAAAATGTTTTTTCTTTTATAAACTCAAGGAATCGTTCTGGTGTTACATCAGCCAACCTAAATTTGGCCCATTGAAAATACTTCTGGCCAAAGGGTCCCCGACAGGCAACTTACTAGATATTCTCAAAGACTCTTTCTGATGTTACCTCATCCATACAGTAGTCCATATCTGATCTACTGAACATGTCTCTGGCCAAAGGGTCCTCAAATTATTTTTTTTACTATATAAACTCAGAGACTCCTTCTAATGTGATGTAAGCCATACAGTAGTCCATATTT
Source organism: Meda fulgida (assembly GCA_030578275.1). Taxonomy (NCBI): domain Eukaryota; kingdom Metazoa; phylum Chordata; class Actinopteri; order Cypriniformes; family Leuciscidae; genus Meda; species Meda fulgida. The sequence continues at coordinate 2,966,237 of CM060618.1, forward strand.
GACTAAATAAACATATTTCTGTCCAAAGGGTCTTAATTTTTTTTTTACAAATATATAAACTCATTGAATCCATTACTCATTGATGTTACATCAGCCAGCTTATATTTGGCCCATTGAACATACATCCAGCCAAAGGGTCCTCAAATGTTTTTTTATTTTTTTTATATAACCTCATAGAATCCTTATGTTACGTCAGCCATACAGAAGTCAATATCTGATCTATTTTTTTTTTTATTTTTTTTTTTTACTATTTAAACTCAGAGACTCCTTCTGATGTGACTTAAGCCATGCAGTAGACCATATTTGACCTCATTAACATATTTCTGGCCAAATTGGACTAGGTATTGTACTTACTGACTTTTTCTGATGTTACCTCAGCCATACAGTAGTCCTTATCTGATCAATTGAACATATCTCTGGCCAAAAGGTCCTCAAATTGTATTTTAAAAAATATATAAACTCACAGAATCCTTATTTTACGTCAGCCATACAGTAGTGCATAGTGCTCTGGACAAAGGGTCCCCAAAAGGCAACTTACTATATATTCTCAAAGACTCTTTCTGATGTTACCTCAGCCATACTGTAGTACAAATCTTATTCTATTGAACATATCTCTGGCCAAAGCGTCCTCAAAATTTTATTTTTATTTTTATATATAAAATCATAGAATCCTTGTTACGTCAGCCATACAGTAGTCAATATCTGATCTATTGTACATATATCTAGCCAAAGGGTCCTCAAATAATTTTTTTTACTATATAAACTGAGACTCCTTCTGATGTGATGTAGGCCATACAGTAGTCCATATTTGACTAAATGAACATATTTCTGTCCAAAGGGTCTTTTTTTTTTTTCAAATATATAAACTCATTGAATCCTTCTGATGTAACATCGACCAGCCTATATTTGGCCCATTGAAAATAATTCTGGCCAAAGGGTCCCAAACTCTTTATCTGATCTATTGAACATACATCTAGCCAAACAGTCCTCAAATGTTTTTTTTTTTTTTACTATATGAACTCAGAGACTCCTTCTGATGTGACGTAAGCCATACAGTAGTCCATATGAGACCTCATTAACATATTTCTGGCCAAATTGTACTAGGTATTGAACTTTCTACTTATTCTCATTGACTACTTCTGATGATACGTCAGCCAGCCTATATTTGACCCATAGAAAATACTTCTGGCCAATGGGCAACTTACTATATATTCTCTAAGACTTTTCTGATGTTACCTCAGCCATACAGTAGTCCATATCTGATCTATTTCACGTATATCTCCAGCCAAAGGGTCCTCAAATGTTTTTGTTTATTTTATTAAATAAACTCGGAGACTCCTTCTGATGTGTCTATCAAAGCATGTCGATGATATTGAAACGACATGGCGGTGTTATTGGAAACAACATTAGGAGATATCGTGATTGATTTATACTTTGTAAGCAGTACAGTAGTCCATATTTGACCTAATGAACATATTTCTGTCCAAATAATCCTCTTTTTTTTTTTAATACATATAAACTCATGGACTCCTTCTGATTTTAGGTCAACCATACAGTAGTCCATATTTGACCTCATTAACATACTTCTTGCCATAGATTACTAGGTATTGAACTTTCTACACATTCTCATTGACTACTTCTGATGTTACGTCAGTCAGCCTAAATTTGGTCCATTAAAGATACTTCTGGCCAAAGGGTCCCCAAAAGGTAACTTTTTTTAAAATACAAACTCACAGAATCCTTATTTTACATCAGCCACACAGTAGTGCATATCTGATATATTGTACATATATATAGTCAAAGGGTCCTAAAAATATTTTTTTTACTATATGAACTCAGAGACTCCTTCTGATGCGACTTAAGCCATACAGTAGTCCATATTTGACTAAATGAACATATTTCTGTCCAAAGGGTCTTTTTTTTTTTTTTACTAATACATATCTCATTGAATCCTTTTGATGTTACATCAGCCAGCCTATATTTGGCCCATTGAAAATACTTCTGGTCAAAGGGTCCCAAAGTTTTTATCTGATCTATTGAACATACATCTAGCCAAAGGGTCCTCAAATGTTTTTTTTTATTTATATATATATATATATATATATATATATATATATATATATATATATATATAAACTCATAGAATCCTTATGTTACGTCAGCCATACAGTTTAACATACAGGTCGATGGTGAAACCTGCTGGGCATATCTGTCTGTCGCACCTCCACCGGTGCCTATGAGATTAAGGTGTACCGAAGGTGTACATGTTGGGGAACACTACAGATTGCATTATGGGTCATCAGCTGGGGACCACCAGTCACGGATGTTTCGCTCCTTTAACCCCAATACATCTCATGGTGGCGGAGCGATGGCAGTGATTTCTCCCTGCCACCCCCTGCTGATGCCCTAGGTGGAGACTGGACCCCAACTCTTCCTTCTCAGCCACAGCCAGAAACTGCCTCTTTCAGCCTCTTCTGCCAGCTCTTTCATTTTTTTCCGGTGCCTTCTGCCTGTTGCTCCCATGTCGCGGAGCAGACGAGAGGTTGAGGAGCCCACGAACCCCCGGCACCCCAACTCCACTGGGTATGCGACTGCCCTCCAACCAGCCTCCCTGCACTCTGCAGCCAGTTCAGCATATTTGGCCCGCTTCCGCTCATGGGCAGCTTCAAGTCCTCCTTCCCATGGGACTGTGAGCTCCACCATCAGGACAATCTTGCAAGCAGCAGACCACATCACAAGGTCTAGACGCAAAGACGTTTCCACTATCTCCCTGGGAAAATGAAGCTGCTTCTCAAGGTCGACTGCTAGCGTCCAACCATTGCCTGGTGTGAGGAGTCTTCCTGTGTCCTTCTGGTGGTGGGTGTTACCCCTCTCCCCAGCCCTCGCGAACTGGATGGAATGTGCGGTTAGGGCCGGGGGCCTGCTCTTCGCTTCCTGCCTGCATATTTCAACTACTTCAGCAAGCTTCTTCAGCACCAGGTCGTGCCTACACCTGTAGCGCCCTTGTGCCAACGTTGTCTTGCAGCCAGTCATGATGTGTTGGAAGCTCGCGTTGGCAGCGTTACACAGGAGGCAAGATTCTTCGTTGCCAAACCATCGGTGGAGGTTGCGGGCACAAGGTAAGGTGTCATATGCTGCTCTGAGGAGAAAACTTAGCTTAGCCTAGAGTCTTCCACACGTCAGACCAATCCAGCTGTCTGCCTAGAAGGCCTTCCCACGACAGCCAGCCTCCCTGCTGGCCCTGGGACACGGCTTTGATGGTAAGTCTCTCGTGTTCAGCTCTCATCACCTCTGCGGCCACCATGGTCTTCCTCTCTTCTTTGGATGCGTTCGACCAGAAGAGGGGGGCCTGTCCCCAACCGAGGCCTGCCCGGCCGTCCTGTACTCTGCCAACCACCTCCCTGTGTTGCAGCCTACTTATTGCCAGTTCGACTTCCTCCTTGGCCTTCCTCCCGGTTAAAACCTGGGCACCCGCAGCTCTCACCAGATGGTCTGTGGACTCTCTTAGCTCCATGATCAACCGCACCTTCTCCTGCTTGTATCCCCCGCTGATGGAACGCAGGGGCAGCTGGAGCTTGGTCTTGCCAAAGGTGCAGTGCAATGCTGCTGGAGACTCTCTTCTCCACACTTCATCTTTCCCTGATGGATCCTTAATCCTCTGAACGTGGTCTTTTTCTCCCACCCACACCTGCATCTCCTCAACCTCTTAGTCTCATTGTCTATATTCGATCCAGTAGTCGTTGCCGAGAAATCTGTCCAATTTGGCCCTTCTTCCATCCTGCCTCTCGGAGAGCCACCGGGTTGTTTTTCTTTATTCTTTTTCGTAGTCAGGTCAAGGGTGTCCCCAAGGGGACAAGTGGATTGGGTGACTAACCTTCCACTCCCCGTGCAGACTTTCCTGCCGTCCGCCAGTCTTTCCTGGCCGCCACAGAAGTCAATATCTGATCTATTGTAGCCAAAGGGTCCTTAAATGGGTTTTTTTACTATATAAACTCAGAGACTCCTTCTTATGTGATGTAAGCCATACAGTAGTCCATATTTGACCTCATTAACATATTTCTGGCCAGAGAGTACTAGGTATTGAACTTTCTACACATTCTCATTGACTACCTCTGATGTTACGTCAGCCAGCTTATATTTGGCCCAATGAAAATACTTCTGGCCAAAGGGTCCCAAAGTCCTTATCTGATCTATTGAACATATCTCTGGCCAATGGGTCCTCAAAATGTTTTTTTCTTATATAAACTCATATAATTCTTCTGACGTTACGTCAACCAGCCTACATTTGGCCCAATGAAAAAAATTCTGGCCAAATGGTCCCCAAAAGGCAACATATTATATATTCTCATAGATTTTTTCCGAAGTTAAAACAGCCATACAAAAGTCCATATCTGATCTTTTGAACATATCTCTGGCCAATGGGTCTTCAAAAAAATGTTTTACTATATAAATTCATGGAATCCTTCTGATTTTACATCAGCCAACCTATATTTGGCCCATTGAAAAAACTTCTGGCCAAAGGGTCCCCAAAAGGTATCTGACTGTATATTCTCACAGGGTCTTTCTGATGTTAAATCAGCCAGACAGCAGTCCATATTTAACATATTGAACATATTTCTTCCTAAAGAGTCCTCGATCTAGAACTTTCTACACATACTGATTGACTTTTTCTGTAGTTACATCAGCTATACAAAAGTCCTTATCTGATCTATTGAACATATCTCTTTCCAATGGGTCCTCAAAATGTTTTTTTTTACTATACAAATTCATGGAATCCTTCTGATTTTACATCAGCCAGCTTAATCGCTTGTCTCCGCCCTGGCTCTCTTCTCTCCCCTCTACGGACTGGCCCTTGGTTGTCAGGGCCAATTGATGTGCTCTCCTCTAGAGCACTTTCAACAGGATCACTCTCCACAATTAGATCTCCTCCCTCTACTTCCTGCTCCCTCTCCTCAGCTGTGGATCCCTCAGCACTGTGGTGTGTAACCTGGCTCTGGGGTCCACTTGTCTTATCTGCAGCTTGTGCTGCAGTGCAATGCTGCTGGAGACTCTCTTCTCCACACTTCATCTTTCCCTGATGGATCCGTAATCCTCTGAACGTGGTCTTTTTCTCCCACCCACACCTGCATCTCCTCAACCTCTTAGTCTCATTGTCTATATTCGATCCAGTAGTCGTTCCCTAGAAATCCATCCAATTGGGCCCTTCTTCCATCCCGCCTCTCGGGGCACCGAGTTGTTTTTCTTTAGTCTTTTTCATAGTCAGGTCAAGGTTGTCCCCAAGGGGACAAGTGGATTGGGTAACTAGACTTCCACTCCCCGTGCAGACTTTCCTGCCATCCGCCAGTCTTTCCTGGCCGCCACAGAAGTCAATATCTGATCTATTGTAGCCAAAGGGTCCTCAAATGTTTTTTTTTTTTTACTTTATAAACTCAGAGACTCCTTCTGATGTGATGTAAGCCATACAGTAGTCCATATTTTACCTCATTAACATATTTCTGGCCAAATTGTACTAGGTATTAAACTTTCTACACATTCTCAGCCAGCCTGACGTCAGCCAGCCTATATTTGGCCCATTGAAAATACTTCTGGCCAATGGGTAACTTACTATATATACTCTAAGACTTCTTCTGATGTTACCTCAGCCATACAGTAGTCCATATCTGATCTATTTTACATATATCTAGCCAAAGGGTCCTCAAATGTTTTTTTTGTTTTTACTATATAAACTCAGAGACTCCTCCTGATGTGACGTAAGCCATACAGTAGTCCATATTTGACCTAATGAACATATTTCTAATCAAATGATCCTCAATTTTTTAAAAAATTGTTATATGTATAAACTCATGGACTCCTGATTTTAGGTCAGCCATACCGTAGTCCATATTTGACCTCATTAAGATATTTCTTGCCAGATATTACTAGGTATTGAACTTTCTACACATTCTCATTGACTACTTCGAATGTTACGTCAGCCAGCCTAAATTTGGTCCATTGAAAATACTTCTGGCCAAAGAGTCCCCAAAAGGCAACTTACTATATATATTCAAAGACTCTTTCTGATGTTACCTCAGCCATACACTAGTCCATATCTGATCAATTGTACATATATCTAGCCATAGGGTCCTCAATTTTTTTCATTTTATTTTACTATATAAACTCAGACTTCTTCTGATGTGACGTAAGCCATACAATTGTCCATATTTGACCTAATTAACATATTTCTTCCCAAAGGGTCCTCAATATATATGGACTCATGGACTCCTTCTGATGTTACGTCAGCCATACGGTAGTCCATATTTGACTTTATGAACAAATTTCTGAACAGAGAATACTCGATATTAAACTTTCTACACATTCTCATTGACTACTTCTTATGTTACATCAGACAGCCTTTTACCGAATGAACATTTATCTGGCCAAAGAGTACTTGATCTTGAACATTGGACTCTTTTCCTTGATCATGATTTTTCTATACTTTCTTCATTAAATCCTTCTGAAGTTTCGTCAGCCATACAGTATAGGCCATATTTGACCTACTGAATAGACTTCTTGCCCAAGACTACTTGATCTTGAACTTTCTATACATACTCATTGAGTCCTTTTGATTTTACCTCAGCCATTCAGAAGTCTATATTTAATCTAATGAAAATGTTTCTGGTCAAAGAATACTTGATCTTGAACTTTCTTTAGAAGTCATATGTAGTCAATTATGGACTACTGTCTGGTTGATGAAACATCAGAAGAAGCCAATAATTAATGCCATATGGATTACTGACTGGCTTATGTAGGTACCCTGATGTTACATAAGCCAGTCAGTAATTCACATGTGACCTTTTGAACATAATTCTGGCCAAAGAGAACTTGATCTTGATCTTTCTATACATACTCATTGAGTTCTTTTGATGTTGCGTCAGCCATACAGAAGTCTATTTTTGACCTAATGAATACATTTCTTGCTAAAGAATACTTGATATTGAACTCTCTATAGAACTAATTGACTCCCGGGGCCAGTTGCATAAACTGTGATTTAGGTGCTAGTATGATCAACTAGCAGTCAGTCAAGTGGCAATCAGTCTTACTTTTTAGCCAGTTTTTATCTTAAATTAGACCAATCTCTGTTTCTATGTAACTGACTTAAAACAGTTGTGAACATTCTTCAAGAAAAAAATGTGATGACTAACTCGTAAGACTAGACTTAGAAGTGTATGCAATCGGTAATCCATATGTGACCTTTTGAATACAGCCATCAGCCATACAGTAGTCCATATTTGACCAACTGAACATATTTCTGGCCAAAGAGTCCTCAATTTTGAACTTTCTATTAAACTCCTTGATTCCTGATGGAACCCAGATAGTAATCTATATGTGACCTTTTGAACATTTTCTGGCCAAAGAGTCCTCAATCTGGAACTTTATACACATACTGATTGGCTTTTTCTGATGTTACATCTACCAGAGAGTAGTCCATATTTGACCCACTGAACATATATCTGGCCAAACAGTCCTCGATCATGATCTTCTATACATTATCATAACTTCTTCTAATGTTACGTCAGTCATAAACAAGTACAAAATTGACCTACTGAACATATTTCTGTTCCAAGAAGTACTTGATCTTGAACATTCTTTACATAATTACTCCTTCTGATGTTACCTAAGCCGAAGAGTAGTCCATATTTAACCTATAAACATATTTCAGGCCAAAGAGTACATTATCTTAAACATTCTCTGCATACTCATTGACTCCTTCTAATGTTACATCAGTCATAAAAAAGTCCATATCTGATCTATTAAACAAATTTCAGACCAAAGGGACCTCAACATGTTCTTTGCTATTTAAATTCATGGACACCTTCTGATGTCAAATCAGTTAGTCCATATTTGACCTGCTGAACATATTTCTTCCAAAGAGTACTCGATCTTGATCTTTTATACTCATTGACTCCTTCTGATGTTACCTCCATCCATACAGTAGATCATATTTAACCAAATTAACATATTTCAGGCCAAAGAGTTGTCAAAAGGGAGCATAATATATATATACACATAGACTTTGTTTGACCTACTGTACATTCTTGAACATTCTTGAACATTCTTTACACAATGACTCCTTCTGATGTCACGTTAGCCAGAAGTCCATATTTAACCTGCTGAACATATTTTATCTTGAATAATCTTTAACTTTGAAAACACATTCTTCTAATTTTACATTAGTCGTACAAAAGTACATATATGATCTATAGAATTGGCCAAAGGGTCCATAAAAGGTTTTTTACTATATAAACTCATAGACTCCTTCTGATGTTAAATCAGCAATCAGTACAAATCAGTACAAAAAGTACTTGATCCTGAACATTGACTATGTACAAAATATTCAAGATCGAGTACTCTTTGGCCTGAAATATGTTCATTAGGTTAAACATCATCTACTGTATGGCTGAGGTAACATCAGAAAGAGTCTATGAGATTAGTAAAAAACCTTTGGGACATGAAATATGGTTAAAAGATCAGATATGGAATATTGTATGACTGATGTAACATCAGAAGTATTCAATGAAAATAGAAAATTAAAAATTGAGGACTCTTTGGCCAGAAATATGTTCAGTAGTTTAAATATGGACTGCTGCATGGCTGAAATAACATCAGAAAGAGTCTTTAAGTATGTATAGAATGATCAAGATTTAGTGCTCGGGCCAGAAATATGTACAGTAGGTCATATATGGACTACTGTCTGGCTGATTTAACAACAGAACGAATATTTTTGGCCAGAAGTATTTTCAATGGGTAGTCAGTAGTCAGTGAGAATGTGTAAAAAGTTCAATATCAAGAATTAGTTGTCAGAAAATATTTTCAGCAGGTCAAAAATGCACTGCTGTCTGCCTGATTTAAGATCAGAAGGAGTCTTTGAGAATATATATAGTATATTGCCTTTTGACAACCCTTGGCAGTAAATATGTTCAGTAGGTCAATTACAGACTTCTGTATATGGCTGAGGTAACATCAGAAGTAGTCAATGAGAATGTGTAGAAAGTTCAATATCGAGGGCTCTTTGGCCATAAATGCTCAGCAGGTCAAATATGGACAAATCTCTGGCTGATTTAACATCAGAAGGAGTCTATGAGTTTTTATGGTAAAAAAAACAAACATTTGAGGACCCTTTGAACAAAAAAAATAGGTTCGATAGATTAAATATATACTACTGTATGGCTGGAGTAGCATCGAAGAAGTCCGTATGTATAGAATGTTCAAGACCAAGTACTCTTTGGCCTGAAATATGTTTAGTGGTTAAAACATGGACATGGGCTGATTTAACATCAGAAATAGTCTATGAGAATATATATTGTTACATTTTAGTGACCATTGGGCCAAAAATATTTTCAGTGGGTCAAATACAAGGCTGGCTGACGAAAGATCAGAAGCAGTCAATGAGAATGTGTAAAAAGTTCAATAACTTTTCAATAAGTTCGAGGACCCTTTGACCATAAATAGGTTCAGCAGGTCAAATATGACGATTTTACATTAGCCATGCAGTAGTCCATTTGTCCAACCTACTGACCTACCATTTCCTGGCCAAAGAGTACTCGAAATTGAACTTTCTACACATTCTTATTGACTACTTCTGACTACTTACCCATTGAAAGTATTTCTGCCCAAAAGTTCCTCAAAGATTAAATTACTATATATAGAAGAATAGAAAAGTCTTTTACATCAGTATTTGACCAATTGAACATATTTCTGGAACGAGAATCATGACATTTTCTTTACAAATTTACTCTTTCTGATTTTACAACAGATATAAAGTAGTCAATATCGGACCTTTAAAGATATTTCTGACTAAAAAAATAATAATTGAACATTAACTCACTATACACTCTCATTGACCTCCTGATTTTACATATCAGCTGCACAGTACTCCAAATTTGACTTACTAAAAATATTTCTGATCAAAGTTTACTCAATCTTTCTATACATAACCATTGACTCCTGATTTTACATCAGCAATGCAGGACACGGATCTGACCTACTGAACACATTTTTGACCCAAGCGTCATCACTCTTACAGTGCATTGCACAGTGTAACAGTTGCATAGGTTATATTCTATTCTCCTATGTACAACGTTTGATCTGATTTTAAATCAACTGCTCATATTATGTTTTCTCGTCAAGTATACAAATTTAAATTGTATAATAATTCAACAGCTAATGCATTGAAATCTTTCATACACAAATTAATAAGTTAGTTGCAGTACGCAATGCAATGCGAAATCACATTGTAATGTTTCAAATGTTATCTTTTCATTTCACAGAGTAATACGTTAAATCTGTTTATGTGATGCAATACAACTTACTGTTATATCTTAATGCATATCGAAACGATTTAGATCTTGTAGGTATTGCAAAAGGTGTATCGCTTAAATATTATTCTTCAGTGAACAATGTTAGATTGTGTGTGCAATGTAATGAAAAACAGAGTTAGTTCTTGTATGCATAGTAAAGTGACAGCTAATGTGATTTTTAGAGGTCAGTAAAAAATGATTTAGTTGTATGCAATGCGAACAAATAAGTTGTGGGTTGTCTTTCAAAAGCTAATGCAATTATTTTCATATATAAGCACATATATATGTTAGGTTATTTGCACAACGGAATAAGGACTTCTAATGCAATGCAAAATCTAATTCAATGATTATGGAAATTCAAAGCGATTAGTTCAAATATGTTATTTTATGTTTTTTTTTCATTGCACAGAGGAATAAGTTATATAATAAGTTAAAAGACATTTTATACAATGCAATGAAACAACATGAATGTTATCTCTTTAATGCACTACGGAATGAGTAAGTTCTTGATTTCATTGGCATTCTTGTTATTCTTGTTATTCTACACAATGCATATGTTATTTTTCAGTGCACAACGCTTGCATTGCATAACTCATCGTTGTACAAAGTAACGAGTTAGTCATTGCATGCAGAGTTACAGCTCACGTGATGTTTTCTCGTCAGTACACAAATAAATTAGTTGTATGCAATGCGAGAACCAATATGTTGTGGGTTGTCTTTTCTAATGAAAGGATTTTCCTTCATATATAAATGATTTTTTTTTTGTTGAAGTATGCAATGCATTGCGAAGGCACGTGAGGAAAAAGTTTGATCTTTTATGCAATATAATGCAATGAACACAATGTTACCTCTTAAATGCACATAGGAATGAGTTAGTTCTTGTATGTATGGCAATTTAAAAAAGTATATACTACCTGTATGTTATTCTTCAATGCAAAAAGCGAAGATTGCATTGCATATCTCTTTAACGCACTACGGAATGAGTTAGTTCTTGAATGCATTGCAATGCAAGAAAAATGCATATGATTTTTTATGTTATATTCTTCAATGCACAATCGCCTGATCGTATGTGTAATGCAATATTATTCTTCTATGCACAACGCTTGTGCAATGCAATTCAACAGCAGTTGCAATTGCAATTGCATTGCACATCTCTTCAACGTACTTCAAATGCACTACGGTACGAGTTAGTTCTTAAATGCATTGCAATGCAACACAGTGCATATTACTTTAAATGTTATTCTTCAATGCACAACGCTTGTGCAATGGAATGCAACTGTATATTGCATTGCACATCTCTTCAATGCAGTACGGAAGGAGTTAGTTATTGAATGCATTGCAATGCAACAAACTGCATATTACTTTAAATGTTATTCTTCAATGCACAACGTTGTGCAATACAATGCAACAGTACGCTGTATTGCACATCTCTTCAACGCACTACGGACGAGTTAGTTCTTAAATGCATTGCAAAGCAACAAGTGCTGTGTTATTCGTCAAGGCACAACGCTTGTTCGTATGTGCAGTGCAATGCAACTGTAGATTGCATTGCACATTTCTTCAATGCACTACGGAAGGAGTTAGTTATTGAATGCATTGCAATCCAAACAAAGTGCATATTACTTTAAATGTTATTCTTCAATGCACAACGTTGTGCAATGCAATGCAACAGTATGCTGTATTGCACATCTCTTCAACGCACTACGGAACGAGTTTGTTCTTAAATGCATTGCAATGCAAGAAAGTGCATATTACTTTAAAGTTATTCTTCAACGAACAACGCTTGTGCAATGCAATGCAACAGTACGCTGTATTGCATATCTCTTCAATGCACTACGGACGAGTTAGTTCTTGAATGCATTGCAAAGCAACAAGTGCTATTTTATTCGTCAATGCACAACGCTTGTTCGTATGTGCAGTGCAATGCAACTGGAGATTGCATTGCACATTTCTTCAATGCTCTACGGAAGGAGTTAGTTATTGAATGCATTGCAATACAAACAAAGTGCATATTACTTTAAATGTTATTCTTCAATGCACAACGTTCTGCAATGCAATGCAACAGTATGCTGTATTGCAAATCTCTTCAACGCACTACGGAACGAGTTTGTTCTTAAATGCATTGCAACGCAAGAAAGTGCATATTACTTTATAGTTATTCTTCATTGAAAAACGCTTGTGCAATGCAATGCAACAGTACGCTGTATTACACATCTCTCCAACGCACTACGGACGAGTTAGTTCTTTAATGCATTGCAAAGCAACAAATGCTGTGTTATTCGTCAATGCAAAACGCTTGTTCGTATGTGCAGTGCAATGCAACTGTAGATTGCAATGCACATTTCTTCAATGCACTACGGAAGGAGTTAGTTATTGAATGCATTGCAATGCAAACAAAGTGTATATTACTTTAAATGTTATTCTTCAACGCACAACGTTGTGCAATGCAATGCAACAGTATGCTGTATTGCACATCTCTTCAACGCACTACGGAACGAGTTTATTCTTAACTGCATTGCAATGCAAGAAAGTGCATATTACTTTAAAGTTATTCTTCAACGAACAACGCTTATGCAATGCAACAGTACGCTGTATTGCACATCTCTTCAACGCACTACGGACGAGTTAGTTCTTGAATGCATTGCATAGCAACAAGTTTTATGTTACTCGTCAATGCACAACGCTTGTTCTTATGTGCAGTGCAATGCAACTGTGGATTGCATTACACATCTCTTCAACGCACCACGGAACGAGTTAGTTCTTGAATGCATTGCAATGCAACAAAGTGCATATTACCTAAATGTTGTTCTTTAATGCACAACGCTTTGTGCAATGCAACAGCGCACTGCATTGCACATCCCTTCAACGCACTACGGAACGAGTAAGTCTGATGTTACGTGAGCCAGCCCATATTTGGCCAAATGAAAATACTTCTGGCCAAAGGGTCCCAAAGTCCTTATCTGATCTATTGAACATATCTCTGGCCAATTTAAACTCAAGGAATCGTTCTGGTGTTACATCAGCCAGCCTAAATTTGGCCCATTGAAAATACTTCTGGCCAAAGGGTTCCTGACAGGCAACTTATATCTGGCCAAAGGGTCCCCAAAAGGTATCTGACTGTATATTCTCACAGAGTCTTTCTGATGTTAAATCAGCCAGACAGCAGTCCATATTTAACATATTGAAAATTTTTCTTCCTAAAGAGTCCTCGATCTAGAACTTTCTACACATACTGATTGACTTTTTCTGTAGTTACATCAGCTATACAAAAGTCCTTATCTGATCTATTGAACATATCTCTTTCCAATGGGTCCTCAATATATATATATATATATTTTTACTATATAAACTCATGGAATACTTCTGATAAATCCTTCTACATCACCCAGCTTAAATTTGGTCCATTGAAAATAATTCTGTCATACAGTAGTCCATATATGATCAATTGAACATATCTCTGGCCAAAAGGTCCTCAAAATGTTTTTTTTTTAAATATAAACTCACAGAATAATTATTTTAAGTCAGCCATACAGTAGTGCATATCTGATCTATTGTACATATATCTAGCCAAAGGGTCTTCAAAAGATTTTTTTTACTATATGAACTCAGAAACTCCTTTTGATGCGACGTAAGACATACAGTAGTCCCTATTTGACATAATGAACATATTTCTGGCCAGAGAGTACTAGGTATTGAACTTTCTACATATTCTCATTGACTACTTCTGATTACTTTGACTACTTCCGCGAGCCTATATTTGGCCCAATGAAAATACTTCTGGCCAAAGGGTTCCAAAGTCCTTATCTGATCTATTGAACATATCTCTAGCCAATGGGTGCGCAAAATGTTTTTTTACTATAAATTCATGGAAACCTTCTGATTTTACATCAGCCAACCTATATTTGGTCCATTGAAAAAAACTTCTGGCCAAAGGGTCCCCAAAAGGTATCTGAATATATATTCTCATCAAAATCTTTCTGATGTTAAATCAGCCGGACAGCAGTCCATATTTAACACACTGAACATATTTCTTGCTAAAGAGTCCTCGATCTAGAACTTTCAACACATACTGAATGACTTTTTCAGTAGTTATATCAGCTAAACAAAAGTCCTTATCTGATCTATTGAACAAATCTCTTTCCAAAATACTTCTGGCCAAAGGCTCCCAAAGTCCTTATCTGATCTATTGAACATATCTCTGGCCAATGGGTGCTCAAAATGTTTTTTCTTATATAAACTCAAGGAATCGTTCTGGTGTTAAATCAGCCAACTTATATTTGGTCCATTGAAAAAAACTTCTGGCCAAAGGGTCCCCAAAAGGTATCTGACTGTATATTCTCACAGGGATGTTAAATCAGCCAGACAGCAGTCCATATTTAACACATTGAACATATTTATTGCTAAAGAGTCCTCGATCTATAACTTTCTACACATACTGAATGACTTTTTCAGTAGTTATATCAGCTAAAAAAAAGTCCTTATCGGATCTATTGAACAAATCTATTTCCAATGGGTCCTCAATATATATATATATTTTGTTTTACTATATAAACTCATGGAATACTTCTGATAAATCCTTCTACATCAGCCAGCTTAAATTTGGTCCATTGAAAATAGTTCTGGCAAAAGGCAACTTACTATATATACTCAAAGACTCTTTCTGATGTTACCTCAGCCATACAGTAGTCCATATCTGATCTAATGGACATATATCGAGCCAAAGGGTCCTCAAAAGATTTTTTTTTACTATATAAACTCAGAGACTGCTTCTGATGCGACGTAAGCCATACAGTAGTCCATATTTGACATAATGAACATATTTCTGGCCAGAGAGTACTAGGTATTGAACTTTCTACACATTCTCATTGACTACTTTTGATGTTACGTCCGCCAGCCTATATTTGGCCCAATGAAAATACTTCTGGCCAAAGGCTCCCAAAGTCCTTATCTGATCTATTGAACAAATCTCTGGCCAATGGGTGCTCAAAATGTTTTTTCATATATAAACTCAAGGAATCATTCTGGTGTTAAATCAGCCAGCCTAAATTTGGCCCATTGAAAATACTTCTGGCCAAAGGGTCCCCGACAGGCAACTAACTATATATTCTCAAAGACTCTTTCTGATGTTACCTCGTCCATACAGTAGTCCATATTTGATCTATTGAACATATCTCTGGCCAAAGGGTCCTCAAATGTGTTTTTTCACTATATAAACTCAGAAACTCCTTCTGATGTGACGTAAGCCATACTTAGTAGTCCATATCTGACTAAATTAACATATTTCTGTCCAAAGGGTCTTAATTTTTTTCACAAATATATAAACTCATTGAATCCATTACTCATTGATGTTACATCAGCCAGCCTTTTTTTGGCCCATTGAAAATACATCTAGCCAAAGGGTCCTCAAATGTTTTTAAAAATTTTTACATATAAACTCATAGAATCCTTATGTTACGTCAGCCATACAGTAGTCCATATCTGATCTATTTTACATTTATCTAGCCAAAGTGTCCTCAAATGTTTTTTTTTTTACTATATAAACTCAGAGACTCCTTCTGATGTGACTTATGCCGTACTGTAGTCCATATTTGACCTAATGAACATATTTCTGTCCAAATAATCCTCGATTTTTTATTAATACATAGAAACTCACGGACTCCTGATTTTAGGTCAGCCATACAAAAGTCCATTTTTGACCTCATTAACATATTTCTTGCCAGAGATTACTAGGTATTGAACTTTCTACACATTATCATTGACTATTTCTGATGTTACGTCAGTCAGCCTATATTTGGCGCAATAAAAATACTTCTGGCCAAAGGGACCCTGAAAAATGTCAACTTACTATATATTCTCAAAGACTCTTTCTGATGTTACCTCAGCAGCCATACAGTAGTCCATATTTGATCTATTAAACATATTTCTGGCCAAAGGGTCCTCAATTTTTTTTATTTTATTTTTATATTTAAACTCATAGATTCCTTAGGTTACGTCAGCCATACAGTAGTCAATATTTGATCTATTATACATATATCTAGCCAAAGGGTCCTCAAATTATTTTTTTTACTATATAAACTCAGAGACTCCTTCTGATGTGACGTAAGCCATAAAGTAGTCCATATTTGACTAAATGAACATATTTCTGTCCAAAGGGTCTTAATTTTTTTTTTACTAACATATAAAATCATTGAATCCTTCGGATGTTACATCAGCCAGCCTATATTTGGCCCACTGAAAATACCTCTGGCCAAAGGGTCCCAAAGTCTTCATCTAATCTATTGAACATATCTAGCCAAAGGGTCCTAAAATGTTTTATTGTTTTTTTTACTACTTAACCTCAGAGACTCTTCTAATGTGACGTAAGCCATACAGTAGTCCATATTTGACATCATTAACATATTTCTTGTCAAATTGTACTAGGTATTGAACTTTCTACACATTCTCATTGACTACTTCTGATGTTACGTCAGCCAGCCTATATTTGGCCAAATGAAAATACTTCTGGCCAAAGGGTCCCAAAAGTCCTTATCTGATCTATTGAACATATCTCTGGCCAATGGGTCCTCAAAATGTTTTTTTCTTATATAAACTCATATAATCCTTCTGATGTTATGTCAGCAAGCCTATATTTGGCCCATTGAAAAAACTTCTGGCCTAAGGGTCCCCAAAAGGTATCTGACTGTATATTCTCACAGGGTCTTTCTGATGTTAAATTAGCCAGACAGCAGTCCATATTTAACATATTGAACATATTTCTTCCTAAAGAGTCCTCGATCTAGAACTTTCTACACATACTGATTGACTTTTTCTGTAGTTACATCAGCTATACAAAAGTCCTTATCTGATCTATTGAACATATCTCTTTCCAATGGGTCCTCAAAATGTTTTTTTTTTTTTTACTATATAAACTCATGGAATCCTTCTGATGAATCCTTCTACATCAGCCAGATTAAATTTGGTCCATTGAAAATAGTTCTGGCATACAGTAGTCCATATCCGATCAATTGAACATATCTCTGGCCAAAAGGTCCTCAAAATGTTTTTTTTTTTTAAATATAAATACAGAATAATTATTTTACGTCAGCCATACAGTAGTGCATATCTGATCTATTGTACATATATCTAGCCAAAGGGTCCTCAAAAGATTTTTTTTACTATATGAACTCAGAGACTCCTTTTGATGCGACGTAAGACATACGGTAGTCCATATTTGACATAATGAACATATTTTTGGCCAGAGAGTATTAGGTATTGAACTTTCTACACATTCTCATTGACTACTTCTGATTACTTTGACTACTTCTGCGAGCCTATATTTGGCCCAATGAAAATACTTCTGGCCAAAGGGTCCAAAAGTCCATATCTGATCTATTGAACATATCTCCCGCCAATGGGTGCGCAAAATGTTTTTTTACTATAAATTTATGGAATTCTTCTGATTTTACATCAGCCAACTTATATTTGGTCCATTGAAAAAAACTTCTGGCCAAAGGGTCCCCAAAAGGTATCTGACTGTATATTCTCACAGGGTCTTTCTGATGTTAAATCAGCCAGACAACAGTCCATATTTAACACATTGAACATATTTATTGCTAAAGAGTCCTCGATCTAGAACTTTCTACACATACTGAATGACTTTTTCTGTAGTTAAATCAGCTAAACAAAAGTCCTTATCTGATCTATTGAACAAATCTCTTTCCAATGGGTCCTCAATATATATATATATATATATATATATATATATATATTTTTTTTTTTTTTTTTACTATATAAACTCATGGAATACTTCTGAAAAATCCTTCTACATCAGCCAGCTTAAATTTGGTCCAATGAAAATAGTTCTGGCAAGTGGCAACTTACTATAAATACTCAAAGACTCTTTCTGATGTTACCTCAGCCATACAGTGGTCCATATCTGATCAATTGAACATATCTCTGGCCAAAAGTCCTCAAAATGTGTGTTTTTTTAATATAAACTCATAGAATCCTTATTTTACGTCAGCCATACAGTAGTCCATATCTGATCTATTGGACATATATCGAGCCAAAGGGTCCTCAAAAGATTTTTTTTTACTATATAAACTCAGAGACTGCTTCTGATGCGACGTAAGCCATACAGTAGTCCATATTTGACATAATGAACATATTTCTGGCCAGAGAGTACTAGGTATTGAACTTTATACACATTCTCATTGACTACTTTTGATGTTACGTCCGCCAGCCTATATTTGGCCCCGATGAAAATACTTCTGGCCAAAGGCTCCCAAAGTCCTTATCTGATCTATTGAACATATCTCTGGCCAATGGGTGCTCAAAATGTTTTTTCTTATATAAACTCAAGGAATCGTTCTGGTGTTAAATCAGCCAGCCTAAATTTGGCCCATTGAAAATACTTCTGGCCAAAGGGTCACCGACAGGCAACTAACTATATATTCTCAAAGACTCTTTCTGATGTTACCTCGTCCATACAGTAGTCCATATTTGATCTATTGAACATATCTCTGGCCAAAGGGTCCTCAAATGTGTTTTTTCACTATATAAACTCAGAAACTCCTTCTGATGTGACGTAAGCCATACTTAGTAGTCCATATTTGACTAAATTAACGTATTTCTGTCCAAAGGGTCTTAATTTTTTTCACAAATATATAAACTCATTGAATCCATTACTCATTGATGTTACATCAGCCAGCCTTTTTTTGGCCCATTGAAAATACATCTAGCCAAAGGGTCCTCAAATGTTTTTAAAATTTGTAACATATAAACTCATAGAATCCTTATGTTACGTCAACCATACAGTAGTCCATATCTGATCTATTTTACATATATCTAACCAAAGTGTTCTCAAATGTTTTTTTTTTTTACTATATAAACTCAGAGACTCCTTCTGATGTGACTTATGCCGTACAGTAGTCCATATTTGACCTAATGAACATATTTCTGTCCAAATAATCCTCAATTTCTTTTTAATACATAGAAACTCATGGACTCCTGATTTTAGGTCAGCCATACAGTAGTCCATTTTTGACCTCATTAACATATTTCTTGTCAGAGATTACTAGGTATTGAACTTTCTACACATTATCATTGACTATTTCTGATGTTACATCAGTCAGCCTATATTTGGCGCAATGAAAATACTTCTGGCCAAAGGGACCCTGAAAAAAAGTCAACTTACCATATATTCTCAAAGACTCTTTCTGATGTTACCTCAGCAGCCATACAGTAGTCCATATTTGATCTATTGAACATATTTCTGGCCAAAGGGTCCTCAATTTTTTTTATTTTTTTTTTTATATTTAAACTCATAGAATCCTTATGTTACGTCAGCCATACAGTAGTCAATATTTGATCTATTATACATATGTCTAGCCAAAGGGTCCTCAAATTATTCTTTTTTACTATATAAACTCAGAGACTCCTGATGTGACGTAAGCCATAAAGTAGTCCATATTTGACTAAATGAACATATTTCTGTCCAAAGGGTGTTAATTTTTTTTTTTTTACTAACATATAAAATCATTGAATCCTTCTGATGTTACATCAGCCAGCCTATATTTGGCCCAATGAAAATACCTCTGGCCAAAGGGTCCCAAAGTCTTCATCTGATCTATTGAACATATCTAGCCAAAGGGTCCTAAAATGTTTTATTGTTTTTTTTAATATATAACCTCAGAGACTCTTCTAATGTGACGTAAGCCATACAGTAGTCCATATTTGACCTCATTAACATATTTCTTGCCAAATTTTACTAGGTATTGAACTTTCTACACATTCTCATTGACTACTTCTGATGTTACGTCAGCCAGCCTATATTTGGCCCAATGAAAATACTTTTGGCCAAAGGGTCCCAAAGTCCTTATCTGATCTATTGAACATATCTCTGGCCAATGGGTCCTCAAAATGTTTTTTTCTTATATAAACTCATATAATCCTTCTGATGTTACGTCAGCCAGCCTATTTTTGGCCCAATGAAAAAAATTCTGGCCAAATGGTCCCTAAAAGGCAACATACTATATATTCTCAAAGATTTTTTCCGAAGTTAAAACAGCCATACAAAAGTCCATATCTGATCTATTGAACATATCTCTGGACAATTTAAACTCAAGGAATCGTTCTGGTGTTACATCAGCCAGCCTAAATTTGGCCCATTGAAAATACTTCTGGCCAAAGGGGTCCCTGACAGGCAACTTACTATATATTCTCAAAGACTCTTTCTCATGTTATCTCATCCATACAGTAGTCCATATCTGATCTGTTGAACATATATCTGGCCTAAGGGTCCCCAAAAGGTATCTGACTGTATATTCTCACAGGGTCTTTCTGATGTTAAATTAGCCAGACAGCAGTCCATATTTAACATATTGAACATATTTCTTCCTAAAGAGTCCTCGATCTAGAACTTTCTACACATACTGATTGACTTTTTCTGTAGTTACATCGGCTATACAAAAGTCCTTATCTGATCTATTGAACATATCTCTTTCCAATGGGTCCTCAAAATGTTTGTTTTTTTTACTATATAAACTCATGGAATCCTTCTGATGAATCCTTCTACATCAGCCAGATTAAATTTGGTCCATTGAAAATAGTTCTGGCATACAGTAGTCCATATCCGATCAATTGAACATATCTCTTGCCAAAAGAATCCTTATTTTACGTCAGCCATACAGTAGTCCATATCTGATCTATTGGACATATCTCTGGCCAATGGGTCCTCAAAATGTTTTTTTTCTTATATAAACTCATATAATCCTTCTGATGTTACGTCAGCCAGCCTATTTTTGGCCCAATGAAAAAAATTCTGGCCAAATGGTCCCCAAAAGGCAACATACTATATATTCTCAAAGATTTTTTCCGAAGTTAAAACAGCCATACAAAAGTCCATATCTGATCTATTGAACATATCTCTGGCCAATGGGTCCTCAAAATATTTTTTTTACTATATAAATTCATGGAATCCTTCTGATTTTACATCAGCCAACCTATATTTGGCCCATTGAAAAAACTTCTGGCCTAAGGGTCCCCAAAAGGTATCTGACTGTATATTCTCACAGGGTCTTTCTGATGTTAAATTAGCCAGACAGCAGTCCATATTTAACATATTGAACATTTTTCTTCCTAAAGAGTCCTCGATCTAGAACTTTCTACACATACTGATTGACTTTTTCTGTAGTTACATCGGCTATACAAAAGTCCTTATCTGATCTATTGAACATATCTCTTTCCAATGGGTCCTCAAAATGTTTGTTTTTTTTACTATATAAACTCATGGAATCCTTCTGATGAATCCTTCTACATCAGCCAGATTAAATTTGGTCCATTGAAAATAGTTCTGGCATACAGTAGTCCATATCTGATCAATTGAACATATCTCTGGCCAAAAGGTCCTCAAAATGTTTTTTTTTTAAATATAAAACTCACAGAATAATTATTTTACGTCAGCCATACAGTAGTGCATATCTGATCTATTGTACATATATCTAGCCAAAGGGTCCTCAAAAGATTTTTTTTACTGTATGAACTCAGAGACTCCTTTTGATGCGACGTAAGACATACAGTAGTCCATATTTGACCTAATGAATCATATTTCTGGCCAGAGAATACTAGGTATTGAACTTTCTACACATTCTCATTGACTACTTCTGATTACTTTGACTACTTCCGCGAGCCTATATTTGGCCCAATGAAAATACTTCTGGCCAAAGGGTCCAAAGTCCTTATCTGATCTATTGAAAATATCTCTGGCCAATGGGTGCGCAAAATGTTTTTTCTTTTATAAACTCAAGGAATCGTTCTGGTGTTACATCAGCCAACCTAAATTTGGCCCATTGAAAATACTTCTGGCCAAAGGGTCCCCGACAGGCAACTTACTATATATTCTCAAAGACTCTTTCTGACCTCATCCATACAGTAGTCCATATCTGATCTACTGAACATGTCTCTGGCCAAAGGGTCCTCAAATTATTTTTTTTACTATATAAACTCAGAGACTCCTTCTAATGTGACGTAAGCCATACAGTAGTCCATATTTGACTAAATGAACATATTTCTGTCCAAAGGGTCTTAATTTTTTTTACAAATATATAAACTCATTGAATCCATTACTCATTGATGTTACATCAGCCAGCCTATATTTGGCCCATTGAACATACATCTAACCAAAGGGTCCTCAAATGTTTTTTTATTTTTTATATATAACCTCATAGAATCCTTATGTTACGTCAGCCATACAGAAGTCAATATCTGATCTATTGTAGCCAAAGGGTCCTCAAATGTTTTTTTTTTTTTTTTTTTTTACTATTTAAACTCAGAGACTCCTTCTGATGTGACTTAAGCCATGCAGTAGTCCATATTTGACCTCATTAACATATTTCTGGCCAAATTGGACTAGGTATTGTACTTACTGACTTTTTCTGATGTTACCTCACCCATACAGTAGTCCTTATCTGATCAATTGAACATATCCCTGGCCAAAAGGTCCTCAAATTGTTTTTTTTTTTAAATATATAAACTCACAGAATCCTTATTTTACGTCAGCCATACAGTAGTGCATAGTGCTCTGGACAAAGGGTCCCCAAAAGGCAACTTACTATATATTCTCAAAGACTCTTTCTGATGTTACCTCAGCCATACAGTAGTACAAATCTTATTCTATTGAACATATCTCTGGCCAAAGCGTCCTCAAAATTTTATTTTTATTTTTATATATAAAATCATAGAATCCTTGTTACGTCAGCCACACAGTAGTCAATATCTGATCTATTGTACATATATCTAGCCAAAGGGTCCTCAAATGATTTTTTTTACTATATAAACTGAGACTCCTTCTGATGTGATGTAGGCCATACAGTAGTCCATATTTGACTAAATGAACATATTTCTGTCCAAAGGGTCTTTTTTTTTTTCAAATATATAAACTCATTGAATCCTTCTGATGTAACATCAGCCAGCCTATATTTGGCCCATTGAAAATAATTCTGGCCAAAGGGTCCCAAACTCTTTATCTGATCTATTGAACATACATCTAGCCAAACGGTCCTCAAATGTTTTTTTTTTTTTTTTACTATATGAACTCAGAGACTCCTTCTGATGTGACGTAAGCCATACAGTAGTCCATATTAGACCTCATTAACATATTTCTGGCCAAATTGTACTAGGTATTGAACTTTCTACTTATTCTCATTGACTACTTCTGATGATACGTCAGCCAGCCTATATTTGGCCCATAGAAAATACTTCTGGCCAATGGGCAACTTACTATATATACTCTAAGACTTTTCTGATGTTACCTCAGCCATACAGTAGTCCATATCTGATCTATTTCACATATATCTCTAGCCAAAGGGTCCTCAAATGTTTTTGTTTATTTTACTAAATAAACTCAGAGACTCCTTCTGATGTGTCTATCAAAGCATGTCGATGATATTGAAACGACATGGCGGTGTTATTGGAAACAACATTAGGAGATATCGTGATTGATTTATACTTTGTAAGCAGTACAGTAGTCCATATTTGACCTAATGAACATATTTCTGTCCAAATAATCCTCCATTTTTTTTTAATACATATAAACTCATGGACTCCTTCTGATTTTAGGTCAACCATACAGTAGTCCATATTTGACCTCATTAACATACTTCTTGCCATAGATTACTAGGTATTGAACTTTCTACACATTCTCATTGACTACTTCTGATGTTACGTCAGTCAGCCTAAATTTGGTCCATTTAAGATACTTCTGGCAAAGGGTCCCCAAAAGGTAACTTTTTTTAAATACAAACTCACAGAATCCTTATTTTACATCAGCCACACAGTAGTGCATATCTGATATATTGTACATATATATAGTCAAAGGGTCCTAAAATATTTTTTTTTACTATATGAACTCAGAGACTCCTTCTGATGCGACTTAAGCCATACAGTAGTCCATATTTGACTAAATGAACATATTTCTGTCCAAAGGGTCTTATTTTTTTTTTTTACTAATACATATCTCATTGAATCCTTTTGATGTTACATCAGCCAGCCAATATTTGGCCCATTGAAAATACTTCTGGTCAAAGGTCCCAAAGTTTTTATCTGATCTATTGAACATACATCTAGCCAAAGGGTCCTCAAATGTTTTTTTTTTATTTTTATATATATATATATATATATATATATATATATATATATATATAAACTCATAGAATCCTTATGTTACGTCAGCCATACAGTTTAACATACAGGTCGATGGTGAAACCTGCTGGGCATATCTGTCTGTCGCACCTCCACCGGTGCCTATGAGATTAAGGTGTACCGAAGGTGTACATGTTGGGGAACACTACAGATTGCATTATGGGTCATCAGCTGGGACCACCAGTCACGGATGTTTCGCTCCTTTAACCCCAATACATCTCATGGTAGCGGAGCGATGGCAGTGATTTCTCCCTGCCACCCCCCTGCTGATGCCCTAGGTGGAGACTGGACCCCAACTCTTCCTTCTCAGCCACAGCCAGAAACTGCCTCTTTCAGCCTCTTCTGCCAGCTCTTTCATTTCTTTCCGGTGCCTTCTGCCTGTTGCTCCCATGTCGCGGAGCAGACGAGAGGTTGAGGAGCCCACGAACCCCCAGCACCCCAACTCCACTGGGTATGCGACTGCCCTACAACCAGCCTCCCTGCACTCTGCAGCCAGTTCAGCATATTTGGCCCGCTTCCGCTCATGGGCAGCTTCAAGTCCTCCTTCCCATGGGACTGTGAGCTCCACCATCAGGACAATCTTGCAAGCAGCAGACCACATCACAAGGTCTAGACGCAAAGACGTTTCCACTATCTCCCTGGGAAAATGAAGCTGCTTCTCAAGGTCGACTGCTAGCGTCCAACCCTTGCCTGGTGTGAGGAGTCTTCCTGTGTCCTTCTTGTGGTGGGTGTTACCCTCTCCCCAGCCCTCGCGAACTGGATGGAATGTGCGGTTAGGGCCGGGGGCCTACTCCTTCGCTTCCTGCCTGCATATTTCAACTACTTCAGCAGCTTGTTCAGCACCAGGTCGTGCCTACACCTGTAGCGCCCTTGTGCCAACGTTGTCTTGCAGCCAGTCATGATGTGTTGGAAGCTCGCGTTGGCAGCGTTACACAGGAGGCAAGATTCTTCGTTGCCAAACCATCGGTGGAGGTTGCGGGGGCAAGGTAAGGTGTCATATGCTGCTCTGAGGAGAAAACTTAGCTTAGCCTAGAGTCTTCCACACGTCAGACCAATCCAGCTGTCTACCTAGAAGGCCTTCCCACGACAGCCAGCCTCCCTGCTGGCCTTGGGACACGGCTTTGATGGTAAGTCTCTCGTGTTCAGCTCTCATCACCCTCTGCGGCCACCATGGTCTTCCTCTCTTCTTTGGATGCGTTCGACCAGAAGAGGGGGGCCTGTCCCCCAACCGAGGCCTGCCCGGCCTTCCTGTACTCTGCCAACCACCTCCCTGTGTTGCAGCCTACTTATTGCCAGTTCGACTTCCTCCTTGGCCTTCCTCCCGGTTAAAACCTGGGCACCCGCAGCTCTCACAGATAGTCTGTGGACTCTCTTAGCTCCATGATCAACCGCACCTTCTCCTGCTTGTATCCCCCGCTGATGGAACGCAGGGGCAGCTGGAGCTTGGTCTTGCCAAAGGTGCAGTGCAATGCTGCTGGAGACTCTCTTCTCCACACTTCATCTTTCCCTGATGGATCCTTAATCCTCTGAACGTGGTCTTTTTCTCCCACCCACACCTTCATCTCCTCAACCTCTTAGTCTCATTGTCTATATTCGATCCAGTAGTCGTTGCCGAGAAATCTGTCCAATTTGGCCCTTCTTCCATCCTGCCTCTCGGAGAGCCACCGGGTTGTTTTCTTTATTCTTTTTCGTAGTCAGGTCAAGGGTGTCCCCAAGGGGACAAGTGGATTGGGTGACTAACCTTCCACTCCCCCGTGCAGACTTTCCTGCCGTCCGCCAGTCTTTCATGGCCGCCACAGAAGTCAATATCTGATCTATTGTAGCCAAAGGGTCCTTAAATGGGTTTTTTTTACTATATAAACTCAGAGACTCCTTCTTATGTGATGTAAGCCATACAGTAGTCCATATTTGACCTCACTGGCCAGAGAGTACTAGGTATTGAACTTTCTACACATTCTCATTGACTACCTCTGATGTTACGTCAGCCAGCTTATATTTGGCCCAATGAAAATACTTCTGGCCAAAGGGTCCCAAAGTCCTTATCTGATCTATTGAACATATCTCTGGCCAATGGGTCCTCAAAATGTTTTTTTCTTATATAAACTCATATAATTCTTCTGATGTTACGTCAACCAGCCTACATTTGGCCCAATGAAAAAATTCTGGCCAAATGGTCCCCAAAAGGCAACATACTATATATTCTCACAGATTTTTTCGAAAATAAAACAGCCATACAAAAGTCCATATCTGATCTTTTTGAACATATCTCTGGCCAATGG
This sequence comes from Meda fulgida, assembly GCA_030578275.1. Classification (NCBI taxonomy): domain Eukaryota; kingdom Metazoa; phylum Chordata; class Actinopteri; order Cypriniformes; family Leuciscidae; genus Meda; species Meda fulgida. The sequence continues at coordinate 2,993,031 of CM060618.1, forward strand.
GTCTTCAAAAAAATTTTTTACTATATATTTTCATGGAATCCTTCTGATTTTACATCAGCCAACCTATATTTGGCCTTTGAAAAACTTCTGCCCAAAGGGTCCCCAAAAGGTATGTGAATGTATATTCTCACAGGGTCTTTCTGATGTTAAATCAGCCCAGACAGCAGTCCATATTTAACATATTGAACATATTTCTTCCTAAAGAGTCCTCGATCTAGAACTTTCTACACCATACTGATTGACTTTTTCTGTAGTTACATCAGCTATACAAAAGTCCTTATCTGATCTATTGAACATATCTCTTTCCAAGGGTCCTCAAAATGTTTTTTTTTAGTATATAAAACTCATGGAATCCTTCTGATTTTACATCAGCCAGCTTAATCGCTTGTCTCCGCCCTGGCTCTCTTCTCTCCCCTCTACGGACTGGCCCTTGGTTGTCAGGGCCAATTGATGTGCTCTCCTCTAGACCACTTTCAACAGGATCATTCTCCACAATTAGATCTCCTCCCTCTACTTCCTGCTCCCTCTCCTCAGCTGTGGATCCCTCAGCACTGTGGTGTGTAACCTGGCTCTGGGGTACCACTTGTCTTATCTTGCAGCTTGTGCTGCAGTGCAATGCTGCTGGAGACTCTCTTCTCCACACTTCATCTTTCCCTGATGGATCCGTAATCCTCTGAACGTGGTCTTTTTCTCCCACCCCACACCTGCATCTCCTCAACCTCTTAGTCTCATTGTCTATATTCGATCCAGTAATCGTTGCCTAGAATCCATCCAATTTGGCCCTTCTTCCATCCCGCCTCCTCGGGGCACCGGGTTGTTTTTCTTAGTCTTTTTCATAGTCAGGTCAAGGTTGTCCCCAAGGGGACAAGTGGATTGGGTGACTAGACTTCCACTCCCCGTGCAGACTTTCCTGCCGTCCGCCAGTCTTTCCTGGTCGCCCACAGAAGTCAATATCTGATCTATTGTAGCCAAAAGGGTCCTCAAATGTTTTTTTTTTTTTTTACTTTATAAACTCAGAGACTCCTTCTGATGTGATGTAAGCCATACAGTAGTCCATATTTTACCTCATTAACATATTTCTGGCCAAATTGTACTAGGTATTAAACTTTCTACACATTCTCAGCCAGCCCTGACGTCAGCCAGCCTATATTTGGCCCATTGAAAATACTTCTGGCCAATGGGCAACTTACTATATATACTCTAAGACTTTTTCTGATGTTACCTCAGCCATACAGTAGTCCATATCTGATCTATTTTACATATATCTAGCCAAAGGGTCCTCAAATGTTTTTTTTGTTTTTACTATATAAACTCAGAGACTCCTCCTGATGTGACGTAAGCCATACAGTAGTCCATATTTGACCTAATGAACATATTTCTAATCAAATGATCCTCAATTCTTTTTAAAAAATTCATATGTATAAACTCATGGACTCCTGATTTTAGGTCAGCCATACAGTAGTCCATATTTGACCTCATTAAGATATTTCTTGCCAGAGATTACTAGGTATTGAACTTTCTACACATTCTCATGGACTACTTTGAATGTTACGTCAGCCAGCCTAAATTTGGTCCATTGAAAATACTTCTGGCCAAAGGGTCCCCAAAAGGCAACTTACTATATATATTCAAAGACTCTTTCTGATGTTACCGTCAGCCATACACTAGTCCATATCTGATCAATTGTACATATATCTAGCCATAGGGTCCTCATTTTTTTTTATTTTATTTTACTATATAAACTCAGACTTCTTCTGATGTGACGTAAGCATACAATTGTCCATATTTGACCTAATTAACATATTTCTTCCCAAAGGGTCCTCAATGTATATGGACTCATGGACTCCCTTCTGATGTTACGTCAGCCATACGGTAGTCCCATATTTGACTTTATGAACAAATTTCTGAACAGAGAATACTCGATATTAAACTTTCTACACATTCTCATTGACTACTTCTTATGTTACATCAGACAGCCTTTTACCGAATGAACATTTATCTGGCCAAAGAGTACTTGATCTTGAACTTTCTTTAGAAGTCATATGTAGTCAATTATGGACTACTGTCTGGTTGATGAAACATCAGAAGAAGCCAATAATTAATGCCATATGGATTACTGACTGGCTTATGTAGGTATCCTGAGGGTACATAAGCCAGTCAGTAATCCACATGTGACCTTTTGAACATAATTCTGGCCAAAGAGAACTTGATCTTGATCTTTCTATACATACTCATTGAGTTCTTTTGATGTTGCGTCAGCCATACAGAAGTCTATTTTTGACCTAATGAATACATTTCTTGCTAAAGAATACTTGATATTGAACTCTCTATAGAACTAATTGACTCCCGGGGCCAGTTGCATAAACTGTGACTTAAGTGCTAGTATGATCAACTAGCAGTCAGTCAAGTGGCAATCAATCTTACTTTTTAGCCAGTTTTTATCTTAAATTAGACCAATCTCTGTTTCTATGTAACTGACTTAAAAAAGTTGTGAACATTCTTCAAGAAAAAAATGTGATGACTAACTCGTAAGACTAGACTTAGAAGTTTATGCATCTGGCACCTGATGTTACATAAGCCAATCGGTAATCCATATGTGACCTTTTGAACATCCATACAGCCATCAGCCATACAGTAGTCCATATTTGACCAACTGAACATATTTCTGGCCAAAGAGTCCTCAATTTTGAACTTTCTATTAAACTCCTTGATTCCTGATGGAACCCAGATAGTAATCTATATGTGACCTTTTGAACATTTTCTGGCCAAAGAGTCCTCAATCTTGAACTTTATACACATACTGATTGGCTTTTTCTGATGTTACATCTACCAGAGAGTAGTCCATATTTGACCCACTGAACATATATCTGGCCAAACAGTCCTCGATCATGATATTCTATACATTATCATAACTTCTTCTGATGTTACGTCAGTCATAAACAAGTACAAAATTGACCTACTGAACATATTTCTGTTCCGAGAAGTACTTGATCTTGAACATTCTTTACATAATTACTCCTTCTGATGTTACCTTAGCCGAAGAGTAGTCCATATTTAACCTATAAACATATTTCAGGCCAAAGAGTACATCTTAAACATTCTCTGCATACTCATTGACTCCTTCTAATGTTACATCAGTCATAAAAAAGTCCATATCTGATCTATTAAACAAATTTCAGACCAAAGGGACCTCAACATGTTCTTTGCTATTTAAATTCATGGACGCCTTCTGATGTCAAATCAGTTAGTCCATATTTGACCTGCTGAACATATTTCTTCCAAAGAGTACTCGATCTTGATCTTTTATACTCATTGACTCCTTCTGATGTTACCTCCATCCATACAGTAGATCATATTTAACCAAATTAACATATTTCTGGCCAAAAAGTTGTCAAAAGGGAGCATAATATATATATACACATAGACTTTGTTTGACCTACTGTACATTCTTGAACATTCTTGAACATTCTTTACACAATGACTCCTTCTGATGTCACGTTAGCCAGAAGTCCATATTTAACCTGCTGAACATATTTTATCTTGAATAATCTTTAACTTTGAAAACACATTCTTCTAATTTTACATTAGTCGTACAAAAGTACATATATGATCTATAGAATTGGCCAAAGGGTCCATAAAAGGTTTTTTACTATATAAACTCATAGACTCCTTCTGATGTTAAATCAGCAATCAGTACAAATCAGTACAAAAAGTACTTGATCCTGAACATTGACTATGTACAAAATATTCAAGATCGAGTACTCTTTGGCCTGAAATATGTTCATTAGGTTAAACATGATCTACTGTATGGCTGAGGTAACATCAGAAAGAGTCTATGAGATTAGTAAAAAACCTTTGGGACATGAAATATGGTTAAAAGATCAGATATGGAATATTGTATGACTGATGTAACATCAGAAGTATTCAATGAAAATAGAAAATTAAAAATTGAGGACTCTTTGGCCAGAAATATGTTCAGTAGTTTAAATATGGACTACTGCATGGCTGAAATAACATCAGAAAGAGTCTTTAAGTATGTATAGAATGATCAAGATTTAGTGCACGGGCCAGAAATATGTACAGTAGGTCATATATGGACTACTGTCTGGCTGATTTAACAACAGAACGAATATTTTTGGCCAGAAGTATTTTCAATGGGTAGTCAGTAGTCAGTGAGAATGTGTAAAAAGTTCAATATCAAGAATTAGTTGTCCGAAAATATTTTCAGCAGGTCAAAAATGCACTGCTGTCTGCCTGATTTAAGATCAGAAGGAGTCTTTGAGAATATATATAGTATCTTGCCTTTTGACAACCCTTGGCAGTAAATATGTTCAGTAGGTCAATTACAGACTTCTGTATATGGCTGAGGTAACATCAGAAGTAGTCAATGAGAATGTGTAGAAAGTTCAATATCGAGGGCTCTTTGGCCATAAATGCTCAGCAGGTCAAATATGGACAAATCTCTGGCTGATTTAACATCAGAAGGAGTCTATGAGTTTATATGGTAAAAAAACAAACATTTGAGGACCCTTTGAACAGAAAAATAGTTCGATAGATTAAATATATACTACTGTATGGCTGGAGTAGCATCGAAGAAGTCAGTATGTATAGAATGTTCAAGACCAAGTACTCTTTGGCCTGAAATATGTTTAGTGGTTAAAACATGGACATGGGCTGATTTAACATCAGAAATAGTCTATGAGAATATATATTGTTACATTTTAGTGACCATTGGGCCAAAAATATTTTCAATGGGTCAAATACAAGGCTGGCTGACGAAAGATCAGAAGCAGTCAATGAGAATGTGTAAAAGTTCAATAACTTTTCAATAAGTTCGAGGACTCTTTGGCCATAAATACGTTCAGCAGGTCAAATATGACGATTTTACATTAGCCATGCAGTAGTCCATTTGTCCAACCTACTGACCTACCATTTCCTGGCCAAAGAGTACTCGAAATTGAACTTTCTACACATTCTTATTGACTACTTCTGACTACTTACCCATTGAAAGTATTTCTGCCCAAAAGTTCCTCAAAGGTTAAATTACTATATATAGTAGAATAGAAAAGTCTTTTACATCAGTATTTGACCAATTGAACATATTTCTGGAACGAGAATCATGACATTTTCTTTACAAATTTACTCTTTCTGATTTTACAACAGATATAAAGTAGTCAATATCGGACCTTTAAAGATATTTCTGACTAAAAAAATAATAATTGAACATTAACTCACTATACACTCTCATTGACCTCCTGATTTTACATATCAGCTACACAGTACTCCAAATTTGACTTACTAAAAATATTTCTGATCAAAGTTTACTCAATCTTTCTATACATAACCATTGACTCCTGATTTTACATCAGCAATGCAGGACACGGATCTGACCTACTGAACACATTTTTGACCCAAGCGTCATCACTCTTACAATGCATTGCACAGTGTAACAGTTGCATAGGTTATATTCTATTCTACTATGTACAACGTTTGATCGTGTTCAATGCAATGCAGCAGCATATAAATTAATCAATTCGTTACACAACGGAATGAGTTAATTATTGCATTGCATTTTAAATCAACTGCTCATATTATGTTTTCTCGTCAAGTATACAAATTTAAATTGTATAATAATTCAACAGCTAATGCAATGAAATCTTTCATACACAAATTAATAAGTTAGTTGCAGTACGCAATGCAATGCGAAATCACATTGTCATGTTTCAAATGTTATCTTTTCATTTCACAGAGTAATACGTTAAATCTGTTTATGTGATGCAATACAACTTACTGTTATATCTTAATCCATATCGAAACGATTTAGATCTTGTAGGTATTGCAAAAGGTGTATCGCTTAAATATTATTCTTCAGTGAACAATGTTAGATTGTGTGTGCAATGTAATGAAAAACAGAGTTAGTTCTTGTATGCATAGTAAAGTGACAGCTAATGTGACTTTTAGTCGTCAGTAAAAAATGATTTAGTTGTATTTAATGCGAACAAATAAGTTGTGGGTTGTCTTTCAACAGCTAATGCAATGATTTTCATATATAAGCACATATATATGTTAGGTTATTTGCACAACGGAATAAGGACTTCTAATGCAATGCAAAATCTAATTAAATGATTATGGAAATTCAAAGCGATTAATTCAAATATGTTATTTTATGTTTTTTTTCATTGCACAGAGGAATAAGTTATATAAGTTATATAATAAGTTAAAAGACATTTTATACAATGCAATGAAACAACATGAATGTTATATCTTTAATGCACTACGGAATGAGTAAGTTCTTGATTGCATTGTTATTCTTGTTATTCTTGTTATTCTACACAATGCATGTTATTTTTCAGTGCACAACGCTTGCATTGCATAACTCATCGTTGTACAAAGTAGTTAGTCATTGCATGCATAGTTACAGCTCACGTGATGTTTTCTCGTCAGTACACAAAAAAATTAGTTGTATGCAATGCGAGAACCAATATGTTGTGGGTTGTCTTTTCTAATGAAAGGATTTTCCTTCATATATAAATGATTTTTTTTGTTGAAGTATGCAATGCATTGCGAAGGCACATGAGGAAAAAGTTTGATCTTTTATGCAATATAATGCAATGAACACAATGTTACCTCTTAAATGCACATAGGAATGAGTTAGTTCTTGTATGTATGGCAATTTAACAAATATATACTACTTGTATGTTATTCTTCAATGCAAAAAGCGAAGATTGCATTGCATATCTCTTTAACGCACTACGGAATGAGTTAGTTCTTGAATGCATTGCAATGCAAGAAAAATGCATATGATTTTTTATGTTATATTCTTCAATGCACAATCGCCTGATTGTATGTGTAATGCAATATTATTCTTCTATGCACAACGCTTGTGCAATACAATTCAACAGCAATTGCAATTGCAATTGCATTGCACATCTCTTCAACGTACTTCAAATGCAGTACGGAAAGAGTTAGTTATTGAATGCATTGCAATGCAACAAAATGCATATTACTTTAAAGTTATTCTTCATTGAACAACGCTTGTGCAATGCAATGCAACAGTACGCTGTATTACACATCTCTTCAACGCACTACGGACGAGTTATTTATTGAATGCATTGCAAAGAAACAAGTGCTATGTTATTCGTCAATGCACAACGCTTGTTCGTATGTGCAGTGCAATGCAACTGTAGATTGCAATGCACATTTCTTCAATGCCCTACGGAAGGAGTTAGTTATTGAATGCATTGCAATGCAAACAAAGTGCATATTACTTTAAATGTTATTCTTCAATGCACAACGTTGTGCAATGCAATGCAACAGTATGCTGTATTGCACATCTCTTCAACGCACTACGGAACGAGTTTGTTCTTAAATGCATTGCAACGCAAGAAAGTGCATATTACTTTAAAGTTATTCTTCATTGAACAACGCTTGTGCAATGCAATGCAACAGTACGCTGTATTACACATCTCTTCAACGCACTACGGAGGAGTTAGTTCTTGAATGCATTGCAAAGCAACAAGTGCTGTGTTATTCGTCAAGGCACAACGCTTGTTTGTATGTGCAGTGCAATGCAACTGTAGATTGCAATGCACATTTCTTCAATGCCCTACGGAAGGAGTTAGTTATTGAATGCATTGCAATGCAAACAAAGTGCATATTACTTTAAATGTTATTCTTCAATGCACAACGTTGTGCAATGCAATGCAACAGTATGCTGTATTGCACATCTCTTCAACGCACTACGGAACGAGTTTGTTCTTAAATGCATTGCATTGCAAGAAAGTGCATATTACTTTAAAGTTATTCTTCATTGAACAACGCTTGTGCAATGCAATGCAACAGTACGCTGTATTACACATCTCTTCAACGCACTACGGACGAGTTAGTTCTTGAATGCATTGCAAAGCAACAAGTGCTGTGTTATTCGTCAAGGCACAACGCTTGTTCGTATGTGCAGTGCAATGCAACTGTAGATTGCAATGCACATTTCTTCAATGCACTACGGAAGGAGTTAGTTATTGAATGCATTGCAATGCAAACAAAGTGCATATTACTTTAAATGTTATTCTTCAATGCACAACGTTGTGCAATGCAATGCAACAGTATGCTGTATTGCACATCTCTTCAACGCACCACGGAACGAGTTTGTTCTTAAATGCATTGCAATGCAAGAAAGTGCATATTACTTTAAAGTTATTCTTCAACGAACAACGCTTGTGCAATGCAATGCAACAGTACGCTGTATTGCACATCTCTTCAACGCACTACGGACGAGTTAGTTCTTGAATGCATTGCAAAGCAACAAGTGCTATGTTATTCGTCAATGCACAACACTTGTTCGTATGTGCAGTGCAATGCAACTGTAGATTGCATTGCACATTTCTTCAATGCACTACGGAAGGAGTTAGTTATTGAATGCATTGCAATGCAAACAAAGTGCATATTACTTTAAATATTATTCTTCAATGCACAACGTTGTGCAATGCAATGCAACAGTATTGCACATCTCTTCAACGCACTACGGAACGAGTTTGTTCTTAAATGCATTGCAATGCAAGAAAGTGCATATTACTTTATAGTTATTCTTCATTGAACAACGCTTGTGCAATGCAATGCAACAGTACGCTGTATTACACATCTCTCCAACGCACTACGGACGAGTTAGTTCTTGAATGCATTGCAAAGCAACAAGTGCTGTGTTATTCGTCAATGCACAACGCTTGTTCATATGTGCAGTGCAATGCAACTGTAGAGTGCAATGCACATTTCTTCAATGCACTACGGAAGGAGTTAGTTATTGAATGCATTGCAATACAAACAAAGTGCATATTACTTGAAATGTTATTCTTCAATGCACAACGTTGTGCAATGCAATGCAACAGAATGCTGTATTGCACATCTCTTCAACGCACTACGGACGAGTTATTTCTTGAATGCATTGCAAAGCAACAAGTGCTGTGTTATTCGTCAAGGCACAACGCTTGTTCGTATGTGCAGTGCAATGCAACTGTAGATTGCAATGCACATTTCTTCAATGCACTACGGACGGAGTTAGTTATTGAATGCATTGCAATGCAAACAAAGTGCATATTACTTTAAATGTTATTCTTCAATGCACAGCGTTGGGCAATGCAATGCAACAGTATGCTGTATTGCACATCTCTTCAACGCACTACGGAACGAGTTTGTTCTTAAATGCATTGCATTGCAAGAAAGTGCATATTACTTTAAAGTTATACTTCATTGAACAACGCTTGTGCAATGCAATGCAACAGTACGCTGTATTACACATCTCTTCAACGCACTACGGACGAGTTAGTTCTTGAATGCATTGCAAAGCAACAAGTGCTATGTTATTCGTCAATGCACAACACTTGTTCGTATGTGCAGTGCAATGCAACTGTAGATTGCATTGCACATTTCTTCAATGCACTACGGAAGGAGTTAGTTATTGAATGCATTGCAATGCAAACAAAGTGCATATTACTTTAAATATTATTCTTCAATGCACAACGTTGTGCAATGCAATGCAACAGTATTGCACATCTCTTTAACGCACTACGGAACGAGTTTGTTCTTAAATGCATTGCAACGCAAGAAAGTGCATATTACTTTATAGTTATTCTTCATTGAACAACGCTTGTGCAATGCAATGCAACAGTACGCTGTATTACACATCTCTCCAACGCACTACGGACGAGTTAGTTCTTGAATGCATGGCAAAGCAACAAGTGCTGTGTTATTCGTCAATGCACAACGCTTGTTCATATGTGCAGTGCAATGCAACTGTAGAGTGCAATGCACATTTCTTCAATGCACTACGGAAGGAGTTAGTTATTGAATGCATTGCAATACAAACAAAGTGCATATTACTTGAAATGTTATTCTTCAATGCACAACGTTGTGCAATGCAATGCAACAGAATGCTGTATTGCACATCTCTTCAACGCACTACGGAACGAGTTTGTTCTTAAATGCATTGCAATGCAAGAAAGTGCATATTACTTTAAAGATTTTCATCAACGAACAACGCTTATGCAATGCAATGCAACAGTACGCTGTATTGCACATCTCTTCAACGCACTACGGACGAGTTAGTTCTTGAATGCATGGCAAAGCAACAAGTGCTGTTATTCGTCAATGCACAACGCTTGTTCGTATGTGCAGTGCAATGCAACTGTAGATTGCATTGCACATTTCTTCAATGCAATACGGAAGGAGTTAGTTATTGAATGCATTGCAATGCAAACAACGTGCATATTACTTTAAATGTTATTCTTCAATGCACAACGTTGTGCAATGCAATGCAACAGTATGCTGTATTGCACATCTCTTCAACGCACTACGGAACGAGTTTGTTCTTAAATGCATTGCAATGCATGAAAGTGCATATTACTTTATAGTTATTCTTCATTGAACAACGCTTGTGCAATGCAATGCAACAGTACGCTGTATTACACATCTCTCCAAAGCACTACGGACGAGTTAGTTCTTGAATGCATTGCAAAGCAACAAGTGCTGTGTTATTCGTCAATGCACAACGCTTGTTCATATGTGCAGTGCAATGGAACTGTAGAGTGCAATGCACATTTCTTCAATGCACTACGGAAGGAGTTAGTTATTGAATGCATTGCAATGCAAACAAAGTGCATATTACTTGAAATGTTATTCTTCAATGCACAACGTTGTGCAATGCAATGCAACAGTATGCTGTATTGCACATCTCTTCAACGCACTACGGAACGAGTTTGTTCTTAAATGCATTGCAATGCAAACAAAGTGCATATTACTTGAAATGTTATTCTTCAATGCACAACGTTGTGCAATGCAATGCAACAGTATGCTGTATTGCACATCTCTTCAACGCACTACGGAACGAGTTTGTTCTTAAATGCATTGCAATGCAAGAAAGTGCATATTACTTTAAAGTTATTCTTCAACGAAAAACGCTTATGCAATGCAATGCAACAGTACGCTGTATTGCACATCTCTTCAACGCACTACGGACGAGTTAGTTCTTGAATGCATGGCAAAGCAACAAGTGCTGTGTTATTCGTCAATGCACAACGCTTGTTCATATGTGCAGTGCAATGCAACTGTAGAGTGCAATGCACATTTCTTCAATGCACTACGGAAGGAGTTAGTTATTGAATGCATTGCAATACAAACAAAGTGCATATTACTTGAAATGTTATTCTCAATGCACAACGTTGTGCAATGCAATGCAACAGAATGCTGTATTGCACATCTCTTCAACGCACTACGGAACGAGTTTGTTCTTAAATGCATTGCAATGCAAGAAAGTGCATATTACTTTAAAGATTTTCATCAACGAACAACGCTTATGCAATGCAATGCAACAGTACGCTGTATTGCACATCTCTTCAACGCACTACGGACGAGTTAGTTCTTGAATGCATGGCAAAGCAACAAGTGCTGTTATTCGTCAATGCACAACGCTTGTTCGTATGTGCAGTGCAATGCAACTGTAGATTGCATTGCACATTTCTTCAATGCAATACGGAAGGAGTTAGTTATTGAATGCATTGCAATGCAAACAAAGTGCATATTACTTGAAATGTTATTCTTCAATGCACAACGTTGTGCAATGCAATGCAACAGTATGCTGTATTGCACATCTCTTCAACGCACTACGGAACGAGTTTGTTCTTAAATGCATTGCAATGCAAGAAAGTGCATATTACTTTAAAGTTATTCTTCAACGAACAACGCTTATGCAATGCAATGCAACAGTACGCTGTATTGCACATCTCTTCAACGCACTACGGACGAGTTAGTTCTTGAATGCATTGCAAAGCAACAAGTGCTGTTATTCGTCAATGCACAACGCTTGTTCGTATGTGCAGTGCAATGCAACTGTAGATTGCATTGCACATTTCTTCAATGCAATACGGAAGGAGTTAGTTATTGAATGCATTGCAATGCAAACAAAGTGCATATTACTTTAAATGTTATTCTTCAATGCACAACGTTGTGCAATGCAATGCAACAGTATGCTGTATTGCACATCTCTTCAACGCACTACGGAACGAGTTTGTTCTTAAATGCATTGCAACGCAAGAAAGTGCATATTACGTTAAAATTATTCTTCATTGAACAACGCTTGTGCAATGCAATGCAACAGTACGCTGTATTACACATCTCTTCAACGCACTACGGACGAGTTGTTTCTTGAATGCATTGCAAAGCAATAAGTGCTGTGTTATTCGTCAATGCACAACGCTTGTTCGTATGTGCAGTGCAATGCAACTGTAGATTGCATTGTAAATTTCTTCAATGCACTACGGAAGGAGTTAGTTATTGAATGCATTGCAATGCAAACAATGTGCATATTACTTAAATGTTAATCTTCAATACACAACGCTTGTGCAATGCAATGCAACAGCACGCTGCATTGCACATCTCTTCAACGCACTACGGACGAGTTGTTTCTTGAATGCATTGCAAAGCAATAAGTGCTGTGTTATTCGTCAATGCACAACGCTTGTTCGTATATGCAGTGCAATGCAACTGTAGAGTTTAATGCACATTTCTTCAATGCACTACGGAAGGAGTTAGTTATTGAATGCATTGCAATGCAAACAAAGTGCATATTACTTTAAATGTTATTCTTCAAAGCACAACTTTGTGCAATGCAATGCAACAGTATGCTGTATTGCACATCTCTTCAACGCACTACTGAACGAGTTTGTTCTTAAATGCATTGCAATGCAAGAAAGTGCATATTACTTTATAGTTATTCTTCATTGAACAACGCTTGTGCAATGCAATGCAACAGTAGGCTGTATTACACATCTCTCCAAAGCACTACGGACGAGTTAGTTCTTGAATGCATTGCAAAGCAACAAGTGCTGTGTTATTCGTCAATGCACAACGCTTTTTATATGTGCAGTGCAATGCAACTGTAGAGTGCAATGCACATTTCTTCAATGCACTACGGAAGGAGTTAGTTATTGAATGCATTGCAATGCAAACAAAGTGCATATTACTTGAAATGTTATTCTTCAATGCACAACGTTGTGCAATGCAATTTAACAGTATGCTGTATTGCACATCTCTTCAACGCACTACGGAACGAGTTTGTTCTTAAATGCATTGCAATGCAAGAAAGTGCATATTACTTTAAAGTTATTCTTCAACGAACAACGCTTATGCAATGCAATGCACTAGTACGCTGTATTGCACATCTCTTCAACGCACTACGGACGAGTTAGTTCTTGAATGCATTGCAAAGCAACAAGTGCTGTTATTCGTCAATGCACAACGCTTGTTCGTATGTGCAGTGCAATGGAACTGTAGATTGCATTGCACATTTCTTCAATGCAATACGGAAGGAGTTAGTTATTGAATGCATTGCAATGCAAACAAAGTGCATATTACTTTAAATGTTAATCTTCAATACACAACGCTTGTGCAATGCAATGCAACAGCACGCTGCATTGCACATCTCTTCAACGCACTACGGAACGAGTTAGTTCTTGAATGCATTGCAACGCAAGAAAGTGCATATTACTTTAAAATTATTCTTCATTGAACAACGCTTTTGCAATGGAATGCAACAGTACGCTGTATTACACATCTCTTAAACGCACTACAGACGAGTTAGTTCTTGAATGCATTGCAAAGCAACAAGTGCTGTGTTATTCGTCAATGCACAACGCTTGTTCGTATGTGCAGTGCAATGCAACTGTAGATTGCAATGCACATTTCTTCAATGCACTACGGAAGGAGTTAGTTATTGAATGCATTGCAATGCAAACAAAGTGCATATTACTTTAAATGTTATTGTTCAATGCACAACGTTGTGCAATGCAATGCAACAGTATGCTGTATTGCACATCTCCTCAACGCACTACGGAACGAGTTTGTTCTTAAATGCATTGCAAAGCAACAAGTGCTATGTTATTCGTCAATGCACAACGCTTGTTCGTATGTGCAGTGCAATGCAACTGTAGATTGCATTACACATCTCTTCAACGCACCACGGAACGAGTTAGTTCTTGAATGCATTGCAATGCAACAAAGTGCATATTACCTAAATGTTATTCTTTAATGCACAACGCTTTGTGCAATGCAACAGCACACTGCATTGCACATCTCTTCAACGCACTACGGAACGACTAAGTCTGATGTTCCGTGAGCCAGCCCATATTTGGCCAAATGAAAATACTTCTGGCCAAAGGGTCCCAAAGTCCTCATCTGATCTATTGAACATATCTCTGGCCAATGGGGGCTTATTTAAACTCTAGGAATCGTTTTGATGTTACATCAGCCAGCCTAGATTTGGCCCATTGAAAATACTTCTGGCCAAAGGGTCCCTGACAGGCAACTTACTATATATTCTCAAAGACTCTTTCTCATGTTATCTCATCCATGCAGTAGTCCATATCTGATCTGTTGAACATATATCTGGCCAAAGGGTCCCCAAAAGGTATCTGACTGTATATTCTCACAGAGTCTTTCTGATGTTAAATCAGCCAGACAGCAGTCCATATTTAACATATTGAACATATTTCTTCCTAAAGAGTCCTCGATCTAGAACTTTCTACATATACTGATTGACTTTTTCTGTAGTTACATCAGCTATACAAAAGTCCTTATCTGATCTATTGAACATATCTCTTTCCAATGGGTCCTCAAAATGTTTTTTTTTTTACTATATAAACTCATGGAATCCTTCTGATGAATCCTTTTACATCAGCCAGCTTAAATTTGGTCCATTGAAAATAGTTCTGGCATACATTAGTCCATATATGATCAATTGAACATATCTCAGCCCAAAAGGTCCTCAAAATGTTTTTTTTAAAATATAAACTCACAGAATAATTATTTTACGTCAGCCATACAGTAGTGCATATCTGATCTATTGTACATATATCTAGCCAAAGGGTCCTCAAAAGATTTTTTTTACTATATGAACTCAGAAACTCCTTTTGATGCGACGTAAGACATACAGTAGTCCCTATTTGACATAATGAACATATTTCTGGCCAGAGAGTACTAGGTATTGAACTTTCTACACATTCTCATTGACTACTTCTGATTACTTTGACTACTTCCGCGAGCCTATATTTGGCCCAATTAAAATACTTCTGGCCAAAGGGTCCCAAAGTCCTTATCTGATCTATTGAACATATCTCTGGCCAATGGGTGCGCAAAATGTTTTTTTACTATAAATTCATGGAATCCTTCTGATTTTACATTAGCCAACTTATATTTGGTCCATTGAAAAAAACTTCTGGCCAAAGGGTCCCCAAAAGGTATCTGAATGTATATTCTCATCAAAATCTTTCTGATGTTAAATCAGCCGGACAGAAGTCCATATTTAACACATTGAACATATTTCTTGCTAAAGAGTCCTCGATCTAGAACTTTCTACACATACTGAATGACTTTTTCTGTAGTTATATCAGCTAAACAAAAGTCCTTATCTGATCTATTGAACAAATCTCTTTCCAATGGTTCCTCAATATATATATATATTTTCTTTACTATATAAACTCATGGAATACTTCTGATAATCCTTCTACATCAGCCAGCTTAAATTTGGTCCATTGAAAATAGTTCTGCAAAAGGCAACTTACTATATATACTCAAAGACTCTTTCTGATGTTACCTCAGCCATACAGGAGTCCATATCTGATCAATTGAACATATTTCTGGCCAAAAGTCCTCAAAATGTGTGTTTTTTTTTATATAAACTCATAGAATCCTTATTTTACGTCAGCCATATAGTAGTCCATATCTGATCTATTGGACATATATCGAGCCAAAGGGTCCTCAAAAGATATTTTTTTACTATATAAACTCAGAGACTGCTTCTGATGCGACGTAAGCCATACAGTAATCCATACTTGACATAATGAACATATTTCTGGCCAGAGAGTACTAGGTATTGAACTTTATACACATTCTCATTGACTACTTTTGATGTTACGTCCGCCAGCCTATATTTGGCCCAATGAAAATACTTCTGGCCAAAGGCTCCCAAAGTCCTTATCTGATCTATTGAACATATCTCTTTCCAATGGGTCCTCAAAATGTTTTGTTTTTTTACTATATAAACTCATGGAATCCTTCTGATGAATCCTTCCACATCAGCCAGATTAAATTTGGTCCATTGAAAATAGTTCTGGCATACAGTAGTCCATATCCGATCAATTGAACATATCTCTGGCCAAAAGGTCCTCAAAATGTTTTTTTTTAAATATAAACAATATAATTATTTTACGTCAGTCATACAGTAGTGCATATCTGATCTATTGTACATATATCTAGGGAAAGGGTCCTCAAAAGATTTGTTTTACTATATGAACTCAGAGACTCCTTTTGATGCGACGTAAGACATACAGTAGTCCATATTTGACATAATGAACATATTTCTGGCCAGAGAGTACTAGGTATTGAACTTTCTACACATTCTCATTGACTACTTTTGATGTTACGTCCGCCAGCCAATATTTGGCCCAATGAAAATACTTCTGGCCAAAGGCTCCCAAAATCCTTATCTGATCTATTGAACATATCTCCGGCCAATGGGTGCTCAAAATGTTTTTTCTTATATAAACTCAAGGAATCGTTCTGGTGTTAAATCAGCCAGCCTAAATTTGGCCCATTGAAAATACTTCTGGCCAAAGGGTCCCCGACAGGCAACTAACTATATATTCTCAAAGACTCTTTCTGATGTTACTTCGTCCATACAGTCGTCCATATTTGATCTATTGAACATATCTCTGGCCAAAGGGTCCTCAAATGATTTTTTTCACTATATAAACTCAGGAACTCCTTCTGATGTGACGTAAGCCATACTTAGTAGTCCATATTTGACTAAATTAAGGTATTTCTGTCCATAGGGTCTTAATATTTTTCACAAATATATAAACTCATTGAATCCATTACTCATTGATGTTACATCAGCCAGCCTTTTTTTGGCCCATTGAAAATACAACTAGCCAAAGGGTCCTCAAATGTTTTTAAATTTTTTTACATATAAACTCATAGAATCCTTGTGTTACGTCAGCCATACAGTAGTCCATATCTGATCTATTTTTACATATATCTAGCCAAAGTGTCCTCAAACTTTTTTTTTTACTATATAAACTCAGAGACTCCCTCTGATGTGACATGCCGTACAGTAGTCCATATTTGACCTAATGAACATATTTCTGTCCAAATAATCCTCGATTTTTTTTAATACATAGAAACTCATGGACTCCTTCTGATTTTAGGTCAGCCATACAGTAGTCAATTTTTGACCTCATTAACATATTTCTTGCCAGAGATTACTAGGTATTGAACTTTCTAAACATTATCATTGACTATTTCTGATGTTACGTCAGTCAGCCTATATTTAGCGCAATGAAAATACTTCTGGGCAAAGGGACCCTGAAAAAAGTCAACTTACTATATATTCTCAAAGACTCTTTCTGATGTTACCTCAGCAGCCATACAGTAGTCCATATTTGATCTATTGAACATATTTCTGGCCACAGGGTCCTCAAATTTTTTTTATTTTTTTTATATTTAAACTCATAGAATCCTTATGTTACGTCAGCCATACAGTAGTCAATATTTGATCTATTGTACATATATCTAGCCAAAGGGTCCTCAAATTATTTTTTTTACTATATGAACTCAGAGACTCCTTTTGATGCGACGTAAGACATACAGTAGTCCATATTTGACATAATGAACATATTTCTGGCCAGAGAGTACTAGGTATTGAACTTTCTACACATTCTCATTGACTACTTCTGATTACTTTGACTACTTCCGCGAGCCTATATTTGGCCCGATGAAAATACTTCTGGCCAAAGGGTCCCAAAGTCCTTATCTGATCTATTGAACATATCTCTGGCCAATGGGTGCGCAAAATGTTTTTTTACTATAAATTTATGGAATCCTTCTGATTTTACATTAGCCAACTTTATTTGGTCCATTGAAAAAAACTTCTGGCCAAAGGGTCCCCAAAAGGTATCTGACTGTATATTCTCACAAGGTCTTTCTGATGTTAAATCAGCCAGACAGCAGTCCATATTTAACATATTGAACATATTTATTGCTAAAGAGTCCTCGATCTAGAACTTTCTACACATACTGAATTACTTTTTCAGTAGTTATATCAGCTAAACAATAGTCCTTATCTGATCTATTGAACAAATCTATTTCCAATGGGTCCTCCATATATATACATATTTCTTTTTACTATATAAACTCATGGAATACTTCTGATAAATCCTTCTACATCAGCCAGCTTAAATTTGGTCCATTGAAAATAGTTCTGGCAAAAGGCAACTTACTATATATACTCAAAGACTCTTTCTGATGTTACCTCAGCCATACAGTAGTCCATATCTGATCAATTGAACATATCTCTGGCCAAAAGACCTCAAAATGTGTGTTTTATTAAATATAAACTCATAGAATCTTTATTTTACGTCAGCCGTCAGACAGTAGTCCATATCTGATCTAATGGACATATATCGAGCCAAAGGGTCCTCAAAAGATTTTATTTTTTACTATATAAACTCAGAGACTGCTTCTGATGCGACGTAAGCCATACAGTAGTCTATATTTGACATAATGAACATATTTCTGGCCAGAGAGTACAAGGTATTGAACTTTATACACATTCTCATTGACTACTTTTGATGTTACGTCAGCCAGCCTATATTTGGCCCGATGAAAATACTTCTGGCCAAAGGCTCCCAAAGTCTTTATCTGATCTATTGAACATATCTACGGCCAATGGGTGCTCAAAATGTTTTTTCTTATATAAACTCAAGGAATCGTTCTGGTGTTAAATCAGCCAGCCTAAATTTGGCCCATTGAAAATACTTCTGGCCAAAGGGTCCCCGACAGGCAACTAACTATATATTCTCAAAGACTCTTTCTGATGTTACCTCGTCCATACAGTAGTCCATATTTGATCTATTGAACATATCTCTGGCCAAAGGGTCCTCAAATGATTTTTTTCACTATATAAACTCAGAGACTCCTTCTGAAGTGACTTATGCCGTACAGTAGTCCATATTTGACCTAATGAACATATTTCTGTCCAAATAATCCTCAATTTTTTTTTAATACATAGAAAATCATGGACTCCTTCTGATTTTAGGTCAGCCATACAGAAGTCCATTTTTGACCTCATTAATATATTTCTTGCCAGGGATTACTAGGTATTGAACTTTCTACACTTATCATTGACTATTTCTGATGTTACATCAGTCAGCCTATATTTGGCGCAATGAAAATACTTCCTGCCAAAGGGACCCTGAAAAAAGTCAACTTACTATATATTCTCAAAGACTCTTTCTGATGTTACCTCAGCAGCCATACAGTAGTCCATATTTGATCTATTGAACATATTTCTGGCCAAAGGGTCCTCAAATTTTTTTATTTTATTTTTATATTTAAACTCATAGAATCCTTATATCTAGCCAAAGGGTCCTCAAATTATTTTTTTTACTATATGAACTCAGAGACTCCTTTTGATGCGACTTAAGACATACAGTAGTCCATATTTGACATAATGAACATATTTCTGGCCAGAGAGTACTAGGTATTGAACTTTCTACACATTCTCATTGACTACTTCTGACTACTTTGACTACTTCCGCGAGCCTATATTTGGCCCAATGAAAATACTTCTGGCCAAAGGGTCCCAAAGTCCTTATCTGATCTATTGAACATATCTCTGGCCAATGGGTGCGCAAAATGTTTTTTTACTATAAATTTATGGAATCCTTCTGATTTTACATCAGCCAACTTATATTTGGTCCATTGAAAAAAACTTCTGGCCAAAGGGTCCCCAAAAGGTATCTGACTGTATATTCTCACAGGGTCTTTCTGATGTTAAATCAGCCAGTCCATATTTAACACATTGAACATATTTATTGCTAAAGAGTCCTCGATCTAGAACTTTCTACACATACTGAATTACTTTTTCAGTAGTTATATCAGCTAAACAAAAGTCCTTATCTGATCTATTGAACAAATCTATTTCCAATGGGTCCTCAAAATATATATATTTTTTTTTTTACTATATAAACTCATGGAATACTTCTGATAAATCCTTCTACATCAGCCAGCTTAAATTTGGTCCATTGAAAATAGTTCTGGCAAAAGGCAACTTACTATATATACTCAAAGACTCTTTCTGATGTTAGCCATACAGTAGTCCATATCTGATCAATTGAACATATCTCTGGCCAAAAGTCCTCAAAATGTGTGTGTTTTTTTTTATATAAACTCATAGAATCCTTATTTTACGTCAGCCATACAGTAGTCCATATCTGATCTAATGGACATATATCGAGCCAAAGGGTCCTCAAAAGATATTTTTTTACTATATAAACTCAGAGACTGCTTCTGATGTGACGTAAGCCATACAGTAGTCCATATTTGACATAATGAACATATTTCTGGCCAGAGAGTACTAGGTATTGAACTTTATACACATTCTCATTGACTACTTTTGATGTTACGTCCGCCAGCCTATATTTGGCCCAATGAAAATACTTCTGGCCAAAGGCTCCCAAAATCCTTATCTGATCTATTGAACATATCTCTGGCCAATGGGTGCTCAAAATGTTTTTTCTTATATAAACTCAAGGAATCGTTCTGGTGTTAAATCAGCCAGCCTAAATTTGGCCCAGTGTAAAATACTTCTCGCCAAAGGGTCACCGACAGGCAACTAACTATATATTCTCAAAGACTCTTTCTGATGTTACTTCGTCCATACAGTCGTCCATATTTGATATATTAAACGTATCTCTGGCCAAAGGGTCCTCGAATGATTTATTTCACTATACAAACTCAGGAACTCCTTCTGATGTGACGTAAGCCATACTTAGTAGTCCATATTTGACTAAATTAACGTATTTCTGTCCAAAGGGTCTAAATTTTTTTCACAAATATATAAACTCATTGAATCCATTACTCATTGATGTTACATCAGCCAGCCTTTTTTTGGCCCATTGAAAATACAACTAGCCAAAGGGTCCTCAAATGTTTTTAAAATTTTTTACATATAAACTCATAGAATCCTTATGTTACGTCAGCCATACAGTAGTCCATATCTGATCTATTTTACATATATCTAGCCAAAGTGTCCTCAAATTTTTTTTTTTACTATATAAATTCAGAGACTCCCTCTGATGTGACTTATGCTGTACAGTAGTCCATATTTGACCTAATGAACATATTTCTGTCCAAATAATCCTCAATTTTTTTTTAATACATAAACTCATGGACTCCTTCTGATTTTAGGTCAGCCATACAGTAGTCCATATTTGACCTCATTAACATACTTCTTGCCATAGATTACTAGGTATTGAACTTATAGTATATAGTATGTTGCCTTTTGGGGACCATTTGGCCAGAATTTTTTTCACTGGGCCAAATGTAGGCTGGTTGACGTAACATCAGAAGAATTATATGAGTTTATATAAGAAAAAAACATTTTGAGGACCCATTGGCCAGAGATATGTTCATAGGGTCCTCAATTTTTTTTATTTTATTCTACTATATAAACTCAGACTTCTTCTGATGTGACGTAAGCCATACAATTGTCCATATTTGACCTAATTAACATATTTCAAATATATTAACAAAGGGTCCTCAATTTTATATATATATGGACTCATGGACTCCTTCTGATATTACGTCAGCCATACGGTAGTCCATATTTGACTTTATGAACAAATTTCTGAACAGAGAATACTCGATATTAAACTTTCTACACATACTCATTGACTACTTCTTATGTTACATCAGACAGCCTTTTACCGAATGAACATTTATCTGGCCAAAGAGTACTTGATCTTGAACATTGGACTCTTTTCCTTGATCATGATTTTTCTATACTTTCTTCATTAAATCCTTCTTAAGTTTCGTCAGCCATACAGTATAGGCCATATTTGACCTACTGAATAGACTTCTTGCCCAAGACTACTTGATATTGAACTTTCTATACATACTCATTGAGTCCTTTTGATTTTACCTCAGCCATTCAGAAGTCTATATTTAATCTAATGAACATGTTTCTGGTCAAAGAATACTTGATCTTGAACTTTCTTTAGAAGTCATATGTAGTCAATTATGGACTACTGTCTGGTTGATGAAACATCAGAAGAAGCCAATAATTAATGCCATATAGATTACTGACTGGCTTATGTAGGTACCCTGATGTTACATAAGCCAGTCAGTAATCCACATGTGACCTTTTGAACATAATTCTGGCCAAAGAGAACTTGATCTTGGTCTTTCTATACATACTCATTGAGTTCTTTTGATGTTGCGTCAGCCATACAGAAGTCTATTTTTGACCTAATGAATACATTTCTTGCTAAAGAATACTTGATATTGAACTCTCTATAGAACTAATTGACTCCCGGGGCCAGTTGCATAAACTGTGACTTAAGTGCTAGTATGATCAACTAGCGGTCAGTCAAGTGGCAATCAGTCTTACTTTTTAGCCAATTTTTCCATTTTTCCAATTTTTTTATCTTAAATTAGACCAATCTCTGTTTCTATGTAACTGACTTAAAACAGTTGTGAACATTCTTCAAGAAAAAAATGTGATGACTAACTCGTAAGACTAGACTTAGAAGTTTATGCATCTGGCACCTGATGTTACATAAGCCAATCGGTAATCCATATGTGACCTTTTGAACATCCATACAGCCATCAGCCATACAGTAGTCCATATTTGACCAACTGAACATATTTCTGGCCAAAGAGTCCTCAATTTTGAACTTTCTATTAAACGCCTTGACTCCTGATGGAACCCAGATAGTAATCTATATGTGACCTTTTGAACATATTTCTGGCCAAAGAGTCCTCAATCTTGAACTTTATACACATACTGATTGGCTTTTTCTGATGTTACATCTACCAGAGAGTAGTCCATATTTGATCCACTGAACATATATCTGGCCAAACAGTCCTCGATCATGATCTTCTATACATTATCATAACTTCTTCTGATGTTACGTCAGTCATAAACAAGTACAAAATTGACCTACTGAACATATTTCTGTTCCAAGAAGTACTTGATCTTGAACATTCTTTACATAATTACTCCTTCTGATGTTACCTTAGCCGAAGAGTAGTCCATATTTAACCTATAAACATATTTCAGGCCTAAGAGTACAATATCTTAAACATTCTCTGCATACTCATTGACTCCTTCTAATGTTACATCAGTCATAAAATAGTCCATATCTGATCTATTAAACACATTTCAGACCAAAGGGACCTCAACATGTTCTTTGCTATTTAAATTCATAGATGCCTTCTGATGTCAAATCAGTTAGTCCATATTTGACCTGCTGAACATATTTCTTCCAAAGAGTACTCGATCTTGATCTTTTATACTCATTGACTCCTTCTGATGTTACCTCCATCCATACAGTAGATCATATTTAACCAAATTAACATATTTCAGGCCAAAGAGTTGTCAAAAGGCAGCATAATATATATATACACATAGACTTTGTTTGACCTACTGTACATTCTTGAACATTCTTGAACATTCTTTACACAATGACTCCTTCTGATGTCACGTTAGCCAGAAGGCCATATTTAACCTGCTGAACATATTTTATCTTGAATAATCTTTAACTTTGAAAACACATTCTTCTAATTTTACATTAGTCGTACAAAAGTACATATGATCTATAGAATTGGCCAAAGGGTCCATAAAAGGTTTTTTACTATATAAACTCATAGACTTCTTCTGATGTTAAATCAGCAATCAGTACAAATCAGTACAAAAAGTACTTGATCTTGAATATTGACAAAATATTCAAGATCGAGTACTCTTTGGCCTGAAATATGTTCATTAGGTTAAACATGATCTACTGTATGGCTGAGGTAACATCAGAAAGAGTCTATGAGATTAGTAAAAAACCTTTGGGACATGAAATATGGTTAAAAGATCAGATATGGAATGTTGTATGACTGATGTAACATCAGAAGTATTCAATGAAAATAGAAAATTAAAAATTGAGGACTCTTTGGCCAGAAATATGTTCAGTAGTTTAAATATGGACTACTGCATGGCTGACATAACATCAGAAAGAGTCTTTAAGTATGTATAGAATGATCAAGATTTAGTGCTCGGGCCAGAAATATGTACAGTAGGTCATATATGAACGAATATTTTTGGCCAGAAATATTTTCAATGGGTAGTCAGTAGTCAGTGAGAATGTGTAGAAAGTTCAATATCAAGAATTAGTTGTCAGAATATATGTTCAGCAGGTCAAAAATGTACTGCTGTCTGCCTGATTTAACATCAGAAGGAGTCTGAGAATATATATAGTATATTGCCTTTTGACAACCCTTGGCAGTAAATATGTTCAGTAGGTCAATTACAGACTTCTGTATATGGCTGAGGTAACATCAGAAGTAGTCAATGAGAATGTGTAGAAAGTTCAATATCGAGGGCTCTTTGGCCATAAATGCTCAGCAGGTCAAATATGGACAAATCTCTGGCTGATTTAACATCAGAAGGAGTCTATGAGTTTATATGGTAAAAAAACAAACATTTGAGGACCCTTTGAAAAAAAAAAAAAAGGTTCAATAGATTAGATATATACTACTGTAGGGCTGGATTAGCATCAGAAGAAGTCATTATGTATAGAATGTTCAAGACTAAGTACTCTTTGGCCTGAAATATGTTTAGTGGTTAAAACATGGACATGGGCTGATTTAACCTCAGAAATAGTCTATGAGAATATATATTGTTACATTTTAGTGACCATTGGGCCAAAAATATTTTCAATGGGTCAAATACAAGGCTGGCTGACGAAAGATCAGAAGCAGTCAATGAGAATGTGTAAAAAGTTCAATAACTTTTCAATAAGTTCAAGGACTCTTTGACCATAAATACGTTCAGCAGGTCAAATATGACGATTTTACATTAGCCATGCAGTAGTCCATTTGTCCAACCTACTGACCTACCATTTCCTGGCCAAAGAGTACTCGAAATTGAACTTTCTACACATTCTTATTGACTACATCTGACTACTTACCCATTGAAAGTATTTCTGCCCAAAAGTTCCTCAAAGGTTAAATTACTATATATAGTAGAATAGAAAAGTCTTTTACATCAGTATTTGACCTATTGAACATATTTCTGGAACGAGAATCATGACATTTTCTTTACAAATTGACTCTTTCTGATTTTACAACAGATATAAAGTAGTCAATATCGGACCTTTAAAGATATTTCTGACTAAAAAAATAATAATTGAACATTAACTCACTATACACTCTCATTGACCTCCTGATTTTACATATCAGCTAGACAGTACTCCAAATTTGACTTACTAAAAGTATTTCTGGTCAAAGTTAACTCAATCTTTCTATACATATCCATTGACTCCTGATTTTACATCAGCAACGACTGAACACATTTTCGACCCAAGCGTCATCACTCTTACAATGCATTGCACAGTGTAACAGTTGCATAGGTTATATTCTATTCTACTATGTACAACGTTTGATCGTGTTCAATGCAATGTAGCAGCATATAAATTAATCAATTCGTTACACAACGGAATGAGTTAATTATTGCATTGCATTTTAAAGCAACTGCTCATATTATGTTTTCTCGTCAAGTATACACATTTAAATTGAATAATAATTAAACAGCTAATGCAATGAAATCTTTCATACACAAGTTAATAAGTTAGTTGCAGTACGCAATGCAATGCGAAATCACATTGTCATGTTTCAAATGTTATCTTTTCATTTCACAGAGTAATACGTTAAATCTGTTTATGTGATGCAATACAACTTACTGTTATATCTTAATGCATATCGAAACGATTTAGATCTTGTAGGTATTGCAAAAGGTGTATCGCTTAAATATTATTCTTCAGTGAACAATGTTAGATTGTGTGTGCAATGTAATGAAAAACAGAGTTAGTTCTTGTATGCATAGCAAAGTGACAGCTAATGTGATTTTTAGTCGTCAGTAAAAAATGATTTAGTTGTATGCAATGCGAACAAATAAGTTGTGGGTTGTCTTTCAACAGCTGATGCAATGATTTTCATATATCAGCACAATATATATGTTAGGTTATTTGCACAACGGAATAAGGACTTCTAATGCAATGCAAAATCTAATTAAATGATTATGGAAATTCAAAGCGATGAATTCAAATATGTTATTTTATGTTTCATTGCAAAGAAGAATAAGTTATATAAGTTATATAATAAGTTAAAAGACATTTTATGCAATGCAATGAAACAACATAAATGTTATCTCTTTAATAAACTACGGAATGAGTAAGTTCTTGATTGCATTGTTATTCTTGTTATTATTGTTATTCTACACATTGCATATGTTATTCTTCAGTGCACAACGTTTGCATTGCATAACTCATCGTTGTACAAAGTAACGAGTTAGTCATTGCATGCATAGTTACAGCTCACGTGATGTTTTCTCGTCAGTACACTAAAAAATTAGTTGTATGCAATGCGAAAACCAATATGTTATGGGTTGTCTTTTCTAATGAAAGGATTTTCCTTCATATATAAATGATTTTTTTTTGTCGAAGCATGCAATGCATTGCGAAGGCACATGAGGAAAAAGTTTGATCGTTTATGCAATATAATGCAATGAACACAATGTTACCTCTTAAATGCACATAGGAATGACTTAGTTCTTGTATGCATGGCAATTTAACAAAGTACATTACTTATATGTTAATCTTCAATGCAAAAAGCGAAGATTGCATTGCATATCTCTTTAACGCACTGCGGAATGAGCGGAAAGAAAAATGCATATGATTTTTTATGTTATTCTTCAATGCACAATCGCCTGATCATATGTGTAATGCAATGTTATTCTTCTATGCACAACGCTTGTGCAATGCAATTCAACAGCAATTGCAATTGCATTGCACATCTCTTCAACGTACTTCAAATGCACTATTGTACTAGTTAGTTCTTAAATGCATTGCAATGCAACAAAGTGCATATTATTTTAAATGTTATTCTTCAATGCACAACGCTTGTTCGTATGTGCAGTGCAATGCAACTGTAGATTGCATTGCACATTTCTTCAATGCACTACCGAAGGCGTTAGTTATTGAATGCATTGCAATGCAAACAATGTGCATATTACTTAAATGTTAATCTTCAATGCACAACGCTTGTGCAATGCAATGCAACAGCACGCTGCATTGCACATCTCTTCAACGCACTACGGAACGAGTTAGTTCTTGAATGCATTGCAATATATGTTATTCTTCAGTGCACAACGCTTGCATCGCATAACTCATCGTTGTACAAAGTAACGAGTTAGTCATTGCATGCATAGTTACAGCTCACGTGATGTTTTCTCGTCAGTACACAAATAAATTAGATGTATGCAATGCGAAAACCAATATGTTGTGGGTTGTCTTTTCTAATGAAAGGATTTTCCTTCATATATAAATGATTTTTTTTTTGTTGAAGTATGCAATGCATTGCGAAGGCACATGAGGAAAAAGTTTGATCGTTCATGCAATATAATGCAATGAACACAATGTTACCTCTTAAATGCACATAGGAATGAGTTAGTTCTTGT
Source organism: Meda fulgida (assembly GCA_030578275.1). Taxonomy (NCBI): domain Eukaryota; kingdom Metazoa; phylum Chordata; class Actinopteri; order Cypriniformes; family Leuciscidae; genus Meda; species Meda fulgida. The sequence goes on from CM060618.1 coordinate 3,020,635, forward strand.
ATATATGGCAATTTAACAAAGTACATATTACTTATATGTTATTCTTCCATGCAAAAAGCTTGATCGTATGTGCAATACTATGCAAGAGAAGATTGCATTGAATATCTCTTTAATGCACTACGGAATGAGTTACTTCTTGAATGCATTGCAATGCAGGAAAAATGCATATTATTTTGTATGTTATTCTTCAATGCACAATCGCCTGATCGTATGTGTAATGCAATGTTATTCTTCTATGCACAACTCTTGTGCAATGCAATTCAACAGCAATTGCAATTGCATTGCACATCTCTTCAACGCACTTCAAATGCACTACGGTACGAGTTAGTTCTTAAATGCATTGCAATGCAAGAAAGTGCATATTACTTTAAACGTTATTCTTCAATGCACAACGTTGTGCACTGAAATTCAACATCGCGCTTGCATTGCACATCTCGTCAACGCAACGCACCACGGAACGAGATAGTTCTTAAATGCATTGCAATGCAAGAAAGTACATATTACTTTAAATGTTATTCTTCAATGCACAACGCTTGTGCAATGCAATTCAATATCACGCTTGCATTGCACATCTCGTCAACGCACTACGGAACGAGTTAGTTCTTAAATGCATTGCAATGCAACAAAGTGCACATTACTTTAAATGTTATTTTTCAATGCACAACGTTGTGCAATGCAATTCAACAGCACGCTTGCGTTGCACATCTCGTCAACGCACCACGGAACGACTTAGTTCTTAAATGCATTGCAATGCAAGAAAGTGAATATTACTTTAAATGTTATTCTTCAATGCACAACGCTTGTGCAATGCAATGCAACAGTACGCTGTATTGCACATCTCTTCAACTCACTATGGACGAGTTAGTTCTTGAATGCATTGCAAACCAACAAGTGCTATGTTATTCGTCAATGCACAACGCTTGTTGGTAAGTGCATTGCAATGCAACTGTAGATTGCACTGCACATCTCTTCTTTGCACTACGGAAGGAGTTAGTTATTGAATGCATTGCAGTGCAGACAAAGTGCATGTTACTTAAATGTTAATCTTCAAAGCACAACGCTTGTGCAATGCAATGCAACAGCACACTGCATTGCACATCTCTTCAACGCACTACGGAACGAGTTAGTCTGATGTTACATGAGCCAGCTTATATTTGCCCCATTGAAAATATTTTTGCCCAAATGGTCCCCAAAAGGCAACTTACTATATGTTCTCAAAGACTCTTTCTGATGTTAAATCAGCCAGACAGTAGTCCATATTTGACTTATAAATAATACATTTCTGGACAAAAAGTATAACAACTCCTGTTGATGTTACCTCAGCCATACAGCAGTCTATATTTAACATATTGCATAAATTCCTTGATAAAGAGAGACTTACTACTTATACTACTTACAACTTACTATATATTCTCATAGATTTTTTTCCGCTGTTAAAACAGCCATACAAAATTACACATCTGATCTTTTGAACATATCTCTGGCCAATGGGTCCTCAAAATGCTTTTTTAACTATATAAATTCATGGAATCCTTCTGATATTACATCAGCCAACCTATACTTGGCCCATTGAAAAAACTTCTGGCCAAAGGGTCCCCGACAGGCAACTTACTATATGTATTCTAAAAGACTCTTTCTCATGTTACCTCATCCATACAGTAGTCCATATCTGATCTGTTGAACATATCTCTTGCCAAAGGGTCCTCAAAATGTTTATTTTTATTTTATATATAAACTCATAGAATCCTTATGTTACGTCAGCCATACAGTAGTCAATATCTCATCTATTGTGCATATACCCAAAGGGTCCTCAATTTTTTTTTAGATTTTTTTACTGTATAAACTCAGAAACTCCTTCTTATGTGATGTAAGCCATACAGTAGTCCATATTTGACCTCATTAACATATTTCTGGCCAGAGAGTACTAGGTATTGAACTTTCTACACATTCTCATTGACTACTTCTGATGTTACGTCAGCCAGCCTATATTTGGCCCAATGAAAATACTTCTGGCCAATCGGTCCTCAAAATGTTTTTTTACTATATAAATTCATGGAATCCTTCTAATTTTACATCAGCCAACCTCTGTTTGGCCCATTAAAAAACTTCTGGCCTAAGGGTCCCCAAAAGGTATCTGACTGTATATTCTCACAGAGTCTTTCTGATGTTAAATCAGCCAGACAGCAGTCCATATTTACCATATTGAACATATTTCTTGCTAAAGAGTCCTCAATCTAGAACTTTCTACACATACTGATTGACTTTTTCTGTAGTTACATCAGCTATACAAAAGTCCTTATCTGATCTATTGAACATATCTCTTTCCAATGGGTCCTCAAAATGTTTTTTTTTTTTTTAAATATAAACTCATGGAATCCTTCTGATGAATCCTTCTACATCAGCCAGCTTGAATTTGGTCCATTGAAAATAGTTCTGGCATACAGTAGTCCATATCTGATTAATTGAACATATCTCTGGCCAAAAGGTCCTCAAAATGTTTTTGTTTTTTTAAATATAAACTCACAGAATCCTTTTTATGTCAGCCATACAGTAGTGCATATCTGATTTATTGTACATATATCTAGCCAAAGGGTCCTCAAAAGATTTTTTTTACTATATGAACTCAGAGACTCCTTTTGATGCGAGATAAGATGTACGGTAGTCCATATTTGACATAATGAACATATTTCTGGCCAGAGAGTACTAGGTATTGAACTTTCTACACATTCTCATTGACTACTTCTGATTACTTTGACTACTTCCACGAGCCTATATTTGGCCCAATGAAAATACTTCTGGCCAAAGGGTCCCAAAGTCCTTATCTGATCTATTGAGCATATCTCTGGCCAATGAGTGCGCGAAATGTTTTTTCTTATATAAACTCAAGGAATCATTCTGGTGTTAAATCAGCCAGCCTAAATTTGGCCCGTTTAAAATACTTGTGGCCAAAGGGTCCCGGAGAGGCAACTAACTATAAAAACCACCTCCCTGTGTTGCAGCCTACTTATTGCCAGTTTCGAACTTCCTCCTTGCCTTCCCCCGGTTAAAACCCTGGCACTGCCCGCACTCTCACCAGATAGTCTGTGGACTCTCATTACTCCAGATGAACCGCACTTCTCCTTGCTTGTACCCCCGCTGATGAACGCACAGGGGCAGCTGGAAGCTTTGGTCTTGCCAAAGGTGCAGTGCAAATGCAGCTGGAGACACCCTTCTCCACACTTCTTCTGTACCCTTATGGATCCTAATCCTCTGCAACGTGGTCTTTTCTCTCCACCCACAACACCTTCATCCCTCACCTCTTAGTCTCATTGTCTATTTTCGATCGCAGTAGTCGTTGCGAGAAAATCTGTCCAATTGCCCTTCTTCCATCCTGCCTCTCGGAGACCAACCGGGTTTTTTTCGTTATTCTTTTCCGTAGTCAGTCAAGGGTGTCCCCAAGGCCAAGTGGATTGGGTGACTACCTCCACTCCCCGGCAGACTTTCCTGCCGTCCGCAGTTCTTTTTTCATGCGCACAGAAGTCTATATCTATCTATTGTAGCCCAAAGGGTCCTTAAATGGTTTTTTCTATATACAACCCAGAGACTCCTTCCTTAGGTATGTAACCATAAATGGTCCATATTTGACCTCATTACATATTTCTGGCCAAGAGTACAGGATGTACTTACTACACATTCTCATTGACTACCTCGATGTTACGTCAGCCTGCTTATATTTGGCCCATAAAATACTTCAGGCCAAAGTCCCAAAGTCCTTATCTGATCTATGAACATATCTCTGGCCAATGGGTCCTCAAAATGTTTTGTTCTTAGAATACTCATAAATTCTCTGATGTTTACGTCAACCTCCCGACATATGCCAAGAAAAAAATTCAGCCAAATGTCCCCACAAAGCAACATATTAATATATTCTCCATAATTTTTTTCCGAAGTTAAAACAGCATACAAAAGTCCCATATCTTGATTCTTTTGAACATATCTCTTCCAATGGGTCCTTCAAAAAAATGTTTTACTATATCAATTCAGAGATCCTTCTGATTTACATCAGCCAACCTATATTTGCCATTGAAAAAACGTCTGGCAAGGTCCCCAAAGGTATCCTACTGTATATTCTCACAGGGTCTTTTCTGATGTTAAATCACCAGACAGCAGTCCATATTTTAACATATTGAACATATTCTTCCTAAGAGTCCCTCGATCAGAACTTTCTACACATACTGATTGACTTTTTCTGTATTACATCAGCTCTACAAAAGTCCTTATCTGATCTAGAACGATATCTCTTTCCATGTGTCCCTCAAAAATGTTTTATTTTACTATACAAATCATGGAATCCTCTGATTTAACATCAGCCAGCTTAATCGCTTGTCTCCGCCCCTGGCTCTCGTTCTCTCCCCTACTACGGACTGGCCCATGTTTGTCAGGGCCCGAATTGAGTGCTCTCCTCTAAGCACTTTCAAACAGATCACCTCTCCACATTAGATCTCCTCCTCTACTTCTCCTGTCCTCTCTCTCTCAGCTGTGGATCCCTCACACTGTTGTGTAACCTGGCTCTGGGTCCACTTGTCATATCTGCAGCTTGTGCTGCGATCAATGCTGCTGGAGCCTCTTCTCCACACTTCATCTTTCCCTGATGATCCCTAATCCTCTGAACTGGTCTTTTTCTCCCACCCACGAACCTGCACTCCTAACCCTTAGTCGCCATTGTCCTATATTCGAATCCAGTAGTCCGTTCCCTAGAAATCCAACCAATTGGGCCCTTCTCCATCCCGCCCTCTCGGGCAGCCGAGTGTTCTTTAGTCTTTTTCATAGTCTGTCAAGGTTGTCCCCAAGGGACAAGTGGATTGGGTAAACTAGACTTCCACTCCCCGTGCAACTATCCTGCCTTCCTCCGCCAGTCCTTTCCTGCCTGCTCAGAAGTCAATATCTTATCAATTGTACCAAAAGGGGTCCTCAAATGTTTTTTTTTTTTTACGTATAAACTCAGAGACTCCTCTGATGTGATGTAAGCCATACAGTATCCATATTTTACCTCATTAACATATTTCTGCCAAATTGTACTATATTAGAACTTCTTCTACACAATCTCAGCCAGCCTGACGTCACCAGCCTATATTTTGGCCCATTGAAAATACATCGGCCAATGGGTAACTTACTATATATACTCTAAACTTCTCTGATTTTACCTCAGCCATACAGTAGTCCCATATCGAATCTATTTACCATATATCTAGCCAAAGGGTCCTCAATGTTTTTTTTTGTTTTTACTATATAAACTCAGAGACTCCTCCTGATGGACGTAGCATACAGTAGTCCCCTATTTGAATCTAATGAACCATATTTCTAATCAAATGATCCCAATTTTTTTAAAAATTGTTATATGTATAAACGCGATGACTCCTGATTTTAGATGCCATACCGAAGTCCCTATTACCACATTAAATATTTCTAGCCAATATTACTATATTGAACTTTCTATTCACATTCTCATTGACTACTTCGAATGGTTACGGTCAGCCAGCCTAAATTTGGTCAATTGAAAAGACTTCTGGCCAAGGGGGTCCCCAAAAGGCAAACTTACTATATATATTTCAAAGACTCATTCTGATGTTAACCCTCAGCCATAACACTAGTCCATATCTAATCAATTGTTGAACATAATATCTAGCCATAGGGTCCTCAATTTTTTCATTTTATTTTACTATATAAACTCAACTTCTTCTGATGTGACGTAAGCCATACAAATGTCCATATTTGACCTAATAACATAATTCTTCCAAAGGTCCTCCAATTATAATGACTCATGACTCCTTCTGATGTTACGTCAGCCATACTTAAGTCCAATTTACTTTTGAACAAATTTCTGACATGAATAACGCGATAAGAAACTTTCTACACATCTCATTGACTACTTCTTATGTTACATCAGACGCCTTTTTTACCCGAATGAACATTTATCTGGCCAAAGAGTACTGATCTAAAACATTGACTCTTTTCCTTGATCATGATTTTACTATACTTCGTCATTAAATCCTTCTGAAGTTTTCGTCAGCCATACAGTATAGGCCCATATTTGACCTACTGAAGTAACGTCTGGCCAAGACTACTTGATGCTTAACTTTCTATACATACTCATTGAGTCCGTTTGATTTTACCTCACCATTCAAAGTCTATATTTATTCTAATGAAAATGTTTCGGTCAAAGAATACTTGGATCTTGAACTTTCTTTAGAAGTCATAGTGTCAATATGGACTTACTGCTGTTGATGAAACATCAGAAGAAGCCAATAATTTATGGCCATATGGATTTACTGACTGCTTATGTAGGTACCCTGATGTTACATAAGCATCAGTAATTCACATGTACCTTTTGAACATAATTCTGGCCAAAGAACTGATCGTGATCTGCTATACATACTCATTGATTCTTTTGATGTTCGTCAGCCATACAGAAGTCTATTATGACGCTAATGATACATTTTCTTGCTAAAGAATTACTTGATATTGAACTCTCTATAAACTAATTGACTCCCGGGGCCAGTTGCATAACTGTGATTTAGGTGACTAGTATGCTCAACTAGCAGTCATCAATGGCAATCATCTTACTTTTTAGCCAGTTTTTTATCTAAATAGACCAAGCGTGTTTCTATGTAAATGACTTTAAAACAATGTGGAACATCTCAAGAAAAAAATGTGATGACTAACTCTTAAGACTAGACTTAGAAGGGTATGGAATCGGTAATCCAGATGTGACCTTTTGAATACAGCCATCGCGATACAGTAGTCCATATTTGACCAACCTGAACTAATTTCTTTTCGGCCAAAGAGTCCTCAATTGAACTTCTATTAAACTCCTTGATTCCTGATGGAACCCAGATCGTATTCTATATGTGACCTTTTGCACATTTTCCTGCCAAAGAGTCCTCAATCTGAACTTTATACACATACTGATAGCTTTTCGATGTTACATCTACCATAGAGTAGTCCATATTTGACCCACTGAACATAGAATCTGGCCAAACAGTCCTCGACATGATCTTCTAACATATCAATAACTTTTCTAATGTTAACGCAGTCCCATAAACAAGGATAACCAAAAAAAAAAAAAATTTTTTTTGGGAAAAAACCTACTGAACATATTTCTGTTCCAAGAAGTACTTGATCTTGAACCATTCTTTAACATAATTACTCCTTCTGAATGTTACCTAAGCCAAGAGTAAGTCCATATTAACTTTACTATAAACATAGCCAGGCCAAAGAGTACATTATCTTATCACATTCTCTGCATACTCATTGACTCCTTCTAATGTTACATCATCATAAAAAAGTCCCATATCTGAGCTATTAAACAAATTCAGACCAAAGGACCTCACATGGTTCTTTGCTATTTAAATTCATGGACACCTTCTGATGTCAAATCATTAGTCCATATTTGACCTGCTGAACATAATTCTTCCAAAGAGTACTCGATCTATCTTTTAACTCATGACATCCTTCTGATGTTACCTCATCCATACCGTAGATCATTTGTAACCAAATTAACATATTCATTCAGGCCAAAGAGATTCAAAAGAGCTAAAATAGATATATTCACATAAGACGTTGTTTGACCTACTGTACATTCTTGAAACATTCTAACAATCATTACACAGGGATGAACGTCCCTTTCTGATTTCCGTGCCACAAGTCCAATATTTTAACCTGCTGAACATATTTATCTATCTTGAATAATCTTTAACTTTAAAAACAACATTCTTCTAATTTTACATTAAGTCGTACAAAGTACATATAAGATCTATAGATTGGCCAAAGGGTCCATAAAATTTTTACTATAAATAGCTCATAGACTCCTGCTGATGTTAAATCACAATCAGTACAAATCAGTACAAAAAGTACTTGATCCTGAACATTGACTATGATACAAATATGCAAGATCGAGTACTCTTGCGCAGAAATAGTTCATTAGGTAATACCATCATCTACTTAATGGCTGAGGTAAACATCAGAAAGATCCTATGAGATTATGTAAAATTAACAAACCTTTGGGACATGAAAAATGGTTAAAAGAACAATATGGAATATTGTATGACTGATTTAACATCAAAGTATTCAATGACAATAGAAAATAAAAATTGAGACTCTTTGCAGAATATGTTTCAGTAGTTTAAATATGGAACTGCTGCATGGCTGAAATAACATCAGAAAGAGTCTCTAAGTATGTATAGAATGATCAAGATTTAGTGGCTTCGGCCAGAAATATTACAGTAGTATATATGGACTACTGTCTGGCTGATTTAACAACAGAACGAATATTTTTGGCCAAAGTATTTTCATTGGGTATCAGTATCAGTGAGAAGTTAAAATAAGTTCAATATCAAGATTAGTTGTCAGAAAATATTTTCAGCAGGTCCATAATGCACGCAGTCTGCCTGATTAAGATCAGAATGAGTCTTTGAGAATATATATAGTATATTGGGCCCTTTGACAACCCCTTGGCAGTAAATATGTTTCAGTAGGTCAATTACAGACTTCTGTATATGGCTGCGGTAACATCATAAAGTGTCAATGAGAATGTGTAGAAAAATTCAATATCGAGGGCTCTTTGCCATAAATGCTCAGCAGGTCAAATATGGAAAAACCTCTGGCTGAATTAACAATCAGAAGGAGTCTAGAGTTTTTTATGGTAAAAAAAACAAACATTGAGTACCCTTTGAACAAAAAAAAATAGGTTCGATAGATAAAATATATAACTACTGTATGGCTGAAGTAGGCATCGAAAAGTCCTATTAAGAATGTTCATGACCAAGTATTTCTCTTTGGCTGAAATATTTTAGTGTTTAAAACATGACATGGGCTGATTTTATCATCAGAAATAAGTCTATGAGAATATATATTGTTACATTTTAGTGACCATTGGGGCCATAAATATTTCAGTGGGATCAAATACAAGGCTGGCTGAACGAAAGATCAGAAGCGTCAATAGAATGTGTATAAAGTTCCAATAACTTTTCAATAAGTTCGAGACCCTTTGACCATAATTAGGTTCAGCAGGTCTTATATGAACGATTTTAAACATTAGCCATGCAGTAGTCCATTTTGTCCAAACCTACTGACTACCATTTCCTGGCCAAAGAGTACTCGAAATTGAACTTTCTAACATTCTTATTGACTACTTCTGACTACTTACCCATTGAAAGTATTTCTGCCCAAAAGTTCCTCAAAGATTAAATTACTATATAGAAGAATAGAAAAAGTCTTTTACATCAGTATTTGACCAATTGAACATATTTCTGGAACGAGAATCATGACATTTTTTTTACAAATTTACTCTTCTGATTTTACAACAGATATAAAGTAGTCAATATCGGACCTTTAAAGATATTTCTGACTAAAAAAATAATAATTGAACATTAACTCACTATACACTCTCATTGACCTCCTGATTTTACATCAGCTGCACAGTACTCCAAATTTGACTTACTAAAAAATATTTCTGATCAAAGTTTACTCAATCTTTCTATACATAACCATTGACTCCTGATTTTTACATCAGCAATGCAGGACACGGATCTGACCTACTGAAACATTTTTGACCCAAGCGTCATCACTCTTACAGTGCAATGCACAGTGTAACAGTTGCATAGGTTATATTCTATTCTCCTATGTACAACGTTTGATTGATTTTAAATCAACTGCTCATATTATGTTTTCTCGTCAAGTATACAAATTTAAATTGTATAATAATTCAACAGCTAATGCATTGAAATCTTTCATACACAAATTAATAAGTTAGTTGCAGTACGCAATGCAATGCGAAATCACATTGTAATGTTCAAATGTTATCTTTTCATTTCACAGAGTAATAGTTAAATCTGTTATGTGATGCAATACAACTTACTGTTATATCTTAATGCATATCGAAACGATTTAGATCTTGTAGGTATTGCAAAAGTGTGTATCGCTTAAATATTATTCTTCAGTGAACAATGTTAGATTGTGTGTGCAATGTAATGAAAAACAGAGTTAGTTCTTGTATGCATAGTAAAGTGACAGCTAATGTGATTTTTTAGAGGTCAGTAAAAAATGATTTAGTTGTATGCAATGCGAACAAATAAGTTTGGGTTGTCTTTCAAAAGCTAATGCAATTATTTTCATATAAAGCACATATATATGTTAGGTTATTTGCACAACGGAATAAGGACTTCTAATGCAATGCAAAATCTAATTCAATGATTATGGAAATTCAAAGCGATTAGTTCAAATATGTTATTTTATGTTTTTTTTTCATTGCACAGAGGAATAAGTTATATAATAAGTTAAAAGACATTTTATACAATGCAATGAAACAACATGAATGTTATCTCTTTAATGCACTACGGAATGAGTAAGTTCTTGATTTCATTGGCATTCTTGTTATTCTTGTTATTCTACACAATGCATAGTTATTTTTCAGTGCACAACGCTTGCATTGCATAACTCATCGTTGTACAAAGTAACGAGTTAGTCATTGCATGCAGAGTTACAGCTCACGTGATGTTTTCCCGTCAGTACACAAATAAATTAGTTGTATGCAATGCGAGAACCAATATGTTGTGGGTTGTCTTTTCTAATGAAAGGATTTTCCTTCATATATAAATGATTTTTTTTTTGTTGAAGTATGCAATGCATTGCGAAGGCACGTGAGGAAAAAGTTTGATCTTTATGCAATATAATGCAATGAACACAATGTTACCTCTTAAATGCACATAGGAATGAGTTAGTTCTTGTATGTATGCAATTTAAAAAGTATATTACTACTGTATGTTATTCTTCAATGCAAAAGCGAAGATTGCATTGCATATCTCTTTAACGCACTACGGAATGAGTTAGTTCTTGAATGCATTGCAATGCAAGAAAAATGCATATGATTTTTTATGTTATATTCTTCAATGCACAATCGCCTGATCGTATGTGTAATGCAATATTATTCTTCTATGCACAACGCTTGTGCAATGCAATTCAACAGCAGTTGCAATTGCAATTGCATTGCACATCTCTTCAACGTACTTCAAATGCACTACGGTACGAGTTAGTTCTTAAATGCATTGCAATGCAACACAGTGCATATTACTTTAAATGTTATTCTTCAATGCACAACGCTTGTGCAATGGAATGCAACTGTATATTGCATTGCACATCTCTTCAATGCAGTACGGAAGGAGTTAGTTATTGAATGCATTGCAATGCAACAAACTGCATATTACTTTAAATGTTATTCTTCAATGCACAACGTTGTGCAATACAATGCAACAGTACGCTGTATTGCACATCTCTTCAACGCACTACGGACGAGTTAGTTCTTAAATGCATTGCAAAGCAACAAGTGCTGTGTTATTCGTCAAGGCACAACGCTTGTTCGTATGTGCAGTGCAATGCAACTGTAGATTGCATTGCACATTTCTTCAATGCACTACGGAAGGAGTTAGTTATTGAATGCATTGCAATGCAAACAAAGTGCATATTACTTTAAATGTTATTCTTCAATGCACAACGTTGTGCAATGCAATGCAACAGTATGCTGTATTGCACATCTCTTCAACGCACTACGGAACGAGTTTGTTCTTAAATGCATGCAATGCAAGAAAGTGCATATTACTTTAAAGTTATTCTTCAACGAACAACGCTTGTGCAATGCAATGCAACAGTACGCTGTATTGCATATCTCTTCAATGCACTACGGACGAGTTAGTTCTTGAATGCATTGCAAAGCAACAAGTGCTATTTTATTCGTCAATGCACAACGCTTGTTCGTATGTGCAGTGCAATGCAACTGGAGATTGCATTGCACATTTCTTCAATGCTCTACGGAAGGAGTTAGTTATTGAATGCATTGCAATACAAACAAAGTGCATATTACTTTAAATGTTATTCTTCAATGCACAACGTTCTGCAATGCAATGCAACAGTATGCTGTATTGCAAATCTCTTCAACGCACTACACGGAACGATTTGTTCTTAAATGCATTGCAACGCAAGAAAGTGCATATTACTTTATAGTTATTCTTCATTGAAAAACGCTTGTGCAATGCAATGCAACAGTACGCTGTATTACACATATCTCCAACGCACTACGGACGAGTTAGTTCTTTAATGCATTGCAAAGCAACAAATGCTGTGTTATTCGTCAATGCAAAACGCTTGTTCGTATGTGCAGTGCAATGCAACTGTAGATTGCAATGCACATTTCTTCAATGCACTACGGAAGGAGTTAGTTATTGAATGCATTGCAATGCAAACAAAGTGTATATTACTTTAAATGTTATTCTTCAACGCACAACGTTGTGCAATGCAATGCAACAGTATGCTGTATTGCACATCTCTTCAACGCACTACGGAACGAGTTTATTCTTAACTGCATTGCAATGCAAGAAAGTGCATATTACTTTAAAGTTATTCTTCAACGAACAACGCTTATGCAATGCAACAGTACGCTGTATTGCACATCTCTTCAACGCACTAGGACGAGTTAGTTTCTTGAATGCATTGCATAGCAACAAGTTTTATGTTACTCGTCAATGCACAACGCTTGTTCTATGTGCAGTGCAATGCAACTGTGGATTGCATTACACATCTCTTCAACGCACCACGGAACGAGTTAGTTCTTGAATGCATTGCAATGCAACAAAGTGCATATTACCTAAATGTTGTTCTTTAATGCACAACGCTTGTGCAATGCACAGCGCACTGCATTGCACATCCCTTCAACGCACTACGGAACGAGTAAGTCTGATGTTTACGTGAGCCAGCCCATATTTGGCCAAATGAAAATACTTCTGGCCAAAGGGTCCCAAAGTCCTTATCTGATCTATTGAACATATCTCTGGCCAATTTAAACTCAAGGAATCGTTCTGGTGTTACATCAGCCAGCCTAAATTTGGCCCATTGAAAATACTTCTGGCCAAAGGTTCCTGACAGGCAACTTATATCTGGCCAAAGGGTCCCCAAAAGGTATCTGACTGTATATTCTCACAGAGTCTTTCTGATGTTAAATCAGCCAGACAGCAGTCCATATTTAACATATTGAAAATTTTTCTTCCTAAAGAGTCCTCGATCTAGAACTTTCTACACATACTGATTGACTTTTTCTGTAGTTACATCAGCTATACAAAAGTCCTTATCTGATCTATTGAACATATCTCTTTCCAATGGGTCCTCAATATATATATATATATTTTTACTATATAAACTCATGGAATACTTCTGATAAATCCTTCTACATCACCCAGCTTAAATTTGGTCCATTGAAAAATTCTGTCATACAGTAGTCCATATATGATCAATTGAACATATCTCTGGCCAAAAGGTCCTCAAAATGTTTTTTTTTTAAATATAAACTCACAGAATAATTATTTTAAGTCAGCCATACAGTAGTGCATATCTGATCTATTGTACATATATCTAGCCAAAGGGTCTTCAAAAGATTTTTTTTACTATGAACTCAGAAACTCCTTTTGATGCGACGTAAGACATACAGTAGTCCCTATTTGACATAATGAACATATTTCTGGCCAGAGAGTACTAGGTATTGAACTTTCTACATATTCTCATTGACTACTTCTGATTACTTTGACTACTTCCGCGAGCCTATATTTGGCCCAATGAAAAATACTTCTGGCCAAAGGGTTCCAAAGTCCTTAATCTGATCTATTGAACATATCTCTGCCAATGGGTGCGCAAAATGTTTTTTTACTATAAATTCATGGAAACCTTCTGATTTTACATCAGCCAACCTATATTTGGTCCATTGAAAAAAACTTCTGGCCAAAGGGTCCCCAAAAGGTATCTGAATATATATTCTCATCAAAATCTTTCTGATGTTAAATCAGCCGGACAGCAGTCCATATTTAACACACTGAACATATTTCTTGCTAAAGAGTCCTCGAACTAGAACTTTCAACACATACTGAATGACTTTTTCAGTAGTTATATCAGCTAACAAAAGTCCTTATCTGATCTATTGAACAAATCTCTTTCCAAAATACTTCTGGCCAAAGGCTCCCAAAGTCCTTATCTGATCTATTGAACATATCTCTGGCCAATGGGTGCTCAAAATGTTTTTTCTTATATAAACTCAAGGAATCGTTCTGGTGTTAAATCAGCCAACTTATATTTGGTCCATTGAAAAAAACTTCTGGCCAAAGGGTCCCCAAAAGGTATCTGACTGTATATTCTCACAGGGATGTTAAATCAGCCAGACAGCAGTCCATATTTAACACATTGAACATATTTATTGCTAAAGAGTCCTCGATCTATAACTTTCTACACATACTGAATGACTTTTTCAGTAGTTATATCAGCTAAAAAAAAGTCCTTATCGGATCTATTGAACAAATCTATTTCCAATGGGTCCTCAATATATATATATATTTTGTTTTACTATATAAACTCATGGAATACTTCTGATAAATCCTTCTACATCAGCCAGCTTAAATTTGGTCCATTGAAAATAGTTCTGGCAAAAGGCAACTTACTATATATACTCAAAGACTCTTTCTGATGTTACCTCAGCCATACAGTAGTCCATATCTGATCTAATGGACATATATCGAGCCAAAGGGTCCTCAAAAGATTTTTTTTTACTATATAAACTCAGAGACTGCTTCTGATGCGACGTAAGCCATACAGTAGTCCATATTTGACATAATGAACATATTTCTGGCCAGAGAGTACTAGGTATTGAACTTTCTACACATTCTCATTGACTACTTTTGATGTTACGTCCGCCAGCCTATATTTGGCCCAATGAAAATACTTCTGGCCAAAGGCTCCCAAAGTCCTTATCTGATCTATTGAACAAATCTCTGGCCAATGGGTGCTCAAAATGTTTTTTCATATATAAACTCAAGGAATCATTCTGGTGTTAAATCAGCCAGCCTAAATTTGGCCCATTGAAAATACTTCTGGCCAAAGGGTCCCCGACAGGCAACTAACTATATATTCTCAAAGACTCTTTCTGATGTTACCTCGTCCATACAGTAGTCCATATTTGATCTATTGAACATATCTCTGGCCAAAGGGTCCTCAAATGTGTTTTTTCACTATATAAACTCAGAAACTCCTTCTGATGTGACGTAAGCCATACTTAGTAGTCCATATCTGACTAAATTAACATATTTCTGTCCAAAGGGTCTTAATTTTTTTCACAAATATATAAACTCATTGAATCCATTACTCATTGATGTTACATCAGCCAGCCTTTTTTTGGCCCATTGAAAATACATCTAGCCAAAGGGTCCTCAAATGTTTTTAAAA
The DNA here is from genome assembly GCA_030578275.1 of Meda fulgida. Classification (NCBI taxonomy): domain Eukaryota; kingdom Metazoa; phylum Chordata; class Actinopteri; order Cypriniformes; family Leuciscidae; genus Meda; species Meda fulgida. The sequence continues at coordinate 3,035,923 of CM060618.1, forward strand.
ATTTTTACATATAAACTCATAGAATCCTTATGTTACGTCAGCCATACAGTAGTCCATATCTGATCTATTTTACATTTATCTAGCCAAAGTGTCCTCAAATGTTTTTTTTTTTTACTATATAAACTCAGAGACTCCTTCTGATGTGACTTATGCCGTACTGTAGTCCATATTTGACCTAATGAACATATTTCTGTCCAAATAATCCTCGATTTTTTATTAATACATAGAAACTCACGGACTCCTGATTTTAGGTCAGCCATACAAAAGTCCATTTTTGACCTCATTAACATATTTCTTGCCAGAGATTACTAGGTATTGAACTTTCTACACATTATCATTGACTATTTCTGATGTTACGTCAGTCAGCCTATATTTGGCGCAATAAAAATACTTCTGGCCAAAGGGACCCTGAAAAAATGTCAACTTACTATATATTCTCAAAGACTCTTTCTGATGTTACCTCAGCAGCCATACAGTAGTCCATATTTGATCTATTAAACATATTTCTGGCCAAAGGGTCCTCAATTTTTTTTATTTTATTTTTATATTTAAACTCATAGATTCCTTAGGTTACGTCAGCCATACAGTAGTCAATATTTGATCTATTATACATATATCTAGCCAAAGGGTCCTCAAATTATTTTTTTTACTATATAAACTCAGAGACTCCTTCTGATGTGACGTAAGCCATAAAGTAGTCCATATTTGACTAAATGAACATATTTCTGTCCAAAGGGTCTTAATTTTTTTTTTACTAACATATAAAATCATTGAATCCTTCGGATGTTACATCAGCCAGCCTATATTTGGCCCACTGAAATACCTCTGGCCAAAGGGTCCCAAAGTCTTCATCTGATCTATTGAACATATCTAGCCAAAGGGTCCTAAAATGTTTTATTCTTATATAACTCATATAATCCTTCTGATGTTATGTCAGCAAGCCTATATTTGGCCCATTGAAAAAACTTCTGGCCTAAGGGTCCCCAAAAGGTATCTGACTGTATATTCTCACAGGGTCTTTCTGATGTTAAATTAGCCAGACAGCAGTCCATATTTAACATATTGAACATATTTCTTCCTAAAGAGTCCTCGATCTAGAACTTTCTAGATCCTTAGCCTCAGAGACTCTTCTTAACCTCAGAGACTTTTCTAATGTGACGTAAGCCATACAGTAGTCCATATTTGACATCATTAACATATTTCTTGTCAAATTGTACTAGGTATTGAACTTTCTACACATTCTCATTGACTACTTCTGATGTTACGTCAGCCAGCCTATATTTGGCCAAATGAAAATACTTCTGGCCAAAGGGTCCCAAAAGTCCTTATCTGATCTATTGAACATATCTCTGGCCAATGGGTCCTCAAAATGTTTTTTTCTTATATAAACTCATATAATCCTTCTGATGTTATGTCAGCAAGCCTATATTTGGCCCATTGAAAAAACTTCTGGCCTAAGGGTCCCCAAAAGGTATCTGACTGTATATTCTCACAGGGTCTTTCTGATGTTAAATTAGCCAGACAGCAGTCCATATTTAACATATTGAACATATTTCTTCCTAAAGAGTCCTCGATCTAGAACTTTCTACACATACTGATTGACTTTTTCTGTAGTTACATCAGCTATACAAAAGTCCTTATCTGATCTATTGAACATATCTCTTTCCAATGGGTCCTCAAAATGTTTTTTTTTTTTTTACTATATAAACTCATGGAATCCTTCTGATGAATCCTTCTACATCAGCCAGATTAAATTTGGTCCATTGAAAATAGTTCTGGCATACAGTAGTCCATATCCGATCAATTGAACATATCTCTGGCCAAAAGGTCCTCAAAATGTTTTTTTTTTTAAAATATAAATACAGAATAATTATTTTACGTCAGCCATACAGTAGTGCATATCTGATCTATTGTACATATATCTAGCCAAAGGGTCCTCAAAAGATTTTTTTTACTATATGAACTCAGAGACTCCTTTTGATGCGACGTAAGACATACGGTAGTCCATATTTGACATAATGAACATATTTTTGGCCAGAGAGTATTAGGTATTGAACTTTCTACACATTCTCATTGACTACTTCTGATTACTTTGACTACTTCTGCGAGCCTATATTTGGCCCAATGAAAATACTTCTGGCCAAAGGGTCCAAAAGTCCATATCTGATCTATTGAACATATCTCCCGCCAATGGGTGCGCAAAATGTTTTTTTACTATAAATTTATGGAATTCTTCTGATTTTACATCAGCCAACTTATATTTGGTCCATTGAAAAAAACTTCTGGCCAAAGGGTCCCCAAAAGGTATCTGACTGTATATTCTCACAGGGTCTTTCTGATGTTAAATCAGCCAGACAACAGTCCATATTTAACACATTGAACATATTTATTGCTAAAGAGTCCTCGATCTAGAACTTTCTACACATACTGAATGACTTTTTCTGTAGTTAAATCAGCTAAACAAAAGTCCTTATCTGATCTATTGAACAAATCTCTTTCCAATGGGTCCTCAATATATATATATATATATATATATATATATATATATATTTTTTTTTTTACTATATAAACTCATGGAATACTTCTGAAAAATCCTTCTACATCAGCCAGCTTAAATTTGGTCCAATGAAAATAGTTCTGGCAAGTGGCAACTTACTATAAATACTCAAAGACTCTTTCTGATGTTACCTCAGCCATACAGTGGTCCATATCTGATCAATTGAACATATCTCTGGCCAAAAGTCCTCAAAATGTGTGTTTTTTTTAATATAAACTCATAGAATCCTTATTTTACGTCAGCCATACAGTAGTCCATATCTGATCTATTGGACATATATCGAGCCAAAGGGTCCTCAAAAGATTTTTTTTTACTATATAAACTCAGAGACTGCTTCTGATGCGACGTAAGCCATACAGTAGTCCATATTTGACATAATGAACATATTTCTGGCCAGAGAGTACTAGGTATTGAACTTTATACACATTCTCATTGACTACTTTTGATGTTACGTCCGCCAGCCTATATTTGGCCCCGATGAAAATACTTCTGGCCAAAGGCTCCCAAAGTCCTTATCTGATCTATTGAACATATCTCTGGCCAATGGGTGCTCAAAATGTTTTTTCTTATATAAACTCAAGGAATCGTTCTGGTGTTAAATCAGCCAGCCTAAATTTGGCCCATTGAAAATACTTCTGGCCAAAGGGTCACCGACAGGCAACTAACTATATATTCTCAAAGACTCTTTCTGATGTTACCTCGTCCATACAGTAGTCCATATTTGATCTATTGAACATATCTCTGGCCAAAGGGTCCTCAAATGTGTTTTTTCACTATATAAACTCAGAAACTCCTTCTGATGTGACGTAAGCCATACTTAGTAGTCCATAGTGTTGACTAAATTAACGTATTATCTGTCCAAAGGTCTTAATTTTTTTCACAAATATATAAACTCATTGAATCCATTACTCATTGAGGTTACATCAGCCAGCCTTTTTTTGGCCCATTGAAAATACATCTAGCCAAAGGGTCGCAAATGTTTTTAAAAATTTGTAACATATAAACTCATAGAATCCGTTATGTTACGTCAACCATACAGTAGTCCATATCTGATCTATTTTACATATATCTAACCAAAGTGTTCTCAAATGTTTTTTTTTTTTTTACTATATAAACACAGAGACTCCTTCTGATGTGACTTATGCCGTACAGTAGTCCATATTGTGACCTAATGAACATATTTCTGTCCAAATAATCCTCAATTTCTTTTTATTCATAGAAACGTCATGGACTCCTGATTTTAGGTCACCATACAGTAGTCCATTTTGACCTCATTAACATATTTCTTGTCAGAGATTACTAGGTATTGAACTTTCTACACATTATCATTGACTATTTCTGATGTTACATCAGTCAGCCTATATTGTGGCGCAATGAAAATACTTCTGGCCAAAGGGACCCTGAAAAAAAGTCTACTTACCATATATTCTCAAAGACTCTTTCTGATGTTACCTCAGCAGCCATACAGTAGTCCATATTTGATCGATTGAACATATTCTGGCCAAAGGGTCCTCAATTTTTTTTTTTTTTTTTTATATTTAAACTCATAGAATCCTTATGTTACGTCAGCCATACAGTAGTCAATATTTGATCTATTATACATATGTCTAGCCAAAGGGTCCTCAAATTAGTCTTTTTTACTATATAAACTCAGAGACTCCTGAAGTGACGTAAGCCATAAAGTAGTCCATATTTGACTAAATGAACATATTTCTGTCCAAAGGGTGTTAATTTTTGTTTTTTACTAACATCTAAAATCATTGAATCCTTCTGATGTTACATCAGCAGCCTATATTTGGCCCAATGAAAATACCTCTGGCCAAAGGGGTCCCAAAGTCTTCATCTGATCTATTGAACATATCTAGCCAAAGGGTCCTAAAATGTTTTATTGTTTTTTTTAATATATAACCTCAGAGACTCTTCTAATGTGACGTAAGCCATACAGTTAGTCCATATTTGACCTCATTAACATATTTCTTGGCCAAATTTTACTAGGTATTGAACTTTCTACACATTCTCATTGACTACTTCTGATGTTACGTCAGCCAGCCTATATTTGGCCCAATGAAAATACTTTTGGCCAAAGGGTCCCAAAGTCCTTATCTGATCTATTGAACATATCTCTGGCCAATGGGTCCTCAAAATGTGTTTTTCTTATATAAACTCAATAATCCTTCTGATGTTACGTCAGCCAGCCTATTTTTTGGCCCAATGAAAAAAAATTCTGGCCAAATGGTCCCTAAAAGGCAACATACTATATATTCTCAAAGATTTTTTCCGAAGTTAAAACAGCCATACAAAAGTCCATATCTGATCTATTGAACATATCTCTGGACAATTTAAAACTCAAGGAATCGGTTCTGGTGTTACATCAGCCAGCCTAAATTTGGCCCATTGAAAATACTTCTGGCCAAAGGGTCCCTGACAGGCAACTTACTATATATTCTCAAAGACTCTTTCTCATGTTATCTCATCCATACAGTAGTCCATATCAGATCTGTTGAACATATATCTGGCCTAAGGGTCCCCAAAAGGTATCTGACTGTATATTCTCACAGGTCTTTCTGATGTTAAATTAGCCAGACAGCAGTCCATATTTAACATATTGAACATATTTCTTCCTAAAGAGTCCTCGATCTAGAACTTTCTACACATACTGATTGACTTTTTCTGTAGTTACATCGGCTATACAAAAGTCCTTATCTGATCTATGAACATATCTCTTTCCAATGGGTCCTCAAAATGTTTGTTTTTTTACTATATAAACTCATGGAATCCTTCTGATGAATCCTTCTACATCAGCCAGATTAAATTTGGTCCATTGAAAATAGTTCTGGCATACAGTAGTCCATATCCGATCAATTGAACATATCTCTTGCCAAAAGAATCCTTATTTTACGTCAGCCATACAGTAGTCCATATCTGATCTATTGGACATATCTCTGGCCAATGGGTCCTCAAAATGTTTTTTTTCTTATATAAACTCATATAATCCTTCTGATGTTACGTCAGCCAGCCTATTTTTGGCCCAATGAAAAAAATTCTGGCCAAATGGTCCCCAAAAGGCAACATACTATATATTCTCAAAGATTTTTTTCCGAAGTTAAAACAGCCATACAAAAGTCCATATCTGATCTATTGAACATATCTCTGGCCAATGGGTCCCTCAAAAATGTTTTTTTTACTATATAAATTCATGGAATCCTTCTGATTTTACATCAGCCAACCTATATTTGGCCCATTGAAAAAACTTCTGGCCTAAGGGTCCCCAAAAGGTATCTGACAGTATATTCTCACAGGGTCTTTCTGATGTTAAATTAGCCAGACAGCAGTCCATATTTAACATATTGAACATTTTTCTTCCTAAAGAGTCCTCGATCTAGAACTTTCTACACATACTGATTGACTTTTTCTGTAGTTACATCGGCTATACAAAAGTCCTTATCTGATCTATTGAACATATCTCTTTCCAATGGGTCCTCAAAATGTTTGTTTTTTTTACTATATAAACTCATGGAATCCTTCTGATGAATCCTTCTACATCAGCCAGATTAAATTTGGTCCATTGAAAATAGTTCTGGCATACAGTAGTCCATATCTGATCAATTGAACATATCTCTGGCCAAAAGGTCCTCAAAATGTTTTTTTTTTTAAATATAAAACTCACAGAATAATTATTTTACGTCAGCCATACAGTAGTGCATATCTGATCTATTGTACATATATCTAGCCAAAGGGTCCTCAAAAGATTTTTTTTACTGTATGAACTCAGAGACTCCTTTTGATGCGACGTAAGACATACAGTAGTCCATATTTGACCTAATGAATCATATTTCTGGCCAGAGAATACTAGGTATTGAACTTTCTACACATTCTCATTGACTACTTCTGATTACTTTGACTACTTCCGCGAGCCTATATTTGGCCCAATGAAAATACTTCTGGCCAAAGGGTCCCAAAGTCCTTATCTGATCTATTGAAAATATCTCTGGCCAATGGGTGCGCAAAATGTTTTTCTTTTATAAACTCAAGGAATCGTTCTGGTGTTACATCAGCCAACCTAAATTTGGCCCATTGAAAATACTTCTGGCCAAAGGGTCCCCGACAGGCAACTTACTATATATCTCAAAGACTCTTTCTGACCTCATCCATACAGTAGTCCATATCTGATCTACTGAACATGTCTCTGGCCAAAGGGTCCTCAAATTATTTTTTTACTATATAAACTCAGAGACTCCTTCTAATGTGACGTAAGCCATACAGTAGTCCATATTTGACTAAATGAACATATTTCTGTCCAAAGGTCTTAATTTTTTTTTACAAATATATAAACTCATTGAATCCATTACTCATTGATGTTACATCAGCCAGCCTATATTTGGCCCATTGAACATACATCTAACCAAAGGGTCCTCAAATGTTTTTTTATTTTTTATATATAACCTCATAGAATCCTTATGTTACGTCAGCCATACAGAAGTCAATATCTGATCTATTGTAGCCAAAGGGTCCTCAAATGTTTTTTTTTTTTTTTTTTTTACTATTTAAACTCAGAGACTCCTTCTGATGTGACTTAAGCCATGGCAGTAGTCCATATTTGACCTCATTAACATATTTCTGGCCAAATTGGACTAGGTATTGTACTTACTGACTTTTTCTGATGTTACCTCACCCATACAGTAGTCCTTATCTGATCAATTGAACATATCCCTGGCCAAAAGGTCCTCAAATTGTTTTTTTTTTAAATATATAAACTCACAGAATCCTTATTTTACGTCAGCCATACAGTAGTGCATAGTGCTCTGGACAAAGGGTCCCCAAAAGGCAACTTACTATATATTCTCAAAGACTCTTTCTGATGTTACCTCAGCCATACAGTAGTACAAATCTTATTCTATTGAACATATCTCTGGCCAAAGCGTCCTCAAAATTTTATTTTTATTTTTATATATAAAATCATAGAATCCTTGTTACGTCAGCCACACAGTAGTCAATATCTGATCTATTGTACATATATCTAGCCAAAGGGTCCTCAAATGATTTTTTTTACTATATAAACTGAGACTCCTTCTGATGTGATGTAGGCCATACAGTAGTCCATATTTGACTAAATGAACATATTTCTGTCCAAAGGGTCTTTTTTTTTTCAAATATATAAACTCATTGAATCCTTCTGATGTAACATCAGCCAGCCTATATTTGGCCCATTGAAAATAATTCTGGCCAAAGGGTCCCAAACTCTTTATCTGATCTATTGAACATACATCTAGCCAAACGGTCCTCAAATGTTTTTTTTTTTTTTACTATATGAACTCAGAGACTCCTTCTGATGTGACGTAAGCCATACAGTAGTCCATATTAGACCTCATTAACATATTTCTGGCCAAATTGTACTAGGTATTGAACTTTCTACTTATTCTCATTGACTACTTCTGATGATACGTCAGCCAGCCTATATTTGGCCCATAGAAAATACTTCTGGCCAATGGGCAACTTACTATATATACTCTAAGACTTTTCTGATGTTACCTCAGCCATACAGTAGTCCATATCTGATCTATTTCACATATATCTCTAGCCAAAGGGTCCTCAAATGTTTTTGTTTATTTTACTAAATAAACTCAGAGACTCCTTCTGATGTGTCTATCAAAGCATGTCGATGATATTGAAACGACATGGCGGTGTTATTGGAAACAACATTAGGAGATATCGTGATTGATTTATACTTTGTAAGCAGTACAGTAGTCCATATTTGACCTAATGAACATATTTCTGTCCAAATAATCCTCCATTTTTTTTAATACATATAAACTCATGGACTCCTTCTGATTTTAGGTCAACCATACAGTAGTCCATATTTGACCTCATTAACATACTTCTTGCCATAGATTACTAGGTATTGAACTTTCTACACATTCTCATTGACTACTTCTGATGTTACGTCAGTCAGCCTAAATTTGGTCCATTTAAGATACTTCTGGCCAAAGGGTCCCCAAAAGGTAACTTTTTTTTAAATACAAACTCACAGAATCCTTATTTTACATCAGCCACACAGTAGTGCATATCTGATATATTGTACATATATATAGTCAAAGGGTCCTAAAAATATTTTTTTTTACTATATGAACTCAGAGACTCCTTCTGATGCGACTTAAGCCATACAGTAGTCCATATTTGACTAAATGAACATATTTCTGTCCAAAGGGTCTTATTTTTTTTTTTTACTAATACATATCTCATTGAATCCTTTTGATGTTACATCAGCCAGCCAATATTTGGCCCATTGAAAATACTTCTGGTCAAAGGTCCCAAAGTTTTTATCTGATCTATTGAACATACATCTAGCCAAAGGGTCCTCAAATGTTTTTTTTTATTTTTATATATATATATATATATATATATATATATATATATATATATAAACTCATAGAATCCTTATGTTACGTCAGCCATACAGTTTAACATACAGGTCGATGGTGAAACCTGCTGGGCATATCTGTCTGTCGCACCTCCACCGGTGCCTATGAGATTAAGGTGTACCGAAGGTGTACATGTTGGGGAACACTACAGATTGCATTATGGGTCATCAGCTGGGGACCACCAGTCACGGATGTTTCGCTCCTTTAACCCCAATACATCTCATGGTAGCGGAGCGATGGCAGTGATTTCTCCCTGCCACCCCCTGCTGATGCCCTAGGTGGAGACTGGACCCCAACTCTTCCTTCTCAGCCACAGCCAGAAACTGCCTCTTTCAGCCTCTTCTGCCAGCTCTTTCATTTCTTTCCGGTGCCTTCTGCCTGTTGCTCCCATGTCGCGGAGCAGACGAGAGGTTGAGGAGCCCACGAACCCCCAGCACCCCAACTCCACTGGGTATGCGACTGCCCTACAACCAGCCTCCCTGCACTCTGCAGCCAGTTCAGCATATTTGGCCCGCTTCCGCTCATGGGCAGCTTCAAGTCCTCCTTCCCATGGGACTGTGAGCTCCACCATCAGGACAATCTTGCAAGCAGCAGACCACATCACAAGGTCTAGACGCAAAGACGTTTCCACTATCTCCCTGGGAAAATGAAGCTGCTTCTCAAGGTCGACTGCTAGCGTCCAACCCTTGCCTGGTGTGAGGAGTCTTCCTGTGTCCTTCTTGTGGTGGGTGTTACCCCTCTCCCCAGCCCTCGCGAACTGGATGGAATGTGCGGTTAGGGCCGGGGGCCTACTCTTCGCTTCCTGCCTGCATATTTCAACTACTTCAGCAAGCTTGTTCAGCACCAGGTCGTGCCTACACCTGTAGCGCCCTTGTGCCAACGTTGTCTTGCAGCCAGTCATGATGTGTTGGAAGCTCGCGTTGGCAGCGTTACACAGGAGGCAAGATTCTTCGTTGCCAAACCATCGGTGGAGGTTGCGGGGGCAAGGTAAGGTGTCATATGCTGCTCTGAGGAGAAAACTTAGCTTAGCCTAGAGTCTTCCACACGTCAGACCAATCCAGCTGTCTACCTAGAAGGCCTTCCCACGACAGCCAGCCTCCCTGCTGGCCTTGGGACACGGCTTTGATGGTAAGTCTCTCGTGTTCAGCTCTCATCACCTCTGCGGCCACCATGGTCTTCCTCTCTTCTTTGGATGCGTTCGACCAGAAGAGGGGGGCCTGTCCCCAACCGAGGCCTGCCCGGCCTTCCTGTACTCTGCCAACCACCTCCCTGTGTTGCAGCCTACTTATTGCCAGTTCGACTTCCTCCTTGGCCTTCCTCCCGGTTAAAACCTGGGCACCCGCAGCTCTCACCAGATAGTCTGTGGACTCTCTTAGCTCCATGATCAACCGCACCTTCTCCTGCTTGTATCCCCCGCTGATGGAACGCAGGGGCAGCTGGAGCTTGGTCTTGCCAAAGGTGCAGTGCAATGCTGCTGGAGACTCTCTTCTCCACACTTCATCTTTCCCTGATGGATCCTTAATCCTCTGAACGTGGTCTTTTTCTCCCACCCACACCTTCATCTCCTCAACCTCTTAGTCTCATTGTCTATATTCGATCCAGTAGTCGTTGCCGAGAAATCTGTCCAATTTGGCCCTTCTTCCATCCTGCCTCTCGGAGAGCCACCGGGTTGTTTTTCTTTATTCTTTTTCGTAGTCAGGTCAAGGGTGTCCCCAAGGGGACAAGTGGATTGGGTGACTAACCTTCCACTCCCCGTGCAGACTTTCCTGCCGTCCGCCAGTCTTTCATGGCCGCCACAGAAGTCAATATCTGATCTATTGTAGCCAAAGGGTCCTTAAATGGGTTTTTTTACTATATAAACTCAGAGACTCCTTCTTATGTGATGTAAGCCATACAGTAGTCCATATTTGACCTCACTGGCCAGAGAGTACTAGGTATTGAACTTTCTACACATTCTCATTGACTACCTCTGATGTTACGTCAGCCAGCTTATATTTGGCCCAATGAAAATACTTCTGGCCAAAGGGTCCCAAAGTCCTTATCTGATCTATTGAACATATCTCTGGCCAATGGGTCCTCAAAATGTTTTTTTCTTATATAAACTCATATAATTCTTCTGATGTTACGTCAACCAGCCTACATTTGGCCCAATGAAAAAAATTCTGGCCAAATGGTCCCCAAAAGGCAACATACTATATATTCTCACAGATTTTTTCCGAAAATAAAACAGCCATACAAAAGTCCATATCTGATCTTTTGAACATATCTCTGGCCAATGGGTCTTCAAAAAAATTTTTTACTATATATTTTCATGGAATCCTTCTGATTTTACATCAGCCAACCTATATTTGGCCCTTTGAAAAAACTTCTGCCCAAAGGGTCCCCAAAAGGTATGTGACTGTATATTCTCACAGGGTCTTTCTGATGTTAAATCAGCCAGACAGCAGTCCATATTTAACATATTGAACATATTTCTTCCTAAAGAGTCCTCGATCTAGAACTTTCTACACATACTGATTGACTTTTTCTGTAGTTACATCAGCTATACAAAAGTCCTTATCTGATCTATTGAACATATCTCTTTCCAATGGGTCCTCAAAATGTTTTTTTTAGTATATAAACTCATGGAATCCTTCTGATTTTACATCAGCCAGCTTAATCGCTTGTCTCCGCCCTGGCTCTCTTCTCTCCCCTCTACGGACTGGCCCTTGGTTGTCAGGGCCAATTGATGTGCTCTCCTCTAGACCACTTTCAACAGGATCATTCTCCACAATTAGATCTCCTCCCTCTACTTCCTGCTCCCTCTCCTCAGCTGTGGATCCCTCAGCACTGTGGTGTGTAACCTGGCTCTGGGGTCCACTTGTCTTATCTGCAGCTTGTGCTGCAGTGCAATGCTGCTGGAGACTCTCTTCTCCACACTTCATCTTTCCCTGATGGATCCGTAATCCTCTGAACGTGGTCTTTTTCTCCCACCCACACCCGCATCTCCTCAACCTCTTAGTCTCATTGTCTATATTCGATCCAGTAATCGTTGCCTAGAAATCCATCCAATTTGGCCCTTCTTCCATCCCGCCTCTCGGGGCACCGGGTTGTTTTTCTTTAGTCTTTTTCATAGTCAGGTCAAGGTTGTCCCCAAGGGGACAAGTGGATTGGGTGACTAGACTTCCACTCCCCGTGCAGACTTTCCTGCCGTCCGCCAGTCTTTCCTGGTCGCCACAGAAGTCAATATCTGATCTATTGTAGCCAAAGGGTCCTCAAATGTTTTTTTTTTTTTTACTTTATAAACTCAGAGACTCCTTCTGATGTGATGTAAGCCATACAGTAGTCCATATTTTACCTCATTAACATATTTCTGGCCAAATTGTACTAGGTATTAAACTTTCTACACATTCTCAGCCAGCCTGACGTCAGCCAGCCTATATTTGGCCCATTGAAAATACTTCTGGCCAATGGGCAACTTACTATATATACTCTAAGACTTTTTCTGATGTTACCTCAGCCATACAGTAGTCCATATCTGATCTATTTTACATATATCTAGCCAAAGGGTCCTCAAATGTTTTTTTTGTTTTTACTATATAAACTCAGAGACTCCTCCTGATGTGACGTAAGCCATACAGTAGTCCATATTTGACCTAATGAACATATTTCTAATCAAATGATCCTCAATTCTTTTTAAAAAAATTCATATGTATAAACTCATGGACTCCTGATTTTAGGTCAGCCATACAGTAGTCCATATTTGACCTCATTAAGATATTTCTTGCCAGAGATTACTAGGTATTGAACTTTCTACACATTCTCATTGACTACTTTGAATGTTACGTCAGCCAGCCTAAATTTGGTCCATTGAAAATACTTCTGGCCAAAGGGTCCCCAAAAGGCAACTTACTATATATATTCAAAGACTCTTTCTGATGTTACCTCAGCCATACACTAGTCCATATCTGATCAATTGTACATATATCTAGCCATAGGGTCCTCAATTTTTTTTTATTTTATTTTACTATATAAACTCAGACTTCTTCTGATGTGACGTAAGCCATACAATTGTCCATATTTGACCTAATTAACATATTTCTTCCCAAAGGGTCCTCAATGTATATGGACTCATGGACTCCTTCTGATGTTACGTCAGCCATACGGTAGTCCATATTTGACTTTATGAACAAATTTCTGAACAGAGAATACTCGATATTAAACTTTCTACACATTCTCATTGACTACTTAACATGAGTAACATGACATAAGAATGTTACATCAGACAGCCTTTTACCGAATGAACATTTATCTGGCCAAAGAGTACTTGATCTTGAACATTGGACTCTTTTCCTTGATCATGATTTTTCTATACTTTCTTCATTAAATCCTTCTTAAGTTTCGTCAGCCATACAGTATAGGCCATATTTGACCTACTGAATAGATTTCTTGCCCAAGACTACTTGATCTTGAACTTTCTATACATACTCATTGAGTCCTTTTGATTTTACTTCAGCCATTCAGAAGTCTATATTTAATCTAATGAACATGTTTCTGGTCAAAGAATACTTGATCTTGAACTTTCTTTAGAAGTCATATGTAGTCAATTATGGACTACTGTCTGGTTGATGAAACATCAGAAGAAGCCAATAATTAATGCCATATGGATTACTGACTGGCTTATGTAGGTACCCTGATGGTACATAAGCCAGTCAGTAATTCACATGTGACCTTTTGAACATAATTCTGGCCAAAGAGAACTTGATCTTGATCTTTCTATACATACTCATTGAGTTCTTTTGATGTTGCGTCAGCCATACAGAAGTCTATTTTTGACCTAATGAATACATTTCTTGCTAAAGAATACTTGATATTGAACTCTCTATAGAACTAATTGACTCCCGGGGCCAGTTGCATAAACTGTGACTTAAGTGCTAGTATGATCAACTAGCAGTCAGTCAAGTGGCAATCAGTCTTACTTTTTAGCCAGTTTTTATCTTAAATTAGACCAATCTCTGTTTCTATGTAACTGACTTAAAACAGTTGTGAACATTCTTCAAGAAAAAAATGTGATGACTAACTCGTAAGACTAGACTTAGAAGTTTATGCATCTGGCACCTGATGTTACATAAGCCAATCGGTAGTCCATATGTGACCTTTTGAACATCCATACAGCCATCAGCCATACAGTAGTCCATATTTGACCAACTGAACATATTTCTGGCCAAAGAGTCCTCAATTTTGAACTTTCTATTAAACTGCTTGATTCCTGATGGAACCCAGACAGTAATCTATATGTGACCTTTTGAACATTTTCTGGCCAAAGAGTCCTCAATCTGGAACTTTATACACATACTGATTGGCTTTTTCTGATGTTACATCTACCAGAGAGTAGTCCATATTTGACCCACTGAACATATATCTGGCCAAACAGTCCTCGATCATGATCTTCTATACATTATCATAACTTCTTCTAATGTTACGTCAGTCATAAACAAGTACAAAATTGACCTACTGAACCTATTTCTGTTCCAAGAAGTACTTGATCTTGAACATTCTTTACATAATTACTCCTTCTGAAGTTACCTTAGCCAAAGAGTAGTCCATATTTAACCTATAAACATATTTCAGGCCAAAGAGTACAATATCTTAAACATTCTCTGCATACTCATTGACTCCTTCTAATGTTACATCAGTCATAAAAAAGTCCATATCTGATCTATTAAACAAATTTCAGACCAAAGGGACCTCAACATGTTCTTTGCTATTTAAATTCATGGACGCCTTCTGATGTCAAATCAGTTAGTCCATATTTGACCTGCTGAACATATTTCTTCCAAAGAGTACTCGATCTTGATCTTTTATACTCATTGACTCCTTCTGATGTTACCTCATCCATACAGTAGATCATATTTAACCAAATTAACATATTTCAGGCCAAAGAGTTGTCAAAAGGGAGCATAATACACATAGACTTTGTTTGACCTACTGTACATTCTTGAACATTCTTGAACATTCTTTACACAATGACTCCTTCTGATGTCACGTTAGCCAGAAGGCCATATTTAACCTGCTGAACATATTTTATCTTGAATAATCTTTAACTTTGAAAACACATTCTTCTAATTTTACATTAGTCGTACAAAAGTGCATATATGATCTATAGAATTGGCCAAAGGGTCCATAAAAGTTTTTTTACTATATAAACTCATAGACTCCTTCTGATGTTAAATCAGCAATCAGTACAAATCAGTACAAGAAGTACTTGATCTTGAACATTGACTATGTACAAAATATTCAAGATCGAGTACTCTTTGGCCTGAAATGTGTTCATTAGGTTAAACATGATCTACTGTATGGCTGAGGTAACATCAGAAAGAGTCAATGAGATTAGTAAAAAACCTTTGGGACATGAAATATGGTTAAAAGATCAGATTTGGAATATTGTATGACTGATGTAACATCAGAAGTATTCAATGAAAATAGAAAATTAAAAATTGAGGACTCTTTGGCCAGAAATATGTTCAGTAGTTTAAATATGGACTACTGCATGGCTGAAATAACATCAGAAAGAGTCTTTAAGTATGTATAGAATGATCAAGATTTAGTGCTCGGGCCAGAAATATGTACAGTAGGTCATATATGGACTACTGTCTGGCTGATTTAACAACAGAACGAATATTTTTGGCCAGAAGTATTTTCAATGGGTAGTCAGTAGTCAGTGAGAATGTGTAAAAAGTTCAATATCAAGAATTAGTTGTCAGAAAATATTTTCAGCAGGTCAAAAATGCACTGCTGTCTGCCTGATTTAAGATCAGAAGGAGTCTTTGAGAATATATATAGTATATTGCCTTTTGACAACCCTTGGCAGTAAATATGTTCAGTAGGTCAATTACAGACTTCTGTATATGGCTGAGGTAACATCAGAAGTAGTCAATGAGAATGTGTAGAAAGTTCAATATCGAGGGCTCTTTGGCCATAAATGCTCAGCAGGTCAAATATGGACAAATCTCTGGCTGATTTAACATCAGAAGGAGTCTATGAGTTTATATGGTAAAAAAAACAAACATTTGAGGACCTTTGAACAAAAAAAATAGATTCGATAGATTAAATATATACTACTGTATGGCTGGAGTAGCATCGAAGAATTCAGTATGTATAGAATGTTCAAGACCAAGTACTCTTTGGCCTGAAATATGTTTAGTGGTTAAAACATGGACATGGGCTGATTTAACATCAGAAATAGTCTATGAGAATATATATTGTTACATTTTAGTGACCATTGGGCCAAAAATATTTGCAATGGGTCAAATACAAGGCTGGCTGACGAAAGATCAGAAGCAGTCAATGAGAATGTGTAAAACGTTCAATAACTTTTCAATAAGTTCGAGGACTCTTTGACCATAAATACGTTCAGCAGGTCAAATATGACGATTTTACATTAGCCATGCAGTAGTCCATTTGTCCAACCTACTGACTTACCATTTCCTGGCCAAAGAGTACTCGAAATTGAACTTTCTAAACATTCTTATTGACTACTTCTGACTACTTACCCATTGAAAGTATTTCTGCCCAAAAGTTCCTCAAAGGTTTAATTACTATATATAGTAGAATAGAAAAGTCTTTTACATCAGTATTTGACCAATTGAACATATTTCTGGAACGAGAATCATGACATTTTCTTTACAAATTTACTCTTTCTGATTTTACAACAGATATAAAGTAGTCAATATCGGACCTTTAAAGATATTTCTGACTAAAAAAATAATAATTGAACATTAACTCACTATACACTCTCATTGACCTCCTGATTTTACATATCAGCTACACAGTACTCCAAATTTGACTTACCAAAAATATTTCTGATCAAAGTTTACTCAATCTTTCTATACATAACCATTGACTCCTGATTTTACATCAGCAATGCAGGACACGGATCTGACCTACTGAACACATTTTTGACCCAAGCGTCATCACTCTTACAATGCATTGCACAGTGTAACAGTTGCATAGGTTATATTCTATTCTACTATGTACAACGTTTGATCGTGTTCAATGCAATGTAGCAGCATATAAATTAATCAATTCGTTACACAACGGAATGAGTTAATTATTGCATTGCATTTTAAATCAACTGCTCATATTATGTTTTCTCGTCAAGTATACAAATTTAAATTGTATAATAATTCAACAGCTAATGCAATGAAATCTTTCATACACAAATTAATAAGTTAGTTGCAGTACGCAATGCAATGCGAAATCACATTGTCATGTTTCAAATGTTATCTTTTCATTTCAAGAGTAATACGTTAAATCTGTTTATGTGATGCAATACAACTTACTGTTATATCTTAATGCATATCGAAACGATTTAGATCTTGTAGGTATTGCAAAAGGTGTATCGCTTAAATATTATTCTTCAGTGAACAATGTTAGATTGTGTGTGCAATGTAATGAAAAACAGAGTTAGTTCTTGTATGCATAGTAAAGTGACAGCTAATGTGATTTTTAGTCGTCAGTAAAAAATGATTTAGTTGTATGCAATGAGTTGTGGGTTGTCTTTCAACAGCTAATACAATGATTTTCATATATAAGCACATATATATGTTAGGTTATTTGCACAACGGAATAAGGACATCTGATGCAATGCAAAATCTAATTCAATGATTATGGAAATTCAAAGCGATTAATTCAAATATGTTATTTTATGTTTTTTTTCATTGCACAGAGGAATAAGTTATATAAGTTATATAATAAGTTAAAAGACATTTTATACAATGCAATGAAACAACATGAATGTTATCTCTTTAATGCACTACGGAATGAGTAAGTTCTTGATTGCATTGTTATTCTTGTTATTCTTGTTATTCTACACAATGCATATGTTATTTTTCAGTGCACAACGCTTGCATTGCATAACTCATCGTTGTACAAAGTAACGAGTTAGTCATTGCATGCATAGTTACAGCTCACGTGATGTTTTCTCGTCAGTACACAAATAAATTAGTTGTATGCAATGCGAGAACCAATATGTTATGGGTTGTCTTTTCTAATGAAAGGATTTTCCTTCATATATAAATGATTTTTTTTGTTGAAATATGCAATGCATTGTGAAGGCACATGAGGAAAAAGTTTGATCTTTCATGCAATATAATGCAATGAACACAATGTTACCTCTTAAATGCACATAGGAATGAGTTAGTTCTTGTATGTATGGCAATTTAACAAAGTATATACTACTTGTATGTTATTCTTCAATGCAAAAAGCGAAGATTGCATTGCATATCTCTTTAACGCACTACGGAATGAGTTAGTTCTTGAATGCATTGCAATGCAAGAAAAATGCATATGATTTTTTATGTTATATTCTTCAATGCACAATCGCCTGATCGTATGTGTAATGCAATATTATTCTTCTATGCACAACGCTTGTGCAATGCAATTCAACAACAATTGCAATTGCAATTGCATTGCACATCTCTTCAACATACTTCAAATGCACTACGGTACGAGTTAGTTCTTAAATGCATTGCAATGCAACACAGTGCATATTACTTTAAATGTTATTCTTCAATGCACAACGCTTGTGCAATGGAATGCAACTGTATATTGCATTGCACATCTCTTCAATGCAGTACGGAAGGAGTTAGTTATTGAATGCGTTGCAATGCAACAAAGTGCATATTACTTTAAATGTTATTCTTCAATGCACAACGTTGTACAATGCAATGCAACAGTACGCTGTATTACACATCTCTTCAACGCACTACGGACGAGTTAGTTCTTGAATGCATTGCAAAGCAACAAGTGCTGTGTTATTCGTCAATGCACAACGCTTGTTCGTATGTGCAGTGCATTGCAACTGTAGATTGCAATGCACATTTCTTCAATGCACTACGGAAGGAGTTAGTTATTGAATGCATTGCAATGCAAACAAAGTGCATATTACTTTAAATGTTATTCTTCAATGCACAACGTTGTGCAATGCAATGCAACAGTATGCTGTATTGCACATCTCTTCAACGCACTACGGAACGAGTTTGTTCTTAAATGCATTGCAACGCAAGAAAGTGCATATTACTTTAAAGTTATTCTTCATTGAACAACGCTTGTGCAATGCAATGCAACAGTACGCTGTATTACACATCTCTTCAAAGCACTACGGACGAGTTAGTTCTTGAATGCATTGCAAAGCAACAAGTGCTGTGTTATTCGTCAAGGCACAACGCTTGTTCGTATGTGCAGTGCAATGCAACTGTAGATTGCAATGCACATTTCTTCAATGCACTACGGAAGGAGTTAGTTATTGAATGCATTGCAATGCAAACAAAGTGCATATTACTTTAAATGTTATTCTTCAATGCACAACGTTGTGCAATGCAATGCAACAGTATGCTGTATTGCGCATCTCTTCAACGCACTACGGAACGAGTTTGTTCAATGAAGAATAACTTTAAAGTAATATGCACTTTCTTGCGTTGCAATGCATTTGCATTGCAACGCAAGAAAGTGCATATTACTTTAAAGTTATTCTTCATTGAACAACGCTTGTGCAATGCAACGCAACAGTACGCTGTATTGCACATCTCTTCAACGCACTACGGACGAGTTAGTTCCTAAATGCATTGCAAAGCAACAAGTGCTGTGTTATTCGTCAAGGCACAACGCTTGTTCGTATGTGCAGTGCAATACAACTGTAGATTGCAATGCACATTTCTTCAATGCACTACGGAAGGAGTTAGTTATTGAATGCATTGCAATGCAAACAAAGTGCATATTACTTTAAATGTTATTCTTCAATGCACAACGTTGTGCAATGCAATGCAACAGTATGCTGTATTGCACATCTCTTCAACGCACTACGGAACGAGTTTGTTCTTAAATGCATTGCAATGCAAGAAAGTGCATATTACTTTAAAGTTATTCTTCAACGAACAACGCTTGTGCAATGCAATGCAACAGTATGCTGTATTGCGCATCTCTTCAACGCACTACGGAACAGTTTGTTCAATGAAGAATAACTTTAAAGTAATATGCACTTTCTTGCGTTGCAATGCATTTGCATTGCAACGCAAGAAAGTGCATATTACTTTAAAGTTATTCTTCATTGAACAACGCTTGTGCAATGCAACGCAACAGTACGCTGTATTGCACATCTCTTCAAAGCACTACGGACGAGTTAGTTCCTAAATGCATTGCAAAGCAACAAGTGCTGTGTTATTCGTCAAGGCACAACGCTTGTTCGTATGTGCAGTGCAATACAACTGTAGATTGCAATGCACATTTCTTCAATGCACTACGGAAGGAGTTAGTTATTGAATGCATTGCAATGCAAACAAAGTGCATATTACTTTAAATGTTATTCTTCAATGCACAACGTTGTGCAATGCAATGCAACAGTATGCTGTATTGCACATCTCTTCAACGCACTACGGAACGAGTTTGTTCTTAAATGCATTGCAATGCAAGAAAGTGCATATTACTTGAAAGTTATTCTTCAACGAACAACGCTTGTGCAATGCAATGCAACAGTACGCTGTATTGCACATCTCTTCAACGCACTACGGACGAGTTAGTTCTTGAATGCATTGCAAAGCAACAAGTGCTATGTTATTCGTCAATGCACAACGCTTGTTCGTATGTGCAGTGCAATGCAACTGTAGATTGCAATGCACATTTCTTCAATGCACTACGGAAGGAGTTAGTTATTGAATGCATTGCAATGCAAACAAAGTGCATATTACTTTAAATGTTATTCTTCAATGCACAACGTTGTGCAATGCAATGCAACAGTATGCTGTATTGCGCATCTCTTCAACGCACTACGGAACGAGTTTGTTCAATGAAGAATAACTTTAAAGTAATATGCACTTTCTTGCGTTGCAATGCATTTGCATTGCAACGCAAGAAAGTGCATATTACTTTAAAGTTATTCTTCATTGAACAACGCTTGTGCAATGCAACGCAACAGTACGCTGTATTGCAAATCTCTTCAACGCACTACGGAACGAGTTTGTTCTTAAATGCATTGCAACGCAAGAAAGTGCATATTACTTTATAGTTATTCTTCATTGAAAAACGCTTGTGCAATGCAATGCAACAGTACGCTATATTACACATCTCTCCAACGCACTACGGACGAGTTAGTTCTTGAATGCATTGCAAAGCAACAAGTGCTGTGTTATTCGTCAAGGCACAACGCTTGTTCGTATGTGCAGTGCAATGCAACTGTAGATTGCAATGCACATTTCTTCAATGCACTACGGAAGGAGTTAGTTATTGAATGCATTGCAATGCAAACAAAGTGCATATTACTTTAAATGTTATTGTTCAATGCACAACGTTGTGCAATGCAATGCAAGAGTAGGCTGTATTGCACATCTCTTCAAACGCACTACGAACGAGTTTGTTCTTAAATGCATTGCTATGCAAGAAAGTGCATATTACTTTAAAGTTATTCTTGAACGAACAACGCTTGTGCAAGCAATGCAACCGTACGCTGTTATTGCACATCTCTTCAACGCACTACGGATGAGTAAGTTCTTGAATGCATTGCTAGCAACAAGTGCTATGTTATTCGTCAATGCACAACGCTTGTTCGTATGTGCAGTGCAATGCAACTGTAGATTGCATTACACATCTCTTCAACACACCACGGAACGAGTTAGTTCTTGAATGCATTGCAATGCAACAAAGTGCATATTACCTAAATGTTATTCTTTAATGCACAACGCTTTGTGCAATGCAACAGCACACTGCATTGCACATCCCTTCAACGCACTACGGAACGAGTAAGTCTGATGTTACGTGAGCCAGCCCATATTTGGCCAAATGAAAATACTTCTGGCCAAAGGGTCCCAAAGTCCTTATCTGATCTATTGAACATATCTCTGGCCAATTTAAACTCAAGGAATCGTTCTGGTGTTACATCAGCCAGCCTAAATTTGGCCCATTGAAAATACTTCTGGCCAAAGGGTCCCTGACAGGCAACTTACTATATATTCTCAAAGACTCTTTCTCATGTTATCTCATCCATACAGTAGTCCATATCTGATCTGTTGAACATATATCTGGCCAAAGGGTCCCCAAAAGGTATCTGACTGTATATTCTCACAGAGTCTTTCTGATGTAAATCAGCCAGACAGCAGTCCATATTTAACACATTGAACATATTTATTGCTAAAGAGTCCTCGATCTAGAACTTTCTACACATACTGAATGCCTTTTTCTGTAGTTATATCAGCTAAACAAAAGTCCTTATCTGATCTATTGAACATATCTCTTTCCAATGGGGTCCTCAAAATGTTTTTTTTTTTACTATATAAACTCATGGAATCCTTCTGGTGAATCCTTTTACATCAGCCAGCTTAAATTTGGTCCATTGAAAATAGTTCTGGCATACATTAGTCCATATATGATCAATTGAACATATCTCTGGCAAAAAGGTCCTCAAAATGTTTTTTTTTTAAATATAAACTCACAGAATAATTATTTTACGTCAGCCATACAGTAGTGCATATCTGATCTATTGTACATATATCTAGCCAAAGGGTCCTCAAAAGATTTTTTTTACTATATGAACTCAGACACTCCTTTTGATGCGACGTAAGACATACAGTAGTCCCTATTTGACATAATGAACATATTTCTTGCCAGAGAGTACTAGGTATTGAACTTTCTACACATTCTCATTGACTACTTCTGATTACTTTGACTACTTCCGCGAGCCTATATTTGGCCCAATGAAAATACTTCTGGCCAAATGGTCCAAAAGTCCATATCTGATCTATTGATCATATCTCTGGCCAATGGGTGCGCAAAATGTTTTTTTACTATAAATTTATGGAATCGTTCTGGTGTTACATCAGCCAACCTAAATTTGGCCCATTGAAAATACTTCTGGCCAAAGGGTCCCCGACAGGCAACTTACTATATTCTCAAAGACTCTTTCTGACCTCATCCATACAGTAGTCCATATCTGATCTACTGAACATGTCTCTGGCCAAAGGGTCCTCAAATTATTTTTTTACTATATAAACTCAGAGACTCCTTCTAATGTGACGTAAGCCACAGTAGTCCATATTTGACTAAATGAACATATTCTGTCCAAAGGGTCTTAATTTTTTTTACAAATATATAAACTCATTGAATCCATTACTCATTGATGTTACATCAGCCAGCCTATATTTGGCCCACTGAACATACATCTAACCAAAGGGTCCTCAAATGTTTTTTTATTTTTTTATATAACCTCATAGAATCCTTATGTTACGTCAGCCATACAGAAGTCAATATCTGATCTATTGTAGCCAAAGGGTCCTCAATGTTTTTTTTTTTTTTTTTTTTACTATTTAAACTCAGAACTCCTTCTGATGTGACTTAAGCCATGCAGTAGTCCATATTTGACCTCATTAACTTATTTCTGGCCAAATTGGACTAGGTATTGTACTTACTGACTTTTTCTGATGTTACCTCAGCCATACAGTAGTCCTTATCTGATCAATTGAACATATCCCTGGCCAAAAGGTCCTCAAATTGTTTTTTTTTTTAAATATATAAACTCACAGAATCCTTATTTTACGTCAGCCATACAGTAGTGCACAGTGCTATGGACAAAGGGTCCCCAAAAGGCAACTTACTATATATTCTCAAAGACTCTTTCTGATGTTACCTCAGCCATACAGTAGTACAAATCTTATTCTATTGAACATATCTCTGGCCAAAGCGTCCTCAAAATTTTATTTTTATTTTATATATAAAATCATAGAATCCTTGTTACGTCAGCCACACAGTAGTCAATATCTGATCTATTGTACATATATCTAGCCAAAGGGTCCTCAAATGATTTTTTTTACTATATAAACTGAGACTCCTTCTGATGTGATGTAGGCCATACAGTAGTCCCATATTTGACTAATGAACATATTTCTGTCCAAAGGGTCTTTTTTTTTTCAAATATATAAACTCATTGAATCCTTCTGATGCATCAGCCAACATCAGCCAGCCTATATTTGGCCCATTGAAAATAATTCTGGCCAAAGGGTCCCAAACTCTTTATCTGATCTATTTGAACATACATCTAGCCAAACGGTCCTCAAATGTTTTTTTTTTTTTTTACTATATGAACTCAGAGACTCCTTCTGATGTGACGTAAGCCATACAGTAGTCCATATTAGACCTCATTAACATATTTCTGGCCAAATTGTACTAGGTATTGAACTTTCTACTTATTCTCATTGACTACTTCTGATGATACGTCAGCCAGCCTATATTTTGGCCCATAGAAAATACTTCTGGCTAATGGGCAACTTACTATATATACTCTAAGACTTTTCTGATGTTACCTCAGCCATACAGTAGTCCATATCTGATCTATTTCACATATATCTCTAGCCAAAGGGTCCTCAAATGTTTTTGTTTATTTTACTAAATAAACTCAGAGACTCCTTCTGATGTGTCTATCAAAGCATGTCGATGATATTGAAACGACATGGCGGTGTTATTGGAAACAACATTAGGAGATATCGTGATTTATTTATACTTTGTAAGCAGTACAGTAGTCCATATTTGACCTAATGAACATATTTCTGTCCAAATAATCCTCGATTTTTTTTTTAATACATAGAAACTCATGGGACTCCTTCTGATTTTAGGTCAGCCATACAGAAGTCCATTTTTGACCTCATTAACATATTTCTTGCCAGATATTACTAGGTATTGGAACTTTCTACACATTATCATTGACTATTTCTGATGTTACGTCAGTCAGCCTATATTTGGCGCAATGAAAATACTTCTGGCCAAAGGGACCCCTGAAAAAAGTCAACTTACTATATATTCTCAAAGACTCTTTCTGATGTTACCTCAGCAGCCATACAATAGTCCATATTTGATCTATTAAACATATATCTAGCCAAAGGGTCCTCAAATTATTTTTTTTACTATATAAACTCAGAGACTCCTTCTGATGTGACGTAAGCCATAAAGTAGTCCATATTTGACCAAATGAACATATTTCTGTCCAAAGGATCTTAATTTTTTTTTTTTACTAACACATAAAATCATTGAATCCTTCTGATGTTACATCAGCCAGCCTACTATTTGGCCATTGAAAATACCTCTGGCCAAAGGGTCCCAAAGTCTCATCTGATCTATTGAACATATCTAGCCAAAGGGTCCTAAAATGTTTAAGTGTTTTTTTTAATATATAACCTCAGAGACTCTTCTAATGTGACGTAAGCCATACAGTAGTCCATATTTGACCTCATTAACATATTTCTTGCCAAATTTTACTAGGTATTGAACTTTCTACACATTCTCATTGACTACTTCTGATGTTACGTCAGCCAGCCTATATTTGGCCCAATGAAAATACTTTTGGCCAAAGGGTCCCAAAGTCCTTATCTGATCTATTGAACATATCTCTGGCCAATGGGTCCTCAAAATGTTTTTTTCTTATATAAACTCATATAATCCTTCTGATGTTACGTCAGCCAGCCTATTTTTGGCCCAATGAAAAAAATTCTGGCCAAATGGTCCCCAAAAGGCAACATACTTTATATTCTCAAGATTTTTTCCGAAGTTAAAACAGCCATACAAAAGTCCATATCTGATCTATTGAACATATCTCTGGCCAATGGGTCCTCAAAATGTTTTATTTACTATATAAATTCATGGATTCCTTCTGATTTTACATCAGCCAACCTATATTTGGTCCATTGAAAAAACTTCTGGCCTAAGGGTCCCCAAAAGGTATCTGACTGTATATTCTCACAGGGTCTTTCTGATGTTAAATTAGCCAGACAGCAGTCCATATTTAACATATTGAACATATTTCTTCCTAAAGAGTCCTCGATCTAGAACTTTCTACACATACTGATTGACTTTTTCTGTAGTTACATCGGCTATACAAAAGTCCTTATCTGATCTATTGAACATATCTCTTTCCAATGGGTCCTCAAAATGTTTGTTTTTTTTTACTATATAAACTCATGGAATCCTTCTGATGAATCCTTCTACATCAGCCAGATTAAATTTGGTCCATTGAAAATAGTTCTGGCATACAGTAGTCCATATCCGATCAATTGAACATATCTCTTGCCAAAGAATCCTTATTTTACGTCAGCCATACAGTAGTCCATATCTGATCTATTGGACATATATCGAGCCAAAGGGTCCTCAAAAGATTTTTTTTTACTATATAAACTCAGAGGCTGCTTCTGATGCGACGTAAGCCATACAGTAGTCCCATATTTGACGTAATGAACTATTTCTGGCCAGAGAGTACTAGGCATTGAAACTTTATACACATTCTCATTGACTACTTTTGATGTTACGTCCGCCAGCCTATATTAGGCCCAATGAAAATACTTCTGGCCAAAGGCTCCCAAAGTCCTTATCTGATCTATGAACAAATCTCTGGCCAATGGGTGCTCAAAATGTTTTTACTTATAAAACTCAAGGAATCGTTCTGGTGTTAAATCAGCCAGCCTAAATTGGCCCATTGAAAATACTTCTGGCCAAAGGGTCCCCGACAGGCAACTAACTATATATTCTCAATGACTCTTTCTGATGTTACCTCGTCCATACAGTAGTCCATATTTGATCTATTGAACATATCTCTGGCCAAAGGGTCCTCAAATGTGTTTTTTCACTATATAAACTCAGAAACTCCTTCTGATGTGACGTAAGCCATACTTAGTAGTCCATATTTGACTAAATTAACGTATTTCTGTCCAAAGGGGTCTTAATTTTTTTTCACAAATATATAAACTCATTGAATCCATTACTCATTGATGTTACATCAGCCAGCCTTTTTTTGGCCCATTGAAAATACATCTAGCCAAAGGGTCCTCAAATGTTTTTAAATTTTTTTACATATAAACTCATAGAATCCTTATG
Organism: Meda fulgida; assembly: GCA_030578275.1. Taxonomy (NCBI): domain Eukaryota; kingdom Metazoa; phylum Chordata; class Actinopteri; order Cypriniformes; family Leuciscidae; genus Meda; species Meda fulgida. The sequence continues at coordinate 3,062,779 of CM060618.1, forward strand.
TTACGTCAGCCCATACAGTAGTCCATATCTGATCTATTTTACATTATCTAACCAAAGTGTCCTCAATGTTTTTTTTTTTTTTACTATATAAACTCAGAGACTCCTTCTGATGTGACTTATGCCGTACAGTAGTCCATATTTGACCTAATGAACATATTTCTGTCCAAATAATCCTCAAATTTTTTTTAATACATAGAAACTCATGGACTCCTGATTTTAGGTCAGCCATACAGTAGTCCATTTTTGACCTCATTAACATATTTCTTGTCAGAGATTACTAGGTATTGAACTTTCTACACATTATCATTGACTATTTTTGATGTTACATCAGTCAGCCTATATTTGGCGCAATGAAAATACTTCTGGCCAAAGGGACCCTGAAAAAAAGTCAACTTACTATATATTCTCAAAGACTCTTTCTGATGTTACCTCAGCAGCCATACAGTAGTCCATATTTGATCTATTGAACATATTTCTGGCCAAAGGGTCCTCAATTTTTTTTATTTTATTTTAATATTTAAACTCATAGAATCCTTATGTTACGTCAGCCATACAGTAGTCAATATTTGATCTATTATACATATGTCTAGCCAAAGGGTCCTCAAATTATTTTTTTTTACCTATATAAACTCAGAGAGTCCTGATGTGACGTAAGCCATAAAGTAGTCCATATTTGACTAAATGAACATATTTCTGTCCAAAGGGTCTTAATTTTTTTTTTTTTTTTACTAACATATAAAATCATTGAATCCTTCTGATGTTACATCAGCCAGCCTATATTTGGCCCAATGAAAATACCTCTGGCCAAAGGGTCCCAAAGTCTTCATCTGATCTATTGAACATATCTAGCCAAAGGGTCCTAAAATGTTTTATTGTTTTTGTTTTACTATATAACCTCAGAGACTCTTCTAATGTGACGTAAGCCAAACAGTAGTCCATATTTCATCCATCATTAACATATTTCTGGCCAAATTGTACTAGGGATTGAACTTTCTACACATTCTCATTGACTTCTTCTGATGTTACGTCAGCCAGCCTATATTTGGCCCAATGAAAATACTTCTGGCCAAAGGGTCCCAAAAGTCCTTATCTGATCTATTGAACATATCTCTGGCCAATGGGTCCTCAAAATGTTTTTTTCTTATATAAACTCATATAGTCCTTCTGATGTTACGTCAGCCAGCCTATATTTGGCCCAATGAAAAAAATTCTGGCCAAATGGTCCCCAAAAGGCAACATACTATATATTCTCAAAGATTTTTTCCGAAGTTAAAACAGCCATACAAAAGTCCATATCTGATCTTTTGAACATATGTCTGGCCAATGGGCCCTCAAATGTTTTTTTTACTATATAAATTCATGGAATCCTTCTGATTTTACATCAGCCAACCTATATTTGGCCCATTGAAAAAACTTCTGGCCAAAGGGTCCCCAAAAGGTATCTGACTGTATATTCTCACAGAGTCTTTCTGATGTTAAATCAGCCAGACAGCAGTCCATATTTAACATATTGAACATATTTCTTCCTAAAGAGTCCTCGATCTAGAACTTTCTACACATACTGATTGACTTTTTCTGTAGTTACATCAGCTATACAACAGTCCTTATCTGATCTATTGAACATATCTCTTTCCAATGGGTCCTCAAAATGTTTTTTTTTTTTACTATATAAATTCATGGAATCCTTCTGATGAATCCTTCTACATCAGCCAGATTAAATTTGGTCCATTGAAAATAGTTCTGGCATACAGTAGTCCATATCCGATCAATTGAACATATCTCTGGCCAAAAGGTCCTCAAAATGTTTTTTTTTTTTAAATATAAAACTCACAGAATAATTATTTTACGTCAGCCATACAGTAGTGCATATCTGATCTATTGTACATATATCTAGCCAAAGGGTCCTCAAAAGATTTTTTTTACTGTATGAACTCAGAGACTCCTTTTGATGCGACGTAAGACATACAGTAGTCCATATTTGACCTAATGAACATATTTCTGGCCAGAGAATACTAGGTATTGAACTTTCTACACATTCTCATTGACTACTTCTGATTACTTTGACTACTTCCGCGAGCCTATATTTGGCCCAATGAAAATACTTCTGGCCAAAGGGTCCCAAAGTCCTTATCTGATCTATTGAAAATATCTCTAGCCAATGGGTGCGCAAAATGTTTTTTCTTTTATAAACTCAAGGAATCGTTCTGGTGTTACATCAGCCAACCTAAATTTGGCCCATTGAAAATACTTCTGGCCAAAGGGTCCCCGACAGGCAACTTACTATATATTCTCAAAGACTCTTTCTGACCTCATCCATACAGTAGTCCATATCTGATCTACTGAACATGTCTCTGGCCAAAGGGTCCTCAAATTATTTTTTTTACTATATAAACTCAGAGACTCCTTCTAATGTGACGTAAGCCATACAGTAGTCCATATTTGACTAAATGAACATATTTCTGTCCAAAGGGTCTTAATTTTTTTTACAAATATATAAACTCATTGAATCCATTACTCATTGATGTTACATCAGCCAGCCTATATTTGGCCCACTGAACATACATCTAACCAAAGGGTCCTCAAATGTTTTTTTTATTTTTTATATATAACCTCATAGAATCCTTATGTTACGTCAGCCATACAGAAGTCAATATCTGATCTATTGTAGCCAAAGGGTCCTCAAATGTTTTTTTTTTTTTTTTTTTTTTACTATTTAAACTCAGAGACTCCTTCTGATGTGACTTAAGCCATGCAGTAGTCCATATTTGACCTCATTAACATATTTCTGGCCAAATTGGACTAGGTATTGTACTTACTGACTTTTTCTGATGTTACCTCAGCCATACAGTAGTCCTTATCTGATCAATTGAACATATCCCTGGCCAAAAGGTCCTCAAATTGTTTTTTTTTTTAAATATATAAACTCACAGAATCCTTATTTTACGTCAGCCATACAGTAGTGCACAGTGCTATGGACAAAGGGTCCCCAAAAGGCAACTTACTATATATTCTCAAAGACTCTTTCTGATGTTACCTCAGCCATACAGTAGTACAAATCTTATTCTATTGAACATATCTCTGGCCAAAGCGTCCTCAAAATTTTATTTTTATTTTTATATATAAAATCATAGAATCCTTGTTACGTCAGCCACACAGTAGTCAATATCTGATCTATTGTACATATATCTAGCCAAAGGGTCCTCAAATGATTTTTTTTTACTATATAAACTGAGACTCCTTCTGATGTGATGTAGGCCATACAGTAGTCCATATTTGACTAAATGAACATATTTCTGTCCAAAGGGTCTTTTTTTTTTCAAATATATAAACTCATTGAATCCTTCTGATGTAACATCAGCCAGCCTATATTTGGCCCATTGAAAATAATTCTGGCCAAAGGGTCCCAAACTCTTTATCTGATCTATTGAACATACATCTAGCCAAACGGTCCTCAAATGTTTTTTTTTTTTTTTTACTATATGAACTCAGAGACTCCTTCTCATGTGACGTAAGCCATACAGTAGTCCATATTAGACCTCATTAACATATTTCTGGCCAAATTGTACTAGGTATTGAACTTTCTACTTATTCTCATTGACTACTTCTGATGATACGTCAGCCAGCCTATATTTGGCCCATAGAAAATACTTCTGGCCAATGGGCAACTTACTATATATACTCTAAGACTTTTCTGATGTTACCTCAGCCATACAGTAGTCCATATCTGATCTATTTCACATATATCTCTAGCCAAAGGGTCCTCAAATGTTTTTGTTTATTTTACTAAATAAACTCAGAGACTCCTTCTGATGTGTCTATCAAAGCATGTCGATGATATTGAAACGACATGGCGGTGTTATTGGAAACAACATTAGGAGATATCGTGATTGATTTATACTTTGTAAGCAGTACAGTAGTCCATATTTGACCTAATGAACATATTTCTGTCCAAATAATCCTCGATTTTTTTTTAATACATAGAAACTCTTGGACTCCTTCTGATTTTAGGTCAGCCATACAGAAGTCCATTTTTGACCTCATTAACATATTTCTTGCCAGATATTACTAGGTATTGAACTTTCTACACATTATCATTGACTATTTCTGATGTTACGTCAGTCAGCCTATATTTGGCGCAATGAAAATACTTCTGGCCAAAGGGACCCTGAAAAAAGTCAACTTACTATATATTCTCAAAGACTCTTTCTGATGTTACCTCAGCAGCCATACAATAGTCCATATTTGATCTATTAAACATATATCTAGCCAAAGGGTCCTCAAATTATTTTTTTTACTATATAAACTCAGAGACTCCTTCTGATGTGACGTAAGCATAAAGTAGTCCATATTTGACCAAATGAACATATTTCTGTCCAAAGGATCTTAATTTTTTTTTTTACTAACACATAAAATCATTGAATCCTTCTGATGTTACATCAGCCAGCCTATATTTGGCCCACTGAAAATACCTCTGGCCAAAGGGTCCCAAAGTCTTCATCTGATCTATTGAACATATCTAGCCAAAGGGTCCTAAAATGTTTTATTGTTTTTTTTAATATATAACCTCAGAGACTCTTCTAATGTGACGTAAGCCATACAGTAGTCCATATTTGACCTCATTAACATATTTCTTGCCAAATTTTACTAGGTATTGAACTTTCTACACATTCTCATTGACTACTTCTGATGTTACGTCAGCCAGCCTATATTTGGCCCAATGAAAATACTTTTGGCCAAAGGGTCCCAAAGTCCTTATCTGATCTATTGAACATATCTCTGGCCAATGGGTCCTCAAAATGTTTTTTTCTTATATAAACTCATATAATCCTTCTGATGTTACGTCAGCCAGCCTATTTTTGGCCCAATGAAAAAAATTCTGGCCAAATGGTCCCCAAAAGGCAACATACTTTATATTCTCAAAGATTTTTTTCCGAAGTTAAAACAGCCATACAAAAGTCCATATCTGATCTATTGAACATATCTCTGGCCAATGGGTCCTCAAAATGTTTTATTTACTATATAAATTCATGGAATCCTTCTGATTTTACATCAGCCAACCTATATTTGGTCCATTGAAAAAACTTCTGGCCTAAGGGTCCCCAAAGGTATCTGACTGTATATTCTCACAGGGTCTTTCTGATGTTAAATTAGCCAGACAGCAGTCCATATTTAACATATTGAACATATTTCTTCCTAAAGAGTCCTCGATCTAGAACTTTCTACACATACTGATTGACTTTTTCTGTAGTTACATCGGCTATACAAAAGTCCTTATCTGATCTATTGAACATATCTCTTTCCAATGGGTCCTCAAAATGTTTGTTTTTTTTACTATATAAACTCATGGAATCCTTCTGATGAATCCTTCTACATCAGCCAGATTAAATTTGGTCCATTGAAAATAGTTCTGGCATACAGTAGTCCATATCCGATCAATTGAACATATCTCTTGCCAAAAGAATCCTTATTTTACGTCAGCCATACAGTAGTCCATATCTGATCTATTGGACATATATCGAGCCAAAGGGTCCTCAAAAGATTTTTTTTTACTATATAAACTCAGAGGCTGCTTCTGATGCGACGTAAGCCATACAGTAGTCCATATTTGACGTAATGAACATATTTCTGGCCAGAGAGTACTAGGCATTGAACTTTATACACATTCTCATTGACTACTTTTGATGTTACGTCCGCCAGCCTATATTTGGCCCAATGAAAATACTTCTGGCCAAAGGCTCCCAAAGTCCTTATCTGATCTATTGAACAAATCTCTGGCCAATGGGTGCTCAAAATGTTTTTTCTTATATAAACTCAAGGAATCGTTCTGGTGTTAAATCAGCCAGCCTAAATTTGGCCCATTGAAAATACTTCTGGCCAAAGGGTCCCCGACAGGCAACTAACTATATATTCTCAATGACTCTTTCTGATGTTACCTCGTCCATACAGTAGTCCATATTTGATCTATTGAACATATCTCTGGCCAAAGGGTCCTCAAATGTGTTTTTTCACTATATAAACTCAGAAACTCCTTCTGATGTGACGTAAGCCATACTTAGTAGTCCATATTTGACTAAATTAACGTATTTCTGTCCAAAGGGTCTTAATTTTTTTCACAAATATATAAACTCATTGAATCCATTACTCATTGATGTTACATCAGCCAGCCTTTTTTTGGCCCATTGAAAATACATCTAGCCAAAGGGTCCTCAAATGTTTTTAAATTTTTTTACATATAAACTCATAGAATCCTTATGTTACGTCAGCCATACAGTAGTCCATATCTGATCTATTTTACATATATCTAACCAAAGTGTCCTCAAATGTTTTTTTTTTTTTTACTATATAAACTCAGAGACTCCTTCTGATGTGACTTATGCCGTACAGTAGTCCATATTTGACCTAATGAACATATTTCTGTCCAAATAATCCTCAAATTTTTTTTAATACATAGAAACTCATGGACTCCTGATTTTAGGTCAGCCATACAGTAGTCCATTTTTGACCTCATTAACATATTTCTTGTCAGAGATTACTAGGTATTGAACTTTCTACACATTATCATTGACTATTTTTGATGTTACATCAGTCAGCCTATATTTGGCGCAATGAAAATACTTCTGGCCAAAGGGACCCTGAAAAAAAGTCAACTTACTATATATTCTCAAAGACTCTTTCTGATGTTACCTCAGCAGCCATACAGTAGTCCATATTTGATCTATTGAACATATTTCTGGCCAAAGGGTCCTCAATTTTTTTTTATTTTATTTTAATATTTAAACTCATAGAATCCTTATGTTACGTCAGCCATACAGTAGTCAATATTTGATCTATTATACATATGTCTAGCCAAAGGGTCCTCAAATTATTTTTTTTACTATATAAACTCAGAGAGTCCTGATGTGACGTAAGCCATAAAGTAGTCCATATTTGACTAAATGAACATATTTCTGTCCAAAGGGTCTTAATTTTTTTTTTTTTTTACTAACATATAAAATCATTGAATCCTTCTGATGTTACATCAGCCAGCCTATATTTGGCCCAATGAAAATACCTCTGGCCAAAGGGTCCCAAAGTCTTCATCTGATCTATTGAACATATCTAGCCAAAGGGTCCTAAAATGTTTTATTGTTTTTGTTTTACTATATAACCTCAGAGACTCTTCTAATGTGACGTAAGCCAAACAGTAGTCCATATTTCATCCATCATTAACATATTTCTGGCCAAATTGTACTAGGGATTGAACTTTCTACACATTCTCATTGACTTCTTCTGATGTTACGTCAGCCAGCCTATATTTGGCCCAATGAAAATACTTCTGGCCAAAGGGTCCCAAAAGTCCTTATCTGATCTATTGAACATATCTCTGGCCAATGGGTCCTCAAAATGTTTTTTTCTTATATAAACTCATATAGTCCTTCTGATGTTACGTCAGCCAGCCTATATTTGGCCCAATGAAAAAAATTCTGGCCAAATGGTCCCCAAAAGGCAACATACTATATATTCTCAAAGATTTTTTCCGAAGTTAAAACAGCCATACAAAAGTCCATATCTGATCTTTTGAACATATGTCTGGCCAATGGGCCCTCAAAATGTTTTTTTTACTATATAAATTCATGGAATCCTTCTGATTTTACATCAGCCAACCTATATTTGGCCCATTGAAAAAACTTCTGGCCAAAGGGTCCCCAAAAGGTATCTGACTGTATATTCTCACAGAGTCTTTCTGATGTTAAATCAGCCAGACAGCAGTCCATATTTAACATATTGAACATATTTCTTCCTAAAGAGTCCTCGATCTAGAACTTTCTACACATACTGATTGACTTTTTCTGTAGTTACATCAGCTATACAACAGTCCTTATCTGATCTATTGAACATATCTCTTTCCAATGGGTCCTCAAAATGTTTTTTTTTTTACTATATAAATTCATGGAATCCTTCTGATGAATCCTTCTACATCAGCCAGATTAAATTTGGTCCATTGAAAATAGTTCTGGCATACAGTAGTCCATATCTGATCAATTGAACATATCTCTGGCCAAAAGGTCCTCAAAATGTTTTTTTTTTTTAAATATAAAACTCACAGAATAATTATTTTACGTCAGCCATACAGTAGTGCATATCTGATCTATTGTACATATATCTAGCCAAAGGGTCCTCAAAAGATTTTTTTTACTGTATGAACTCAGAGACTCCTTTTGATGCGACGTAAGACATACAGTAGTCCATATTTGACCTAATGAACATATTTCTGGCCAGAGAATACTAGGTATTGAACTTTCTACACATTCTCATTGACTACTTCTGATTACTTTGACTACTTCCGCGAGCCTATATTTGGCCCAATGAAAATACTTCTGGCCAAAGGGTCCCAAAGTCCTTATCTGATCTATTGAAAATATCTCTAGCCAATGGGTGCGCAAAATGTTTTTTTCTTTTATAAACTCAAGGAATCGTTCTGGTGTTACATCAGCCAACCTAAATTTGGCCCATTGAAAATACTTCTGGCCAAAGGGTCCCCGACAGGCAACTTACTATATATTCTCACAGACTCTTTCTGACCTCATCCATACAGTAGTCCATATCTGATCTACTGAACATGTCTCTGGCCAAAGGGTCCTCAAATTATTTTTTTTACTATATAAACTCAGAGACTCCTTCTAATGTGACGTAAGCCATACAGTAGTCCATATTTGACTAAATGAACATATTTCTGTCCAAAGGGTCTTAATTTTTTTTACAAATATATAAACTCATTGAATCCATTACTCATTGATGTTACATCAGCCAGCCTATATTTGGCCCACTGAACATACATCTAACCAAAGGGTCCTCAAATGTTTTTTTATTTTTTATATATAACCTCATAGAATCCTTATGTTACGTCAGCCATACAGAAGTCAATATCTGATCTATTGTAGCCAAAGGGTCCTCAAATGTTTTTTTTTGTTGTTTTTTTTACTATTTAAACTCAGAGACTCCTTCTGATGTGACTTAAGCCATGCAGTAGTCCATATTTGACCTCATTAACATATTTCTGGCCAAATTGGACTAGGTATTGTACTTACTGACTTTTTCTGATGTTACCTCAGCCATACAGTAGTCCTTATCTGATCAATTGAACATATCCCTGGCCAAAAGGTCCTCAAATTGTTTTTTTTTTTTAAATATATAAACTCACAGAATCCTTATTTTACGTCAGCCATACAGTAGTGCACAGTGCTATGGACAAAGGGTCCCCAAAAGGCAACTTACTATATATTCTCAAAGACTCTTTCTGATGTTACCTCAGCCATACAGTAGTACAAATCTTATTCTATTGAACATATCTCTGGCCAAAGCGTCCTCAAAATTTTATTTTTATTTTTATATATAAAATCATAGAATCCTTGTTACGTCAGCCACACAGTAGTCAATATCTGATCTATTGTACATATATCTAGCCAAAGGGTCCTCAAATGATTTTTTTTACTATATAAACTGAGACTCCTTCTGATGTGATGTAGGCCATACAGTAGTCCATATTTGACTAAATGAACATATTTCTGTCCAAAGGGTCTTTTTTTTTTCAAATATATAAACTCATTGAATCCTTCTGATGTAACATCAGCCAGCCTATATTTGGCCCATTGAAAATAATTCTGGCCAAAGGGTCCCAAACTCTTTATCTGATCTATTGAACATACATCTAGCCAAACGGTCCTCAAATGTTTTTTTTTTTTTTTTACTATATGAACTCAGAGACTCCTTCTCATGTGACGTAAGCCATACAGTAGTCCATATTAGACCTCATTAACATATTTCTGGCCAAATTGTACTAGGTATTGAACTTTCTACTTATTCTCATTGACTACTTCTGATGATACGTCAGCCAGCCTATATTTGGCCCATAGAAAATACTTCTGGCCAATGGGCAACTTACTATATATACTCTAAGACTTTTCTGATGTTACCTCAGCCATACAGTAGTCCATATCTGATCTATTTCACATATATCTCTAGCCAAAGGGTCCTCAAATGTTTTTGTTTATTTTACTAAATAAACTCAGAGACTCCTTCTGATGTGTCTATCAAAGCATGTCGATGATATTGAAACGACATGGCGGTGTTATTGGAAACAACATTAGGAGATATCGTGATTGATTTATACTTTGTAAGCAGTACAGTAGTCCATATTTGACCTAATGAACATATTTCTGTCCAAATAATCCTCCATTTTTTTAAATACATATAAACTCATGGACTCCTTCTGATTTTAGGTCAACCATACAGTAGTCCATATTTGACCTCATTAACATACTTCTTGCCATAGATTACTAGGTATTGAACTTTCTACACATTCTCATTGACTACTTCTGATGTTACGTCAGTCAGCCTAAATTTGGTCCATTTAAGATACTTCTGGCCAAAGGGTCCCCAAAAGGTAACTTTTTTTTAAATACAAACTCACAGAATCCTTATTTTACATCAGCCACACAGTAGTGCATATCTGATATATTGTACATATATATAGTCAAAGGGTCCTAAAAATATTTTTTTTTACTATATGAACTCAGAGACTCCTTCTGATGCGACTTAAGCCATACAGTAGTCCATATTTGACTAAATGAACATATTTCTGTCCAAAGGGTCTTATTTTTTTTTTTTACTAATACATATCTCATTGAATCCTTTTGATGTTACATCAGCCAGCCTATATTTGGCCCATTGAAAATACTTCTGGTCAAAGGGTCCCAAAGTTTTTATCTGATCTATTGAACATACATCTAGCCAAAGGGTCCTCAAATGTTTTTTTTTATTTATATATATATATATATATATATATATATATATATAAACTCATAGAATCCTTATGTTACGTCAGCCATACAGTTTAACATACAGGTCGATGGTGAAACCTGCTGGGCATATCTGTCTGTCGCACCTCAACCGGTGCCTATGAGATTAAGGTGTACCGAAGGTGTACATGTTGGGGAACACTACAGATTGCATTATGGGTCATCAGCTGGGGACCACCAGTCACGGATGTTTCGCTCCTTTAACCCCAATACATCTCATGGTAGCGGAGCGATGGCAGTGATTTCTCCCTGCCACCCCCTGCTGATGCCCTAGGTGGAGACTGGACCCCAACTCTTCCTTCTCAGCCACAGCCAGAAACTGCCTCTTTCAGCCTCTTCTGCCAGCTCTTTCATTTCTTTCCGGTGCCTTCTGCCTGTTGCTCCCATGTCGCGGAGCAGACGAGAGGTTGAGGAGCCCACGAACCCCCAGCACCCCAACTCCACTGGGTATGCGACTGCCCTACAACCAGCCTCCCTGCACTCTGCAGCCAGTTCAGCATATTTCGCCCGCTTCCGCTCATGGGCAGCTTCAAGTCCTCCTACCCATGGGACTGTGAGCTCCACCATCAGGACAATCTTGCAAGCAGCAGACCACATCACAAGGTCTAGACGCAAAGACGTTTCCACTATCTCCCTGGGAAAATGAAGCTGCTTCTCAAGGTCGACTGCTAGCGTCCAACCCTTGCCTGGTGTGAGGAGTCTTCCTGTGTCCTTCTTGTGGTGGGTGTTACCCCTCTCCCCAGCCCTCGCGAACTGGATGGAATGTGCGGTTAGGGCCGGGGGCCTGCTCTTCGCTTCCTGCCTGCATATTTCAACTACTTCAGCAAGCTTGTTCAGCACCAGGTCGTGCCTACACCTGTAGCGCCCTTGTGCCAACGTTGTCTTGCAGCCAGTCATGATGTGTTGGAAGCTCGCGTTGGCAGCGTTACACAGGAGGCAAGATTCTTCGTTGCCAAACCATCGGTGGAGGTTGCGGGGGCAAGGTAAGGTGTCATATGCTGCTCTGAGGAGAAAACTTAGCTTAGCCTAGAGTCTTCCACACGTCAGACCAATCCAGCTGTCTACCTAGAAGGCCTTCCCACGACAGCCAGCCTCCCTGCTGGCCTTGGGACACGGCTTTGATGGTAAGTCTCTCGTGTTCAGCTCTCATCACCTCTGCGGCCACCATGGTCTTCCTCTCTTCTTTGGATGCGTTCGACCAGAAGAGGGGGGCCTGTCCCCAACCGAGGCCTGCCCGGCCTTCCTGTACTCTGCCAACCACCTCCCTGTGTTGCAGCCTACTTATTGCCAGTTCGACTTCCTCCTTGGCCTTCCTCCCGGTTAAAACCTGGGCACCCGCAGCTCTCACCAGATAGTCTGTGGACTCTCTTAGCTCCATGATCAACCGCACCTTCTCCTGCTTGTATCCCCCGCTGATGGAACGCAGGGGCAGCTGGAGCTTGGTCTTGCCAAAGGTGCAGTGCAATGCTGCTGGAGACTCTCTTCTCCACACTTCATCTTTCCCTGATGGATCCTTAATCCTCTGAACGTGGTCTTTTTCTCCCACCCACACCTTCATCTCCTCAACCTCTTAGTCTCATTGTCTATATTCGATCCAGTAGTCGTTGCCGAGAAATCTGTCCAATTTGGCCCTTCTTCCATCCTGCCTCTCGGAGAGCCACCGGGTTGTTTTTCTTTATTCTTTTTTGTAGTCAGGTCAAGGGTGTCCCCAAGGGGACAAGTGGATTGGGTGACTAACCTTCCACTCCCCGTGCAGACTTTCCTGCCGTCCGCCAGTCTTTCATGGCCGCCACAGAAGTCAATATCTGATCTATTGTAGCCAAAGGGTCCTTAAATGGGTTTTTTTACTATATAAACTCAGAGACTCCTTCTTATGTGATGTAAGCCATACAGTAGTCCATATTTGACCTCACTGGCCAGAGAGTACTAGGTATTGAACTTTCTACACATTCTCATTGACTACCTCTGATGTTACGTCAGCCAGCTTATATTTGGCCCAATGAAAATACTTCTGGCCAAAGGGTCCCAAAGTCCTTATCTGATCTATTGAACATATCTCTGGCCAATGGGTCCTCAAAATGTTTTTTTCTTATATAAACTCATATAATTCTTCTGATGTTACGTCAACCAGCCTACATTTGGCCCAATGAAAAAAATTCTGGCCAAATGGTCCCCAAAAGGCAACATACTATATATTCTCACAGATTTTTTCCGAAAATAAAACAGCCATACAAAAGTCCATATCTGATCTTTTGAACATATCTCTGGCCAATGGGTCTTCAAAAAATTTTTTTTACTATATATTTTCATGGAATCCTTCTGATTTTACATCAGCCAACCTATATTTGGCCCTTTGAAAAAACTTCTGCCCAAAGGGTCCCCAAAAGGTATGTGACTGTATATTCTCACAGGGTCTTTCTGATGTTAAATCAGCCAGACAGCAGTCCATATTTAACATATTGAACATATTTCTTCCTAAAGAGTCCTCGATCTAGAACTTTCTACACATACTGATTGACTTTTTCTGTAGTTACATCAGCTATACAAAAGTCCTTATCTGATCTATTGAACATATCTCTTTCCAATGGGTCCTCAAAATGTTTTTTTTAGTATATAAACTCATGGAATCCTTCTGATTTTACATCAGCCAGCTTAATCGCTTGTCTCCGCCCTGGCTCTCTTCTCTCCCCTCTACGGACTGGCCCTTGGTTGTCAGGGCCAATTGATGTGCTCTCCTCTAGACCACTTTCAACAGGATCATTCTCCACAATTAGATCTCCTCCCTCTACTTCCTGCTCCCTCTCCTCAGCTGTGGATCCCTCAGCACTGTGGTGTGTAACCTGGCTCTGGGGTCCACTTGTCTTATCTGCAGCTTGTGCTGCAGTGCAATGCTGCTGGAGACTCTCTTCTCCACACTTCATCTTTCCCTGATGGATCCGTAATCCTCTGAACGTGGTCTTTTTCTCCCACCCACACCTGCATCTCCTCAACCTCTTAGTCTCATTGTCTATATTCGATCCAGTAATCGTTGCCTAGAAATCCATCCAATTTGGCCCTTCTTCCATCCCGCCTCTCGGGGCACCGGGTTGTTTTTCTTTAGTCTTTTTCATAGTCAGGTCAAGGTTGTCCCCAAGGGGACAAGTGGATTGGGTGACTAGACTTCCACTCCCCGTGCAGACTTTCCTGCCGTCCGCCAGTCTTTCCTGGTCGCCACAGAAGTCAATATCTGATCTATTGTAGCCAAAGGGTCCTCAAATGTTTTTTTTTTTTTTACTTTATAAACTCAGAGACTCCTTCTGATGTGATGTAAGCCATACAGTAGTCCATATTTTACCTCATTAACATATTTCTGGCCAAATTGTACTAGGTATTAAACTTTCTACACATTCTCAGCCAGCCTGACGTCAGCCAGCCTATATTTGGCCCATTGAAAATACTTCTGGCCAATGGGCAACTTACTATATATACTCTAAGACTTTTTCTGATGTTACCTCAGCCATACAGTAGTCCATATCTGATCTATTTTACATATATCTAGCCAAAGGGTCCTCAAATGTTTTTTTTGTTTTTACTATATAAACTCAGAGACTCCTCCTGATGTGACGTAAGCCATACAGTAGTCCATATTTGACCTAATGAACATATTTCTAATCAAATGATCCTCAATTCTTTTAAAAAAAATTCATATGTATAAACTCATGGACCTGAACCTATTTCTGTTCCAAGAAGTACTTGATCTTGAACATTCTTTACATAATTACTCCTTCTGAAGTTACCTTAGCCAAAGAGTAGTCCATATTTAACCTATAAACATATTTCAGGCCAAAGAGTACAATATCTTAAACATTATCTGCATACTCATTGACTCCTTCTAATGTTACATCAGTCATAAAAAAGTCCATATCTGATCTATTAAACAAATTTCAGACCAAAGGGACCTCAACATGTTCTTTGCTATTTAAATTCATGGACGCCTTCTGATGTCAAATCAGTTAGTCCATATTTGACCTGCTGAACATATTTCTTCCAAAGAGTACTCGATCTTGATCTTTTATACTCATTGACTCCTTCTGATGTTACCTCATCCATACATATTTAACCAAATTAACATATTTCAGGCCAAAGAGTTGTCAAAAGGGAGCATAATACACATAGACTTTGTTTGACCTACTGTACATTCTTGAACATTCTTGAACATTCTTTACACAATGACTCCTTCTGATGTCACGTTAGCCAGAAGGCCATATTTAACCTGCTGAACATATTTTATCTTGAATAATCTTTAACTTTGAAAACACATTCTTCTAATTTTACATTAGTCGTACAAAAGTGCATATATGATCTATAGAATTGGCCAAAGGGTCCATAAAAGTTTTTTTACTATATAAACTCATAGACTCCTTCTGATGTTAAATCAGCAATCAGTACAAATCAGTACAAAAAGTACTTGATCTTGAACATTGACTATGTACAAAATATTCAAGATCGAGTACTCTTTGGCCTGAAATGTGTTCATTAGGTTAAACATGATCTACTGTATGGCTGAGGTAACATCAGAAAGAGTCAATGAGATTAGTAAAAAACCTTTGGGACATGAAATATGGTTAAAAGATCAGATATGGAATATTGTATGACTGATGTAACATCAGAAGTATTCAATGAAAATAGAAAATTAAAAATTGAGGACTCTTTGGCCAGAAATATGTTCAGTAGTTTAAATATGGACTACTGCATGGCTGAAATAACATCAGAAAGAGTCTTTAAGTATGTATAGAATGATCAAGATTTAGTGCTCGGGCCAGAAATATGTACAGTAGGTCATATATGGACTACTGTCTGGCTGATTTAACAACAGAACGAATATTTTTGGCCAGAAGTATTTTCAATGGGTAGTCAGTAGTCAGTGAGAATGTGTAAAAAGTTCAATATCAAGAATTAGTTGTCAGAAAATATTTTCAGCAGGTCAAAAATGCACTGCTGTCTGCCTGATTTAAGATCAGAAGGAGTCTTTGAGAATATATATAGTATATTGCCTTTTGACAACCCTTGGCAGTAAATATGTTCAGTAGGTCAATTACAGACTTCTGTATATGGCTGAGGTAACATCAGAAGTAGTCAATGAGAATGTGTAGAAAGTTCAATATCGAGGGCTCTTTGGCCATAAATGCTCAGCAGGTCAAATATGGACAAATCTCTGGCTGATTTAACATCAGAAGGAGTCTATGAGTTTATATGGTAAAAAAACAAACATTTGAGGACCCTTTGAACAAAAAAAATAGATTCGATAGATTAAATATATACTACTGTATGGCTGGAGTAGCATCGAAGAATTCAGTATGTATAGAATGTTCAAGACCAAGTACTCTTTGGCCTGAAATATGTTTAGTGGTTAAAACATGGACATGGGCTGATTTAACATCAGAAATAGTCTATGAGAATATATATTGTTACATTTTAGTGACCATTGGGCCAAAAATATTTGCAATGGGTCAAATACAAGGCTGGCTGACGAAAGATCAGAAGCAGTCAATGAGAATGTGTAAAAAGTTCAATAACTTTTCAATAAGTTCGAGGACTCTTTGACCATAAATACGTTCAGCAGGTCAAATATGACGATTTTACATTAGCCATGCAGTAGTCCATTTGTCCAACCTACTGACTTACCATTTCCTGGCCAAAGAGTACTCGAAATTGAACTTTCTAAACATTCTTATTGACTACTTCTGACTACTTACCCATTGAAAGTATTTCTGCCCAAAAGTTCCTCAAAGGTTTAATTACTATATATAGTAGAATAGAAAAGTCTTTTACATCAGTATTTGACCAATTGAACATATTTATGGAACGAGAATCATGACATTTTCTTTACAAATTTACTCTTTCTGATTTTACAACAGATATAAAGTAGTCAATATCGGACCTTTAAAGATATTTCTGACTAAAAAAATAATAATTGAACATTAACTCACTATACACTCTCATTGACCTCCTGATTTTACATATCAGCTACACAGTACTCCAAATTTGACTTACCAAAAATATTTCTGATCAAAGTTTACTCAATCTTTCTATACATAACCATTGACTCCTGATTTTACATCAGCAATGCAGGACACGGATTTGACCTACTGAACACATTTTTGACCCAAGCGTCATCACTCTTACAATGCATTGCACAGTGTAACAGTTGCATAAGTTATATTCTATTCTACTATGTACAACGTTTGATCGTGTTCAATGCAATGTAGCAGCATATAAATTAATCAATTCGTTACACAACGGAATGAGTTAATTATTGCATTGCATTTTAAATCAACTGCTCATATTATGTTTTCTCGTCAAGTATACAAATTTAAATTGTATAATAATTCAACAGCTAATGCAATGAAATCTTTCATACACAAATTAATAAGTTAGTTGCAGTACGCAATGCAATGCGAAATCACATTGTCATGTTTCAAATGTTATCTTTTCATTTCAAGAGTAATACGTTAAATCTGTTTATGTGATGCAATACAACTTACTGTTATATCTTAATGCATATCGAAACGATTTAGATCTTGTAGGTATTGCAAAAGGTGTATCGCTTAAATATTATTCTTCAGTGAACAATGTTAGATTGTGTGTGCAATGTAATGAAAAACAGAGTTAGTTCTTGTATGCATAGTAAAGTGACAGCTAATGTGATTTTTAGTCGTCAGTAAAAAATGATTTAGTTGTATGCAATGAGTTGTGGGTTGTCTTTCAACAGCTAATACAATGATTTTCATATATAAGCACATATATATGTTAGGTTATTTGCACAACGGAATAAGGACATCTGATGCAATGCAAAATCTAATTCAATGATTATGGAAATTCAAAGCGATTAATTCAAATATGTTATTTTATGTTTTTTTTCATTGCACAGAGGAATAAGTTATATAAGTTATATAATAAGTTAAAAGACATTTTATACAATGCAATGAAACAACATGAATGTTATCTCTTTAATGCACTACGGAATGAGTAAGTTCTTGATTGCATTGTTATTCTTGTTATTCTTGTTATTCTACACAATGCATATGTTATTTTTCAGTGCACAACGTTTGCATTGCATAACTCATCGTTGTACAAAGTAACGAGTTAGTCATTGCATGCATAGTTACAGCTCACGTGATGTTTTCTCGTCAGTACACAAATAAATTAGTTGTATGCAATGCGAGAACCAATATGTTATGGGTTGTCTTTTCTAATGAAAGGATTTTCCTTCATATATAAATGATTTTTTTTTGTTGAAATATGCAATGCATTGTGAAGGCACATGAGGAAAAAGTTTGATCTTTCATGCAATATAATGCAATGAACACAATGTTACCTCTTAAATGCACATAGGAATGAGTTAGTTCTTGTATGTATGGCAATTTAACAAAGTATATACTACTTGTATGTTATTCTTCAATGCAAAAAGCGAAGATTGCATTGCATATCTCTTTAACGCACTACGGAATGAGTTAGTTCTTGAATGCATTGCAATGCAAGAAAAATGCATATGATTTTTTATGTTATATTCTTCAATGCACAATCGCCTGATCGTATGTGTAATGCAATATTATTCTTCTATGCACAACGCTTGTGCAATGCAATTCAACAGCAATTGCAATTGCAATTGCATTGCACATCTCTTCAACATACTTCAAATGCACTACGGTACGAGTTAGTTCTTAAATGCATTGCAATGCAACACAGTGCATATTACTTTAAATGTTATTCTTCAATGCACAACGCTTGTGCAATGGAATGCAACTGTATATTGCATTGCACATCTCTTCAATGCAGTACGGAAGGAGTTAGTTATTGAATGCGTTGCAATGCAACAAAGTGCATATTACTTTAAATGTTATTCTTCAATGCACAACGTTGTACAATGCAATGCAACAGTACGCTGTATTACACATCTCTTCAACGCACTACGGACGAGTTAGTTCTTGAATGCATTGCAAAGCAACAAGTGCTGTGTTATTCGTCAATGCACAACGCTTGTTCGTATGTGCAGTGCATTGCAACTGTAGATTGCAATGCACATTTCTTCAATGCACTACGGAAGGAGTTAGTTATTGAATGCATTGCAATGCAAACAAAGTGCATATTACTTTAAATGTTATTCTTCAATGCACAACGTTGTGCAATGCAATGCAACAGTATGCTGTATTGCACATCTCTTCAACGCACTACGGAACGAGTTTGTTCTTAAATGCATTGCAACGCAAGAAAGTGCATATTACTTTAAAGTTATTCTTCATTGAACAACGCTTGTGCAATGCAATGCAACAGTACGCTGTATTACACATCTCTTCAAAGCACTACGGACGAGTTAGTTCTTGAATGCATTGCAAAGCAACAAGTGCTGTGTTATTCGTCAAGGCACAACGCTTGTTCGTATGTGCAGTGCAATGCAACTGTAGATTGCAATGCACATTTCTTCAATGCACTACGGAAGGAGTTAGTTATTGAATGCATTGCAATGCAAACAAAGTGCATATTACTTTAAATGTTATTCTTCAATGCACAACGTTGTGCAATGCAATGCAACAGTATGCTGTATTGCGCATCTCTTCAACGCACTACGGAACGAGTTTGTTCTTAAATGCATTGCAACGCAAGAAAGTGCATATTACTTTAAAGTTATTCTTCATTGAACAACGCTTGTGCAATGCAACGCAACAGTACGCTGTATTGCAAATCTCTTCAACGCACTACGGAACGAGTTTGTTCTTAAATGCATTGCAACGCAAGAAAGTGCATATTACTTTATAGTTATTCTTCATTGAAAAACGCTTGTGCAATGCAATGCAACAGTACGCTATATTACACATCTCTCCAACGCACTACGGACGAGTTAGTTCTTGAATGCATTGCAAAGCAACAAGTGCTGTGTTATTCGTCAAGGCACAACGCTTGTTCGTATGTGCAGTGCAATGCAACTGTAGATTGCAATGCACATTTCTTCAATGCACTACGGAAGGAGTTAGTTATTGAATGCATTGCAATGCAAAGAAAGTGCATATTACTTTAAATGTTATTGTTCAATGCACAACGTTGTGCAATGCAATGCAAGAGTATGCTGTATTGCACATCTCTTCAACGCACTACGGAACGAGTTTGTTCTTAAATGCATTGCAATGCAAGAAAGTGCATATTACTTTAAAGTTATTCTTGAACGAACAACGCTTGTGCAATGCAATGCAACCGTACGCTGTATTGCACATCTCTTCAACGCACTACGGATGAGTTAGTTCTTGAATGCATTGCATAGCAACAAGTGCTATGTTATTCGTCAATGCACAACGCTTGTTCGTATGTGCAGTGCAATGCAACTGTAGATTGCATTACACATCTCTTCAACACACCACGGAACGAGTTAGTTCTTGAATGCATTGCAATGCAACAAAGTGCATATTACCTAAATGTTATTCTTTAATGCACAACGCTTTGTGCAATGCAACAGCACACTGCATTGCACATCCCTTCAACGCACTACGGAACGAGTAAGTCTGATGTTACGTGAGCCAGCCCATATTTGGCCAAATGAAAATACTTCTGGCCAAAGGGTCCCAAAGTCCTTATCTGATCTATTGAACATATCTCTGGCCAATTTAAACTCAAGGAATCGTTCTGGTGTTACATCAGCAAGCCTAAATTTGGCCCATTGAAAATACTTCTGGCCAAAGGGTCCCTGACAGGCAACTTACTATATATTCTCAAAGACTCTTTCTCATGTTATCTCATCCATACAGTAGTCCATATCTGATCTGTTGAACATATATCTGGCCAAAGGGTCCCCAAAAGGTATCTGACTGTATATTCTCACAGAGTCTTTCTGATGTTAAATTAGCCAGACAGCAGTCCATATTTAACATATTGAACATATTTCTTCCTAAAGAGTCCTCGATCTAGAACTTTCCACACATACTGATTGACTTTTTCTGTAGTTACATCAGCTATACAACAGTCCTTATCTGATCTATTGAACATATCTCTTTCCAATGGGTCCTCAAAATGTTTTTTTTTTACTATATAAACTCATGGAATCCTTCTGGTGAATCCTTTTACATCAGCCAGCTTAAATTTGGTCCATTGAAAATAGTTCTGGCATACATTAGTCCATATATGATCAATTGAACATATCTCTGGCAAAAAGGTCCTCAAAATGTTTTTTTTAAAAATATAAACTCACAGAATAATTATTTTACGTCAGCCATACAGTAGTGCATATCTGATCTATTGTACATATATCTAGCCAAAGGGTCCTCAAAAGATTTTTTTTACTATATGAACTCAGACACTCCTTTTGATGCGACGTAAGACATACAGTAGTCCCTATTTGACATAATGAACATATTTCTTGCCAGAGAGTACTAGGTATTGAACTTTCTACACATTCTCATTGACTACTTCTGATTACTTTGACTACTTCCGCGAGCCTATATTTGGCCCAATGAAAATACTTCTGGCCAAATGGTCCAAAAGTCCATATCTGATCTATTGATCATATCTCTAGCCAATGGGTGCGCAAAATGTTTTTTTACTATAAATTTATGGAATCCTTCTGATTTTACATCAGCCAACTTATATTTGGTCCATTGAAAAAAACTTCTGGCCAAAGGGTCCCCAAAAGGTATCTGACTGTATATTCTCACAGGGTCTTTCTGATGTTAAATCATTCAGACAGCAGTCCATATTTAACACATTGAACATATTTATTGCTAAAGAGTCCTCGATCTAGAACTTTCTACACATACTGAATGCCTTTTTCTGTAGTTATATCAGCTAAACAAAAGTCCTTATCTGATCTATTGAACAAATCTCTTTCCAATGGGTCCTCAATATATATATATATATATATATATATATATATTTTTTTTTTTTTTTTTTACTATATAAACTCATGGAATACTTCTGAAAAATCCTTCTACATAAGCCAGCTTAAATTTGGTCCGTTGAAAATAGTTCTGGCAAAAGGCAACTTACTATATATACTCAAAGACTCTTTCTGATGTTACCTCAGCCATACAGTAGTCCATATCTGATCAATTGAACATATCTCTGGCCAAAAGTCCTCAAAATGTGTGTTTTTTTAAATATAAACTCATAGAATCTTTATTTTACGTCAGCCATACAGTAGTCCATATCTGATCTATTGGATATTTATCGAGCCAAAGGGTCCTCAAAAGATTTTTTTTTTACTATATAAACTCAGAGACTGCTTCTGATGCGACGTAAGCCATACAGTAGTCCATATTTGACATAATGAACATATTTCTGGCCAGAGAGTACTAGGTATTGAACTTTATACACATTCTCATTGACTACTTTTGATGTTACGGCCGCCAGCCTATATTTGGCCCAATGAAAATACTTCTGGCCAAAGGCTCCCAAAGTCCTTATCTGATCTATTGAACATATCTCTGGCCAATGGGTGCTCAAAATGTTTTTTCTCATATAAACTCAAGGAATCGTTCTGGTGTTAAATCAGCCAGCCTAAATTTGGCCCATTGAAAATACTTCTGGCCAAAGGGTCACCGACAGGCAACTAACTATATATTCTCAAAGACTCTTTCTGATGTTACCTCGTCCATACAGTAGTCCATATTTGATCTATTGAACATATCTCTCGCCAAAGGGTCCTCAAATGATTTTTTTCACTATATAAACTCAGAAACTCCTTCTGATGTGACGTAAGCCATACTTAGTAGTCCATATTTGACTAAATTAACGAATTTCTGTCCAAAGGGTCTTAATTTTTTTCACAAATATATAACTCATTGAATCCATTACTCATTGATGTTACATCAGCCAGCCTTTTTTTGGCCCATTGAAAATACATCTAGCCAAAGGCTCCTCAAATGTTTTTAAAATGTTTACATATAAACTCATAGAATCCTTATGTTATGTCAGCCATACAGTAGTCCATATCTGATCTATTTTACATATATCTAACCAAAGTGTACTCAAATGTTTTTTTTTTTTACTATATAAACTCAGAGACTCCTTCTGATGTGACTTATGCCGTACAGTAGTCCATATTTGACCTAATGAACATATTTCTGTCCAAATAATCCTCAATTTTTTTTAATACATAGAAACTCATGGACTCCTTCTGATTTTAGGTCAGCCATAGAGTAGTCCATTTTTGACCTCATTAACATATTTCTTGCCAGAGATTACTAGGTATTGAACTTTCTACACATTCTCATTGACTATTTCTGATGTTACGTCAGTCAGCCTATATTTGGCGCAATGAAAATACTTCTGGCCAACGGGACCCTGAAAAAAGTCAACTTACTATATATTCTCAAAGACTCTTTCTGATGTTACCTCAGCAGCCATACTTGTTCAGTCCATACAGACCATATTTGATCTATTGAACATATTTCTGGCCAAAGGGTCCTCAAATTTTTTATTTTATTTTTATATTTAAACTCATAGAATCCTTATGTTACGTCAGCCATACAGTAGTCAATATTTGATCTATTGTACAAATATCTAGCCAAAGGGTCCTCAAATTATTTTTTTTACTATATGAACTCAGACTCCTTTTGATGCGACGTAAGACATACAGTAGTCCATATTTGACATAATGAACATATTTCTGGCCAGAGAGTACTAGGTATTGAACTTTCTACACATTCTCATTGACTACTTCTGATTACTTTGACTACTTCCGCGAGCCTATATTTGGCCCAATGAAAATACTTCTGGCCAAAGGCTCCCAAAGTCCTTATCTGATCTATTGAACATATCTCTGGCCAATGGGTGCTCAAAATGTTTTTTCTTATATAAACTCAAGGAATCGTTCTGGTGTTAAATCAGCCAGCCTAAATTTGGCCCATTGAAAATACTTCTGGCCAAAAGGCCCCCGACAGGCAACTAACTATATATTCTCAAAGACTCTTTCTGATGTTACCTCGTCCATACAGTAGTCCATATTTGATCTATTGAATATATCTCTGGCCAAAGGGTCCTCAAATGATTTTTTTCACTATATAAAACTCAGAAACTCCTTCTGATGTGACGTAAGCCATACTTAGTAGTCCATATTTGACTAAATTAACGTATTTCTGTCCAAAGGGTCTTAATTTTTTTCACAAATATATAAACTCATTGAATCCATTACTCATTGATGTTACATCAGCCAGCCTTTTTTTGGCCCATTGAAAATACATCTTGCCAAAGGGTCCTCAAATGTTTTTAAATTTTTTACATATAAACTCATAGAATCCTTATGTTACGTCAGCCATACAGTAGTCCATATCTGATCTATTTTACATTTATCTAGCCAAAGTGTCCTCAAATGTTTGTTTTTTTTACTATATAAACTCAGAGACTCCTTCTGATGTGACTTATGCCGTAAAATAGTCCATATTTGACCTAATGAACATATTTCTGTCCAAATAATCCTCAATTTTTATTTAATACATAGAAACTCATGGACTCCTTCTGATTTTAGGCCAGCCATACAGAAGTCCATTTTTGACCTCATCAACATATTTCTTGCCAGAGATTACTAGGTATTGAACTTTCTACACATTATCATTGACTATTTCTGATGTTACGTCAGTCAGCCTATATTTGGCGCAATGAAAATACTTCTGGCCAAAGGGACCCTGAAAAAAGTCAACTTACTATATATTCTTATAGACTCTTTCTGATGTTACCTCAGCAGCCATACAGTAGTCCATATTTGATCTATTAAACATATTTCCGGCCAAAGGGTCCTCAAATTTTTTTTATTTTATTTTTATGTTTAAACTCATAGAATCCTTAGGTTACGTCAGCCATACAGTAGTCAATATTTGATCTATTATACATATATCTAGCCAAAGGGTCCTCAAATTATTTTTTTTACTATATAAACTCAGAGACTCCTTCTGATGTGACGTAAGCCATAAAGTAGTCCATATTTGACCAAATGAACATATTTCTGTCCAAAGGGTCTTAATTTTTTTTTTTACTAACACATAAAATCATTGAATCCTTCTGATGTTACATCAGCCAGCCTATATTTGGCCCACTGAAAATACCTCTGGCCAAAGGGTCCCCAAGTCTTCATCTGATCTATTGAACATATCTAGCCAAAGGGTCCTAAAATGTTTTATTGTTTTTTTTACTATATAACCTCAGAGACTCTTCTAATATGACGTAAGCCATACAGTAGTCCATATTTGACATCATTAACATATTTCTTGCCAAATTGTACGAGGTATTGAACTTTCTACACATTCTCATTGACTACTTTTGATGTTACGTCAGCCAGCCTATATTTGGCCCAATGAAAATACTTCTGGCCAAAGGGTCCCAAAGTCCTTATCTGATCTATTGAACATATCTCTGGCCAATGGGTCCTCAAAATGTTTTTTCTTATATAAACTCATATAATCCTTCTGATGTTACGTCAGCCAGCCTATATTTGGCCCAATGAAAAAAATTCTGGCCAAATTGTCCCCAAAAGGCAACATACTATATATTCTCAAAGATTTTTTCCGAAGTTAAAACAGCCATACAAAAGTCCATATCTGATCTATTGAACATATCTCTGGCCAATGGGTCCTCAAAATGTTTTTTTTACTATATAAATTCATGGAATCCTTCTGATTTTACATCAGCCAACCTATATTTGGCCCATTTAAAAAACTTCTGGCCTAAGGGTCCCCAAAAGGTATCTGACTGTATATTCTCACAGGGTCTTTCTGATGTTAAATTAGCCAGACAGCAGTCCATATTTAACATATTGAACATATTTCTTCCTAAAGAGTCCGCGATCTAGAACTTTCTACACATACTGATTGACTTTTTCTGTAGTTACATCAGCTATACAAAAGTCCTTATCTGATCTATTGAACATATCTCTTTCCAATGGGTCCTCAAAATGTTTTTTTTTTTTTTACTATATAAACTCATGGAATCCTTCTGATGAATCCTTCTACATCAGCCAGATTAAATTTGGTCCATTGAAAATAGTTCTGGCATACAGTAGTCCATATCCGATCAATTGAACATATCTCTTGCCAAAAGAATACTTATTTTACGTCAGCCATACAGTAGTCCATATCTGATCTATTGGACATATATCGAGCCAAAGGGTCCTCAAAAGATTTTTTTTTACTATATAAACTCAGAGACTGCTTCTGATGCGACGTAAGCCATACAGTAGTCCATATTTGACATAATGAACATATGTCTGGCCAGAGAGTACTAGGTATTGAACTTTATACACATTCGCATTGACTACTTCTGATGTTACGTCCGCCAGCCTATATTTGGCCCAATGAAAATACTTCTGGCCAAAGGCTCCCAAAGTCCTTATCTGATCTATTGAACAAATCTCTGGCCAATGGGTGCTCAAAATGTTTTTTCTTATATAAACTCAAGGAATCGTTCTGGTGTTAAATCAGCCAGCCTAAATTTGGCCCATTGAAAATACTTCTGGCCAAAGGGTCCCCGACAGGCAACTAACTATATATTCTCAAAGACTCTTTCTGATGTTACCTCGTCCATACAGTAGTCCATATTTGATCTATTGAACATATCTCTGGCCAAAGGGTCCTCAAATGATTTTTTTCACTATATAAACTCAAAAACTCCTTCTGATGTGACGTAAGCCATACTTAGTAGTCCATATTTGACTAAATTAACGTATTTCTGTCCAAAGGGTCTTAATTTTTTTCACAAATATATAAACTCAATGAATCCATTACTCATTGATGTTACATCAGCCAGCCTTTTTTTGGCCCATTGAAAATACATCTAGCCAAAGGGTCCTCAAATGTTTTTAAAATTTTTTACATATAAACTCATAGAATCCTTATGTTACGTCAGCCATACAGTAGTCCATATCTGATCTATTTTACATTTATCTAGCCAAAGTGTCCTCAAATGTTTTTTTTTTTTACTATATAAACTCAGAGACTCCTTCTGATGTGACTTATGCCGTACAGTAGTCCATATTTGACCTAATGAACATATTTCTGTCCAAATAATCCTCGATTTTTTTTAATACATAGAAACTCATGGACTCCTTCTGATTTTAGGTCAGCCATACAGAAGTCCATTTTTGACCTCATTAACATATTTCTTGCCAGATATTACTAGGTATTGAACTTTCTACACA
Organism: Meda fulgida; assembly: GCA_030578275.1. Classification (NCBI taxonomy): domain Eukaryota; kingdom Metazoa; phylum Chordata; class Actinopteri; order Cypriniformes; family Leuciscidae; genus Meda; species Meda fulgida. The sequence continues at coordinate 3,089,767 of CM060618.1, forward strand.
TTATCATTGACTATTTCTGATGTTACGTCAGTCAGCCTATATTTGGCGCAATGAAAATACTTCTGGCCAAAGGGACCCTGAAAAAAGTCAACTTACTATATATTCTCAAAGACTCTTTCTGATGTTACCTCAGCAGCCATACAATAGTCCATATTTGATCTATTAAACATATATCTAGCCAAAGGGTCCTCAAATTATTTTTTTTACTATATAAACTCAGAGACTCCTTCTGATGTGACGTAAGCCATAAAGTAGTCCATATTTGACCAAATGAACATATTTCTGTCCAAAGGATCTTAATTTTTTTTTTTACTAACACATAAAATCATTGAATCCTTCTGATGTTACATCAGCCAGCCTATATTTGGCCCACTGAAAATACCTCTGGCCAAAGGGTCCCAAAGTCTTCATCTGATCTATTGAACATATCTAGCCAAAGGGTCCTAAAATGTTTTATTGTTTTTTTTAATATATAACCTCAGAGACTCTTCTAATGTGACGTAAGCCATACAGTAGTCCATATTTGACCTCATTAACATATTTCTTGCCAAATTTTACTAGGTATTGAACTTTCTACACATTCTCATTGACTACTTCTGATGTTACGTCAGCCAGCCTATATTTGGCCCAATGAAAATACTTTTGGCCAAAGGGTCCCAAAGTCCTTATCTGATCTATTGAACATATCTCTGGCCAATGGGTCCTCAAAATGTTTTTTTCTTATATAAACTCATATAATCCTTCTGATGTTACGTCAGCCAGCCTATTTTTGGCCCAATGAAAAAAATTCTGGCCAAATGGTCCCCAAAAGGCAACATACTTTATATTCTCAAAGATTTTTTCCGAAGTTAAAACAGCCATACAAAAGTCCATATCTGATCTATTGAACATATCTCTGGCCAATGGGTCCTCAAAATGTTTTATTTACTATATAAATTCATGGAATCCTTCTGATTTTACATCAGCCAACCTATATTTGGTCCATTGAAAAAACTTCTGGCCTAAGGGTCCCCAAAAGGTATCTGACTGTATATTCTCACAGGGTCTTTCTGATGTTAAATTAGCCAGACAGCAGTCCATATTTAACATATTGAACATATTTCTTCCTAAAGAGTCCTCGATCTAGAACTTTCTACACATACTGATTGACTTTTTCTGTAGTTACATCGGCTATACAAAAGTCCTTATCTGATCTATTGAACATATCTCTTTCCAATGGGTCCTCAAAATGTTTGTTTTTTTTACTATATAAACTCATGGAATCCTTCTGATGAATCCTTCTACATCAGCCAGATTAAATTTGGTCCATTGAAAATAGTTCTGGCATACAGTAGTCCATATCCGATCAATTGAACATATCTCTTGCCAAAAGAATCCTTATTTTACGTCAGCCATACAGTAGTCCATATCTGATCTATTGGACATATATCGAGCCAAAGGGTCCTCAAAAGATTTTTTTTTTACTATATAAACTCAGAGGCTGCTTCTGATGCGACGTAAGCCATACAGTAGTCCATATTTGACGTAATGAACATATTTCTGGCCAGAGAGTACTAGGCATTGAACTTTATACACATTCTCATTGACTACTTTTGATGTTACGTCCGCCAGCCTATATTTGGCCCAATGAAAATACTTCTGGCCAAAGGCTCCCAAAGTCCTTATCTGATCTATTGAACAAATCTCTGGCCAATGGGTGCTCAAAATGTTTTTTCTTATATAAACTCAAGGAATCGTTCTGGTGTTAAATCAGCCAGCCTAAATTTGGCCCATTGAAAATACTTCTGGCCAAAGGGTCCCCGACAGGCAACTAACTATATATTCTCAATGACTCTTTCTGATGTTACCTCGTCCATACAGAAGTCCATATTTGATCTATTGAACATATCTCTGGCCAAAGGGTCCTCAAATGTGTTTTTTCACTATATAAACTCAGAAACTCCTTCTGATGTGACGTAAGCCATACTTAGTAGTCCATATTTGACTAAATTAACGTATTTCTGTCCAAAGGGTCTTAATTTTTTTCACAAATATATAAACTCATTGAATCCATTACTCATTGATGTTACATCAGCCAGCCTTTTTTTGGCCCATTGAAAATACATCTAGCCAAAGGGTCCTCAAATGTTTTTAAATTTTTTTACATATAAACTCATAGAATCCTTATGTTACGTCAGCCATACAGTAGTCCATATCTGATCTATTTTACATATATCTAACCAAAGTGTCCTCAAATGTTTTTTTTTTTTTTACTATATAAACTCAGAGACTCCTTCTGATGTGACTTATGCCGTACAGTAGTCCATATTTGACCTAATGAACATATTTCTGTCCAAATAATCCTCAATTTTTTTTTAATACATAGAAACTCATGGACTCCTGATTTTAGGTCAGCCATACAGTAGTCCATTTTTGACCTCATTAACATATTTCTTGTCAGAGATTACTAGGTATTGAACTTTCTACACATTATCATTGACTATTTTTGATGTTACATCAGTCAGCCTATATTTGGCGCAATGAAAATACTTCTGGCCAAAGGGACCCTGAAAAAAAGTCAACTTACTATATATTCTCAAAGACTCTTTCTGATGTTACCTCAGCAGCCATACAGTAGTCCATATTTGATCTATTGAACATATTTCTGGCCAAAGGGTCCTCAATTTTTTTTTATTTTATTTTAATATTTAAACTCATAGAATCCTTATGTTACGTCAGCCATACAGTAGTCAATATTTGATCTATTATACATATGTCTAGCCAAAGGGTCCTCAAATTATTTTTTTTACTATATAAACTCAGAGAGTCCTGATGTGACGTAAGCCATAAAGTAGTCCATATTTGACTAAATGAACATATTTCTGTCCAAAGGGTCTTAATTTTTTTTTTTTTTTACTAACATATAAATCATTGAATCCTTCTGATGTTACATCAGCCAGCCTATATTTGGCCCAATGAAAATACCTCTGGCCAAAGGGTCCCAAAGTCTTCATCTGATCTATTGAACATATCTAGCCAAAGGGTCCTAAATGTATTGTTTTTGTTTTACTATATAACCTCAGAGACTCTTCTAATGTGACGTAAGCCAAACAGTAGTCCATATTTCATCCATCATTAACATATTTCTGGCCAAATTGTACTAGGGATTGAACTTTCTACACATTCTCATTGACTTCTTCTGATGTTACGTCAGCCAGCCTATATTTGGCCCAATGAAAATACTTCTGGCCAAAGGGTCCCAAAAGTCCTTATCTGATCTATTGAACATATCTCTGGCCAATGGGTCCTCAAAATGTTTTTTTCTTATATAAACTCATATAGTCCTTCTGATGTTACGTCAGCCAGCCTATATTTGGCCCAATGAAAAAAATTCTGGCCAAATGGTCCCCAAAAGGCAACATACTATATATTCTCAAAGATTTTTTCCGAAGTTAAAACAGCCATACAAAAGTCCATATCTGATCTTTTGAACATATGTCTGGCCAATGGGCCCTCAAAATGTTTTTTTTACTATATAAATTCATGGAATCCTTCTGATTTTACATCAGCCAACCTATATTTGGCCCATTGAAAAAACTTCTGGCCAAAGGGTCCCCAAAAGGTATCTGACTGTATATTCTCACAGAGTCTTTCTGATGTTAAATCAGCCAGACAGCAGTCCATATTTAACATATTGAACATATTTCTTCCTAAAGAGTCCTCGATCTAGAACTTTCTACACATACTGATTGACTTTTTCTGTAGTTACATCAGCTATACAACAGTCCTTATCTGATCTATTGAACATATCTCTTTCCAATGGGTCCTCAAAATGTTTTTTTTTTTACTATATAAATTCATGGAATCCTTCTGATGAATCCTTCTACATCAGCCAGATTAAATTTGGTCCATTGAAAATAGTTCTGGCATACAGTAGTCCATATCTGATCAATTGAACATATCTCTGGCCAAAAGGTCCTCAAAATGTTTTTTTTTTTAAAATATAAAACTCACAGAATAATTATTTTACGTCAGCCATACAGTAGTGCATATCTGATCTATTGTACATATATCTAGCCAAAGGGTCCTCAAAAGATTTTTTTTACTGTATGAACTCAGAGACTCCTTTTGATGCGACGTAAGACATACAGTAGTCCATATTTGACCTAATGAACATATTTCTGGCCAGAGAATACTAGGTATTGAACTTTCTACACATTCTCATTGACTACTTCTGATTACTTTGACTACTTCCGCGAGCCTATATTTGGCCCAATGAAAATACTTCTGGCCAAAGGGTCCCAAAGTCCTTATCTGATCTATTGAAAATATCTCTAGCCAATGGGTGCGCAAAATGTTTTTTCTTTTATAAACTCAAGGAATCGTTCTGGTGTTACATCAGCCAACCTAAATTTGGCCCATTGAAAATACTTCTGGCCAAAGGGTCCCCGACAGGCAACTTACTATATATTCTCAAAGACTCTTTCTGACCTCATCCATACAGTAGTCCATATCTGATCTACTGAACATGTCTCTGGCCAAAGGGTCCTCAAATTATTTTTTTTACTATATAAACTCAGAGACTCCTTCTAATGTGACGTAAGCCATACAGTAGTCCATATTTGACTAAATGAACATATTTCTGTCCAAAGGGTCTTAATTTTTTTTACAAATATATAAACTCATTGAATCCATTACTCATTGATGTTACATCAGCCAGCCTATATTTGGCCCACTGAACATACATCTAACCAAAGGGTCCTCAAATGTTTTTTTTATTTTTTATATATAACCTCATAGAATCCTTATGTTACGTCAGCCATACAGAAGTCAATATCTGATCTATTGTAGCCAAAGGGTCCTCAAATGTTTTTTTTTTTTTTTTTTTTTTACTATTTAAACTCAGAGACTCCTTCTGATGTGACTTAAGCCATGCAGTAGTCCATATTTGACCTCATTAACATATTTCTGGCCAAATTGGACTAGGTATTGTACTTACTGACTTTTTCTGATGTTACCTCAGCCATACAGTAGTCCTTATCTGATCAATTGAACATATCCCTGGCCAAAAGGTCCTCAAATTGTTTTTTTTTTTAAATATATAAACTCACAGAATCCTTATTTTACGTCAGCCATACAGTAGTGCACAGTGCTATGGACAAAGGGTCCCCAAAAGGCAACTTACTATATATTCTCAAAGACTCTTTCTGATGTTACCTCAGCCATACAGTAGTACAAATCTTATTCTATTGAACATATCTCTGGCCAAAGCGTCCTCAAAATTTTATTTTTATTTTTATATATAAAATCATAGAATCCTTGTTACGTCAGCCACACAGTAGTCAATATCTGATCTATTGTACATATATCTAGCCAAAGGGTCCTCAAATGATTTTTTTTACTATATAAACTGAGACTCCTTCTGATGTGATGTAGGCCATACAGTAGTCCATATTTGACTAAATGAACATATTTCTGTCCAAAGGGTCTTTTTTTTTTCAAATATATAAACTCATTGAATCCTTCTGATGCATCAGCCAACATCAGCCAGCCTATATTTGGCCCATTGAAAATAATTCTGGCCAAAGGGTCCCAAACTCTTTATCTGATCTATTGAACATACATCTAGCCAAACGGTCCTCAAATGTTTTTTTTTTTTTTTTACTATATGAACTCAGAGACTCCTTCTGATGTGACGTAAGCCATACAGTAGTCCATATTAGACCTCATTAACATATTTCTGGCCAAATTGTACTAGGTATTGAACTTTCTACTTATTCTCATTGACTACTTCTGATGATACGTCAGCCAGCCTATATTTGGCCCATAGAAAATACTTCTGGCTAATGGGCAACTTACTATATATACTCTAAGACTTTTCTGATGTTACCTCAGCCATACAGTAGTCCATATCTGATCTATTTCACATATATCTCTAGCCAAAGGGTCCTCAAATGTTTTTGTTTATTTTACTAAATAAACTCAGAGACTCCTTCTGATGTGTCTATCAAAGCATGTCGATGATATTGAAACGACATGGCGGTGTTATTGGAAACAACATTAGGAGATATCGTGATTGATTTATACTTTGTAAGCAGTACAGTAGTCCATATTTGACCTAATGAACATATTTCTGTCCAAATAATCCTCGATTTTTTTTTAATACATAGAAACTCATGGACTCCTTCTGATTTTAGGTCAGCCATACAGAAGTCCATATTTGACCTCATTAACATATTTCTTGCCAGATATTACTAGGTATTGAACTTTCTACACATTATCATTGACTATTTCTGATGTTACGTCAGTCAGCCTATATTTGGCGCAATGAAAATACTTCTGGCCAAAGGGACCCTGAAAAAGTCAACTTACTATATATTCTCAAAGACTCTTTCTGATGTTACCTCAGCAGCCATACAATAGTCCATATTTGATCTATTAAACATATATCTAGCCAAAGGGTCCTCAAATTATTTTTTTTACTATATAAACTCAGAGACTCCTTCTGATGTGACGTAAGCCATAAAGTAGTCCATATTTGACCAAATGAACATATTTCTGTCCAAAGGATCTTAATTTTTTTTTTTACTAACACATAAAATCATTGAATCCTTCTGATGTTACATCAGCCAGCCTATATTTGGCCCACTGAAAATACCTCTGGCCAAAGGGTCCCAAAGTCTTCATCTGATCTATTGAACATATCTAGCCAAAGGGTCCTAAAATGTTTTATTGTTTTTTTTTAATATATAACCTCAGAGACTCTTCTAATGTGACGTAAGCCATACAGTAGTCCATATTTGACCTCATTAACATATTTCTTGCCAAATTTTACTAGGTATTGAACTTTCTACACATTCTCATTGACTACTTCTGATGTTACGTCAGCCAGCCTATATTTGGCCCAATGAAAATACTTTTGGCCAAAGGGTCCCAAAGTCCTTATCTGATCTATTGAACATATCTCTGGCCAATGGGTCCTCAAAATGTTTTTTTCTTATATAAACTCATATAATCCTTCTGATGTTACGTCAGCCAGCCTATTTTTGGCCCAATGAAAAAAATTCTGGCCAAATGGTCCCCAAAAGGCAACATACTTTATATTCTCAAAGATTTTTTCCGAAGTTAAAACAGCCATACAAAAGTCCATATCTGATCTATTGAACATATCTCTGGCCAATGGGTCCTCAAAATGTTTTATTTACTATATAAATTCATGGAATCCTTCTGATTTTACATCAGCCAACCTATATTTGGTCCATTGAAAAAACTTCTGGCCTAAGGGTCCCCAAAAGGTATCTGACTGTATATTCTCACAGGGTCTTTCTGATGTTAAATTAGCCAGACAGCAGTCCATATTTAACATATTGAACATATTTCTTCCTAAAGAGTCCTCGATCTAGAACTTTCTACACATACTGATTGACTTTTTCTGTAGTTACATCGGCTATACAAAAGTCCTTATCTGATCTATTGAACATATCTCTTTCCAATGGGTCCTCAAAATGTTTGTTTTTTTTACTATATAAACTCATGGAATCCTTCTGATGAATCCTTCTACATCAGCCAGATTAAATTTGGTCCATTGAAAATAGTTCTGGCATACAGTAGTCCATATCCGATCAATTGAACATATCTCTTGCCAAAAGAATCCTTATTTTACGTCAGCCATACAGTAGTCCATATCTGATCTATTGGACATATATCGAGCCAAAGGGTCCTCAAAAGATTTTTTTTTTACTATATAAACTCAGAGGCTGCTTCTGATGCGACGTAAGCCATACAGTAGTCCATATTTGACGTAATGAACATATTTCTGGCCAGAGAGTACTAGGCATTGAACTTTATACACATTCTCATTGACTACTTTTGATGTTACGTCCGCCAGCCTATATTTGGCCCAATGAAAATACTTCTGGCCAAAGGCTCCCAAAGTCCTTATCTGATCTATTGAACAAATCTCTGGCCAATGGGTGCTCAAAATGTTTTTTCTTATATAAACTCAAGGAATCGTTCTGGTGTTAAATCAGCCAGCCTAAATTTGGCCCATTGAAAATACTTCTGGCCAAAGGGTCCCCGACAGGCAACTAACTATATATTCTCAATGACTCTTTCTGATGTTACCTCGTCCATACAGTAGTCCATATTTGATCTATTGAACATATCTCTGGCCAAAGGGTCCTCAAATGTGTTTTTTCACTATATAAACTCAGAAACTCCTTCTGATGTGACGTAAGCCATACTTAGTAGTCCATATTTGACTAAATTAACGTATTTCTGTCCAAAGGGTCTTAATTTTTTTCACAAATATATAAACTCATTGAATCCATTACTCATTGATGTTACATCAGCCAGCCTTTTTTTGGCCCATTGAAAATACATCTAGCCAAAGGGTCCTCAAATGTTTTTAAATTTTTTACATATAAACTCATAGAATCCTTATGTTACGTCAGCCATACAGTAGTCCATATCTGATCTATTTTACATATATCTAACCAAAGTGTCCTCAAATGTTTTTTTTTTTTTTTACTATATAAACTCAGAGACTCCTTCTGATGTGACTTATGCCGTACAGTAGTCCATATTTGACCTAATGAACATATTTCTGTCCAAATAATCCTCAAATTTTTTTTAATACATAGAAACTCATGGACTCCTGATTTTAGGTCAGCCATACAGTAGTCCATTTTTGACCTCATTAACATATTTCTTGTCAGAGATTACTAGGTATTGAACTTTCTACACATTATCATTGACTATTTTTGATGTTACATCAGTCAGCCTATATTTGGCGCAATGAAAATACTTCTGGCCAAAGGGACCCTGAAAAAAAGTCAACTTACTATATATTCTCAAAGACTCTTTCTGATGTTACCTCAGCAGCCATACAGTAGTCCATATTTGATCTATTGAACATATTTCTGGCCAAAGGGTCCTCAATTTTTTTTTATTTTATTTTAATATTTAAACTCATAGAATCCTTATGTTACGTCAGCCATACAGTAGTCAATATTTGATCTATTATACATATGTCTAGCCAAAGGGTCCTCAAATTATTTTTTTTACTATATAAACTCAGAGAGTCCTGATGTGACGTAAGCCATAAAGTAGTCCATATTTGACTAAATGAACATATTTCTGTCCAAAGGGTCTTAATTTTTTTTTTTTTTTACTAACATATAAAATCATTGAATCCTTCTGATGTTACATCAGCCAGCCTATATTTGGCCCAATGAAAATACCTCTGGCCAAAGGGTCCCAAAGTCTTCATCTGATCTATTGAACATATCTAGCCAAAGGGTCCTAAATGTTTTATTGTTTTTGTTTTACTATATAACCTCAGAGACTCTTCTAATGTGACGTAAGCCAAACAGTAGTCCATATTTCATCCATCATTAACATATTTCTGGCCAAATTGTACTAGGGATTGAACTTTCTACACATTCTCATTGACTTCTTCTGATGTTACGTCAGCCAGCCTATATTTGGCCCAATGAAAATACTTCTGGCCAAAGGGTCCCAAAAGTCCTTATCTGATCTATTGAACATATCTCTGGCCAATGGGTCCTCAAAATGTTTTTTTTCTTATATAAACTCATATAGTCCTTCTGATGTTACGTCAGCCAGCCTATATTTGGCCCAATGAAAAAATTCTGGCCAAATGGTCCCCAAAAGGCAACATACTATATATTCTCAAAGATTTTTTCCGAAGTTAAAACAGCCATACAAAAGTCCATATCTGATCTTTTGAACATATGTCTGGCCAATGGGCCCTCAAAATGTTTTTTTTACTATATAAATTCATGGAATCCTTCTGATTTTACATCAGCCAACCTATATTTGGCCCATTGAAAAAACTTCTGGCCAAAGGGTCCCCAAAAGGTATCTGACTGTATATTCTCACAGAGTCTTTCTGATGTTAAATCAGCCAGACAGCAGTCCATATTTAACATATTGAACATATTTCTTCCTAAAGAGTCCTCGATCTAGAACTTTCTACACATACTGATTGACTTTTTCTGTAGTTACATCAGCTATACAACAGTCCTTATCTGATCTATTGAACATATCTCTTTCCAATGGGTCCTCAAAATGTTTTTTTTTTTACTATATAAATTCATGGAATCCTTCTGATGAATCCTTCTACATCAGCCAGATTAAATTTGGTCCATTGAAAATAGTTCTGGCATACAGTAGTCCATATCTGATCAATTGAACATATCTCTGGCCAAAAGGTCCTCAAAATGTTTTTTTTTTTTAAAATATAAAACTCACAGAATAATTATTTTACGTCAGCCATACAGTAGTGCATATCTGATCTATTGTACATATATCTAGCCAAAGGGTCCTCAAAAGATTTTTTTTACTGTATGAACTCAGAGACTCCTTTTGATGCGACGTAAGACATACAGTAGTCCATATTTGACCTAATGAACATATTTCTGGCCAGAGAATACTAGGTATTGAACTTTCTACACATTCTCATTGACTACTTCTGATTACTTTGACTACTTCCGCGAGCCTATATTTGGCCCAATGAAAATACTTCTGGCCAAAGGGTCCCAAAGTCCTTATCTGATCTATTGAAAATATCTCTAGCCAATGGGTGCGCAAAATGTTTTTTCTTTTATAAACTCAAGGAATCGTTCTGGTGTTACATCAGCCAACCTAAATTTGGCCCATTGAAAATACTTCTGGCCAAAGGGTCCCCGACAGGCAACTTACTATATATTCTCAAAGACTCTTTCTGACCTCATCCATACAGTAGTCCATATCTGATCTACTGAACATGTCTCTGGCCAAAGGGTCCTCAAATTATTTTTTTTACTATATAAACTCAGAGACTCCTTCTAATGTGACGTAAGCCATACAGTAGTCCATATTTGACTAAATGAACATATTTCTGTCCAAAGGGTCTTAATTTTTTTTACAAATATATAAACTCATTGAATCCATTACTCATTGATGTTACATCAGCCAGCCTATATTTGGCCCACTGAACATACATCTAACCAAAGGGTCCTCAAATGTTTTTTTTATTTTTTATATATAACCTCATAGAATCCTTATGTTACGTCAGCCATACAGAAGTCAATATCTGATCTATTGTAGCCAAAGGGTCCTCAAATGTTTTTTTTTTTTTTTTTTTTTTACTATTTAAACTCAGAGACTCCTTCTGATGTGACTTAAGCCATGCAGTAGTCCATATTTGACCTCATTAACATATTTCTGGCCAAATTGGACTAGGTATTGTACTTACTGACTTTTTCTGATGTTACCTCAGCCATACAGTAGTCCTTATCTGATCAATTGAACATATCCCTGGCCAAAAGGTCCTCAAATTGTTTTTTTTTTTAAATATATAAACTCACAGAATCCTTATTTTACGTCAGCCATACAGTAGTGCACAGTGCTATGGACAAAGGGTCCCCAAAAGGCAACTTACTATATATTCTCAAAGACTCTTTCTGATGTTACCTCAGCCATACAGTAGTACAAATCTTATTCTATTGAACATATCTCTGGCCAAAGCGTCCTCAAAATTTTATTTTTATTTTTATATATAAAATCATAGAATCCTTGTTACGTCAGCCACACAGTAGTCAATATCTGATCTATTGTACATATATCTAGCCAAAGGGTCCTCAAATGATTTTTTTTACTATATAAACTGAGACTCCTTCTGATGTGATGTAGGCCATACAGTAGTCCATATTTGACTAAATGAACATATTTCTGTCCAAAGGGTCTTTTTTTTTTCAAATATATAAACTCATTGAATCCTTCTGATGTAACATCAGCCAGCCTATATTTGGCCCATTGAAAATAATTCTGGCCAAAGGGTCCCAAACTCTTTATCTGATCTATTGAACATACATCTAGCCAAACGGTCCTCAAATGTTTTTTTTTTTTTTTTACTATATGAACTCAGAGACTCCTTCTCATGTGACGTAAGCCATACAGTAGTCCATATTAGACCTCATGAACATATTTCTGGCCAAATTGTACTAGGTATTGAACTTTCTACTTATTCTCATTGACTACTTCTGATGATACGTCAGCCAGCCTATATTTGGCCCATAGAAAATACTTCTGGCCAATGGGCAACTTACTATATATACTCTAAGACTTTTCTGATGTTACCTCAGCCATACAGTAGTCCATATCTGATCTATTTCACATATATCTCTAGCCAAAGGGTCCTCAAATGTTTTTGTTTATTTTACTAAATAAACTCAGAGACTCCTTCTGATGTGTCTATCAAAGCATGTCGATGATATTGAAACGACATGGCGGTGTTATTGGAAACAACATTAGGAGATATCGTGATTGATTTATACTTTGTAAGCAGTACAGTAGTCCATATTTGACCTAATGAACATATTTCTGTCCAAATAATCCTCCATTTTTTTAAATACATATAAACTTATGGACTCCTTCTGATTTTAGGTCAACCATACAGTAGTCCATATTTGACCTCATTAACATACTTCTTGCCATAGATTACTAGGTATTGAACTTTCTACACATTCTCATTGACTACTTCTGATGTTACGTCAGTCAGCCTAAATTTGGTCCATTTAAGATACTTCTGGCCAAAGGGTCCCCAAAAGGTAACTTTTTTTTAAATACAAACTCACAGAATCTTTATTTTACATCAGCCACACAGTAGTGCATATCTGATATATTGTACATATATATAGTCAAAGGGTCCTAAAAATATTTTTTTTTACTATATGAACTCAGAGACTCCTTCTGATGCGACTTAAGCCATACAGTAGTCCATATTTGACTAAATGAACATATTTCTGTCCAAAGGGTCTTATTTTTTTTTTTTACTAATACATATCTCATTGAATCCTTTTGATGTTACATCAGCCAGCCTATATTTGGCCCATTGAAAATACTTCTGGTCAAAGGGTCCCAAAGTTTTTATCTGATCTATTGAACATACATCTAGCCAAAGGGTCCTCAAATGTTTTTTTTTATTTTTATATATATGTATATATATATATATATATAAACTCATAGAATCCTTATGTTACGTCAGCCATACAGTTTAACATACAGGTCGATGGTGAAACCTGCTGGGCATATCTGTCTGTCGCACCTCCACCGGTGCCTATGAGATTAAGGTGTACCGAAGGTGTACATGTTGGGGAACACTACAGATTGCATTATGGGTCATCAGCTGGGGACCACCAGTCACGGATGTTTCACTCCTTTAACCCCAATACATCTCATGGTAGCGGAGCGATGGCAGTGATTTCTCCCTGCCACCCCCTGCTGATGCCCTAGGTGGAGACTGGACCCCAACTCTTCCTTCTCAGCCACAGCCAGAGACTGCCTCTTTCAGCCTCTTCTGCCAGCTCTTTCATTTCTTTCCGGTGCCTTCTGCCTGTTGCTCCCATGTCGCGGAGCAGACGAGAGGTTGAGGAGCCCACGAACCCCCAGCACCCCAACTCCACTGGGTATGCGACTGCCCTACAACCAGCCTCCCTGCACTCTGCAGCCAGTTCAGCATATTTCGCCCGCTTCCGCTCATGGGCAGCTTCAAGTCCTCCTTCCCATGGGACTGTGAGCTCCACCATCAGGACAATCTTGCAAGCAGCAGACCACATCACAAGGTCTAGACGCAAAGACGTTTCCACTATCTCCCTGGGAAAATGAAGCTGCTTCTCAAGGTCGACTGCTAGCGTCCAACCCTTGCCTGGTGTGAGGAGTCTTCCTGTGTCCTTCTGGTGGTGGGTGTTACCCCTCTCCCCAGCCCTCGCGAACTGGATGGAATGTGCGGTTAGGGCCGGGGGCCTGCTCTTCGCTTCCTGCCTGCATATTTCAACTACTTCAGCAAGCTTGTTCAGCACCAGGTCGTGCCTACACCTGTAGCGCCCTTGTGCCAACGTTGTCTTGCAGCCAGTCATGATGTGTTGGAAGCTCGCGTTGGCAGCGTTACACAGGAGGCAAGATTCTTCGTTGCCAAACCATCGGTGGAGGTTGCGGGCACAAGGTAAGGTGTCATATGCTGCTCTGAGGAGAAAACTTAGCTTAGCCTAGAGTCTTCCACACGTCAGACCAATCCAGCTGTCTGCCTAGAAGGCCTTCCCACGACAGCCAGCCTCCCTGCTGGCCCTGGGACACGGCTTTGATGGTAAGTCTCTCATGTTCAGCTCTCATCACCTCTGCGGCCACCATGGTCTTCCTCTCTTCTTTGGATGCGTTCGACCAGAAGAGGGGGGCCTGTCCCCAACCGAGGCCTGCCCGGCCGTCCTGTACTCTGCCAACCACCTCCCTGTGTTGCAGCCTACTTATTGCCAGTTCGACTTCCTCCTTGGCCTTCCTCCCGGTTAAAACCTGGGCACCCGCAGCTCTCACCAGATAGTCTGTGGACTCTCTTAGCTCCATGATCAACCGCACCTTCTCCTGCTTGTATCCCCCGCTGATGGAATGCAGGGGCAGCTGGAGCTTGGTCTTGCCAAAGGTGCAGTGCAATGCTGCTGGAGACTCTCTTCTCCACACTTCATCTTTCCCTGATGGATCCTTAATCCTCTGAACGTGGTCTTTTTCTCCCACCCACACCTTCATCTCCTCAACCTCTTAGTCTCATTGTCTATATTCGATCCAGTAGTCGTTGCCGAGAAATCTGTCCAATTTGGCCCTTCTTCCATCCTGCCTCTCGGAGAGCCACCGGGTTGTTTTTCTTTATTCTTTTTCGTAGTCAGGTCAAGGGTGTCCCCAAGGGGACAAGTGGATTGGGTGACTAACCTTCCACTCCCCGTGCAGACTTTCCTGCCGTCCGCCAGTCTTTCATGGCCGCCACAGAAGTCAATATCTGATCTATTGTAGCCAAAGGGTCCTTAAATGGGTTTTTTTTACTATATAAACTCAGAGACTCCTTCTTATGTGATGTAAGCCATACAGTAGTACATATTTGACCGCACTGGCCAGAGAGTACTAGGTATTGAAGTTTCTACACATTCTCATTGACTACCTCTGATGTTATGTCAGCCAGCTTATATTTGGCCCAATGAAAATACTTCTGGCCAAAGGGTCCCAAGTCCTTATCTGATCTATTGAACATATCTCTGGCCAATGGGTCCTCAAAATGTTTTTTTCTTATATAAACTCATATAATTCTTCTGATGTTACGTCAACCAGCCTACATTTGGCCCAATGACAAAAATTCTGGCCAAATGGTCCCCAAAAGGCAACATACTATATATTCTCATAGATTTTTTCCGAAAATAAAACAGCCATACAAAAGTCCATATCTGATCTTTTGAACATATCTCTGGCCAATGGGTCTTCAAAATTTTTTTTTACTATATAAATTCATGGAATCCTTCTGATTTTACATCAGCCAACCTATATTTGGCCCTTTGAAAAAACTTCTGGCCAAAGGGTCCCCAAAAGGTATGTGACTGTATATTCTCACAGGGTCTTTCTGATGTTAAATCAGCCAGACAGCAGTCCATATTTAACATATTGAACATATTTCTTCCTAAAGAGTCCTTGATCTAGAACTTTCTACACATACTGATTGACTTTTTCTGTAGTTACATCAGCTATACAAAAGTCCTTATCTGATCTATTGAACATATCTCTTTCCAATGGGTCCTCAAAATGTTTTTTATAGTATATAAACTCATGGAATCCTTCTGATTTTACATCAGCCAGCTTAATCGCTTGTCTCCGCCCTGGCTCTCTTCTCTCCCCTCTACGGACTGGCCCTTGGTTGTCAGGGCCAATTGATGTGCTCTCCTCTAGACCACTTTCAACAGGATCACTCTCCACAATTAGATCTCCTCCCTCTACTTCCTGCTCCCTCTCCTCAGCTGTGGATCCCTCAGCACTGTGGTGTGTAACCTGGCTCTGGGGTCCACTTGTCTTATCTGCAGCTTGTGCTGCAGTGCAATGCTGCTGGAGACTCTCTTCTCCACACTTCATCTTTCCCTGATGGATCCGTAATCCTCTGAACGTGGTCTTTTTCTCCCACCCACACCTGCATCTCCTCAACCTCTTAGTCTCATTGTCTATATTCGATCCAGTAGTCGTTGCCTAGAAATCCATCCAATTTGGCCCTTCTTCCATCCCGCCTCTCGGGGCACCGGGTTGTTTTTCTTTAGTCTTTTTCATAGTCAGGTCAAGGGTGTCCCCAAGGGGACAAGTGGATTGGGTGACTAGACTTCCACTCCCCGTGCAGACTTTCCTGCCGTCCGCCAGTCTTTCCTGGCCGCCACAGAAGTCAATATCTGATCTATTGTAGCCAAAGGGTCCTCAAATGTTTTGTTTTTTTTACTTTATAAACTCAGAGACTCCTTCTGATGTGATGTAAGCCATACAGTAGTCCATATTTTACCTCATTAACATATTTCTGGCCAAATTGTACTAGGTATTAAACTTTCTACACATTCTCAGCCAGCCTGACGTCAGCCAGCCTATATTTGGCCCATTGAAAATACTTCTGGCCAATGGGCAACTTACTATATATACTCTAAGACTTTTTCTGATGTTACCTCAGCCATACAGTAGTCCATATCTGATCTATTTTACATATATCTAGCCAAAGGGTCCTCAAATTTTTTTTTGTTTTTACTATATAAACTCAGAGACTCCTCCTGATGTGACGTAAGCCATACAGTAGTCCATATTTGACCTAATGAACATATTTCTAATCAAATGATCCTCAATTCTTTTTAAAACATTTTATATGTATAAACTCATGGACTCCTGATTTTAGGTCAGCCATACAGTAGTCCATATTTGACCTCATTAAGATATTTCTTGCCAGAGATTACTAGGTATTGAACTTTCTACACATTCTCATTGACTACTTCGAATGTTACGTCAGCCAGCCTAAATTTGGTCCATTGAAAATACTTCTGGCCAAAGGGTCCCCAAAAGGCAACTTACTATATATATTCAAAGACTCTTTCTGATGTTACCTCAGCCATACACTAGTCCATATCTGATCAATTGTACATATATCTAGCCATAGGGTCCTCAATTTTTTTTAATTTTATTTTACTATATAAACTCAGACTTCTTCTGATGTGACGTAAGCCATACAATTGTCCATATTTGACCTAATTAACATATTTCTTCCCAAAGGGTCCTCAATGTATATGGACTCATGGACTCCTTCTGATGTTACGTCAGCCATACGGTAGTCCATATTTGACTTTATGAACAAATTTCTGAACAGAGAATACTCGATATTAAACTTTCTACACATTCTCATTGACTACTTCTTATGTTACATCAGACAGCCTTTTACCGAATGAACATTTATCTGGCCAAAGAGTACTTGATCTTGAACATTGGACTCATTTCCTTGATCATGATTTTTCTATACTTTCTTCATTAAATCCTTCTTAAGTTTCGTCAGCCATACAGTATAGGCCATATTTGACCTACTGAATAGACTTCTTGCCCAAGACTACTTGATCTTGAACTTTCTATACATACTCATTGAGTCCTTTTGATTTTACTTCAGCCATTCAGAAGTCTATATTTAATCTAATGAACATGTTTCTGGTCAAAGAATACTTGATCTTGAACTTTCTTTAGAAGTCATATGTAGTCAATTATGGACTACTGTCTGGTTGATGAAACATCAGAAGAAGCCAATAATTAATGCCATATGGATTACTGACTGGCTTATGTAGGTACCCTGATGGTACATAAGCCAGTCAGTAATTCACATGTGACCTTTTGAACATAATTCTGGCCAAAGAGAACTTGATCTTGATCTTTCTATACATACTCATTGAGTTCTTTTGATGTTGCGTCAGCCATACAGAAGTCTATTTTTGACCTAATGAATACATTTCTTGCTAAAGAATACTTGATATTGAACTCTCTATAGAACTAATTGACTCCCGGGGCCAGTTGCATAAACTGTGACTTAAGTGCTAGTATGATCAACTAGCAGTCAGTCAAGTGGCAATCAGTCTTACTTTTTAGCCAGTTTTTATCTTAAATTAGACCAATCTCTGTTTCTATGTAACTGACTTAAAACAGTTGTGAACATTCTTCAAGAAAAAAATGTGATGACTAACTCGTAAGACTAGACTTAGAAGTTTATGCATCTGGCACCTGATGTTACATAAGCCAATCGGTAATCCATATGTGACCTTTTGAACATCCATACAGCCATCAGCCATACAGTAGTCCATATTTGACCAACTGAACATATTTCTGGCCAAAGAGTCCTCAATTTTGAACTTTCTATTAAACTGCTTGATTCCTGATGGAACCCAGACAGTAATCTATATGTGACCTTTTGAACATTTTCTGGCCAAAGAGTCCTCAATCTTGAACTTTATACACATACTGATTGGCTTTTTCTGATGTTACATCTACCAGAGAGTAGTCCATATTTGACCCACTGAACATATATCTGGCCAAACAGTCCTCGATCATGATCTTCTATACATTATCATAACTTCTTCTAATGTTACGTCAGTCATAAACAAGTACAAAATTGACCTACTGAACATATTTCTGTTCCAAGAAGTACTTGATCTTGAACATTCTTTACATAATTACTCCTTCTGAAGTTACCTTAGCCAAAGAGTAGTCCATATTTAACCTATAAACATATTTCAGGCCAAAGAGTACAATATCTTAAACATTCTCTGCATACTCATTGACTCCTTCTAATGTTACATCAGTCATAAAAAAGTCCATATCTGATCTATTAAACAAATTTCAGACCAAAGGGACCTCAACATGTTCTTTGCTATTTAAATTCATGGACGCCTTCTGATGTCAAATCAGTTAGTCCATATTTGACCTGCTGAACATATTTCTTCCAAAGAGTACTCGATCTTGATCTTTTATACTCATTGACTCCTTCTGATGTTACCTCCATCCATACAGTAGATCATATTTAACCAAATTAACATATTTCAGGCCAAAGAGTTGTCAAAAGGGAGCATAATACACATAGACTTTGTTTGACCTACTGTACATTCTTGAACATTCTTTACACAATGACTCCTTCTGATGTCACGTTAGCCAGAAGTCCATATTTAACCTGCTGAACATATTTTATCTTGAATAATCTTTAACTTTGAAAACACATTCTTCTAATTTTACATTAGTCGTACAAAAGTGCATATATGATCTATAGAATTGGCCAAAGGGTCCATAAAAGGTTTTTTACTATATAAACTCATAGACTCCTTCTGATGTTAAATCAGCAATCAGTACAAATCAGTACAAAAAGTACTTGATCTTGAACATTGACTATGTACAAAATATTCAAGATCGAGTACTCTTTGGCCTGAAATGTGTTCATTAGGTTAAACATGATCTACTGTATGGCTGAGGTAACATCAGAAAGAGTCAATGAGATTAGTAAAAAACCTTTGGGACATGAAATATGGTTAAAAGATCAGATATGGAATATTGTATGACTGATGTAACATCAGAAGTATTCAATGAAAATAGAAAATTAAAAATTGAGGACTCTTTGGCCAGAAATATGTTCAGTAGTTTAAATATGGACTACTGCATGGCTGAAATAACATCAGAAAGAGTCTTTAAGTATGTATAGAATGATCAAGATTTAGTGCTCGGGCCAGAAATATGTACAGTAGGTCATATATGGACTACTGTCTGGCTGATTTAACAACAGAACGAATATTTTTGGCCAGAAGTATTTTCAATGGGTAGTCAGTAGTCAGTGAGAATGTGTAAAAAGTTCAATATCAAGAATTAGTTGTCAGAAAATATTTTCAGCAGGTCAAAAATGCACTGCTGTCTGCCTGATTTAAGATCAGAAGGAGTCTTTGAGAATATATATAGTATATTGCCTTTTGACAACCCTTGGCAGTAAATATGTTCAGTAGGTCAATTACAGACTTCTGTATATGGCTGAGGTAACATCAGAAGTAGTCAATGAGAATGTGTAGAAAGTTCAATATCGAGGGCTCTTTGGCCATAAATGCTCAGCAGGTCAAATATGGACAAATCTCTGGCTGATTTAACATCAGAAGGAGTCTATGAGTTTTTATGGTAAAAAAACAAACATTTGAGGACCCTTTGAACAAAAAAAATAGATTCGATAGATTAAATATATACTACTGTATGGCTGGAGTAGCATCGAAGAATTCAGTATGTATAGAATGTTCAAGACCAAGTACTCTTTGGCCTGAAATATGTTTAGTGGTTAAAACATGGACATGGGCTGATTTAACATCAGAAATAGTCTATGAGAATATATATTGTTACATTTTAGTGACCATTGGGCCAAAAATATTTGCAATGGGTCAAATACAAGGCTGGCTGACGAAAGATCAGAAGCAGTCAATGAGAATGTGTAAAAAGTTCAATAACTTTTCAATAAGTTCGAGGACTCTTTGACCATAAATACGTTCAGCAGGTCAAATATGACGATTTTACATTAGCCATTTAGTAGTCCATTTGTCCAACCTACTGACCTACCATTTCCTGGCCAAAGAGTACTCGAAATTGAACTTTCTAAACATTCTTATTGACTACTTCTGACTACTTACCCATTGAAAGTATTTCTGCCCAAAAGTTCCTCAAAGGTTTAATTACTATATATAGTAGAATAGAAAAGTCTTTTACATCAGTATTTGACCAATTGAACATATTTCTGGAACGAGAATCATGACATTTTCTTTACAAATTTACTCTTTCTGATTTTACAACAGATATAAAGTAGTCAATATCGGACCTTTAAAGATATTTCTGACTAAAAAAATAATAATTGAACATTAACTCACTATACACTCTCATTGACCTCCTGATTTTACATATCAGCTACACAGTACTCCAAATTTGACTTACCAAAAATATTTCTGATCAAAGTTTACTCAATCTTTCTATACATAACCATTGACTCCTGATTTTACATCAGCAATGCAGGACACGGATCTGACCTACTGAACACATTTTTGACCCAAGCGTCATCACTCTTACAATGCATTGCACAGTGTAACAGTTGCATAGGTTATATTCTATTCTACTATGTACAACGTTTGATAGTGTTCAATGCAATGTAGCAGCATATAAATTAATCAATTCGTTACACAACGGAATGAGTTAATTATTGCATTGCATTTTAAATCAACTGCTCATATTATGTTTTCTCGTCAAGTATACAAATTTAAATTGTATAATAATTCAACAGCTAATGCAATGAAATCTTTCATACACAAATTAATAAGTTAGTTGCAGTACGCAATGCAATGCGAAATCACATTGTCATGTTTCAAATGTTATCTTTTCATTTCACAGAGTAATACGTTAAATCTGTTTATGTGATGCAATACAACTTACTGTTATATCTTAATGCATATCGAAACGATTTAGATCTTGTAGGTATTGCAAAAGGTGTATCGCTTAAATATTATTCTTCAGTGAACAATGTTAGATTGTGTGTGCAATGTAATGAAAAACAGAGTTAGTTCTTGTATGCATAGTAAAGTGACAGCTAATGTGATTTTTAGTCGTCAGTAAAAAATGATTTAGTTGTATGCAATGCGAACAAATAAGTTGTGGGTTGTCTTTCAACAGCTAATGCAATGATTTTCATATATAAGCACATATATATGTTAGGTTATTTGCACAACGGAATAAGGACATCTAATGCAATGCAAAATCTAATTCAATGATTATGGAAATTCAAATCGATTAATTCAAATATGTTATTTTATGTTTTTTTTCATTGCACAGAGGAATACGTTATATAAGTTATATAATACGTTAAAAGACATTTTATACAATGCAATGAAACAACATGAATGTTATCTCTTTAATGCACTACGGAATGAGTAAGTTCTTGATTGCATTGTTATTCTTGTTATTCTTGTTATTCTACACAATGCATATGTTATTTTTCAGTGCACAACGCTTGCATTGCATAACTCATCGTTGTACAAAGTAACGAGTTAGTCATTGCATGCATAGTTACAGCTCACGTGATGTTTTCTCGTCAGTACAGAAATAAATTAGTTGTATGCAATGCGAGAACCAATATGTTATGGGTTGTCTTTTCTAATGAAAGGATTTTCCTTCATATATAAATGATTTTTTTTTTTGTTGAAATATGCAATGCATTGTGAAGGCACATGAGGAAAAAGTTTGATCTTTTATGCAATATAATGCAATGAACACAATGTTACCTCTTAAATGCACATTGGAATGAGTTAGTTCTTCTATGTATGGCAATTTAACAAAGTATATACTACTTGTATGTTATTCTGCAATGCAAAAAGCGAAGATTGCATTGCATATCTCTTTAACTACGGAACGCACTACGGAATGAGTTAGTTCTTGAATGCATTGCAATGCAAGAAAAATGCATATGATTTTTTATGTTATATTCTTCAATGCACAATCGCCTGATCGTATGTGTAATGCAATATTATTCTTCTATGCACAACGCTTGTGCAATGCAATTCAACATTGCAATTGCATTGCACATCTCTTCAACATACTTCAAATGCACTACGGTACGAGTTAGTTCTTAAATGCATTGCAATGCAACACAGTGCATATTACTTTAAATGTTATTCTTTAATGCACAACGCTTGTGCAATGGAATGCAACTGTATATTGCATTGCACATCTCTTCAATGCAGTACGGAAGGAGTTAGTTATTGAATGCGTTGCAATGCAACAAAGTGCATATTACTTTAAATGTTATTCTTCAATGCACAACGTTTTGCAATGCAATGCAACAGTACGCTGTATTACACATCTCTTCAACGCACTACGGACGAGTTAGTTCTTGAATGCATTGCAAAGCAACAAGTGCTGTGTTATTCGTCAATGCACAACGCTTGTTCGTATGTGCAGTGCATTGCAACTGTAGATTGCAATGCACATTTCTTCAATGCACTACGGAAGGAGTTAGTTATTGAATGCATTGCAATGCAAACAAAGTGCATATTACTTTAATTGTTATTCTTCAATGCACAACGTTGTGCAATGCAATGCAACAGTATGCTGTATTGCACATCTCTTCAACGCACTACGGAACGAGTTTGTTCTTAAATGCATTGCAACGCAAGAAAGTGCATATTACTTTAAAGTTATTCTTCATTGAACAACGCTTGTGCAATGCAATGCAACAGTACGCTGTATTACACATCTCTTCAACGCATTACGGACGAGTTAGTTCTTGAATGCATTGCAAAGCAACAAGTGCTGTGTTATTCGTCAAGGCACAACGCAGGCACAACGCTTGTTCGTATATGCAGTGCAATGCAACTGTAGATTGCAATGCACATTTGCAATGCACTACGGAAGGAGTTAGTTATTGAATGCATTGCAATGCAAACAAAGTGCATATTACTTTAAATGTTATTCTTCAATGCACAACGTTGTGCAATGCAATGCAACAGTATGCTGTATTGCACATCTCTTCAACGCTCTACGGAACGAGTTTGTTCTTCAATGCATTGCAATGCAAGAAAGTGCATATTACTTTAAAGTTATTCTTCAACGAACAACGCTTTTGCAATGCAATGATACAGTACGCTGTATTGCACATCTCTTCAACGCACTACGGACGAGTTAGTTCTTGAATGCATTGCAAAGCAACAAGTGCTATGTTATTCGTCAATGCACAACGCTTGTTCGTATGTGCAGTGCAATGCAACTGTAGATTGCAATGCACATTTCTTCAATGCACTACGGAAGGAGTTAGTTATTGAATGCATTGCAATGCAAACAAAGTGCATATTACTTTAAATGTTATTCTTCAACGCACAACGTTGTGCAATGCAATGCAACAGTATGCTGTATTGCACATCTCTTCAACGCACTACGGAACGAGTTTGTTCTTAAATGCATTGCAACGCAAGAAAGTGCATATTACTTTAAAATTATGCTTCATTGAACAACGCTTGTGCAATGCAATGCAACAGTACGCTGTATTACACATCTCTTCAACGCACTACGGACGAGTTAGTTCTTGAATGCATTGCAAAGCAACAAGTGCTGTGGTATTCGTCAATGCACAACGCTTGTTCGTATGTGCAGTGCAATGCAACTGTAGATTGCATTGCACATTTCTTCAATGCACTACGGAAGGAGTTAGTTATTGAATGCATTGCAATACAAACAAAGTGCATATTACTTTAAATGTTATTCTTCAATGCACAACGTTGTGCAATGCAATTTAACAGTATGCTGTATTGCACATCTCTTCAACGCACTACGGAACGAGTTTGTTCTTAAATGCATTGCAATGCAAGAAAGTGCATATTACTTTAAAGTTATTCTTCATTGAACAACGCTTGTGCAATGCAATGCAACAGTACGCTGTATTACACATCTCTTCAACGCACTACGGACGAGTTAGTTCTTGAATGCATTGCAAAGCAACAAGTGCTATGTTATTCGTCAATGCACAACGCTTGTTCGTATGTGCAGTGCAATGCAACTGTAGATTGCATTACACATCTCTTCAACGCACCACGGAACGAGTTAGTTCTTGAATGCATTGCAATGCAACAAAGTGCATATTACCTAAATGTTATTCTTTAATGCACAACGGTTTGTGCAATGCAACAGCACACTGCATTGCACATCCCTTCAACGCACTACGGAACGAGATAGTCTGATGTTACGTGAGCCAGCCTATATTTGGCCAAATGAAAATACTTCTGGCCAAAGGGTCCCAAAGTCCTTATCTGATCTATTGAACATATCTCTGGCCAATGGGGGCTTATTTAAACTCAAGGAATCGTTCTGGTGTTACATCAGCCAGCCTAAATTTGGCCCATTGAAAATACTTCTGGCCAAAGGGTCCCTGACAGGCAACTTACTATATATTCTCAAAGACTCTTTCTCATGTTATCTCATCCATACAGTAGTCCATATCTGATCTGTTGAACATATATCTGGCCAAAGGGTCCCCAAAAGGTATCTGACTGTATATTCTCACAGAGTCTTTCTGATGTTAAATCAGCCAGACAGCAGTCCATATTTAACATATTGAACATATTTCTTCCTAAAGAGTCCTCGATCTAGAACTTTCTACACATACTGATTGACTTTTTCTGTAGTTACATCAGCTACACAAAAGTCCTTATCTGATCTATTGAACATATGTCTTTCCAATGGGTCCTCAAAATGTTTGTTTTTTTTACTATATAAACTCATGGAATCCTTCTGATGAATCCTTCTACATCAGCCAGATTAAATTTGGTCCATTGAAAATAGTTCTGGCATACATTAGTCCATATATGATCAATTGAACATGTCTCTGGCCAAAAGGTCCTCAAAATGTTTTTTTTTTTAAATATAAACTCACAGAATAATTATTTTACGTCAGCCAAACAGTAGTGCATATCTGATCTCTTGTACATATATCTAGCCAAAGGGTCCTCAAAAGATTTGTTTTACTATATGAACTCCGAAACTCCTTTTGATGCGACGTAAGACATGCAGTAGTCCCTATTTGACATAATGAACATATTTCTGGCCAGAGAGTACTAGGTATTGAACTTTCTACACATTCTCATTGACTACTTCTGATTACTTTGACTACTTCCGCGAGCCTATATTTGGCCCAATGAAAATACTTCTGGCCAAAGGGTCCCAAAGTCCTTATCTGATCTATTGAACATATCTCTGGCCAATGGGTGCGCAAAATGTTTTTTCTTTTATAAACTCAAGGAATCGTTCTGGTGTTACATCAGCCAACCTAAATTTGGCCCATTGAAAATACTTCTGGCCAAAGGGTCCCCGACAGGCAACTTACTAGATATTCTCAAAGACTCTTTCTGATGTTACCTCATCCATACAGTAGTCCATATCTGATCTACTGAACATGTCTCTGGCCAAAGGGTCCTCAAATTATTTTTTTTACTATATAAACTCAGAGACTCCTTCTAATGTGATGTAAGCCATACAGTAGTCCATATTTGACTAAATGAACATATTTCTGTCCAAAGGGTCTTAATTTTTTTTACAAATATATAAACTCATTGAATCCATTACTCATTGATGTTACATCAGCCAGCTTATATTTGGCCCATTGAACATACATCCAGCCAAAGGGTCCTCAAATGTTTTTTTATTTGACCTAATGAACATATTTCTGTCCAAATAATCCTCGATTTTTTTTTAATACATAGAAACTCATGGACTCTTTCTGATTTTAGGTCAGCCATACAGTAGTCCATTTTTGACCTCATTAACATATTTCTTGCCAGAGATTACTAGGTATTAAACTTTCTAAACATTATCATTGACTATTTCTGATGTTACGTCAGTCAGCCTATATATAGCGCAATGAAAATACTTCTGGCCAAAGTGACCCTGAAAAAAGTCAACTTACTATATATTCTCAAAGACTCTTTCTGATGTTACCTCAGCAGCCATACAGTAGTCCATATTTGATCTATTGAACATAATTCTGGCCACAGGGTCCTCAAATTTTTTTATTTTATTTTTATATTTAAACTCATAGAATCCTTATGTTACGTCAGCCATACAGTAGTCAATATTTGATCTATTGTACATATATCTAGCCAAAGGGTCCTCAAATTATTTTTTTTACTATATGAACTCAGAGACTCCTTTTGATGCGACGTAAGACATACAGTAGTCCATATTTGACATAATGAACATATTTCTGGCCAGAGAGTACTAGGTATTGAACTTTCTACACATTCTCATTGACTACTTCTGATTACTTTGACTACTTCCGCGAGCCTATATTTGGCCCAATGAAAATACTTCTGGCCAAAGGGTCCCAAAGTCCTTATCTGATCTATTGAACATATCTCTGGCCAATGGGTGCGCAAAATGTTTTTTTACTATAAATTTTATGGAATCCTTCTGATTTTACATTAGCCAACTTATATTTGGTCCATTGAAAAAAACTTCTGGCCAAAGGGTCCCCAAAAGGTATCTGACTGTATAATCTCACAGGGTCTTTCTGATGTTAAATCAGCCAGACAGCAGTCCATATTTAACACATTGAACATATTTATTGCTAAAGAGTCCTCGATCTAGAACTCTCTACACATACTGAATGACTTTTTCTGTAGTTATATCAGCTAAACAAAAGTCCTTATCTGATCTATTGAACAAATCTCTTTCCAATGGGTCCTCAATATATATATATATATATATATATAAACTCATGGAATACTTCTGATAAATCCTTCTACATCAGCCAGCTTAAATTTGGTCCATTGAAAATAGTTCTGGCAATAGGCAACTTACTATATATACTCAAAGACTCTTTCTGATGTTACCTCAGCCATACTGTAGTCCATATCTGATCAATTGAACATATCTCTGGCCAAAGGTCCTCAAAATGTGTGTTTTTTTAAATATAAACTCATAGAATCCTTATTT
Source organism: Meda fulgida (assembly GCA_030578275.1). Taxonomy (NCBI): domain Eukaryota; kingdom Metazoa; phylum Chordata; class Actinopteri; order Cypriniformes; family Leuciscidae; genus Meda; species Meda fulgida. Next base: position 3,117,100 of record CM060618.1, read on the forward strand.
TACGTCAGCCATACGTAAAATAAGGATTCTATGAGTTTATAGATCAGTCGATATCTGAACTATTGGACATATATCGAGCCAAAGGGTCCTCAAAAGATTTTTTTTTACTATATAAACTCAGAGACTGCTTCTGATGCGACATAAGCCATACAGTAGTCCATATTTGACATAATGAACATATTTCTGGCCAGAGAGTACTAGGTATTGAACTTTATACACATTCTCATTGACTACTTTTGATGTTACGTCCGCCAGCCTATATTTGGCCCAATGAAAATACTTCTGGCCAAAGGCTCCCAAAGTCCTTATCTGATCTATTGAACATATCTCTGGCCAATGGGTGCTCAAAATGTTTTTTCTTATATAAACTAAAGGAATCGTTCTGGTGTTAAATCAGCCAGCCTAAATTTGGCCCATTGAAAATACTTCCGGCCAAAGGGTCACCGACAGGCAACTAACTATATATTCTCAAAGACTCTTTCTGATGTTAGCTCGTCCATACAGTAGTCCATATTTGATCTATTGAACATATCTCTGGCCAAAGGGTCCTCAAATGATTTTTTTCACTATATAAACTCAGAAACTCCTTCTGATGTGACGTAAGCCATACTTAGTAGTCCATATTTGACTATATTAACGTATTTCTGTCCAAAGGGTCTTAATTTTTTTTACAAATATATAAACTCATTGAATCCATTACTCATTGATGTTACATCAGCCAGCCTTTTTTTGGCCCTTTGAAAATACATCTAGCCAAAGGCTCCTCAAATGTTTTTAAAAATTTTTACATATTAACTCATAGAATCCTTATGTTACGTCAGCCATACAGTAGTCCATATCTGATCTATTTTACATATATCTAACCAAAGTGTCCTCAAATGTTTTTTTTTTTACTATATAAACTCAGAGACTCCTTCTGATGTGACATATGCCGTACAGTAGTCCATATTTGACCTAATGAACATATTTCTGTCCAAATAATCCTCAATTTTTTTTAATACATAGAAACTCATGGACTCCTGATTTTAGGTCAGCCATACAGTAGTCCATTTTTGACCTCATTAACATATTTCTTGCCAGAGATTTCTAGGTATTGAACTTTCTACACATTATCATTGACTATTTCTGATGTTATATCAGTCAGCCTATATTTGGCGCAATGAAAATTCTTCTGGCCAAAGGGACCCTGAAAAAAGTCAACTTACTATATATTCTCAAAGACTCTTTCTGATGTTACCTCAGCAGCCATACAGTAGTCCATATTTGATCTATTGAACATATTTCTGGCCAAAGGGTCCTCAAATTTTTTTATTTTATTTTTATATTTAAACTCATAGAATCCTTATGTTACGTCAGCCATACAGTAGTCAATATTTGATCTATTATACATATACCTAGCCAAAGGGTCCTCAAATTATTTTTTTTACTATATAAACTCAGAGACTCCTTCTGATGTGACGTAAGCCATAAAGTAGTCCATATTTGACTAAATGAACATATTTCTGTCCAAAGGGTCTTAATTTTTTTTTTTTACTAACATATAAAATCATTGAATCCTTCTGATGTTACATCAGCCAGTCTATATTTGGCCCAATGAAAATACCTCCGGCCAAAGGGTCCCAAAGTCTTCATCTGATCTATTGAACATATCTAGCCAAAGGGTCCTAAAATGTTTTATTGGTTTTTTTTACTATTTAACCTCAGAGACTCTTCTAATATGACGTAAGCCATACAGTAGTCTATATTTGACATCATTAACATATTTCTGGCCAAATTGTACTAGGTATTGAACTTTCTACATATTCTCATTGACTACTTCTGATGTTACGTCAGCCAGCCTATATTTGGCCCAATGAAAATACTTCTGGCCAAAGGGTCCCAAAAGTCCTTATCTGATCTATTGAACATATCTCTGGCCAATGGGTCCTCAAAATGTTTTTTTCTTATATAAACTCATATAATCCTTCTGATGTTACGTCAGCCAGCCTATATTTGGCCCAATGAAAAAAATTCTGGCCAAATGGTCCCCAAAAGGCAACATACTATGTATTCTCAAAGATTTTTTCCGAAGTTAAAACAGCCATACAAAAGTCCATATCTGATCTTTTGAACATATCTCTGGCCAATGGGTCCTCAAAATGTTTTTTTACTATACAAATTCATGGAATCCTTCTGATTTTACATCAGCCAACCTATATTTGGCCCATTGAAAAAACTTCTGGCCCAAGGGTCCCCAAAAGGTATCTGACTGTATATTCTCACAGGGTCTTTCTGATGTTAAATCAGCCAGACAGCAGTCCATATTTAACATATTGAACATATTTCTTCCTAAAGAGTCCTCGATCTAGAACTTTCTACACATACTGATTGACTTTTTCTGTAGTTACATCAGCTATACAACAGTCTTTATCTGATCTATTGAACATATCTCTTTCCAATGGGTCCTCAAATGTTTTTTTTTTTTACTATATAAATTCATGGAATCCTTCTGATGAATCCTTCTACATCAGCCAAATTAAATTTGGTCCATTGAAAATAGTTCTGGCATACAGTAGTCCATATCTGATCAATTGAACATATCTCTGGCCAAAAGGTCCTCAAAATGTTTTTTTTTTAAATATAAAACTCACAGAATAATTCTTTTACGTCAGCCATACAGTAGTGCATATCTGATCTATTGTACATATATCTAGCCAAAGGGTCCTCAAAAGATTTTTTTTACTGTATGAACTCAGAGACTCCTTTTGATGCGACGTAAGACACACAGTAGTCCATATTTGACATAATGACCATATTTCTGGCCAGAGAATACTAGGTATTGAACTTTATACACATTCTCATTGACTACTTTTGATGTTACGTCCGCCAGCCTATATTTGGCCCAATGAAAATACTTCTGGCCAAAGGCTCCCAAAGTCCTTATCTGATCTATTGAAAATATCTCTGGCCAATGGGTGCGCAAAATGTTTTTTCTTTTATAAACTCAAGGAATCGTTCTGGTGTTACATCAGCCAACCTAAATTTGGCCCATTGAAAATACTTCTGGCCAAAGGGTCCCCGACAGGCAACTTACTAGATATTCTCAAAGACTCTTTCTGATGTTACCTCATCCATACAGTAGTCCATATCTGATCTACTGAACATGTCTCTGGCCAAAGGGTCCTCAAATTATTTTTTTTACTATATAAACTCAGAGACTCCTTCTAATGTGATGTAAGCCATACAGTAGTCCATATTTGACTAAATGAACATATTTCTGTCCAAAGGGTCTTAATTTTTTTTTACAAATATATAAACTCATTGAATCCATTACTCATTGATGTTACATCAGCCAGCTTATATTTGGCCCATTGAACATACATCCAGCCAAAGGGTCCTCAAATGTTTTTTTATTTTTTTTATATAACCTCATAGAATCCTTATGTTACGTCAGCCATACAGAAGTCAATATCTGATCTATTTTTTTTTTTTTTTTTTTTTTTTACTATTTAAACTCAGAGACTCCTTCTGATGTGACTTAAGCCATGCAGTAGACCATATTTGACCTCATTAACATATTTCTGGCCAAATTGGACTAGGTATTGTACTTACTGACTTTTTCTGATGTTACCTCAGCCATACAGTAGTCCTTATCTGATCAATTGAACATATCTCTGGCCAAAAGGTCCTCAAATTGTATTTTAAAAAATATATAAACTCACAGAATCCTTATTTTACGTCAGCCATACAGTAGTGCATAGTGCTCTGGACAAAGGGTCCCCAAAAGGCAACTTACTATATATTCTCAAAGACTCTTTCTGATGTTACCTCAGCCATACTGTAGTACAAATCTTATTCTATTGAACATATCTCTGGCCAAAGCGTCCTCAAAATTTTATTTTTATTTTTATATATAAAATCATAGAATCCTTGTTACGTCAGCCATACAGTAGTCAATATCTGATCTATTGTACATATATCTAGCCAAAGGGTCCTCAAATAATTTTTTTTACTATATAAACTGAGACTCCTTCTGATGTGATGTAGGCCATACAGTAGTCCATATTTGACTAAATGAACATATTTCTGTCCAAAGGGTCTTTTTTTTTTTTCAAATATATAAACTCATGGAATCCTTCTGATGTAACATCGGCCAGCCTATATTTGGCCCATTGAAAATAATTCTGGCCAAAGGGTCCCAAACTCTTTATCTGATCTATTGAACATACATCTAGCCAAACAGTCCTCAAATGTTTTTTTTTTTTTACTATATGAACTCAGAGACTCCTTCTGATGTGACGTAAGCCATACAGTAGTCCATATTAGACCTCATTAACATATTTCTGGCCAAATTGTACTAGGTATTGAACTTTCTACTTATTCTCATTGACTACTTCTGATGATACGTCAGCCAGCCTATATTTGACCCATAGAAAATACTTCTGGCCAATGGGCAACTTACTATATATTCTCTAAGACTTTTCTGATGTTACCTCAGCCATACAGTAGTCCATATCTGATCTATTTCACGTATATCTCCAGCCAAAGGGTCCTCAAATGTTTTTGTTTATTTTATTAAATAAACTCGGAGACTCCTTCTGATGTGTCTATCAAAGCATGTCGATGATATTGAAACGACATGGCGGTGTTATTGGAAACAACATTAGGAGATATCGTGATTGATTTATACTTTGTAAGCAGTACAGTAGTCCATATTTGACCTAATGAACATATTTCTGTCCAAATAATCCTCTTTTTTTTTTTAATACATATAAACTCATGGACTCCTTCTGATTTTAGGTCAACCATACAGTAGTCCATATTTGACCTCATTAACATACTTCTTGCCATAGATTACTAGGTATTGAACTTTCTACACATTCTCATTGACTACTTCTGATGTTACGTCAGTCAGCCTAAATTTGGTCCATTAAAGATACTTCTGGCCAAAGGGTCCCCAAAAGGTAACTTTTTTTAAAATACAAACTCACAGAATCCTTATTTTACATCAGCCACACAGTAGTGCATATCTGATATATTGTACATATATATAGTCAAAGGGTCCTAAAAATATTTTTTTTTACTATATGAACTCAGAGACTCCTTCTGATGCGACTTAAGCCATACAGTAGTCCATATTTGACTAAATGAACATATTTCTGTCCAAAAGGTCTTTTTTTTTTTTTTACTAATACATATCTCATTGAATCCTTTTGATGTTACATCAGCCAGCCTATATTTGGCCCATTGAAAATACTTCTGGTCAAAGGGTCCCAAAGTTTTTATCTGATCTATTGAACATACATCTAGCCAAAGGGTCCTCAAATGTTTTTTTTATTTATATATATATATATATATATATATATATATATATATATATATATATATATATATATATATAAACTCATAGAATCCTTATGTTACGTCAGCCATACAGTTTAACATACAGGTCGATGGTGAAACCTGCTGGGCATATCTGTCTGTCGCACCTCCACCGGTGCCTATGAGATTAAGGTGTACCGAAGGTGTACATGTTGGGGAACACTACAGATTGCATTATGGGTCATCAGCTGGGGACCACCAGTCACGGATGTTTCGCTCCTTTAACCCCAATACATCTCATGGTGGCGGAGCGATGGCAGTGATTTCTCCCTGCCACCCCCTGCTGATGCCCTAGGTGGAGACTGGACCCCAACTCTTCCTTCTCAGCCACAGCCAGAAACTGCCTCTTTCAGCCTCTTCTGCCAGCTCTTTCATTTCTTTCCGGTGCCTTCTGCCTGTTGCTCCCATGTCGCGGAGCAGACGAGAGGTTGAGGAGCCCACGAACCCCCGGCACCCCAACTCCACTGGGTATGCGACTGCCCTCCAACCAGCCTCCCTGCACTCTGCAGCCAGTTCAGCATATTTGGCCCGCTTCCGCTCCTGGGCAGCTTCAAGTCCTCCTTCCCATGGGACTGTGAGCTCCACCATCAGGACAATCTTGCAAGCAGCAGACCACATCACAAGGTCTAGACGCAAAGACGTTTCCACTATCTCCCTGGGAAAATGAAGCTGCTTCTCAAGGTCGACTGCTAGCGTCCAACCATTGCCTGGTGTGAGGAGTCTTCCTGTGTCCTTCTGGTGGTGGGTGTTACCCCTCTCCCCAGCCCTCGGGAACTGGATGGAATGTGCGGTTAGGGCCGGGGGCCTGCTCTTCGCTTCCTGCCTGCATATTTCTAGTACTTCAGCAAGCTTCTTCAGCACCAGGTCGTGCCTACACCTGTAGCGCCCTTGTGCCAACGTTGTCTTGCAGCCAGTCATGATGTGTTGGAAGCTCGCGTTGGCAGCGTTACACAGGAGGCAAGATTCTTCGTTGCCAAACCATCGGTGGAGGTTGCGGGCACAAGGTAAGGTGTCATATGCTGCTCTGAGGAGAAAACTTAGCTTAGCCTAGAGTCTTCCACACGTCAGACCAATCCAGCTGTCTGCCTAGAAGGCCTTCCCACGACAGCCAGCCTCCCTGCTGGCCCTGGGACACCGCTTTGATGGTAAGTCTCTCGTGTTCAGCTCTCATCACCTCTGCTGCCACCATGGTCTTCCTCTCTTCTTTGGATGCGTTCGACCAGAAGAGGGGGGCCTGTCCCCAACCGAGGCCTGCCCGGCCGTCCTGTACTCTGCCAACCACCTCCCTGTGTTGCAGCCTACTTATTGCCAGTTCGACTTCCTCCTTGGCCTTCCTCCCGGTTAAAACCTGGGCACCCGCAGCTCTCACCAGATGGTCTGTGGACTCTCTTAGCTCCATGATCAACCGCACCTTCTCCTGCTTGTATCCCCCGCTGATGGAACGCAGGGGCAGCTGGAGCTTGGTCTTGCCAAAGGTGCAGTGCAATGCTGCTGGAGACTCTCTTCTCCACACTTCATCTTTCCCTGATGGATCCTTAATCCTCTGAACGTGGTCTTTTTCTCCCACCCACACCTGCATCTCCTCAACCTCTTAGTCTCATTGTCTATATTCGATCCAGTAGTCGTTGCCGAGAAATCTGTCCAATTTGGCCCTTCTTCCATCCTGCCTCTCGGAGAGCCACCGGGTTGTTTTTCTTTATTCTTTTTCGTAGTCAGGTCAAGGGTGTCCCCAAGGGGACAAGTGGATTGGGTGACTAACCTTCCACTCCCCGTGCAGACTTTCCTGCCGTCCGCCAGTCTTTCCTGGCCGCCACAGAAGTCAATATCTGATCTATTGTAGCCAAAGGGTCCTTAAATGGGTTTTTTTACTATATAAACTCAGAGACTCCTTCTTATGTGATGTAAGCCATACAGTAGTCCATATTTGACCTCATTAACATATTTCTGGCCAGAGAGTACTAGGTATTGAACTTTCTACACATTCTCATTGACTACCTCTGATGTTACGTCAGCCAGCTTATATTTGGCCCAATGAAAATACTTCTGGCCAAAGGGTCCCAAAGTCCTTATCTGATCTATTGAACATATCTCTGGCCAATGGGTCCTCAAAATGTTTTTTTCTTATATAAACTCATATAATTCTTCTGATGTTACGTCAACCACGCTACATTTGGCCCAATGAAAAAAATTCTGGCCAAATGGTCCCCAAAAGGCAACATATTATATATTCTCATAGATTTTTTCCGAAGTTAAAACAGCCATACAAAAGTCCATATCTGATCTTTTGAACATATCTCTGGCCAATGGGTCTTCAAAAAAATGTTTTACTATATAAATTCATGGAATCCTTCTGATTTTACATCAGCCAACCTATATTTGGCCCATTGAAAAAACTTCTGGCCAAAGGGTCCCCAAAAGGTATCTGACTGTATATTCTCACAGGGTCTTTCTGATGTTAAATCAGCCAGACAGCAGTCCATATTTAACATATTGAACATATTTCTTCCTAAAGAGTCCTCGATCTAGAACTTTCTACACATACTGATTGACTTTTTCTGTAGTTACATCAGCTATACAAAAGTCCTTATCTGATCTATTGAACATATCTCTTTCCAATGGGTCCTCAAAATGTTTTTTTTTACTATACAAATTCATGGAATCCTTCTGATTTTACATCAGCCAGCTTAATCGCTTGTCTCCGCCCTGGCTCTCTTCTCTCCCCTCTACGGACTGGCCCTTGGTTGTCAGGGCCAATTGATGTGCTCTCCTCTAGAGCACTTTCAACAGGATCACTCTCCACAATTAGATCTCCTCCCTCTACTTCCTGCTCCCTCTCCTCAGCTGTGGATCCCTCAGCACTGTGGTGTGTAACCTGGCTCTGGGGTCCACTTGTCTTATCTGCAGCTTGTGCTGCAGTGCAATGCTGCTGGAGACTCTCTTCTCCACACTTCATCTTTCCCTGATGGATCCGTAATCCTCTGAACGTGGTCTTTTTCTCCCACCCACACCTGCATCTCCTCAACCTCTTAGTCTCATTGTCTATATTCGATCCAGTAGTCGTTCCCTAGAAATCCATCCAATTGGGCCCTTCTTCCATCCCGCCTCTCGGGGCACCGGGTTGTTTTTCTTTAGTCTTTTTCATAGTCAGGTCAAGGTTGTCCCCAAGGGGACAAGTGGATTGGGTAACTAGACTTCCACTCCCCGTGCAGACTTTCCTGCCATCCGCCAGTCTTTCCTGGCCGCCACAGAAGTCAATATCTGATCTATTGTAGCCAAAGGGTCCTCAAATGTTTTTTTTTTTTTTACTTTATAAACTCAGAGACTCCTTCTGATGTGATGTAAGCCATACAGTAGTCCATATTTTACCTCATTAACATATTTCTGGCCAAATTGTACTAGGTATTAAACTTTCTACACATTCTCAGCCAGCCTGACGTCAGCCAGCCTATATTTGGCCCATTGAAAATACTTCTGGCCAATGGGCAACTTACTATATATACTCTAAGACTTCTTCTGATGTTACCTCAGCCATACAGTAGTCCATATCTGATCTATTTTACATATATCTAGCCAAAGGGTCCTCAAATGTTTTTTTTGTTTTTACTATATAAACTCAGAGACTCCTCCTGATGTGACGTAAGCCATACAGTAGTCCATATTTGACCTAATGAACATATTTCTAATCAAATGATCCTCAATTTTTTTTTTAAAATTTATATGTATAAACTCATGGTCTCCTGATTTTAGGTCAGCCATACAGTAGTCCATATTTGACCTCATTAAGATATTTCTTGCCAGAGATTACTAGGTATTGAACTTTCTACACATTCTCATTGACTACTTCGAATGTTACGTCAGCCAGCCTAAATTTGGTCCATTGAAAATACTTCTGGCCAAAGGGTCCCCAAAAGGCAACTTACTGTATATATTCAAAGACTCTTTCTGATGTTACCTAAGCCATACACTAGTCCATATCTGATCAATTGTACATATATCTAGCCATAGGGTCCTCAATTTTTTTTATTTTATTTTACTATATAAACTCAGACTTCTTCTGATGTGACGTAAGCCATACAATTGTCCATATTTGAGCTAATTAACATATTTCTTCCCAAAGGGTCCTTAATATATATGGACTCATGGACTCCTTCTGATGTTACGTCAGCCATACGGTAGTCCATATTTGACTTTGTGAACAAATTTCTGAACAGAGAATACTCGATATTAAACTTTCTACACATTCTCATTGACTACTTCTTATGTTACATCAGACAGCCTTTTACCGAATGAACATTTATCTGGCCAAAGAGTACTTGATCTTGAACTTTCTTTAGAAGTCATATGTAGTCAATTATGGACTACTGTCTGGTTGATGAAACATCAGAAGAAGCCAATAATTAATGCCATATGGATTACTGACTGGCTTATGTAGGTATCCTGAGGGTACATAAGCCAGTCAGTAATCCACATGTGACCTTTTGAACATAATTCTGGCCAAAGAGAACTTGATCTTGATCTTTCTATACATACTCATTGAGTTCTTTTGATGTTGCGTCAGCCATACAGAAGTCTATTTTTGACCTAATGAATACATTTCTTGCTAAAGAATACTTGATATTGAACTCTCTATAGAACTAATTGACTCCCGGGGCCAGTTGCATAAACTGTGACTTAAGTGCTAGTATGATCAACTAGCAGTCAGTCAAGTGGCAATCAATCTTACTTTTTAGCCAGTTTTTATCTTAAATTAGACCAATCTCTGTTTCTATGTAACTGACTTAAAAAAGTTGTGAACATTCTTCAAGAAAAAAATGTGATGACTAACTCGTAAGACTAGACTTAGAAGTTTATGCATCTGGCACCTGATGTTACATAAGCCAATCGGTAATCCATATGTGACCTTTTGAACATCCATACAGCCATCAGCCATACAGTAGTCCATATTTGACCAACTGAACATATTTCTGGCCAAAGAGTCCTCAATTTTGAACTTTCTATTAAACTCCTTGATTCCTGATGGAACCCAGATAGTAATCTATATGTGACCTTTTGAACATTTTCTGGCCAAAGAGTCCTCAATCTTGAACTTTATACACATACTGATTGGCTTTTTCTGATGTTACATCTACCAGAGAGTAGTCCATATTTGACCCACTGAACATATATCTGGCCAAACAGTCCTCGATCATGATATTCTATACATTATCATAACTTCTTCTGATGTTACGTCAGTCATAAACAAGTACAAAATTGACCTACTGAACATATTTCTGTTCCGAGAAGTACTTGATCTTGAACATTCTTTACATAATTACTCCTTCTGATGTTACCTTAGCCGAAGAGTAGTCCATATTTAACCTATAAACATATTTCAGGCCAAAGAGTACATCTTAAACATTCTCTGCATACTCATTGACTCCTTCTAATGTTACATCAGTCATAAAAAAGTCCATATCTGATCTATTAAACAAATTTCAGACCAAAGGGACCTCAACATGTTCTTTGCTATTTAAATTCATGGACGCCTTCTGATGTCAAATCAGTTAGTCCATATTTGACCTGCTGAACATATTTCTTCCAAAGAGTACTCGATCTTGATCTTTTATACTCATTGACTCCTTCTGATGTTACCTCCATCCATACAGTAGATCATATTTAACCAAATTAACATATTTCTGGCCAAAAAGTTGTCAAAAGGGAGCATAATATATATATACACATAGACTTTGTTTGACCTACTGTACATTCTTGAACATTCTTGAACATTCTTTACACAATGACTCCTTCTGATGTCACGTTAGCCAGAAGTCCATATTTAACCTGCTGAACATATTTTATCTTGAATAATCTTTAACTTTGAAAACACATTCTTCTAATTTTACATTAGTCGTACAAAAGTACATATATGATCTATAGAATTGGCCAAAGGGTCCATAAAAGGTTTTTTACTATATAAACTCATAGACTCCTTCTGATGTTAAATCAGCAATCAGTACAAATCAGTACAAAAAGTACTTGATCCTGAACATTGACTATGTACAAAATATTCAAGATCGAGTACTCTTTGGCCTGAAATATGTTCATTAGGTTAAACATGATCTACTGTATGGCTGAGGTAACATCAGAAAGAGTCTATGAGATTAGTAAAAAACCTTTGGGACATGAAATATGGTTAAAAGATCAGATATGGAATATTGTATGACTGATGTAACATCAGAAGTATTCAATGAAAATAGAAAATTAAAAATTGAGGACTCTTTGGCCAGAAATATGTTCAGTAGTTTAAATATGGACTACTGCATGGCTGAAATAACATCAGAAAGAGTCTTTAAGTATGTATAGAATGATCAAGATTTAGTGCACGGGCCAGAAATATGTACAGTAGGTCATATATGGACTACTGTCTGGCTGATTTAACAACAGAACGAATATTTTTGGCCAGAAGTATTTTCAATGGGTAGTCAGTAGTCAGTGAGAATGTGTAAAAAGTTCAATATCAAGAATTAGTTGTCCGAAAATATTTTCAGCAGGTCAAAAATGCACTGCTGTCTGCCTGATTTAAGATCAGAAGGAGTCTTTGAGAATATATATAGTATCTTGCCTTTTGACAACCCTTGGCAGTAAATATGTTCAGTAGGTCAATTACAGACTTCTGTATATGGCTGAGGTAACATCAGAAGTAGTCAATGAGAATGTGTAGAAAGTTCAATATCGAGGGCTCTTTGGCCATAAATGCTCAGCAGGTCAAATATGGACAAATCTCTGGCTGATTTAACATCAGAAGGAGTCTATGAGTTTATATGGTAAAAAAACAAACATTTGAGGACCCTTTGAACAGAAAAAATAGGTTCGATAGATTAAATATATACTACTGTATGGCTGGAGTAGCATCGAAGAAGTCAGTATGTATAGAATGTTCAAGACCAAGTACTCTTTGGCCTGAAATATGTTTAGTGGTTAAAACATGGACATGGGCTGATTTAACATCAGAAATAGTCTATGAGAATATATATTGTTACATTTTAGTGACCATTGGGCCAAAAATATTTTCAATGGGTCAAATACAAGGCTGGCTGACGAAAGATCAGAAGCAGTCAATGAGAATGTGTAAAAGTTCAATAACTTTTCAATAAGTTCGAGGACTCTTTGGCCATAAATACGTTCAGCAGGTCAAATATGACGATTTTACATTAGCCATGCAGTAGTCCATTTGTCCAACCTACTGACCTACCATTTCCTGGCCAAAGAGTACTCGAAATTGAACTTTCTACACATTCTTATTGACTACTTCTGACTACTTACCCATTGAAAGTATTTCTGCCCAAAAGTTCCTCAAAGGTTAAATTACTATATATAGTAGAATAGAAAAGTCTTTTACATCAGTATTTGACCAATTGAACATATTTCTGGAACGAGAATCATGACATTTTCTTTACAAATTTACTCTTTCTGATTTTACAACAGATATAAAGTAGTCAATATCGGACCTTTAAAGATATTTCTGACTAAAAAAATAATAATTGAACATTAACTCACTATACACTCTCATTGACCTCCTGATTTTACATATCAGCTACACAGTACTCCAAATTTGACTTACTAAAAATATTTCTGATCAAAGTTTACTCAATCTTTCTATACATAACCATTGACTCCTGATTTTACATCAGCAATGCAGGACACGGATCTGACCTACTGAACACATTTTTGACCCAAGCGTCATCACTCTTACAATGCATTGCACAGTGTAACAGTTGCATAGGTTATATTCTATTCTACTATGTACAACGTTTGATCGTGTTCAATGCAATGCAGCAGCATATAAATTAATCAATTCGTTACACAACGGAATGAGTTAATTATTGCATTGCATTTTAAATCAACTGCTCATATTATGTTTTCTCGTCAAGTATACAAATTTAAATTGTATAATAATTCAACAGCTAATGCAATGAAATCTTTCATACACAAATTAATAAGTTAGTTGCAGTACGCAATGCAATGCGAAATCACATTGTCATGTTTCAAATGTTATCTTTTCATTTCACAGAGTAATACGTTAAATCTGTTTATGTGATGCAATACAACTTACTGTTATATCTTAATCCATATCGAAACGATTTAGATCTTGTAGGTATTGCAAAAGGTGTATCGCTTAAATATTATTCTTCAGTGAACAATGTTAGATTGTGTGTGCAATGTAATGAAAAACAGAGTTAGTTCTTGTATGCATAGTAAAGTGACAGCTAATGTGACTTTTAGTCGTCAGTAAAAAATGATTTAGTTGTATTTAATGCGAACAAATAAGTTGTGGGTTGTCTTTCAACAGCTAATGCAATGATTTTCATATATAAGCACATATATATGTTAGGTTATTTGCACAACGGAATAAGGACTTCTAATGCAATGCAAAATCTAATTAAATGATTATGGAAATTCAAAGCGATTAATTAAAATATGTTATTTTATGTTTTTTTTCATTGCACAGAGGAATAAGTTATATAAGTTATATAATAAGTTAAAAGACATTTTATACAATGCAATGAAACAACATGAATGTTATATCTTTAATGCACTACGGAATGAGTAAGTTCTTGATTGCATTGTTATTCTTGTTATTCTTGTTATTCTACACAATGCATGTTATTTTTCAGTGCACAACGCTTGCATTGCATAACTCATCGTTGTACAAAGTAGTTAGTCATTGCATGCATAGTTACAGCTCACGTGATGTTTTCTCGTCAGTACACAAAAAAATTAGTTGTATGCAATGCGAGAACCAATATGTTGTGGGTTGTCTTTTCTAATGAAAGGATTTTCCTTCATATATAAATGATTTTTTTTTGTTGAAGTATGCAATGCATTGCGAAGGCACATGAGGAAAAAGTTTGATCTTTTATGCAATATAATGCAATGAACACAATGTTACCTCTTAAATGCACATAGGAATGAGTTAGTTCTTGTATGTATGGCAATTTAACAAATATATACTACTTGTATGTTATTCTTCAATGCAAAAAGCGAAGATTGCATTGCATATCTCTTTAACGCACTACGGAATGAGTTAGTTCTTGAATGCATTGCAATGCAAGAAAAATGCATATGATTTTTTATGTTATATTCTTCAATGCACAATCGCCTGATTGTATGTGTAATGCAATATTATTCTTCTATGCACAACGCTTGTGCAATACAATTCAACAGCAATTGCAATTGCAATTGCATTGCACATCTCTTCAACGTACTTCAAATGCAGTACGGAAAGAGTTAGTTATTGAATGCATTGCAATGCAACAAAATGCATATTACTTTAAAGTTATTCTTCATTGAACAACGCTTGTGCAATGCAATGCAACAGTACGCTGTATTACACATCTCTTCAACGCACTACGGACGAGTTATTTATTGAATGCATTGCAAAGAAACAAGTGCTATGTTATTCGTCAATGCACAACGCTTGTTCGTATGTGCAGTGCAATGCAACTGTAGATTGCAATGCACATTTCTTCAATGCCCTACGGAAGGAGTTAGTTATTGAATGCATTGCAATGCAAACAAAGTGCATATTACTTTAAATGTTATTCTTCAATGCACAACGTTGTGCAATGCAATGCAACAGTATGCTGTATTGCACATCTCCTCAACGCACTACGGAACGAGTTTGTTCTTAAATGCATTGCAACGCAAGAAAGTGCATATTACTTTAAAGTTATTCTTCATTGAACAACGCTTGTGCAATGCAATGCAACAGTACGCTGTATTACACATCTCTTCAACGCACTACGGAGGAGTTAGTTCTTGAATGCATTGCAAAGCAACAAGTGCTGTGTTATTCGTCAAGGCACAACGCTTGTTTGTATGTGCAGTGCAATGCAACTGTAGATTGCAATGCACATTTCTTCAATGCCCTACGGAAGGAGTTAGTTATTGAATGCATTGCAATGCAAACAAAGTGCATATTACTTTAAATGTTATTCTTCAATGCACAACGTTGTGCAATGCAATGCAACAGTATGCTGTATTGCACATCTCTTCAACGCACTACGGAACGAGTTTGTTCTTAAATGCATTGCATTGCAAGAAAGTGCATATTACTTTAAAGTTATTCTTCATTGAACAACGCTTGTGCAATGCAATGCAACAGTACGCTGTATTACACATCTCTTCAACGCACTACGGACGAGTTAGTTCTTGAATGCATTGCAAAGCAACAAGTGCTGTGTTATTCGTCAAGGCACAACGCTTGTTCGTATGTGCAGTGCAATGCAACTGTAGATTGCAATGCACATTTCTTCAATGCACTACGGAAGGAGTTAGTTATTGAATGCATTGCAATGCAAACAAAGTGCATATTACTTTAAATGTTATTCTTCAATGCACAACGTTGTGCAATGCAATGCAACAGTATGCTGTATTGCACATCTCTTCAACGCACCACGGAACGAGTTTGTTCTTAAATGCATTGCAATGCAAGAAAGTGCATATTACTTTAAAGTTATTCTTCAACGAACAACGCTTGTGCAATGCAATGCAACAGTACGCTGTATTGCACATCTCTTCAACGCACTACGGACGAGTTAGTTCTTGAATGCATTGCAAAGCAACAAGTGCTATGTTATTCGTCAATGCACAACACTTGTTCGTATGTGCAGTGCAATGCAACTGTAGATTGCATTGCACATTTCTTCAATGCACTACGGAAGGAGTTAGTTATTGAATGCATTGCAATGCAAACAAAGTGCATATTACTTTAAATATTATTCTTCAATGCACAACGTTGTGCAATGCAATGCAACAGTATTGCACATCTCTTCAACGCACTACGGAACGAGTTTGTTCTTAAATGCATTGCAATGCAAGAAAGTGCATATTACTTTATAGTTATTCTTCATTGAACAACGCTTGTGCAATGCAATGCAACAGTACGCTGTATTACACATCTCTCCAACGCACTACGGACGAGTTAGTTCTTGAATGCATTGCAAAGCAACAAGTGCTGTGTTATTCGTCAATGCACAACGCTTGTTCATATGTGCAGTGCAATGCAACTGTAGAGTGCAATGCACATTTCTTCAATGCACTACGGAAGGAGTTAGTTATTGAATGCATTGCAATACAAACAAAGTGCATATTACTTGAAATGTTATTCTTCAATGCACAACGTTGTGCAATGCAATGCAACAGAATGCTGTATTGCACATCTCTTCAACGCACTACGGACGAGTTATTTCTTGAATGCATTGCAAAGCAACAAGTGCTGTGTTATTCGTCAAGGCACAACGCTTGTTCGTATGTGCAGTGCAATGCAACTGTAGATTGCAATGCACATTTCTTCAATGCACTACGGACGGAGTTAGTTATTGAATGCATTGCAATGCAAACAAAGTGCATATTACTTTAAATGTTATTCTTCAATGCACAGCGTTGGGCAATGCAATGCAACAGTATGCTGTATTGCACATCTCTTCAACGCACTACGGAACGAGTTTGTTCTTAAATGCATTGCATTGCAAGAAAGTGCATATTACTTTAAAGTTATACTTCATTGAACAACGCTTGTGCAATGCAATGCAACAGTACGCTGTATTACACATCTCTTCAACGCACTACGGACGAGTTAGTTCTTGAATGCATTGCAAAGCAACAAGTGCTATGTTATTCGTCAATGCACAACACTTGTTCGTATGTGCAGTGCAATGCAACTGTAGATTGCATTGCACATTTCTTCAATGCACTACGGAAGGAGTTAGTTATTGAATGCATTGCAATGCAAACAAAGTGCATATTACTTTAAATATTATTCTTCAATGCACAACGTTGTGCAATGCAATGCAACAGTATTGCACATCTCTTTAACGCACTACGGAACGAGTTTGTTCTTAAATGCATTGCAACGCAAGAAAGTGCATATTACTTTATAGTTATTCTTCATTGAACAACGCTTGTGCAATGCAATGCAACAGTACGCTGTATTACACATCTCTCCAACGCACTACGGACGAGTTAGTTCTTGAATGCATGGCAAAGCAACAAGTGCTGTGTTATTCGTCAATGCACAACGCTTGTTCATATGTGCAGTGCAATGCAACTGTAGAGTGCAATGCACATTTCTTCAATGCACTACGGAAGGAGTTAGTTATTGAATGCATTGCAATACAAACAAAGTGCATATTACTTGAAATGTTATTCTTCAATGCACAACGTTGTGCAATGCAATGCAACAGAATGCTGTATTGCACATCTCTTCAACGCACTACGGAACGAGTTTGTTCTTAAATGCATTGCAATGCAAGAAAGTGCATATTACTTTAAAGATTTTCATCAACGAACAACGCTTATGCAATGCAATGCAACAGTACGCTGTATTGCACATCTCTTCAACGCACTACGGACGAGTTAGTTCTTGAATGCATGGCAAAGCAACAAGTGCTGTTATTCGTCAATGCACAACGCTTGTTCGTATGTGCAGTGCAATGCAACTGTAGATTGCATTGCACATTTCTTCAATGCAATACGGAAGGAGTTAGTTATTGAATGCATTGCAATGCAAACAACGTGCATATTACTTTAAATGTTATTCTTCAATGCACAACGTTGTGCAATGCAATGCAACAGTATGCTGTATTGCACATCTCTTCAACGCACTACGGAACGAGTTTGTTCTTAAATGCATTGCAATGCATGAAAGTGCATATTACTTTATAGTTATTCTTCATTGAACAACGCTTGTGCAATGCAATGCAACAGTACGCTGTATTACACATCTCTCCAAAGCACTACGGACGAGTTAGTTCTTGAATGCATTGCAAAGCAACAAGTGCTGTGTTATTCGTCAATGCACAACGCTTGTTCATATGTGCAGTGCAATGGAACTGTAGAGTGCAATGCACATTTCTTCAATGCACTACGGAAGGAGTTAGTTATTGAATGCATTGCAATGCAAACAAAGTGCATATTACTTGAAATGTTATTCTTCAATGCACAACGTTGTGCAATGCAATGCAACAGTATGCTGTATTGCACATCTCTTCAACGCACTACGGAACGAGTTTGTTCTTAAATGCATTGCAATGCAAACAAAGTGCATATTACTTGAAATGTTATTCTTCAATGCACAACGTTGTGCAATGCAATGCAACAGTATGCTGTATTGCACATCTCTTCAACGCACTACGGAACGAGTTTGTTCTTAAATGCATTGCAATGCAAGAAAGTGCATATTACTTTAAAGTTATTCTTCAACGAAAAACGCTTATGCAATGCAATGCAACAGTACGCTGTATTGCACATCTCTTCAACGCACTACGGACGAGTTAGTTCTTGAATGCATGGCAAAGCAACAAGTGCTGTGTTATTCGTCAATGCACAACGCTTGTTCATATGTGCAGTGCAATGCAACTGTAGAGTGCAATGCACATTTCTTCAATGCACTACGGAAGGAGTTAGTTATTGAATGCATTGCAATACAAACAAAGTGCATATTACTTGAAATGTTATTCTTCAATGCACAACGTTGTGCAATGCAATGCAACAGAATGCTGTATTGCACATCTCTTCAACGCACTACGGAACGAGTTTGTTCTTAAATGCATTGCAATGCAAGAAAGTGCATATTACTTTAAAGATTTTCATCAACGAACAACGCTTATGCAATGCAATGCAACAGTACGCTGTATTGCACATCTCTTCAACGCACTACGGACGAGTTAGTTCTTGAATGCATGGCAAAGCAACAAGTGCTGTTATTCGTCAATGCACAACGCTTGTTCGTATGTGCAGTGCAATGCAACTGTAGATTGCATTGCACATTTCTTCAATGCAATACGGAAGGAGTTAGTTATTGAATGCATTGCAATGCAAACAAAGTGCATATTACTTGAAATGTTATTCTTCAATGCACAACGTTGTGCAATGCAATGCAACAGTATGCTGTATTGCACATCTCTTCAACGCACTACGGAACGAGTTTGTTCTTAAATGCATTGCAATGCAAGAAAGTGCATATTACTTTAAAGTTATTCTTCAACGAACAACGCTTATGCAATGCAATGCAACAGTACGCTGTATTGCACATCTCTTCAACGCACTACGGACGAGTTAGTTCTTGAATGCATTGCAAAGCAACAAGTGCTGTTATTCGTCAATGCACAACGCTTGTTCGTATGTGCAGTGCAATGCAACTGTAGATTGCATTGCACATTTCTTCAATGCAATACGGAAGGAGTTAGTTATTGAATGCATTGCAATGCAAACAAAGTGCATATTACTTTAAATGTTATTCTTCAATGCACAACGTTGTGCAATGCAATGCAACAGTATGCTGTATTGCACATCTCTTCAACGCACTACGGAACGAGTTTGTTCTTAAATGCATTGCAACGCAAGAAAGTGCATATTACGTTAAAATTATTCTTCATTGAACAACGCTTGTGCAATGCAATGCAACAGTACGCTGTATTACACATCTCTTCAACGCACTACGGACGAGTTGTTTCTTGAATGCATTGCAAAGCAATAAGTGCTGTGTTATTCGTCAATGCACAACGCTTGTTCGTATGTGCAGTGCAATGCAACTGTAGATTGCATTGTACATTTCTTCAATGCACTACGGAAGGAGTTAGTTATTGAATGCATTGCAATGCAAACAATGTGCATATTACTTAAATGTTAATCTTCAATACACAACGCTTGTGCAATGCAATGCAACAGCACGCTGCATTGCACATCTCTTCAACGCACTACGGACGAGTTGTTTCTTGAATGCATTGCAAAGCAATAAGTGCTGTGTTATTCGTCAATGCACAACGCTTGTTCGTATATGCAGTGCAATGCAACTGTAGAGTTTAATGCACATTTCTTCAATGCACTACGGAAGGAGTTAGTTATTGAATGCATTGCAATGCAAACAAAGTGCATATTACTTTAAATGTTATTCTTCAAAGCACAACTTTGTGCAATGCAATGCAACAGTATGCTGTATTGCACATCTCTTCAACGCACTACTGAACGAGTTTGTTCTTAAATGCATTGCAATGCAAGAAAGTGCATATTACTTTATAGTTATTCTTCATTGAACAACGCTTGTGCAATGCAATGCAACAGTAGGCTGTATTACACATCTCTCCAAAGCACTACGGACGAGTTAGTTCTTGAATGCATTGCAAAGCAACAAGTGCTGTGTTATTCGTCAATGCACAACGCTTGTTTATATGTGCAGTGCAATGCAACTGTAGAGTGCAATGCACATTTCTTCAATGCACTACGGAAGGAGTTAGTTATTGAATGCATTGCAATGCAAACAAAGTGCATATTACTTGAAATGTTATTCTTCAATGCACAACGTTGTGCAATGCAATTTAACAGTATGCTGTATTGCACATCTCTTCAACGCACTACGGAACGAGTTTGTTCTTAAATGCATTGCAATGCAAGAAAGTGCATATTACTTTAAAGTTATTCTTCAACGAACAACGCTTATGCAATGCAATGCACTAGTACGCTGTATTGCACATCTCTTCAACGCACTACGGACGAGTTAGTTCTTGAATGCATTGCAAAGCAACAAGTGCTGTTATTCGTCAATGCACAACGCTTGTTCGTATGTGCAGTGCAATGGAACTGTAGATTGCATTGCACATTTCTTCAATGCAATACGGAAGGAGTTAGTTATTGAATGCATTGCAATGCAAACAAAGTGCATATTACTTTAAATGTTAATCTTCAATACACAACGCTTGTGCAATGCAATGCAACAGCACGCTGCATTGCACATCTCTTCAACGCACTACGGAACGAGTTAGTTCTTGAATGCATTGCAATGCAAGAAAGTGCATATTACTTTAAAATTATTCTTCATTGAACAACGCTTTTGCAATGGAATGCAACAGTACGCTGTATTACACATCTCTTAAACGCACTACAGACGAGTTAGTTCTTGAATGCATTGCAAAGCAACAAGTGCTGTGTTATTCGTCAATGCACAACGCTTGTTCGTATGTGCAGTGCAATGCA
Source organism: Meda fulgida (assembly GCA_030578275.1). Classification (NCBI taxonomy): domain Eukaryota; kingdom Metazoa; phylum Chordata; class Actinopteri; order Cypriniformes; family Leuciscidae; genus Meda; species Meda fulgida. The sequence goes on from CM060618.1 coordinate 3,138,472, forward strand.
ACTGTAGATTGCAATGCACATTTCTTCAATGCACTACGGAAGGAGTTAGTTATTGAATGCATTGCAATGCAAACAAAGTGCATATTACTTTAAATGTTATTGTTCAATGCACAACGTTGTGCAATGCAATGCAACAGTATGCTGTATTGCACATCTCCTCAACGCACTACGGAACGAGTTTGTTCTTAAATGCATTGCAAAGCAACAAGTGCTATGTTATTCGTCAATGCACAACGCTTGTTCGTATGTGCAGTGCAATGCAACTGTAGATTGCATTACACATCTCTTCAACGCACCACGGAACGAGTTAGTTCTTGAATGCATTGCAATGCAACAAAGTGCATATTACCTAAATGTTATTCTTTAATGCACAACGCTTTGTGCAATGCAACAGCACACTGCATTGCACATCTCTTCAACGCACTACGGAACGACTAAGTCTGATGTTCCGTGAGCCAGCCCATATTTGGCCAAATGAAAATACTTCTGGCCAAAGGGTCCCAAAGTCCTCATCTGATCTATTGAACATATCTCTGGCCAATGGGGGCTTATTTAAACTCTAGGAATCGTTTTGATGTTACATCAGCCAGCCTAGATTTGGCCCATTGAAAATACTTCTGGCCAAAGGGTCCCTGACAGGCAACTTACTATATATTCTCAAAGACTCTTTCTCATGTTATCTCATCCATGCAGTAGTCCATATCTGATCTGTTGAACATATATCTGGCCAAAGGGTCCCCAAAAGGTATCTGACTGTATATTCTCACAGAGTCTTTCTGATGTTAAATCAGCCAGACAGCAGTCCATATTTAACATATTGAACATATTTCTTCCTAAAGAGTCCTCGATCTAGAACTTTCTACATATACTGATTGACTTTTTCTGTAGTTACATCAGCTATACAAAAGTCCTTATCTGATCTATTGAACATATCTCTTTCCAATGGGTCCTCAAAATGTTTTTTTTTTTACTATATAAACTCATGGAATCCTTCTGATGAATCCTTTTACATCAGCCAGCTTAAATTTGGTCCATTGAAAATAGTTCTGGCATACATTAGTCCATATATGATCAATTGAACATATCTCAGCCCAAAAGGTCCTCAAAATGTTTTTTTTAAAATATAAACTCACAGAATAATTATTTTACGTCAGCCATACAGTAGTGCATATCTGATCTATTGTACATATATCTAGCCAAAGGGTCCTCAAAAGATTTTTTTTACTATATGAACTCAGAAACTCCTTTTGATGCGACGTAAGACATACAGTAGTCCCTATTTGACATAATGAACATATTTCTGGCCAGAGAGTACTAGGTATTGAACTTTCTACACATTCTCATTGACTACTTCTGATTACTTTGACTACTTCCGCGAGCCTATATTTGGCCCAATTAAAATACTTCTGGCCAAAGGGTCCCAAAGTCCTTATCTGATCTATTGAACATATCTCTGGCCAATGGGTGCGCAAAATGTTTTTTTACTATAAATTCATGGAATCCTTCTGATTTTACATAAGCCAACTTATATTTGGTCCATTGAAAAAAACTTCTGGCCAAAGGGTCCCCAAAAGGTATCTGAATGTATATTCTCATCAAAATCTTTCTGATGTTAAATCAGCCGGACAGAAGTCCATATTTAACACATTGAACATATTTCTTGCTAAAGAGTCCTCGATCTAGAACTTTCTACACATACTGAATGACTTTTTCTGTAGTTATATCAGCTAAACAAAAGTCCTTATCTGATCTATTGAACAAATCTCTTTCCAATGGTTCCTCAATATATATATATATTTTCTTTACTATATAAACTCATGGAATACTTCTGATAATCCTTCTACATCAGCCAGCTTAAATTTGGTCCATTGAAAATAGTTCTGCAAAAGGCAACTTACTATATATACTCAAAGACTCTTTCTGATGTTACCTCAGCCATACAGGAGTCCATATCTGATCAATTGAACATATTTCTGGCCAAAAGTCCTCAAAATGTGTGTTTTTTTTTATATAAACTCATAGAATCCTTATTTTACGTCAGCCATATAGTAGTCCATATCTGATCTATTGGACATATATCGAGCCAAAGGGTCCTCAAAAGATATTTTTTTACTATATAAACTCAGAGACTGCTTCTGATGCGACGTAAGCCATACAGTAATCCATACTTGACATAATGAACATATTTCTGGCCAGAGAGTACTAGGTATTGAACTTTATACACATTCTCATTGACTACTTTTGATGTTACGTCCGCCAGCCTATATTTGGCCCAATGAAAATACTTCTGGCCAAAGGCTCCCAAAGTCCTTATCTGATCTATTGAACATATCTCTTTCCAATGGGTCCTCAAAATGTTTTGTTTTTTTACTATATAAACTCATGGAATCCTTCTGATGAATCCTTCCACATCAGCCAGATTAAATTTGGTCCATTGAAAATAGTTCTGGCATACAGTAGTCCATATCCGATCAATTGAACATATCTCTGGCCAAAAGGTCCTCAAAATGTTTTTTTTTAAATATAAACAATATAATTATTTTACGTCAGCCATACAGTAGTGCATATCTGATCTATTGTACATATATCTAGCCAAAGGGTCCTCAAAAGATTTGTTTTACTATATGAACTCAGAGACTCCTTTTGATGCGACGTAAGACATACAGTAGTCCATATTTGACATAATGAACATATTTCTGGCCAGAGAGTACTAGGTATTGAACTTTCTACACATTCTCATTGACTACTTTTGATGTTACGTCCGCCAGCCAATATTTGGCCCAATGAAAATACTTCTGGCCAAAGGCTCCCAAAATCCTTATCTGATCTATTGAACATATCTCCGGCCAATGGGTGCTCAAAATGTTTTTTCTTATATAAACTCAAGGAATCGTTCTGGTGTTAAATCAGCCAGCCTAAATTTGGCCCATTGAAAATACTTCTGGCCAAAGGGTCCCCGACAGGCAACTAACTATATATTCTCAAAGACTCTTTCTGATGTTACTTCGTCCATACAGTCGTCCATATTTGATCTATTGAACATATCTCTGGCCAAAGGGTCCTCAAATGATTTTTTTCACTATATAAACTCAGGAACTCCTTCTGATGTGACGTAAGCCATACTTAGTAGTCCATATTTGACTAAATTAAGGTATTTCTGTCCATAGGGTCTTAATATTTTTCACAAATATATAAACTCATTGAATCCATTACTCATTGATGTTACATCAGCCAGCCTTTTTTTGGCCCATTGAAAATACAACTAGCCAAAGGGTCCTCAAATGTTTTTAAATTTTTTTACATATAAACTCATAGAATCCTTGTGTTACGTCAGCCATACAGTAGTCCATATCTGATCTATTTTACATATATCTAGCCAAAGTGTCCTCAAACTTTTTTTTTTACTATATAAACTCAGAGACTCCCTCTGATGTGACATGCCGTACAGTAGTCCATATTTGACCTAATGAACATATTTCTGTCCAAATAATCCTCGATTTTTTTTAATACATAGAAACTCATGGACTCCTTCTGATTTTAGGTCAGCCATACAGTAGTCAATTTTTGACCTCATTAACATATTTCTTGCCAGAGATTACTAGGTATTGAACTTTCTAAACATTATCATTGACTATTTCTGATGTTACGTCAGTCAGCCTATATTTAGCGCAATGAAAATACTTCTGGGCAAAGGGACCCTGAAAAAAGTCAACTTACTATATATTCTCAAAGACTCTTTCTGATGTTACCTCAGCAGCCATACAGTAGTCCATATTTGATCTATTGAACATATTTCTGGCCACAGGGTCCTCAAATTTTTTTATTTTATTTTTATATTTAAACTCATAGAATCCTTATGTTACGTCAGCCATACAGTAGTCAATATTTGATCTATTGTACATATATCTAGCCAAAGGGTCCTCAAATTATTTTTTTTACTATATGAACTCAGAGACTCCTTTTGATGCGACGTAAGACATACAGTAGTCCATATTTGACATAATGAACATATTTCTGGCCAGAGAGTACTAGGTATTGAACTTTCTACACATTCTCATTGACTACTTCTGATTACTTTGACTACTTCCGCGAGCCTATATTTGGCCCGATGAAAATACTTCTGGCCAAAGGGTCCCAAAGTCCTTATCTGATCTATTGAACATATCTCTGGCCAATGGGTGCGCAAAATGTTTTTTTACTATAAATTTATGGAATCCTTCTGATTTTACATTAGCCAACTTATATTTGGTCCATTGAAAAAAACTTCTGGCCAAAGGGTCCCCAAAAGGTATCTGACTGTATATTCTCACAAGGTCTTTCTGATGTTAAATCAGCCAGACAGCAGTCCATATTTAACATATTGAACATATTTATTGCTAAAGAGTCCTCGATCTAGAACTTTCTACACATACTGAATTACTTTTTCAGTAGTTATATCAGCTAAACAATAGTCCTTATCTGATCTATTGAACAAATCTATTTCCAATGGGTCCTCCATATATATACATATTTCTTTTTACTATATAAACTCATGGAATACTTCTGATAAATCCTTCTACATCAGCCAGCTTAAATTTGGTCCATTGAAAATAGTTCTGGCAAAAGGCAACTTACTATATATACTCAAAGACTCTTTCTGATGTTACCTCAGCCATACAGTAGTCCATATCTGATCAATTGAACATATCTCTGGCCAAAAGACCTCAAAATGTGTGTTTTATTAAATATAAACTCATAGAATCTTTATTTTACGTCAGCCGTCAGACAGTAGTCCATATCTGATCTAATGGACATATATCGAGCCAAAGGGTCCTCAAAAGATTTTATTTTTTACTATATAAACTCAGAGACTGCTTCTGATGCGACGTAAGCCATACAGTAGTCTATATTTGACATAATGAACATATTTCTGGCCAGAGAGTACAAGGTATTGAACTTTATACACATTCTCATTGACTACTTTTGATGTTACGTCAGCCAGCCTATATTTGGCCCGATGAAAATACTTCTGGCCAAAGGCTCCCAAAGTCTTTATCTGATCTATTGAACATATCTACGGCCAATGGGTGCTCAAAATGTTTTTTCTTATATAAACTCAAGGAATCGTTCTGGTGTTAAATCAGCCAGCCTAAATTTGGCCCATTGAAAATACTTCTGGCCAAAGGGTCCCCGACAGGCAACTAACTATATATTCTCAAAGACTCTTTCTGATGTTACCTCGTCCATACAGTAGTCCATATTTGATCTATTGAACATATCTCTGGCCAAAGGGTCCTCAAATGATTTTTTTCACTATATAAACTCAGAGACTCCTTCTGAAGTGACTTATGCCGTACAGTAGTCCATATTTGACCTAATGAACATATTTCTGTCCAAATAATCCTCAATTTTTTTTTAATACATAGAAAATCATGGACTCCTTCTGATTTTAGGTCAGCCATACAGAAGTCCATTTTTGACCTCATTAATATATTTCTTGCCAGGGATTACTAGGTATTGAACTTTCTACACATTATCATTGACTATTTCTGATGTTACATCAGTCAGCCTATATTTGGCGCAATGAAAATACTTCCTGCCAAAGGGACCCTGAAAAAAGTCAACTTACTATATATTCTCAAAGACTCTTTCTGATGTTACCTCAGCAGCCATACAGTAGTCCATATTTGATCTATTGAACATATTTCTGGCCAAAGGGTCCTCAAATTTTTTTATTTTATTTTTATATTTAAACTCATAGAATCCTTATATCTAGCCAAAGGGTCCTCAAATTATTTTTTTTACTATATGAACTCAGAGACTCCTTTTGATGCGACTTAAGACATACAGTAGTCCATATTTGACATAATGAACATATTTCTGGCCAGAGAGTACTAGGTATTGAACTTTCTACACATTCTCATTGACTACTTCTGACTACTTTGACTACTTCCGCGAGCCTATATTTGGCCCAATGAAAATACTTCTGGCCAAAGGGTCCCAAAGTCCTTATCTGATCTATTGAACATATCTCTGGCCAATGGGTGCGCAAAATGTTTTTTTACTATAAATTTATGGAATCCTTCTGATTTTACATCAGCCAACTTATATTTGGTCCATTGAAAAAAACTTCTGGCCAAAGGGTCCCCAAAAGGTATCTGACTGTATATTCTCACAGGGTCTTTCTGATGTTAAATCAGCCAGTCCATATTTAACACATTGAACATATTTATTGCTAAAGAGTCCTCGATCTAGAACTTTCTACACATACTGAATTACTTTTTCAGTAGTTATATCAGCTAAACAAAAGTCCTTATCTGATCTATTGAACAAATCTATTTCCAATGGGTCCTCAAAATATATATATATATTTTTTTTTTACTATATAAACTCATGGAATACTTCTGATAAATCCTTCTACATCAGCCAGCTTAAATTTGGTCCATTGAAAATAGTTCTGGCAAAAGGCAACTTACTATATATACTCAAAGACTCTTTCTGATGTTAGCCATACAGTAGTCCATATCTGATCAATTGAACATATCTCTGGCCAAAAGTCCTCAAAATGTGTGTGTTTTTTTTTATATAAACTCATAGAATCCTTATTTTACGTCAGCCATACAGTAGTCCATATCTGATCTAATGGACATATATCGAGCCAAAGGGTCCTCAAAAGATATTTTTTTACTATATAAACTCAGAGACTGCTTCTGATGTGACGTAAGCCATACAGTAGTCCATATTTGACATAATGAACATATTTCTGGCCAGAGAGTACTAGGTATTGAACTTTATACACATTCTCATTGACTACTTTTGATGTTACGTCAGCCAGCCTATATTTGGCCCAATGAAAATACTTCTGGCCAAAGGCTCCCAAAATCCTTATCTGATCTATTGAACATATCTCTGGCCAATGGGTGCTCAAAATGTTTTTTCTTATATAAACTCAAGGAATCGTTCTGGTGTTAAATCAGCCAGCCTAAATTTGGCCCAGTGAAAATACTTCTCGCCAAAGGGTCACCGACAGGCAACTAACTATATATTCTCAAAGACTCTTTCTGATGTTACTTCGTCCATACAGTCGTCCATATTTGATATATTAAACGTATCTCTGGCCAAAGGGTCCTCGAATGATTTATTTCACTATACAAACTCAGGAACTCCTTCTGATGTGACGTAAGCCATACTTAGTAGTCCATATTTGACTAAATTAACGTATTTCTGTCCAAAGGGTCTAAATTTTTTTCACAAATATATAAACTCATTGAATCCATTACTCATTGATGTTACATCAGCCAGCCTTTTTTTGGCCCATTGAAAATACAACTAGCCAAAGGGTCCTCAAATGTTTTTAAAATTTTTTACATATAAACTCATAGAATCCTTATGTTACGTCAGCCATACAGTAGTCCATATCTGATCTATTTTACATATATCTAGCCAAAGTGTCCTCAAATCTTTTTTTTTTTACTATATAAATTCAGAGACTCCCTCTGATGTGACTTATGCTGTACAGTAGTCCATATTTGACCTAATGAACATATTTCTGTCCAAATAATCCTCAATTTTTTTTTAATACATATAAACTCATGGACTCCTTCTGATTTTAGGTCAGCCATACAGTAGTCCATATTTGACCTCATTAACATACTTCTTGCCATAGATTACTAGGTATTGAACTTATAGTATATAGTATGTTGCCTTTTGGGGACCATTTGGCCAGAATTTTTTTCACTGGGCCAAATGTAGGCTGGTTGACGTAACATCAGAAGAATTATATGAGTTTATATAAGAAAAAAACATTTTGAGGACCCATTGGCCAGAGATATGTTCATAGGGTCCTCAATTTTTTTTATTTTATTCTACTATATAAACTCAGACTTCTTCTGATGTGACGTAAGCCATACAATTGTCCATATTTGACCTAATTAACATATTTCAAATATATTAACAAAGGGTCCTCAATTTTATATATATATGGACTCATGGACTCCTTCTGATATTACGTCAGCCATACGGTAGTCCATATTTGACTTTATGAACAAATTTCTGAACAGAGAATACTCGATATTAAACTTTCTACACATACTCATTGACTACTTCTTATGTTACATCAGACAGCCTTTTACCGAATGAACATTTATCTGGCCAAAGAGTACTTGATCTTGAACATTGGACTCTTTTCCTTGATCATGATTTTTCTATACTTTCTTCATTAAATCCTTCTTAAGTTTCGTCAGCCATACAGTATAGGCCATATTTGACCTACTGAATAGACTTCTTGCCCAAGACTACTTGATATTGAACTTTCTATACATACTCATTGAGTCCTTTTGATTTTACCTCAGCCATTCAGAAGTCTATATTTAATCTAATGAACATGTTTCTGGTCAAAGAATACTTGATCTTGAACTTTCTTTAGAAGTCATATGTAGTCAATTATGGACTACTGTCTGGTTGATGAAACATCAGAAGAAGCCAATAATTAATGCCATATAGATTACTGACTGGCTTATGTAGGTACCCTGATGTTACATAAGCCAGTCAGTAATCCACATGTGACCTTTTGAACATAATTCTGGCCAAAGAGAACTTGATCTTGGTCTTTCTATACATACTCATTGAGTTCTTTTGATGTTGCGTCAGCCATACAGAAGTCTATTTTTGACCTAATGAATACATTTCTTGCTAAAGAATACTTGATATTGAACTCTCTATAGAACTAATTGACTCCCGGGGCCAGTTGCATAAACTGTGACTTAAGTGCTAGTATGATCAACTAGCGGTCAGTCAAGTGGCAATCAGTCTTACTTTTTAGCCAATTTTTCCATTTTTCCAATTTTTTTATCTTAAATTAGACCAATCTCTGTTTCTATGTAACTGACTTAAAACAGTTGTGAACATTCTTCAAGAAAAAAATGTGATGACTAACTCGTAAGACTAGACTTAGAAGTTTATGCATCTGGCACCTGATGTTACATAAGCCAATCGGTAATCCATATGTGACCTTTTGAACATCCATACAGCCATCAGCCATACAGTAGTCCATATTTGACCAACTGAACATATTTCTGGCCAAAGAGTCCTCAATTTTGAACTTTCTATTAAACGCCTTGACTCCTGATGGAACCCAGATAGTAATCTATATGTGACCTTTTGAACATATTTCTGGCCAAAGAGTCCTCAATCTTGAACTTTATACACATACTGATTGGCTTTTTCTGATGTTACATCTACCAGAGAGTAGTCCATATTTGATCCACTGAACATATATCTGGCCAAACAGTCCTCGATCATGATCTTCTATACATTATCATAACTTCTTCTGATGTTACGTCAGTCATAAACAAGTACAAAATTGACCTACTGAACATATTTCTGTTCCAAGAAGTACTTGATCTTGAACATTCTTTACATAATTACTCCTTCTGATGTTACCTTAGCCGAAGAGTAGTCCATATTTAACCTATAAACATATTTCAGGCCTAAGAGTACAATATCTTAAACATTCTCTGCATACTCATTGACTCCTTCTAATGTTACATCAGTCATAAAATAGTCCATATCTGATCTATTAAACACATTTCAGACCAAAGGGACCTCAACATGTTCTTTGCTATTTAAATTCATAGATGCCTTCTGATGTCAAATCAGTTAGTCCATATTTGACCTGCTGAACATATTTCTTCCAAAGAGTACTCGATCTTGATCTTTTATACTCATTGACTCCTTCTGATGTTACCTCCATCCATACAGTAGATCATATTTAACCAAATTAACATATTTCAGGCCAAAGAGTTGTCAAAAGGCAGCATAATATATATATACACATAGACTTTGTTTGACCTACTGTACATTCTTGAACATTCTTGAACATTCTTTACACAATGACTCCTTCTGATGTCACGTTAGCCAGAAGGCCATATTTAACCTGCTGAACATATTTTATCTTGAATAATCTTTAACTTTGAAAACACATTCTTCTAATTTTACATTAGTCGTACAAAAGTACATATATGATCTATAGAATTGGCCAAAGGGTCCATAAAAGGTTTTTTACTATATAAACTCATAGACTTCTTCTGATGTTAAATCAGCAATCAGTACAAATCAGTACAAAAAGTACTTGATCTTGAATATTGACAAAATATTCAAGATCGAGTACTCTTTGGCCTGAAATATGTTCATTAGGTTAAACATGATCTACTGTATGGCTGAGGTAACATCAGAAAGAGTCTATGAGATTAGTAAAAAACCTTTGGGACATGAAATATGGTTAAAAGATCAGATATGGAATGTTGTATGACTGATGTAACATCAGAAGTATTCAATGAAAATAGAAAATTAAAAATTGAGGACTCTTTGGCCAGAAATATGTTCAGTAGTTTAAATATGGACTACTGCATGGCTGACATAACATCAGAAAGAGTCTTTAAGTATGTATAGAATGATCAAGATTTAGTGCTCGGGCCAGAAATATGTACAGTAGGTCATATATGAACGAATATTTTTGGCCAGAAATATTTTCAATGGGTAGTCAGTAGTCAGTGAGAATGTGTAGAAAGTTCAATATCAAGAATTAGTTGTCAGAATATATGTTCAGCAGGTCAAAAATGTACTGCTGTCTGCCTGATTTAACATCAGAAGGAGTCTGAGAATATATATAGTATATTGCCTTTTGACAACCCTTGGCAGTAAATATGTTCAGTAGGTCAATTACAGACTTCTGTATATGGCTGAGGTAACATCAGAAGTAGTCAATGAGAATGTGTAGAAAGTTCAATATCGAGGGCTCTTTGGCCATAAATGCTCAGCAGGTCAAATATGGACAAATCTCTGGCTGATTTAACATCAGAAGGAGTCTATGAGTTTATATGGTAAAAAAACAAACATTTGAGGACCCTTTGAAAAAAAAAAAAAAGGTTCAATAGATTAGATATATACTACTGTAGGGCTGGATTAGCATCAGAAGAAGTCATTATGTATAGAATGTTCAAGACTAAGTACTCTTTGGCCTGAAATATGTTTAGTGGTTAAAACATGGACATGGGCTGATTTAACCTCAGAAATAGTCTATGAGAATATATATTGTTACATTTTAGTGACCATTGGGCCAAAAATATTTTCAATGGGTCAAATACAAGGCTGGCTGACGAAAGATCAGAAGCAGTCAATGAGAATGTGTAAAAAGTTCAATAACTTTTCAATAAGTTCAAGGACTCTTTGACCATAAATACGTTCAGCAGGTCAAATATGACGATTTTACATTAGCCATGCAGTAGTCCATTTGTCCAACCTACTGACCTACCATTTCCTGGCCAAAGAGTACTCGAAATTGAACTTTCTACACATTCTTATTGACTACATCTGACTACTTACCCATTGAAAGTATTTCTGCCCAAAAGTTCCTCAAAGGTTAAATTACTATATATAGTAGAATAGAAAAGTCTTTTACATCAGTATTTGACCTATTGAACATATTTCTGGAACGAGAATCATGACATTTTCTTTACAAATTGACTCTTTCTGATTTTACAACAGATATAAAGTAGTCAATATCGGACCTTTAAAGATATTTCTGACTAAAAAAATAATAATTGAACATTAACTCACTATACACTCTCATTGACCTCCTGATTTTACATATCAGCTAGACAGTACTCCAAATTTGACTTACTAAAAGTATTTCTGGTCAAAGTTAACTCAATCTTTCTATACATATCCATTGACTCCTGATTTTACATCAGCAACGACTGAACACATTTTCGACCCAAGCGTCATCACTCTTACAATGCATTGCACAGTGTAACAGTTGCATAGGTTATATTCTATTCTACTATGTACAACGTTTGATCGTGTTCAATGCAATGTAGCAGCATATAAATTAATCAATTCGTTACACAACGGAATGAGTTAATTATTGCATTGCATTTTAAAGCAACTGCTCATATTATGTTTTCTCGTCAAGTATACACATTTAAATTGAATAATAATTAAACAGCTAATGCAATGAAATCTTTCATACACAAGTTAATAAGTTAGTTGCAGTACGCAATGCAATGCGAAATCACATTGTCATGTTTCAAATGTTATCTTTTCATTTCACAGAGTAATACGTTAAATCTGTTTATGTGATGCAATACAACTTACTGTTATATCTTAATGCATATCGAAACGATTTAGATCTTGTAGGTATTGCAAAAGGTGTATCGCTTAAATATTATTCTTCAGTGAACAATGTTAGATTGTGTGTGCAATGTAATGAAAAACAGAGTTAGTTCTTGTATGCATAGCAAAGTGACAGCTAATGTGATTTTTAGTCGTCAGTAAAAAATGATTTAGTTGTATGCAATGCGAACAAATAAGTTGTGGGTTGTCTTTCAACAGCTGATGCAATGATTTTCATATATCAGCACAATATATATGTTAGGTTATTTGCACAACGGAATAAGGACTTCTAATGCAATGCAAAATCTAATTAAATGATTATGGAAATTCAAAGCGATGAATTCAAATATGTTATTTTATGTTTCATTGCAAAGAAGAATAAGTTATATAAGTTATATAATAAGTTAAAAGACATTTTATGCAATGCAATGAAACAACATAAATGTTATCTCTTTAATAAACTACGGAATGAGTAAGTTCTTGATTGCATTGTTATTCTTGTTATTATTGTTATTCTACACATTGCATATGTTATTCTTCAGTGCACAACGTTTGCATTGCATAACTCATCGTTGTACAAAGTAACGAGTTAGTCATTGCATGCATAGTTACAGCTCACGTGATGTTTTCTCGTCAGTACACTAAAAAATTAGTTGTATGCAATGCGAAAACCAATATGTTATGGGTTGTCTTTTCTAATGAAAGGATTTTCCTTCATATATAAATGATTTTTTTTTGTCGAAGCATGCAATGCATTGCGAAGGCACATGAGGAAAAAGTTTGATCGTTTATGCAATATAATGCAATGAACACAATGTTACCTCTTAAATGCACATAGGAATGACTTAGTTCTTGTATGCATGGCAATTTAACAAAGTACATATTACTTATATGTTAATCTTCAATGCAAAAAGCGAAGATTGCATTGCATATCTCTTTAACGCACTGCGGAATGAGCGGAAAGAAAAATGCATATGATTTTTTATGTTATTCTTCAATGCACAATCGCCTGATCATATGTGTAATGCAATGTTATTCTTCTATGCACAACGCTTGTGCAATGCAATTCAACAGCAATTGCAATTGCATTGCACATCTCTTCAACGTACTTCAAATGCACTATTGTACTAGTTAGTTCTTAAATGCATTGCAATGCAACAAAGTGCATATTATTTTAAATGTTATTCTTCAATGCACAACGCTTGTTCGTATGTGCAGTGCAATGCAACTGTAGATTGCATTGCACATTTCTTCAATGCACTACCGAAGGCGTTAGTTATTGAATGCATTGCAATGCAAACAATGTGCATATTACTTAAATGTTAATCTTCAATGCACAACGCTTGTGCAATGCAATGCAACAGCACGCTGCATTGCACATCTCTTCAACGCACTACGGAACGAGTTAGTTCTTGAATGCATTGCAATATATGTTATTCTTCAGTGCACAACGCTTGCATCGCATAACTCATCGTTGTACAAAGTAACGAGTTAGTCATTGCATGCATAGTTACAGCTCACGTGATGTTTTCTCGTCAGTACACAAATAAATTAGATGTATGCAATGCGAAAACCAATATGTTGTGGGTTGTCTTTTCTAATGAAAGGATTTTCCTTCATATATAAATGATTTTTTTTTTGTTGAAGTATGCAATGCATTGCGAAGGCACATGAGGAAAAAGTTTGATCGTTCATGCAATATAATGCAATGAACACAATGTTACCTCTTAAATGCACATAGGAATGAGTTAGTTCTTGTATATATGGCAATTTAACAAAGTACATATTACTTATATGTTATTCTTCCATGCAAAAAGCTTGATCGTATGTGCAATACTATGCAAGAGAAGATTGCATTGAATATCTCTTTAATGCACTACGGAATGAGTTACTTCTTGAATGCATTGCAATGCAGGAAAAATGCATATTATTTTGTATGTTATTCTTCAATGCACAATCGCCTGATCGTATGTGTAATGCAATGTTATTCTTCTATGCACAACTCTTGTGCAATGCAATTCAACAGCAATTGCAATTGCATTGCACATCTCTTCAACGCACTTCAAATGCACTACGGTACGAGTTAGTTCTTAAATGCATTGCAATGCAAGAAAGTGCATATTACTTTAAACGTTATTCTTCAATGCACAACGTTGTGCACTGAAATTCAACATCGCGCTTGCATTGCACATCTCGTCAACGCAACGCACCACGGAACGAGATAGTTCTTAAATGCATTGCAATGCAAGAAAGTACATATTACTTTAAATGTTATTCTTCAATGCACAACGCTTGTGCAATGCAATTCAATATCACGCTTGCATTGCACATCTCGTCAACGCACTACGGAACGAGTTAGTTCTTAAATGCATTGCAATGCAACAAAGTGCACATTACTTTAAATGTTATTTTTCAATGCACAACGTTGTGCAATGCAATTCAACAGCACGCTTGCGTTGCACATCTCGTCAACGCACCACGGAACGACTTAGTTCTTAAATGCATTGCAATGCAAGAAAGTGAATATTACTTTAAATGTTATTCTTCAATGCACAACGCTTGTGCAATGCAATGCAACAGTACGCTGTATTGCACATCTCTTCAACTCACTATGGACGAGTTAGTTCTTGAATGCATTGCAAACCAACAAGTGCTATGTTATTCGTCAATGCACAACGCTTGTTGGTAAGTGCATTGCAATGCAACTGTAGATTGCACTGCACATCTCTTCTTTGCACTACGGAAGGAGTTAGTTATTGAATGCATTGCAGTGCAGACAAAGTGCATGTTACTTAAATGTTAATCTTCAAAGCACAACGCTTGTGCAATGCAATGCAACAGCACACTGCATTGCACATCTCTTCAACGCACTACGGAACGAGTTAGTCTGATGTTACATGAGCCAGCTTATATTTGCCCCATTGAAAATATTTTTGCCCAAATGGTCCCCAAAAGGCAACTTACTATATGTTCTCAAAGACTCTTTCTGATGTTAAATCAGCCAGACAGTAGTCCATATTTGACTTAAATAATACATTTCTGGACAAAAAGTATAACAACTCCTGTTGATGTTACCTCAGCCATACAGCAGTCTATATTTAACATATTGCATAAATTCCTTGATAAAGAGAGACTTACTACTTATACTACTTACAACTTACTATATATTCTCATAGATTTTTTTCCGCTGTTAAAACAGCCATACAAAATTACACATCTGATCTTTTGAACATATCTCTGGCCAATGGGTCCTCAAAATGCTTTTTTAACTATATAAATTCATGGAATCCTTCTGATATTACATCAGCCAACCTATACTTGGCCCATTGAAAAAACTTCTGGCCAAAGGGTCCCCGACAGGCAACTTACTATATGTATTCTAAAAGACTCTTTCTCATGTTACCTCATCCATACAGTAGTCCATATCTGATCTGTTGAACATATCTCTTGCCAAAGGGTCCTCAAAATGTTTATTTTTATTTTATATATAAACTCATAGAATCCTTATGTTACGTCAGCCATACAGTAGTCAATATCTCATCTATTGTGCATATATCCCAAAGGGTCCTCAATTTTTTTTTAGATTTTTTTACTGTATAAACTCAGAAACTCCTTCTTATGTGATGTAAGCCATACAGTAGTCCATATTTGACCTCATTAACATATTTCTGGCCAGAGAGTACTAGGTATTGAACTTTCTACACATTCTCATTGACTACTTCTGATGTTACGTCAGCCAGCCTATATTTGGCCCAATGAAAATACTTCTGGCCAATCGGTCCTCAAAATGTTTTTTTACTATATAAATTCATGGAATCCTTCTAATTTTACATCAGCCAACCTCTGTTTGGCCCATTAAAAAACTTCTGGCCTAAGGGTCCCCAAAAGGTATCTGACTGTATATTCTCACAGAGTCTTTCTGATGTTAAATCAGCCAGACAGCAGTCCATATTTACCATATTGAACATATTTCTTGCTAAAGAGTCCTCAATCTAGAACTTTCTACACATACTGATTGACTTTTTCTGTAGTTACATCAGCTATACAAAAGTCCTTATCTGATCTATTGAACATATCTCTTTCCAATGGGTCCTCAAAATGTTTTTTTTTTTTTTAAATATAAACTCATGGAATCCTTCTGATGAATCCTTCTACATCAGCCAGCTTGAATTTGGTCCATTGAAAATAGTTCTGGCATACAGTAGTCCATATCTGATTAATTGAACATATCTCTGGCCAAAAGGTCCTCAAAATGTTTTTGTTTTTTTTAAATATAAACTCACAGAATCCTTATTTTATGTCAGCCATACAGTAGTGCATATCTGATTTATTGTACATATATCTAGCCAAAGGGTCCTCAAAAGATTTTTTTTTACTATATGAACTCAGAGACTCCTTTTGATGCGAGATAAGATGTACGGTAGTCCATATTTGACATAATGAACATATTTCTGGCCAGAGAGTACTAGGTATTGAACTTTCTACACATTCTCATTGACTACTTCTGATTACTTTGACTACTTCCACGAGCCTATATTTGGCCCAATGAAAATACTTCTGGCCAAAGGGTCCCAAAGTCCTTATCTGATCTATTGAGCATATCTCTGGCCAATGAGTGCGCGAAATGTTTTTTCTTATATAAACTCAAGGAATCATTCTGGTGTTAAATCAGCCAGCCTAAATTTGGCCCGTTTAAAATACTTGTGGCCAAAGGGTCCCGGAGAGGCAACTAACTATAAATTCTCAAAGACTCTTTCTGATGTTACCTCATCCATAGAGTAGTCCATATTTGATCTATTGAACATATCTCTCGCCAAAGGGTCCTCAAAATGTTTATTTTTTATTTTTATATATAAACATCCACACATCTGATCTTTTGAACATATCTCTGGCCAATGGGTCCTCAAAATGTTTTTTTACTATATAAATTCATGGAATCCTTCTGATTTTACATCAGCCAACCTATATTTGGCCCATTGAAAAAACTTCTGGCCTAAGGGTCCCCAAAAGGTATCTGACTGTATATTCTCAGAGAGTCTTTCTGATGTTAAATTAGCCAGACAGCAGTCCATATTTAACATATTGAACATATTTCTCGCTAAAGAGTCCTCGATCTAGAACTTTCTACACATAGTGATTGACTTTTTCTGTAGTTACATCAGCTAAACAAAAGTCCTTATCTGATCTATTGAACATATCTCTTCCCAATGGGTCCTCAAAATGTTTTTGTTTTTTTTACTATATAAACTCATGGAATCCTTCTGATGAATCCTTTTACATCAGCCAGCTTAAATTTGGTCCATTGAAAATAGTTCTGGCATACAGTAGTCCATATCCGGTCAATTGAACATATCTCTGGCCAAAAGGTCCTCAAAATGTTTTTTTTTTTTAATAAAAACTCACAGAATCCTTATTTTACGTCAGCCATACAGTAGTGCATAGCTGATCTATTGTAGCCAAATCGTCCTCAAATGTTTTTTTTTTTTTTTTACTACATAAACTCAGAGACTCTTCTGATGTGACGTAAGCCATACAGTAGTCCATATTTGACATCATTAACATATTTCTGGCCAAATTGTACTAGGTATTGAACTTTCTCTTTTATTTGTTGGCACGGGTCACTTTCTATTAAACAGAAAAATCGCATTCAAGGTATCGTGAAGGTGTGCAGCAAAATTGTTGGCACATCCTTAAATGACCTACATGACCTGTATAAGGTCAGATCGTTGAAGAAGGCGAGAGCCATCCTGGCTGACTCCAGTCATCCCTTGTGGGATGAATTTATGCTGCTGCCATCTGTGCGCAGATATAGTCTGCCGCGATGCAGAACAAACAGATTAAAAAGGTCATTTATTCCGACTGTTATCACCATTGTTAACAATACCCGGTGAATTCAAAATTCAAATATTAATTATGTTCTTCTGTGGTTTTGTTTATTGTTGTTGTTGTTGTTTGATTAATATATTTGTTACTGCTGGCTGTAATCTAAATTGCCCCTTGGGGATAATAAAGTTACCTTGACCTTGACTTCTGATGTTACGTCAGCCAGCCTATTTTTGGCCCATTGAAAATACTTTCTGGCCAATGGGCAACTTATTATATATACTCTAAGACTTTTTCTGATGTTACCTCAGCCATACAGTAGTCCATATCTGATCTATTTTACATATATCTAGCCAAAATGTCCTCAAATGTTTTTTTTTTTTTACTATATGAGCTCAGAGACTCCTTCTGATGTGACGTAAGCCGTACAGTAGTCCATATTTGTCCAAATAATCCTCAATTTTTTTTAAAATACATATAAACTTAAGGACTCCTTCTGATTTTAGGTCAGCCATACAGTAGTCTGTTTTGACCTCATTAACATATTTCTTGCCAGAGAGGGTTAGTATTGAACTTTCTACACATTCTCATTGACTACTTTTGATGTTACGTCAGTCAGCCTAAATTTGGACCATTGAAAATACTTCTGGCCAAATGGTCCCCAAAAGGCAACTTACTATATATATTCAAAGACTCTTTCTGATGTTACCTCAGCCATACAGTAGTCCATATCTGATCTATTGAACATATCTCTGGCCAAAGGGTCCTCAAAATGTTTTAATTTTATTTTTATATATAAACTCATAGAATCCTTATGTGATGTTAACCATACAGTAGTCCATATTTGACCTCATTAACATATTTCTGGCCAGAGAGTACTAGGTATTGAACTTTCTTCACATTCTCATTGACTATTTCTGATGTTACGTCAGTCAGCCTATATTTGGCCCAATGAATATACTTCTGGGCTGACAGGCAACTTACTATATATTCTCAAAGACTCTTTCTGATGTTACCTCGTCCATACAGTAGTCCATATCTAATCTATTGAACATATCTCTGGCCAAAGGGTACTCAAATGTTTTTATTTTATTTTTATATATAAACTCATAGAATCCTTATGTTACGTCAGCCATACAGTAGTCAATATCTCATCTATTGTGCATATATCTAGCCAAAGGGTCCTCAAATGTTTTTTTTTACTATATAAACTCAGAGACTCCTTCTTATGTGATGTAAGCCATACAGTAGTCAATATTTGACCTCATTAACATATTTCTGGCCAGAGAACTTTCTACACATTCTCATTGACTACTTCTGACTACTTGACTACTTCTACTTTTATTGAATACTTCTGATGATCTTTTAACCATATTTCTTGTCCCAAAGGTTTTTAACTAATCCCATAGACTCTTTCTGATGTTACCTCAGCCATACAGTAGATCATGTTTAACCTAATGAACATATTTCAGGCCAAAGAGTACTCGATCTTGAATATTTTGTACATAGTCATTGTTCAAGATCAAGTACTTTTTGTACTGATTTGTACTGATTGCTGATTTAACATTAGAAGGAGTCTTTGAGTTTATATAGGTTTACATAAACCTTTTATGGACCCTTTGGCCAATTCTATAGATCATATATGTACTTTTGTACGACTAATGTAAAATTAGAAGAATGTGTTTTCAAAGTTCAAAGATTATTCAAGATAAAATATGTTCAGCAGGTTAAATATGGACTTCTGGCTAACGTGACATCAGAAGGAGTCATTGTGTAAAGAATGTTCAAGAATGTACAAGAATGTACAATAGGCCAAATATGAGTCAAACAAAGTCTATGTGTATATATATTATGTTGCCTTTTGACAACCCTTTGGCCATAAATGTGTTTAATAGATCAGATATGGACTATTTTATGACTGATTAGAAGGAGTCAATGAGTATGCAGAGAATGTTTAAGATGTACTCTTTGGCCTGAAATATTATTATAGGTTAAATATGGACCACCATTCGGCTAAGGTAACATCAGAAGGAGTAATTTAGTAAAAAATGTTCAAGATCAAGTACTTCTTGGAACAGAAATATGTTCAGTAGGTCAATTTTGTACTTGTTTATGACTGACGTAACATCAGAAGAAGTTATGATAATGTATAGAAGATCATGATCGAGGACTGTTTGGCCAGATATATGTTCAGTGGATCAAATATGGACTACTCTCTGGTAGATGTAACATCAGAAAAAGCCAATCAGTATGTGTATAAAGTTCCAGATTGAGGACTCTTTGGCCAGAAAATGTTCAAAAGGTCACATATAGATTACTATCTGGGTTCCATCAGGAGTCAAGGCGTTTAATAGAAAGTTCAAAATTGAGGACTCTTTGGCCAGAAATATGTTCAGTTGGTCAAATATGGACTACTGTATGGCTGATGGCTGTATGGATGTTCAAAAGGTCACATATGGATTACCGATTGGCTTATGTAACATCAGGTGCCAGATGCATAAACTTCTAAGTCTAGTCTTACGAGTTAGTCATCACATTTTTTTCTTGAAGAATGTTCACAACTGTTTTAAGTCAGTTACATAGAAACAGAGATTGGTCTAATTTAAGATAAAAATTGGCTAAAAAGTAAGACTGATTGCCACTTGACTGACCGCTAGTTGATCATACTAGCACTTAAGTCACAGTTTATGCAACTGGCCCCGGGAGTCAATTAGTTCTATAGAGAGTTCAATATCAAGTATTCTTTAGCAAGAAATTTATTCATTAGGTCAAAAATAGACTTCTGTATAGCTGACGTAACATCAAAAGAACTCAATTAGTATGTATAGAAAGATCAAGATCAAGTTCTCTTTGGCCAGAATTATGTTCAAAAGGTCATATATGGATTACTGACTGGCTTATGTAACATCAGGATACCTACATAAGCCAGTCAGTAATCCATATGGCATTAATTATTGGCTTCTTCTGATGTTTCATCAACCAGACAGTAGTCCATAATTGACTACATATGACTTCTATAGAAAGTTCAAGATCAAGTATTCTTTGGCCAGATAAATGTTCATTCGGTCAAAGGCTGTCTGACGTAACATAAGAAGTAGTCAATGAGAATGTGTAGAAAGTTCAATATCGAGTCGTAGTGCGTTGAAGAGATGTGCAATTCAGCGTACTGTTGCATTGCTTTGCGCAAGCGTTGTGCATTGAAGAATAACATAAAAAATCATATGCATTTTACTTGCATTTGTAATGCATTCAAGAAGTAACTCTAGATATGCAATCCAAGCGTTGTGCACTGTCACGAACTGCCGTGAGACTGGGTTGGAATAACATATATTGCAATGCATTCAAGAACTTACTCATTTCGTAGTGTATTGAAGAGATAACATTTATGTTGTTTCAATGCATTGCATAAAATGTCTATTAACTTATTATATAACTTATAGAACTTATTCCTCTGTGCAATGTAAAAAACATAAAATAACATATTTGAACTAGCGTTCAACATATTTAAGTCATCGCTTTGAATTTCCATAATTTAACACACTTATTCAGTTGTGTATTGAAGGAAATCATTAGATTTTGCATTGCATTATAAGTCCTTATTCCATTGTGCAAAGAACCTAACATATATATGTGCTGATATATGAAAATTATTGCATTAGCTGTTATTTGCTTATTTGTTCGCATTGCATTGCATACGATTAAAAATCACATTAGCTGTCACTTTACTATGCATACAAGAAATTTTTCATTACATTGCACACACAATCTAACATTGTTCACTGAAGAATAATATTTATGCTATGCACCTTTTACAATGCCTACAAGATCTAAATCTAATACCAATCTAATAAGATCTAATACCAATATGCATTAAGATATAACAGTAAGTTGTATTGCATCACATAAACGGATTTAAATGAAAATGAAACATTAAATGAAAATGTGAAATGAAAAGATAACATTTGAAACATGACAATGTGATTTCGCATTGCATTGCGTACTACAACTAACTTATTAATTTGTGTATGAAGGATAATCATTGCATTAGCTGTTGAATTAGTATACAATTTAAATTTGTATACTTGACGAGAAAACATAATATGAGCAGCTGCATTAAAATGCAATGCAATAATTAACTCATATTCCGTTGTGTAACGATTTGATTGATTTACGTGCAGCTGCATTGCATTGAACACGTGCATAGTAGAATAGAATATAACCTATGCAACTGTCACATTGTGCAATGCATTGTAAGAGTGATGACGCTTGGGTCAGAAATGTGTTCATAAGGTTAGATCCGTATCCGAGGACTGTTTGACCAGATATATGTTCAGTAGGTCAAATATGGACTACTCTCTGGTAGATGTAACATCAGAAAAAGCCAATCAGTATGTGTATAAAGTTCAAGATTGAGGACTCTGTAGCAAGAAAAATGTTCAATATATTAAATATGGACTGCTGTCTGGCTGATTTAAAATCAGAAAGACTATGAGAATTTACAGTCAGATACCTTTTGGGGACCCTTTGGCCAGAAGTTTTTTCAATGGGCCAAAAATAGGTGTATGGTCCATGATGTATGGCTGATGGCTGTATGTATGTTCAAAAGGTCACATATGGATTACTGATTGGCTTATGTAACCTCAGGGGCCAGATGCATACACTGCTAAATCTAGTTTACGAGTTAGTCATCACATTTTTTTCTTTAAGAATGTTCAAAACTGTTTTAAGTCAGTTACATAGAAACAGAGATTGGTCTAATTTAATGCTGTAAGACTGATTGCCACTTGACTGACCGCTAGTTGATAATACTAGCACTTAAGTCACAGTCTTAATATAATGGCTATGTTAATGCAACTGGCCCCGGGAGTCAATCAGTTCTATAGAGAGTTCAATATCAAGTATTCTTTAGCAAGAAATGTATTCATTAGGTCAAAAATAGACTTCTGTATGGCTGAAATAATATCAAAAGGACTCAATGAGTATGTATAGATAAATTAAAGATCAAGAACTCTTGAGCCAGAAATCTGTTCAGTAGGTCAAAACTACTCTCTGGTTGATGAAACATCAGAAGGACAATAATTATGTGTAGAAAGTTCAAGATCAAGTTCTCTATGGCCAAAAATATGTTCAAAAGGTCACATATGGATTACTGACTGGCTTATGTAACATCAGGATTCCTAAATAAGCCAGTCAGTAATCCATATGGCATTAATTATGGCTTCTTCTGATGTTTCATCAACCAGACAGTAGTTCATATTTGACTACATATGACTTCTATAGAAAGTTCAAGATCAAGTATTCTTTGACCAGAAACATGTTCATTAGATTAAATATAGACTTCTGTATGGCTGACGTAATATCAAAAGGACTCAATGAGTATGTATAGAAGTTCAATATCAAGTAGTCTTGGGCCAGAAGTCTATTCAGTAGGTCAAATATGGCCTATACTGTATGGCTGACGAAACTTAAGAAGGATTTAATGAAGAAAGTATAGAAAAATCATGATCAAGGAAATGAGTCCAATGTTCAAGATCAAGTACACTTTGGCCAGATAAATGTTCATTCGGTAAAAGGCTGTCTGACGTAACATAAGAAGTAGTCAATGAGAATGTGTAGAAAGTTCAATATCGAGTAATCTGTGTTCAGAAATTTGTTCAAGAATTCAAATATGGACTACCGTATGGCTGACGTAACATCAGAAGGAGTCCATGAGTTTATATATATATAAAAAAAATTGAGGACCCTTTGGAAAGAAATATGTTCATTAGGTCAAATATGGACAATTGTTTGGCTTAGGTCACATCAGAAGAAGTCTCAGAGTTTTTAGTCAGAGTCCAGAAATGTATTATTTAAATCAAATATGGACTACTGTCTGGCTGATTTAACATCAAAAACAGTCTTTGAGAACATATACTAAGTTGCCTTTTGGCATTTGGCCAGAAATATTTTCAATGGGCCAAATATAGGCTGGCTCACGTAACATCAGAAGCAGTCAATGAGAATTTGTAGAAAGTTCATTATAGAGTTAGTCTCTAGCCAGAAATATGTGCATTAGTTCAAACATGGACAATAATAGAAAAGTCATATGCACTTTGTTTCATTGCAATGCATTCGAGGACTAACTAATGAGTTAGTCCTCGAATGCATTGACATATGACATATCCATCATAATGACATATCATAATGACATCTCTTTCTGTATTGCGTTGAAGATATGTGCAACGCATTCTTGCATTCTCTTGCATAGCATTGCACATACGATCAAGCGTTGTGCATTGAAGGATACCAAAAATCATATGTACTTTTTTTTTTGCATTGCAATGCATTCAAGAACTAACTCGTTCCGTGGTGCGTTGAAGAGATGTGCAATGCAGCTTGCTGTTGCGTTGCATTGCACAAGCGTTGTGCATTGAAGTATAACAGATTCATATCCACTTTTTTGCATTGCGATGCATTCAGGAACTAACTCATTCCAGTGCATTGAAGATATGTGCAATGCAGCGTGCTGTTGCATTGCATTGCACAAGCGTTGTGCATTGAAGAATAACATAAAAGTAATAGCACTTTTTGCTTTGCAATGCATTCAAGAACTAACTCGCTCCATAGTGCCTTGAAGAGATGTGCAATGCAGCGTGCTTTTTGCATTGCATTGGCACAAGCGTTTTGCACTGAAGAATATCATTTATTAATATGCACTTTTTTGCATTGCGATGCATTTAAGAACCAACTCCTTTCATAGTGCATTGAAGAGATGTGCAATGCAGCGTGCTGTTGCATTGCTTTGCACAAGCGTTGTGCATTGAAGAATAACAAATGCAATGACTACATATAGCATATTACTTATAGCACTTGTTGCTTTGCAATGCATTCAAGAACTAACTCATTCCAGTGCATTGAAGATATGTGCAATGCAGCGTGCTGTTGCATTGCATTGGCACAAGTGTTTTGCATTGAAGAATAACATATAAGTAATATGCACTTTGTTTGCATTGCAATGCATTCAAGAACTAACTCCTTCCATAGTGCATTGAAGAGATGTGCAATGCAGCGTGCTGTTGCATTGCTTTGCACATACGAACAAGTGTTGTGCATTGAAGAATAAATTTAAGTAATATGCACTTTTTTTGCATTGCAATGCATTCAAGAACTAACTCGTTCCGTAGTGCTTTGAAGAGATGTGCAATGCAACGTGCTGTTGCATTGCATTGGCACAATCGTTTTGCATTGAAGAAAACATTTAAGTATTATGCACTTTGTTTGCATTGCAATAAATTCAAGAACTAACTCCTTCCATAGTGCATTGAAGAGATGTGCAATGCAGCGTACTGTTGCATTGCATTGCACATACGAACAAGCGTTGTGCATTGACGAATAACATAAGTAATAGCACTTGTTATATATACTTGTTAATAGGAACTCGTTCCGTAGTGCGTTGAAGAGATCAATACAAGCGTTGTGCATTGAAGAATATAATTTAAGTAATATGCACTTTGTTGCATTGCAATGTATTTAAGAACTAACACGTTCCGTAGTGCGTTGAAGAGATGTGCAAAGCAATGCAAGCGTGCTGTTGAATTGCTTTGCACAACGTTGTGCATTGAAGAATAACATTTAAAGTAATATGCACTTTGTTTGCATTGCAATGCATTCAAGAACTAACTCGTTCTGTAGTGCGTTGAAGAGATGTCCAATGCAGCGTGCTTTTGCATTGCATTGCACAAGCGTTGTGCATTGAAGAATAACATTTAAGAAATAGCACTTGTTGCTTTGCAATGCATTCAAGAACTAAGTCATTCCTCGATGCGTTGAAGAGATGTGCAATGCAATCTGCTCTTGCATAGCATTGCACAGCGTTTTTTTGCATTGAAGAATAACATATAAGTTAATATGCAGTTTGTTAAATTGCCATGCATACAAGAACTAACTCATGTGCATCGAGTTTCTGTTCATTGCATTGTATAGCATAAACGATCAAACTTTTTCCTCATGTGCCTTCGCAATGCATTGCATACTTCAACAAACCAATTTCATTTGTATATGAATGAAAATCCTTTCATTAGCAGTTGAAAAGACAACCCACAACTTATTTTTTTTATTGGTTTTCGCATTGCATACAACTAATTTATTTGTTTACTGACGAGAAAACATCATGTGAGCTGTTGCTTCCCAATGCATGCAATGACTAACTCTTCATTTGTGTACAAAGGAAAATCATTGCATTAGCTGTTAAAAGACAACTCACAACTTATTTGTTCGCATTGCATAGCATACAACTAAATAATTTTTTTACTGACGACTAAAAATCACATTAGCTGTCACTTTACTATGCATACAAGAAATAACTCTTTTTTTCATTGCATTGCACACACGATCTAACATTGTTTACTGAAGAATAATATTTAAGCTATACACCTTCTGCAATGCCTACAAGATCTAAATCGTTTCGATATCTTTTAAGATAACAGAGGAACTTTTGGGCAGAAATATTTTCAATGGGTCAAAAAAAGACTGGTTGACAGCATCAGAAGTAGTCAATAAGAATGTGTAGAAAGTTCAATTTCGAGTACTCTTTGGCAAGGAAATGGTCAGTTGGTCACAAATGGACTAAAGTAAAATCTTCATATTTGACCTGCTGAATGTATTTATGGCCAGAGAGTATATTGAACTTTTTACACATTCTCATTGACTACTTCTGATGTTTTTTCAGGCAGCCTATATTTTACCCATTTAAAATATTTCTGGCCAAATGATCTACAGGTCCTTCTCAAAAAATTAGCATATTGTGATAAAGTTCATTATTTTCCATAATGTAATGATACAAATTAAACTTTCATATATTTTAGATTCATTGCAAACCAACTGAAATATTTCAGGTCTTTTATTGTTTTAATACTGATGATTTTGGCATACAGCTCATGAAAACCCAAAATTCCTATCTCAAAAAATTAGCATATTTCATCCGACCAATGTAAAGAAGTGTTATTAATACAAAAAAAGTCAACCTTCAAATAATTATGTTCAGTTATGCACTCAATACTTGGTCGGGAATCCTTTTGCAGAAATGACTGCTTCAATGCGGCGTGGCATGGAGGCAATCAGCCTGTGGCACTGCTGAGGTGTTATGGACGCCCAGGATGCTTCGATAGCGGCCTTAAGCTCATCCAGAGTGTTGGGTCTTGCGTCTCTCAACTTTCTCTTCACAATATCCCACAGATTCTCTATGGGGTTCAGGTCAGGAGAGTTGGCAGGCCAATTGAGCACAGTAATACCATGGTCAGTAAACCATTTACCAGTGGTTTTGGCACTGTGAGCAGGTGTCAGGTCTGCTGAAAAATGAAATCTTCATCTCCATAAAGCTTTACAGCAGGTGGAAGCATGAAGTGCTCCAAAATCTCCTGATTCACTGTAAAAAATATTTTAGCAATTTAGTTATTTCAACTTATTTTGTTGAGTAGAGATAACTAGATTGTCCAGACAACAAGAAATCTTAAGTTTTCTTGTCCTCAACTAGACTGAAAGTTGAATGAACAAGTAAAATTGTTATTTTAACTCAAAAATGTATGTTTAAACAACTGCACTAGATTTTCAGTTGAATTAACAAGTATACTTGTTATTTTAACTTATAAATGTAAGTTGAAACAACTGCACTAAATTTTCTGCAGGTTTTACTTTAATTATACTCTAATGCTTTGTAGTAAACTAAACTTAATTTATCTATCTATCTTGCAGTCTGGTAGACTGCATGGTCTTAAAACCTAAACTTCAACCTTTTAAAACCGCTTCAAACATAAATCTTCAACTTCAACAATATTTTTACAATTATGAGCACGGATTCATTAAATTACACAAAACAAATTCCTTACACGTGTCTTCAGAAGAAATAGACTGATACAGAGTAAGTGTGACATTTTATATAGTGAAAGTGATTGTTGCAAGTTTTTAGTTCGTAATAAGCGTTTCATAGTCTTCTGTTAACAAATAATATAATAATAAATCATACATTAAATTCATAAGTGCAAATGAACATTAGTAAAAGCATTTTTTTCAGAATTATTCACAGCAAAAACTCCAGTGTTAAATGAACTCTCCTGGGAGTTTATACGGCTTGTTAAAGTTGGGAGTGTTAAAGTTAAAGAGCTAATTAAGTGATTCATTGAGTGATGATTGACCATTATTGAAGACACCTGATGTTAACAAGCAGAATCACCAAAGGTATATTTTGTTTCGTCTGTTGTAATTGAGTTATAACTGCCAAGTTACCGAAGAGAAAAGGTGATCAGACAGTGATGGTTGTGTTTTGACATAATCATCACTTGCCTTGCATCACAAAGCTCATTTAAAGCCTTATCTCTGACTTTAAATGTATATTATTGATTACAACATCACAGTGATTCTACAGTACAAGATCTAGAAATGTCTAAATAATCCAAAGGATTTCTCAACAGTTGCTCTGATAAAAAAAATATATATTTTAAATATACACAAACTTAAAGAATCAGTGTATTAAATTCAACAATGGTGACAAATAGAATATTCAATTAGGAAAAGGATATTACTAAGACATTTCAGATCATAATTTATTCATACCGCAATGCATGATGGGAGCCATTGCACTGCAACATGCTTTATAATTGTCACCATTGTTGAGATTCACAGGCTGATTATTGATGTCAGTGTCTCTAAATAAAATCATTTTTGTTTTGATCAAAAAAACTTTTTAAAAATATTTTGGACTATATTGAAAAAGCTTGAATATCATCTGCTACAGAATCACTAAAAAACTCTCAAGTAATGAGTATGTTAAAACATAATCAACACCATCAGAATGATCTTTTCACTTTGATCATCTAGCAGTTTTAACTTTTAACTAAGTTGGCTGAACTTATTGGATGTAGTTTAGAAAACTTAACTTTAGTTGGCTGAACTTATTGGATGTAGTTTAGAAAACTTAACTTTAGTTGGCCAAACTTAGATTCAAAGTTTACTTAACTAAATTAAATCAGTTCATTGTACTTTATAATATGTCAGGTAAACCTTTCCAAATTTGTCAGGGACACTTTTTAAAATAAGTTAGTTAAACTAAAAAAAAAACCATGCAAAAAGATAACACAAAATAATGAGTTAAGTCAACAAAAATGTTTTACAGTGTAGTAGCTGCATTGACCCTGCCCTTGATAAAACACAGTGGACCAACACCAGCAGCTGACATGGCACCCCAGACCATCACTGACTGTGGGTACTTGACACTGGACTTCAGGCATTTTGGCATGTCCTTCTCCCCAGTCTTCCTTCAGACTCTGGCACCTTGATTTCCGAATGACATGCAACCACTGAGCAACAGTCCAGTGCTGCTTCTCTGTAGCCCAGGTCAGAAGCTTCTGCCGCTGTTTCTGGTTCAAAAGTGGCTTGACCAGGGGAATGCGGCACCTGTAGCCCATTTCCTGCACACGCCTGTGCACGGTGGCTCTGGATGTTTCTACTCCAGACTCAGTCCACTGCTTCCGCAGGTCCCCCAAGGTCTGGAATCGGAAGCTTCTCCACAATCTTCCTCAGGGTCCGGTCACCTCTTCTCGTTGTGCAGCGTTTTTTGCCACACTTTTTCCTTCCCACTGAGGTGCCTTGATACAGCACTCTGGGAACAGCCTATTTGTTCAGAAATTTCTTTCTGTGCTCTTTTCTTTCTTTCTCCCTCTTGCTTGAGGGTTTCAATGATGGCCTTCTGGACAGCAGTCAGGTCGGCAGTCTTACCCATGATTGCGGTTTTGAGTAATGAAACAGGCTGGGAGTTTTTAAAAGCCTCAGAAATCTTTTGCGGGTATTTAGAGTTAATTAGTTGATTCAGATGATTAGGTTAATAGCTTGTTTAGGAACCTTTTCATGATATGCTAATTTTTTGAGAAAGGAATTTTGGGTTTTCATGAGCTGTACACTCTTAAAAATAAAGGTGCCAGGAAGAACCAAAAAGGGGGTTTCACAGCGATGCCATAGAAGAACCTTTTTTGGTTCCCCAAAGAACCTTTCACTGAAGAACCTATTTTTTCTTAGTGCCATAAAGAACCTTTTTCAGTACTGCAAAGAACCCTTCTCAAAGGTTCTTTAAAGAACCTATAACAGTTCTTCATGTCACTTTATTAGGATCTTTGAAGAACCATTTATGAAAAGGTTTTCAAATAATATCTGTAAAATAAAAATGCAGCTGTTATTTTACACTGTAACAAATAAAATTGTAAAAAAAAGGGTCAAATGACTGGCAGCGACGGCTGCCAAACAAAAACCATAAAAATAAAGTAAAATACCCTAATTTAAATTGAGTGCAAAAAACTTTTCAAAACTTTGTCCTTAAATGTTTTACAGAAAAAACAGTTATTTTACAGTTATTTCCTGAATTATTATGATCAAACACCTTCACTGTGAAAAAAAGGTCAAATGACTGTCATCAATGGCTGCCATACAAAAACCATAAAAAGAATGTAAAATATCCTAATGTGAATAATAAATACTATTGCACAAATCTTCTTTAAGCTTTTTAACAGAAATACAATTATTTCACATATATATTTACTGAAAAAAATATGTGAAATATTCACTTCAAAAAGTAAATATCTTGCTATAAACTACATGTATGATTTACTGCGATTATACATCATCACCAACTATACAGTTACTGTCTATTAAATAAAGCAACACACAGCTTTTCATCTATGTTACTCTGCTCATCCCGGACTGAAGCTCAGGCTCTACTTTTCAACACAATGGTGACACACACAAAACACACCATACAGAAACACTTTACATCCCAACAGAACATTAAACACTAACAGATCTCAGCGTCTTCACTTATTACAATCCAGACTTCTTTCATACTAACATTCTTATTGAGAAATAACAGAGGTTTAGAAGTTGATATTTTATTGAAAATAATAAAGTTTGATGTCACCACGATAGAGATCAGCGTTGGCTTTAGTTGGGCTCTTGACCCTTCAGATATTGACATTAGTTTTTCTCTGGCTGTTTTAACTGTGCGTCTCTGATACATATTTGTTATTGTAGGAAACTGAGAATAACTCAGATCAGATGAAATAGGCCACTTAAAGTGATAACATTCAAACAACGGTTGTCCACTCTATTGATATTTCCTGATTGGTATGTCTAATTATTTAATGATAAAGTTGAAAAATAATATTTGTTATTCTAGAATTCCAGCATTGCAATAGAAAATTCTGCAATACTGTGATTATTATAGTTTTATGAAGTTATTATGCAGAAAATGTTTTGACAAGTTCATACAGACTCACTCAGACATCAAGAATTAGCGTATGAATCCCAACAATGGTGACAATGAAAAAAAATCTGACCTATTATATAGTCACAAAAAAGCCTTTGTTTATTGTCACCATTGTTGAGATTCATATGTTGATTATTCATGTCTCCATACTCCTAACAAAATAAACCAACTCAAAACATTTTACGCAGAATATATTTTTTTTAATTTGAGACTGCTATAATACTATGCCACAATATTTCAACAAATCATGTGAAAAAAAGTGATATTAATACTTGCCTTTGTATAACACTAAAATCCACCTATATATAATGTATTTACAGCTAATAGAGTTTAGACTGTCAAATCAATGAACCAGATCATCATATGATGGCTATAAAATCATCAAATAAATAATCAAGACCCTCACATATTTTCTCTTGCATTCATTGCCATAATAAATGTACATCAAAAATACAATAAAAAGCAACCAGAGAAAAACTAATATAACACTCAAGAGTCATGAATCCTACTAAAGCAAACACTGATCTCAATCATGGTGACATCACATTTCTGTTAAAGGTTTTTACACTTTAATTAAATTAGGATATTTTACTTTAATTTTATGGTTTTTGTTTGGCAGCCGTAGATGCCAGTCATTTGACCCTTTTTTTTAACGATTTTATTTTTTACAGTGATAACAGCTGCATTTTTATTTTACAGATATTATTTGAAAACCTTTTCATGAATGGTTCTACAAAGAACCTAATAAAGTGACATGAAGAACTGTTATAGGTTCTTTAAAGAACCTTTGAGAAGGGTTCTTTGCCGTACTGAAAAATGTTCTTTATGGCACTAAGAAAAAATAGGTTCTTCAAGGAACCTTTCAGTGAAAGGTTCTTTGGGGAACCAAAAAAGGTTCTTCTATGGCATCGCTGTGAAACCCCCTTTTTGGTTCTTCCTGGCACCTTTATTTTTAAGAGTGTATGCCAAAATCATCAGTATTAAAACAATAAAAGACCTGAACTATTTCAGTTGGTGTGCAATGAATCTAAAATATATGAAAGTTTAATTTTTATCATTACATTATGGAAAATAATGAACTTTTACACAATTTTTTTAGAGGGACCTGTATATAATAGACTCTTTCTGATGTTAAATCAGCCAGAGAGTTGTCCATATTTTAACTGTTGACCATCAATCTTGAAATTTCTACTTTCATTGAATCCTTCTGATTTTACGTCAGTCATACAATTGTCCATATTTAACTTTCTGAACATATTTCTGCCAAAGAGTCCTGGATATTGATTTTTCTATACATTCTCATTGACTACTTCTGATGTTACCTCAGCCATACAGAAGTCTGTAATTGACCTACCGAACATATTTCTGGCCAAATGGTTGTCAAAAGGCAACATACTATATATTCTCACAGACTCCTTCTGAGTCAATAAGTTCTATAGAGGGTTCAATATCAAGTATTCTTTAGCAAGAAATGTATTCATTAGGTCAAATATAGACTTCTGTATGGCTGACAACATCAAAAGGACTCAATGAGTATGCATAGCAAATTCAAGATCAAGAACTCGGGCCAGAAGTCTGTTCAGTAGGTCAAATAGGGCCTATACTGTATGGCTGACAAAACTTAAGAAGGATTTAATGAAGAAAATATAGAAAAATCATAATCAAGGAAATGAGTCCAATGTTCAAGATAAAGTACTCTTTGGCCAGATAAATGTTCATTCGGTAAAAGGCTGTCTGATGTAACATAAGTAGTCAATGAGAATGTGTAGAAAGTTCAATATCGAGTATTCTCTGGCCAGAAATATGTTCATTAGGTCAAATATGGACTACCGTATGGCTGACGTAACATCAGAAGGAGTCCATGAGTTTATAGTACAAAAACATTTTGAGGACCCTTTGGCCAGAGATATCTTCAGTTGGTAAAATATAGACTTCTGTATGGCTGATATAACATCAAAAGAACTCAAAGAGTGTGTAGAAAGTTAACATTTGTACTCTGGCATTGCATTGCACACACACAATCTAATGTTGTGCAATAAATAATAACATAAGCATTGCAACACATACTTTTAAACTTTATCCGATGTGCATTGAAGAGATGACACATAACATACTGACTGTTTCACTGATCTAACTTAAGCATAAATGATACTGTCACAGCAATACTAGTTCCTTTTCTTGCACATAAACTTTTAATAAGTGCGACCTGCACTATTGCATTTTTACATTTTGCAAATCAAAAAGCCTTTTCTCAGGTGTCAGAGAAATTCTTTGCACAGCAGGCACGAAACAATGAAACAAGGTGTATCTTATCACAGGGAGAATTACTAAGATAGTTAATTAAATGAGTGCATTGTATTGCAATCCTGCTGTGCATAGAACATCTAGTACATGAGATGAAAGTAACTGATAACATGAAAAATGTACCATGATGTGTTTTCAAATGTGGAAGATTGCTGCCATCTATTGGAAACCAAACAAAAATAAAATAATAAGACATTTCACCGCTTCATGCGGCAGAGATCATTGCTCAATGGCCATTTCCACACAGGTAGAGCTACATCTTTTCACTTTTTTCGTTTAGAAATAAGAATATGAGGGAAATAAATAAAATCCCATAAAAATAATGCAGATATGCAAATAAAATACATTTGAAAACTTTTAATAAGAACACGTGTTAGTGGCACAGCAGGAAGATAAAAAGAACACGTTATGTGTAAGTGCGAATTAGTTATCGTATGCAATGCAAAAAAGCCATTTCTCATATGGTTGTTTTAGAGCTTCTAAACACAGCAATAATTCGTCTTTGCTTGTTTGTTCTTGAAAGAAATCTTAACACAATAAAACATTTTCATAATAGAAATCTATGAAACGGAGTATATCTTATGTTTTCGCTTCTATAACAGTTATAATTCGTGAAAATTGTATGCAATTATACAATGATTGCTGTCATCGAAACAAAAGCTTATAAAATGAAAATAATATGCAATTTTAGCTAAAGCCACTAGATGGCATTAATGGCATTTGCCATTTCTATACAAGTATATAAATCTTTACACAAGTTTCCCATTTACATTTTTACTTAGATATTATTAGACATTAGAAAAAGGTCACTACTAATCTAATCTCCTAATCAAAACATTTCTCCTTTGCAAGAAATGTCAATTAAACATATAAAGACATCGTTCATTTCAAAAGCTAAATGTTGTGTAAAACCAGTGGCTGATCACGCAAACGGCACATTCTAAAAAATAACAATAAAACCCCCTCAGAAAACGGAAGAATACAGCATTGAAAAAGCGAGAAAAAAAATCACTTTTGAGTAGATCAAAGGAGCAAGTGTATTTTTGTGTGTTATTATTAGAGTAGGCCTACAGTACATCTGCAAAACAAGTAATCACATTCTGGGAGGCTGATCCAAATAAATCATTCTAAATGATTGTAAATTGCTAAACTTAAGTTATTCATTTTGGAGAAATCAAAATGTTCCAAACATATTATCACTATGTTAAGGGGTACATTGTAAAAAAGGAAATACATGTAAACATATTACAATATTACATTCAAGTTGCTCTGTAGTACACTGAAAATTTTTTTAGTCAGTCCAACTTAGCAAATGTACTTGATGTTGTAACTACAATAACTACAATAAATGTGTAATATTACTGATTATAACTTAATTCAACCACCCTGAAGGTTTTACTGAAGCATAACTGACAGATATAATCTGATTTCTCCAGCTACATAACATTAATTAAGTTTGATATCATTTTTTCTTATATGATGATCCCCATTGATGTAAATATATTCAATAAATAATTCATTACTCTTAATTAATTTAATTGAAGACATATACACACAAATTAATTTAATTTATTCAATAATAATTCAGTTTAGTTGGGATGTTCTTCAGCACAATGATAACAACAACATTCAATAACAGAACAACTCTAAATGTCCAACTGAACATTAAACATTAAAGATGAAATTAGTGCTTATTTTCTAAGCCTTTTATTGCATTCATGTTGTGGACAGAACTTTCACAGAACATGAATGAACACAATTTCATTCATGATGATAACATGAAAAATGTGCCATGATTTAGTGGAAGGTTGCTGCCATCTATTGGAAACCAAACAAAATTAAAGTAATATGAAATTTCAATAAAGCCACTAGATGGCTGCATTAATGTGAGTGTGTGGTCTTTGAAACAGTTATGAATAGGTTATATTCACCAACAATACTTTCTTGCCACAGATCAGACATTCTGCATATGTATATCAACAATTGTGACATGATTCGTGCCGCAGTGCATGCTGGGAGTCACCATAGTATAAAACTCAAGGTTCCCAGCATGCATTGCAGTATGAAGCATGTCACCATTGCTGAGATTCATATGCTGAATCTTGATTGCTGTGTGTGTGTTTTTCTTACAGAACAAAAAAGAAAAAAGAAAAAAAAAACACTCAATGTAAAAAAAAAAAAAATCTGATATGTAGCAAGAAAGCTCTGTTGATGAAAACAATCTAACAAATATCCACTATTGGTCAGTGATAAAATTAATGAATTATTCTACTCTATGGCGTAGAATATATCGCCTGGTCGTCTTTGTGTCTGGTTTAGTGGTGGAAATTTTGATTCTTTCCAGAGACTCGTTCATTTTTAGTTCGTTCACCAAAATGATTCGTTCAGATTCGTTCACTGATTCGTTCAGTTTTTTTTTCCATATTACACAAATACGTCAGCAGCAGGTGCGGCAAAATGTTGTTCAACTAACGTATTTACTTGTTACAAAATAAAAACTGATTTGTCTTTATAAAAAATGGTGCCCTACTCATTAAATGGATAAAATAAGTCTAAATAAGCGATCAAAGTCTTTACACTCTTATTATCTTTTAAATTACACTCTTTTCGGATGACCAAATCACAAGTGTATTTTAATTTGTTTGCATACTAGGCAGGCTAGGTAACATTTTATTTGTTTGGTCAGAACGAGTTAAACGAGGAGTTCTGTATGTAAGATATGAATTGCGCGAGCACAGTACGGATACCTGCGCATTGCATTCACTTTCTGCTGATTGATGAACTAGATTGACAGAATGGCCGACCTGGTACACGAACTGGGAAACTCAAATCCACTCAAAGAAACTCAATAAAGGGCGTATTCGTTCACTAGATTCAGCAAATCACATGCTCCGTCCTCGTATCATACTCGAAGGCTATTGGCTCAAGGTTTAGTCACTCTTTGTCTTTGACAGATGAAACGGTCCAGTTACACGGTTCATTGAGCTGCGCATGCGCGCAATAGCGGCGCGCAGTGGTGGAGGGAGGAATTTCAGTGAACGGGAAATATGAGTCAATGGATAACGTGAACGAGAATAATTCGTTCACCTAAAAGATTCGTTCAAAAAGAACGATTCGTTCACGAACGTTACATCACTAGTCTGGTTCCCTTTGTAATATATTAAGTGTTTTGGTAAACTCTGTTACAACAAAGACC
The DNA here is from genome assembly GCA_030578275.1 of Meda fulgida. Taxonomy (NCBI): domain Eukaryota; kingdom Metazoa; phylum Chordata; class Actinopteri; order Cypriniformes; family Leuciscidae; genus Meda; species Meda fulgida. The sequence continues at coordinate 3,175,230 of CM060618.1, forward strand.
ATAACTCGGACATGGTGTAATGGTGACCAAACATTTTCAATAAAATAACATCTTAACATCTGTTAATTTAGTTAACATCTGTTAATTAAAAAGAACTTCTGTAGATTTATGACAGAAATAAAGTCAGTCTGGTTAGTAATAAGTGAAGTTGGTAATGCTGTTTGTGGAGTTGTTTATCAGATTTTCAGAGAGTTAATGTCTTCTTTTCTCTTCAATGGATTTCAGGCTGTGTGGCTTTAAGTCAGTTCTAGTTTATAGTTTTATTTTCTGAGAGTGCAAGCATGATGTTGAGCCAACATCACAGTGTAACACTGATTCAATGATATATCAGATTTAAAAAAACAAAAAACAAAGAATAAGTCAACATTACTGGCGGGTGCAAAAGTAATTTCGATTCAATGCATTTAACGTTGACATTAACATTGATTTAACATTGTTTCGATGGTTGTAGGGAGTAAAACACTAAGAAATAGAAGACACATATAGAACACATATAGAAAATGTTGTGTCTGCAATTCACACGTTTGCTGTGAGGGAAAGCAGATATGAGTGTAAAGACGTGTGTATCAGCAGACGTGTCTATCAACCTTCTCGCCACTGCTCTTAATATCAGACAGAAGAGACATCACAGTTCACAGCAAAAACCTCAGTGTGAAATTACTGGTTTTTAAAACACATTTGTTATAGCAAAAAACAAACAAGACAAAATACGATAAGGTGCTGCTGATTATATTTTTATTATGACACTGTGACCTGGTTCACTAATCTCTGATTATATTCATTGATAATTTTGTGTTACTGACAATATAATTAAACAGAATCAGTAGTGTAATGATTATTAACAGGCCTACTAATTTTAAAGTTATTTTGCAACTAAGTATTAGAACAACTTTTTTTTATTCAGACACACAGAATCAAGAATCCGTGTATGAATCTCAACAATGGTGACTTACAAATTCAGATAATCAGATCAACTCCAAACATAACAAAAAAGCTAATAAAAGGTCACAACAAAACAGCAAAATAAAAGCAAATAGTAAATATAGCTGCGAGCAGCGATTGCGGGCCCAAGCCGGTGGCATCGCCACCCCGGTGCCTTTACCTAAAGGCACCGGGGTGGCGGTGCCGCCAGCTTTGGCCCTTTATCGCTATGAAGTGTGCCAATTGGGACAGGGCCTATGATCGTGAACCACAAAAGCCACATATATGAGATCATTTAAATTTAGAATAATTTTTAGTGTCATAGGTCAATATGTTTTGCAGCACTTAAATGTGTAAATCCAGAAGCCCAGTATTTATCTGGAGGTCTTTGTCCTTTGCCTGTCAACCTGGTTTGTCTCTTTCTGTTCTGCCCTGTTTGCCATTGTTCACCCTGCCTGTCTTGACCATTCTTAATAAAAAGCTGCAAATGGATTCCCCTGGCCTGACCCTGCCTCGATACAACACACATGCTGCATCTGCTCGCTATCTGCCGAACGGCTCTGGTTGTTCCGCTTCAGCACTGATGATGTTGTAGGAATAGTGCGCTCTGGTTGGTCTGGATCATTCGGGAATTTTTATTTTATACAGAAAGAAGTTTTTTATAATTCAGATTATATATATATATATATATATATATATATATATATATATATATATATATATAAGACACAGAGAATATTACTTGCCTTACCTGATTAGAACAATGAAAAAATAAATAAAAAAATAACTAGGGAATCACTACACCGAGAGAATTATTCTGATTTGATGATACACTCAAAATATTACACAAGCAATCCTTTAAATGTAATGATATTCAGAGCAAAACAAGAATTTAAAAAAAAAACTATAAACAAGAAGTAACCGAAATAATGTAAAGCGAAAGTGAAAGTAAGTGGTGTTGGGCTCACGTAACTCTCTCATTAGAATCAAACTGTTTCAACATTTGCGATGTATTTGGATGCTAAATTTTAATTCACTCACGTTCCAATATTCGTGTGTGTGTTTGTGTGTGCGTGTGAGAGAGAAAGAGAGAGGCGCGGGCGCGATCGAACTGTGTTTGTGTGTGTGTGTGTGTGTGAGAGAGAGAGACGAGCGGGCGCGATCGAACTGTGTGTGAGACAGAGAGAGAGGCGCGGGCGCGATCGAACTGTGTGTGTGTGTGTGTGTGGGTGTGTGTGTGTGAGAGAGAGAGAGAGAGAGAGAGAGAGAGAGAGAGAGACGCGGGCGCGATCGAACTGTGTGTCTGTAAGTTAGAGAGAGAGAGAGAGAGAGAGAGAGAGAGAGAGAGAGAGAGAGAGAGAGAGAGAGAGAGAGAGAGACGCGGGCGCGATCGAACTGTGTGTGTGTAAGTGAGAGAGAGAGAGAGAGAGAGAGAGAGAGAGAGAGAGAGAGAGGGGCGCGGGCGCGGGCGCGATCGAACTGTGTGTGTGTGTGTGTGTGAGAGAGAGAGAGAGAGAGACGCGGACGCGATCGAACTGTGTGTGTGTGTGCGTGTGTGTGAAAGAGAGAGAGGCGCGGGCGTGATCGAACTGTGTGTGTGTGTGTGTGTGTGTGTGTGTGTGAGAGAGAGAGAGAGAGAAAAAAGAGAGAAAGAGAGAGGCGCGGGCGCGATCGAACTGTGTGTGTGTGTGTGTGTGTGCGTAATACATGTAATAAATAAATAAAAGTGCGTATAAATACAATTTTGGACACAAGAGGGCAGTATGGCCCTATGTACACCGGAAGAGACCCCCCCCCCCCCTCACCCTCCTCACACAGACACACACACATACAGAATGGCAGGGTGCATTCTCTCTGTCAGAGAGAGGGAGAAAAAATTCTCAGAATTCACATTCAAGCCACAATATCTGACTTTCTGCTGGCCGGAGCTAATGACTGTAAATTAGAAAATTGTTCGGCTTGATGAGAACAATATATACGCAATATATATTAGTTTTGTAACTGTAGGTAAAATTATCTAAGTTATAACACACTTTATGTGTCCTTTTTTTAGTCATAAATTCATTTCCTCGCCACGGCCAAACTGTTCGAGATATCAAAAATCCGTCCGCAATTTAGCATCCTCAATGTCTTGACTTCATGCTGACCGAGTTTCGTGGTGTTTGGATTAATTCTCTAGGAGAAGTATATCAAAAATAAAAGCATGCATTTTCCAAACAACCCATAATAGCTGACTTCCTGTTGAGCTGTCGTTAAACTTAGAGCACGAAAGTTGTCTGGCCCGATGAGATCTATATGTGTACCGAGTTTCATATTATTACATGCAAGCATGTTTGATTTATGGACCAAATTTTCAGACCAAGTTTATGGACCAAGTTAATTTAATTAATAAACTAATTATATAAAACTATTGTCAATGCACTACAATTAAACTGGTTATATGCCTTAACTTTATTTAAAAATATATATATATTTAAAAAATACAAGGCTTAAGACATTTATTTTCTTTTTTAATGCAGGCCAAACCACACAGCAGTGAAATAGTTAATCTAGCCCCCCTCCCCCTCCCCCTACACACACACAGGGACAGACACAGAGACGTAGGGTCAGAGAGAAATGACCACATTCCAACCAAAATATCGGACTTTCTGTTCGTCCGAGCTAATGACTGTAAATTAGAATGTTATCCGGCTTGATGAGTACAATATACGTCTTGAGTTTTGTTACTGTAGATAAAACTACCCCCCCCCCCATTTTTGACTAAAGGTGGCGCTACTGAGCCCTCACCACGCCCGTTTCTGAAACTTTGCACATGTCTACTGGCTAATAAATGTGATGTGTCTGTCGAGTTTCATGCAATTTCAAGCATGCTAAGAGTCTCAAAAACATCAAACAAGAATATTTAGTTTGATTTGTTGCCACGGCAACAGTATCTAAGATATCAATAATCCTTTCACAGGCCTACATCTGGCGTGTGTTTACATTATACACATAAAGTTTAAAGCAAATCGGGTAAAAATTAGAGGGTGATTTCAAAGCATTTTGAAAGTGACACACTTCCTGCTGCCAGTTGGTGGCGCTATAACTTTGACTCATAATAGTCACATCCATGTGATCGGCCTCTTACAGCGAGCACCCTGCTGAAGTTTCATCAAGATCAGTTAATGTATGCTGAAGTTATAACACACTTTCTGTTTCACGTTTCTCGCCATGATTTCGTTTCCTCGCCACGGCCAAACCGTTCGAGATATCAAAAATCCCCTGGCAATTTTTCATCCTCAATGTCTTGACTTCACGCTGACCGAGTTTCGACCTCGATCAATTCTCTAGAACGAGTACTTTAAATTCCATTGCATGCGTTTTCCAAACAACCCTAAATAGCCGACTTCCTGTTGGGCTGGCGTAAAACTTAGAGCACGAAAGTTGTTCGCCCCGATGAGATCTACAAGTGTACCGAGTTTCATATTATTACATGCAAGTGTATTTGATTTATGGACCAATTTTTCAGACCCCGTTCCAGGGGGCGCTGTCGAGCCCCCCTGCCACGCCCGGGTACTAGTTTCAGCCCTGCTCTGATGGCCGCGGGTTCGGACCCGTGTGCAAAGTTTCAAGAGTTTTCGATTACGTTAAGGGCCCCAAAAGTGCCAAAAAGGTAGTAAAATAATAATTTGCCTAATTTGCCTAAGGAAAACAGTAGGGCCTTCGCCTTTTCAAGGCTTGGGCCCTAATAATAAAAGCAAATACTAAGAGAATTCAGCTGCATAATTTATTAATGCACTGCAACATGAAGCTTTATGTTGATTATCACCATTGTTGAAATTCATACACCGATTCTTAATGTCTTTTTGTGCAAAATAATTTTGTAAAATCCATATGAATAATCTTATCACTGCTGGATATAAAAAATCCCAGGGTTGCTGTAACCAATTAATTAATTAAACCAAGTAGCCTAGTGGTGGAAATTTTGGTTCTCTCCAGAGATTTGTTGACGTTCAGTTCATTCACAAAAATGATTCGTTAAGATTTGTTCACTGATTCGTTCAGTGACAATTTTTTCATATTACATAAATACGCCAGCAGGTGGCGAAAAAGCGTGTCTTTTGTGCTAAGTCAGCGAACATATTTTCTTGTTACAAATAACTGATTTAGCTTTGTTAAAATGTGTGCGTAATTTACTCTTTTTATATTATATATAATATTAAATTAATCAAACACGTTTAAATAAGTGGTTCAGATGATCAAAGCACAATGTTATCTTGCATAATTAACATTTTAATTGTTTGGTCAATGGTCAGACATTTACACATTCATAAATCTGGGATTATATTAAAACGTTGAGTTATGTTCTGTATGTTAAATATGAATATATAAACAATCATGTGCACACCTATAACTGCGCTTTGTATTTGTTTTCTGCTGATTGCTGAATGAGATTGAATCACATGCTAAATGACCTCTCTCATTCATTTCATTCACGAATCATCGCTCTCTCGTTCAGATTCAAAACAGCGATCTCGGTCAGTGATTGGTGTATTCGTTCAGTAGATCAAACCAATTACACGCCCCTTCTCAGTCTGAACTGAAATGCTATTTGCTGACATTACGCAAATGAAATCTAACCAATATACTGTCATTTTTTTTTTTTTTTAGTTTTTAGAGAAGTGCATGACATGAATAAAACGTAATGAATTCATTTTCGATAAATAATACAAAATGAACACAAACAGTGCTTACTAGTACAGTAGTCAAGTAAATTGTTCAAAGCACAAAATACCACAAAACTAAGTCTAAAACACTCACATAAAATGTAAGAAAAGCAGATAAAGAGTAGTGTAAATTTAAATCAAGTAAACAGTCAAGTGCCCCCGCCCACTTAGCTCAAACCAAGTAAAAAATGACAATGTTAATTTAACAATTAGCTTGCGTTATTAAACTGTTTTCATTACAATGGTAAAGTGTAAATTTCTATCTTTGATGCAAATATGCACGAGCCTAGCCCTATCTATTCTCCATCATTATCGTTAAAAAACAACTGGTTCTTTTCGTTCAATTCGGAGATCTAAGCAACTCCGTCATTCAACAAATCACACGCTCCGTCACATCTCATACTCGAAGGCTATTGGCTCGAGGTTTAGTCATTTTTGACACTTTGCGCTGCTATTAGCGCCACGCTGCTGTGGAGGAAGAGATTACTTGAACAATTCGCTCACCTAAAAGATTCATTCAAAAAGAACACTTCGTTCATGAACGTAACATTACTAGCAAACACTGATCTCTATCATGGGGACTTCAAACTGAACATTTTCAATAAAACATCAACATCTAAACCTTTTAATTTTCAAATTAAGTTCTGTAGATGTATGAATTGTGTTTCTGATTATCTTTTTTCTGTTCTTGTTTCTCTTTCCTTCAGTGATTCTGCTTGTTAACAGCAGGTGTTCATCACTAATTCTCGATCTGAACTTATTTGTCTCATTAACTTTAACACTGCTCCAGTGTTACTTTTTAACACTGTGAGTGTGGATTAAACAGAGAGTAACTTAACACTGGGGGGTTTGCTGTAAACAGATCAGTCTCTTATGTCTGATATTAAGGACAGTGGCTCAGTGGGAAACACTGTTGGCCTCACAGCGAGGTCTTGGTTCTCGTCCCAGTTGAGCCAGAATGTCTCTGGAAACCTCAAATCTGGTTTCCCTCACACCTAAGATGTGCGAAATGCATTAAATTTTCCATATGTGAATGTGTGCCTGTCGATGGATCCACTGCAGAGTTTCTTGGTATCACTGGAGTACAATCAGGGTAGAATACTCCATTTCTAAATTATGAAAGTTTTTGATGTAAAACCCTTACTAACATCATAAGTCTACCTCAGGAAACATAAAAAATATGAAATTCATGACCTCTTTAAATATAGAAAGGCTCAAATGAACAGCCATCCATCCAAGCTGTTTCTACACCTATAGGGAGTCTCCAGAATCCCCACAACCCTACATATGACAAGTGAGGTTTGGAGAATAGATGGATGGAGATTATGATTAAACAATAAAGGAGGAAAAGATGGTAAAAACAATGGTAGGAGGAGAAAGCAGAAATGGGTTTGAGGACAAAAAATGTAGGGTTAGGTAGAGTAACAGCCAGAAACAGAAGAGAAGAAACCATAACCAATAAGGCATTTAACATTGCAGGTTATGAGGGTAACAAAGACTTAGCTGATGCACTTGATACTTTTTATTTACGATTTGACACAGAGGACTTTGCAGATGAACTCAGGGAAATATTCAGTGAGTCTGCAGTCCCCACAAAGACAAATCTGATGTTTAATCCTCAGGATGTTAAGGCAGTTTTTCAAAAAAACATGATAAATAAGAGCCCAGGACCGGATAGTATTACAGGGAGACTGCTTATGAGCTGTTCAGAACAGCTTTGCGAGGTGTTCTGTTTTATTTTTAAGATGTCCTTGGAGCAGCGGAGGGTCCCAAGGGTGTGGAAGGAGTCCATTGTTGTTCCGGTGGCAAAATGTGGAAAACCAAAAGAGCTAAATGACATCACTGGTCATGAAGTCATTTGAAAGGTTAGTTAAAGGGGAATTGTTGGAAATGGTAGAGAGGGCACTGGACCCTATGCAATTTGCATATAGAGCTGGGATGGGAGTAGGGGATGCCCAAATCACATTACTCGATATCCTGTATAGTCATCTAGAAAGTCCGGGTATGCATGCTAGTCTTTAATTTTTGGATTTTTCATCCGCATTCAATGCAGCCACATGTTCTGGCTAGGAAATTGCTAAATTATTTTAATCTTGATGTTAATTTTGTGGTTTGGATTGTAGATTTTTTTAACATGCAGGTCTCAGAGGGTTAGAATAAATGGCTTTCTGTCAGATCAGCGCACCCCCTCCACGGGCTCTCCTCAACTTGAGTAAAGTTGGCGATAAATTCACAGATTCGAAATTCCCGGGTCAATAACTCGTGAGCTAAACGTTGTTACTACACAAATAACCCCTCTTTTTAATCGTAGTAACGTAGACAAGCAGCTACAACCTACTTTTCCTCGAAACGAGCTTTCCTTCGCGATGGATAAAATACATTGATCTCTATGCGCAGCCGGCTGAGACACAGATCCGAAGGGACCGTCTGCAAAGTGCAAACCTCGAAAAGCGTTACTACGAAAACAGTCAATATCTCCACTGTAAAACACTGCATTGTTGCCAAATTCAGTTCACACATCACTGCTGTCCTGTTGGTTATACTACAACACTTATTTTGGGAAAAAATTATTTTTAATTGTATATACAATTGTAAATGTATAATTTTAATGCTTTTTATTATGAAAAATATTCAAGAAGTTCACTGAAATTCACTGTATTGTTGCCAAATTCAGTTCACACATCACTGCTGTCCTGATGGTTATACTACAACACTTATTTTGGGGAGTATATATATATTTTTAACTCTACATACAATAGTAAATGTATCATTTTAATGATTTTTATGAGAAATATTCAATAACTTCACTGTAATACACTGCATTGTTGCCAAATTCAATTCACACATCACTGCTGTCCTGTTGGTTATACTACAACACTCATTGGGAAAAAATATTTAAATTGTATATACAATTGTAAATTTATAATTTTAATGCTTTTTATTATGAAAAATATTCAATAACTCCACTGAAATTCACTGTATTGTTGCCAAATTCAGTTCACACATCACTGCTGTCCTGATGGTTATACTACAACACTTATTTTGGGGGAAAAAAAAACATTTTTAACTGTACATACAATAGTAAATGTATCATTTTAATGATTTTTATTATGAAAAATATTCAATAACTTCACTGTAATACACTATATTGTTGCCAAATTCAGTTCACACATCACTGCTGTCCTGTTGGTTATACTACAACACTTATTTTTGGGAAAAAATATTTTTAATTGTATATACAATTGTAAATGTATCATTTTAATGATTTTTATGAAAAATATTAAATAAATTCACTGTAATACACTGTATTGTTGCCAAATTCAGTTAACAAATCACTGCTGTCCTGATGGTTATACTACAACACTTATTTTGGGAAAAATATTTTTGCGTTTAAAACCCATCCTCTATATTCTAAGTTCGAAATTCTTCCTTCAGGTCGCAGATTTAGAGTTCCACGATTCAAGTGCAATAGGAGCAAATACTCATTTGTTCCCTGTGCAATAACCCTGCTAAATAGTAAATATTTAGAGATTGTTTTTATGTTTTATACTTATACTGTACTGGATGCACTGGTACATTGTATTTTATTTGCGGGCGGGTATCTCTTGTGTATGTGTTGTTGTTTTTGTTATTCTGATCCCTGTATGTATGTATGTTTTTTATCTTGTGTCCTGACTGCAAATCAAGTTTCCCACCTGTGATAATAATAATAAAAAAAAGTCTTCAGACAAGCAGCTTTTAATATTAAACTGGCAGAACGAGACAGTGGAGCATGTGGCGATGATCTGATCTGAACTTTATTCAAACCCATGTTTATCAAACAGTTTTGCACACAGCATTGTTCCAGCATATGTGTTGGTACACAGAAACATTGTTTTGCTCAGAGAACAAGATAAAGTGCAAAAAAACATGAGGTTGGTAAGAACATAAGAGTGTCCGGTTCTGGGCTCATGGTGTGCAGTTTATATTTCACAAGAGTTTACATCCTTAAATCAGTCTATACGTATTCTTAAGTAAACAAATAAAAAAGGAATGGTAATACAATTGTTAGCAACTTCCCAAAACTGGAAGAAAAAAGTTACAGCACAAGTTTAGCCATGGATTCATGATTGTTTTGAACTTTGAAAAGATTTTAAGCAAGTACATCATAACTTTTACAATCAACATCAAAAGATCAAAGATTACTTTGACAGACCGAACCATAATATGACAGTACACAGAGCTGTATATGAATGAGTAAATATACAGCAGAACACTGAACCTCAAACTCAGGTACATAAAAGGCACAGTTTTCGAAAGTCTGTAATGAGTATGGCATTTGTAAATGAAATCGAATCTTTCCCTGATATGAGTGATTAGGTAAGACCACAGCTCTTCATCTTTGGTTTCGTTCTTGTCTGACATGAACTGAGAACTTCCATGTGTCGGTGTATTGCGAGAGCAGGATCTCTTCAGGGAAGAACTCGTTCACCTCAGGAGAAACGTCCAGATCTTTACGCTCCATGTAGGACACAACCGTGTCTTTCAGACTGCAGACAGACAAACATCACTGAGTTAGTACAGATTTACATGAGTTCAGCAAGAGCTTTAGAGTGCGCATCAACACAATCTTAACCAGGCTCACACAGATTTGCTCTCAAGGTTTCTGTACAATATGAATATTTCCCCATAGTCCCAAACAACTGTATGTTAATATACTCAATATTTTGGTTGAATTGATTATTATAGTAATTTAAATAAATATTTTCCACTTCATGATTACCACAGTTTTATGGAATGGTCCTTTTTTTGTCAACTACATAAAATTGTGCAGCAAAATGGGTCAACGAAAAAAGCTACAGTTTTAATCAGATATTCATACAAATTGTAGTCATTCTTCTGCTGCTAATACGACCAATGTCCATGTATACACTGCAGAGTTTCAGGAGACAAAACCGCATTTAAATGCAGAGTGAATCCACTAAAATATCCCCAATACTATATGACAGTGAAGGCTCAAATTTGGCTATATGTTCTTTTAATTTATGGAAACATCTAAGCATTTGTATAGCCTATGGTGTGATTTATGCACATTTGTTTGAAATAGCCTGTATTGGGCAGATTGTTCACATGATGTAAGCTAAGATTTTATATTGTTTACACGACGGATACACATTCTCATTTTTGTTCTTTTAATTATTACCATGTTGGGGTGCGTGTCTATTTTTCATAAATGCATCAACTCGGAATTCCTAATGTTGGTTTGATTGCTTGTGTTCATGAGAAAATAAGTAATTTGAGTCTCCCTGATGTAGATTTAATGCGGTGCGGTCCGGCTCGGTCTTCATGTCTAACGGGTCGGGAATTGAATTAGTGGTGCTGTCGGATAACAGGTCGTGTTCTGTTAAGTAGAACGGGTGCGGGTTTATCAAACAGGACCCATGCAGGACTCTAATTATAAATAAATACACAAATACAAAGTTATCCTTATGCACTTTTTCAGAAAACTTCCTATCATCAGGTCTCACCCCCAGTCAGGCTTGAAGGTGTCCGTGGCTTTTGGGTTCTTCAGGACCAGAAGCAGAAACTCGTGCATCTCCAGCAGGAAGGCATCAGCGCTGGACTTAGTGAAGAAACTTGTGAGCAGTGTCTTGTGTTCCTCCTGCAGAGGACGCTTGTACTCTTTGCTGATTCCCACAAATGGGTCCTGAAGTGCAGATGAAGAAAGTCATTCACTCACACACGTCTGGTCCACTATCTTTGTGGGGTATTTTTATACTCTACAAACTGTATATTCTATCCCCTTACACTAACCCGACCCCTAAAGCTACCCATCACAGAAAACGTTCTGCTCTTTTACATTTTCTAAAAAACATCATTTAGTATGTTCATTAATCAATTTCCCTCACGGGGACCATTGGCTAGTCCTCACAATGTAGGTGATTTCACATTTTACTATCCTTGTGGGGACATTTGGTCCTCACAATGTAATATAAATATGAGCACACACACACACACACGCACGAAGCAGAATACGGTTTAGTGCGTTGAGTGTCTCACCCTCTTCAGATGAAGCATGGTCTCAGATTTCAGAGAGCTGAGGAGCTGCCACAGCGCCACACAGTGTTTCATACTGCACCTGCTCAATGCCTGCACACACACACACACACACACACACACCGTCAATTAGTTGAATTACATAAAAACAAGTAAACACTGCTGTGAGGATGTTTCGGTAATAATTTACAATAACGTTCATTAGTTAACATTAGATAATGTATTAACTAACATGAACTAACCATGAGCTTTACATGTGTTACTGTATTTGTTAATCTTTGTTAATGTTAGTTAATAAAAATACAGCTGTTCATTGTTTGTTCATGTTAGTTCCCAGTGCATTAACTAATGTTAACAGGATTTTAATCAAGTATTAGTAAATGTTGAAATTAACATTAACAAAGATAAATAAATGCTGTATACGTGCAGTTCATTATTTAACTAATGTTAACTAACGAACCTAATTGCAAAGTGTTACCACGACATTTATTGTTTGAATTTCATAATGAAATCGACAGAGTATGAAGCTTTCGGTGATTATTGGCAGGCGCACTCCAAATACTTAGTGAAGTTTTGTTCACTCATCAGCAGATACTAAAATATTTTAGATTTAAAAAACATATGGTTACCGTGTAAAAATCATCCAAACAATCCACACAGCTGGCATGTTTAACTGCTGTAGCTTATCCACATTGTTGACAAAAAAAACGCATCTCTTATAACACATATTGACTATGTTCAGCATCTAATTAAACATCTGTTTGGCCTTCAAAAACCACATCGGCCCAAAACTGAAAATAGCTGTTTTGGCTGCAAATTTCCGGTAGGTAAAATGTAGGTGCATCCCAAATCCTAGAAACACCACTGCTCTGGGCTGCTTTTCCCAACAGCATCGCAAGCCTAAGTTGATCGTAGAACCATTGCCAGCAATGGTCTCTAGTCTCTACGATCAACTAATGCTTTTGGGAAACGCAGCTCAGCGCAGTCCAATAATAAAGAAAGTGTGTGTTTATGACCAACCTTGTAGATGTGTGAGCCCATGTGGTCCGTCATCTGCAGCACCTCTTTGAGATAGGAGCTCAGCTGCATGTGTGGCTCGGCCCCGGTCATGGCGAGGAACCCCAGGGCTAGCTGCACGGTGGACAGCGCCTCACACACGTCACTGTAGGACTGCAGATCCTTCACCAGGTCGTGCTGCGTCAGCGGCTGCAACGACTCCTGCCACACACACACACACAACACAGCTTGAGGAAGTCTCTCAGATATATCTCTGCAGTGGAAACACTGATTTCATCAAATATACAGTTTATAAGGCATATTTAAACAACAGAAATGTTCATTAAGAGCATTTGTACACTAAAGCAAATACTCTTCAATGGTGTTCGGCCAATCGCCAACCGAACCGCAGGCTCTACTCGTCAGCACATCAGTAACCCCAAAAACTCACACATACCAGAAAACCTTTTTAAATTACCAAATAATAGAACATTAAACACTAACAGATCTCCCCCTATATTAATATTGAGAAAAACACATAAAATAAAACTTTACCATTAACATTTGCTCTCCTTTAACAGTCAGAAGCAAAGCATGCTGGGAACTAGAAATCTGTTTTAACTCATTCCGGGAATGTGTTGTATATTATATATATATGTGTGAACATAGAATCAAATTTATATGGGAACATGTATGTGCAATATATGTACACAAAAAAGGATAAAACTTTGTGAATATTACATATAACATATTTATAAATGAAGACATAAATAGCATTACATGTAATTCACAAAGTTCTATCCTTTATTGTGTACATTTTATTGCACATACATGTTCCTATATAAATGTGAATGTATGGCTATATATTATTAATACATATAAATATTTATAAATGAAGACATTTGAACAAATTGACATTTGAAGAAATGAAGCATTACATGTATTAATAATATATAGCCATACATTCACATTTATATGGGAACATGTATGTGCAATGTATGTACACAATAAAGGATACAACTTTGTGAATATTACATGTAATGCTATTTATGTCTTCATTTATAAATATTTTATATGTATTAATAATACTACTACTACAGACTCCTGCCTTCAGTCTCTTAATACAGTCTACAATAGCCTGTGTAGATTTATTCTTCGCTGCCCCTATAGAACACACCATTGTGAAATGTACCATCAACTGTCCTGGCTGACCCCACCAGATAAAAGGCGTTTTCACTGGTTACAATTTATTTTTAAGTGTATTTATATGGATTATCCTTCCTATTTAAAACAATATTTGAATAGCTAGTAACAGAGACTTGAGCCATTGATATGCAGACTAATGCTGTTATTGGAGAGAGAATGATTCCTTTGATTGCTTAAGCATGTGTGAAATACCTGAATCTGTGTGTTTCTCAGCAGCATCTCTACTAATAATGAAGCTGTAAGTTAAACCGCTTCAAAATAGATTTTTTATGATAACTTATAAACCTTTAAAGACAGCCCTACTGTGAGCTATGAAGTTGTTAATCGATAGCATTTGTTTCTGTTAGCCCGCATTATTTCAACTTCTTTTAAAAATAGTCGTGTTTAACAGCACAATTCCTGGTGAAAAACTACATTACCCATGATACTGTACAGAAAACTCTACCAAACATAGTCAAAACAAGCAAAATGCTGCAAAATATATTTTTTAGCTCCGCCCCCTCTCATGAATCACTGCGAATTACATAATCGAAGTGATCTCTCTACACTCTCAAAATAGCTTTGTCTTAGTTCATGGCTGATAATGCTTAAAAAGAAGACTTTTTAAAAAATCCCTATGGGAGAAATTCATGGAAAAAATACTTCCGGAACCAAACCAGCATTGCTGAAATCGCACACGTTAGAACCAATCAGAATCCGGCATTCAATAAGATACAGATTAAACCTGTATTACACTAAAACAAATAATGTGACTTACTTGTTGAACTTTGCCCTTCACATCTTTCAATATGATCTCATAATTTCTGTCCTGTCTGTTCACCAATGTCGGAATCCCCTGAAAAACAAAACAAGAAAAGATAAATCAGCAAATACAACTTTTCTAATAGATCTACTCTGCAGAACTCCACAATAACTGGCTCTGGGCAGAGCTGTGTCAGTAGTGCAGTGACGTACATGAATGGTGATGTGAGTCAGTGGTACAGTGACGTACATTAATGGTGATGTGAGTCAGTGGTGCAGTGACGTACATTAATGGTGATGTGAGTCAGTGGTGCAGTGACGTTCATTAATGGTGATGTGTGTCAGTGGTGCAGTGACGTACATTAATGGTGATGTGAGTCAGTGGTGCAGTGACGTACATTAATGGTGATGTGAGTCAGTGGTGCAGTGACGTAAATTAATGGTGATGTGAGTCAGTGGTGCAGTGACGTACATTAATGGTGATGTGTGTCAGTGGTGCAGTGACGTTCATTAATGGTAATGAGAGTCAGTGGTGCAGTGACGTACATTAATGGTGATGTGAGTCAGTGGTGCAGTGACGTTCATTAATGGTGATGCGAGTCAGAGGTGCAGTGACGTACATTAATGGTGATGTGTGTCAGTGGTGCAGTGACGTACATTAATGGTGATGTGTGTCAGTGGTGCAGTGACGTACATGAATGGTGATGTGTGTCAGTGGTGCAGTGACGTTCATTAATGGTGATGCGAGTCAGAGGTGCAGTGAAGTACATTAATGGTGATGTGTGTCAGTGGTGCAGTGACGTTCATTAAAGGGACACTCCACCCATTTGCATTAAGCTTTCCATTGTTAGAAACCCAGTAATACTATTGAATGGTCCTGAAAAAATCTTTCATTGTCCCCTGAGACGAGAGAAATCCACTATTTACCTTTTTTACTTCCGCCTACAATGACGCAAAAATCGTCAATTTGCGTCATTGTAGGAGGAAGTGTAAGAATGGGGTATTTCTGTAAAGACTACAAGCACTAGTTCCCACCCTTTCCAACCCGCCCATTGGGGGATGGACCTAATGCGCTAACAGACCTATCACAGATCAGTGCCAGTGGCGAAACTTTTTGAAAAAATGGACGCCGAAGGTTCTCAAAACGAAGACGGATACATTATGGAGGATTGGGATTTTAATATGGCAGAAACAGATGTTCGTGGCTACCTTTATGAGCCTGAGTACAGCGACGAGCAGCTGAGGGCTATGGAGGAACAGGAGGCGGCTGAACCTGCTTCCACCACAGCCGATCTGCCTGCCGCGGACGAGGAGCCCGCAATGCCTCGAGCTGGGACAGATTGGTGGTGCCTGTGCTCTCACTGTGCGCCAATGGACACAGAAGAAGAGTCAGTCTGCTGCCGCGAATTCCAGCGGTGCGAATTTCTCCTGTATGAAATTATATATTCGAAGGATGACACGGACGTGTGTGTGGTTGATCACCCGAGTTTCGCACCACATATCGATAGCGGCGTCCTGGAGACCTACTTTCGAATCCCTAAGGTCAACTGGAAACGCCAGCGAAAAATACGAAAAATAACTTGTCAGTACCAATTGTGTAAAGTAGTTTCCAGGCAGTAGCGCAAGCGCAGTGGAGCTCAACTGTAGTCTACGTCGATGGGCGGAGTAGTGGGAGTGGCCTGTGGAGCTGAGCATTGCAATGCACTATGGGGATTGTTGTCTATAATCCACAAGCACTAAAAAGTCATTTTCGGCATTTTATTGGACAGGAAGGAACAAAATTAAAAATTTCTGCTACTATTCTACTACACATATTACCCACTTTCAATACACATTCATGTCAAAATCGGTGGAGTGACCCTTTAATGGTGATGCGAGTCAGAGGTGCAATGACGTTCATTAATGGTGATGTGTGTCAGTGGTGCAGTGACGTTCATTAATGGTAATCAGAGTCAGTGGTGCAGTGACGTACATTAATGGTGATGTGAGTCAGTGGTGCAGTGACGTACATTAATGGTGATGTGTGTCAGTGGTGCAGTGACGTTCATTAATGGTGATGTGAGTCAGTGGTGCAGTGACGTACATTAATGGTGATGTGTGTCAGTGGTGCAGTGACGTTCATTAATGGTGATGTGTGTCAGTGGTGCAGTGACGTTCATTAATGGTGATGCGAGTCAGAGGTGCAGTGAAGTACATTAATGGTGATGTGTGTCAGTGGTGCAGTGACGTACATTAATGGTGATGTGTGTCAGTGGTGCAGTGACGTTCATTAATGGTGATGCGAGTCAGTGGTGCAGTGACGTACATTAATGGTGATGTGAGTCAGTGGTGCAGTGACGTACATTAATGGTGATGTGTGTCAGTGGTGCAGTGACGTACATGAATGGTGATGTGTGTCAGTGGTGCAGTGACGTACATTAATGGTGATGTGTGTCAGTGGTGCAGTTGACGTACATTAATGGTGATGTGTGGTTTGCCCTGTAGGAAGCGGGTCAGGATCTGCTGCTGGATCTGGGGCAGGTCGTACTCCTGCAGGATCTCCTGCCCGCGCTCCATGCTGTACTGGCAGTGGGACAGCACCAGCGGCAGCAGGTCCCGCTCGTACTCATAGCGGATAACGTGCAGATCCGTCAGATCCGCTGGGCTCACCGTGTAACTGGAGGAAACAGGGCAGAGGATAAGATGGAGAAACTGGGAAACTTTAACTGCTAGCTCTGACAAGGCAAAGGTTCAGACAGGGATCCGCATGCTTTTATGTGTGTGTTGCTATGTGGTTGCTAGGATGTTCCGGGTGGTTGTTTATTAGCCCAAGTCAATAGAGCACACCACTAATATTGTCTAGACCAGGGGTATTCAATTTAAGTTCAAAGAGGTCTGGTCTCTATATCTCCTACTTTCCTTCTTATTGTCCGGACAACACTTTTTTAGTTACTTCTCCATCGAGGCAGCCGTAGTACTTTGTAAAAGAAAACAAAAAACCTAAACACTCAAAATAGTCATCAAAGATGAGCATCTTGGGCCAAAAGAGCCAAAGCAGTGATGTTTAAGAATTTTTACCAAAAAAAATTAAATATTTCTCCCAACCGGATATGAATATAAAAAGGTTAGATCAGATGTTTTAACAGGCTATTTTTTATGTTTTTATTTTACATTTAGACTCCTTTATGGCAGAACATACTGGGGTGCAGGTTTACCTCTTAAGCCGGGGACACACTTAACGACTGTAAGGCTGATCATGACCAAATGCACTGAGTTAGAGACAGTTGCTTTCAGTCTGTGTTTAAAATCTGCTGCAGTCGTTAAAAAGTCTGTAAGTGTGTTCAGCTCAGTCTTTCAGAGAGTCGTTAAGTGTGTCCTCGGCATCAAAGTATGGACCATTGTTAGATTTTGCTCAAAGTAATGTTGTAGAAATTTTAATAGTCATTTATTACTAACAGATATCATAAGGGATTGAACCTATTCAATGTGTAAAAGTATATGTGTGTACGTGCTTGTGCGTGACGTTTCAGGAATATATGGGACAGGACATCTTGACCTTAGGAATGGTCAAGATTTGGCTAGTTTATTTCAGGGCCAGTTTGTGTCCTTAAGAAGAAACTGAACAGCAGTGGGGACCTTTTCTGAGTGGGTGAAAGGGTAACTGCTGTGAGGAGGAACCTTGAAAAGAGTATAAAGGCTGTCTCATGTCTTCCTGGTGTGCATCACTCACTTCACAGGGTAACTGCTGTGTTGGCGACTGGGCCTATTCTTGCAAGAATAAATACTTTTCTTTTTTATTAATTTGACTCTGAGTGTCTCTTACGCAGTGATGATGTTTAACAGAAGTTTTGCCACAACAGTAATAAACTATTAAAAACAAACAAGGTACATAATCAAATAATCAACTTTCATCATGAGGACAAAACAAAGTTAACTAATAATTTAAAAATTTTTCTTGCCATCTCTAAATAATTTTCCAAATTCTAACATTGTTTATTAAGAAATGCTCTTCATATGTCGATTAATAATGCTAAATGTATGAAAAAAAATAAGTCTAAAGATGCCACACATTAACTTGGTTTAGTTTGTTAAACGGTCAGAGTCATCTGTATGACAGACACAAATAATTGTATTAGCTGCATTCTCGTTTCCTGCAGTGTTTTAGCGAAATTATCGGTTTTGCTGCTTACCATGTTTCTGCTACTGTTGTTAAAATAACTGCGTTGTCTGCAGGTCTTAATGTGGCGCTTTAACGTCTTCATCGGGAGAAAGCAATGTGTATGGAGCGGAAAGGGCTTGAATGAAGCACTCAAGGCTCTAGACAAAAATATTATAGATAAAGCTTCGAAAGATCATTACAATAATCAACCCTGAGTGCTTGTGGTGTGAACCACACCGTTGTTTTGACGCGCTTCTCACTTCAATCCGTAGAAAGGGTAAAATGGCGCAATTATGAAACAAACTGATGTATATCAATACGATATATCGCGGTCCGTCTGTGGGTGTTTTTTTCCTCGTACACATGCCAGGTGGAAATCGAAAGCGCGATCAATCAGAAAAGCAATAGTTATTATCCACAAGCCACATGATTTTAAATATCTCCCATATCCACTAACGTTATAGGAAGAGTGAAGATTAAAACTTGGGTTCTGGGTTTCAATAACCCTACGTAAACAGTGACTACTTTAGCCAACCCCAAAATGCCACGGGACAGCGGCTGAAGCTCTTACCCAGACTCCTCTCCGGTGTGTTTCTCCACAGCATACACCAGGTCATTGTGAAGCGTGATGAGGTAGCTGACGAGTGCAGTGGAGCACAGGCCCAGACCGTGTCTCTGAGGCAGCAAAACCTGCAGGTCAGCGTCCAGACCTAGATCCTCCTGAGTGTAGTCAGCCGGCAGCTTCAGCTCTCCTGACACACACAATAAAACATTACAATAAAACACATCTGTGTTCATGAAATTACTTTACAGTGGTCTAAAACAGGGGCAATTTGAAATTAAATTCAGATCAGACCTCATTCAGAAATCCATGTCACAATTATAGACAAATGCAAACTGACTAAACTAATAACTTACAAACAACTGTCCTTTTCACATTTTTACTGAATATATTAAGTAATCACTCAGTGTATTGTGGAGTAATCAGTGTAGACTGTCTGGAAATAAAAAAAATCAGTCCAGACTTTTCTATATTTGTAGACAGGGTATCTAACCGTGGATTCATTGAAAAGCCAGGTCTTAAGCAATGCTTTTGTAGCCTTGTCCAGCTTTGTGCATGTCTTTAAATTAAAAGCACAAAATTCCTTAAAAATGCATTAAAAGGACAGAGCACCCACACTTCCAATCTCATCTCCTTAATTGACTCCATTTATCTTTTGGAGAAGTCATAACACAGAGGTTCACTTGCTTTATCCAGCCTGCTCTGTCAATGATCTCTCAGTGTCTTCAATACAATTTTGAAAAAGTAAAACTTTTTGGGTCAAGTCAAGTCACCTTTATTTATATAGCGCTTTTTACAATACATATTGTTTCAAAGCAGCTTTACAGAGATAATAGAATGTTGAAAATAATGTTGTAATAATATTGTTAAATCTAAAATTAAATGTCCCCAACTAAGCAAGCCAAAAGCCAATAAGCCAAAGGCGAAGAAAGGCGACAAGGTTAGATTGTGTTTGTCTATAATTGTGACTTGGATGAAGATTAGAACACATTTTATGAGTAATCATTGCAGAAATCCAGTTCTTTTCAAAGGGTTCACGGTTTAATTCTTGCCACTGTAAGTAGTAGTCGGCTTACCTGTGGTAGCCAGAGACACCCTGATTTGGTTCCATGTTGACAAAAAGATTTTTATGCGCTTTTCATACCAGGCAAAGAGGGAAGCTGTCGAATTAAAACATGGCACTATCACTGTGTTTGCAATTACCGTAATATTTATTACAGAGAAATGGCATATGCTTGCATGATTACTCAGCACATTTGCGCTGAAATGGGTAAATCAACCATCAGCAAGCTTCCTGAAATAATTAACAATTAATTTATCATAACTCAATCATGAATGACCCACACTGACCCGATGGCAAATTATCTCTTAAATGTGTGATATGGGCCGTACCTGCTCTCTGGCTGTGCAGGAACTCTCCTATGGTGCTGTACGTCAGGTCTGTCAGGTTCTGAAACTTCTTTACCAAATCCCTCTGGAGAGCCAAGATGTCGGGCAGGAACCTCACCAGCCGAAGCTCTGCTTCCTAAAATAAACAGTTGGTTAACATACAATACAAATTTTATTTCTATAGCACATTTAAAACTGCCGTTGACCAAAGTGCTTACCAGCATAGATAATACAACAAAAGCCATCACATACAGTCACACACATAAAATTAAAACCTGTTCACTCAATCAGTTCTAAAAGCCATACTAAAAAGATACGACTTCAAACTAGACTTAAAAGCATCCACAGATGGAAAAAGATTTAATGTTTAATGTAAAGATCTCATATTTATTGTTATTTGATAAGGTATCAAAAGGTCAACAATATATTTTGGGGCAATACCATGCAGCGCTTTAAAAACCATAAAACTGAAATTCTGAAATTTTACCGGCAGCCAGTGTAAAGAAAACAAAACTGGAGTAATTCTCTCTTTCTTCTTTGTACGAGTCAAAAGTCTGGCCGCAGTTTGTACGCAAAAAAGTCATTTTGCACTAATTGTAGACGAGATAATTGACCCTGTGAGATACCTATATATAAAGCACTACAGTAAGCAATGCAGGATGTATGAATAACTGTCTCCAGGTCCTTAAAGGGTAATTCCACCGGTGGAGACATGAATATGTATTGAAAGTGGGTGATATATGTAGTAGAACAGTAGCATAAATTTCTAATTTGGGTCCTCCTTGGCCGATAAAAGGCAGAAAATGACTTTTTAGTGCTTGTGGATTGTAGACAACAATCCCCATAGTGCATTGCAATGCTCAGCTCCGCAGGCCACTCCCACCTCTACGCTACCGCCTGGAAATCATTTCACACAATTTCTAGTGAAGAGTTATTTTGCGAACTAATTATTGAATTACTACTCGTTTTTGTTTCGAATTGGTGTGCACTTGCATATACCGGCATGTTCAGCCAGCACAAGGAAAATACACAGAGTAAGTTTTCATAGATTGCCCAAAGATTTGGACTTGTGCAAAAAGTGGCTACGAGCTATCAATAACCCGAAGTTCGGAGAGGACACAGCCATTGAAGCACTAAAACATCTGATGGTGTGCAGTCTACATTTCAATCCAAAAGATTTCCAACCCAACCCCTTATGGTGTGTTCACACCGAACGCGAATAGAGCATCAAATACGCATCTATCGCGTCTAGTTAGACGCTTGAACATTCGCTCGAGTTCAAATGTTTCAACTTGCGCGGAAGACATTCACGGCAAACGCGTCGCCCAATTCGCAACGCCCGGCGCGAATGATGCGTCTATTCGTGTCTTTGCATTGACTTTGTATGTAATCCACTTCTCTCGTCTCAGGGGAAAATGAGAGAGTGTTGCATGACCATTCAATAGTACGACTGGGTTTCTAACAATGGAAAGCTTAATGCAAATGGGTGGAGTGTCCCTTTAAAGGAGAGAAATGGTTTCAGCGTATAAATAGTTCTGAGTTGATAAAAACCAGCCTTAACAACTACTGTTTATCTAAAACCAAAGCCGAATCCATGATAACGGCAAAATTTTTGACATGATCTAAAATCTTATCGACATAGAGTCCGACCTACCTATAATTTCCTTAGAGGCAGAAGAGGGTCCAAAGACAACACACTCAGTCTTATTGGTATTAAGATGAAAGAAAATTGCTTGCCAACTATGCTTTAATCTCACCTAAACACTATACAAGTGCATCAAAAGATTGAGAGCCTTTCGGATCTATTGGAATATATAACCGAGTGTCGTCTGCATTTCAATGACACATGATATTGTATTTAAGATTGCCCAAAGGGCACATAATAAAATACACACAAAATAAAATAGGTCCAAGTATGGAACCCTGTGGCACACCACATTGTAAATTACAGGGTTCTCAAGTCTCACGCATTGGCCATGAGACACACGCAATTCAACCAGTTCACACGCTACACTGTGTATTTCTCACGCTGAAAAGGCAATGCCAACCAAGTTGTCCTGCAAGCTTTGTATATAACGTTGTATACGAGGCACAGGCACACAAAGTGAAGTTTCCTGCCGCCAGCACGTATCTCGGCCAGATTGCATTCGTTACTAGGCAACATAGATGCGCGAACACAGAAGTTTACGGAACATTCTCGGCCACCATACGTTCGTTACTAGGTAACAAACAACATCGCGCGAACACACGTCGTGATGGAGAAGGTAAGTTGGAAGAATGCTTGTTTAACATTTTTAGGCTAGAACATTTAATATATAGCCCATCATATACATTATTATTGATGCAGTCAAAAACTCTACAACTACTTTGCAACCAGGCCAGAAGCTTTTGCTCAGTTTGGCTAGCTTACGTTATCTGAAACTAAGGGATATGTTAGTGGGTATGGGAAGGAATGAAGATTTTGAAATATAACATTAAAGACATTATCAGATTTATTATCAGATTTACCAATTATCAACATTATCAGATTTACCAATTGTTATAATTTCAATTTGTGCTGGTTAATTATGAACAATGGGTAAAATTGGGGGACGGGGCTCCATTAGGGCTCCTCCCCTAACCGCATGTGATCTCACTCCAAGCTTTTGATAAAAACTGAGAACCCTGAAATTAGCTGATATAGAATGCAAATGTCCAATGCAAACCGAAAATGATCTATCCTTCAAATATGATTTAAACCAGTCTTAGGCGGTTCCCCTAATGCCAACATCTTCCAAACGGCGCAATAAAATACCATAATCAATGGTATCAAAGGCGGACGTGAGATCGAGTAAAATAAGGATAACTACCTTTCCAGAATCAACTGCTATCAATAAAATATAATTAAAAACCTTAAAGAGGGCAGATTCTGTGAATAGTCAGTAATAACATAAGAACAAATACACAAATTACAAGCATAGATAAATACAATCTAACAAAGTAACAAATAATGTAATGTCTGTTGTAGAAATTTTAATAGTCATTTATTCCTAACAGATATCATAAGGGATTGAACCTATTCAATGTGTAAAAGTATATGTGTGTATGTGCTTGTGCGTGACGTTTCAGGAATATATGGGACAGGACCTCTTGACCTTAGGAATGGTCAAGATTTGGCTAGTTTATTTCAGGGCCAGGTTGTGTCTTTAGTAGAAACTGAACAGCAGTGGGGACCTTTTCTGAGTGGGTGAAAGGGTAACTGCTGTGAGGAGGAACCTTGAAAAGAGTATAAAGGCTGTCTCATGTCTTCCTGGTGTGCATCACTCACTTCACAGGGTAACTGCTGTGTTGGCGACTGGGCCTATTCTTGCAAGAATAAATACTTCTCTTTTTATAAATTTGACTCTGAGTGTCTCTTACGCAGTGATGATGTTTAACAGAAGTTTTGCCACAACATGTCTATCAGTATTCAGGTACAGAAATGTAATCATTAAATGTAAAATAACACTATAGTGTACACTGTATAAATTATATATAGATTAATCTTTGTAAAAGATGTGTTTTGTTGTTAGATTAACATTAATGACATATATATGTTTGACCTATAAATATGTGCTGCTGTCTGTCACTTTAAGACCTAATGAACGGATCCAAATATAATGATACACAACGATTTCTTTCTCAACTGTTTACATTCACCTAAGACATTAACGACTGTTTTTAGGAGGATACTTGCCGAGACGGGCATTTTAACATAGTTTTGTGTGTATGAGTCTCTTAAAGCACGAGGAGACATGAAAGAGGAATTTTTTTGTGTGTGTGTGTGTGTGCTCTTCGGATGTGTACGACTGTACGCTCAGATAACAGTGCTAATTGAGTTCTCTTTCGGCTCTTCTTGTGCCTGAATGGCTTAAAATCGCTTCAATGTGTAAATTGTCAAGAAAAAAAACCCTGCAAATAATAAACTTTCACTCTGTGATGGCTGACCTTAGCAATTAATCCGCGAATCACATGCGTGCCGAACCGTCGGGTCTGTACGGATCACGGATCAAATGCAATCTGTTGCAACCCTACAGCTAATAGCCAAAAGTCTGGCTCCACAACATAAACTAGGAAGTAGCTGTAGTCTCTGGTTGTTCACCAGAGAGAGAAACACTCTGGTTGATGATATCTTACCCGCTGAAGGAACCTCCAGAACACAGGCAAAGTGTCCCTGCCATTGTTCTGCTCAACAATGTGTGTCAGACTCAACATCGAGACCTTCCTCCGGCAGCTCCAGATGGATGAATTATGGATGAGGGATTTCTTTGGCAGCGAGTGCAGGAAAAGCCCTGGTTCCCCAAATGTCAACTTCATCACCGGATTGGAAGACACTCGCTCATCTTCCCTGACGAATGCGTTCACTTCCTTTAGCTGATGCTCCAAAACCTGAGAGAAAAAGAAAATTCAAATAATGGAAAGCAGCAGAGCTTCAACTAATAATCATTTCAAATAATCAGCTAATCTAGCTGTCATTAGAAGTACTTGACTAATGAGGTCATTAATGAAACAACTAATCAACGGCTCTGAATCGGCCACACAGCTTTTGCTTTCTGTTATGTGATCGAATTACTAAACAAAGAAAAAAGCTTTTTTTTTTATTCTCAATAAATTTGTCAATTGGTAATAGACTAAAGACAAAAATGACGGCAATAAAAGGAAAAATCAAGCAAGGCATGTTGTTTACCTTCAGCTGATGTGCGATGACATCAGTATTCATGGCAGTTTCCCATGCATTTCTTGCATCTTTAGTGGAAAGGTTTTGATCATAAAGAACAGGCCCTGTTTAGAATAACAAAATGTTACATTTCTTGACTTTCTGAAGCAAGAGCTCAATATGGCACGTGTCACATATAAGGCGAGTAGTGGAGGCTCTTACACTGGCTGGGCTGATGGGGCTCAAGTAGACTGTGGATGGTCAAATGGACAGTACTGACCGTATCATCCACTCCTTTACCCAGAGCTCTGCTCAGCTGCTCCATGTCCTTCAGAAGATGAGCCATCAGGAACGGACCAGGATCCAGCACTGCAGGCTTGATGATATGCACAACACTCTAGACACAAACATGCAAAAATATGAGATGAGCAACTCCTCGTTCTTAAAACGCATGTGTGTATCTGATCTGGATTGAGTTGTCTGAGAGATAACTGAGATGCTTCACATGTACAGGGCTGCTCAGTTCACATGCTGCAACTGAGGCGCTACAACGATCTGTCATGTTTAGGAGCGCCAAGACAGTATTTATTGTTTGAATTTCGTAATAAAATTAACATAATTGTAAAACTGAGACGTTGTTTCATATCAAAGTAACCCTCCTTTTCTGTCGGTGTCAGTGTCCTCTTTGTGTGAGAAAATGGATTGAGAGCATGAGAAAAGAGACTCATGTGAGAGTTAGCAGCCCTGCATGTATCAATACTCAAAACCAAAATAAGCATACTTTCATAACTATTTAAAAATACATAAAAAAAGGAAAGAAGACCATGGCAGGCAGAAGGAATGTAACACCTGTGGGTTGTTTTGAGCTCCTAGCAGCATGGACATGTGTGTGAGCAGTCTGAGGAGAGCGAAGGGGGCCGGAGACATGTTCTTAGTGTCCTGCATGTCAGGATGATCACGACGTTGTGCGTCGCCCAGAATGTGTCCCGACTTTGTGCGGTCCCCTCTGCAAAGAGGAACAAGAGCCTCAAATTGAATGAAAAACAGCTTAAACAATTAACTCTAACACCCGGGTTCACAGACAAGGCTTAATCTACACTCAAAAAAATGATATGTTGGCTTTAACTTTTTTATGTCAACATGTTCCATAAATTAACTTTTTTATGTCAACAGGATGCACATAACTGGGTTACGTTAAACAAACATAATTTGTTCATAAATGATATGTTGGCTTTAACTTTTTTTATGTCATCAGGTTCTGATATGTTGGCTTTAATTAACTTTACGTCAACAGGTTCTGATATGTTGGCTTTAATTAACTTTTTTATGTCAACAGGCTGCACATAACTGGGTTACGTTAAAGCAGTGTTAAAGATAATGAGATAATTAAGAGAATAATTGAGTGATGATTGAGCATTATTGAAGACACCTGACGTTAACAAGCAGAATCACTGAAGGAGAAAACCAGAATTTAAAGTCGCCATTATGGTGATCAGTGTTTGTTTTAGTTGGGCTCTTGACCCTCAAATCATTAACTTTAAACTTTGTACATTAGTTAAAACAGCCAGATGAACAAATAGAAAAAGTGATCTGATAGTGTTGGTTGTGTTTAACAATCATTATATCACAATCATTTGACCTGAATCACTGAACTTATATAGAACCCAATTTCTGAGTTAAGTTTACTTTATGGGTTATAGCAGCACTGTCATTGTAGAGCATACAATTTTTAGCCTTTTCAATGAAATCCAAATGATAAAATCAATAAAAACAAAAAGAAACTTCTAAAAAAGAAAAAAACACACAGACATCAAGAATCAGACTGTGAATCTCAACAATGGTGACAATTATAAAGCATGTTGCAGTGCATTCTGGGTGCCACCAATCAAAACTCATTCATGGCTCCCATCATGCATTGCTGCATGAATAAATAATGAGCTTATGTTCAGAGGTGATCTGTTTGTCACCATTGCTGAGATTCATACGCTAATTCTTCATGTCTGTGTGTGCCTGCATAAAAATGTTTTTTTTTTTTTTTTTTTTTTTTGATTATTTGGATTTTGTTGAAAATTTTAAAAATGGTATGCTCTACAATGACAGTGCAGAATGCAGTCAGAATCAATATTTCAGAGAGACAGGTAATAAATTATATTTACCAAAACTAGCAAGAATAAAAAGAGGAACAACAAGCATTCGCTGTAAGAAAAAAAAAAAAAAACTTACTGTATGTGTATGGCATGGAAGCCGTGAACAGGGATGTGGTTGCTGCCACCTATTTCTGCATTACAGTCTAGACAGCGACCAAACTGCATGGGTTGACCACACTGGTCAGATGCAGGAGGAAAATACATATATTTTTAATTTTAGGAAAAAATAAAAAATAAAAAAAATGATTTGATGACTAAATGAAATTGTGTTCTGTGACTTAATATATAGTTAATGCACAAGCCAAATCATAGGAATTAAGACATGACCCTACCTCCCCAACAGTGCATGGATGACCATTAGGACAGACTGTCAAGATAAAAAGAACAACAGAGATTAGGAAATTATAAAAAGTGATATCTAATCCCCCCAAATCAGAATGCCTTGTCAATGTCAAAGACATGTCAAAATGTCGCCACTTTTAGAACTTAAAACAATTCTACTGGCTCAAAGACATTTTTGGAGATTTAATTTGCCACCTGAGTAGAAATCCTGCAATAATCACATGTTTGTCTATGCACTCTTAACAGTCAAAATGTTTAAATCAAAAAGTTTTACTTTATAAATACATGTTTCTAGTCTTGTAAATGAATCTTCAGTAAAATTATCTTCTCAAAATCCTGCCATACATTATCTAATTTCACTCCAATCAATGTCACATTACAGCAGTGGTATGGCTAGGAAAAAAAGTTCTATGTTCTGCCACAAGTAATTATAAATAATCATAGGAAACTTTCGTGGAATTTCATTCTGTAATAAAGTTTCCTTCAAGTGCTGTCTGAAATGTCCTACTTTCCCACTTCTGAAGTTGTGATTACTTTATTGTCGGAAAGAACAGGAATCATGAAGAACACTAGAATTTATTCTTGCCTATTAAATGGGAAAATCTTATTAAGATTAAGCGTCCCATTCAATGACAACCATACAAACATTTACCGCGTTATCTTTGAGATTGGGATGCGGTGGAGTAAAGCGTGGGATGCGGTGGTGTAAAGCGTGGCATGCGATGGTGTAAAGCGTGTGATGCAGTGGTGTAAAGCGTGGGATTCAGTGGTGTAAAGAGTGGGATGAAGTGGAGTAAAGCGTTGGATGCAGTGGAGTAAAGCGTGGGATGCAGTGGAGTAAAGCGTTGGATGAAGTGGAGTAAAGCGTTGGATGCAGTGGTGTAAAGCGTGGGATGTAGTGGTGTAAAGACGTGTTCTCTGGAGTGGCGAATCACGCTTGCAATCCGATGGACGAGTCTGGGTCTGGGGGTTGCCAGAAGAACGGTATTTGCAAGTGTAAAGTTTGGTGGAGGGGGGGATTATGGATGATCTAATTTCACTCCAAACAATGTCACATTACAGCAGTGGTATGGCTAGGAAAAACAGTTCTATGTTCTGCCACAAGTAATTATAAATAATCATAGGAAACTTTCGTGGAATTTTATTCTGTAATAACGTTTCCTTCAAGTGCTGTCTGCAATGTCCTACTTTCCCACTTCTGAAGTTGTGATTACTTTATTGTCGGAAAGAACAGGAATCATGAAGGACACTAGAATTTATTCTTGCCTATTAATTGGGAAAACCTTATTAAGATTAAGCGTCCCATTCAATGACAACCATACAAACATTTACCGTGTTATCTTTGAGCGTGGGATGCAGTGGTGTAAAGCGTGGGATTCGGTGGTGTAAAGAGTAGGATGCGGTGGTGTAAAGAGTGGGATGCGGTGGTGTAAAGCGTGGGATGCGGTGGAGTAAAGCGTGGGATGCAGTGGTGTAAAGCTTGTGATGAAGTGGAGTAATGCGTTGGATGCAGTGATGTAAAGCGTGGGATGCAGTGGTGTAAAGACGTGTTCTCTGGAGTGGCGAATCACGCTTGCAATCCGATGGACGAGTCTGGGTCTGGGGGTTGCCAGAAGAACCGTATTTGCAAGTGTAAAGTTTGGTGGAGGGGGGGGATTATGGATGATCTAATTTCACTCCAAACAATGTCACATTACAGCAGTGGTATGGCTAGGAAAAACAGTTCTATGTTCTGCCACAAGTAATTATAAATAATCATAGGAAACTTTCGTGGAATTTCATTCTGTAATAACGTTTCCTTCAAGTGCTGTCTGCAATGTCCTACTTTCCCACTTCTGAAGTTGTGATTACTTTATTGTCGGAAAGAACAGGAATCATGAAGGACACTAGAATTTATTCTTGCCTATTAATTGGGAAAACCTTATTAAGATTAAGCGTCCCATTCAATGACAACCATACAAACATTTATCTTTGAGCGTGGGATGCGGTGGTGTAAAGCGTGGGATGCAGTGGTGTAAAGCGTGGGATTCGGTGGTGTAAAGAGTAGGATGCGGTGGTGTAAAGAGTGGGATGCGGTGGTGTAAAGCGTGGGATGCGGTGGTGTAAAGCGTGGGATGCAGTGGTGTAAAGCGTGTGATGAAGTGGAATAAAGCGTTGGATGCAGTGGAGTAAAGCGTGGGATGCAGTGGAGTAAAGCGTTGGATAAGGTGGAGTAAAGCGTGGGATGCAGTGGTGTAAAGCGTGGGATGCAGTGGTGTAAAGTGTGGGATGCTGAAGTCTAGAGCAGTGGAGACGTGTTCTCTGGAGTGGCGAATCACGCATCCGATGGATGAGTCTGGGATTGGGGGTTGCCAGAAGAACGGTACTTGCAAGTGTAAAGTTTGGTGGAGGGGGGGATTATGGTGTGGGGTTGTTTTTCAGGAGTTTGGCTTGGCCCCTTAGTTCCAGTGAAAATGGACAAACATTTATTCTTATTGTGTTATTTTAGGCATCACAACTGAAAAATAAATCGATATATCAGACTATTACATTCATCTAATTTCCTGGCAGACAATGTCAAATACATTCTCCTCTATTATGAAAGTTCTGATAATGAAGGTCATTGACATTAATTTTGACAGGTTTTGAGTTTTTTATGTCACTGGATCTTGTGTATATGTGTGTTCTGTGGTGGTGCTATAGAGTTTGGCACTTACAATACCAATGAAGTGGTCCCATGGCCTGCTGGGCAACAACCAACATGTCATCAGGCATAGTTGGGATGAATGAAGCCTGTGAAGAGAACACGACAGAAATATCACAACTCGGTCACATTCCTGTCACCATGTGACTCCATGATGTCATGGCGTGAAGGGTTCGTACCATCATGTTGTTTGGGGACAGTGCCAGTCGCTGCAGTGGCTGCAGTAAAGTCAGATTTCCACACAGAAGGACTGCAGCCATATGAACTGTGACCTCCACCAGCACAAACTCTCTGCCTGACGTCTGCGCTTGAACACGCAGAGCATGCAGTCGATTATTCACCAGCGCTTCAGCAAACACTCGCATTTCATCATTGACGAAGACGTCTGAGCCTCTGATAAAACCTCCAAGGCCAGCACATTGCTACAGAAAAACAAACGCAACATGAATATCAGGCATAGAGATATACATTTGTCAAAAAGGGACTCAAGTTTCTGATCATGCCAAAACACAGTCATGTGTCGAAGTATTCATCTGTGTAATACTGTAAATGCTTTTTGAACTGGGGTCCAAATTGGGACCAGAGTTTTGAATTCTGGAACTTACAGTATGTTTTCATAAGACATCATACTCTTTAATCTCAAAATATGAAACAATAATAAAAAAAAATTCCCCATATGATATATTATGATAATTCACCATATGACTTTTAATCATGTGGCTTTTTATTATTAATTATTATTCTCTTGTACTTTTGAAACATCTATAAACTGTTCTTCCAAGATGATGAAGCAGAACTTTTACAGATTGTTGTTGGTGTTTTTACCTCAGGTTTAGGGTGCATGTTTTTGTTTGCACTTCTGTACAGGGAGGTGACTTCTCTGAACAAAGCCATTAGCAGATAAACCGCTTTCTTCATGGGTGTGCAGTGGCAATCCTTCAAACAAAGATGTTTAGAAAGAAAAGTCAACGGATCAGCACTGATAAAGCAGTTTAACAAAGTGAGGAAGAGAAATGCCAAGAATTTGACTGCATAATAACAGGGTTCCCACTCTTTTTCAGCGATCAATTTCCAGGACTTTTCCAGGACATTTTCAATTTTACTATGATGGGAATAAAAGACAAGGATCCCGCCCTAAAGTAATATATTGCTCTCAAAATCTTTAAAAGGCAGACAGGTTATTGCCATGACTTAACTATAAAATCACTTTTTAATATGAGCTCTTGATCATACATTATGACTATTGAAGCTAGGGCTGTGCGATTTGGAGAAAATATCTAATTGTGATTTTTCTGACAGATATTGTGATTTGATTTGTGATTTGATTTGCGATTAAATTTTGTAAAGTCAAGCTTCAGCACAA
Organism: Meda fulgida; assembly: GCA_030578275.1. Classification (NCBI taxonomy): domain Eukaryota; kingdom Metazoa; phylum Chordata; class Actinopteri; order Cypriniformes; family Leuciscidae; genus Meda; species Meda fulgida. The sequence goes on from CM060618.1 coordinate 3,207,135, forward strand.
GACTAAACATCATCATTTAAAATACTACTCTTGCATGTCAAAGCTCAGCATTCCAGAACATTGTACTTTCTGCAACTAACGGTAATTGTTTTTGGCCATTGATAAACTCTTTGTTCTCGCCTAAAGAAAAACCCAATAACTTTTTAAAAAATAATTTTCCAGGACAACAAAAAGATTTTCCAGGACATTTTACACTTTCTCTAATTTCCATGTTTTCCATGACTGGAAAGTTTGTCATCAATTATCCTGGTTTTCCAGGACGAGTGGGAACCCTGTAAATATTTTATTTATTTATTCATCCATAATGTATATTTATTTGTGAAAAAAAAGTTTTCATTCAAGTTACGGCTACTTGTCCGTCGGCCTGATTATGTTTGCAGTTTGCACTGATACGTCTATTTTAGGCATTTCAGTTTGCTGTGTATTTATTTATTCATTTGTAAATCATTTCGATTTATGTACAACATAAAAAAAAAATCGTGAAATTTCGGGGGTATTTTTTTAAAGAATACAAGGTTGTTATTTATATTAAAGTTTTTTTTTTGTTTACTTGGGTTCTGATCTCAGAAAAGGTCATGCGATGTTTGCCGGTGTCGCTGTGGCAAGCTTTATGCATACGCTTGAACACTTCATTTATATTATCAAATGCTTATTGTTATGGTTTAGTATTTTTTTTTGGGCTGCCCTAAATTTTGTTAAATATTTATAACAAATAATATATTTGAGCAACATCACACAAGTGCTGTCACAAATTTTTTTTGTAAAATGAGTCGATAGATAGACGGACGGATGGCTCATTCTCCACACAAATATGCTCGCAGATCATTCCAGTTGCATGCAAAGAAACCTGCTTTAGTGTCAAAACTACAACATCTCAGTCTCTATCCACAATTATCTCTTAAGCTTCTAGGTTTTATGGTGATGCTATAAATTTCCCTTTAGGGTTCAATTATCCATGTCTATCAATTCTATCAAATAATATATATTATGTCAGAGGCGTGGCTTAGTGAAATGCTGACACACATTGAGCTGTGGCGTTAATGTGGGTGAAGCAAGTTTGAGACGACCATGCAACATAAGCATTTAATTACAGTGTTCATGTAGTGGACATAATTGCTCCGTTGCAATCCCTAGTGAACCGCCTCACTACTTTCTAATATGGGGCATCCTAACCTAACTGGGACTTCACATGTTACTGAACTGAAACTCTGTTAATGGTCACTGCCAGGGTCAGAAATAAACTTTCCTATTAAGGGCCAATCTGATATTCAGGGACAATTTTTATAATTACTACATTAAATGTATCTGTACTCTCTTTAACTTGAATTTAACCAATTACTTTAATAAATCGGAGAACTATATGTTACCAATACAATTTTACCAACATCGACAAATGCCATCATTACACTGCAAAGGTGGAACAGAAACTGCTACTGACATGACATTTATAGCACCTGTCCAAAGTTTGGAAACAATAAAAATGTTTAATTTTGTTGAAAGAAGTCTCTTATACTCACCAATGCTGCATTTATTTGGTCACAAATGCAGTAAAGAGTAATATTGAAAAAATGTATACAAATTGAAAGAACTGTTTAAGAAAGAAATTTAAATATACTGTATGTTATAATGTAATTTATTCCTGTGATCAAAGCTGTATTTTCAGCATCATTACTCCACTCTTCAGCGTCACATGATCCTTCAGAAATCATTCTGATATGATGATTTGCTGCTCAAGAAACATGTATGATTATTATCAATAATGAAAACAGTGGTGTTGCTTAACATCTTTGTGGAAATGGTGATACATTTTTTTTACCGGATTCTTTGATGAATAAAAAGATCAATGAACAGCATTTAATACATTTATTTATTACATTCATTAAAAGCATTTATTAAATAGTAATCTTTTGTAACATTATAAATGTCTTCACTGTCACTTGATTAAAATTATTAATTTTTCTCTTTTTAATTTTACCTGTTGAATGGTATCACTGTTTCCACAAAAATGTTTTCAACATTAATAATAATGAATATTATAGATCATGTGACGCTGAAGACTGGAGTTATGATTTTATTTTAATAATATATCACAATATTACTATTTTTACTGTATTTTTGATTAAATAAATGCAGCCTTGGAGTGCAGAAGAGACTTTTGACAGTATGTTTGACTGTATGATTGTTTAAAATATTGTAAAAGGTAGTATAAATGTGTTAACACAACAACTGCATAATGTAAATAGCCTACATAAAGTGTATAAATTATCAAATTAAAAAACAGAAACTAATTACTGGGTAGGGCTGCAATAAATATGATCATGATCAAAATCATGATAGTCGATTATTGTTCTTGGTATCTTGATGGTGGTTTCAGCTGGGACTTATCTGAACACCTCCAATTGGCCATTGCATTCATAAGCTCAACAGAAACATGTGATTAGTTATAATGTTTACGATAAGAGAATTCATAAGATTGCAGAATTCAGCCAGTGAATGTGAGTACTGAGCAACATTTAATTCATAACAGAAACATCAACAGATATATGTGTGATTGGTTGTCATGCTCAATGCGTTGTGTCTCACTGTGTGAGTGTGTGTGTGTGTGTAAAGGAGTAAATAAATACCTCTATGGCTTTCTGTATTCCATTCATGTTGCAATCTAGCATGGCTTTGGCTACGGCATCTCTAATAGTTTTGTAGTCTATTCCACATGCTAGATACTGGTCAATCTGGCTGCCATCTTGATCCTGAGAGAAATAAATGTATCGATTAAAGCACAAAATAAGCACAAATACTCATATCAGCATTATGAAATGAATTCAACTAAAACCCACCGACTCAAGGATCTCCTGAGGAAACAGCCACCTGAAGCTTTCCTGTGGCAGAAGTTTCTGGACATATTCGACCCCATGAAGACTGCAGATCTTTCTGATGAGGTAAACCCTGTACCAGTCATTCCTGCTCCGGCGGCACAGGTCAACCACACTGTTCAAAAACTCTGGGCCGGAGGCTGGAAGATCGTCGTGTACACCTAAAACGAGAAATCCAATATCAATACTAACAGAATTTTTTTTTCCTCAAGGTCCTAAAAGAAGCTTAATTTTCTTTATGCACAATATAAATGTCGATTTTTGGGTGAAAAAATGTGACTTAGATATGTTCTTGACAGGGGTGGTGAGATCATGTCAGGCACTAAATGAATTAAAGGTGCAGTGTGTAATTTTTAGTGGCATCTAGTGGTGATGTTGTGAATTACACCCAACAGAAGTTAAGGTGGCCGACAGGAAGTGATGTCGTCGTCTGAGACAGCAGAGAGTAGCCAGTTAAGCAAAGAGGTTTCTTTACAAAGATAAATTAAGAAATTAGGTTTACTTAATTATTCAGTAAAACCATATGTTATGCGAATATTATTGTTACTTATTCATCATTGTGTCAGTGTTTTATTCACTGATTTTAGCTAGCTTCTTTGCACGAAGAACAACATAGTGATGAAACGCGTTTGTCCGTTTAGGGCCACTGTAGAAACATGTAAGGAGACCCGAGGTGTGTGTAGATAGAAATGCCTCATTCTAAGGTAATAAAAACATAACGGTTCATTATATAAGGTCTTTTATACACCACTGAAAACATAATTATGTATATGATATTGCATTTCTGTCAACATATCCTCCTGAATATTACACAATGCACCTTTAATAGAAAGTTTAATGAACAGAATTTATTTAAATGATTATTAAAGCACAAGCACTAAAGACTTGCATTCAGCTCTGTTGAATAGCAGGTCAGCGGCCACATCCAGGCCCAGCCGAACCCTGGCCACCCGCTGCAGGTGCTCTATAGACGCGGTGTGTGAAGAGACAGAGTCAGAGCCAGCGAACTCCAGCAGAAAGTGTGTTTCCTCCTGCAAACAGGCCTGCTGCTCCGCCACAGAGTGCCACTGTGTGCGGTCATACATCGAGTCCTGCACACACAGGAGGAACTTACTGTACATAACGAAACTTACACCACATATCAGTGTTTTAGTACAGATTCTTATGAAAGTAACCAAAATGCTATGCAAGTTACTTGGTAACACTTTACAATAAGGTTCATTAGTTAACATTAGTTAATGTATTAACTAATATGAACTAACAATAAGCAATACATTTGTTACTGTATTTATTCATCTTACATTCAAAATACAGCTGTTCATTGTTTGATCATGTTAGTTCACAGTGCATTAACTAATGCTAACAAATACAAACTTTGATTTTAATAATGTATTAGTAAATGTTGAAATTAATATTAACTAATATTAATAAATGCTGTAGAAGTATTGCTCATTCTTAGTATACCGGTATGTTAACTAATGTAGTTAATTAATGGTAACTAATGAACCTTATTGTAAAGTGTTACCAGTTCATTTTAATTGTCTTAATCAGTAAAAATCAACCTTAAAAACATACATTTCTTTAGAACTTGCATTCTCTTTAAATTTTTACATCTTAAATCATAAACTTCACAAAATGTGGTTAGGGTCATGCTTAAATTACGAAATACACTACCTGTCACATTAGACTGAATTTATGGTTTACATAGACTAAAAACATTTTGATCTAAATGTTGCTTGAATTTGAAATTAAATGACAGAATTTGAGTGGATTGTGAAGGAAAAGTATTAAAGTTTTCAGCAAACACGTACACTCTTCCAATACCTCTTCTAAGAGAAAGCCTAGAATATGCAGAGAGAGAATCTAGAAAACTACAACTAAGCTATAAAATATGGCAAGCAAACTGAGTTGGTGAGGGCAGTGATATACACACCTCCAAACAGTTTATGTACAAGGAATAAAGCTCAGTTTTATCAGTCTCCTCGATGATGTTGCTTTGCTCAACCTCTGTCAGATGCCGCTGAAGATAGTGCTTCACATCATCAAAGCTGAAATAGGAAAAAGACAATGATTATTTTATACATATATAAATGTGTAAGATGGGTAGCCTTATTCAAAGAAAATATATTTCCATCAGACAGTAATGACTTGATCAGAACTGTGAAAAGACCCGAATTACAAATCAACACTAATGACCATTAAATCAGAAGATCCTTTCATGTGATACCAGCCAATCTAGGAAACTAACGAATTCCTCCATAACTTTGAAACAAAGAACTATTAAAAATGTCAACTGTTAGGCAGTTTAACAAAGACAAATGGGTTCGGAGATGGCACATCTTCAGTCTCACAAAGAAAATCACTAAAGGTGGGTGATTCCCAAGACAGAGCCCTAAAACAGACCTTTGTATTGACCTCTTGAACACAGGACTGAAATCCTCTCTAAAAACCCACAAAAACGGCCTCAAAATATAAAAATGCATCAGATCATTCCAAAACAATGCTAGAAGGACTTATATATCAAATATTTCATTGCATAATTCATGTCCACAACCCCCAATATCATGTTGTAATCACTCGTTGTTTATGTCCTTTTGAGTAACTATTTAGTAGTTCATAGGAAGTATGGTTGGTATCGGTGAGAATGGTTTTCCATTTCTCAAATTATGTTATGAACAAAATCTCTGTAAAATGTATCATATTCATATTGTCGAAATCATGTTGAAATTAAACCCTATTAGAGTGAGAAAGTTAGAGATCATGGGAATAATAAGATACCATGTTGATTTATGTTTGAGGAGGAGAAATAGTTACGCCCGAACTAAAGGCAATGTCTAATTGGTCAGCACTCCTCCAGGGTTTGGACAAACATCTGAGTTTAAAAACTCAGGACACGAACAAAGCATTAGTTTGCATGAGTCTAAGACAAAGGTTAAGCTAAAATGCATCATGAAGAAATAACTCATCTAGCCTCATTTCACTTATTTTCTTCCTTTTCTTATTTTGCCCCAAAGCTTCAGTCCATGACTCAATACAATATTTCTTTGCCTTAAACTACAACTTCAAACTGCAGAGACTCCGCTCCATTCATCAGCCAACACAACAACTGAGTGGCTTCCTAAGACGTCACTCCAGATGCGAAAAGACCTCCAGCGAATCAAACAAAAAAGAAGGAAATCCCCATTCAAACACGCAATCTAGGAAACGCAAGTAATGCCTCCAGATTCTCGCTGAACAGGTGCATTAGGAAAGTTATAGCCTCATTGAACACTCAATGCAAGGGCTGAATTAATGATTGATGGCTCGTTCAGGTCAAGTCCTAGTAATTGCAAACATTGCAAGAAACATAGGATTTCATTATTTCACTCTTAAACTTTTCTCACTTTCTTTCTTTCTGCAACTGTTTGAATGCGTATGATATTAGTTTCTGTGTATTAGAATAGTTTAATAACTATATTTAAAAAGAAGTGTCTCATATTATGTGCTTATGAATTTAATGTCTTTAAAATGCTAATCTTGTTACCTAATAATAGTATTAATAATTACAATAACAGCAATAAAGGCAATATTTTTTACACTGAAACTGATTGCATTAAGTGAAACTCAATTCTGATGCTGGAAGTTGCCTCAATTTTTTGAGTATTTTGAACTCAACTAATTTGTGTTTGACCAATAAGACTTTACATGTTTTCAACATGCACCTTAAGTAATACCAACAAAACTTTCCTTGTAAACTCAACTCAAATAATTTGTGTAGCAGAAACAGAACTCAATTGAGTTACAGTAACTCATGTGAATGCACATTAGTGGCAATTCCTTATGTATTATTCAATATATGAACAAAATAAATTATTCTGTATATTTTTCAATATATTAAATAATTTAATTTATTGACTATATATATGGAAATATATTTTATTTGTGTAAGGGCATGTGCTGCACTCACCTGTATTTGAGCAGGAGTTTCAGCACCACTGAACGCACCACTGGATTTTTATCCACAGAGTCATCGAAGGGAGAAAGAGCCTTAGTCAAGAACCTGCGGTCTTGCCCTGAGAGCATGAGGAACAGCGTTCTGATCATTTATTCATTTATTCCTCCACACATACACATTAGTACCAGACGTACCTCTGATCTGAGGGAGCGAGCAGGCCTCAACCATCAGAAGAGACAACAGGTGGAGTATGATGTCTCTGCTGGGAGGAGTGTTGTCCTTAAAGCACACACTGGACACCAGATCAATGAAGAAAGCATTGCATCGCATTCTGAACAATGCGTTTTGATTGATGAGACCCCTAATGACCAAAAACAAGCACACAATCTTTTAGACTGACAGAGAGAGATACATGCAAACAGAAAGATAAAGCACAACTATTCAGAACAAGTCAAGTCAAGTCAGCTCTATTTATATAACCCTTTTTACAATACAGATTGTTTTAAAGCAGCTTTACAGAAAATAGCATCACAGTCAAGCTTAAGTAAGTTCAGTGATGTTTTATTGTTGTTGTAAAAAAGTTATTAATTTAGTTCATATATATATATATATATATAGCCGCTCAGTGGAAAACCGTGATGTCATCGTCTAGCTCAGGTCAGTTCTCATATAATGGTGTCAATGCAGGCAGATCAATAATATTGTTGAATATTAAGCACAGACAACTATTAGATACCGTATTTTCTCAGAAGTCTTGAGCTCAAAGTCATCAGGCACTTCCTGCACACACAGAGGACAGTGCATCTGACCGGGCACCAGCCACTGCTTGATGCAGGTCAGGCAGTAGATGTGGTCACACGGCAGATTCAAAGGGTCCCGAGGGTCTCCCATGCACACTGGACAAAGCTGAATGCCAAACCTGGGTAAACAAACAGAAGCTATGTTTACATGGACCCTAATAATCTGTTTGTAAGCACAATCCAAACAAAAGTTGCATGGAACCACGTCAATCAGAATTAATTGAAATTTCACCTGGATTGTTAAGGGGTGGTTTAAACATTTGGTTACACTTTATTTGAAGGTATCATTGTTACAGTGTAATTATATATTTAAGTACTGAGTAATATTAAGCAACTACATGTACTTACTATATGGTGAGGGTAGGATTAGATTTTGGTTGAGGCTTAATTTCATGTAATTATGCATTATTTACAGTTATTACCACGCTAAGTACGTGTAACATATGTAACAAGTACAATGGAAAATAAAGTGTTACCATACATTTATCTGAATCTCTTCAGTGTGCATATGTCAAAAGATCAAATCCCATTTGAAGCTTGTGACAAATAGACACGCACATCAACCTGATCACTTTACTTAGCGTTCAACACTACGTTTGGATTCATCAATGGGAATGATTTCATTCTGAAACAAAGGGTGTCTATGTAAATGTAGCTAGAGACAAATCACCAAAATCCTGTAATAGCAGCCTCTTACTAAATCCTTTGAAAAAAAAAAAAGAATAACTAATATCAAATCAAACCTAAAAATGCTCTGAGATGCTTCATCTTTGCAGACTTTGAGTACGGTGATCACTGCCTCAAACGGCTGCTTCTTTTTGAGGTCCGAGTTCTTCTCTAGGACCTTTAGCAAACAGATGAGTATTGATAAATACTAAAATAACTTCAGGAGTTCAATTTCAGCTTGAGGAAGGAGTATAAAAGTACTCACTTGTGCTAGGCGTCGAGTATGTTCCAGAACCAGTGGCCTGAGTTTCAACTGCAGCTCTCCAACACCCAGAAGCATGTGCTCCACAAACAAGGCCAGAGAGTAAATGCGCTGCCAGCCTTGTCTGAAAATTAATAATACAATGATGCAAATGATCATACATGATAATATTGTTAATTACAAAGTACAGTAAATGATCTGATTCTTAAGTGAGAACGCCTTGAAAATTCCAATTCCCAAATGAGAACAGGATACATAATTGTAAGTAAATTTTGAATCTATGGAAGAATTTAAATATAAGTGAAATTCAGAATAGAATAGAAGAAAATGCATTATCATACACACACACTCACACACAAAAACACCACACAAAATTATGTAACATTTACAGCAAAATCAAGTTAGATGGCCCCGACCACTTTGACATATGCTTATGTATATGACCTGCTTTTTCATTAACTGAACTGCAAATATATAAATATTTAGTAGGCATGGGCCTTAGAAAACATCCAAGGGGGCCTTAAGATGACTTAAAATACAATAAAACAAAGTATTACAATAAGCGAAAACAACAACACAAAAATCAAGATATTTCTTATTTTATTTTACCCCCTTAACAACCGTTTTTTGTCTTTTGAAAAAAGGTTCTGTGGTTTCCACAGAACACCGGGATATATGAGGCAAATTTTACAAGTGGAATTTCTAGACCTGGAAAAGAGTAAGTAATATTTTTATAGTCTAGGAGTATCGATAAATTAATTTTTAGATTAAAGTTTTCATTAAGGCAGATGTACCAGAGGAAACATATTAGCCTACATTAGCGTTGAGTATTCATAGTTTTCATAGAGGTACAGAGCGACAAGTCCCACACAAATAGACTGAGAACAGTGCTATCATGCAATAAATATAACTAAAATATACAGATAACATGTTACTTGTAAAAACATTGATGATAGGACAACATATTTTATAGCTCATAATAACTCACTGGATGAGGGTGACCATCTGTTTGCTTTTCTCTCCGTAGTGGCGTACGCTCTCCTCACAGCAAACCAGCTCAATCGGCACCTGTAGCTTTTTCACACGCCTGAGCCAGGCCAGACTTTCAGCATCTCCACCTAGAGTCTGGGGCTCCAGGTATTCAATACAGGCCACAGCAGCATACGCATCTAACACCTGAGAAACAGAAAGACGGTCAGAGGGAAGGAACCAAAGAAGAACATCCACATCCAATCCTTGTAATACGTGTTTTCATGCAAACCTTTGAAGCAGAAGAAAGTTGCAAGCACTTACAAGTTCTCTGCCCTCTCTTGCAGGTTTGTTATCTTGCAGCATCTGAGCTATCTGAGGCTCTATACTGATCATCCGGTAGAGGTTCTGTATTCGGTTCTTGAAGTGATGGTAGGCAGCATGAACCCACGGCAGAGAAATGACTTCACCCTCATGTGCTTCCTCACCATCTCTAAGCTCATGTACACTGCAAGTAAGGGCTCCACACAAGAGCTAAAATGTAAAAACAGACACACATATCAACACATGAACAAGTGTATGTGCTTGGACTTGCAGATGTATCTTTAAAAGGGTCTGACTCTCACCTCGAGGTCCACCTTCGATATTACATTCATGGTCATGGAGACGAAATCCTGGAGATACCTGTAGAAAAACTCCATCTGCATCTCTTGGGATGCTTCAGAGATGTACCTGCCCAAGGGGGTGTTCCAAAAAAACTTTTCAAATTGCTTTAGAGAGTGTCCTGGTGAAAGAAAAGCAAAGAAAGCATTTATTGTTGACTTTTTAATTTGAACTGTAAATAAAAAAGTTAAGGAATGGGAAAACTGTGACCATTTTTTTTTTTTTTTTAGAAAACTAACCACACTTATTTTAAGCTTGATTGCACAAACATATCATAAAAAGGAAAGCAATTAAGCAAAAATACCTTCTCGCTGCAAAGCATGTACCCAGAGGTCCTCTAGACAATCTTTAATTCTCCAGCTGAAAGGCATGGTGCAACCCATTTTCCTGTCAACTGCAATGTAGTTCTGAACCAAGATCGTCGAGCTGTTAAGATGGAGTGTTTTCAGTTATAATAATGACATTGCTTTAAAGTCAGAAATATACTGTACCATACATGTGTGCTAATGTACACACAAAAGCATAAGCAATGCATTGTCAGTATGTGATACTGTTTTGCATTACATATTTAAAGGGGTCCTATTATGCCGTTACAAAGTCTTGATTTGGTTTTTGGGGTGTTCTGGAATATACTTTCATGTTTGATTGTTCAAAAAACATTATTTTTGACATATTTTACATTATTATAGCACCTCTCTCTCCCCAGTCTGGATCGAACACGCCGTTCATTTCGGTTTCGATGAAGCCCCTCCTTCTGAAATATGCTACGATTGGTTAGCTGACCTAGTGTTACGATTGGCACAGCTTAGCGCGAGTTCGGAAAATGTCACTCCCCTCACCATAACCGCGAGTTCCCTTTCGTAGTCACTCCGAGTTACGTCGGATGACGACGAATGGGGTTTCGCTTAGAAAGCCTATCAACTTCGAGTATTAAAAAACAAGCCAATGGCAAAGAAATGCCATGGGTCTGCGGAATTTATATGACGTAACTCCGCCCTACCTCGTGGGTATAAAAGGAGGACGCCGGCAACAAGCAGTTATGTAATCAAAAGACACATCCGACCTGAGTAAGTATCAATCTCTGCTCTCTGCCTTTTCTGCTGTTCACGCCGTAAAATCTTCATATTTCCACAAGATCAACAGCGCCTCTAACACACGTTCACTGTTCAAGACATTCAACTCTCTCCTCTGTCCACCTCAACCACCACCCACCTCCTCGCTAACTGCTGATGATTTTGCTAACTTCTTCACTAACAAAACTACTGTTTTAACTATCAGCAGTCAGTTCTCAGCTTCACACACACAGGAACACAGACTAACCTCTCCCACAGCCAACAACCTTCTCTCCTCCTTCACTCCACTAACCGAGGATGAAGTATCTAAACTTCTCCTCTCTAGTCATCCTACCACCTGCCCTCTGGACCCCATTCCCTCACACCTTCTACAAGCAATCTCTCCCTCACTTCTTCCAGCTCTCACACACATCATCAACTCATCCCTCCACACTGGCATTTTCCCTACAGCATTCAAGCAGGCTCGGGTAACGCCACTGCTTAAAAAACCAACGTTAAACACATCACTTTTAGTGAATTACAGACCTGTCTCTCTCCTACCATTCATTGCGAAAACACTTGAACGAGTTACTTTCAACCAAGTATCATCTTTCCTGTCTCTGAACAACCAGTTGGATATCAACCAATCTGGCTTCAAGAAAGGGCATTCAACCGAGACTGCATTGCTGTCGGTCACCGAAGCCCTGCGGATCGCAAAAGCTGCTTCCAAATCATCTGTTCTCATCCTCCTGGATCTGTCTGCTGCCTTCGACACTGTGAACCATCAGATCCTTCTGTCCACCCTCTCATCACTGGGCATCACAGGTACTCCTCTCCACTGGTTTGAGTCCTATCTCACAGATAGGTCCTTCAGGGTCACATGGAGAGGAGAGGTATCCAAAGCACATCAACTGACCACAGGGGTTCCCCAGGGTTCAGTTCTTGGACCGCTCCTCTTCTCCATTTACACCACATCACTAGGACCCATCATACAGGCACATGGCTTCTCTTACCATTGCTATGCTGATGACACCCAGCTCTACCTCTCATTTCAATCAGATGATCCCACAGTAGCTGTACGGATCTCAAGCTTTCTGGCGGACATCTCGGCATGGATGAAGGAACATCACCTACAGCTCAACGTGGCAAAGACTGAGCTTCTCATCCTCCCTGCCAAGCCGTCTCTACAGCACGACTTCTCCATCCAGCTAGATTCTTCCTCAATCACCCCATCAAGGTCAGTCAGAAATCTTGGGAGTAATCTTTGATGATCAGCTGACCTTCACAGACCACATCACAACGACAGCTCGATCATGCAGGTTTGCTATGCACAACATCAGGAAGATCAGGCCTTTCCTAACTGAGCATGCAACACAACTTCTCGTCCAGGCCCTGGTCATTTCTAGGCTTGATTACTGCAATGCTCTCCTGGCCGGACTTCCAGCATGTGCAACTAAACCTCTACAAATGATACAGAATGCTGCAGCTCGTCTGGTCTTCAACGAGCCCAAAAGGGCCCACGTCACTCCTCTGTTTATCTCTCTGCACTGGCTACCACTCGCTGCTCGCATCAAGTTCAAGGTGTTGAAACTTGCTTACAGACTGATCTCAGGATCAGCTCCCTCCTACTTCCACTCACTTCTACAAGTCTACATCCCTACCAGAAGCCTTCGATCAGTCAATGAGCGACGGCTCGTGGTACCATCACAGAGAGCCTCAAAATCACTCTCCAGAATATTCTCATTCACGGTGCCATGCTGGTGGAATGATCTGCCCACCCTCATCCGGAATCCATTATCCCTGACAGCATTCAAAAGACAACTGAAAACTTATCTCTTCCGTGAGCACTTAACATAAAAAAAACTTTTTCCTTTAAATCCCTGTTTATCTGGCTTATACTACTCCGAGCAATATCTGAACTTTGTATTTTGAGCACTTCTTGCGTTGTTTTTGTCTCTTCACGATGACTCGCTTGGTTTAGTCCTCAGTTGTAAGTCGCTTTGGATAAAAGCGTCTGCTAAATGACTAAATGTAAATGTAAATGTTTTCGCTTCGGAGCCAAGTTTATTCTTCTCTCCACAAGCCATCTCTGAATTGTCAGCTTCACAAACGAGTTCCTCTGGTGTTGGTGTGATGGCGATCTCCAGTGAGCGCGCGCTTCCTGCTTATCTGTGCAGTGGTTTGCCAGAGAGTGCGTGTCTCCCCGGGCGCTTCAACACTCAGAGTGTTTCTCTCATAAAAGAGCTTGCACGCGGCACGTCTTTTTAAAGATGCCTCGCCCGTGCACTTCTGGTTGCGGCAGATTAGTATCAGACTCTGATGGGCACGAGCACTGTCTAGTATGTTTGGGCATGGATCATGCTAGAGCAGCGCTCGTGGATGACTCATGTTCTCTCTGTGGGAACATGACCATCGCGTCATTAAGGTCAAGACTCAATGAACTCGCAAGAGTGAGGGTCCCCTCATCCACACCCCGATCTAGTGCTCCCTCGTGGGGTGCTACTTCGGCTGGTGGCCAGTGTGACCTGAGGGTGACGGTCTGGAACAAGGCGCCGACTATGTGTCCGCGACCCCAGCCCCCCTCTTCAATAACGGTGCCCGCTAGTGAACTGCCGATTCCCGCGGGTCGACCTTCGGGTGGCCCGCGAGTTTCGGTTGAAGCTACAGAGGATGATGCTATGTCTGTAGCAGCATCACAAGGTGAGTCCGAGTCTTCTGGAAGTGAGGGCTCAGCAAAGCTGCCACCTTCCAGTGTGCATACGGCTGTGCCTGAGTCTGATCCGGAGAGGACGGCCATGCTTTCCCGGGCAGCCGCGAGCATCGGACTAGAGTGGAGGCCTCCACCCTGTCCTGAGCGCTCGCGGCTGGATGATTGGTTTTTGGGTAAGGCCGCCGACCCGCGTCCACGGCAAACCCCAATTGGTTTTTGGGTAAGGCCGCCGACCCGCGTTCACGGCAAACCCCAATACCTTTCTTCCCGGATGTGAATGATGAGATCTCGAAGTCCTGGAAGACCCCCCTGTCTTCCCGGGACCGCTCGTTGGTCTCATCCGCCTTTCCTCCCCTCGATGGGGCAGCTGTCCGTGGGTACACTGGGCTTCCCCCGGTTGAACGCTCTGTTGCGATGCAACTGTGTCCTCAGAGTGCTTCTTCTCGTGGTGAGCCTAAGCACCCATCCAAAGCCTGTAGATTTTCGTCTACCTTGGTGGCGAAGTCTTACAGAGCGGCGGGACAGGCAGCTGCTTCTCTGCATGCTATGGCCACTCTGCAGGTCTACCAGGCCCAGATGCTCAGAGACATGCACAAAGGGCAGGACAGACCCAGGGCTCTTCAATGAGCTGCGCGCCGCAACCGACCTTGCCCTCCAGGCGACGAAGGTAGCCGTGCGCTCCCTGGGTCTGGTGATGTCCACTTCGGTGGTCCAGGAGAGACATCTCTGGCTGAACCTGGCCGATATGCGGGATACCGAGCGGACTCGTCTGCTTGATGCACCCCTGTCCCAGGCCGGCCTCTTCGACGGAGCAGTTGAGGACTTTGCCCAACAGTTCTCGACTGGGCAGAAACAGACTGAGGCCATCAAACATATTCTGCCCCGCCGACCCGCTGCTGCCTCCACGGCGGTCGGGCAGACGCCTCAGCCTGTTACCCGCCGAGGGCGCCCTCCCACGGCTCCCGCCCCTCCCGCTCGGCCAAAGCAGCAGCCTCCACCCAAGCCTAGTCGTGGAGGAAGCCGTAAGAAGGCGCCACAGCCCTCTCCAGCCCCGCCCCTCGCCAAGCGCCGGGCCAAGCGGCGCTCCTGAGATGGGCTGCTCAGGGATGATGGTCGTTTCTCAGGAGATGGTAGCAGGACCACTCCTTCCCCGGTGGAGGGCCGGGGGAGAATCTTTTGTTCTCCGCTCCCCGCTGCTCACCCACGGGTGGGCAGCACCCTAAAGTGGTTAAAGAAAGAAACAATTCTCTCTTCCCTGAGCTCACAGAGTTCTCGGGCGACACAGAGCGCCGCCCCAAGCGGTGCTCTCCTCGTCCCCCTCTGTTCCTGAGTTGGTTGACACGGCGTGCCATCCACGGACCGCTCCTTGTCCCCCTCTGTTGCCAGACCCCTGGCAGAGCAGGCCCCTGCGGGACGACCTTCCTGGTCCTTCCCTGGCCCCCTCTGCCAGGGCGCGGTTGTTAACTGTGCCCCCACACCGGGCCGCTATGCCGTCCACGTCTGGGCCAGTTACTCCGCTTCGCTGCCCCTCCGTGGGGACGCCTGTGGTTCGCATGACCCCGCTGGTTCAGTTCCTGGGAGCCTGGCTAGAGCTTCCCCATCTGTCCCGCTGGGTCGCCCGAACCATCAGGCTTGGCTATGCGATTCAGTTCGCACGGTCTCCTCCCCGTAACAGGGGAGTCCGCTCCACTTTGGTCGGTGGCAATGCCCCCATCATGAGAGCAGAGATTGCCACCCTGCTGGCGAAGGGTGCAATCGAGACTGTCCCTCCAGCCGAGATGAGGGCCGGGTACTTCATTGTCCCCAAGAAAACCGGTGGGTTACAACCGATCCTGGACTTGCGTGTGCTGAACCGCTCCCTTCACAGGATGCCGTTTGAGATGCTCACCGCCAAACGCATTTTCGAATGTGTACGGCCCCAGGATTGGTTTGCAGCGATCGACCTGAAGGACGCCATTCTTCCTCGACACAGACCGTTCCTCCGGTTTGCTTTCGAGGGTCAGGCATAACAGTACGCGGTTCTCCCTTTCGGGCTAGCCCTGTCTCCTCGCGTCTTCACGAAGGTCGTCGAGGCAGCCCTTGTTCCCCTTCGGGTTCACGGGGTTCGCATCCTGAACTATCTCGACGACTGGTTTATCCTAGCTCACTCTCGAAACCAGGTTTGCGAACACAGGGACCTTGTGCTCCGGCACCTAGCTCGTCTGGGCCTCCGGGTCAACTGGGAGAAGAGCAAACTTTGCCCCGTGCAGAGGATCTCTTTTCTCGATATGGACATCGACTTGGTCGCCATGTCCGCGCAGCTTACGAGCGAGCGCGCACAGTCACTGCTGATTTGTCTGAGACAATTCCAGGGCAAGAGTGCGGTTCCACTGAAATATTTTCAGAGGCTCCTGGGGCATATGGCATCTGCAGCCGCGGTAACGCCGCTCGGATTGCTTCATATGAGACCGCTCCAGCTTTGGCTTCGCGACCGAGTCCCGAGGTGGGCATGGCAACAAGGCACGCTCCGAGTATCAGTTACTCCGACCTGCCGTCAGACCTTCACCCCGTGGTCGAACCCCAGTTTTCTCAGGGCAGGTGTCCCCCTGGAACGAGTTTCCCGGCATGTTGTTGTCTCAACAGCCTCCACCACGGGCTGGGGCGCCATGTGCAATGGACATGCTGCCGCGGGCTCCTGGACAAGACCCCAGCGCCTATGGCATGTCAATTGCCTCGAGTTGCTGGCATTACGCCTTGCCCTGCACCGCTTTCGGGCGTTGCCCAGGGGTCAACACGTACTAGTCCGGTCAGACAATACCTCCACTGTAGCGTACATCAACCATCAAGGTGGTCTACGCTCCCGCCGTATGTCGCAACTCGCCCGCCACCTCCTCTTATGGAGTCAGAAGCATCTGAGGTCGCTTCGAGCCATTTATATTCCTGGAGTCCTGAACTGTGCAGCCGACGAGCTCTCACGGCTTCAGCCCCTCCCTGGAGAATGGCGACTCCATCCCCAGTCGGTTCAGCTGATTTGGGACCAGTTCGGGGACGCACAGACAGATCTGTTTGCCTCTCACGACTCGACCCATTGCGACCTGTATTTTTCCCTGACCGAGGGCACGCTCGGCACAGATGCACTGGCGCACAGCTGGGCGCGGGGCCGCAAATATGCGTTTCCCCCAGTGAGCCTTCTAGTGCAGGTCTTGCGCAAGGTCAAGGAGGACGAGGAGCAGGTCCTTCTGGTTGTGCCGTACTGGCCCACCCTGACCTGATTCTCCGAACTGGTGCTCCTCGCGACAGCACCTCCTTGGCCAATCCCTCTGAGGAAGGACCTCCTTTCTCAGGGACGGGGCACCCTGTGGCACCCTCGTCCCGATCTTTGGAACCTCCACGTGTGGCTCCTGGATGGGACGAGGCAGGTTTGAGTACCCTACCACCAGCGGTGGTGGCTACCGTCACTTCCGCTACAGCGTCGTCCACGAGACACGCCTATGCGTTGAAGTGGAACCTCTTCGTCAGCTGGTGCTCTTCTCGCCGAGAAGACCACCGGAGGTGTTCGGTTGGTGTCGTGCTTTCCTTCCTTCAAGATGGGTTGGAGCGAAGGCTTTCTCCCTCCACCCTCAAAGTTTATGTTGCCGCTATTGCCGCACACCATGACTTGGTAGAAGGCAAATCCTTAGGGAAGCACGACCTGATCGTCAGGTTCTTGAGAGGAGCAAGGAGACTGAATCCTCCTCGTTCTCCTCTCGTTCCCTCTTGGGACCTCGCGGTCGTTCTAACTGCCCTGCAGAGTGCTCCCTTTGAGCCTCTGCAATCAGTGGAGCTTAAGTTCCTGTCAATGAAGACAGCGCTCCTGGTTGCACTGGCCTCTGTCAAGAGGGTAGGGGACCTGCAAGCATTCTCCGTTGAAGAAGCGTGCCTGGAATTCGGGCCGGCTTACTCTCACGTGATCCTGAGACCCCGGCCTGGATATGTGCCCAAGGTTCCCACCACTCCCTTCCGGGACCGGGTGGGGAACCTGCAAGCGCTGCCCCTGGAGGAGGCAGACCCAGCCTTGGCACTGCTCTGTCCAGTACGCGCTCTCCGTGCCTATGTAGAACGCAGTGTTTCAGGACCTCAGACCAGCTCTTTGTCTGTTATGGTGGGAAGCTGAAGGGAAAGGCTATTGTCCCACTGGATAGTGGACACCATTGCTTTGGCATACCAGCAGCAAGGTCGACCGTGCCCCCTTGGTGTGACTGCCCACTCCACCCGGAGTGTGGCATCCTCTTGGGCTCTAGCGCATGGCGCCTCGCTAACAGACATCTGCAGAGCTGCAGGCTGGGCGACACCTAACACATTCGCGAGATTCTACAATCTCCGAGTGGAGCCAGTGTCCTCTCATGTACTCGCTTCAACCAGCTAGTACTGGACCCGCTCAGGTGTCTTCGCTTGCTCGCCATTCCACTCCACGGACTGGATACGTGCGATATTTCCTCAGGTGAGCTTCTCCACAAGCCCCGAGTTCCTCCAGCACCCCTGACTCTGGCGCCAGTGTCTATTGCCTGTGCGTCGGCTAGGTGCCTCCCGTGTGCATGGTCCCTCTCCGGAGCTACCCCCACATGTGTATTTCCACTGTAAGCCTCTCTGAGCATGTGTCTTTCCCTTGGCAAGCCACCTTGCCACCCCTGGGGTTGAAATATTCCACCTGCGGCTGGACACCCCAGTGTTCTCCATATGCATCCTTCGGGTCATGTGTTTATTTTCTAAATACCCCCCCCCCCACTCTGGGTTGGTGTTAATTGCATATTTCCTCTAAACTATGGGATATGCTTCCCAGTGTACCTTGGTATTCCTGTGTTAAATAGGAGTCCTTTGTCCGTGCTAGTCTCACGACAGGGCTCTCAGATTTACGCAGGGCACTGGAAGACAGCTGTGAAGGTGGCGTGATTAGACTGGTAACCCCATTCGTCGTCATCCGACGTAACTCGGAGTGACTACGAAAGGGAACGTCTCGGTTACGTATGTAACCCTCGTTCCCTGAGTAGGGAACGGAGACGTTACGTCTTCCTGCCACTTCCGCTGTACCGCGGGGATCGCCTGAGCTCAGTCTTGGCTCCTCAGCGAAGAAACATAACTGCATGTTGCCGGCGTCCTCCTTTTATACCCACGAGGTAGGGCGGAGTTACGTCATGGAAATTCCGCCTACCCATGGCATTTCTTTGCCATTGGCTCGTTTTTTAATACTCGAAGTTGATAGGCTTTCTAAGCGAAACCCCATTCGTCGCCATCCGACGTAAAGTCTCCGTTCCCTACTCAGGGAACAAGGGTTACATACGTAACCGAGACGTTTCATCTGCTCAGATGCATAGACGCTGGAACAGGCCGACCCCCGACATATAAATTCACATAAGTACTAAACAAAAACAATACATTTAGAGTTTGTAAAATACACACTAATGTCTATGGAACAGGTAATAATAATCCTTTCCATTATAATTCGACACGTTTTATTCATATCAGATACACATTGTGTAAGTAACTTTAATGTTTACTCTATTCTTCTCCAAGTTCACCAGCCACTTACTTTTAAGTATTTCGGGAGTGGATGAATCCACGTGTTGTAAATCCAACAGATCCTATTCTCTGAACTCCGTCTGTGGCATAAAATAACATGGCGGCGCCCATCGCGCATACAGCTCTACTAACGCGATAGTTATAAAGGTGTTTAAGCAGTGGCGGCTCCTGCAAAATCTCTCAGGGGGGGCAAATGTTTGGATGATTGATAAGGAAAAGGTCCACCCATGCAATGAATAAATTAACAGCTTAAGCATGTAAAGGCAACTTCACTACTTTAATATTAATGAAAAATAATGACTCTTACAATAAATCTCATTGTTTGTTTCTATACTTACTATTATTACACTGCTTACATCACATTACTCACTTAATACACTGTGTTCGCCATGACGTTGTTCAAGTTCAACTGGCCTCCATTCGCGGATTCAACAGTCTCTCTCGCTCTCGTTCTCTTTTTTATTTTTATTTTTTGAATCACATTTGATAAAGATATTAAAGTAGTGTTTCATTTTTTCTTGCTGTTCAAATTCAAAATTGTTTTCAAATATTATTTGTCACTTAAAGGTGCTATATGTAACTTTTCTACTAAAACGAATCCTTTTTTTATTGCCTGTGTGTAAAGGGGTTGTAATCACACATTACAATGATCCTCTTGTCGAGTTTTGCTATTACCTCTGAAGGCCAGTATTCCTATTTCTATGTGAAGGCTCCGGGTCGGATTTACTGCGTGAAATCCATCGGATGTGACGTGCATGCGTGCTCCCGAGCCTCTCTCCTTTTTGTAGACGGTCAGGGAGTTACGTCCGGTCAAAGGCACACGTTTTTCCTAAGACTCCTCCTCCTTCCGAATTTGAGCTCTCTGGGTCTTCACGTTCCAGAGATACGAGAGATTTTCTTCTGAGATCGTGACGTCACCGGCGTCCGCAATTTTTCAGCGCGCCCGATGGTTTTCGGCTAATATCTCCGCGAAAACACTATTGATTATGAAACTTATATGGTTCTTTTTAGTGGTCGACCGATATATCGCAGAGGCCGATATATCGGCCGATATTTGGATTTTTTTTAGATATCGGCATCGGCCGATAAATATCTCCATTTGGCCGATATATTTCAAAACAGTTTGTGACAGTGCATTAGCGCTTTTTTCCACTGGCGCGAGCAGAGCGAGCATAAATGAACTATATACGCTCACTCTGCTCCGCCTAGCACCATAAGACAAGCCACTCTGAAGTGAAGCAGACATCTGACAGACACAGTAAATGACCAATCAGCATTCGCTTTCTAACCTGACGCTACATTGTGTTACACACAAAAACACTCCGGCGTGCAGCGAAGTCTATTCAAACAGTACCGTGATGTGTCAGATCTGCAGCCCAGCGATAGCTCCATTGCGGGGTCACAGATGTGATATAAACGAATTCAAACAAAACTGAAAACATTTTACCTCACAGTCAGAAATCCCCTATACGCGCGCTGTTCTCTGGTACGTTTAAACTAGACGCTGTTTCCTCACGGACTGAAAAGCTGGGTCGCATGCACTACAGATCAGTGATCGCGTGAGGTGGATGAGAAGAGAACACTATACTAATAATAATACGTTTGTGAAAAAAAATCCTTGAAAATGTTATTCACTATCTCTTGACGTAATATTGTGTGTAGTATACCTTTTCATATGTTCTGGTCGGATTTGATGTTAATTGAGCATGCAAATACATGTGACGGCTTGCAAAGTTTCAAAGAAACCAACAAGCAAAACTAAACAGACAAAAATTATTATTTAAATATACTTAAAGGTGCTCTAAGCGATGTCACACGTTTTTTAGGCCAAAACATTTTTTGTCACATACAGCAAACATCTCCTCACTATCCGCTGGCTGCCTGTCCCCTGAACACACTGTAAAAAAATGCGGTCTCTGCAGACACCCCAGGCTCCACAAATGGCAACAAAAACAAACTGGGCTAACCCGCACCACGAAACATAACAAACTGTTCCAGCCAATAACCGACAAGAAGGTGGGGTTATGGTTAGTGCGCGGATGAGGAAGAGGGAGGGTCTAGCTAGCCTCCGTTTTGTTTGTCAATACTTTAAACGTCAACAAGAAGTGACGTCACCCGACATCGCTTAGAGCACCTTTAAAGTAAAACAACCTTTTTAAACTAAATAGTGTAAATAAACTATGTGAGATTTATATTTAACTATACATAAAATGTATGGAATTGCACATAGTATTTTGTCATTAATTTGTGAATATTGTTTAGATTTGTTCATTAATGATATATGTTATTTGTAACCTGAAGTAAGCAGCAGTAATTATTAAAACTTTATTTATTGAAGTGTTACAGTACCTTACTAAAAATCCCATATCGGTCGACCACTAGTTCTTTTAAGCTCATCTAGACGATTCCAACGAGCTCAGTGCTCGCCGAATCCGTCGAGTATTCGCCGAGATATTTGCGTAATAGACGGCATTGCCTATGAGTTCGAGCACGAGTGCTCTTGTAAAAATTGGTTGCAATCTGAAACATCACCGCTAGAAGCCGCTAAAAACTACAAATAGCCCCTTTAATTTGAAAGATTTTTAATAGTTTATGTTTGTTCCCACCAATCGCTGCACAAGTTAAGGATATGTATGATGACGCAAGCAGAGAGAAATCGCCCAAAAAGAGCCGGTACTCCACAGAACGTGACATGACGCTGATTGGACTATATCCAGACAGTGACGGCTAGCGTAACTCTGTGGTTAAATGAGATTGTGAATGTAATTGAAAAAGTCCCTTTCATTCACACTTTGGTGGTGCGTCGCCCAATCGCCCTAATGAAGAAACCGCCCCTGTGTTTAAACAACAATACACTTCCACTTGCATGTATTTGACAATCGGAATACCAGATATTTCATGCCATAGCTAACACATTTGTGAATATTCTGAATAAAAAAGGAAAAATGACATAAAAGCAGATCATCATTTATTCAAGCGCTGTTGCTGCTGCAGTGTCACGTGACAAGCAATGACGCGTCACCATGGAAGCCATAAAGTGACACATTCTAAATAACGGTTGCCTTGAAAAACTCAAGCCAGATTATTTAAAATTTAAGAATGAAAGGGTTATGTTGTATGCGCAGCCGCAGCGGATTAATTTAAGGATATATATGCATATACATTCAAAAATCAGTCAATTTTGTATTTTATTATGAGATATTTTATTCTAATGTGATCAGTGACTCAAGCACTGATGGACCAAAGAGCGCGCATTTCGACATTTGCAGTAAAAGCTCGAAATATAAATTCTTAGAAAATGCATTTAATACCAATATATTGAAACGTCTGTTTATATACTCCATTAAAGCGTTTTATATTTAATATGAGGGAAATAGACATGCATGCATGCGTGACACAAAAAATCTTTAACTTTTAGATGGCAAAATATTTTTTTTGAAAATTCTACTAGACTAACGTCACTCATAAATCATGAAATTTCACACATCTACCACCTCTTGAGTTTTATTAAAAATCTTTAACTTTTAGGTAGCAAAATATTTTTTAGTAATTCTGTCAATTACACTAAGGTTAGATTTCATTGAAGGTAAATTGGAGCGGCCACACTGAGCTGTGCGTAACGCCCACAGACGTGAAGTGAACGAGACAGAGGCTATCCGGTACTGTCTGAAATGGTTAACTATGTGGCGATGCATGTGCAAAACAGATTTAACTAATCATAAAGTCAATCAGGATACATAACACAGCCTACTATAGGCCTACACTAAAAAACCCACACTTTGAGCTTTGTAACCTAGAAGGTCTTTTTTATGCACAAACAGCAACATTACACACTAACTAAAGTTGAAAAAGTGAAGAAGCACAATAGAACCCCTTTAACGTATTCTTATTGCTTTCCAGTTGAGACAGCCATTTACATTGCGTTACCAAAAGGTGCAGGTTAATGAAAGGTTAATGTTAACATTCGGGTAGCTAGCTAAAAAACATCAACTTTAACTTTTTGAAATGCCAATAATGATGAAAATGCAACGTATATTTGCCTTGCATAATGAATTGCTGTTGAAAACATTGTAGAACAAAACATAATAAAGCTTGTGTAGCTAAGAGCATTAGTGTACTGGCATAGATTTTTTAGGCACAAAGGCTTACAAAATGCATCTTGAAATCGAATTATCACATACTTGTTTTTCACATTTGTGGGAGGAACATCCAGTAACTTGACATCTCCAAAAATATTCAACCACAGTTTCTTCAAGGATTCTTCAGAGTTTGTATCCAGCAAGAGGTCTAGATTGCAGTCACGGTCAATAACTGAAACAAGCTGAGCCAAGAAGGGAGTTACTACTGCTTGAACTCGCCTCCACAGGGCGTGCCTAAAAAACAAAAATGAACAAATATTGAAAGTAAAATTGTTTTAGGTATTGGGTATAGAGATTCACAAAGAGCTAATAATGCAGCTCAAACCAACGAGGTTTCATGTCAACATCTGAAATACAATCCAAAATTTGGTGTAATTTACCTAAAAGTTCCACCCTCTTGCAAGGCATCAATATTTAGTGCTTCCCTGGAGACCCAGCTCTTGGCAGAGATTGTGTTTTCATCGTGAACCATCAATAGAGAATGAATTCGCTGCTTTAGTGTTTTCAGAAATTCAGCTGGTAACATAAATATCTAAGTATGAGTAACCACTTACAGGACAATTAATGAAAGCTTTGAATAATAACAGAAACAGTGATAAATCTCACCTTGTAGAGTCTCATTGTCAGCCAGGAGCATGAGCAGAATTTGTACTCTCTTGGTGCTGCGGGTGCCCGCCTCGGTCTGATCTCTTAGCATGCCAACTGCACTCTGAACACAGCTACGCACCAGCGCTGTGGTGTCCACAACATTCTCCAAGCCCTAAAGAGCACAAGGAAATTACCTACTGAGTCAACCTACAAGCTAACTGAACTGAACAGTATCACAAATATCCTGTACTGAAAATACATTGCTGTCGTTGAGGTTGTGTCTCGCAGTATTGTCTTCTACTTCCATCTTCTCTTCTTCTCCTTCTTCTGTGTACATTTCCTCAACCTCCATTGCTGCAAGCAGTAAACATAATTTGGATTGTTTGAGAAAGTTGATAATCCCTTAAAGAGAACTCTCAATATTTGATTTAGAAAATAAACCGACTTCACCTTCAGGCTCAGGTACTTTCTCTGCTTTCTCTTCAAACAATTGACTGATGGTCAGACCCTGCAAGGCTTTTATATCAGAGGCGATATCTTTCGATTTTCTGAGGTCATCGATGTGGACTGACTTCCACGGGCCTTATTAAAATAATTTTAAATGAGATTTTCTATAAAAAAAAAACAGTTTTGGTCAGTGATGAAATCAAACGCGTCTTACCGCCATGAAATCCAATGTAAGAAGTTCCACCATCCATTCTTGGCAGTTTAGTGACGAAGTACATAAAAGTCTTTCCATAGCCCTCTTTCCTGAATTTGTTGATCTCATTGATAGAAGAATACCTGGAAATATATTTCAGGTTCACATCATGCTGCTTTCATTGCATTTACTAAACAAACAAATGTACCACCAGCCACATTCAACTCACTTCGCAGATGCAATGACATTTAAACTTGGGGAGCCTTCATCAAAGTCGGTTTGGATGATAAGTATCTTGTCCCCGGTGGTGTTTTCCAAATAATTTCTGAATACAGAAAAGGGGTTTTCAATTAATTTCTTCTTTAAGAATAAGTTTTTTTTTTTTTGTTGTGATGTGATATAATGTAGAGATGTTGTGAACACAATACTTGATTTTCTTGAGGAATGAGTGTTCTGTGTCAAACTGCTGTAGAGAGAGGAGCTCTACGTTTTGGACCACGTTCTGTAGTGGTTCAATTTCAGCTGCGGTCAGAAGCCTTGAGAAGGTAGTCACCTAAAGGATCAAGATAAAGATTGCAGTGAACAACATTTTTTCGCACAAAGACTGAAATGTAATGGATTTTTCTAGAGCAGTGGTTCTCAACCTTATTGTCTCCAAAGCCCCATCTATCCTTCATGTAGACTAAGACATTTTGGGTACTTCTGCTATAGTAACAAAGCTGCCTGTTTATTTTTATTTTATTTTAATTATTTTTTACTCACAAATAGCAAATTATCAGTGGTTGCTACCCAACAAAACATTTTACATCTTGACATAGCTAAAATAAAATTATAATCATTATAAAAAATGTCATGACCTTTTAAAATGTTATATATTTTCATTACTTAATTATTTCCAGGTCTAGAAATCACGCTTTTAAAATTCCAGCATATATCCAGGTTTTCCAAGAACGTAAAAATGACAGTTGTTGAGGGAATTAATAAAAATAGGAAATATCGTTTTGATTTTTAGCTGGTTTGGCTTATTTTAAAGCTTGTTTTAAACCATCTTGTCGCCCCTGATTTAGAACCACTATTCTAGAGTAATAGTCAAAGTATTGCTTTACCTCTGTGAAAAAGGCATGGCTAGGTCCTGCTTGCTGTATGTGGGAAAGGATAAAGTCAGCAAGGGAGCTATGCTTCTGCTCTTCAAAGTATATCCTTGACAAGTGATCAGTTTCTACACTGGAGAGGGAAGTGCAGTCTAGCCGAACCACGGCATCTGGTGTTGCACAGTTCAAAAGGATCATTTTGGCCTCATCTAAGATTTTAGGACCTGAGAGCTCCATTTTCCCTTTGAGCTGCTCTGTGACTTGCAGTACAACAGACGCACATGTGTCCGAGTGGTAGCCAATGAAAGCGTCAGCTGGACGATAATGACGTGCTTGGGGAGCAATTGGGAGCTTGCTTCTAGCAGAAATGAACCATTCAACCCACTGTTTAAGCTTCTCAACATGGTCCTTTTGCTCACTCTTTAGTACAGTATTGATGTCAAGATAATGTTTCTCCAATCTGTTGATCAGTGGAATGGGAAACTGCTTGTACACGACGTCCTTCTCCTCAATGACGATGAGCCTAAAATCCTTGTGCACTCTGCATTTGACTCTATGGGTTCCAAGCCCCAGATCCACATATTTCTGACCTCCAAGGCTAACGTAATATTGGTTGAGAGCATCATACAAGCTTTCGTACAAGTTCTGCAAGTTCAGAAGCACAATGGTTTGACCAGTTTCCATACAAATCTTAACACGGTTAATGTTGCGGCATATCTGAGTATACTCCTGGTCTTTTGGAAAGCTTGAACCAAAGATAATCTCTGGTTGGCATTGGTCTACAAAAAAAGTCTGCTGTAGAATTCGAAGGGCTGCATAGTTTTTGGTCAGAACAAGCAGGTATCTGCATTCCTCATCTTGGCCAATGGCTGTGATGTTCTCTCTTACAAGCTCAATGGCACTGATATTCTCAAGCTTCGTTTGGATACTTAGTTTGCTGGTGAAAACAGAGACAGCATCCACATTATCCTTCCCACTGAAGTTCCTTAGCACAGCCTTCACAATCTGATCTGCACTAGGCTTTGCCTTCTGATTAGAAGCTTTGACAACAGCAAACATCATCTTTATCAAGCTATAATAGTCTCGCAGACCAAAGAAACCTCTTCCCTGTTTCCTACAGATGTTCAGGTAAGCACTGGCAAATGGCTGAAAGAACTCTCTCACCCTTTCAAGGATCATGGCATCCGAGGAACATATTCCTTTTGCACTCTCAATCAATTCCTTTTCATCGGGATCACCACGTGAAACAAATATCCCTCTGTTCATCTTGGCTGGGTCCAAAGCCCAGTTCGAGATGCCGATGAATCCCACCTTCTTGTGGGGTACTGGCTGATCATCTATGCATCCCTCTTCCAGCAAAGGATGTAAAGTTTTCAGAGGCATTTTCTGGGAATCTTCAGCCAAGCCTATCTCATCTAGTACTACGACTGAGACATACTCTGTTAGATTCTTGCCTTCCTGAAAACGAGCACATTGCTTGAATGTATTGATGATCCCCTCTGGTGTAGAATGAGGACTGCACTGAAAGGAAACAAGATGGATCTGCTTCAGTTTTCTAAACAAATCCGAATGGGCTGCTTGGCCTTGCATGCCATCTGCAACCAGAGTTTTAGACAAGGACTTGGAGCTCCCAGGTTTTCCAACCAAAAAGAGAGGTATTCGTAGCTCAATGCAAATCACCATCATGAAGACATTTTCCTTCAAGGCATTGTTTCGAGCAATGGTTTCACCCAATGGAACTCCACTCAGAAAAAGATCCTGAATAACTGAAATCTCCTGCATCACTTTCCCTGGGCTGTAGGTCTCTGGAAGGTACCTGCAAATTTTTTTTCTGTATCTCTCTTTTTCCTCCAAGCAGGCATGGTAACACACACCAACAGCCATCAGTAATGACCAAAGAATTGGGTTTTTTTCATCAGTGTTCCTCTGATTTTCATTTCTCTCTGTCTGCTGAATTCTCTCAAACTTGTCAAGTTCTAAAAGTATCATTGGGTAGTTTTTGTAGAACCAGCCAAAAACTTGCATGCAGCGCTCTACATCCCTCAGACTCACAAAACTACACTCATCCTCTCTTGTTCGCATATACATCTGTGAAGCTGAAAGAACATCAGTGATGGTTGTGATGTAATCTGAACTAATGGAATTGGTTTCAACTACCCTTTCAACTATTTGTTTGATGTACATTTTCTCAGTTTGGTCATTGAGCTGTCCAAAATCCCAAACTAGTGGAATCATGCTAGGTGGTAAAGCCTGCACTCTGTACACTAGCTGGCGAAGTGGAATGGATCCAAGTTTTTCATCCGTTTCCTCAGCACGAACTCTGTATCCCAAACCAGCGGACTCCAATCTCTTGATCATCACGTCTGTGTGTTTTCTGTATGGGTTGCAAGCAGCGATGATTTGCAAGCCAGTGTCACCTGTCAAATGCTGTCCATCAGCAGTGTTGTCACAAAGAATTTCCTTAATGCTGCTAATGGCCTCTGTTGTGTTTGCTTCATCAAAAAACAACACAGACTCAAACCCATAATCCACCTTGTTTCTTAAAGCCATGGCCTCGGCTTCTCTTACTTTGGTGTAAATCATGTCTGAACTTGTCCCTCCATGAACCTTGACAAGTTTCATGTTGTGAGTGGCAACTCCACCTCTGTGCATCTCACAAAGGAATTTGATTAGCCTGGTCTTCCCACATCCTGTCTCACCCATGATGATAACAGGAATCCCACAGCGGAAGCGCATGTGAATTGCCAACATTTTCAATATGTTGTCTGTGGTGAGCTCGTAGGTTTCATCTGGATCAAGAGGCCACTGTATTCCCAACACCCTGGAAAGCCTCTCAATTTTCTCCCATCTTGGGAGCTGGTCAAAATCGATGTTGAAAGGGACCCTCTGAAGTTTAAGGCCCTCATAGAGCTCTTTGGTCATGATGTTCTGCTTGATCACTCTTTTTGTTGATGGATCAATAGCATCAATCCCATTCTGTGCATTTGGCTGAAGATGAAAGCCAATGAATGTCATGGACTCATGGTCATCATTGAAGAAAATGTACGGATGTGGTTCTGACTCCCATCGTTTTCTTATCCTAAAGGGAGCTAGATCCTCCTCATTGGCAGATGAAAGGTCATTGTGCAATCTTCCTGGACTCTGGTCAGAGATACTAAGTGAAGGAGTGGCAAAATCCTTTGCCATGAGAATCATGAAATCAACAACAAAGTTTTTGAATCCCATCAGAGTATCCCCAATGAAAGACACATCACAGAAAACCGTTCTCTCACAATCCCGAAGTTGTAAATTCAGGAACCAGGCAAAATTACGCAACTCTGCCCAAGAGGGGTCTATGATGCCGCAGTACACAAACAGCATCTGCAGGCATTCAACATGAGTGCCCTCAACTCCTTGGTATATGAAGGCATCTAAATTGTCACCATTGTAGAAGCGTTGCAGGTACTGATAAGGCCGCTGGTAGGCCTCACTTTCGAACTCTTGGTCATCCATAAGGGGATCTTCATCCTCCATTATTGATGGATCTTCCTGGATTCTCATTTCCAACTCAAGTACCTCTTTGGGAGGACGGCAATAGACACTTGGAAACACATCCAAGAAAGCATTTGCACCCTACCAAGAAAAAGGCAAATTAATACATGAGGCATTTGTCTGATTAATGACAACAAATTCCTACGTGATTTAATGAAATAATTTACATGCATTTACTTACAGCTCTTCGGTTATTTCGGGATGTGCTGGCATCAGGTCTCAGGATCTCAATGACATACAAGTGCTTATTACTTGTTTTCCACATGTTTCCTTCGGAGTCTGTGAGGTATCCAAGGATCAACAGCCTGAACAGAAATTCATGAAGTCCTTTTTTTACCTGTAAGTATATAAAATATATTGAAAAACAGCACCAACATATATTTCTATTTATTCATCAAATGAAATGAATAAATAAAATAACTACCATGGTGGTGACATCAAAATGATAGACTGAAAGCTCCTTTTTCTTGGGGCTGTTGAGCAAGGACTGAAGGATGACATTTTCATCAATTCTTGGGTCAATTAACCTGATGCACTTCAGCTGCGAAGGCTTCTTGGTGATCTTCTTCAAGTTCTCATACATTCTTTTAATGTAAAGTGATTTTCCTAAAATGAACCACATAGATTATAATTCTGCATCTTACACGTTTTGCAAAATATATTTATATTCATACAGACACAGAAAACAAAGTCTTTTTTATCTGTAAGATTCAGAAAATCTGAGGCTATATAGCTAACTGACATGAATTCTGAAAACTAACTAATTTAAATCTATTACTTGAATGTATACTCACCAACTCCTGATCTTTCTGAGGATACAATTCCCACACATTGTCTGTTTTTGAA
Organism: Meda fulgida; assembly: GCA_030578275.1. Classification (NCBI taxonomy): domain Eukaryota; kingdom Metazoa; phylum Chordata; class Actinopteri; order Cypriniformes; family Leuciscidae; genus Meda; species Meda fulgida. The sequence goes on from CM060618.1 coordinate 3,237,431, forward strand.
CACATCAGCAGCACTGGATATGTCAGCTGGGACTGTAAAATGCGTGGCAAGGTATCCTTGAATACCGATTATTGGTTCTTGGGGAATCAAGTGCAATCTAAATTGACTGAAAGCTGAAGGAAGGTATGCATGTTCTCTATTAGAGCTGCAGATCAACACCAGCCTGTAATCATTTCTGCTCAGCGCATTTTGACGCTGAAAAAATTGCTCCACTTTGTAGCTCACTTCATAGGTGAGTTGGTCCACATAGAGCATTGTGTATATCTTCTTTCCCATGTAGCCAGCAGAGAGACAACGCCTGAGGAAAAGTTCCACTTCTTCATAAGGAGTGGAAGAACTACAGAGGAGTACTTCATCATAGGTTGGTAGAGGCTCATTCTTGCTGCTCATGTAAATTGAAATGCATGATATCAGAATTTCCTCAGAAGGGCAGATTATTAGATTTGGTCTTCCAGTAGCCATTCCATTTGGAAGTTCCCTCTGAATGTTCCTTGGTCTCTCATCCTGTAAATACCCATCATCCTCAATTTCACTGGGGCTGTTGGCCAAAATTTCAAGAAGACATCCAAGACTACTGACATCAAGGGAGTCTGGCAGAAAATTGTTCATGTTTCGCATGTAAGCATTCCAAATCACATCGAGCTTTTCCGACTCATTAGCATTCCCCAAGAGATTTTCCAAGGTGTCAAACGTTGGGCATGGCTCCTCAGTACTATCATTTTCAATCACACTGGGGACTTCAACAAAAGTTTGGAAGTCTAAGTCATCATTTTGCTCAGGACCCTTCTTAATTATTTCATACTGAAGCCTGTGCCAAGCCCGTCTTAAATCTGAAGTGGAGCAATCAGGTTTGATAAAGGATAGCATCATAAGAACTCGATCTTCCATTTCGGTCACATTGTTTTGGCTGAGCTGACGGCACATGTAGACTACTTGTTCTGCAGTGTAATAGTTTAAGTAGTAATGCTGAGATCTCTGCTTGTCCATAAAAATCTTCCAGAAGCGTAGGCACCTCTCGATTTTCTTACAGACTTTAGGCAACTGTTCTGTGACATCACCTTCCACCACGATGGCACTGACAACACTCCCTAAGTTGAAGTCCATTATGATGCATGCATCTTTACTATTAGAGTTGACATTTGCCTCCCAATGTCTGAACAATGGATTTCCAGCAACAAACAAATCAATAAAAGCAGAGGCCAACCTCTGTACATTGGCAAAGACCTGGAAACAAGGAAGAAATTCATCAGGGATTATTCCAATAGCATGGTGAAATATAACAGAATAAAACAGCAAAAAGCTGAAAGGTCACCTCTGCAAACTGATCAACTTCACACTGGCCTTGATCTCCTTTGCCAGACATTAGCATCAATTTATTCTGAAGATCCCTGAGGTCTTCAAGAGAATAAGTGCGTGTCTCACAGCCCTCATCGTGCTCTTCCAAAATTTGAAGCTTCAGAATATTTTCCAAGCTTAACTGAAAAAAAAGGCAATATTCATGGGTTGATATTTCTGAAATATTATCTGTATCAATTAGGCTATTCAATGATGATAAAGACAGCTAAAAATAAGCATTGTGCTAATTTGGCATGTCATTGCTCTCGAAGGAAACTAAGCAGTGTTTTGGAACCTACTAACTGGTTTTGTAGCTTGTCCAAGCTAGTTAGTTAGTAAATTGCTGGATTATCAGCCTGGGGTGTGTTTCCCAAAGCCAACTAGGGTCGCAAGTTCCGTCGTTACCAATAGAGTTCAATGGAAATTGCGAGCATAGTTGGCAAACAATGCTTTTGGGAAACGCACCCCAGGCTGTTAATACAGCAACTTACTAACTAACTAGCTTGGAGCTGGTAACCCATCTCGGTCTAGCAACTAATCAGCTGCCATTTTTGTCAGAAATCAGCATGACCACTTTTCATCCCACCTGATTTATTTGAGTAAGGACCTTGATCATGATGACCAGGTCTCTATTAGCTGATAGTCCAGCTTGTCAATTGCCTTGTCAACCTGCGTGGACTAACTAGAAACCTGATTTTCCCAGAATGCTCCTGACAAAGAATGGTCAACCAGCTTGGACCAACTAGAAACCAGTTAACTGTCTGTGTGCATGATCTGTTCAACATCTATTTGAACTCAAACAGTTTTGACAAACCTTCTTTTGGTTTTGTGCACTGATAATGTAGATGCCCTTTGTGTTGATAGCTGATGCCAGAGATAGAGAGGACAGTTCCACTGACCCATGGCTATCCTTGACTGTCTTCAACCATTCAATGTGTCTTGCAGAGTCACACTGAAACAAAGAAAATGTTGGTGAAAAAAAACAGAAACAATCTTGTTTTCTTCCTTGTCAAAGCTGGCAGATACTCTTACCAATTTTTTGGGGAGGTTGGGGTCATTGTCAAGTGCCTTCCATAGTTTTTTCAGCGTATCTTTAAAAAGCCGGAAGTCAGTATCTGGCTTTAAATCATAAAGCATTGAGGAGTACCCAAGAACTGCATCATGAAAACAGGCCACGCGATCCACATCCAAATCATTCTCTCCAGCAGAGATGGAAGCCAAATCCACAAAGACTTTCAACTCATTGATGTCTGAAGTGATGAATAGGAATAAGATTTGCTTACAAACGAGCATTAAAATAATAAAATCACAATCAATTACCAGTGCAAACACCTATTTGGTTACCTTCAAGAGCCTCTTTAACCCACATAACAAAAATCTTCCTGAGGCCAAGTTCCTGAAGGCACAGTCTACGGGAATCTGTGATGTCCACAAGCACAGTTTTTGCCTGCATCAACTCGTCAATGCTGTCAAGACGCTCTTGTTTAAAATCCACCTGTGTCTAAAGGGAAGAAAGCCTCATGGGTTTAACATAACCCTTACTTATTTTAATCAAAATGAATTTATTTAACAACAGGAAGTATATTGGCAAAATTTGATGACTTACAGTAATAAGCAACTTCTCCAAGATTTGAAAGTCTCCTTGTAGGCAGAGCGTCTCTTTGACCCTCATGACCACCTGAGCCGACTCTACTGCCAGATAAAGCTCATGGTACTGCTCGATCTGCTGGATTCTTGTCTGGACCCAACGCTGGTCATCACGGAGATCCAGTTTGCAAATGATTGCAACTTCCACTGCAAGTATTTCATATTTTCCCTTGTAGACCTTGAATGTTGCATCAACCTTTTCAAAAGTTATGCTACCATCTTTAAGGCTTGTGTATATGTTTCTGTAGGAATCATAACATGATTCGAATATTTTTCTGTCAAGATTTTTGAGATCCAATTCCTCCTCATTGGCACTCTCTGCAAACTCTTTTGCCTCATTCACCCAACAAGATTTGAAAATGAAGCTGTCTTTATAGGTATTTAGGACCTCTGCCATAGATCGAACATCATCATCAAGCTCAAAGTAGGTGACTACTTGTGACACTGCAGAGGGAATTTGATTTAATGATTGAACATCCATGAACTCATCCAGGTCCATCTCATCTATGTCAATATGGTGTTTTTCTTCCAGCCCGTCGAAATCAACTGTAAATCACAACAAATATTATGGTATTAACATCTCTCTATAAAAACAATCTGTTACAATCTCAGGTGTTCAATAGAGAGCATTTACCCATCACATGCTCCTCTAGACTGTGGCACATTGTAATGAGAGCATCCACCAATGCACTCTCATGACTGATAGCCTTCACCTCCTCTTGTCTACACTGAAGAAGCCTCTTCATGGCGTTGGTGTCTTTGTATTGTTCATTTTCACAAAAACACTCTGGAAAAACAGTAGGGTCATGACTGTTCACATTATAGTATGTTAAAAGGGTAAAATCTCATGTGTGAGGCATTTTACCTAAATTAAGCAGCTCAAAGAACGCACTCCTCTTCTGCAGGATGAGATTGAGTAGCTTTATCTTTATTTTGCCTGTTACAAGTTGATGTAAAATGCTTGTGAATAATGATGTTGCTATGGCGAATCTCTCTTTAGCTTCTTCAGAAAGCTTATCGATCAGTTTTTCATCAGCACCTGCAGCCAGAACATAAATAATATCTCCGTCATCATACGGTTTCAGTCTTTAAACATAGAATGACATGTGGAGGAAACCATATAATTACCGTGAAGCTGAAAGATATTTTTGGCTGCCGTCCAGTCCAGAAGATGTTTGAGAACAGCTTCTTCTTCCTCTAGATATTTTCCTTTGACATCTTTTGGCCAGGACTTTAGGATGATGGTGGACACAAGCTTTCCAAATTTCCAGTTTATCCGGTATTTATTTAATATATCAAAAAGTTTTCCCTCAGATTTATTCTGTTAAAAAAAGTCTGAACATTAACTTAAGTGTACATTTGTCTTATTAAAATGCATAAAACATAGTCATTTACTTTAAAACATATGTGCTCAAACAGACACTGCGATTCCCAAAGGGCAGGAAAGTGTACACCAAATTTATTTCCATAATAGTTCACCCAAATAAACACTAGCTATGTTTCCATCCAAAGTTGCTATTATAACTTGCGCACAAAATTGGATTATATTGCAAAACATTTGCGAATAAAGCACCGTTTCCATAATTTTCGTATTAAATATATTACTCCTCAGATCGCGCAGACAAACGGTCATGTGATCTTGCTTTCGGAGGCAGATGCTGCTGTTTGGGAATGCAGTGGTATAAGATAGTTCTGGGTGGTAAATATACTGAACCACTTTGATAACAGACAGATCTTGCCATTTTAATCCAGCATTTTTTTATGCAATATACCAAAATGCATATTTTTTAATTTATTTCACTTCGCGTGGATCATGTGGTTTTTCCGTGTTGCATCAAGTGGCCTCCGTGTTGTGAATTAAAGTAGTTTATTACACAGCTCTCTATATAGTTACTTATACTATATACTTATACTATATACTTATATAATGCCAGAACTCCAAGACTACACCACTACTGACCCAAAAGCACAAGAAAAGTCGGCTCCAATTTGCTTAAAATCATATAAACAAGCCACAGAAGTTTTGGGATTCTCTTCTGTGGAGCGGTGAAATAAAACTGGATATTTTCAGCCTTTACATCTCGTTTGCAGCCGCTCATAACAGCAAAAGGGTGTTCAACCAAGTACTAAAGATGCTTGACATGAAGGGGTTGAATAATTTTGAGTCATTAAAAGTTGCATTTTTAGTTGAATTTGGGGTAACCACTTGAAACATTTGTTGTGTTGAGCTATTTCAACTACTTTTGTTTGATTTGTTCATTGCAAACAGCTGAAAGTCTGTACATTTTGCCAATAAATCTGATTTGCAATGGGGGTCATAATTTGTAACTGTATACTATATATATATATATATATATATATATATATATATATATATATATATATATATATATATATATTTTAGTGCTGGGCAACGATTACATTTTTTAATGTAATCTTAGCAGTTAATCGCATAAAATTCAATAATTAATTCAAAAGTAGTGTATTGTGCACTTATTTAAAAAAGTGCTGCTATATTAACAAAAGTGCAATAAAATTTGGTTTGCAAACACTTTAATCAAATAAGGTAACATTTATAAATCGGTTTTCATTTCTTTGTTTTTTCTGAACAGGTACCAGCAGTAACATTTTTATTGTATCATGGAGCAGCATAAACTGTCTGTTCAGTAGCAAGTGTCCTTGTTAGAGTGAGGTGAAGTGGTCGAGCACAAAAAAAGTACAAAGCTTGGATTCACTGTGCAGGTGAATTTTAGGTATTTTTTTAGTCTGTGAAGTCAACTTTGTAGAGGTTAAAAATATAAACTCCGCCATCTGGAAGAGATTTCAAATTAAAATGCTCATGTTGAGGGGGTCGCACACCGGACGAGGTGCGCAGCACCGCGCCGCGCCACGTCTTTAATATTCGAGCACATTATTTTCATAATAATGTGGTCATAATTCCATTCGGCGACTGTCTGCGGCGTCCAGCTACGGCTCAGGACATTGTGCAAAATCCATAGTTGTATATTAAATTTACATCATATTTTTCTCATATTGTCGTTAATGTAGCCTTCTGACTTCAACCTGTGCTCCAAGATACATTTAGTTTTACATTCATTTACATAAATCAGCTGCGTGGATGAAAATTGCTGAAGTTGTCGGATTTTCACGTGAGATTCTGAATTCATTCAGTTAACAGACGCTCTGAGATAAAGTGTTCAGACTTGCAGACTCAGCAACGATTGTATTTAATTGTACAGTACAATCATAACATAGTACAGACATTATCTTAATTTCATAAACATAACAATATTGCTGGCTATAAACTGAGAATGTGCGCGTCCGGTGTGCGATACCTTGAGTTGTCCAAGACGCGCCGCTACGCTTCTCGTTCGGTGTGCGAGCTCCTTTAGGCCCACCCCAAATGCTCTCTTTTTTTGAGACGCGCGAGGACGCCCATCCAAGCCAGTAGTGATCAACATCCCACCCCTCCTGTGACCCACTGTTTGTCTGTATGTGTATTAAGAGCCAGTGAGCAACGGACTTTCAATACAATAATAATGATAATAAAATCTGCGTTAATGCGCGATAAAATAATTGTCGGCGTTAATTAATTAATGTGTTAACGCGATAATAATGCGTTAACTTGCCCAGCCCTTATATATACAGTATATATATATCTATTGGCCACTCCTAGCACAAGCATTTCAAACCAGCACGCATATTCACAACTAAATTCTGCGAAGTAATGGGTTTTTAAAATAGTTTATTACTCAGCTATCTACGTTACATGATTCTGATTTGTCAATTGCAGCATTCAGGGGTCAGGACTAGGTTTCAGGACTAGGTTTTGGTCCTAATTGGATTTTATTAAGTGTTCTAATCTATGTGTGTATGATGTTGTATGACTCATAAAGTGCAAGAGCTTTACCTGGCATATTGTGGTAACAGCCTGGAGAGCACACTTCTCAACACTATCCACCAAAAAAGGATGGGAGCTGTTAAGTTCTTCAATCTTTGAGCAATAAACCTGGATTTGATCCAGCTTATCTTCCTAATAAGGGTGAAAACAAATAGCTTATTAACAAATACAGAAGATGTGTCAACAAAATCTGCAACATTTTAATATCAACAATTACACTGATTTACATCTGATGAGCCTTAAGTTCATATAAATCGATAAAATATTAATATGATCACTTCATACTCTAAACTCTAAGTTCAGAACTCTAAAGCGAAGACATAATTTCTTTTGTCATATTACTGTAGATTCAGTAGTGTGCAGGAAACACTGTCAAGAGTATTTTAGAACATTATTCCCTGCACAGTGGAATTATGCAGAATGTTAACAAAACTGAAAGTCAAGCATTTTTGATTAGCATTTTATTTTATTGAAATATGTAATTAAAATATTGGACAGATTCTTGACTCCCAATCCAACTAGGTGTGTATACTGGAACAGTGTAGGGTGACCACCATCAAACAACCCAAATGTGGGACGATTATAAGTATGTGTGGGACAATATGGGACATGTTACCAACATTAAAACATAACCTGAAATGGTTATATAAATGTCTATCTAACTTAATAAAAACATTTTTATTCTGCCTTTCAGCTGATAAAAAAATACTTTATTCTTTAGTCCCTTCTAGAAAACACCATTACATCACAATGTAACATAACATGTCTTTATTTTACATGCCATTTAGATTCATCATCACTGAACACAAAGGCAGCAGGTATTATGCAGATAACTATTTTTTAAAACAGTTAAGTCCAACTAACATCCAACAAAATAAATAATGAAAAAATAAAATATAAAACAACATGAAATTAGTTAATTTATGCCTAACGTCATATTCTCCTCCATGTGAAATAGAAAAGCTGCTTTTACATAGACTGCAAAACACTCTTTCGATATCCCCTTATATTGGCCTCACCCAGGTATATGTACTAGCCCAGTCTTTACTAAAAGAACATTTTCTCTTTTTTGTTGTCATTATGCCGCCTTGTAAAATTTTAATTTACCGAATTATCCATTTGTTTTCTGACAGGGAACACATGGAACGAATCACTGCTCCACATTTTGATTGACAGCCGTCACAACCTACCAGTGACTGTTTCCTCCTTTCCTTACAACCATTGGATAGGATTTAAAAAACCGATGATGCGTTTGTACTTCTGACGACGCGCTGTTAAATATAGGTGAAAAACGATGCAGCAAAAAGAGTAAATAAAATGCTTTCTTAAAAAGGCAAAAGAACGAACGCACGTTTTAATATGATCATTAAAAACCAACAGACTGATGACAATGCGGGACATTTTCTCAATATGCGACGTGCGGGACAAGGGGTGAAAATGCTGTGCGGTACAACGCAAAGTGGAACGGGTGGTCACCCTAGAACAGTGTTGTATTACCTGTTGATATTTCCCCTCAAAGTCCATTGTAAAAGTCTCTCTCCATTCTTTAGTGAAGTCCTTACTCATGAAGTCTATGGCAATAATGTTATTCCAAATCTGTAAAACAGAACATAAAATATCATAAGAAATTATAAAGATTTAAAAATGTGGACTAAACTGGTTTGGATGAACCTCAAGTTATGCTTACCTCAACATCTTTGGTGAAGCTTCTACCCGAATAAAAAGTGCTGCTCAAAAGCCCGTCTTTGAAAGTTTGTCTGATCCACGCTCTCCCAGTCCGCTTGGCATCATTGAGTAACGCAAGAGTCTTCTCAGAAAAAGTGTCTGCTTCTTGCGTTGTCTTAGGGTTGAATTTGACATAGACAATGAATCAATTTGATGTCTTCTAAATGTTTTTTGGCTTTAATTAGTCATTTTAAACAAAGATAATATGATCTCTTAGGATGGATTACCAGGGCAAATCCTGATACAGAGGCCACAAGGTTCATGCAAGCAACAGGAATATCAGTGAAATTCTGTGAATAGCTGTAGTAATGAACTAGATTGCAGATCTTCTCTAGAAGTTTGCAAGTTGCTTGTATGCACTGAATGCCATAATCCTCATTCAGACAGCTGCAACAGTAATGAAAGCAAGTTAACCAGTACACCTTGATCAGGCTATTAGATTTGTTCTTCTGTATTTTCTTACATTTAAGCTACAAGCCCACATTTTTATTTTATTTCTTCTTTTTTTTCAAATTTGGTAATTATGTTAACTTTCTCCAACTTCAACACCACATTATTACAAATATTTTATTTACAGAAAAGACAATGAAACCTGAACTTATTCAAATATTAAAATCATTTTTAAATGGAAATTAATTGTACCTTTAGTGGAAAAACTTTACCTGTATCTTTGTTCGAGCAAGTGACTTTGAATGAGTGCTAGAGTGTCCGCTACACTCTATAAGGGAAAATAATAATAATTAAGTATGGACAGTCCAAACGGCACCATTTTTCTCGGTTAAAGTTCCTTTTATGCCAACTTAATCTGTTCTGGTTTGTACATATATGGTTATTATATATATATATATATACACACACACACAGTAATATATATATATATATGGCTTGATACTCACTGTGGAAGTGCTGTAGTGTATATCACTGGGGAATTTCATGGAGAAAAGCTGCAGGATGTCCAGGAGCTCTACATGTATTATGGAGCTGCACTCGGCCAACTCATCCACAGTCATCAGATACATCCAAGACCGGGCCAGCAGTCTGTCTACCTCAACCAAATGTCCATGTGTCTTCATGAGATTGAGCAGTGCCCTAAAAGTAGAGGGATTCGACAATGACGTAACAATAAACAAAAATAAAATAAAATCAAGTGTTTACCCAAAAGTTTTATACCTGGAAATTTAAAATTAAAACCACAGAAAAAACATTTGGAAACTTGCAGACCAATTTAATACCTTCTATCTTGTGATCTGAGGGAAGGTACAGCAGTTGATCTGAGTCCCTGCAGTCCAGCCCAGCTCAGCTCAGACTTTGAGCTGACCTTTGTAAACACTGGCTCAAATGGTTTTGAAGTGCCTTTGAGAAGGTGCAGAAGTGGAATTACGATGATCCATCTGGACATGTCCTCGGCTCTCACTCGGTTGATCAGCTCTTCCACAGTGTCAGGCAAGCTGAAGAATGTAATCAATGTTATCAAGACCTTTTAGATACTGATACTTCTCCTTAAAACAAGCTGGACCCAGGTCTGTTCTTGGCACAATAAACTGTATAAGCTTCCTTGACAGCATTTGTGGCATGCTGTTGGAAAATAAGTTTGGCAATTTATAAAAAGCGAATCAAAATACCATATTGTACTGGATGATTTAAAGCTATGATGGAAAGCATGATTTTCAGTGAATAATCACTTAAATTTCAATTTGATCCACACACGAAGCTATTAAAGAAGACTTAAAAATAACCAACAATAACTTATTTTGTAGTATAATTTCACTCTATGGAAAAAAAGCAGAGTAAACATTTTGCTGAACTTTTCGCTTTGTATTCCACGGGGGAAAAAATTAAGCTCATATTTTTGTTGAAGAACTTCTTGACAATTCTTCACTAAAAACTATCCTTTGAACTGTAACTTTTTAACCTATTTTTTTTAACCTTTATTTAAATAATTAAAAAGAACATAGCACATTTAGCACCTCTTTAATCTAGATGTGTTTTGCTTTGCAACAAGCTCTCTTGAGATCTCTATCATTTAAATATAACCAAAATAACTGTACTCACTTTTTTATTTCTGAGAATGATTCTGTTAAGTCAGTCCAGAAGGACAGGAATTCATCCTTAGGTAATTTCGGCAGGCAGAGGGCAGTGCAGAGACGAGAAAGAGCTCCTTTGTCTAAGTCCAGACGATACTCTCTCCACACATACAGCATGATGAGAGCAGCCTTCAGTGGCTCCTTGATGAAAGCACTCTTTCCCTCGCTGTCTTTCTGTAGCTCTGGGGTCACTTGCTCCAGCATGAACTGCTTCAGTAGTCTGCTCACCTAACAGGATGAAAATGAGACCATATGTTAAATTTAATGTTGACATTTTTACATTTTAACACTAGATTACGTCTTCTGGTCTGTGCTCTTAAAGGCATAGTTCACCAAAATGTCCTTATTTACTTATATTCTTTACATATTTACATTATTGTCTCTTACTTTAAACATGCATGAACTTCTTTTTTCAGTGGAACACAAAATGTGTATATTGGATCAAATAATATTGCAAAGTGCTTTTGTCAACTGGGACTGTCAAGTTTAAAAAAGACATCATAGATATCAAACCTGAATGACATGTCCTGATGTGCCATATTTTAATTGAATGTGACCAGACAACAAACGATACAAACTAAATTATATATAATCAACATAATCAAAATTATTCAACCCCATTGCAAATCAAGTTTATTGGCAAAATGTACAGACTTTCAGCTGTTTGCAATGAACAAATCAAATAAAAGTAATTGAAATATCTCGACACAACAAATGTTTCAAGTGGTTTTCCCAAATTCAACTGAAAAAGCAACTTTTAATGACTCATAATTATTTAACCCCTTCATGTCAAGCATCTTTAATACTCAGTTGAGCACCCTTTTGCTGTTATGAGCTGCTGCAAATGAGATGTATAACCAGACAGCAGCTCAGGCCCGGTTCTAGAACCAAATCACTGAGGGTGCTTCTGAAAATAGTGAGGGTGCTTACTGCTTCCATAAACATAGGAAATGGCTCCCAATCGTCATCAGTCTGAAAATAGTAGGGAGACCGGGGATGCATTTAGAGTGATTTACTGCATGGTTTAAATGCAGTTAGAATGGTCAAAATTCAAAATAGGGGGGAATGCCCTGTACGAGTTGATGAAGTTAATATAAGTAACTTACATTTTAAACATTTAGTTTCTGACGCCAATGAATCAGTCCTTTTGAGCGAAACAGCTGATTTAAAGATTAAGGTCACTCGGCGGCGCCGCCATCGCCATTGGCCGCGACACTAGGTTTGTCGCCGGTGTTTGCAGGGGTGTCAAGCGGTGAGAGTGAGGTTGTAGGGCGGGGTTCGCTGCTGTCATCGGCAGGCGGTGTCATTTCATCTTGTGATGTACTAGAGGTTTGAGCTTTCTTGAGCTAATATCTTATGTCCATGATGAAAAATGGACAATTCATATTTTTAGGCTACCTAAAGCCCCGTCTAAGAAAGTCAGCGAACTAATTTCCTGAGCGGGACGCACACACGCACACACTTAGCACCCTCAAGCACCCCCGTAGAACCGGGCCGGCAGCAGCTTCTGGCAGCAGCTTCTGGCAGCGTTTCTGATGAATCTTTAGCCCATTCCTCATGAGCAATGGCCTCCAGTTCAGTATTCTAAGGTTTGCTGCTGTAACCGCCTTCTTCAAATACCACCAGAGATTTTTTATGGGGTTCAAGTCAAGTGACTGTGATGCCACTGTATCTTCCAGGACTTCTTCTGCAACCAAGCCTTGCTGGAATTTGAGGTATGCTTGGGATCGTTGCCCTGTTGAAGGTCCAAGCTTCAGCTTCCTCACTGACAGCAGGAAGTTTTCTCCTAGAATTTCCTGATACTTCAATGAATCCCTCTTTCCTTCCCCAGCCGCAGAGCATCACGCGCTCCACCATGATGAACTTATTTTCAGCTTATGCTTCATTCTTCTTCCTCCCGACACACCGCTGATCCAGAGGGCCGAAAAGTTACAGTTTTGTTTCATCACTCCACAGAACAGAATCTAAAAACCTCTGTGGCTTATTTATATGATTTTGAGCAAATTGCAGCCGACTTTTCTTGTGCTTTTGGGTCAGTAGTGGTGTAGTCTTGAAGTTCTGGCATGTGTTTGGTACGAGCCTTACTGTGCAGCTGAAACCTCAGTGCCTGTGGCCATCAAGTGTTGCTGCAGGTCTTTTGCAGTCGCTCGAGGGTTTTCCTGAACCTGCCTTCTCAGTTGCAGCCGTTCATGGCGTCCTTTCTCTGCCCCGTTCAAGTAGTTATACCCGTTCCTTTAACTTTGAACTCTAGGAACATTTAGTCCCTTCACTCTTTTTGTATCCTGTTCCTTGTTTGTGAAGGGCGATTAAATCTTTTCTTAACTTTCTGCACTATTCTTTTGACTTAGCCATATTTCTAACATGAAGTCAAATGTGACACTCAACAAATCTAACCAGTTCACGTTTTTCATGTGTTCTCGCTCAAGCACACCTGGTGCAACTAATGCAGCCCTTGATTAGTGAGACAACCCCTGTTGAGATTGCATTTTGAGACTGCAGAAGTCATTTAAAGTTGCATTTTCAGTTGAATTTGGGGAAACCACTTGAAACATTTGTTGTGTTGAGCTATTTCAATTACTTTTGTTTGATTTGTTCATTGCAAACAGCTAAAAGTCTGTAAATTTTGCCAATGAAACTGATTTGCGATGGGGGTTGAATAATTTTGATAACAACTATATATATATATATATATATATATATATATATAATTTATATATATATAATTTATATATATATAATTTATATATATATATATATATATATATATATATATATATATATATATATATATATATATATATATATATATATATATATAACCTAGCATCAAATTGAGGTATCAGGTAGCGGAGAATTATACATATGAAGAACCAATCATATTAGAGAAAAATTAGGTCACCTTAGTCATGCACTTATTCTATATAAACTGTTTTAGTCTGGGAGATTCTCTGTGATTGATATAAGGAAATTCTGTCTGTGACTAAAGCATTTTTAAAGGCATTGTGTGAAGTCTGTCTGTTACTTCTGCACAGCAGGTTAGAGGAACACTAGAGATCAGAGGTGTATAGTCCAGGCGTTAGAAAGTAAAAGTCCTGCCATATGTTCATTCCACCCATAAACTAATTAAACTAATTAGTTCTATCTGTAACACTTTACAATACGGGTGCACTAATATGCAATAATTCATACTTAACTAATGCACAGATAATCATGAGTTAATTTATGACTCATGAAGAACTAAACCATTAATTAATGATAACTACATCAGCAACTAATAAAGAGTCTAAATGATTAATAGATTAAGTAATAAATGAATTGCTATTAATTAAATGTGTCATCACACACTAATTCCTTAATAACATATTTTATTAACTAATAGTGTAAATTAATGTGTTAATTACCACAATTAGTCAACGCTATGCACTTCAACTTCCAGTTGTCTGCTTTAATTAATCGTTAGCTAATGATTTGCAAAGGTATCATTATGTTATGACTTTACTTGTTGAGGCACATAACTATTAACTAATTGTTAAGGAATATGTCATTATGGTTATGGGTTTTGTCATCCCCACTAAAGGTCTGTTGGGCAGTTACACATGCAGTGAGTGTAATGTCAGATAATGTGTTTGAAGGATGGGTAAGTTGGGCTGCACACAAATATCAGCACACCAGAATCTGAAATACTAACGCCGTGTTTAAACTGGACGAGACCATTACAGCTGTTTACACTGGACAAGCCGGAGCAAGAACAATCTTTGCTTAGTTTTGTTTGTGGCCATGATGTTGAGGCCCTCCACCCCACGGGGTTCGAGAAAAGTTTGATTTTCCAGCTCGCTCCGTTAGTGGTGAATGAGTTGGCTAAGGCGAATGCTAGGGATGCAAAGCCAATAGTTGTTGTCGTCTCCCCTCTTGTTAGCGATTGGTTATGGCAGATCCAGAGTGACTCTGGCCAGATTCAATAGTTTTAGACTTCAATAGAGTACCCGGCTACAAGGAAGTTAACGCTTGTCAATGGAGCGGTGCCAGACTCTATGTACAAATTAAATGTACAAGAGTCTGGTGGGACCAGGCTAGCGCAAGAGCTCGGAGTACGTCAGAAAAAGAGTGTGGCATCAGTTTACTGTCGGGGTTTTGTTGTGTCGTGTAGCGTTGTGTCGCATACAGTGTAGTATCACTGATTATAATGGGTTCTAGTTTCTTTGTCCGGTCTAGACACAGTGTTATGAAATAGCTGAGCCCGGCCGCATATTCTCAGTGTTCTGCCTTTAAATCCTAGAGCTCAAGCTTAACCTAACACACTCCTGTGCCATGAACTATTGGATGTGGCAGTTCATCTGGCACAGTGAATCCCGGTTGTAGAAGGCTGGAATTTGAAATCCATAGTGTGGATGTCAAAACCAAAATGACATATTACTTAACAGTTGGTTAATAATCATGTGCCTCAACAAGTAAAGTCATAACATAATGATACCTTTGCAAATCATTAGCTAATGATTAATTAAAGCAGACAACTGGAAGTTGAAGTACATTGCTTTGACCCATTGTGGTAATTAACACATTAATTTACACTATTAGTTAATAAAATATGTTATTAAGGAATTAATACACAATGACACATTGAATTAATAGCAATTCATTTATTACTTAATCTATTAATCATATAGACTCTTTATAAGTTGCTGATGCAGTAATAATTAATTAATAGTTTAGTTCTTCATGAGTCATACATTAACTCATGACTATCTGTGTATTAGTTAAACATCAATGCATATTAGTGCACCCGATTGTTTTGGCTTTATAGTGGTTCTTGAATAATGTTATTTTCCAGCTAAATTTAGTTTTGATTGATTCACTTCCGTTGAAATTATCATTTGTTATTAAATTAGGGGCCGCTAAGACGACATTGTCCTCTCTAAACAGACTTTAAAAGCAAACCTGTGATAAACGCTGATGCCGTTCACATGCGCTTTAACAATTGATTCTATAGTTATGTGCATTTGAATATAATGTGCGCAGGTTTGTAATTCAAAAACATGCAAAACATGCCTAAACAAACTACTTGTCGTGACAAACTTTAAATGAACTCAGAGCACTTGCAGTTACTGCTAGCTCACAATATCACACACAAAGTCCAATCCAATGAGTTAAGCTAACTCCTTACATTTGAGGAAACTTATTACCTCAATTCATTTAAGTTTATAACAAACACTAGTTATGAGTACTCTGAAATTATTTCAGTTGAGTTCACTAAAAGAAGATATTGCAGTCAAGAAAGTAAGTGATTAATGAAGTGATTGTTGAGCATTAATGACGAACACCTGCTGTTAACATGCAGGATCACTGAAGGAAAGAGAAACACAAGAACTACAACTGACTTCCAACCACAACATTAGATGAAATCACTGAAGATAAAATATGTTTAAATCTCTGAAGATCTCAGAGGAGGATTGAACATCTCCACAAACAGCATTACCAGCTTCACTTATTAACCAGTTTGATTTATGAGTTATTGAGTTATTTGAGTCATGCGTCTACAGAAGGTGTTATTGTGAATGAACAGAGGTTTAGATGAAGATGATTTATTGGGTTTCATTTAAAGACACCATGATAGTGGTCAGTGTTTGCTTTAGTTGGGCTCTTGACCCTTGACTTGATAACACCAGTTTTTCCTCTGGCTGCTGTAACTGTTTATATAACACACTTGTTATGGCACAAAAGCCAAAAGAGCACGTGGTTGTGTTTTGACGATGATTTATGAAAAGATGAATTATCATTTGGTGTCTTGATTCTCTGATCTTTTCTAGAGAATAATCTCTGATTAAACAGGTGATATATAACTTGTATTATTCATTATAAAAGAACTGTGATTCTGCTGTAAGGCCCAGTTTTGTTACAATCAGATTTTAAAAACCTCTATGGTATCAAGCTGACTTACACAGACATCAAGAATCAGCATCTGAATCTCAACAATGGTGACCATTAAAAAATTATTCATGCTGCAATGCATGGTGGGAGCCATGGATAAGGTTTGTATTATGGTAGTATCCAGCATGCTTTGCAGTATGAATAGTTTTTTAATGATCACCATTGTTGAGATTCATATGCTGATTCATGATATCTGTGTTAGTTTTGGTAATGAATTACATTTTCTGTACAATCCTTCATATTATCTGATAGTCATAACATTGCTAGTTCTTATACTGTAGTGTCTTACTTTCGAATCAAACTAACAATTTGTTACCCTTTTAATCAGAGACTAGACTCTGAATGAGATCAATGAATCAAGTCATTAACTGATGATAGTCATCATCAAACCTTGACCACCATTCCCAATCATATTTTTCCTTGAATTTTGTGCCATAACAAATATTTGATAAACACTCAATTACAGCAGTCAAAGAAAAACTTGTACTCTAAAGTCAAGGGTCAAGAGCCCAACTAAAGCAAGCGCTGATCTCCATCATGGTGACCTTAAACCTTGTAGTTCTTGTGTTTCTCTTTCCTTCAGTGATTCTGCTTGTTAACAGCAGGTGTTCATCACTAATGATCAATCATCACTTAATTGATCACTTAACTACAATTATTATTCAATTATCATTCTGGGATCTGAAATGTTCTATAACTCATTCAGTTTGAGTTCTGTTTCAGTCATTCAAGCCACTTCAAGTTTTTCAGTATTATTTGAGTGCAGTGAACTCAATTTAATTGAGTAAATATATTGTTAGGTTTTACAGTGTATAAATTTGATACAGAATTTTATTTGATCACTTTGAGGTAGGTACGCGAACCGAATTTTCCCACAACGCTTTATCTGTAGAGTGGTAAAGGGATCCTCCATATGTCAATGTGGAAACGGCCCATTTAGCTGAAGTCAGGTGCGTAGGGTAATTTTAACCACACACCATTACACCACCGTCACCAGTCTGAACTGTTGACACAAGACAGGTTGGGTCCATGATTCATGTTGTTAATAATTCATTACATTTATATAGCGCTTTTCTGGGTACTCAAAGCGCTTTACATGGAAGGGGGAATCTCCTCAACCACCACCAATGTGCAGCTCCACCTGGATGATGCGACGGCAGCCATATTGTGCCAGTACGCCCACCACACACCAGCTTAATGGTGGAGAGGAGACAGAGTGATGAAGCCAATCAGTATATGGGGATGATTAGGAGGCCATGATGGACAGAGACCAAGGGGCAAATTTGGCCAGGACACCGGAGTTATACCCCTACTCTTTTACGAAGGGCATACTGGGATTTTTAAAGACCACATAGAGTCAGGGCCTCAGGGCCTTAACGTCTTATCTGAAGGACGATGCTCTTTTACAGTATCGTGTCCCCGTCACTACACTGGGGCGTTAGGACCCACACAGAGCACAGGGTGAGCGCCCCCTGCCTCACTAACACCTCTTCCAGCAGCAACCTGGTTATCTCAGGTCGACTCCCATCCAGGTACAGACCAGGCTCAACCCTGCTTAGCTTCAGTGGGTCACCAGTCTTGGGCTAAAGGGTATCACTGGCTGCTGGCTTAAAAAACTTTGATCCTACCGTCCGTTTGAAGTGTTGTGTGTTCTGAGACGCTATTCTGCACATCTTAACAGGTTGTTTATCTGAGTTGCCAAAGGCTTTTCTGTCAGCTCAAACCAGTCTGGCCATTCTCCTTTGACCTCTCTCATCAACAAGACATTTTGGTCAGCAAAACTGCCCCTCACTGGATGTTGCACCATTCTGAGAAAACTCTAGAGACTGTTGTGCATGAAAATCCCAGGAGATTAACAGAAACACTCAAGCCAGCCTGTTTGGAACCATCAATCACTGTCAAAATCACTGAGATCACCATTCTGATGTAAACATTTACTGAAGCTCCTGAACCATATATGCACAATTTTATACACTGCTGCTACACGACTGGCTGATTAGATAATTGCAAGAATACGTTGGTGCTCAGTGCTCAAGTGAGTGTATGTAATAAACAGTACTTGCATGCGTGATAGCGAGGCAATGATGACAGAATTTTCTTGCTTGGTGGAACTAATCTTGTAATGTATGAATATGTTCAGTATCAAGATACATATGGTTTACTTACATCATCTTTACTGTAATCGAGTTGGTACCATTGCGTCTGTTTCCTTTCATATACATAAGGGTTTCCATAGATCTCATAAAACTGTCGGAGTTGACTAAAGAAGTTGTTGAGGTTCATTTTGCTCCAGCTCGTCAGAAGGTCAAAGATATTTTCCAGCATGATTGTACCAGCGATTTTTCTTCCCTGGAGAACACGTTTCTTCTGATCAGGCCAAACAGCCTTTTTGATCCATTCAAACATATTATTAGATGGTTCTGCGCAGATGATATCATCATACTGATGCCATTCCCCTGCAATACACCAAAAGAACAAATTAGTCTCTTATAAAATATAAATAAAGTCGGGGAAAAAAAGACTGAGCTTCACCTACCTTCATCATTTAGGAGATGTGGTTTGACAAACAGACATCTGTTGGTGGTTTCATTTGAATCCAGTTTGTAGATGTATTCATATTGCAATTCATACTTCTGACGCTTTTTAGCTTTATACACTACATACTTGTAGGGGATGGACACAGTTTCAGCGTCAGCTTTTTTGCAAACAAATTTCCCTCCAACAAGAAATCCATGCTCTCCGAGATTCCTGAAATCAAATTATTCTTAAAAAACTGGTTTTAGTAATGAATAAACAAAAACCTGAAAATCTTTACTAACCGTGACACAGACAGTTCTGCAAGATCTTTATCCCAGTTACCAATGTGACTACCGGCCCTTACAAAAATAAAATCCTCTTCTGGGTTAAACTTGAAGTCTTTTGACAGGACTGCATGAAAGTAAATGGTGAGTCTGTCACTGGAACTTATATGTTGAGTTGATGCTGGATTTCTGCAATTTCAAAAATATTAATGAGATAATACAGGGGGAGAAAAATTATACCTTAAGTGCTATGAAAACCTACCTTTTTGGGAGCTCAACACACTGACTCTCTGTATCACCACTTTCTTTGCCTTTCTGTTCTGCAGCAGAAGCTTTCTTTCCCTGAGCAGACTGTAGCTTCTGACTCTGCTCAACCTTCACTGCCCAATCTCCACTGGAAGCTGCATTCTTCTAAATGCAAAAACACAATGTCATCTTTTAACTCCATGTTTGTAATATTTAATAACAGACGAAATATATCAGTCTGGCCAAAAAAATCAACTAACATTTGTTCTCTTTAAGGTTGACATTTTCTATTTGCAAATATATATATAAGATACAGTATATTAATATAGGGTAACACTTTATTTTACAGTGTCCTTGTTACATATGTTACATGTACTTACCGAAGTAATAACAGTAAATTATGCATAACCCGCAACTAACCCTCAACCAAACCCTAATCCTACCCTAACCCTATAGTAAGTACATGTAGTTAATTAATATTACTCAGTACTTAAATATGGAATGGAGTACTTGTTTCTTATTGGTCAATTGTGCCATCCAGTGTTATGTTATGTAAGCATATATACACACACTCGCACAGAAACGTGTTTTCAGCGCTGATCTGACGATTTTATCAGCAAAATATTTCAACTCAGATTACAACCGGCTGGATGTACATTATCCTGCTAATTACACGGCTACTTGCCACATAAGTAAATAATTAGACATAAAATATTGATGAGTTGAAATATTTTACTGATAAACTATTTTACTGATAAAATCGTCAGATCAGCGCTGACAACACGTTTCTGCGTGTGTGTGTGTATGTGTGTGCGTTTGAGTGGGAGAGAGAGTAGGAGAAAGATTATGTGATTTTCCATATTATATAATAAGTACAAAATAAAACATATTTTTGTGTTTTTTTCCTTTTGTTTATTATATTGTGAAATAACTGAAATCATTTGGTGTAATATAATTTGGTGGAGCTGTAATAACAGAACAAACTGTTTAAAAATATATATATACTTTTTGTTTACCTTGGTTTTACTCTGTGGGCCAGACACCACTTCCTGTGATGGTTTCTGTGGTTCATTCTTCTGATTTCTGTATTTTTTAAAGTGTAAGTACACATTATTATTTGACATTTTTACTAAAATATTCCTTAAAAAAGGAGACAAAGCAGCAGTTATCAAAATACAGCAAAGGCTTTGGCATACTTTTTGGATTTAGATGAAACTTGCTGAACTCCTTTATTGGTTTCTGTTTCCCCACTTTCATTTTGTTTGTCAGGTTCAGTTTTCTGGTCAGAATGAGCAGACTTCTGCTTCTCACTGTGCCCAACATTCATCACTGGATCACTGGAAGCAGCATTCTCCAAAACGCAAAATAAACACAATGTCATCGCTTAACTCCATGTTTGTAATTTCCAGTAACAGACCAAATATATCAGTCAAAGCCAAAGACTAAACTAACATTTGGGCTCTTTGAGGTTGACACTGTTAGCTGATAACCATGCCTGATTAGCTGAAGCTTTAGCTCTTTCTTATGCCAGTTCCAAAATTTACTGACAACTTAGTGAAAGGACACATTTTCTATTTCCATATTTTTATATATATATATATATATATATATATATATATATATATATATATATATATATATATATATTCAATTTATATTTTCTATATACATATATATTTAATTTTTGTTTACCTTGGATTTACTCTGTGGGCCAAATACCATTTCCTTTGATGGTGTCTGTGGTTCATTCTTCTGATTTCTGTAATTTAGAAAGTCAGAGTATACAGTATTATTTGACATTTCAATTAAAAAAAGCAGCATTTATCAAAATGCTTTTCCATACTTTTTTGTTTTAACAGCCTGAACCCCTTTGTTGGTTTTTGCTTCCCCACTTTCAGTGTGTTTCTCAGACCCGGTGTTCTTCAGTTGACTGGACTGTTCCTCATCCTGATGATCCGTCTCCATTCGACTGCTCTTTGTGTTTGCATTCTGGTCCACATCAGCATTCTGAGCAGCTTGTGCTCCTGTGGATTTACTCTTCAGTCTTGTTTTCTTCTGTTCATCTTTCTCTTTCTCCGTTTGCTGATCTGCTTCTTCTGACACTGGTGGAGAAGTGCTGGTGCTGATGAGCTCTTCAGCCGCTCCAGGAGTTACACAACTACTATCAGACTGAGCTTTCCCAGCGCCTAAAGCCTGAGTGTCAGGCGGGCTCAGAGGACAGGAGGATTCGGCTGCTTTAGGCATGTCCTCAACAGTGCAGTGAGAGCCATCACTGTCAGAAGATTGGTCTTCCTCCATTTTCTTCTCTTTATCAGTCAGAGATATATCAGAGAGTTTAGAGGTCAGAGACGAAGGGTCCTCTGCAACACCAGCTTTTTTCTTCTTTTTCTTTCTTTTCTGTAGGAGCAGGATTAAGAATAATAATATGCATTATTAATCAACAAAAACAAAAAATTAAAAAAAAAACTCAGAATAAAGGTCCTTGCACACTAAGTCCGAAATTTCCGTATATGTTTTTTCGTATTTGTGATTCGGTGGCTCTAAATTGTCAAAACACCATTCAAAATGCTTGCTACGGATGCGAAAAACGCAGAAAATCGAACACGGTCCAGAGTTTCAGAGGAAGCGTGTAAATGTGATTGACACGATGTGAGGTCGTGTTTATTTTTTTAATGCATTAATTTGCATTAAATTAATGCAAATTTGCATTTCTGCATTAAAAATGCATTTTTAATGCATTTTTAATGCATTAATGTATTTTTTTTAATGCAAGTACCTTAAGAAGAAGAAAAAAAAGCAGAATCCAGGACTATTTAAATGTTAAATTGATTTTTATATCCAGCACCTTTTTCTTTGGGCTCTGGAAGGCATCTTCATTTGGACACTTCGGAGAAACATTGGCATTCTGGAGATCCAGCGCTTCAGACTCAGATCTGAGATCAGACATTGCTGCATCTGTGTCAATGCTTGAGTATGATTGAGACTCGTCTAGTGCCTTAGCTGAAAAACACACAAAAAAGGGTCACACATACACTCTGACTAAAACTACTGATAACCTCTTACGAAGGCTTTGTTCACGCTGCATCTAATTCTAGTTTCAAATGCTATCTTTACTGACTGTCACATTCCTTGAATGA
Organism: Meda fulgida; assembly: GCA_030578275.1. Lineage (NCBI taxonomy): Eukaryota > Metazoa > Chordata > Actinopteri > Cypriniformes > Leuciscidae > Meda > Meda fulgida. The sequence continues at coordinate 3,260,232 of CM060618.1, forward strand.
TGAAATCAGATCTGTTAAAATGGTGTAGTAAATAACTTGCATATCAACATCGGTTACTAGGCTTGAATAGTTGGGGACATTTAATATTCAACAATATTATTGATCTCCTGCATTGACAAGCATTATAAGAGAACTGAACTGAGCTGGACGATGACATCACTGACATCACATATATTTATATAAATTAACTAAATTAATAACTTTTTTTACAACAGAAATGAAACATCACTGAACTTACTTAAGATGGACTGTGACACTATTTTCTTCTAGAAACAAACCTTTGTATCATTATTTTCCTGTTATCTCTGTAAAGCTGCTTTGAAACAATCTGTATTGTAAGAAGCACTATATAAATAAAGGTGACTTGACTTGACCACACTAACCCTAAACCTACCCATCACAGGAAACATTCTGCATTTTTACATTTTTTTTATAAAACATTATTTTTTAATCAATTTCCATCGCGGGGACCATTGGCTAGTCCTCACAATGTAAGTGATTTCACGTTTTACTATACTTGTGGGGACATTTGGTCCTCACAATGTAATATAAACATGAGCACACACACGCACGCACGCACACACACAATATTAAGATCAGTTCTAGCATTGCTAATCTGACTTCACACACAGCCTTCGGCAGAGGTGTGTCCGCTGTACAGTACTTCATTTCTGTTGTAAAAATCATTAGTTATTAATTAGGGGCCGCTTACACAACACTGTTTTCAACTGAAAACAGAAAACTTTTAATGCGCTCTGGCCGTTCATTCACACGACAGCAGCCTGAGAAGTTGAGAACACAAACTTTGAAGAAGGATTCAAAATGCTGTTATGGAATGATAATACCGTTATCATATCCGTGGAAACTTCAATACGATATGACTACATGTGTTTGGGGAGGGGTTGAATTGTATTTGTGACATTAGCTAAAAAGGAAATTTGCTTCGGTGGAAAAAAAAAATCATATTTTGATGGAGATTACAAAGACATTTTGGTTTTAATGAATCATGCACAAGAAGACCAGAAGCATGTGTATTGAAATTTCATGTTGAGTTTTAGCATCAGCACAATGACAAGAGACTTTCTTCAACAACAACTGATAACAGATGTGTGGAAAGAGAAGAAACTCTTATCATGTTCTTCATGTGCATCACACAACATGGACACTGCCAGTCAAACGTTTCGGATCGGTGATGTTTTTAAAAGAAGTCTCTTCTGCTCACCAAGGCTGCATTTATTTGATTAAAAATACAAAAACAAAACAGTAATATTGTTAAATATTATGACAATTTAAAATAACTGTTTTCTATTTTAATATATTTAAAAATGTAATTTATTCCTGTGATCAAAGCTGTATTTTTAGCATCATTAATCCAGTCTTCAGTGTCACATGATCCTTCAGAAATCAGTCTAATATGAGGATTTGATGCTCAAAAAACATTCATTATTATTATCAATGTTAGTTGTGTACAATTTTTTGCATGATTCTTTGATGAATAGACAGTTCAAAAGAACAGCATTTATCTGAAATAGAAGCTTTTGTAACATTATAAATGTCTTTGTTGTCACTTTTAATCAATTTAATTCATCCTCGATGAATAAAAGTATTGATTTCTTTTATTTCTTTCCCCCAAATAATTAACTTTTGAACGGTAATGTTTAACTGCTTCTATTTCAGATAAATGCTGTTCTTTTGAACTTTCTATTCATCAAAGAATCCTGAAATAAAAATGTAAATAACTGTTTTGAACATTGATAATAATGAGAAATGATCATAAAATTAGAGTGATTTCTGAAGGATCATGTGACACTGAAGACTGGAGTAATGATGCTAAAAATTCAGCTTTGATCACAGGAATAAATTAAACTTTACTATATATTCATAGAAAACCGCTGTTTTAAATTGTAATAATATTTCACAATATTAAAGTTTTTTTATGTATTTTTAATCACATATTTAATATTTTTAATGTCCGAAATGGCTGATTCATTCACTATATAGTGCAGGACTCGGCATGATAATGTGACACGACACGATAGAGTACCTCGCACCTTTGAGGTTATCATTCCTCATCAAAAAGTTTATGATTGATCAAGTAATGTTTGTGTTTAAAATGTGTTAATCTTTCAATTAAGACGTTATTTTTGAGGTGGGGCACTTCATGATAACAAGGTTGCGAAGTGAATTCTGACACTTTTGTACACCATACTGTGAGTTAGATGTTACATGCATGTCAAATGTCCTGTCTAAATGTCAGTCTTCATTTAATTAAACTTGAACAGAAATAAAAATGAAAGTTAATAAAAATATGCATAAATAATCTTCAAAATAAGGAAATAAATAATTGTAAGAGACAATTGCAAGAACAAACGGTAAAAGTTTACAATAAGGTTCATTAGTTAATGAACCTGAAATAACAATGAGCAATACATTTGTTACAGTATGTTGTAATCTTTGTTAAAGGGATAGTTCACCCAAAAATGAAAATTCTGTCAGTATTTACTCGCCCTCATGTTGTTCCAACCCCGTAAGACCTTCGTTCATTTTCGGAACACGAATTAAGATATTTTTGATGAAATCTGAGAGCTGGATCACTCCTCCATACTAGTCCATAGGCTTCCTCAGGGATTAAACTTGCCGGCCTCGAAAGGTTATTAAAAACATCGTTAAAATAGTCCAAGTGACTACAGAGGCTCAATCTTAAGTTTATCAAGCGACGAGAATACTTTTTGTGCGCAAAAACAAACAAAAATAATGACTTTATTTCAACTAGTCATTTCCTTCTGAGTCATTTAAACTAGTGTAACAACTTAGCTTCTGTTGTTGTACGTCACACGCATCACACACATGACCAGCGTCGGCCAATAGTGAGCCTGCGTGTGGCGTAGCTCTACGCAAACATACTAGTTTAACTGACTAGAGGCCCACGAGAAAGAAATGAATAGTTGAAATAAAGTCATTATTTTTGTTTGTTTTTGCGCACAAAAAGTATTCTCGTCGCTTGATAAACTTAAGATTGAGCCTCTGTAGTCACTTGGACTATTTTAACGATGTCTTTCATAACTTTTCGAGGCCGGCAAGTTTCACTCCCTGAAGGAGCCTATGGACTAGTATGGAGGAGTGGTCCAGCTCTCAGATTTCATCAAAAAATATCTTAATTCGTGTTCCGAAGATGAACGAAGGTCTTACGGGGTTGGAACAACATGAGGGCGAGTAAATACTGACAGAATTTTCATTTTTGGGTGAACTATCCCTTTAACAAAGATTACAACATACTGTAACAAAGTATTGTTCATTCTTAGTTTATGTTAACTGATGTATAACGAATGAACCTAATTCGTAAAGGGTTACCGAACAAACAACAGAACGTAAAAGCATAGCGAGACAAATGTGATGTATAACTCACCCGGTGCTGTGTCACATGACTGTGACATCAGCTTACAGCCACACTTACTGCAGAATCTGGGTGCCTTGTCTAAAGACACAAAACTGCATTCAGGACACTTCATTCTGAGGTGAAGTCTGCAAAGAACAAAAGCATGAGGTTTAAGGGGATCTGCACACTTTTAAATAACATAATAAATCACACACACACAAGAGGTCACATGATTTCTAAGAACTCCGATTGCTTTCCTTTCCATTTGCTTAAAAATCGAAGTTCATCATCTAGAAACTCAGTTAGCTTACTCTCCCTATCGAGTGCCATCGGCAAAGCATGCCGGAAAATAGAAATCCCAGCCCAGTTTCAGTTAAACTTAAGTTAATCTAAGTTAAAAGAAATAATTTCATAAAACTCAAAACAATGAAACAGTTCAGTTTACTTAAAATATATCAGTTCTGTGAACTTGAAAGAAAAATAAAGTTCTAAATACTCATAAAAGTTCATTTGATTGAACTAATTTGTATAATTTAAGTTGACCCTACTCAAACCAATTAATTATTTTGAGTGTTAGGGTTTACAGTATGACAAGACCTTTTGACTTTTATTCATTCAATCATGAAGTTATCACTCGCAAAAATACAAATTCTTGATATCAAAAGTTACATTTTAACTAGTAAAAAATATAATTCTTGTTATATGTAAGAATATTTTCACTAGTTAAATGTCACCCTAAGCTGCCATTCAAATTCAATTGTTGATATCAGAAATTGATTTCTTACTAGCTGAAATTCCAATTTCACATATCGGAAATAAATAAATGTAAAAATAAATATATTTAAAGAATATAAAATGTTATTGTTGATATCAAGAATTCATATCTTGGGATTGAAAAAGAGTAAAAACGGCTTGCCATATAAAGACTGCTACTTTTGATTTGACCCTATATATATATATATATATATATATATATATATATATGTATATATATAAAGAGAGAGAGAGAGAGAGAGAGAGAGAGAGAGAGAAGAGAGAGAGAAAGACGCACACGCGCACACACACGCACGCACGCACGCACGCCTGAATAATAATGCATCAATCATCCGAATTGTGATTTCTTTATTATCTTTCTTAGCAAACATTAAAAGCTAAGTAATTTTATAAAAGTAACAAGCCGCATGTTGCTTCACAGTTGTGCTCTGCTCAACCCTCCTTGGGAATTGTGGGGAAAGCGCGCCTTTCTTGACTTCCGTGGAAAATTTCACAACAGAAACATAATCAAAGAACCGATTAAAACAAATAAATTAAAACAGATAACACATACATTGAACTAAAATTAATATAAAATTGAGTAAATAAATAAAAAACTTGTTAACTTCTACATGTTGCCAAGTCCCCAATAGAGGCCGCTGTCGCTCAATTCACAGTGAATTAAAAGTATTGCGAGCAAGAAGAAAACGACCATAAAATGAAACTATAATAATTTCTAGACATTACGAGTTTAATCATCAAGCGTAGATGGATATACAATATTTATACATACAATTGTTATAATTGTTATATTATTTGACGTCAGACTACAGTACACGACGTGTCTGAATGAAGCTGTATTTCACAACCATCTTTCTAATCTATAACGTATTAAACAACACAAAACGTACACGTCTCGCATTTATTGACAGCTTAATATCACGGTCAGTGCATAATAAGCTAGTATAATATCAGTAAAACTGCACAACACATAACCCGAAATAAACAAACACGATATAACGCTAGTTCAGAGACAAGCTAAGCAGAAATCAGCTATGACAAGTTAACTTAAAAAAATAAAGAGCCAGTGCAAGAGTCATTTTAGCTGAGGAGACGATATGATGTATGATTTATTATTAATGGCCGATCCTGACGAACTCGCAGTCTGAGCTCTTCCTCGTGTGTGTGACATGCTAAAGCTAAACAGACACACAGATTATTATAAAGGCAAGTGGAGCCTCATGTTTGTGTCTTACCTGTAGTGCAGGTGTGCTCAGTTGTCACAGGTCCATACACATGTCATCGTGTATTTGACACTCACAACACCGATCTGATCACGTCCACACACTCCACTGTCATGCAATGACTTCAGACACTGAGGAAGTTCAACATCTCTGAACTTTCGTTTCGTGAAAAATGGGCGTGAGTTTCATGTTTATCCAAAACTAGAAGCCAATAAAACCCATGGCTTCTTCAGAAATCATGAGATGAAACTGATATTTTAATCAACTGGCTGCTGAAACAGTCAAATTCTTGCTCATAATTATGTTATATTATAATATTTTATAATTGCTTATGCTTATCCAGAATGATCAAACTGTACAGTTCCTTTAGAAAATACCCCCACACTCCCCTCAGTTATTTTTCATTCAGGTCAAAGTATATTAAGTGTATTATTATCCCCCAATTATAAAATAGGCTAAAAACTTTAAAACTAGTACAACACATTGTACTAAAACCTAAAAACTTTCAGATAGGTGAAAGTGAAACCCTTTGACTGAAAATATACTATTTCTTTCCTTTTTTTGTTGCCCTTTTTTAAAGAGACTTATTTTTCTAAACATCTTCCACTTACTGTGGTTGGAGGCCCTCAGCTTCTGAACTAAACATAAACTAAAACATGATGCAATGTAAATAATTAAATAAAAAATAACAGAATAAATGTGATTAATATAATTACTTAATAAAGGCACTTAAAGTGAAATAATTTTTTATGGAATTGCACTATTATTAATTGTTTATCCGTGCTCATCATTATTTATTTATTTAAATTAAAAATTAAAATTCATAGTAATCTTTACAAATGAATAAAAAAGCTCCCTCTTGCAGCGATGATGTGTTCACTGGCATGAGTGCGGGGCAACCTGTCACTCACATGACCACAGCAATAGCAAACCACAAACTTCCAACCATCCAATCAATTTCCTACGGACAAAATCAAGTACGTTTCATATGCAGTTAAAATGTTAAAATGTAAGACTGTTAAATTTAGCCACCAGTGGGTGCATAAAACTCTGGACACCCGTTTCATTGATATCTGTCATGTAGTAGGGGCTTTTTTAACCCTTATGTACTGTTTATTTACACTGTACTGTACATGTTTGGAGTCTCCCCAGATCACACACAGTAAAATGTGTTTTTCTATCAAAATAATGTTTTTTTTTTTTTAAAACAAATGTACTCGCTTTCTTAATGTTTTTACTGTACAGTTTTGCAGTTTTAGGGGAATTGATGGCATTTTGTATTTGCCCAAATTTGAAATAATTTAAACCGCCACTAGATGTCTACAGAGAATTACTCACTGGCTTCATTCGCCATTTCAAGATTTTGTTAAAATTCAAATTTATAAAATCATAACCATAAAAATGACTTTGTTTAGGATTTTTGTAACCTAAGTATCATTGTTTTGCAATTATTTCACAATATTAGTCAAACCTAAACATGGTGTTATGTGTGTTAAATGTGTTGCATTGTAGCTGATTTTTTGTTTGTTTGGACAAATAATGTAACAGAGCATTTTTTATTCATTAAACATCCTTAGACTTTTTTTTTTGATGTCACACTGACATACAACCTGTCACAGTGACCAGCTGGTGTGCCCAGGTTGACCACTCCAGGGCACTCCTTCTCTGACCTTTGCCACTCAGCCATGAACTTCAGTCCCCATAATCCTTTGCCTCACGACTCATCATAGATTATTGCATTCACTTGTTTGTCATTACATTGTTTGTCTCACCCTACTTATATCTCTGTCATTTGTCATCAAGGTTTTGTAACTGTTACATTGTGTGTCTGAGCACTCCCCCTTGTCTCTTGTATGTTTTGCAAGTGTTTTGACCCTTTGCCTGGCATGACTACGATTCTGGATTTTCCAATAAAGCTGCGCTTGGATCTTACTTAAGCCTCAGAGCAATCCGTGACACAACTATACACCATCCCAATGATTTTTTAATTTGTTGAGAGACAGAAAATGTCCGCAGTCATCAAGTCTCATGCCATTTAGATGAAAGGAACATTAAATCCCCAGGGTCAAAACACACAAATGTATTTTCTGTTTAGATGACATTTACATACTAAGAGGATCCGCTTTGTCTGAGACATAACAACCTGATGGATAGCATATGTGCTGCACTCTCAATGATCACACATTGTTTTTTTGCACAGACACATTTCAGAACATTTACGTTGTTTCCACACACACTCAGGATAGTGTTTTATCTGTTGCTGAGTTTAATCATTCTGAATGGATCCGTGTACTGTAGTAGGTATGCAGTCAGGTTAAGGCCATTGGTGTTTAAGTGTTGTTTTTTTTGCAACTTGAATTGTCTAAAATGTGAACAAGCTCTTTGCTGTTGCACTGTACATAAACAATACACGGTGAATTCTGATTTTTTTTTCTGTATTTGTTTTCATGTGTGCTTTGGTGTGCATAAATGTAAGAATTATGGACTCCTTATACAGTATAATTGGGTCCTTTTGGAGTCTCCAAGTGTCTTTTTTGGAAAGACACCTACATTTACTTGAAAAAAGCTGGCAGAAAATAGTTTTGTGGGAATCACCCATCAATCTGATGTTTACTTTGCTGGATATAGTAAATTATGACAAAATGAACATGTTAACCTAAATGGTGTATGCTTAATTTCATAATAAGTGTGTAATTAAGCACAAAAGGTGCAATTAAAAATTTGTGAATCATAAGGTACCTGATCCTTCCACAGCTTGTTACAATAGCAAGCATTTTTTTTAATAATCTGCATTACTGCACAATTATGTCCTATGATTTTCTTCTCTCTGTAGGTCAATTGTGTGAAGGGTGTCTTCCCGAAACTGCAGTGCTGAGTTTATCCAGGATCGCAGTTTTGATCAATGTGATCTTCAGCCTGGACTCGAGACTCTGGAGTGGATCATGAAGTCCAGTTCATACCGGAGGCCTAGAATAATCACAGATATGCAGTTTCATCCCAACGGTCTCGAGTCCCACGGAGGAACTCCTGAAGGATAAGAGGAGTGAAGAGAGAGAGGACCAGGCCTGGGACACTTTTCTGGTGTTTTTTTGTTTTAGTTTATGCAGCAGCCACTTTACTTTCATTTTGTAGTTTATTTTACAAGGCAAAAATGTCTCTAATGTGTGTGCACTAACTTGGATGGGTTAACTGCAGAGGACAAATTCATAGTCACTTTCACCTCATTTTATGAACATGTTCCATTAAACAGCGCCAATACTTTGTCTTGTTTTGAACAGATCCACTTATTTACAGGAACTTTGCTGGTACACAAATCAAAGATACCTTAATTAAAATCTAAAAATATATTTATTGCTTTAAAATATGCGTTTCATGATCAATTAAACCGAAGCAATTTTACAACAGACAGTAAAAGACAAAAATAAAAATGTGCTAAATAAAAAGGTTAGAGAAGCGCACCAGTGTGAAGGTTGTGTTTGAGAACAGTGCTGATGGTTAACTGGAAGGCATCATGTACGCTGGAGCGGTCTGTGGCGTTGGTGAAGTGAGGGAACACCATCTTTCCTGAGGCGGAGGCACACGACACAAACTGATCTGTTACATACTGAGCAGCACAACTCACATCACGCTCAGGACCTGCATCACGACACACACAAACACACACACACACACACACACACATCAATATCAGTTTCTCTGCTTCACATTGTACTGAATATCAATAAGTGTCAACATGGACAATGATGGCCATGCGTTTTGTGCATTTTTATACTACTATTACATACAGTATGCTGTACAATTAATAAAATGTATCTTCGTTAGTGCTACAAGAGTCATTTTCTCTGTGTTTTGTTGTTTGATTAACATTGGGGACACAGAAAGCTGTGGGTTTATAAGTCTAAATAAGTCCTGTGTGTCTGGATGTGTTATAAACTGAGTTGTACAGAAATTAAACGAAAATATGGTTAAATATAGTTTCTAGGGCTCTTATAAGAGTGACATAAGCTATCCAGAGAGGATACATTGCAGTCTCTGCAGTTTTTATCTGTCAACTAGACATGGACGGGTAACAAAACAACAAAAGACTGCTGAGAAAAACCTTCTATGCTCATTAATTGCACACTTGGTAACTTCAGGAAGTTTATCAGCAAACCCTATAAAGATGATATTATACTCATTGCACATCACTGTTTTGGTCTGGTTCTCAAGGAAACCTGGAGATGCTGCTTGGTACTCACTTTACACGACACTTATCCTACAAGCTGTCCTCGTCACCTTCCTCCTCACCATCTTCTGCTTAATGTTTTTTTTCAGATAAATCTAACTGTATTCAGGTACACACATTGAATAATCAAAGTATTCAAATTAAATATAATAAATGTAACAAATTCAATTTATCTTTGTTAGTGCTTCAAAAGTGATTTTCTCTTTGATTAGCATTGGTGGTGACAAAAAGCCGCGGGTTTATTGGGCTACTGTCACTTTAAGACGAATGGACATATCCAATATAATGATACACATCCAGTTTTCTTAATTGTTTACGTGGAAACTCGCTGAGATGGGCATTTTGACTTAATTTTGCGCACACGTGTCCGTTCCAGCTCAAGAGAAGAGAACTGAATTTGGGTGTTCACGTGCTGTCTAGTGGCTCCATGCGCGCACAGAAAACAGCACGCGAGTTCCAGTCTTGTTCTTGCACTTGATGCTTAAACTAACAGGACTTAAAAACACATGCAAATGATAAACTTTCACTCTATGATGGATAAGGTTAGTAATTAATCCACGAATTACTGCGATGTAACGCGTGACTATCGCGAATGCGGACATGTCAATGCTAAAATGATATATCATGCAGCCCTAATCGTGACTGCCATCTTACTGAGTAGGGGTTCTCTCCATCTCTGGTAAGTAAACGTGTCATTTTGGTACTCAAAAGCGGTTCCCATGTTTTCTGCTCCACATTTTTAATGAATAGAATTAATAAAATTGTTATTACTATTATTAGCAATAATAAACATTTTTATTTTATTTTATTGAACAATAACATTACAATACTAGTATTTTTATGGTTGTCTTAATTTCTTTGCTTTCAAACATTAAACAACTTTTATTTTAGCTGGAAAACAGCAGAAAGACCTAAAAGCTTCAACAGACTTAAAAAGATTCCCATGGTTATTACAAATTTGGGAAGGTGGTTGGTGCATGTTGCGTTACCAAATACTAATTATGTGACTCAAGTGACTCAAACACACAGCACTTGCAGATTAGCATTTACTGTGTATCAAAACTGAAAATGAACAGTGCTGTCATTTACTCTAAAACATGCAGCGAGTCAGACCATATACACTGCACATTTAAGAGTGGCCTTTCATTGTGGCCAGCTAAGGCACACCTGTGCAATGATCATGCTGTCAAATCAGCATCTTGATAAGCCACACCTGTGAGGTGGATGGATTATCTCGGCAAAGGAGAAGTGCTCACTAACACAGATTTAGACAGATTTGTGAACAATAGAATAGGCCTTTTGTGTACATAGAAAAGTCTGAGATCTTTGAGTTCAGCTCATGAAAAATGGGGGCAAAAACAAAAGTGTTGCGTTTATAATTTTGTTCAGTGTATATATATATATATATATATATATATATATATATAATTACATCACAAACAACACGGTTCCTATTCTCACATCCATGTATTGTCAAAATTTATAAAACGTTACCAGGCAACTGGCGAGTAACAGTTTCAACGGCGATTTTTACTCACATTTGGCTCTTTGAACCCTGGCTAACATGCTAATCTGTGCATGAAATAAATGTAATAGAAAATGTAACATTTAGCATTTTATGAAGTAATTATTTAAGGACATTTTACAATTTAAATAATCATACAGAAAACAGATAGTTTAAAAAAAAAAAAGTTTACCTTTGAAGTCTGACTGATAAAGTCGCAGATGTCTCCCAGAATACAGTATTTTCTCACCAAACAGATCAATTTTGTTCATAAACAAAACCTGAAAAAGAGTTCAGAATGCTCATTAACCAGATTCTGACCTACATTATTACAAAATCAAGGTTTTGTATTTACAACGATGTCTTTATTTGTAAAAAATGCTGCAAATTCATGTCATTATGAATTTTGCCCACACAAATTGTAAAGTATTCGTTTAAATGTAGTAACGCACATTTGTGAATTTGTCAAATAGATGGGTAGTTGTGTGTGCACAAATTAATAATTAGCACCAGGCCTATTTATTTATAGTTGTTTGTGTGTGGCTTGTGAAATGCTTGAAAACCGAGAAAATAAAGTCTCAAAATCGAAATGAATCAAATGAGATTGACTCAGAAAAGACGTCAATGAATGAACATGTGTCACCTGATCAACAAATGCACATCATCTTTGTTGCATGCACAAATTATGATGCACTAATACAAAAGAAAACATTTGTATTTACAAAAATGTCTATTTTGACAAAATGCTGCACATTCATTCAATTCTTAATTTTGTACACGCAAGTTGAAAGGCATTTGGTTGTGGATAGTAAAAGATACCAACAACATTTATCAAGTTAATGGATAATTATTAATCATTTTGAGACTAAATTCATCCCATATCCCACAGGCATGTTCGCAGCAGGCAACAGGATCTCTGTACTAAAAATAACATTATCTTCTAACGAATCCTAATTCTTGGATACAAATCCTCATGTTGTTCCAAACCTGAAAAAAAACAAAAAAAACAACAAAAAAAACAAATACAATGGAAGTCAATGGGGACCAGAAACGGTTTGGTCAACAACATTCTTTAAAATATCTACTTGTTACAGCTGTTTTTTTTTCATTCATACAGCTCTGGAACAACTTGAGGGTGGGTAAATGACAGAATTTTCATTTTTGGGTGAACTATCCCTTTAACAGGATTAAGTATAGAGTGAAAGCCCCCAGGGTTCCCACTCTTTTTCAGCTATCAATTTCCAGGACTTTTCCAGGACATTTTCAATTTTACTATGATGGGAATAAAAGACAAGGATCACGTCCTAAAGTAATATATTGCTCTCAAAATCTTTAAAAGGCATACAGTTTATTGCCATGACTTTTAAAATCACTTTTAATATGAGCTCTTGATCATACATTATGACTATGGAAGCTAGGGTTGTGCGATTTGGGGAAAATATCTAATTGTGATTTTTCCGACAGATATTGCGATTTGATTTGCAATGTACTTCTTAATTTTTATCCAGCGTTTTAGGATCCCAAAACTCCGGATCCGTTTGTAACGAAACGTCGATAAGATACAAAGTTTTTACGTATACAGCTAAACCATGTGGACGAGCAAATACACTTAATGCACATCTATTTTGACATCAGAATTTCTTGTCAATACAATTTTGGATTCAATCCCGCATTTAAATAAATTAGTCATTCCCAAAACTTTGCAGTGTGTATATACATAGCAGCATAAAAAATAAAACTTTTTTCAAACTGCGAATGGTTATATACAGAGCAAACAAAGAGCATTGCCTTTTAAATCACTACAGCTGTCAATCACTTCAGCGCAAGCTCACAGAGTTCAGCACTGTTGTGAAAACTCCTGTTATTGGCTAATCAATGAAGTTGGCTACAGTGCACAATTAATTATTTGATATTAATTATCAATAATTAATTATTGACCTTATCACATCAAAATTATTAGTTAGCAAGATACTGAATAGGGTAGCTGCTTACCATTTAACATTCACTGCATACTTTTGAGCATTAATAGCATTAGCTAACTTCTGCAAGTGGCAACACAAGACTAAACATCATCATTTAAAATACTACTCTTGCATGTCAAAGCTCAGCATTCCAGAACATTGTACTTTCTGCAACTAATGGTAATTGTTTTGGGCCAGTGATAAACTCTTTGTTCTCGCCTAAAGAAAAACCCAATAACTTTTTAAAAAATAATTTTCCAGGACAACAAAAAGATTTTCCAGGACATTTTACACTTTCTCTAATTTTCATATGTTTTCCATGACTTGAAAGTTTGTCATCAATTATCCAGGTTTTCAAGGTATTCCAGGACGAGTGGAAAACCTGCCTAATGTCAGATATACACAGTGTAGGGCCTGAAGTGCAGCTCACCAGTGAAGCTCCTTTGAAAAAGGCACTGTTACATGTGGAGCTAAAGCACTCCAGGCTTTCATGGAGACGGTTCTGTTGAAAAAAAAAAAAAGTGATAGTTACAGAGATAACTTATCATTTGGGGTATATATACATACACACACACACACACACACACACACACACACACACACACACACACACACACACACACACACACACACACACACACACACACAGTACATGTTCCATTCAATTAGTCGGATCCTAACTAAAGCCTGTGGCAAACTGTGACAAACTTTTCTGACTGAAATCTGGGGCTTTGAAAAGACAGGATTGTAGAATTAGACGTTTCTGTACTCTGAAGATCCAGCATGTTTCTCACCGTGGAATGATGTTCATCAAGGTTTTGATCGTATCCATTAAGAGCCACCATAAATAGCACTGCCTGGACATTGTCAAAATAACTGTACCACTTCTTTCTTTCTGAACGCTGGCCACCAACATCGATCAGCCTATAAACAAAAGATTATTTATTACAAAAGATTACAGAAATTAGTCAAATGGTCTACTTCACCCCAAGAGCAGTAGAGACATTATGGTCAAATAACTTAAAAGCATAGGACGAATTACTGTTTTTGCCTGCATTACTTGTATAGACACAGGGGCGTAGCCATCATTTCAAAAGTGAGGGGGACAGAATGTCAATAATTTATATTGCACATGCAGGGTTTTTCCTGGCTTAAAACGAGGCGGAGGTGGTAAAATCCTGATCATGCATTTTAATAAGATAATAAAAGGTGTATTTTTCGTAGACCATCATATAGCCTACTGTGTTACCCACAGTATTTTTGTAGGTGGATCGCTATACTTCTACAGGGGTCCGGGGGCATGCCCCCCGAAAGAAAATTTTGTACATTTTAAAGATAAATTCATTAATCTGGTGCACTTTGAGTCCCCCGAATCCACTGTTGGCCAACTGCCCAAACATATGATATTCTCTGATTTAAAGATCTGATCATCGCATTACAATTATTCAAATTATCAGTGTTAAGCATGATAATATGGTTAAATATCACACTGAAGCGTTTTTAAAAATAACATTTACTTAAAATAAAAGTTCTTCTTTTGGCAAAATTACATTTCCTTAATAGCCTAAACAAAATCTGTCTTACTAAACTTTACAATAGAAAACCTTCAAACTTCAAACTTTTAAAACTACTTCAAACTAAAGTTTCTAGTTAGGCTTTTTCAAGAGAACTTAAAGTTTGTCTACAAACTTTTTTTATCTAATTGTAAAGTGTTACCGAATCATGTAGGCTACACGTTACAACGCTGCCTGATTCAAGCAGATCGTGGCTCTTAATGCATGAAAATACAAATTCAGCAATAACAATCACCACGTTGATTCTAATTTGAAGGGCTTTGATAACATATCTGTGAAAATAAAAAGACGTTACGAATAAAAAAAAAAGATTGAAAATAGTGCATGTTTGAGCGGGGAGTGAATATTTTCAATTTACAACAAACCTTGTTAATTATTCAACAAGAGAAATAGGCAGAGTTATTCATCATTCAACACAATTCGGATACTACATGACAACTTACAGTGCTTGACTTTTTCATGAAAAAGGAGTGAAGTGTTTTTTGCCGTTTTGAAACTGATGGATTCAGCGTGGATGCGAGCATGGGTGTGTCGTAGGCTAATGCATGAGTGACTGATTACCATGGAAACGTGAAAGTCACGTATGTAGATAGACTATCCTTGACTCTTTGGATTTTAAATCTCAATGTAGGCTATACACACTCGCGAAAACCTCCGTTTGTCGTAGACACACTTGCCCTATGAAAAAGTGCGGGGGACGAATTTACATTTTATAAAAAGTGGGGGTTATCTACGCCCATGTATAGACATCACATATGAACAATAAATTCCTTTGAGAAAAACTCACAGTAAAATTCTCCTATGTATACAATGAGCTGCCTTTCACTCGCCAACTACTTTTTATACAATACAACCATCTGTTCCTCACAGAAAGCAATCATATGACTATACCACAGAAGACTTGGGATAGAGTGCATGTGTCCTAGGGGCAATTATTTTGTTGTTGTTGATAATTTTTTGTTTTATCCTCTTTGGCGCTAACAGACCCTGGTCACTGCATGGTTTCTTTGTATAGAAATAAGCAACAAACATTTGATTAACACCATCTGTTGTTATGAAAATTAAAGTGAATTTAGGAAATAAAGAGAATTTTGGGGGGGAACAATGTTTGAAGTAGTAATTTGACCAGATCCATAGGAACGATTCTGCAACAAATCACTCTCAATTCAAATTTGGGCTCAATCAAGATCCTGCTAAAAAGAGCCCCTATTTGAGAATGGATGAGTGGTATGTATGAGATTTCAAAAGCTCCTCAGAATATTGTTCAAATATTTCCCCAAGTAGTTTTCGTTTAAACATATGCGTGGCAGTGCATCTCTGGAGCTGGTGGTGATGTGAACCACTGAAAATACAGGGCAGAAGAAAATATGGAAAAAGGTCTTTGTTTCTCATCTTGGTCTTTGCAAGCGAACCACTAAATTTGTATGTTTGGTTCTAACATCGGAAGGGCCATTTTAAATATGGATGAAGCTGACAATGCTTGTGATATTGTAGAAACGTTTACCTGTAGAGTGAGTTGTTGACTCTGATCTGGGTTTCAACGACACCACGGGTCCGTACTCGAACTCTGAGAACATCCGTTTCAGTGGGAATGTAGTTTGGTGCGATGATACGATTAATGTTCTCAAAGAAACTAGAGATGTGGCACATGAAACAGGCACAAAACCAGAAAACATGCTTAGTTCAATTTCACACAAATTTTGACAACTCTTCAACAAGAACTTAACCAATCCACACCCATAAACAAAGGCACTTAGTAGAATTGTTAATGTCCTCTTTATTTTATCTTTCCGTTTAGCTTGTGTACGACTCTATATATACTTTAAAAATGGTTTGTAGTGCACAATGTCAAGTATGACAAGTCACTTGCGATGTTCTTCATTTGTTGCTTTGGATTAAACGGTCTAAAAAATTAATGAATGTAAATGTAAGACAATATGGATTCTAAAAGACTTAAAATCAGAAAATTAGTTAGTTAAAAATGAAGATTTCATTCAGTAAATGTCAGGGAAGCACATTACTGGAAACAGTTGTAACATAACTAAGGCTTCGATGTGTATTAATACAAAAGACAGAGAGGTAATATGGTGCGTTCAAGTCATCTCGTAAAGATCGTATTTACGAGTTGAATGCCACCACAATGTTGTAAATATGAGTGGGAAGCTCAGGATTTTCTTTAAGCCCTGATCTTTACGAGTTGTGGCCGTGTCAGTCAGAAACATGGCGGAATAAAACACTACTTAAGGTATTTAGCAGTGATACTGTCAGGCTTTTCTTTTTACAGCGTAGTAAACTACAGAATATGATGGCATTATAATAGAACAATGTATTATGTAACGATAAAGTTTGCAATGGCTTCATAAATTAATTAAAAACAAAAGTACACCTGATGGACATTTCTTTGTTTTTCATTTTCTAGAACTAGTTTATGAACCTTACTGTGTTTTTGTGTAATTGATTAAAGGGGTGGTATAATGCCCTTTTCACAAAATGTAAAATAAGTCTCTGATGTCCCCAGAGTGTGTATGTGAAGTTTTAGCTTAAAATACCCCACATATATTTATATATAGCATGTTAAAATTGTCACTTTTTGAGGTTTAGCAAAAACGCAAAGTTTTTGTGTCTATCCCTTTAAATGCAAATGAGCTGCTGCTCCCGGCACAGAGGGCGGAGTTTCAACAGCTTTTGTTCTTATACCTCAAACAGACATGTACTGAAAATTTCAAAACCTTTTATGTTAAAACCGGAGTCAGACAATGATGGAGACTCAAGAAGTGACAATGTAGAAAGCAACAGGACGTTTCTGAATGGTTTGTTGAAGAATTTGTGCAGCTGATGTGGACTTAACTATCTTCTAGTCATTGATTAGCATATTCTGTCATGATAATCTAAAAATCTAAATCTATAAATCTTAATATATTGGGCTTGACAGACCTGGATCTGACCAGAAGACTCAGCAACCCCTGCTGCTCTCTCTGACAACTTCTCTTTCTCACACCCCTCGCCAGTCTGGGAGGGATGGGGGTACAGGTCTTCTCATTTCTAACAATTAGAAATACTCAACACTCTCTTCTCTATGCAATAACTCATTTGAATATCATGCAATTACACTTACAACTCCCATTAAGATCCATATTGTAGTTATTTATCGCTGGTCAACTGGGAAGCTTTGTAGAGGAGCTGGATGAGCTGCTGTCCTCTTTCCCTGAGGATGGCATCCCACTTGTAGTCTTTGGTGATTTCAACATTCATCTAGAGAAGCCGTATGCAACAGACTTCATCTCTCTTCTAGCCTCATTCAATCTCAAACGGCTCATCACCACAGGTACTCACAAATCAGGCAACCAACTGGACCTGGTTTACACACACAACTGCATCACAGACATTTTGGTGAAACCTCTCCACGTTTCAGATCATTTCCTAATTACTTTCAATCTACAAATCCCTACCCATGCTCTACCAACCCCCCTAGCAGTTACTTTCAGACGAAACCTGTGCTCACTTCCTCCCTCCCATCTTTCTTCTGCTGTGTCTTCATCTCTTCCCTCACAATTCTCATCTCTGGATGTGAAAACCGCAACGGAGACTTTAACTCCACTTTAACTTCTTCTTTAGACAATATCTGCCCTCTCTACTCCCTACTCCCTACTACTACGCTACTCCCTCTAACCCGTGGTTATCTGAGGTTCTTCGTGAACACCGGACCAAACTCAGGGCAACAGAGAGGAAATGGCGCAAATCAAAAGACACATCTGAGTCTCCACTAACCGAGGAAGAAGTATCTAAACTACTTTTCTCCAGTCATCCTACCACCTGCCTTCTAGACCCCATCCCCTCAAATCTTCTACAAGCCACTCCCCCACACTTTTGCCAGCACTCACACACACACACACACACATCAACTCATCCCTCCATACTGGCACTTTTCCTACAGTATTCAAGCAGGCTTGGGTAACACTGCTTAAAACACTTCACTTTTAAAGAATTACAGACATGTCTCTCTCCTACCATTCTATGCGAAAACACTTGAACGAGTTGCTTTCAACCAAGTATCATCTTTCCTGTCTCTGACCAACCAGCTAGATGTAAACCAATCTGGCTTCAAGAAAGGGCATTCAACCAAGACTGCACTACTGTCGGTAGTACTACTGTCGCAAAAGCTGCTTCCAAATCATCAGTTCTCATTCTTCTTGATCTGTGTGTTGCTTTCGACACTGTGAATCATCAGATCCTCCCGTCCACCCTCTCATCACTGGGCATTACTGGAACTTCCCTCCACTGGTTTGAGTCCTATCTCACAGGTAGATCCTTCAGGGTCGCATGGAGAGGCAAGGTATCCAAAGCACATCAACTGACCACAGGGTTCAGTTCTCGGACCGCTCTTCTCCATTTACACCACATCACTGGGACCCATCATACAGGCACATGGTCTCTCTTACCATTGCTATGCTGATGATACCCAGCTCCATCTCTCATTTCAACCAGATGATCCCACAGTAGCTGCACGTATCTCAAGTCTGGCAGACATCTCGTAATGGATGAAGGAACATCACCTGCAGCTCAACCTGGCAAAGACCGAGCTTCTCGTCCTCTCTGCCAATCCGTCTCTACAGCACGACTTCACTATCCAGCTAGATTCATCCTCAATCACCCCATCAAGGTCGGTAAGAAATCATGGAGTAACATTTGATGACCAGCTGACCTTCACAGACCACATTACGAAGACAGCTCGATCATGCAGGTTTGTGCTGCACAACATCAGGAAGATCAGGTCTTTCCTAACTGAGCATGCAACAAGTTCTCATCCAGGCCCTGGTTATCTCTAGGCTTGAGTACTGCAAAGCTCTTCTGGCTGGACTTCCATCATGTGCAACTAAACCTCTACAAATGATCCAGATTGCTGCAGCCCGTCTTGTCTTCAACAAGCCCAAAAGGGCCCACGTCACTCCTCTGTTCATCTCTCTGCACTGGCTACCACTCGCATCAAGTTCAAGGCTTTGACGCTTTCTTACAGATGTACCACAGACTCAGCTCCATCCTACTTTCACTCAGTAGGAATTTTAGAAGCAAAGACTTGGTAGTATCTTCAGCAGGATTCTTTATTGAGAACACAAGCTGTCGGTAGCTGCAGTCATCAAGTCTGACTAAGGGAACTTTACATGGTATCTTATAGGCATTCAGTGGACAGTCCTTAAAGGTGCTGACTCATCTGAATCATCTAAAGACAATAGAGGCAATTACCCCCTAAATTGTAAACATCACACTAAGACTATGTAAAGATTCACACATATTTTATATCCCAGTAAGAAGATCAAAGACTAACAAAACCCTAACTATTACAATATTTAGACAGCTGACTTACAGCTGACTTCTAATCAGTAAATTGAGGCCATCATGTTCACCTTGAATGCCCAATACAGTGTAGTTCACCATAGTTTTTCATGTGATGTTATGTAAAGTAGAATCAGCAGATCTTAAACATTCTTAAATTTGTAATCCTACAACTCGCTCCTACAAGTCTACATCCCTACCAGAAGTCTACGATCGGTCATTGAGCGACGGCTCGTGGTACCATCACAGAGAGCCACAAAATCACTCTCCAGAACATTCTCTTTCACGGTTCCATGCTGGTGGAATGATCTGCCCACCCTCGTCCGGAATGCAGAATCCCTGACAACATTCAAAAGACAGCTGAAAACTCATCTCTTCCGTGAGCACTTAACCTCATAAAAAAAATAAAAAAAACTCTTTCCTTTAATCTGGTTTATTCTACTCTGAGCAATGCCTGAACTTTGTATTTTGAGCACTACTTGCATTGTTCTTGCCTCTTCACGATGACTCGCTTGCTTTAGTCCTCAGTTGTAAGCCGCTTTGGATAAAAGCGTCTGCTAAATGACTAAATGTAAATGGCTTTTCCGGGGGCGGGGTTTATGTAAATTTTAGGGTTGATGTCACTAACCCGTGAGGAAGCTCTTGTAGTCCCTACCAGCCGTTTGTTGTAGTCCTTAAAAACAATTTCTTTAAAAAGCAAATATCTTCCTTTGCTTTGAACTTTGAGTGTTGGAACTTTGCAGATGTTGTTTATGCTCAAACAACAAAATTACACACTAACTAAAGTTAGAAAAGTGAAATCAATCAACCACCCCTTTAAAAGAATATGCACTGCCATCTTACCCCAACGAAATTGACTTGAATGCAGGAAAACACGACTTCCCACCTCGTAAATACGCGCCAGTACTCACTAGCGAGCGGAATCGTTGAGCTGGAACTCGTGTCCTCGGGCCACTGCAGTCCTGAAGCCCAGATCCCCCCACAGCCTGCAGAATGCATGAGCCACGAACGGCAGCAGCTCCAGATCCGCTCCCACACAGCACTCGCACGCCAGAACCGCACGTGCATGACACTGAAGCACACAAGACCAATCAATCACTCGCACGCCAGAACCGCACGTGCATGACACTGAAGCACACAAGACCATCAATCACTCGCATACCAGAACCCGCACACGCATGACACTGAAGCACACAAGACCAGAACCGCACACACATGACACTGAAGCACACAAGACCATCAATCACTCACACACCAGGACCGCACACGCATGTCACTGAAGCACACAAGACCATCAATCACTCGCACGCCAGAACCGCACACGCATGTCACTGAAGCACAGAAGACCATCGATCACTCGCACGCCAGAACTGCACGCGCATGACACTGAAGCACACAAGACCATCTGTGCTCGGCAAACCTTTAACATGGCCTGGTCATGAGGTTACAAATAATGTTACTCATCCTTCCCTTGCGTTCTGTAACAAATCCTTCTCTCGTGAGTCAAAATGACCTGAAGCCCTAAAATTATACTTAATTTTTTTTTCGTATAGAAAGCTTTTTAATGATTTTTATTTCATTTTGATAATATTTTTTAATGCATTTTTTTTGTTTTATATTATTTTTTATTTTATTGACCTTCAAATGAAAAGATTTGATCAATGAATAATTAATAGTCATTTAAGCACATTTCAAACTTCAAATTTCAATAACTCAAAATTTCATCCATAACTATTTTAAAGGAACACGCCGACTTTTTGGGACTTTAGCTTATTCCCCGTATCCCCCAGAGTTAGATAAGTCCATACATACCCTTCTCATCTCGTGCGTGCTGTAACTGATGCACCCACCGCTAGCCTAGCTTAGCACAAAGACTGGAAGTAAATGGCTCCAGCTAGCATACTGCTCCCAATAAGTGACAAAACAACATCAACATTTTCCTATTTATATGTTGTGATTTGTATAGTCACAGTGTATACAAATAATAAGCTCATATGAGACACAGGCATCTTTTAACCATATACATACTGGGAACAATATTCTCAGAAGGCGAAGCACTGCTACTTCTGCGGAGTGATTTGCTCGCAGCGCCTGAGAAGCCCGGCGGAGAGCAGAGAGTTCGCTAATCACTCCTCCCAAGTAGCAGTGCTTCGCCTTCGGAGAATATAGTTCCCATTATGTATACGGTTAAAAGATGCCTGTCTCATATATCCTTGTTATTTACAAATATATGTAAAAATCACAACATATAAATAGGAAAATGTTGGCGTTATTTTGTCACTTATTGGGAGCAGTATGCTAGCTGGAGCCATTTACTGAGTTACAGCACGCACGGAGATGAGAAGGGTATGTATAGACTTATCTAACTCTTTATTTTCAGGTCAAAATATCTTACTTTTAAGATAAAGTGATAAAATAAGATAAAGTGTCTTTGCCGACCTCTTGAGGAAATAAAATAATATAACGTGATATTTCATGACTCGTGCCACTAAATGGCCTTATATCTCTATATGGAATAAATGAGCTGTTCATCTGGGTCATAAAGTCATTTCCCTTCCTTTGGTGTATGAATGAGTGAGTGAATGGGTGAATGTGAGGCAATATGTAAAGCGCTTTGGTGGCCACTGGGTCTGTGAAAGCGCTATATAAATGCAGTCCATTTACCAATTATTTATTTCTTCAGTATGCAATTCAGATACACATGTAGACATTTTAAAATAGGTTTTTTGGTAAAGTTTTAGCATTTTTTTTGTTTGAATTGAGCATTTTTAGGGTTTTCTATGTGTACTGAAGCATTCCTCGCATCCTATTAATTCCTAAAGGGGTCAAATTGACCGGTGAGGGAAGGATTTGTTACGTTTTTTTAAATTCAGCCACAAAACTCCTCAAATCCATTCAATTTTATGTATTCGTGGTTCAAGAGCGACAAAAGTCATGGGGTCTTTGACTCCTCTGATGAACACTTGTTTTAATTTTTTTTTTTTTAAGCTAGAGGGAGGGATGAAGGTTAAACTGGAAAATGGATCATATTACGTCAATAACATTTTTGCAGCAGTCAACTCACCCATATCATTAGTTTTGTGTACATAGTTTAATAATGTGAATTACAAATGATGGTGTCAAAGGTCATGGTACATCCGTGCAGCTACAGTATCTATATTCCCATGGCGAGGATATTGTTGCTTGAATAATATTTTATATAATATTCTTGCAATATTTTCCTACAATACTTTGGTTTGAAGAGGTTGGAAACATAGTGGCATGATTTTAATAAGCCAATACAGTATTGGGGTCTAATAGAGCTGCTATTGACCAATCACACAGTGGCCAATTATGAAAAACTAGTCTGTGTGCCTCACCTTGTTCTTCTTGTTAGACAGATTAATACGCAGCATTCCCATGCCATGCAGCACAAACTTCAGAGACGTCAGCAGGTTATCCAACACGGCAGCCTGAAGATTTGGAAGAAAACTAACTTAAATTACAAACAAAGCTTTTGGAGAATACAATATAGCTATGCAAAGTAAATGACTAATCCCATAGTTACAGCAGAGTCTAGTACGGTTTATGGATCATATTATTATACAAGCATGACACATACTTTCCAGTAAAGCACAGAACATGGCTGTTATACTCAATCTGAAAAAAATTAATTGCACATTATTATGTTTAATATCAAACATTTCTAAAGGTAGCACAAACGCTAAAATTATGTTTATCATCAAATGTTTCTTATCAAGTTGCGGTGTTTGTTATTCATTTAACAACTCTTTTTCTTTTGTTGTCAAGATATGAAATCAATATTGGGCTCAAAACACAGCCCTACTTTCTAACTTGCATATTACATCCATCAAAAATGTTAAAGAACATGCGAGTTATGAACTGTGGCATGTTGTGTACATACTCATGTTCCATGCTCTAATTTGATGTTTACATAGATTAGGTTAAAGGCTGTTATTTGCTTTAAGACAATAAATATATGATGTGTACGTTTTTCAAATATATGCCTCCAAGGAATATGTAACAGAGAAAAGGACTATAAGAGGGCTGTGCGATTAATTGTTATTGATTTTGGCTTCCAACGATTATGAAAACAAGATAATAGTTTAGCACACTTTGCTTTTCTTTACAGCCGTGTGTTTTCATTCCTTCCAAAGCCAAACTTAACATCCAAACAAGTGAGTGTTGTAAAATGCAGTCTACTGTTGCTGAAGTGCAGGACGCGTTTCATATTAAATAGTTATTAAAAGTGCATTAAACCACAAAAGAGACATTGGGTCTTATTCACTAAGCATGCATACACAAATTTGTGCGTGAAATCTGCATACGAACATTTTCACGAATAACTTTTGTTCAAACACTTCTAAATTTACGATTTTTTTTTTAGGAACAATTAAAACCACTCGTACGTAAAAATCACATACACTTAGAGGCAATTATAAACATTAGAACAAGGTTACAAACAAATTCATGTGCGTACACACATGTTGTGAATTAGGTGGACATTTTTCGTGGGAAGTTCAAACGCGAGTATTCATTTGAATAGTGTACGCAATTATTAGTTTATGAGACTCACTGTTCCCCAGGTGGAGTTCTGTGCACGCTCCCAGTCGAAACCAAATGCTGATAAGCAAATGGGCTTCGGATACGGGCCAAAACAAAAATGTCAAAATGCCTGTTTGGAGAGTATTCATGTAATATCAGTGGTATTCATGTAGTATTCATGTAAACTCAGTGGGTTATGTCTCAAGTAAACATACAGTAAACAGTTGAGAAAGACACTTGTGTGTAACAGCATATTGGATCTGTGTTAATCAAACAACAAATGACGAAGGAAAATCCCTCGCTGATCTTGACTGAATAACTAAGTAACTTTAATAAGGATTAATCTGTATTTAATGTGTACAGCAAGACTACACAGTTATTTTACATTTGATTTTTTTTTTGTAGGCTATTACTTATCTGAATACCACTGTTAGTATATCTTCCTTAAAAACAACAACAACAACCTTAAAAGAATGTTTATTTCATTTGTATTTTCATTTACAGTTGGTCCAAAATGCATCAGTAAGACTTTTTTTAAATGGGCCTCCATAAACACTCATTTGTATTTGATTTGTATTTACTTCCTTTGCCTCTTATATTTTAACAGCTGTCACTGTTTTAATGGTGCAAAGGTAAACTTGAAACTTATTTTAAGGACTTTTTTTCTTACATTAGTTAACCTAGTATTATTTTTTGCTGAAGCAATGATAATTGTCAAATTTCATTGATATTTAAAATTACTTGTTTTGTGAAATAAGAAATATTGACCAAAAATAACTGATTATGATTTTTGCCATAATCGAGCAGCCCTAAGTTCTAGTGTTGAGTCTTACGCAACCATCAAATAACAAATAACCATTACCACAAGAACCTGACAGAATCCAGTGAACATCAGAATGCATATTTTGGCATTATACCCTGCCAAATACTAAATGCCAAGGCTATTAACTGTCATGCAAATAAAACAGATGAATGCTGCACCTTGAAGCTGATGAGCTCTTGTTTGTTAAAGCCATGGCTGTAGATAATCTTCATCTGTTTGACTAATGTGCTTTTGCCGCTCTCTGGAGTACCTATATGTTTGAAAGAAAATATTGCAGAGCACAGAGCAGTATATGAATAACAGTCCAAACCATTAGATAAATCAGCCTTTAAGTATAAAAAAAAAAAAAAGCAGTAATCTCACCTCATACTAAATAGACAATTCTGATTTGTGAAAGGTTTCACTGTACAGTTTGTCAGTTAGCCTAACTCTTCCCTGAGTGCTTAACCATTCTGATTTAACATTTACAGTACAGTTTTTGTCACTTACCCTTCCCTGAGTCTTTAACTTCACCATTTTGATTTGCGAAATCTTTTACAGGTACAATTTTGTTCCGTTAACCCTTCAGAATTAGGCACTTAAGAAAGGGTGAACAGACCAAAACTGTACCGTGAAAGATAACACAAAGCAGAATTGTAAAGTTAGGCACTCATGGAAGGGTTAAACTCAAAATTACATTGTGAAAGTTTTTAAGAATCACAATAGTTAACTTAGGAACATAGGAAAGGGTTAAGTGACAAAAACTGTACAGTGAAAGTTTTACAAATCTGAATAGTGAAGTTAATAAGGACTCAAGACAGGTTTAACAGATTAAACCTATACTGGAGAAAAGATACTCACTGCTGGTTGTAAAAACAAAATGTATCCTTAGACATTAGGTTATGTAATACCTTCGTTTTTGCTATTAAAAGCGATTTGTGTTGTTTTTATTCTATTTTTTTTATATAAATTGACACATAATTGTGGTCAACATGTGAACGTGACGTCAGATTGCCTGAAATTCACTGAGATCTGAATGGGACATTTAATTTGGGATATTTCCACATCCAGCCTCGTCTGTAACGCAGCATTAGTTTTGAGTTCTGAAACTTGATTGTTAGATGATTTTTATAATTAATTATAATTCTGTCTGAAGACTTTTTGTAAACGATTTCACAGTCTCCCACAAGCCCACGGGTTATAGCACCCGCAGAACTCAAACAACTGTAATTCACTGATTGCATATTGAGATCAATTCGCGCGTGCATTGCGTTATTATTACCCAGAATAAGGACTCTGTGCGCGTGCAACTCGCGCTTCATTCGCACACTCTGATTGAAGGATCTTTTCTCTTCATTCCTCGGTTTCACACACTTCTGCATCGCCGCGAGACAAGCCTAAGAGCAACGACAACTCTACATCAACTACTACTCAAATCAGCATTGTATTTCTTCTTCTTTAAGTATAATTCCATATTTCACTTACCTCCAGGGATGTTGGAAAGTCAAAACATCGAAACATTTCTAAAACTATAGAGTTAAAATCGTGTTTAAAACGCCAGATATTTGCGGTAACCCTCGCGCACCACACCTGTTGAAAACTGCGTTTCAGGGACGTGACGTCACAGGACATCATTAGGGAACTTTTTAAAGTAGACTTATACGGAAGTTTCGATACTTTTTTTACTTTCTTATTGTGATGTTTATCCTCGAGTGAAACGGCTTCTCGAACAAGAAAAATTGTAAGGCGAGACTTGATTTTGTCCATCGGAGATTGAATGGTCAAATATAAACAGACTATTAGGTTATAGTTAAATTATCTGTATGATTTGTGTGGACTTAATCGTAGGTTATGTCATTTGAATGTAATTCTATTAAACCAGATAAGGAGTAAAAATCTGCAACTACCCTACAATTCCAAATGAAAAGATTTTAATTTGAGAAAATAAACAAAAATAACACGCCATTATGTGGTTATTGATAAGGATGATATATTTTAACATTTGTGAAAATGTTTTAGACTTCAAAGTATTCAATTACCAAGGACATACAAAAAATACATATTCATTACAAGTGTGATATATTCATTACAAATTCTCTAAAATCATTTTAAAATGTTGATCTAAAATATATATTTTTAAATCAGTCCAAGTAAAATACAAAACAAGGAACTAACCCTGGATCATCACTTTTACTCTAAAGGACTATAATTATTTAATTTCAAAATAAAACAACAGTCTTTAAACATCTCACTTTAAAGGAATAGTTATCCCACCAAAAATAAAAACTTTGCATTTATTCACCCTCATGTACTTTTAGGCATGTATTATATAATTTCTTCTGTGAATTACAGAATATGTTAGGCAAAATGTGCAAAATACTTCTGTCATGAAACGTGAGATGGCGCAGGCTGATCAGTGCTTATCTGCTACTATCACATCATCACTAGATGATCTGCAGCCAATGAGCTTGCTTGCCCAACATTTAAAGATGAACTCAACATCATCATCTTCTCCCTATTATCTGGGGCCAGGTCGTGGGGGCAGCTGTCTAAGCCGAGATGCCCAGACTTCCCTCTCCCTAGACACTTCCTCCAGCTCTTCCGGGGGGACACCGAGGCGTTCCCAGGCCAGCGGGGAGACATAATATCTCCAGATGCGTCCGGAACACCTCCCCAGGAAGGCGTACAGGAGGCATCCGGAACAGATGCCCGAGCCACCTCGGCTGGCCCCTCTCGATGGGAAGGAGCAGCGGCTCCTCTAGAGTGACCGAGCTCCTCACCCTATTTCTAAGGGTTCGCCCAGCCACCCAGCGGAGAAAGCTCATTTCGGCTGCCTGTATCCGGGGTACACAGCTCATGGCCATAGGTGAGAGTAGGAACGTACATTGAGCGGTAAATTGACCTTCTTCACCACTGCACTTCTTCAAGCTCCTTCTTCAAAACCGCACTGTTCCTCCGGAATCAGAGGTTCTACTATCGGCCGAATTCTCCTCTCCAGTACCCTGGCATAGATTTTCCCAGGGAGGCTGAGAAGTGTGATCCCCCTGTAGTTGGAACACAACCTCCGGCCCCCCTTCTTAAAAAGAGGGACCACCATCCCGGTCTGCCAGCCCAAAGGTACTGCCCCCGACCGTACAGGTACTGTCAGCCAAGACAGCCCCGCAACATCCAGAGACTTGAGGTACTCAGGGCGGATCTCATCCACCCCCAATGCCTTGCCACCAAGGAGCTTCTTGACTACCTCGGTGAAATTTAATTGATGTTTAACAAATAAAAAAAAGATATAACACAGATTAGCAAACGATAAAGCTTGGGTTGCTGAATATACGATCCCTTACTTTAAGATTGCTCAGTTAATGATATGATTTCAGATTATAAACTAGATGTGCTGTGTTTGACAGAAACCTGGCTAAAACCAAACGATTACATTACTTTAAATGATCCACCCCACAAGATTACTGTTATAAACATGAACCTCGTTCGAAACGCAAAGGGGGAGGAGTTGCTGTAATTTATTGTAATATTTTCAAAACCACTTAGAAATCTAGTTTTAAATATACTTCTTTTGAAGAGTTGGTGCTTAATGTAAAAACATATAGTGTAAACGATAGTCAAGTCAAGTCAAGTGTATTTATATAGCGCTTTTCACAATATAAATTGCATCAAAGCAGCTTCACAGTATCAATCAAATAACATAACAATGTTTGTTTCTTAGTGGAAAAAACATCCACGTTTGGTAGGGCTGATCAATGGTATTAATGCTTGGTTAATTAATTTGAATATCCCCAACTGAGCAAGCCAAAGGCAACAGTGGCAAGGAACCGAAAAACTCCATCAAGTGACCAACTGGTGTCCTAAAACTCCATCAGGTGACTTGATGAAGAGAATTTTTTTTTATAAATTATACGATAAATCACGTTTGAGAATTCTGCTGGCTACTGTATACAGGCCACCAGGGCACCATAAAGGTTTTATCAAAGAATTTGCGGACTTTATATCAGAATTAGTATTGGCTGCAGATAAAGTACTAATTGTTGGTGATTTTAATATACACATAGATAATGAAAAAGATGCATTGGGATTGGCTTTTAAATACATTGTCTCAATTGGAGTTAGACAACACGTGTCAGGACCCACTCATTGTCGTAATCATACTCTAGATCTAATATTATCACATATCTCAGATCATCATCTAGTCTCATGTAAATTACATTTAGCCAAGGCTGCAAAGCCGACTCCGTGTTATAAATATGTTAGACCTATAACTTTTGCCACTAAAGATTGCTTTATTAATAATCTTCCTAATCAGTTTCATCATCTCAGCATCCCGGATAGCTTAGAAGAACTTGATATTGCAACAGAAACTTTTAACTCTCTCTGTTCCAGCACTTTAGACACAGTTGCTCCGTTACGCTTAAAGAAGATTAAAGAAAATAGTCCAACGCCATGGTACAACGAGCACACTCAGAAAACTGGAACTGGAAGAAAACAAAACTAGAGGTATTTCGGATTTCATTGAAGGAGAGCTCGATTGCTTACAGAGAGGCCTTAAAAGCTGCTAGATCTGCTTATTTTTCAACCCTATTAGAAGAAAATAAACAAAACCCTAGTTATTTATTTGAAACAGTGGCTAAACTAACTAAAAAGATAGCTTCAAGCACAGAAGTTTCCAAGCAACACAGCAATGACTTTATGAACTTCACTTATAAGATCGATAATATCAGGGAGAAAATTAAAACTATGCAATCGTCTACTACAGCATCGCATCAGGGAGTGCATTGTAGTCTCCCTGAGGAAAAAAATGATTAATTTGTTACTATAGGAGAAGAACAATTTTGCAAATTCATTAATTCATCTTAATCGACAACTTGTATATTAGACCCTATACCGACTAAGCTACTGAAAGAGATGCTTCCAGATGTCACAGATCCTCTTCTAAATATCATTAATTCGTCTTTGTCTCTAGGATACGTACCAAGCTGGCCATGATTAAACCGCTTGTTAAAAAACCACAACTTGATCCAGCAGAATTAGTAAATTACAGGCCGATCTCAAATCTGCCTTTTCTGTCAAAGATATTAGAAAAAGCAGTATCCTCAAAACTGTGTTCCTTTCTGGGAAGAAATTATATCTGCGAGGATTTTCAGTCAGGATTTAGACCGTACCATAGCACTGAGACAGCTCTCATTAGAGTCACAAATGATTTGCTCTTATCATCCGATCGTGGTTGTATATCTCTATAAGTGTTACTAGATCTTAGTGCTGCATTTGACACTATCGACCACAACATTCTTTTAAATAGACTCGAAAACTATGTTGGCATTAGTGGAATTGCACTAGCATTTAAATCATACTTATCAGACCGTTATCAGTTTCTAGCAGTAAATGAAGAGATGTCTTATCGATCACAAGTTCAGTATGGCGTACCACAAGGCTCAGTACTAGGACTGCTGCTGTTCACTCTGTACATGCTACCATTAGGAGATATCATTAGGAAATGTGCTCTTTGATACCAATCTTTCATTTGAAAGCCATGTGTCTAGTATCTGTAAAACCGCATTTTTCCATCTTAAAAATATATCTAAATTACGCCATATGCTCTCATTGACAAATGCGGAACAATTAGTTCATTCGTTCATGACATCAAGGCTAGATTATTGTAATGCTCTACTGGGTGGTTGTCCTGCACGCTTAATAAATAAACTACAGCTGGTCCAAAACGCTGCAGCTCGAGTTCTTACCAGAACCAGGAAGTATGACCATATTAGCCCGGTTCTGTCAACACTGCATTGGCTCCTATTAAACATTGTATACATTTTAAAATATTGCTGATTACTTACAAAGCACTAAATGGTTTAGCTCCGCAGTACTTGGGCGAGCTCTTAATGCATTATAGTCCTTCACGTCTATTGCGATCTCAAAATTCGATATAGAATATCAAAATCGACTGCTGGCGGTAGATCATTTTCCTAGCACCAAAACTTTGGAACAGTCTTCCTACCATTGTCCAGGAAGCAGACACACTCTGTCAGTTCAAAGCTAGATTAAAAACACATCTCTTTGACCTGGCATACATGATCGACTTCTATAATTCAATGTTAGCCTGCATAGATTATGTTACATCATAAGAAGAATGGCATCTACGCTAATTTTAGTGTCTTTGTTTATCCCAAGGTTTTCCCGCAGCCTGCCGGATCCAGGCCGTATCCAGATCTGACGAAGGACCTTCGCTTGGACCCGATGACAACGCAGTGCTGAAGTCAACTAGCCTCTCCCTATGAAGGATCCCTTTACCACTCTACAGATAAAGCGTTGTGGGGATTTCGGTTCACGTACCTAACCCGAAGTGATCAAATTAAATAAAATTCTGTATCAAATTTATAGGCAAGACAAGTAGTTTGTTTAGGCATGATTTGTAGGGAATTACAAACCTGGGCACATATATTCAAACGCATATATTCAAACGCATCCAACTAACTTAAATTATATTTTTATCTCTGTAAAGCTGCTTTGAAACAATCTGCATTGTTAAAAGCGCTATATAAATGAAGATGACTTGACTTGACATGTTGTTTGTTTACTTTTTTTCTTCTTTTTTTTGTTGTTGTTTGAAAATCTAAAAATGCAGAAAGTTTTCTGTGAAGGTTAGGTTTAGGGGATAGAATATACACTTTATACAGTATTAAATGGAAAGTTCCGAAAAATTAAAACCCAACGTCCCAAAGGGATATTTAATTTTTTACAAAGAAACATTATGACAAACTTTGTCAACATATTTCATTGCATGGGTGGGGGTATTTATTGTATTTGTGCTGCTTGAATCTTTGTAGAAATAGATAGACTAGATGACTAAGTACATTTTTTGCTTTAAATTGTAAAAAAATTCAAAAGTATTGGAACAGGTACTGTTTAATAAACAACACACTTTTGGGTAGATTTAAACAAAACTTAATACAGCTTCTAGGAAGATTAAAGTTTTAATAAAATCATGTCTTCTATTCAAGATTTAATTTAAACAATCGTTTCATTTTAGAAGATCATATTTAAACTTTTACGATTATGCTTTGAAAAATGCTCTGGTAAAAATAGTGAACAGACATACATATGCTGTGGCACATTGTGTGCTGACCATTGTGTGTGGGGTTGGGGTAATACTCCTGCGTAAGTAATACTTATTTGTTCAAGCTTGACAACCTTATTGCCTTTTAGTTTATTTTCTAATATTTCTAATTACAAATACACAGATTAAATTGTTAAAGGTGATGCTTATAAGAGAGCATAGATCTGAAACTGCTGAGACTGTGAAGGTTTTTTTTATACCCACCAGGTACACGGTACTCAGCGCACTGTCATTCTTTTTTGTGTGAATATGAATTAAAATTTGTTGTTTTTCAGAAAATCTGCTACATAAGACAAACTAAAATCAGAGTGCAGAGACAAGCACAGAAGAGGTAAGTATGTTTTAATCTCACATCACCTCTGTTGTAGAGATTCTGAATCAGGCCTAATAGAGGATTATTTGGTCAGTCTTGAAAGGAACACGTTAGCAACATGTCCATTTCAGGTGGATAATTTCCATCCGTCCTTTGAGTCATTCATGTTAAAATCTGTTTGTTTTTTTAACTGTTTTTGTATTTGGTAAAGCTGCAGGTCACTTGTTCTAGACGACCTGGCATATGCCATTTTGCACGACTTGTAATTTCCTTAAATCTCTGCAACAGAGATGAAGAGAGTGCATGTTATCATGACCATAATAGACACATTCATGGGAAATACCCTAGGTCAAAATAAACCATAATTATCCACATATACAACATACCCTCTAATACTCACAGGTTGCTTTATTGCTGTAAATAACTATCAGTGACTTTGTGATTCTACAAAACGAAATTCTAATGCATATCTATGCAAATTATAATACAAATATTCCAACATGGATAGAAAAATTTAAGTTAATCATTAATATGTCTTAATTGGTGCACAAAAGATGTTGTAGCATTTATGGAAGATCTGTTTTTGTTACAATTCTAATTCTTGAATCTGATTGGTTGAGAGCCCTTTCTAGCCATTCCCCTGGACATGACAGATCAGATCCGTGTCATGTGCTTCAGGTCTTAAAGTGACATCAGCCTAATAAACCTGTGTCTGTGTCATTAATGTTAATCAAAGAAATCACTCACTGCTCTTAACTGAATAACATTTGTAGCTTAATAAAAAATAATCTATACTCAATTTATAAATTATGCAGTGAAGACTATTAAATGTTTAATAATTTAATTTCTGGACATTTCCTGTTAGATTAAATATTTAAAATATACTGTGTTTATGTTGTTTCTACATTAATATGGAGATTATATGTGAAAATTTTACAATATATGAAATAGATTATATATATATATATATATATATATATATATATAAATCACTCACAGTATCTACACACCTTAAGCCAGGTTTGTCAATATCAGATAAAGAGATAATAGAGGTGAGCTGCAGTTTACACTCAGATAAACACTCAAAACTTCAGTGTTAGTGCATCTTTCTATCAAAACAGCTAAATGTGTTTATTACAACTTTTTTTCTGTCATTAATGCTTCAACTTCCTAAATATTTAGTTCAGTCATAAAACTACAGAAAAAGCAGTTGTTTAAACCACTTTAATGCAGTAATTTGATTGCTATTACAGCAGACGTGTTGATCTGCTTTTTCATCAATCCCTTTTTTAATCAATGCAGAAACACTATTGCAACTGCTGAAAGAGAAATAAACTAACAAAAGTCGATGACCAAGAGCCCAACTAAAGCGAACACCGATAACCATAATCGTGACTACACAGAAAAAACATTTAAAAATCATCAATATCAAAATCTCAATAAGAACTTCGGTAGACACATGACAGAAATAAAGTCAAACTTTAATCACTTAATTAACTGCAGTTGCTTCAGTGTTACTTTAACACTCTTTAGATTGGACCCATATAGATATTAGAACAGTAGTGTTCATTTACACTGAGAATTTTGCTGTGAAGAATGTTGAGTTGTTTATAAAAAAGTTGAAAGAATGTTTCAGGAACATCATTAAAACCTTAAAAAAACATTCCACTAACATTAAAACTGACATTTCATAACCAAAACAGAAATTTTGGAAAACAGTCTTAGAACAAAACTTTGTTAGCTGGTATGAGATTTTTTCTTTTCGGACAAACTATCCCCTTAACCACAAGAATGTGACATTGAGGAAAATCCATCTAACAAAAGATCCATCCTGAGACATGGTCCTTTGAAGTAAGGTAAAGGAAATACAAATCTGTTAAAAATAATAAAAATTAAAAAGGGTTTTTAAGGACATGTTAAAATGTATGTTTGTTAAATAACATATCCTATAGCTATTAATTTTATAGTACAGTTTAATTTGCTGGAGTGCTTTACAATGAAAAAAAAAATTCATATGAGGATTAGCCATTGATTATGACAGATATATATATTAATAATGAATCATGAATACATGTTAGGACAGAAGACTGTAATGCTCTTCCAGTGGATTCAGGAGTGTTGCTTTCCAAGCGAAACAGGATCGAGTCTCTAGACTTGCATGTAGAGGTAAAGGTCATGTAAGTCAACATGGTTTCTTCCTCAGTGAGTAGATCTGATCAGACTGATGATGAGGAAGGACATGATGAAGAGGTTATTTGAGTGTGGAAAGTTGGATGGGTTCACAAAACATGTCACACACCGACACAATCTCATGGCAGGTCACAATTATTTTACGTTTTGGCAAATCGGTGGCTAATATGTAAGAATTTGTGCGATCTCATTCATATGTTTTCATACGATCTGCTTATGCCACATTGACGGTTATGTTTGAGGTGTCGTTTTCTTTTTTCCCCTCAAAATTGTATTTTTTCATTCGATTCACATTGCATGAATTCATACGCAATCGCCACCTCGTAAAATAGTTGCGTTTCCCCATGAGATCGGGTTAAACACACAGCTCCCAAAACAACACGTGCTAATTCAGCAATAAAAGGTGCTTCCAGCTGCTGGTGTTGTGATAGTATGTAAGTCCAGAATGTAGAAGAAACATTAGAAAAGAGTCAACTGCATGTACTGGGTTTTGTTAGTCTTTGAAGATGTGTTTTCCCCTACAGCACAGCCTGTGCTCTCTCCTCTTCTTGTCGCTTCATGGCCTGGATCACTGCCATCTCTTTGGCCTCCTTTTTCTGGTTTCTTGCCTCAAACAGCAACCTGGCAGGAACAAAAGGAAATAATTCAAGCGTTGCATTGGTAATTGCTGACACTGTTTGTCCATTTTAACATCTCACATGACCAGCCAAATATTACTTGCTTTCTATTGTTATTCTACTCAAACCTGACAGTGAATAGTGCATTTCTACAACTTAATTTATTATTGAAATGTTTGGAGTTTTGGAAGAATAGCCACAACATTTTATCATTAAACATGACATAAAACGACTCCTGTTATGAGCTTGTACAGTAAGCTGCTATGCCATAGGATATGGACAAAACATGTCTAAAAGGAGTTTTTTTTTAATTGTTGTTAGAGATGTAATATAGGCACTTTAACAAAGATACGAGTTGCACGTGTCTGAAACTGAACCATTGTAAGTGCATTAAACATGTTTCCAATTGATACATTCATACTGAGATTTGGATTGAAATAATTTTGTGTCATGATGCAGTGAAAAGAGCTTATCTTGTTTTGAAGCTGAAACAGTTAACCTTTATCCACACTTTAGAGCACAGACCAGGGGCCGCATGTACAAAACTTTCTGTAGATTTCATCCTAAATGTGTGCATACGCACAAAAGCTAGATTTTGCCAGAACCTGCACAAAATTTTCTTTATAAACCCAGTCAGTGGAAAATTGTGTGTATATGCATCTCCACCCCATCTCCTCCCCGAAATAACCAGATATGGAGCTTACAAAGCCTCGTTTTACAATGCATATCATCATCTGCATATAATTTCCATGCATATTCCCATTCCCAATGTGATACTTATTTAACGATACAAGACATTAGGAAAATATGAGATAAAGACTATGTGCTGTCACATTACATTACTAAAAATCATTCAGTATCCTTGACTTATGTTAGAATAAATAAATCAAAACTGTATAACATTTCAGTCAAAGTTTTCAGAGAAGAGTTATTCTCAATCTTTTCCACTGGCCAAATAGTATTTTTAATTGCTTAAGCAAATCAAATGTATGCAATTTTGTCAGAAGGTAAACATATATTTTAGGATGTTTATATAGGCTATTTTTTAATGGAAACAAATAGACCTTATTTTTTGCAGTGTAAATAAATTATTTAAAAAATAAAACGTGCATAATTTTCAATTGAAGTGTGTTTTTTTCAAGATTTAATAAGCACAGTATGCATTATTACAGAGATAATAGACACCTGTTTTTGATGATTCTCTGCACAATGTTGTCAGTGGTGAGACTGTTTCCACTATCCACTGTCCGCAATATACCCATTTTCCTGGGTACCTGTGTGTGGAAAACATGCACAGATGATCAAATGATGTCAGTCATTTTTAATCAGATGTTTTGTACTGTAATTTGAGTAATTATTGATGTGGCACTTACAGCATATGGGTCTGATCCATCTCTGTCTAGAAACACTTCCGTTTCGCCATGGCACACCAGGTCTACCTACACCATGAGAACAGAGTATTACTCTATGGCCACGTTTACACAGGCAAAAGACAGTCTCAGTCTCAGATGGCATGACTGCACTGTACAACTTTGATCTGTAAATTAAAGGTGTTGCCAGTTCTTTACTGTAATCTACAGTATGTACAGTATGTAGTGTTTAATCTTTCAGTAGTAAGATACCATGCACTAAATTAAAACTCAAGTTAATTCATTTCATTTGCAGAAACCGACTGCCTTAAATTTATCAATTAGACTTAAAACATCATAAGCATATTATTAGTGTGAACTTATTTCAGTTGAGTCCACTAAAAACAATATTTTAAATAAAGAGATTTTCACTGAATCAGCCACTACACAGTCATCGCCTGTTAAATATCACAACATGCAGCATATCATCAATGTTTTTTGATCTTCTCCAGGAGTGAATCACAGGCTCTACTCTTCAGCACAACGGTGACCCATAAACGGTGTTGCCAGTATCTAACTGATTTTTAACTTACAATTGTAGTGAGATAATTAAGTGAATACGTAAGTGATGCTTATGAGCATTGATGATGAACACCTGCTGTTAACAAGCAGAATCACTAAAGTAAAGAGGAACAACAAGAACAGAAAAAAGAAGAGAAGAGCAGACACTTGCAAACAGAACAGAAATATGTTATGAGGGAAAAAAGACAATGATCGTTGAAAGCTGAATGTTATGTATTGATGATGACAACAGTTATAATTAAGGATTTTGTTTTTTTTTACTCAAAAAAAGACTGATCATCATAATGGTTATTACAACTTGATTAGTTTCATGAAACATTAAAATTTAAATATCTGTTAATTCACATCAAGAACTTCTGTACAGATAATAATATCAAACTAGTTTGTAAACTTTTTTCACACTCAGTGTGGCTGTAAGTCAGTTGTAGTTCTTGTCCTTCAATGTCTCTGCTTATCAGATGTTCATCAGCATCTGAATTCACTCTCTTCTCTCTTGTCTAGAATCTCTTTAGCACATGAATCTCAACAATGGTGCCAATATAAAAATACCATTCAGCTGCATAATGTATTCATGCTACAGTGCATGCTGGGAGATTTGTACTATTATGGTAACCAACATGTATTATGACATGAATCTTCTGATTGTCACAATTGTTGAGATTCATATGCTGATGGTTGATTTCACACAGCCTCTTAGTGGTGACTTTGATTGCTGTTAATTCACAGTATGTTCTTGTAGGCGAGTTTCTCAAAATTGACAAATATTACTCTGAATGCTTTGTTTTATATTGTATTTTGCTGTTTTAATGGAAAATTGTATGATAACGCCAGAATATGGCCATTTGTTTATACAGCAAGGGTTAAAAGTGTTGCCGTTTTGGCTACACGTTTCCAAACTCTGTCAAGCAGGTCTGACAAAAAGTCAGAAGTCAAATTCAAAACATTAAAAGAAGGGAATACCTTAAAATGGTCCAGTAAGTCTTTTGTTACAGCATATGGTGCTCCTATAACAACCTCAGAGACATACTGAGAGATATGAAGACAAAAGAAAGAAATTCATATTACACAATTCATTTCAAGACATAAACAGGCATTAACTGCGATCAGATCAAAGACTCACTCGACAGGCCAGCACACTCAGAGTCCTCTCATGGATGTTCATGATGGGATAGTTTTTTCCCTTGTAACGATTCACCTCCTAGAATCATAGTAAAAAGCAAACAAACATGCACTTCTCACACATCTCTTCCAATAATAATGAGCATTATGCTCAACTGAGAAAATAATTGTGTGTATATATATATATATATATATATATATATATATATATATATATATATATCTCCCAGATAGCAACATTGTATCAGCCCAGATCCGGCCCACATCTGGTCCACATGCGGCGTGGAATAAGGCCCTTGGGCGGCTCACTCCTGTTTGCCAGATCTGGGCCACAAGCAGGCCATAGCAATGCCACACGTCAGCAAAGAGCACAGAAATAAGCCAGAACTGGACCTTATCTGAGCCACAAAATCTGTGTATATTAATCTTCGGCCACAGTCTTATAAAAAGAAGGCATTAAATCTGTGAAGATCTCAGCAGAGGAGGATTAAACCACTCCACAAACAGAATTACCATCTTCACTTATTACTGACCAGACTGACTTTATTTCTGTCAGACTTCTACAAAAGTTTTTATTGAGAATTTACAAGGTTTAACTCTTTCATTCAAAGTCACCATAACAGTGATCAGTGTTTCCATTAGTTGGGGTCTTAACTCTTTGTTATATCTTTCTAGGTTATTGTGACAGTGTGTTTCTTAAACATTTTTGCAGCGGCAAAGAAAGCTAGTGTTGTGAAATCAGATGATGATGGTTTCCTGTTTATGGTTTAATAATAATTATGAATTTGCCTATTTCAATTATGTCATTTGAATCTATTAATGATTTTAACCCATCAATACCTACATTAAACCTATATTACAAGCCGCCACAAATATTTAGAAAATTTTAACAATCATGTACTAAAAGGTAATGACGCACACAGAAATCTGTCAGCACATGAATCTCAACAATGGTGACAGTAAAAAAAATATTCAGATAATCAGATCAACTCTGGACATCACAAAATAACTACTAAATCACAACAAAAAATACAGCATCAAATAAAAGCAAATATTTAGAGTTAAACAAAATAATATGACAATTCAGCTGTATAATTTATTCATGCTGTGATGCATGCTGGGAGTTTTGTACTATGCAGCATAGCACTTTTGATGGTCACCATTGTTGAGATTTATGTGCTGATTGTTGATATTTGTGTGTGTCTCTACATTACTGCAAATTCACTGATTGTGTTTGATGTTGTAAAAGGTAGGTACACATAAACTTAAAAAAATTAGAATCTGCACAGAGGTTACCATTTTATTATCATCACTTCCAACTTATAAAAACTTCAAATTCAAAATCTCAGAAAATTTGAATATTACATGAAATCAAGAAAAAAGGATTTTACATTCAGAAATGTTGGCCCTCTAAAAAGTATGATCATGCATATGTATGTATACTAAATATATTAGTCTCTTCTTTCCTTCAGTGATTCTGCCTGTTAACAGGCTTATTAAGGCTGACATGACTTCATATTTAATATACACAGACTTTGTGGCTCAGATAAGGTCCAGTTCTGGTTTATTTCTTTATTCTTGGCTGATGTGTGGCATTGCTATGGCCTGCTTGTGGCTCAGATCTGGCAAACAGGAGTGAGCCGTCCAAGGGCCTTATTCCACGCTGCATGTGGACCAGATCATCTGGTCCGGATCTGGGCCGACACAATGTTGCTATCTGGGAGATATATATATATCTAAAAGACTTTCCTGTATCCAGCCTACCTGATCAAAGTGCAATCCAACGATAACATATGGCTTCTCTGAAAGCTGGGACACTGCATCCAGGAAATCCACATGGCCGATGTCTGATGTTTATCGGGTCAAAAAGGACAACATTAATTCTTAGGAGGCATACACACGTGTATCTGCAGGAAACCGCAAGGGTCTCAGAAGTGTTTTTAATATCCATGTTGTTACCGGCTATTCATGAAATAGTGATATCTGCTATCATACAACTTTCCAAGCTATTTTTTTCAATGCAGTTTCCTGGCGATGTTGTGAGTAACCGGTGCCCACCAGATCTTCTGCTGACATAACTTAAATTAATAATTTACACCAAAATTCAGTCTTTGTGTGAGCCATTAGAACACATACCTTGTTGTTTAGTGACGTCCCAGCAAACAAAGTATGTCAATGTGACGTCAGGACTGGTTGGGTGGTCGGGTTGATGTCTAAATTCAACGTTTGTTTGACGTCGAGCTCA
Source organism: Meda fulgida (assembly GCA_030578275.1). Taxonomy (NCBI): domain Eukaryota; kingdom Metazoa; phylum Chordata; class Actinopteri; order Cypriniformes; family Leuciscidae; genus Meda; species Meda fulgida. The sequence continues at coordinate 3,301,082 of CM060618.1, forward strand.
ATTGTCAGGTAGACGTTGAATTATGGTTGAAATAAGCACTGCACTTCAAAAAAGGTTGAAATGCATGGCAGCACATTAAACCTCTGAAGATCTCAGCAGAGGAGGACAAACAGCATTACCATCTTCACTTATTACTAACCAGACTGACTTTATTTCTCTCAGACGTCTACAGAAGCTCTTATTGAGACTAACATTTGTCAGATGTTGATGTTTTATTGAAAATAATAGTTAGGGTTGAAGTCACCATTATAGTGATCAATGTCTCACTTAGTCGGGTATTATTAGCTTAATTATTAAAAGTATTATTAATATCTAAAGACTAAACTCTGAACATGATCAGTGAATCAAACACTATTATTATTATCATCATCAAATAACCAATAGAATCTAAATATAACTTCTCCTGCAGTTCTTGCCATAACATATGCAATTACAACAGAAAGAGAAAAAACTGATGTTAACAAGTCAAGTGTCAAACGACACGACTAAAGCAACACTGATCACAATGATGGTGACTTCAAACGAAGCATCTAAACCTCTGTTAATTGTCAATAACAACTTCTGTAGACGTCTGACAGAAATAAAGTCAATCTGGTTAATAATAAGTAAATCTGGTAATAAGTGTACTGCCATGCATTTCACATTTTTTTTAACGTTTTTTTTTGGGTGGGTGTTTATTCCCACCAGAGCTTGATGTCAAACAAATGTTGGATTTAGACGTCAACCCGACTTTAATTTTCAACCAAAATCCAACGTCATCCTGTGCCTGCTGGGAATATTTCCTTTCACCAGATTTTAAAAATCAATATATTGATTTTAACAGCCCTATTCATTATAGAGAAGATAACTCTGGATATTTTACAGTATTTGTTCTTTTGAGTTTAACAGGAGAAACTTTGGTAGCAGTAAGTATTGTCTATAACCATGAAAGGATACGGAACAGGTCGAAAGCTCCCGCCACATAGATGATGGTGTCTCCCGGCTGCGGCTCCTGGCCCGAGGCAAACTGGATGATTTTCTGAGACGTCTGCAGGAACTGTGACACTCCTGTCCAGGGACTGTGGCCCTTAGGACCCTGTGGCCAACAGTACAGAAATGATAACAAACAGACATTACAGCAATATATGCCAAATGAGGGTTTACAAAGAAATCATTCCTCTTTCAGTGACGTCACTTAAAGTCCGCATACCTGCACATGCCAGGTTAAGAAGGTTTAGAAGTGCTTCCTACGGAGTCATCATTGGCGAATGTGGATTTTTTTGTCAATGTTGTGTTTAGAATTGAACTCTTTTCCCGCCATTGATGAAAATATCCGTCATTATAATAAATAGAGCATTAAAAACTAACAGATCTCCCCCTTTAATATAATTTAAAAATGTTTTCTGGTATGTGTGAGTTTTTGGGGTTACTAATGTGCTGAAGACTAAAGCCTGTGATCAGGTTGAGGATTAGCCGAAAATCATTAAAACTATGATTAGCATATTTTATAAGTAATGGTTGTGCACTCCTCAATACATTGATAGTCTCTTGACTAAAAACTTAAGTACATGCAGGTGTGCTTGTGCTATTGTCAACTACATTGAACATATGAAACAACTTATAATGTAAATAATTAGAATATTAGAAATATATTACATTAAATATTTCTCTATAAATGTGTTTATGTTGCATGAGTAAATATATCTGCAATATATTACACATGCAGTACCATATTTGATCACATATACATCTGTATATTATGAAGTATATCACTGAATATAAAATTGCATATACTATGATATATTAGTAAATATATTGTCACATATTTTCAATATATGAAAAGTGGCAATTCCTTATGTAATATTGTATATTGTAATATATTAACACAATATATTATTTTGTATATTTTTAAATATACTGTTAAACCCTTTAATATATTGATAACTCATATATAGGAAATATATTTTTGTTCCGCAAGGGTAATAATATGCATAATGTAAAATAACACAATCATCAACATTAAACAGCATGTAAATCAAAACTGCATAATGTTACTGAATGAAATGTCGACCCAGAAAGGGTTAATGACTGGTAAAGCATTAGTGGTGTTGATGGACTCGATCTGTGTTTTAATCATCATTCTGAATCTGATCCAGATGTAGTCTTTAACAAAAACATGATTTTCTCAGCTTTTTGCTCAAAATGTTGCTTTTTTTATGAAACTTATTCAAGTGTTGATTAAAAAAATAATGCACAAAGCTAGAATAAAACGCTTTTTTGTTTAAAGTAGAGTTCTTTCTTTTGATATATTGCATGTTCAGATATTCATAAAAACAAATATTCTGGGAGCCATGACAATTTTGTGAAAATTATCAAAAATGGCGGTGGCTGGCAACTTAAAAAAAGTTCTGGCGGGGAAAGAGTTAATCTCTGATATACAATAATTAAAAGGAATTATATTGGTTTACTATATTGGTTATCTATCCCCTTGCGTTTGTGATAGATAATCTAACTAGCCAACCATGATCTCAAGATACATAAAGCAATATATAACACAGAATGGTATTTACTGTCCTTGGTTTATTAATCACTTACACGTTGAAAACACTGTATAGCTTACCATCCCTGTTTGTGATACGCCAGCCAAAAATGATTTTACTCACCCTCATGCCCTCGTCCCACATGTATAAGGCTTTCTTTCTTCAGATGAACACAAACAAAGATTTTTAGATTTTAGACCATCTTTGTGAGTCCATACACTCTCAGAAAATAAAGTACATAATTGTACCTTTAGGGGTACAATTGCTTGTCACTGGGGCTGTACCCTCAAGGGTACAGTTTTTGTACCCTTGGCATAGGGTACATATTTGTACCCTTGTGGCAAAACTTTTTATTTCCTTTATTTCAAGGTTATTTCAAGGCTACTCAAATACAGTTATAAGTTAAAATCTACCTTAAATAATTAGGGTATCATCGAAACCTTTAAACAACAACTTTTACAAAAAAAAAGGCTTAGCAGAGCTTGTCTCTTGATATTGTATACAGCAAAAACTCAAGAGTGTTAAAATAGTAAAATATGAGTGTTAAATTAACATTCAAGAGTGTTAAAGTTAATGAGCTCATGAAGTGATGATTGACCATTATTGAAGACACCTGAAGGAGAAAATATATATATTTTTAAGACACTGTTATGGTGATCAGTGTTTGCTTTAGTTGGGCCCTAAACTGTTAACACTAGAATTTGTTTGGCTGTTGAATCTGAGTTATAATTGTCAGATGAACAAAGCAATAAGTTGATCATGTGGTGTTGATTATGTTTTGACATAATCATAATGTATTCTGAATCACTGTACTGATGTAGAGTGTAATCTCTGACTTATGACTCTCTGTATATTGTTAATTTCAGCATCAATGTGCTTCTCAGCATAAGATCCAGACTGTTCTAAATGATTTCTAAAAAGTTGTTCTGATTAAAATAAATCTTTGTTTTAGGCACACACATACATCAAGAATCAGTGTATGAATCTCAACAATGGTGACAAACAGAATATGCCATTAGGGAAAGGAAATTACAAGACAATTCAGATAATAATTTATTCATACCGCAATGCATGATGGGAACCATGAATGAGTTTTGATTGGTGGCACCCAGAATGCACTGCAACATGCTTTATTATTGTCACCATTGATGAGATTCACAGGCTGATTCTTGATGTCAGTGTGTCTAAATCAAGTACTATTTCAAAGTCTTCTGATAGGAACAACTTTTAAGAAATACTTTGTATGATATTGTAAATGTTGAAAGTCATTTACTGATGAATCACACTCTGCTGTTATCAACAAAGTAGATATAACTCTGTAAATAAGGTTAATGATTCAGATTAAATTGATGATTATGTCATAACATAAGCAATATTATCTGATCAACTTATCTCTTTGATCTAGCAGGTATAACTCAGATACAACAGCCAAACAAAATCTAATTTTAACAGTTTAAGAGTTAAGAGCCTGACTAAAGCAAACACTGATAATCATAATGGTGTCTTAAAAAATAGATTTCTCCTTCAGCAATTCGGCTTGTTAACATCAGGTGTCTTCAATAATGGTCAATCATCACTCAATGAATCACTTAATTAGCTTATTAACTTTAACACGCTTGACCACAGGAGAGTTCTTTTGACACTGGAGTTTTTGCTTTGTACCTTAACCTTTAAAATAAAGGGTACATATATGTACCTTTTAATGCTTGGGAACATATATGTACCTTTTTGACCCTGAAAAAGGTACATATATGTACCTTGAGGTCCAATAATAAGCCCCATGAGGTACATTAGTGTAGATTGTACCTTGGGGGACAAAAATGGACTCCTACTGTACCCCTTTTTCTGACAGTGTATAAAGCAAGGACCTCTAAAGCAGACACTTCAATAACCACAAAAAATGAATATGACAGTAATCCATATGACCCCAGTTGATGTAAAAAAGCTAAATGGTAGCTGTGTGTCAGAAAAAATACTAATATTTTAAACTTTTTAACCTATAAGCTGTCACGCGTCTGTCCTGTCTCGTATTGTACATGGGTGTCTTTGTTATGTTGGGCCATGTGCTCTTGTTATTGTTTGATCCCTCCCCCTCCTTACCTGATTAGTGTTTGAGTTCTTCCACCTGTTCCCTCTTGATTTGTTCCCTATTTAAGTCTCTTCTTGTTTGCTGTCTTTGTCGGATCTTTGTCTTATGTCACCCTAGTTCCTTGTGATGGTCTTCGTGTTCTTGGTCTGTGTTTGTCAGTTTAGTTTAGTTCAGTTCTGTTTTATGTTTCATTGATTATATTTTTCCCCCTTGTGGGTTTTTGCTTTGTGTTTTTGTTTTCATTTATTAATAAATATCCTTTACTGCACTTGAGTCCTCTTCTCCACTTTCTGTAAATCGTATCGTGACATATACCATCACTTCCAGCCACCTGTTATACATTTATTTGTGCAATTTTGCTTCTGGAAATGTATAACTCAGAAATGTATAACTTTTTCTATTAAAATTGTAATTTCAAAAGTCATATTTTGTTGCTGTTTAGATCAGACAAGTTTCTTTGTATCCTTGATAAATATTATCTATGGTATGTGTTGTGGGAATTTTTAATCTTACAAAATGTGTCTGTTGTATTATGTTCTAACTTTACTTTCAGTAAAACTGCAAAGGAATGTCATGTGGTTTTGCCATCTGTGAAGGGATAAGAAAGGGGAGACTCTTCTTAAATTTATGTATGCCTAGGGAGGAGAGGAGCGAGGCACCAGAAAACTGACCAGAGAGAACCTCTGATCACCAGGTCAGAGGTCATTTAGGCAAAAGGAGGGAGGGGGGAGGGGGGGGGGGGCTATATCCCAGCTACAGACTTTTGTTATAAGAACGTTCTCCAAATATTCAGTGTTGGTTCTGGGAACGTGAAAAATGTCCAGTTTTCTTGATGTTAGAGGAACGTGTTTTAAAAGGAAAAATGTTCCTCAAACGTTCTTTCAACTTAATTTTGATTTAAAATTCAACAGTATAGGACCGTTGATTTCTAACATTCCAAGAACATAATAAATTCCAGTTTCCTGAATGTTACTAGAACGTTATTTAAAGGTTAGTGTGATGTTCCTGAAACATTCTTTTATCTTTCGAAAGAGTAAGAACACAAACTCTTCTCAGAAACAGCCTTAGATGAACTGAAAATAAAAGACATGAACTTTCTCAAGATCTGATTGAACAACTCCACAAACAGCATTACCAGCTTCACTTATTACTAACCAGACTGACTTTATTTCTGTCACGTCTACAGAAGATCTTATAGAGAATTAACAGAGGTTTAGATGTTGTTGTCTTATTGAAAATGTTTAGTTTGAAGGTCACTGTGGCGAACAGGACGGCCGAGGGACGTGAGAGAACGGCGCGAGGCCGGTGGTGCGATTGCTAATGAGCAACACCTGTGAAGCACACCGGTCTCGCATCTCTCACGGAGGAGCGGGAGCATAAAGGAGGGGCGACGACGTTGATGATCGAGAGAGGAACAGGCCTGTATTTTTATTGTGTTTTGTTTTTTGTATTTTACTTTAGCCAGCAGTCGTCCGCGAGGGGCTGCTGGCAGTTATATTTATTTTCGGTAGCCAGCAGTCGTCCGCGAGGGGCTGCTGGCGGTATTTTCGTTTGTTTGTTTTATTTAAATAAATTATATTTTGATTGTTCGCCGGTTCCCGCCTCCTTCTTCCCTGAACATTGCTACACTGGTGCCGAAAACCCGGGAAGAGGGAGGAACGCGCTGTCAGAGAGTCCTCGCCGGTGTGGGGAATCCTCGGTGCCATCGAGCATGGTGCGCGAGTCGCCGCCGCTCGCCGTGGGCCGGAGCCTGCTGCCATCCGCCGAGCGAGGGGAGGAGCAGGGAGCGGGGGGACTCGCGGCCACGGACGCTCGAGGCGGTGCGCTGGAGTGAGTTGCCGGTGGGACGGTCGAGCTCGCTGCCGGCCGCCTGGGTATTGGAGGGGCGGCTGCCATCCGGGAGGGAGAGGAGGAGTCGCCGCCGCTCGCCGTGGGCCGGAGCCTGCTGCCATCCACCAGTGAAGGAGGAGCAGGGAGTGGGGGGACTCCTCCCGTCTGCCCAAGGCACCCGAGGAGCCGTCGCCGTCCACCGGGCGGCGGAGGAGCGTCGAGCCGTCCACCGAGGGCTACCCAGCGTCACCGCCAGGCGCCGCGGAGGAGATCGCCTAACTGGTGGGGGACCAGATGGCAGCGCGTTGTGGGAACCGGACCAATTTTTTTTTTCCTCTCTCCCCTCTCTCGATCTGTCGCTCCTCATGCTTCCGTCTCCGTTTCCCTCGGTTTGTCTGTCCATACTCCCCAGGGATCGCCGCCGCCGGGGGGGGAGTAGGCACAGGCTCGTGGGTACCCCCCGGCCTGTGAGGGGCGATGGGGGTATGTGGCGAACAGGACGGCCGAGGGACGTGAGAGAACGGCGCGAGGCCGGTGGTGCGATTGCTAATGAGCAACACCTGTGAAGCACACCGGTCTCGCATCTCTCACGGAGGAGCGGGAGCATAAAGGAGGGGCGACGACGTTGATGATCGAGAGAGGAACAGGCCTGTATTTTTATTGTGTTTTGTTTTTTGTATTTTACTTTAGCCAGCAGTCGTCCGCGAGGGGCTGCTGGCAGTTATATTTATTTTCGGTAGCCAGCAGTCGTCCGCGAGGGGCTGCTGGCGGTATTTTCGTTTGTTTGTTTTATTTAAATAAATTATATTTTGATTGTTCGCCGGTTCCCGCCTCCTTCTTCCCTGAACATTGCTACAGTCACCATCAGAGATCAGTGCTTTAGTTGGGCTCTTGACCCTTGACTTTCATCAAGTTGGTGTTTTATCAGCAATTGCAGGTTTTTATGGAGAAGATTTCTACATTGATAAAGCAGATCCATGAGATGTGGTAAAAGTGGTGAGTGGTGGAGTGGATAAAGTGGTGACTAGGTCACTGACCTAGACAAAGAACAAAGAAAACATTAAAGCCGCAAGCAGCATTTATCGGGGTTCAAGCATTTAAGGCCTTTTAAGCGCAAAAGAATTTAAAGACATTAAGTTTTATTTAGCAGGCATGTAAACACCTAGAAAACTTAGGAAACCAAAAGTAATTTATAAAAGATCATATAAGAGATTCAGTCAACAATACTTTTGTACAAACGTAAATAATGGATGTTGGATTGATGTTTATAAGGAAGTTCATCCTGATAATGCATTGTCAGCATTCGAAAGATTGTTGTATCCTTTGGTGGACAAACATGCACCTATTTAAAAGTGCAGTGAAGAATGTTATAGGACAACATGGATTGTTAATGAGTTGAAAATCATTATGTTTGAGAGAGATGTGGCAAAGGGTACAGCTAACAGAACTGGGGAAAAGGAGGATTGGGATGTCTTTTGCAAATTAAGAAATCAAGTAACTAAAATGATTGGGGGAAAAAATAATGTTTTACAAAATTAAATAAATTTATGTAAATGATTGTAAAACATTGTGGAGTACACAAAGAAATAATGGATAGCAAATCAAGTCAAATTACTTTTGATACAGGTGACTAATTTTTAAACTTTTTAAACCATATCAAATAGAAAATTATTTTAATGATTTTTTCATAAAGTTGATGAATTAAGAGAAGAAATGTTGTTTGTTCAGTTTGTCACATCTTTAATATCAGTATTTAAAAAGGTATTTTTCCTTTAGCTTTGTTACCAGTTAGCAAAGTATTGAAAATTATAGTTTGTGAACAAAGTCAATTATTCTTCAAGGAGAATAATTTGGTCTCTAATTTTCAGCATTTATATTGAGAGAGCACAGATTGATGACAATAACTTAGGAGCAGAATTGTTAGATTTTGATGTACCAGATAATAAATTATTGCTGGATAAACCAAAAAGGTACAAATTTACTTCTCGTATTGTACATTGGTTTAAAAGTTAACTGTCTAACAGGATAATGTGTATTTTATAATGGAAGTTAATCAGATGAGAAAACTTTACCACAACACTGTGTAAATGTAGCGTAAACTCAATCCCCCTCCCCCAGCTCTTTTTCTGCGACATCACGGCTGGAACAAACAAATAAATTGCGGCAATGATAAGCTCAGGTATTGTTTACGTGCTTTAGCCTATTTAATGTTAAAAGCATGCAATGTGACTGAATATCATGTAGTGCTCACAGCTGTAAAAACAACAATAGAAAATTCACATCAGATCTTGAAATTAAAGAAATGGAAACAAGAACCTTCAAACTGTGAACAAACGTGTATTCTGTGACAAAGATTGTTTTAGTAACTCAGCCTATGTATTTTTAATAATGTTTAAATGGTGTAATATTTGTGAATTTGATTATGTTGCCGCAAGTTCTGTCAAGATTACTCCCTGGTGCTGTGCACTTACCGCGACTCTGCGTGGGTTGACAAACGCAGTCTTTTCACGCAAGATAATTGTGTTAAATAAGCACGTGCAATTAAAAGCTGAGGTCTTGCTTTTGAGGCTTCAAATTATAGGCTATAAGACATTTGCAATACAATTGGGAGTCTGCACAGGATGAATTTATTTTGAAATTGACTTTTATTCTTATTTTGTTTATATGGTGCTGTTGTAAACACAAGCATTGACTATATTGGGCGCAATCAGCTCCGGTAGCCGTGCGTCGCAGCTCTAATGCACCGCAGAGTGTAAAAAAGGGGTTACAATCAATAGCCTACGAATGGAATGTTATTATGCGCCATGGAACATTGCGCTCTCCAACTCGCGAAAGTTGGATTTTGTTGGAAAGTTGGAAAGTGAACACTGATTAGATTTTTTTTTCAGTTCCTATCATAATTTTGACATTTGGGTGTTATTGTTAGCTATTGTTTAGCGAAGGTAACAGCAATTTTTTTAAGCTCTAAATGACACCATTACAAAAACCATAAGGCAAAACCTAACATGTTTGTTATCGTTGGACTCGGCAAGGATTCAGGAGTATAAGGAGGTCACTCTAGTGAAAAAAAGCTGGCTTGAAAATTCTCAGGCTCCTTCAGGGCATTGTGCCGATGACGTATACTGAGTTTTTTTAGATACGCCAATGTTCTCATAGACTATCAAAGTACCCTGGACAAAGACACTGCATGCCATATTTCATTAGACTAACGGTTGGATGCGGTTACAGCTATTTTCATGATGTTTTTTCCCTGTTATAGCGCCAACAAGTGGCCAATCGTCGCAATTTTTTTCATGTGACCTCAGATTGAACTCATGAATATGTGTCCCAAGTTTAGCGAAAATATCTCTTTCCGTTCACAAGTTCTAACCGTTTTAGTAAGAGTGGCTCTGGAGCCATCAAACATTTGGATTCCCCTTAGCGACCGACAATTAAAATATTGAACATTTTTGATGATTATTGACAGTCAGACTCCAGAGAATATTTCTGCAGTGGTGTGGTTCCGGTCAGGCCAAAAACCTAGGAGTAGTTTGCAAAAGTAGGTTTTACACAAAAACGCAATTTACTCGAAATTGGAGCCAAAGGGCGAGCCAATCCGAGGCATGCATCTTGTCCGGCTTGAGCCAAGGATTCCAACGATGTCAGACACTTGAGCCTACGCCTGACGGTTGAGGAGTTATGAGCCATTTCGTACTTTTGGCCGCTGTAGTGCCCCCATCAGGCCGATCGGGGCGTGCCTTGGTGACGTTTTAGGCGGTGAGAGTACTACCAGCCCCCAAAGTTTCAAGTCTCTACGACTTACGGTTTGTTCTGCCCGATCAGTTTTATGTGGAGAATGTTGCATCATGGGAAAATTAACAAAAACAATAGGGTTTCAGCACTTCGTGCTTGAACCCCTAATAAAAAGGGACTAAACAGGCCTATGAAAAAAACCTTAGGGTCTCAGCACTTGACGCTTGCAGTGCTGCTTTCCAAAAACTTTATCAAGCCTTTTAACATGTGCCTCGGAGAGGAGAAAGTCGCTTTTTTGCCTTTTGCGCTGCGCCGATGGGCCGATCTCCGTAAAAGTTTGCACACTTCTTTAGAATAATATGGCGCACGTGCTCAGCTAATTTGGTAAAGTTCTGAGCAGAGCAGAGCTTTTTCCAGTCATTTAAATGTCATTTTGCATAGGATATTATAGAGCATTTTTCCCCTTTATAACAGTTAAAGCGACACCGATGGCCCGACGTCCATAAAAAGTTTCCAAGCCTCTTTAGGGTCAGATGACGCATGCGCATGCCCGGTTTTGTGAGGTTGTATGCAAATCAGGCTGGAAAAGGGCTGCTTTCAGCCCTTTCATGGGATTTGCCATTGAAATACATCTTTTTGACACCTTTTTAAAAGTTATAGCGCCACCAAGTGGCCAGTCGCCCCGTCCTTTTCCACGCGACCACAGAATGAGCTCTCACACAGTCGCGCTGAGTTTGGTGAAAATATCTCGTTCCGTTCACGAGTTATAGCCAATTTAGTAAAAGGGGCTCCTCCCACTTGGAACGTTTTGGCGGCCCTTAGAGACCGTGAACTGAAATTTCCACTTTTTTTTATAATTATTGACATTCAGACTCCATAGAATCTTGCTGCACTGGTTTGGTTCCGGCCGGGCCAAAAACCTGGGACCAGTTCGCAAAAGTATGTTCTACGAAAAACCCAAAATACCCGAAAATTTACCTAGGGTGACAAGCCAATCCGAGGCATGCATCTTGTCCGACTTGAGCCAAGGATTCCAACGATGTCAGACACTTGAGCCTACGCCTGACGGTTGAGGAGTTATGAGCCATTTCGTACTTTTGGCCGCTGTAGCGCCCCCATCAGGCCGATCGTGCTTGAACCCCTAATAATTATCATGCATAATAAATCATATTTCATGATGATGTGCTAATCTTAGTTAATGTTTTAATTAAGGTGTTGTTCATCCATGAAGTCATGAATGAAAAACGTTGAACTTGTGTTAGTTCCTGATGATTCATGAGATATTAATGCATGAATGAATGCATAATTCATGCCTGAATTTATACATGAATTCGTGATAATTCATGTACCCTTAGCGTAAAGTGTTACGTAAAACTGGACATTTTTTACGTTCTCAGAACCAACACTGAATATTTGGAGAACGTTCTTATAACAAAGTCTTTTAGCTGGGTAGAAGGGTTAGTTATGAATAAATCTGAACTAGCAATACGGGTCCTTTGTCTGTGGAAAGTCACTGAGAGGCAGGCCTTGGAAAGAACAGTATAAAGATTGCTCTGGTTTGTTTTTCAAGGGTGTCACTCCTTTGCACAGGTAACTTCTGTGTACTGGACTGAACCTATTCTTGCAAGAATAAATACTTCTCTTTTTATTAATTTGACTCTGAGTGTCTCTTACGCAGTGATGATGTTTAATGAGAATTTTTGCCACAACATATGCAACTTAAATGCTGAAGTATAACAATTTTAAAACTTCAATTGTGTGATAAATATACAACAGCAACAAAAATGCTTTGGTCTCATTAATCAATGAACAATTCCAGCTTCTTGGCTCTGCTGGCAATGCAAACTAATGTCTAGAAACATATTTTCGGTGATATTTGTGTCAAGTGTAAGTGACATCACTGACAGAGGAAGTTATTCTTTGTTACTACAAGAAGAGCCAAAGGGAATAAAATACTCACTCTTCCAAAGTTGTCTGTGTGTTGTTGATAGTCTGAACTGCCCTAAAGAGGAAAGAAAGATAAAGAAATAAATGTCCATTTTATACAAGAAATACAAGTTTGAGCTCTCTACGATTTATGGCCTCTGACGCTCATACACGTGTATTATCTGTGTGTGTTTGTGGGCTCACCATGTTGCTGTGATGAGCTTTGGTCATGAGAAGCATGCGGCCCACCAGGTCAGTAGTGGACACTCCCTGAGTCCTCTTACACTCTCTGCAAACATGAACAATGTATGTTGATGTTTACCTGTTTATACCTGTATATACCTGTTTAATAACTTACAGTTTATTACTGTTAAAAAACACTTCGCTGGTGTGTCTTTTTTATCTTACACTGTTAACCCTTTCAACCCCACAGGACATCCATACTACAAAGAGTAAAAAGTAACATTGACGCAGTGTTGCAGTGAGAACCACACTGAAGCTGCACAACACCAGGCTTTAAGTAGCATTAAAGCCAGGTGTGTGACGGGCTTACCTGTACCTACCAGACCTTTTCACTTCTTCATATGTGTCTTTTCCATCCACAGTAAGAGTGATGTCATCTGTGAAGACACAACCACACTTAAGCTTATTCAAGTGTAAACTACTGTACAGTTTCCTAAGGACTTTAGTGAAAATGAATGCATTTTTCTGTAGTGCTTCTTATTGTAGGTTTAACGTAAATGAAGTGCCAAAAAGATTGATACCAGTTGGTGTGTGCTAAAATGTGCCCAAAATAGTATGCATGGAGGACCAAGATTAAAGCCATGAACAACACTATTAGACCGTACAGAGCAAAATCACCAGTGTTAAATTAACACTGGTCAGTGTTTGTATGAGTCCACACTCAGAGAGTGTTAAATGAACACTGAAGCAGTGCTAAAGTTAATGAGATAATTAAGTGATTAATTGAGTGATAATTGAGCATTATCGAAGACACCTGATGTTAACAAGCAGAATCACTGAAGGAGAAAATTGTAATTGGTATGTTACCATTATGGGGATCAGTGTTTGCTTTAGTTGGCCTCTTGACCCTTACGAATGTAACTTTAGTTCTTTGTTTGTCTATTGTATCTGAGATATAACAGCTAGATGAACAAAGAGAAAAGGAGATTTGATGGTGTTGGTTGTGTTTTAAGATTGTCATTAAATCACAATCTTTTGATCTGAATAGAGCCCAATTTCTGAGCTATATTTACTTTATTGATTATAGCAACACTGTCCTTGAAAATTACAACTTTTACAATGTAATCCAAATAATTTCTCAATACTTAATCACATACAAACTTTTTCTTTCGCTTTTTTTAAACAGACATCAAGAACAAGCCTGTGACTCTAAACAATGGTGACAATTATAAAACATTTTACAGTGCATTCTGGGTGCCACCAATCAAATCTCATTCATGGCTCCCATCATCCATTGCTGCATGAATAAATAATGAATAAATAATGAGCTTATTTTCAGAGCTCATTTGTTTGTCACCATTGTTGAGATTCATACGCTAATTCTTGATGTCTGTATGTGCCTACCTGAAATGATACTTGAGGTGTTTTATTTTGCACAGGTTTGATCATTTGGATTTAATTGAAACGGCTTAAAATTGTGTACTCTACAATAACAGTGCTGTTATAATCCATAATGTAAATTTAACTCTGAAATTATACTATCAATGAGTTCAGTGATTCAGGCAAATTATTGATTATGTTAAAACAAAATCAACACGTTTTCTTTCTGTTCATCTGACAGCTATAACTCAGGTATAGCAGCCAAACAAAGAACTAAAATTAATAATGTAAGGGTCAAGAGCCCAACTAAAGCAAACACTGATCTCCATAATGGTAACAAACCAATTACGATTTTCTCCTTCAGTGATTCTGCTTGGTAACATCAGGTGTCTTCGATAATGCTCAATTACCACTCAATTAATTACTTAATTATCTCATTACCTTTAGCACTGCTTCAGTGTTCACTGAACACCCTCTGAGTGTGGACTCATATAAACACTGAGCAGTGTTAATTTATTTTTACAGTAAAATGTATTGTTACTTGTACAGTTCTTTCACTAATGCACTAAATTAAAACTCCAGTTAGCTAACTTCACTTGCAGAAACCGACTGCTTTAAAAGAACCATCTGCCATTTTAAATGTATTAACTCAAATGTATAATGCATTAATAATTTGACCAAAGTATTACTGTGAACTTATCTCATTTGAGACCACTAAAAAACTACTGTACACAAAATGATTTCAACTGGGCCATCAACTATATAGTTCCCGCTTGTTTAAATAAAGCAACACACAGCGCATCATCAATATTTGTAGATCTTCTGCTGGACTGAAGCACAGGCTCTACTCTTCAGCACAACGGTGACCCAAAAAACAAAATTTTACAGTAAACTACTGGCAACAGTGTTGCCAGTATATACCTGTTTAATAACTTACAGTTTATTACTGTTAAAAAACACTTTGCGGGTGTGTCTTTTTTATCTTACACTGTTAACCCTTTCAACCCCACAGGAAAATCCACACTACAAAGAGTAAAGAGTAATATTGACGCAGTGTTGCAGTGAGATATTAAAGGGCACCTATTATGCCCCTTTTTACAAGATTTAATATTGGTCTCAGGTGTCCCCAGAATGTATTTGTGAAGTTTCAGCACAAAATACCCCACAGTTAATTTATTATAAGCATTTGAAAATGTCATTTTTGGGGCCTGTTTTAAAAAGAGCTGTTTTGGGCTGTACCACCTTAAATGTAAATGAGCTGCATATCCCCGCCCTGCCTTTGGACGAGGGTGTAACTTGCATGGCTATGGCAATAAACAGTCGGTAGAAGCAGAATGGCTGAGAGTGAGAGACCCACTGTTTTGTATGGCATTCAGCCGTACATGTTTGAACCGGAATCAGACCCAGATGATGAAGACACTCCGGCAGAAGAAACACAAATGAGAATGGACCAGGACGTCTCGAAATGGTTATTTGATACATTTATGTACTTATATTGCATAATATTTTTATGTATAAATATAATATAATTATATTTTGCATGATAGGTGCCCTTTGAGTGAATAAAGTGCCATTTAAGTGATCGTTGAGCATTAGTGATGAACACCTGCTGTTTAGAAGCAGAATCACTGAAGGAAAGAGAAACACAAGAACAGAAAATAGAGAAACACAAGATCTACAACTGACTTCCAGCCATTATACTTATTATTACCCAGTATTACTTTCTTTTTATATAAATCTAATGCTTATACATAGGACAGTGTCAGAGGATCAATTATGTCCAGAATGAAATTATCTTCGTTTCAACAGCCAAAACCACCTGATTAATTTTCTCTTGACTTTTTCGAGCAATGACAAACGTTCTTTATAAACTCTCTTTCAGAGGAACCAAAGGTAAATGAAGGCTGTAAAGACAAGGGTCAAGACACCAAGTAAAGCAAATACTGATCTCCATCATGGTGACTACAAACTTTATTATTAACTAAATCTGTTAATTCTCAACAAAAACGTTTGTACATATATGAAAGAAATGATCGTAAACTGGTTTGTAAACTGGTTTAACACTCAGTGTGGCTGAAAGTCAGTTGTAGTTCCTGTGTTTATTTTTTCTGTTCTTGTTTCTCTGTTCTTCAGTGATTCTGCTTATCAGGTGTTCATCAGTGTCTGGATTCACTCACTTCTTTTCAGTCAAGTGGGCTATATTAGTAAACTAATGTAGGGAATAGTGAATGAGGGTATAAAGTGTGTGATTGGGAACATAGCCTCTGAATGTTGACTTTGATTGCTGTTAATTCACAGTATATTCCTGTAGGCTATTTTCTCGAAAACGACAAATATAACCCAGAATGTATTGTTTTCTACACTATGGGTGCTTCTCAATATCGCTCATCGTCTCCTCACTCCTCCATCCTATGACCCGGAAACCGATCGAGCTCAGCCATCTTGAAGGACATCTCAATTCTCTAATTGCAACGCGAGGAGTCGAGGATCGAGGAGTGAGGAGCTTCCAGAGGAGTCATGAGTGAGGATACACTGGTGTATCCTATGCGGAAGAGTTTTATTGACAAAACGTGACGCACATTTCAATTCTCCTCCCCATTCACATCGGTCACAATCATTTTAATTTATACTTTACCTTTGCAGTTTATATAAACCACACATCTCACATATTTCAACAGGGTATCTTACTTTATTATTATTTATTATGAATTTCTTAAATAAACAAACTTCAACAACATAAAGGCAGATCCTTTGAGCGCTGCTGATGATGCTGTGGAGTGACGCTCGAGTGGTCAAGTATTCCAATGTATAAAAAAAAGCTTTCATTCGATTCCTCCATCCTCCTTTTCTTTCCTTGCAGCCTTCTTCCCTCGCATCCTACAAGGGGTGGAGCTGAGACGCAAGGAAAGGAAGCGAGGTAAGGTAACGAGGATGCACAAATAAGAAATGAGAAGCACCCTATATCAGTAGTATGTTCCTGCACAACCAGAGGTTGCAGTTTCAGGACCGCAGTTCCAGGACCCTAGTTTTGTGACAGCGCCACCTACAGAACAGGATGATATAGCGGTGGTTGTGGTTTCAGGACCACAGTTCTAGGACCCTAGTTTTGTGACAGCGCCACCTACAGAACGGGATGATATAGTGGCGGTTGTGGTTTCAGGACCGCATTTCTAGGATCAAGGTGGTTTCGTTTGTACATGGTATCAAGATGCACCTGTTATCTTAAGTCTTGTTAGAAAAAAAAAAAAAAAATTTAACAAATAAGATTATGGAATAGAAAAGCTTCTGCAGCGGGTGGATTAGAGCAACAAGTAGCATAAAACTACATGACAATTTAAAAGATTAATATTACACTTTTACTTAAAGCTCACTCGAGTTTTAACGCTTTAACTCTCAAGCAGACCATCTAAAGGACAAGCCGCACAGCAAAATCCCCAGTGTTAAATTAACTCAGTGTCCAAATACAGGGTTTTAAAATTAACACTGAAGCAGTACTGGGAACTAACTCAGAAGGCGAAGCACTGCTACTTCTGCGGAGTGATTTGCTCGCAGCGCTTGAGAAGCCCGGCGGAGGGCAGAGAGTTCGCTCAGAGTGTTGCGCTAATCACTCTGCCCAAGTAGCAGTGCTTTGCCTTCTGAGAATATAGTTCCCAGTATGTATAGGGTTAGAAGATGGTTGTGTCTCATGTGACCTTGTTATTTGTGCACACTGTCACTATACCAATCGCAACATATAAATAGGAAAATGTTGGCATTATTTTCTCTATTAATTTGTTTGTTAATACTGCTGGAATTAGCTACTGTAAAAAAAATGAATAAAGCATTTGTATAATCAGTTTATAATGCTGGGTGAGATCAGTGAATTAGGACACACAGGATAGTAATTTAATCACCGAAACATAACCATGATGACCTGAGTTGCTTTTCCCCAAAAAAGAAGATGTTCCATCTTAAGTCTAACTTATTTGTACAACTATCGTGACAAATGGTCTGCACAATTAAATTAGGCTCCAATGCATTCAAGACATGAAGCTCAGGTCATAGTTTCTCTTGCAACATTAACTGTACTTTATAAACAGAGTTGGAGTAGCCGGAAAACACTTATTTAAAAAGTAAAGGGTCATGACCCCAACTAGAGCAAACACTGATCACCATGATGGTGACATGAAACAAAACATTCCATAAAACATTACTATCTAAACATCAGTTAAAGGGGTGGTTGATTGCTATTTCACTTTATTTCACTTTTTCATTTTAAATAGTGTGTAATGTTGCTGTTGGTGCATGAACAGTATCTGCAAAGTTGCTGCGCTGAAAGTTCAACATAAGCAGAGATATCGTCTTTTAAAAAGCAGGAAGTTTAATGCCTACAAAAATGACTCGAATGGGACTACAACGAGATACTTCCCGGGTTTTATACGTAACTAACCCATAAATTTACATCAACCCTCCTTCCGGAATATGCAAAAAAGGGGGCATGGCCATATTTCTGCGGCTTTGTCGAAGACGAAGAGGAAGAGTAATAGTGGAGAGCTGTAGCCATGCTGTCGAAAGTGTGTTATTTTCACCCAGCTGTCAGGTCTTCTGTGTTTGGGCTTCCTACGGATGCTTTAGTTTGTCAACAATGGCTAAAATTTATGTTTGATTATGTTCCTGAAAATTACAATCGTAATTTAGCTCTCGGTGCTGCGCATTTTACGGAAGACAGCTTCCAGAATCTCCACGAATTCAATGACGGATTCAACAAGAACTTTTAATAAAACATTAAGCAGTTCCAACTTTAAAACCAGAAGCAGCAGTTGTTGGGCCACAACCTGTAAGTAAGACTTAATAATTTTAAATGTAGCCTATTTGCATATGTAATTTCAGACGTAATTTTTTATTTTTATCAAGGACGTAAACAAATTCCAGCGCTGACTTTAGTAGCCACTTAGTTATGCGATTTATTTCGTGTGTCTATGACAAACGTGAACAAACATTTTGGACCTGAATTTGTAATTATGTACTAATTTTGTAAATGTATTTTTCATGTATAATTTATGACGTAATTTTTCGATTTGATCAAGAATGAAAACCAATGGCAATGCTGTTTGTTTATAGTAGCCAGTTAGTTCGATGCTATTTTGTTTATAAGACAAACGTGTATAAAGTTATAACAATTATATCTAACCGCAACAGCAAACTTCAGCTGCTGTTATCAGTGTACAGTATGGTTATATGTATTGTTTATCTACATACTTATTACTTTTATACAGGTCCTTCTCAAAAATTTAGCATATTGTGATAAAGTTAATTATTTTCCATAATGTAATGATAAAAATTAAACTTTCATATATTTTAGATTCATTGCACACCAACTGAAATATTTCAGGTCTTTTATTGTTTTAATACTGATGATTTTGGCATACAGCTCATGAAAACCCAAAATTCCTATCTCAAAAAATTAGCATATCATGAAAAGGTTCTCTAAAAGAGCTATTAACCTAATCATCTGAATCAAATAATTAACTCTAAACACCTGCAAAAGATTCCTGAGGCTTTTAAAAACTCCCAGCCTGTTTCATTACTCAAAACCGCAATCATGGGTAAGACTGCCGACCTGACTGCTGTCCAGAAGGCTATCATTGACACAGAAAGAAATTTCTGAACAAATAGGCTGTTCCCAGAGTGCTGTATCAAGGCACCACAGTGGGAAATCTGTGGGAAGGACAAAGTGTGGGAAAAAACGCTGCACAACAAGAAGAGGTGACCGGACCCTGAGGACGATTGTGGAGAAGGACCGATTCCAGACCTTGGGGGACCTGCGGAAGCAGTGGACTGAGTCTGGAGTAGAAACATCCAGAGCCACCGTGCACAGGCATGTGCAGGAAATGGGCTACAGGTGCCACATTCCCCAGGTCAAGCCACTTTTGCACCAGAAACAGCGGCAGAAGCGCCTGACCTGGGCTACAGAGAAGCAGCACTGGACTGTTGCTCAGTGGTCCAAAGTACTTTTTTCGGATGAAAGCTAATTTTGCATGTCATTCGGAAATCAAGGTGCCAGAGTCTGGAGGAAGACTGGGGAGAAGGAAATGCCAAAATGCCTGAAGTCCAGTGTCAAGTACCCACAGTCAGTGATGGTCTGGGGTGCCATGTCAGCTGCTGGTGTTGGTCCACTGTGTTTTATCAAGGGCAGGGTCAATGCCGCTAGGTATCAGGAGATTTTGGAGCACTTCATGCTTCCACCTGCTGAAAAGCTTTATGGAGATGATGATTTCCTTTTTCAGCACGACCTGGAACCTGCTCACATTGCCAAAACCACTTGTAAATGGTTTACTGACCATGGTATTACTGTGCTCAATTGGCCTGCCAACTCCCCTGACCAGAACCCCATAGAGAATCTGTGGGATATTGTGAAGAGAAAGTTGAGAGACGCAAGACCCAACACTCTGGATGAGCTGAAGGCCGCTATCAAAGCATCCAGGGCCTCCATAACACCTCAGCAGTGCCACAGGCTGATTGCCTCCATGCCACGCCGCATCGAAGCAGTCATTTCTGCAAAAGGATTCCCGACCGAGTATTGAGTGCATAACTGAACATAATTATTTGAAGGGGGTTTTTTTGTATTAAAAACACTTATTTTATTGGTTGGATGAAATATGCTAATTTTTTGAGACAGGAATTTTGGGTTTTCATGAGTTGTATGCCAAAATCATCAGTATTAAAACAATAAAAGACCTGAAATATTTCAGTTGGTGTGCAATGAATCTAAAATATATGAAAGTTTAATTTTTATCATTACATTATGGAAAATAATGAACTTTATCACAATATGCTAATTTTTTGAGAAGGACCTGTAGATATAACAGTATTGACACCATTGTTTACATTTGACCGGAGCACATTTAACTTACGCCTGTAAAGGTAATGGGCGTGACGGACAACGTGCACTAGGCAGTTTAGGCAATTACAACACACCGGCCCAACTAACCAATCTGAGCGCATTGCCTGTTTCTGAGGGAGTGGTTTAATAGAATCAGGAAGTCAACCGGTCGTTCAAATGACAGAGGAGAAAGCGGCTTACAATAAAGGTGAAATTTATGAAAAATATGGCTTAAAAAAAAATGCACCCCATAAACGCAATCACGCAAAGAAAAAAAAACAGTAAACCACCCCTTTAAATCTAAATAAGAATGTGTGTAGATGTATGACAGAAATAAAGTTAAACTAGTGCAATGAGTGGAATAATGTGTAATAGCTCGAAGTCACTAGTTCTTGTGTTTCACTTTCCTTCAGTGATTCTGCTTATTAACATCAGGTGTCTTCAATAATGCTCAATCACCACTTAATTAATCACTTAATTATCTCTTAACTTCAACACTGCTTCAGTGTTAATTTTAACATCCTGTAGTTGGACACATGTACACTGAGGAGGGTTAATTTAACACAATTCCACAATATCTTTATGTACACAATATTAAACTTTTACATTGTAATCCTTTTATTTTTAATATTTGGCTAGTTTGTGTGCAGCTGTGGGTCCCTGTGTCTGTAATAAGCAGAGCGTGTGTGTCTTTAAATAACAAAAAAAAAATACTGCGTCATCGACTTCAGACCAGGTTTTAGTTGGTCAATGTCTCAGTCTATTTCAGTTCCTCAAAATAGCAACGCTTCAACAATGCGCCTGAACACACACCTGGTTCTCAGACCAGCAGCCCTTGGGAAATGAAAATGAAAACTGCGTCGATTGTATGATAGGCCGGGGCTCAATGACTCTTTACTGACTTCATCAACACTTTAGCACAGGTTATTATAAGTAAGCGCTGACCTCCATGAACACAGAAATCACAGGTATATTTGTCCAGAGTCTCGAGCGTGGTCACGTATGGAGCTCCTTCCACGATCTCATCCACCCACTTGATGGCTCGCACCATCTTATATCTCTCCGCCTGAGTGAACACTGGAGGACCTTTATGCTTAGAGATCTCATCTGTACACACAGAGAGAGAGAGAGAGAGAGAGAGAGAGAGAGAGAGAGAGAGAGAGAGAGAGAGAGAGAGAGAGAGAGAGAGAGAGAGAGAGAGAGAGAGAGAGAGAGAGAGAGAGAGAGGGAGAGGGAGAGGGAGAGGGAGAGGGAGAGGGAGAGGGAGAGGGAGAGAGAGAGGGAGAGGGAGAGGGAGAGGGAGAGGGAGAGGGACTCTTAGTTTGTTCAATGATATCAGTTTTGATATCGCGTCTGATAATCCTGGTTTTCAAAAATATGAAATGAATGCCATATAGGAGCCACCTCCTTTATAGGCTATAGGCTATAGCTTGTTTCTGGCACAGAATAAAACATTTTAAAAGAAAATTTTGACTTTTTATCTAATTATTTATAGTTTACATCTTGCAATTCTGAATATATTTCTATTTATATCATGCAATTTTGACTTTATAACACAATTGTGACTTTATAACATGCAATTCTGACTTTATAACGCACAATTTTGACTTTACATCACGCAATTGCTCCTTTATTACATGAAATTCTTACTTTATAACTTGCAATTGCAACTTTATATTAGGGGTGGCACGATCCGCCTTTTTTGCCTCCGCTACCGATTCCCATACCTGCACAGCAAAATCACCAGTGTTAAATTAACACTGCTCAGTGTTTATATGAGTCCACACTCAGAGGGTGTTCAATGAACACTGAAGCAGTGGTAAAGGTAATGAGATAATTAAGTAATTAATTGAGTGATAATTGAGCATTATCGAAGACACCTGATGTTAACAAGCAGAATCACTGAAGGAGAAAATCGTAATTGGTATGTTACCATTATGGAGATCAGTGTTTGCTTTAGTTGGTCTCTTGACCCTTACATCATTAGCTTTAGTTCTTTATTTGGATGCTATACCCAAGTTAAAGCTGCCTAATGAACAAAGAGAAAAGTTTTTATGATAGTGTTGGTTGTGTTATAACATAATCAATAATTGGCCTGAATCACTGATCTTATTGAGAGCATAATTTCAGAGTTAGGTGTACCTTATGGATTATAGCTATACTGTCATGGTAGAGTACCCATTTTTTAGCGTTTTCAATTAAATCCAAATGATCAAACCTTTACAAAAAAAAAACACCCCAAAAAGTATTACAGGTAGGCACATACAGAAATTGAGAATTAGCGTATGAATCTCAACAATGGTGACAAACAGATGACCTCTGAACATAAGATCATTATTTATTCATGCAGCAATGCATGATGGGAGCCAGGAATGAGATTTGATTGGTGGCACCCAGAATGCACTGCAAAATGCTTTATAATTGTCGAGAGTCACAGGCTGGTTCTTGATGTCTTTTTAAAAAAGCGAATTAAAGTTTTGTATGTGATAGAGTTTAAAGAAATTATTTAGATTACATTGTAAAAGTTGAAAGTATTGTGACTTTCAAGGACACTGCTACTATAAACAATAAAGTAAATGTAGCTCAGAAATTGGACTCTATTCAGGTCAAATGATTGTGAGATAATGATAATATTAAATACAATCAACACCATCAAATCGCCTTTTCACTTTGTTCATCTAGCTGTCAAAACTCAAGTACAGCAGCCAAACAAATGAACGTAAGGGTCAAGACCCCAACTAAAGCAAACACTGATCTTCATAATGGTAACATACCAATTACAATTTTCTCCTTCAGTGATTCTGCTTGTTAAGATCAGGTGTCTTCGATAATGCTCAATCATCACTCAATTAATCACTTAATTATCTCATTAACTTTAGCACTGCTTCAGTGTTCATTTAACACTCTCTGAGTGTGGACTCATGTAAACACTGAGCAGTGTTAATTTAACACTGGTGATTTTGCTGTGTGGGACTCAGTATTGGCCGATACCGATCCAATACTAAAATAATAATTAAAAAAACAGTGCCAAATTACCTAATAAACTGTATCTGTATGCCTCACTGTGGGGAAGAAACTATGATTATTCTTTTGTTAGAGGCATCAAAGCTTGACTTAAACATTATTTTCCTTACTTTGTAAAACAATACAGACAAAAATATATACTATATAATTAAAAGACATTTATTTTAAAATTTTAAGCGCAACTTTTTAATGAAGCAGCAACATGATAGATTGGACAGAACAACTAAGGCTATCAATAAACTGCCATTGCGCTAAAGTATTGTAATATGAAAGGCTCAAATTCAGAGCGGCACGAAACCTTCTGCGCAGCCCGTGCGCAGAATGATGCCCTCGAAGCAATATGGAGTCACGGCGCGCAGCACTTCGCATTGGAAAGTTCAAAGCACAAAAGTAAGATGTACATATATTTCTTTATTTATTCATTAGTTTGAGCCTTTTAACAGTTTTAAATTTCAATTAATGTGCGCGTGAAGAGCAATTATATCGCTCTCTATTCCAGTGTTGTGATCACTGATCAGTTGTGTTGTTATCTAACAGACACCCGGTAGAAAGTAACGTGAAACTCCAGCATGTTAAAGTCCTTTTGTGCAAACCATAGACCTTTATCTACAGATCTACAGTATAATAATAGGAAGATTGACTCATCTTGCAGAGAGTTTCATCGTGTTGACTGTTTTACCCGAGCGCGACGCGCTGTTTGATGCTGAATGGAGAATGACTGACAGCCGCAGCGGAGGGAAGCACTTAGGTGAAGATTAATTTAACGATTTAAATCTGTACCTCACGTTAAACTATATGTAATGGCTTCAGAAAACTTGGAATATAGTACACGAAAACAAATATAGTGCTTTATAATGTTTTTGTGCCTTTTGTGTTGCATAACAATAACATTCGTAGGCTACAATATCGGATCGGATTTGGATGGTCTCGTCTGGCTTGTCTCGTCTGGCGACCCAATCCGGCAAATATTGGTAGTATCGGAGCAATACCGATACTGAGTATCGGATCGGCGCACCCCTAATTTATATCATGCAATTCTGATTTTATAACACAATTGCAACTTTATATCACGAAATTCTGACTTTATAACACGCAATTGCGACTATATATCATGCATTTCTGACTTTATAACACAATTGCGACTTTATATCATGCAATTTTAACTTTAAAACACACAATTGCGACTTTATATCATGCAATTCTGAAATTATAAAACAATTGCGACTATATGCAACTCTGACTTTACACTCTCAGAAAATAAAGTACATAATTGTACCTTTAGGGGTACAATTGCTTGTCACTGGGGCTGTACCCTCAAGGGTACAGTTTTTGTACCCTTGGCATAGGGTACATATTTGTACCCTTGTGGCAAAACTTTTTATTTCCTTTATTTCAAGGTTATTTCAAGGCTACTCAAATACAGTTATAAGTTAAAATCTACCTTAAATAATTAGGGTATCATATAAACCTTTAAACAACAACTTTTACAAAAAAAAAGGCTTAGCAGAGCTTGTCTCTTGATATTGTATACAGCAAAAACTCAAGAGTGTTAAAATAGTAAAATATGAGTGTTAAATTAACATTCAAGAGTGTTAAAGTTAATGAGCTCATTAAGTGATTCATTGAGTGATGATTGACCATTATTGAAGATTATTTAAATATATATTTTTTTAAGACACTGTTATGGTGATCAGTGTTTACTTTAGTTGGGCCCTAAACTGTTAACACTAGAATTTGTTTGGCTGTTGAATCTGAGTTATAATTGTCAGATGAACACAGCGATAAGTTGATCAGTTGGTGTTGATTATGTTTTGACATAATCATAATGTATTCTGAATCACTATACTGATTTAGAGTGTAATCTCTGACTTAAGACTCTCTGTAAATTGTTAATTCCAGCATCAATGTGCTTCTACAGTATTAGATCCAGGCTGTTCTAAATGATTTCTAAAAAGTTGTTCTGATTAAAATAAATCTTTATTTTAGGCACACACATACATCAAGAATCAGTGTATGAATCTCAACAATGGTGACAAACAGAATATGCCATTAGGGAAAGGAAATTACAAGACAATTCAGATAATAATTTATTCATACCGCAATGCATGATGGGAGCCATGAATGAGTTTTGATTGGTGGCATCCAGAATGCACTGCAACATGCTTTATTATTGTCACCATTGATGAGATTCACAGGCTGATTCTTGATGTCAGTGTGTCTAAATCAAGTACTATTTCAAAGTCTTCTGATAGGAACAACTTTTAAGAAATACTTTGTATGATATTGTAAATGTTGTAAGTCACTTACTGTTGAATCACACTCTGCCATTATCAAAAAAGTAGATATAACTCTATAAATAAGGTTAATGATTCAGATTAAATTGATGATTATGTCATAACATAAGCAATACCATCTGATCAACTTATCTCTTTGATCTGGCAGGTATAACTCAGATACAACAGCCAAACAAAATCTAGTTTTAACAGTTTAAGAGTCAAGAGCCTAACTAAAGCAAACACTGATCATCATAATGGTGTCTTAAAAAATAGATTTCTCCTTCAGCAATTCGGCTTGTTAACATCAGGTGTCTTCAATAATGGTCAATCATCACTCAATGAATCACTTAATTAGCTCATTAACTTTAACACGCTTGACCACAGGAGAGTTCTTTTGACACTGGAGTTTTTGCTTTGTACCTTAACCTTTAAAATAAAGGGTACATATATGTACCTTTTAATGCTTGGGAACATATATGTACCTTTTTGACCCTGAAAAAGGTACATATATGTACCTTGAGGTCCAATAATAAGCCCCATGAGGTACATTAGTGTAGATTGTACCTTGGGGGACAAAAATGGACTCCTACTGTACCCCTTTTTCTGACAGTGTATAACACGCAATTGTAACTTTATATCATGCATTTTAGACTAAAACACGCAATTCTGAATTTATAACGCAATTGCGACTTTATTTCACACAATTCTGACTATAACACAGAATTGTAACTTTATATCATGCATTTTAGACTACAACACGGAATTCTGAATTTATAACGCAATTGCGACTTTATATCATGCAATTCTGACTTTATAACACGCAATTGCGACTTTATATCACGCAATTCTGACTTTATATCACGCAATTCTGACTTTATAACACGCAATTGCGACTTTATTTCATGTAATTCTGACTTTATAACACGAAATTGCAACTTTATATCATGCAATTCTGACTAAAACACGCAATTCTGACTTTAAAACGCAATTCGGACTTTATATCATGCAATTGCGACTATTTCATGCAATTCTGACTTTATAACACGCAATTGCGACTATATCTCACAATTCTGACTTTATAACACGCAATTGCGACTTTATATCATGCAATTCTGACTTTATAACACACAATTCTGACTTTATAACACAAAATTCTGACTTTATAACACGCAATTGTGAGTTTATATCTCACAATTCTGACTTTATATCACGTAATTGCGACTTTATATCACGCAATAGCGAATTTATATCATGCAATTCTGACTTTATAACACGCAATTCTGACTTTATAACACGCAATTCTGACTTTATAACACGCATTTGTGAGTTTATATCTCACAATTCTGACTTTATAACACGCAATTGTGAGTTTATAACACGCAATTGTGAGTTTATAACACGCAATTGTGAGTTTATATCATGCAATTCTGACTTTATAACACGCAATTGCGACTTTATAACACGCAATTCTGACTTTATAACACGCAATTGCGAGTTTATATCTCACAATTCGGACTTTATAACACGCAATTCTGACTTTATATCACACAATTCTGACTTTATATCTCGCAATTGCGAATTTATATCATGCAATTCTGACTTTATAACACGCAATTCTGACTTTATAACACGCAATTCTGACTTTGTAACACGCAATTGTGAGTTTATATCTCACAATTCTGACTTTATATCACGCAATTGCGACTTTATATCACGCAATTGCGAATTTATATCATGCAATTCTGACTTTATAACACGCAATTCTGACTTTATAACACGCAATTGTGAGTTTATATCTCACAATTCTGACTTTATATCACGAAATTCTGACTTTATATCACGCAATTGTTTATATCATGCAATTGTGAATTTATAACACGCAATTGTGAGTTTATAACACGCAATTGTGAGTTTATAACACGCAATTGTGAGTTTATATCATGCAATTCTGACTTTATAACATGCAATTGCGACTTTATAACACGCAATTCTGACTTTATAACACGCAATTGCGAGTTTATATCTCGCGATTCCGACTTTGTAACACGCAATTCTGACTTTATAACACGCAATTCTAAATTTATAACACGCAGTTCCGACTTTATATCATGCAATTCTGACTTTATAACACACAATTGTGACTTTATATAATGTAATTCTGAATTTATATCACGCAATTCTGACTTTATTTCACTCAATTCTGACTTTACAACACGCAATTGCCACTTTATATCTCACAATTCTGACTTTATAACATAATTGCGAATTTATATCACGCAATTCTAACTTTATAACACGCAATTGCGAGTTTATATCTCACAATTCTGACTTTATAACACAGTTTATAATATATTGGGGTACAGCCCCAGTGACAAGCAATTGTATCCCTAAAGGTACAATTATGTACTTTATTTTCTGAGAGTGTATAAAGTCAGAATAGCATGATATAAACTCACAATTACGTGTTATAAATCAGAATAGCATGATATGAACTCATAATTGCTGTGAGTTTATATCATGCTATTCTGATTTATAACACGCAGTTGTTCTGATTAAAATAAATCTTTAGTTTAGGCACACACAGACATCAAGAATCAGTGTATGAATCTCAACAATGGTGACAAACAGAATATGCCATTAGGGAAAGGAAATTACTAAGACAATTCAGATAATAATTTATTCATACTGCAATGCATGATGGGAGCCATGAATGAGTTTTGATTATTGTCACCATTGTTGAGATTCACAGGCTGATTCTTGATTTCAGTGTGTCTAAATTAACTACAATTTCAAAGTCTTCTGATAGGAACGTCTTTTAAAAGATACTTTGTATATATTGAAAGTGTTGTAAACCATTTACTGTTGAATCATACTCTACTGTACTCAACAAGGTAGACATAACTCTCTAAATGAAGTTAATGATTAGGGATTAGGGTTGCCTTTGGCTTGTTCAGTTGGGGATATTCAAAATAATTAGCCAAGCATTAATACCATTGATCAGCCCTACCAAACGTGGATGTTTTTTCACTAAGAAACAAACATTATGTTATTTGATTGATATTGTGAAGCTGCTTTGATGCAATTTATATTGTGAAAAGCGCTATATAAATACACTTGACTTGACTTGATTCAGAATAAATTGATGATTATGTCATAACATGAGCAACACCATCTAATCAACTTATCTCTTTGTTCCCCTGGCAGGTATAACCCAGTTACAACAGCCAAACAAAATCTAATGTTAACAGTTTAAGAGTCAAGAGCCTAACTAAAGCAAACACTGATCATCATAATGGTTTCTTAAAAAATAGATTTCTCCTTCAGCAATTTGGCTTGTTAATATCAGGTGTCTTCAATAATGGTCAATCATCACTCGATGAATCACTTAATTAGCTCATTAACTTTAACACGCTTGACCACAGAAGAGTTCATTTGACACTGGAGTTTTTGCTTTGTACCTTAACCTTTAAAATAAAGGGTACATATATGTACCTTTTAATGCTTGGGAACATATATGTACCTTTTTGACCCTGAAAAAGGTACATATATGTACTTTGAGGTCCAATAATAAGCCCTATGAGGTACATTAGTGTAGATTGTACCTTGGGGGACAAAAATGGACTCCTACTGTACCCCTTTTTCTGACAGTGTAACACGCATTTGTGACTTTATATAATGTAATTCTGACTTCATATCACGCAATTCTAACTTTATAACACGCATTTGTGACTTTATATCACACAATTCAGACTTTATCACACAATTGCGACTTTATATCACTAATTTTAACTTTATAACTCACAATTATAATATAATAACCTTTATTTTCTATAGCGCCTTTTAATGTACATCTCAAAGCGCTGTACAAAAACAATTAAAATAGCAAAGATACAACACACAAAAGAGACATAATACACAACAAACTAATTAAACAAACATTTGAAGGGTGCCATTGATTGAATGCCTGTCATGATCAAATGCACCATGCAAACAGAAAAAAGAAGCACCTTCTTAAATATAAAGGTTCTTTATTGGCTTTAATGGCTCAATGAAGAACCTTTAAACCTTTAACCTCCATCTCTTAAAAGTTGTAAAAGGTTCTTTAGATTTTTTAAATGTTCTTAACACTAAATTGTTCTTTTAAGAACTGAAAGGTTCTTTGGGGACCCAAAATGGTTCTTCTATGGCATCCCTGCAAAAACCCCACTTCTGAACTTTTATTTTTGAGAGTGTACGGCCAGGACAATGCTGTTGTGCACTATATCGTGTATGTTTATAACTTAAATCATAAAATTAAAACTGAATTCACACACAAGTCTGCTTAAGTAATATTAAAACGTCGAGAACTAAATTGTCCAGTAAATATAATTTTGTGTGTGTGTGTGTGTGTGTGTGTGTGTGTGTGTGTGTGTGTGTGTGTGTGTGTGTGTGTGTGTGTGTGTGTGTGTGTGTGTGTGTGTGTGTGTGTGTGTGTGTGTGTGTGTGTGTGTGTGTGTGTCCTCACCGTCAGTGTGCACTCCAACAATAAGGTAGTCCCCCATAGCCTTGGCTTGTCGAAGTTGGTTGGAATGACCATAATGGACCATGTCATAGCTAAGAAGAAGGGAAGATGAATGAAGACTGATGTTAAGGAGGCTAGAAAGGTGGTAGCATTTGACCCATGCCTATTTCAAAATACTCTGTTGAAATAATACATCTTGGGTGTGTGGAAACCTTATGATTAAAATAATTTTGATATCCACATTGTAAAACCCAACAAGTTAAGCTAACTCATTTCATTTGAAGAAACCGATTGCCTCAATTCATTTAAGTTTATAAAAAACAATAGTTATGAGTACTCTGAACTTATTTTATTCGAGTTTCCTAAAACAATAATATTTCTTAAAACACAATTAAACTTTACACTGCATTTAATACTGTATATAGCTGAAACTTCACTTTATTGAGTAAAAACAGTGAAATGACAAACTTTAAATGAACTCAGAGCACTTGCATTTACTGTTAGCTCAAAATATCACACACAAAGTCAAATCTGATGAGTTAAGCTAACTGATTACATTTGAGGAAACTTATTTCCTCAATTCATTTAAGTTCATAAAAAACAATAGTTATGAGTACTCTGAAATTATTTCAGTTGAGTTCACTAAAAGTAGATATTGCAGTCAAGAAAGTAAGTGATTAAGTGATTAAGTGATTGTTGAGCATTAATGATGAACACCTGCTGTTAACATGCAGGATCACTGAAGGAAAGAGAAACACAAGAACTACAACTGACTTCCAACCACAACATTAGATGAAATCACTGAAGATAAAATATGTTTAAATCTCTGAAGATCTCAGAGGAGGATTGAACAACTCCACAAACAGCATTACCAGCTTCACTTATTACTGACCAGTTTGAGTTTTATCATGCGTCTACAGAAGTTGTTATTGTGAATGAAGAGAGGTTTAGATGAAGACGATGTATTGTTTCATGTAAAGACACCATGATAGTGGTCAGTGTGTGCTTTAATTGGGCTCTTGACCCTTGAATTTACAACACCAGTTTTTTATCTGGCCGTGTATATAACACATTTGTTATGACCTAAAAGCCAAAAGAAAATTTTGTTTTGATGATGATTTATGGAATGGTTCATCATTTGGTGTCTTGATTCTCTGATCTTTTATAGAGAGTAATCTCTGATTAAACAGGTGACTTGAATTATTCATTATGAAAGAACTGTGATTCTGCTGAAAGGCCCATTGTAGTTTCAAAAAGATTTTAAAAAACCTCTATGATATAATGCTGACTTACACAGACATCAAGAATCAGCATATGAATCTCAACAATGGTGATCATTAAAAAAGATTCATGCTGCAATGCGTAGGTCTTCAACCCTGCTCCTGGAAGCCCACTCCTGCAGAGTTTTACTCCAACCCTAATCAAACACACCTGAACCAGCTCTCCAGGATCACTTGAAATCAGAGGTCGAAAGTCCAGGGGTCAGAAAGTAAAAGTCCCGCCATATTTTCATTCCACCCACAGCAAAAACTCCAGTGTTAAATTAACTTTCCTGCAAGTTTATTTGGATCCAGACTCAAGAGTGTTAAATTTAATGAGATAATTAAGTGAATAATTGAGTGATGATTGAGCATTATTGAAGACACCTGATGTTAACAAGCAGAATCACTGAAAGAGAGTCACATTTTTTAAGTCACCATTATGGTGTTCAGTCTTTGCTTTAGTTGGACTCTTGACCCTTAAACTGTTAATGTTAGTTTTTGTTTGACTGTTGTACCTTATAACAGCCAGATGAACAACATGGAAAACTTGTGAGGTGACGTTTGTTTTGACCTAATCATACACAATGATGTTGTAAATTTATGCTCTAAGTATACAATGTACTATATCAATAATTTAAATATTATCCAAAATATTCTTGTTGAAGTTCTGTTAAAAAAAAAAAACTTAGCATTTGGACACACAGAAATCAAGATTTACCCTGTGAATTTCAACAATGGTGACAATTATATAGCATGTTGCAGTGCATACTGGGTGCCACCAATCATAAATCATTCATGGCTCCCATCATGAATTGCTGTATGAATGAATTATGATCTGAACTGTCCTTTTTCTAAATAAATATTTCATTTGTCACCATTGTTGAGATTCATACAATCATTCTTGATGTCTGCTTGTACCTGCACAATTTTTTCTTCAGAAGAAGTTTTAAGAAATTTGGAATATATTGAAAGTTCTGGATTTTATGCTGTTGAATCACTGTGATGCAGCAATTGATAAATCAGAGATTAGGCTCTAATTTAGTTTTGTGATTTAGGAAAAGATGTGATAATGTCTAAACATAACCAACAATTTAAGATCACATTTTCTCTTTGCTTATCTGACATTTACAACTCAATTACAACAGCCAAACAAAACCTAAAGATAATGATTTAAGGGTCAAGAGCCCAACTAAAGCAAACACTGATCACCATAATGGTGACTTAGAAATAGTGATTCTGCTTGTTAACATCAGGTGTCTTCAATAATCCGTCCGTCCGTCTCTGTCTGTCTGTCTGTCTGTCTGTCTATCATCTATCTATCTATCTATCTACCTATCTATCTACCTATCTATCTATCTATCTATCTATCTATCTATCTATCTATCTATCTATCTATCTATCTATCTATCTATCTATCTATCTATCTATCTATCTATCCATCCATCCATCCATCCATCCATCCATCCATCCATCCATCCATCCATCCATCCATCCATCCATCTATCTATCTACACAGCTAACAGATTATTGTCATGAGAATGTTCTCCAAATATTCAGTGTTGGTTATGGGAATGTAAACAATGTCCAGTTTTCTTGACGTTAGAGGAACGTGCTTTAGATGATGTTCCTCAAACATTCCTTTAACTTAATTTTGATTTAAAATTCAACATTCTAGGAACGTTGATTTCTAACAATCCAAAAACATAAAAATGTCCAGTTTCCTGAATGTTAATGTTATTTACAGTTTTTTTATTCGCTTTCACAAGGTGAACATTTTCAAAACTCTTAGTGCTAATATCACAACAGATCATCAAAAGTGCACTTTTTTCAAACATTTCAGCATGTTTTCAATTGTGTTAGTACAATTCACAAAATCACAAATTATCCTTTTCACACCACAAAATAAGTGTTTCATCTACATAAATGTTTCATTCACAGTAACTGCCTTTCATAAAGCTCTTATTATCAAACTTTTGATTTGCATCACTTTTTGTTCAGTTTAATATATTTGTCTATTATTTAATCCAACTGATCTTAGTAATGGTTAATCAATGAATCATTTGGTACACCTATAGATTTCTATAGATATTGATTCTATATAGAGTTTCTATGGAACTTGTTTGCAATTTCCAATATGGATAAACAAATGTAATTAATTCTTTTTACACAAGTGATTTATAGATAATAACCACCACTATGTTCAAAGTGTGTGTACACGCATGTGTGTGTGAGAGAGATAGAGAGAAATTTGCCATTTGTGAAAACACTAAAGCAGAATAGAGTATAATGGAGAGGAAACGGTCAATGACTGTAATAAAACAGTAGATTGATTGGAGATGCATCAGTAGAAGGGAGACAGGTGGCATCAAATACAACATTTTACATTACAGTATGTATGCCATGTGATACTGTAAACAGATTACCATGGTAGAGACTGCCACGTTACTGTAACTCAACCTTATGTATCAACTGTAACTGTAAAGGTCAACTACAGTATAGATTCAGTCAAATGGTATAGAGTGAAACAATCTACTGTATTGCCAGCAAACTCTGTTCTAGCACAGAACTTCATGACTGTGTCATACTTCATCACAGCTTTTGATAACTCACTGCAGATACTATTACAAACATTATGGATTCAATTACATAAGTTTAGGGAATGCACATGTATTTTCTAATGTGGCAACTGTAGCCTGTATTACTGTAATTATGTCAGGAACAAGGGTGATTTGAAACATGTATCTTGCATTGTTTGCTGTTGAATGAACTGATTGTTAAAAGTACTAAATTGAAAGAAGATTATGTTGTGTTTCTGTGATTAAACCAAACGTTCTCATTACATATTACAATAATCTTGTGTTTGAAACAATGATTATGTGGACTGAAAAATGTATAACTGTAATGAAAGCATACGATCATGTTTTAAAAGAATGACTTGCTGCGTCTCAAGTGTAATCAGTTTGGATATTTGTACTAAGAGTTTTGAAAATGTACACCTTACTTGTGAAAATAGTACCAAAGCGAATAAAAAAACTGTAAACTGAACAAAAAGAGATGCAAATCAAAAGTTTGATAATAAGAGCTTTATGAAAGGCAGTTACTGTAAATGAAACATTTATGTATATGAAACACTTATTTTGTGTTGTGAAAAGGATACTTTGTGATTTTGTGAATTGTACTTACACAATTGAAAACATGCTGAAATGTTAGAAAAAAGTGCACTTTTGATGATCTGTTGTGATATTAGGACTAAGAGTTTTGAAAATGACTTGTGAAAATAGTACCAAAGCGAATAAAAAAAGAGGTTTGGATATTTTATTATTTCGTTCGTCATGATGGTGATCGCTGTTTGCTTTAGTTGGGCTCTTGACCTTGAAAAACTTTTAGACATTATATTTTTTCTGTCTGCTGTACCTGTGTTTGCAAGACATTAATACACTAATATGGCAGGAAAATCCAAAAGAGAACATTTCCAGGTGATTTTGGTTTGTTAATGATGAGAACACCTTAAACATCACAGATTCAATATTTATTCTTTGTGGGTTGTTTTTACATTTTTATTAATTTTATATTTAAATTATAATAGCACTGTGATTATATAGTATGATATCCAGCAGTGTCATGACCAAATATGAAGGATCTTGAATACATAATAAGACCAAAATTTTTAATACTGTAATGGTATCTATACACAATGAGATATCAATAATCAGCATATGAATCTCAACAATGGTGACGATTAAAAGCTTCATGCTGCAAAGCATTTTGGGTATCTAGTGTCTGTGCACTTTATCCTGGGAGCTCATGGTGAGATCACTGTGAGATCAAATTGTTATTTATATGGACTTATTATATGGATTATTTTGATGCATTTACTGGTCACATGATGTGCACTGAAAGTGAAGTAAAATAAGATGGTTGGTATATACTGTGTCGATGTCAATAACTTGCCAACGTTGGCCTGGCTCTGCTGTATCCTCAGGATCAGCAACACTGGCCATGAGCATGAAATATTTACTACTGAAACTGGTTTGCCATTTTCCAGCACACAAACTGCAGCTGAGCGCTGTGTGTTTGACTAGGGGAAGGCCATCACATGCAGCAGAAACCAGCCGAATGAGATAGCACTATGAATTTGATGTATTTTTAACAGTATTATAGTAATGGGAGTCTAATGAGGATCATAAAGTGCAACAATCAGATTACGGTAATGTGAAGGGGGGTGGGGGAACTGCCTTTCGTGTTCAAATCTTTAAATCTTAAAGGTCTTAAAATACATTTGTTGGTTTTAACTTTGGATAT
The DNA here is from genome assembly GCA_030578275.1 of Meda fulgida. Lineage (NCBI taxonomy): Eukaryota > Metazoa > Chordata > Actinopteri > Cypriniformes > Leuciscidae > Meda > Meda fulgida. Next base: position 3,336,968 of record CM060618.1, read on the forward strand.
GTTTTAATGTATCTGCCTCATTCTGAGATTCTCAGCAGAGCACATGCTAGCACTGATGAAAGATTTAGTGATTGATTGACCCATCGTCAGCTGATCAGTCCTGCATTTCAACCATGTCATGTGGTTAATGCACACCATGACATGTTCGCTCATTCTTCAGAGGTCAATCAAACCCATTAACACAGCTGTTAAAAGATACACCAGACTGCCCTTCGTTTTACCTTAATCACATAACATGCTATTTATAGTTGTCTTCCTGAAGGGTTTCTCTGCCCATCTCTAAGAGGAATACACTGTCTTTGTGCTGACTAAGTGCTGACCATTGCTCAACACAGGCTTAATGTGTTCTTGAGCGTCAAACATTACATGACCTTGCTCTGCCCTGGTCACGATATGGCAGGGAGGGGTTAAATGACATTTGTCTATGAATGGAGTTCGGCATTCTTGGTGATGCACTTTTTTGTATTGTAAAAAGCGCTTTATAAATAAATGTGACATACTTTGCTCACAACAGCATTTATCTATTAGTGAAAGACGAGTCAAGATAAAAGAGCTCAAAGACAAGAGTTAATAAAAAAACAAGCTAAAATGCATGGTTATGATTGCATTTTTATGTCACATTTGCTTTTGTTATCACTATCAGGTATTTAGGCTTCAGTGTAAGTGTAGGTTATTTTAAAATGGAGCATTAAGATTAGCACGACTCACTTGGACATTTCAGCTCAGAACTCAACATTTGACACATGTGAGCTTCGTTGAGAATTCAAGTACATTTTTAGAAAAATGCTCGCATTATTTCTTCTTAGACAAATTTGGTGGCCTTGGAGTTAGTCAGCATAATTTAGAACTTGTGTACTAATCTATTATAGAGAGTGTATTAACTTTCATCTCCCAGCCTGGTGATCACTTAAACTGCAGATCTAAAAACAAACTCTTAGAACAACTGAAAGGGCAAAGAAGGAGACCAGGATTATTCTTGCAGATAGTTATCATTCTCTTTTAGACCGTTTGAGTCCTTGAAACCAGGTACCCCCAGTGTTAAAATAACACTCTGAGTGTGGACTCATATAAACACTGAAGCAGTGTTAAAGTAACACTGAAGCAGTGTTAAAGTTAATGAGATAATTAAGTGAATAATTGAGTGATGATTGAGCATTATTGAAGACACCTGATGTTAACAAGCAGAATCACTGAAGGAGAAAACCCGTAATTTTAAGTCACCATTATGATGATCAATGTTTGCTTTAGTTGGGCTCTTGACCCTTAAGTCATTAACTTTAGATTTTGTTAGATTTTAGAGTTATAGGCGTATATATATATATATATATATATATATATATATATATATATATATATATATATAGAAAAGATTATGTGATGGTGTTGGTTGTGTTTTAAAATTATCATTTATTCACAATCATTAGATCTGAATCACTGAACTCATTTATGGGCCAATTTCCGAGTTAGATTTACTTTATTAATTGTAGCAGCATTGTCCTTGTATGGCATCATATTTTTAGCCTTTTCAAAGAAACCAAATGGTCAACAAAACAAAAAACCTTCAAAAATAATTTATGTTGGCACAACCAGAAATCCAGAATTAGCGTATGAGTCTCAGCAGTGGTGACAAACAGATCACCTTTGAACATAAGCTCATTATTTAATCATGCAGCAATGCATGATTGGAGTTATGAATTAGTTTTTATTGGTGGCACCCAGAATGCACTGCAACATGCTTTATAATTGTCACCATTGTTGAGATTCACAGGCTGATTCTTGATGTCTTTTTATCTAAAAATTGAATCAATAAATAGAAAAACATTTGTGCATGTGAGACATGTCTTTTGATTACTCTTTAAAAGTTTATAACACTATGCTGTTTAAAAGTAGTGCTGCTATAATTGATATACCTAATCTAATTAAAATTCTATATATTGATTCAGGTCAAATAATAGTGAAGCAATAATTTTTTTTAAACACAACCAACACTATCAGATCACCTTTTCTATATGTTCATCTGACTGTTATTTCTCATGCACAGGAGCCTAACAAAATCTAAAGTTGATGATTGAAGGGTCAAGAGCCCAACTAAAGCAGACACTGATCATCATAATGGTGACTTAAAATTCTGTTTTTCTCCTTCAGTGATTCTGCTTGTTATCATCAGGTGTCTTCAATAATGCTCAATCATCACTCAATTATTCACTTAATTATCTCATTTACTTTAACACTGCTTCAGTGTTTATATGAGTCCACACTCAGAGTGTTAATTTAACACTGGGGATTTTGCTAGGCGCTATAGAATCCCTCTAGCGCATATAAATGTGTTTAGAGGTCTTTTATTCCAAACGCTATTAAAATTCTCAACTCCGCAAGTGATCGATGAACCAAATAACAGTGGCATGAACTGTATTTTTATATCTATGTATTGTAATGTGAATCTGTCTGTGCTTTTTGTTCTGGGTTTATGTAAAATATGTACATATTAGCCAAAATTTTACGAATTCGTACGAGTGAGGTCGCATGAATTCGTGTGAATTAACCATCACAGCAAAATCCCCAGTGTTAAATTAACATTGAAAAGTGTGAATTATATAAACTCTGAGCAGAGCGTTAAATGAACACTTGAAGCAGTGTTGAAGTTAATGACATAATTAAGTGAATAATTGAGTGATGATTGAGCATTATTGAAGACACCTGATGTTAACAAGCAGAATCACGGAAGGAGAAAAACAGAATTTTAAGTCACCATTATGATGATCAGTGTTTGCATTAGTTGGGCACTTGACCCTTAAATCATTAACTTTAGATGTTGTTTATTTGCTTTAAATGAAATGTAACAGCTAGATGAATAAATAGAAAAGGTAATTTGATGATGTTCATGAGCCAAACCATCAATGTTCAAAAGACCAACAACTTAGGGGCCACTAACACGAGACAGTTTAAATAGAAACCTTTTAACGTGTTTTGGCCATTTATTTACACGACAACAGTGTGTGGTGCTTGAGAACGCAAACCTTGAAACAGGTTCAATTTGCAAGTTTAGTTTTTTTTTTTTTTTTTAAACGTTAGCATCTCTGTGTAAACTTCAAAAAAGTGAATCTGTGAAAACGGCGATACCAACTGTGTTGGTAAAAATACCAACCAGCACAAATCTGTATTTTTCAGGACTTCAACTTGGTATATGCCTGCATGTCTGCAATTGGCACATATTATAGCCATTTAGGACTTTAGGACCTCCATGATGAGACAATGATGGAGATGGGACCTTTGGCACACTGTTGCTGAACTAAGCCTGAAATGGTGGTGAAGTTAGAGATAGCTGGGTTAGTGATGTTTGCTGAAAAAAATGGCTATTTCCAGTACCATGAGATCTGGTGTTGATCCTGGAAAAGTGTAGTGGCCTATGGGTGGAGCCGTGCTACGGCCCGCCAGAAAGAGTTCATCCAAGTTAAACTGAGAGAATCTCTGGAGAAATGTTCACTCTTCATAACCTCAAGCTCATCATCCAAACAGCAATCGCAGAACACAAGCCACGAGGGTGCAGTTTAACAAGCGTTAAGCACAGCTTGATCTTGACCAAAGCCCAAACACTCTATGCAGTTACCACGAGGAAACGGAGACATGGGGGAACACACTTCTGAATCCCATTTTTGAGCATATCCGATTGGAATCCGATGATATTTAGCAAAAAATTACATGAAGTACGATTTTTACAAATCCATTTTGAGCCACATTCATTAGGGGTTTAAAATCCTGCATTTCTGGAAATCCGTTTCAGTTTGACCGCTCTGATCGGATTTCACATGCTTTATGTCACTTTCTCACGCCTAGTAAAATGTAAACATCACATGTTGTTAAAGGAAACATGCTTTAAAGGCAGCCTGAAATCAAAATGAATGTTTTTTTAGCTTTTAGTATGAATATGTTAGCCTTAAGGTTATGAATAAGCTGGTGTTTGACAATGACAACAATGACAAATACGCATTTAGCACTTACAGTCTCTCACTTACGCTAAAATGGATCAGGGATTTTATGACATCATGGGACTTCAGCTTCTCATCACTTCTTCTGTCCAATCAAATGCTCTCTAGAATCTGAAGCTCCGCCCCCTCTGGTATAAACACCCCCTGGCCGAAGCGAGCATTGACACACAGAGCAATATGGGTGGGAGTGTGTGTTCGGTTAATCAAACGCTGAAGTTGTATCCCGTTTTCCAGCGGTATTGGTTAAGAATGAAATGGCTAGAATTGATTCACTTCTACTATTGAATCCAGCGTTTCATCAGCGCTCGGATTCGCTTCCATGTCAAGTACGACTGCAGTCTGAGAGGGAAACTAAACACTATTGGCTGTTTGAAAAGGGGGAGGAGCCTTTTAATATGTCCCGCCTTCGCTTCTGTTTCATTGGAAATTACAACAACACATCAAACAAAGCTGTGCGATCCAAGACACTTCAGTGGGACTTAAAAAAGATAGTTCACCCAAAAAATGTTCTGTTGTTTTTCCAAACCTGTATAATTCTCTTTGTCCCGTTGAACACAAAATAAGATATTTTAAAGAATGTGGGAAACTGAACAGTTCCTTTGCACCGTTGACTTCCATAGTATATTTTTTTACTACTATGGAAATCAAAGCGGCCTGGTTACAAACTTTCTTCAAAATATTTCCTTTTCTTTGAGGCAATGAATCGTTATTTCATACGAGCTTTAAACAATCGTCACACCTGGAAGGTGCTTTAGTTACTGACGCAGTGCCACAGAGAAAAAGCATCATGAGGTGAATCTCTGTCTCACTGTGACATTCTCCTATTATGCAGTGAAGGGATTTATGGGAAAAACAGTCAGGTGTGTGTGTGTGTGTTTGTGTGTGTGTGTGTGGGGGGGAAGGGGGATGCCTGTCATTGGTGGTTCATTCCACTGTCTAATATTCTGGCATCCCAAACATTCGGCAACATTCGGTGAAAAAACCCATCACAGGCAGACAGAAATGGCTGGAATTCTGAAAGAGAAAGGCTCAATAATCCTGTTCATCATGCATTGCACATGAATCCAAACACCTCTTTTCAGCCACACACACACGGTTTAATTAATCAGACACAGCCTGCTTTTAGAAAGAAATAATATACTAATATCTCAACTTAGACACCCAAACCAAAAAGCATGTTAGGTAGCGAGCTTTTTAACACCATGTGTGTGTTATTGAACAAGTTAATCACATGTTAGTGTGCATATGTGAGAAATGGCTAGTGTTTTGCATAAGTGAAACTTACAATAAATCCAACAAATAACATTTTCAATATAACCATCACTATTGTTTTTGCTGTTATTGTATAAAGCAGTTATTGTTATCAAAACAAAAATGCAAATGCCATTCTTACTGTATTGGTCTGTTTAGACATGAGCTTGATTTCAGAGCAGAGAAAACTTCATAATGTCAGCAGAGATTTAGTTCACATAAAATCAAAAGTCATGTGAAGACTACCAATATCATGTTGTATTGGAATCCATTAACCTCAAAGGTAAATCAACCTTAATAGCATTCATCTATTTAACTGCATGAATATAGCCTACTATTACTCATACACATAAATATATGGGATGCACGATATATCTGCCACCATACTGGTATCAGCCAAATATTAAATATATTAAAGCCGATAAATAATGTATTATTTCCTTCAGCTGAGACACTTCAGATGCTAATGTTCAACATGATGGTTTTAAATTGCTTGAAATATGATTGAAATCACTTCAAAAAAAGGAAAATACAGTGTGCAACATATGTACAGCGCAAGTCTGTCAAATAGGCTACATAAAATTATAATGAGAACATTATAATTGTGTGTTTGGGACATGGATTTTAATGGTCAGACTTTTATTTTTGTAATCAGGCTCTCAAAAATTATATAAAAATTTGGATTTAGATTTATCGGCCAATATATCGGTTATCGGCTTTCAAATATAAAGAATTAAAATGTTCATGTCAGTGCATCCCTAATATATATATATATATATATATATATATATATATATATATATATATATATGTATGATTATTTATTAGGATGATTAAATAGTCATTATTATAATTTTATTACTAGAATAAATGTTAGTAGTAGTGGTAGTAATATAAATGGAAACAGTAAAAACTTCTTGAGCATATACAGCAATATAAAGACTATATTATCATGTGTTGCAGTGTGCAGTGGCAGTCAAATCTATATTCCGATCACATTCTCTTATTTCAGTGTGATCAGAGTCGTCGGCTCTGGTGTTTCTCCTGCAGAATCAGATATAGATGCCAGTATATCAGATATATATGCCAATATATCGCAGTATCTCACTCACCATCCATCGCACCAGACGCGCACCGCGCGCCTCCTCTTCTCCGGACTGATCACATGATGCCCGTTCTTCATCATCTCATAAAGCCCTGTTCTCAAGTCCTGATCAACTGCAAAACACTGATTAACAACTATGTAGAAATTCAATATGTGTTACGGGACCGGGAACCCTCCAGCATAGCCGGCTTCTGCATTAAACGACGGTGACGCTGTAATAAGGGACAACGCCTCCTCGACCGGCCAGCAGAATTACGCATCGCACTACCTTGAAGGCTTTCTCATGAATATTAGCCATGTGAGGTGACGTTTGGCATAATTAATTTGCTGAAAGGCTAAGAGGCGTTGGCGAATGAACGAATCCTGCTAGTCATGGCGTGGCTCGTGAATATTAATCTGCGTGCTGCATGCAACGTCAGCACGACCACATGTATATTCATATACTTTGCCTTTGCAATAGTAGGGTTTGTGAGTTCGCTTCTTGGGAAGTGGCGTCATATTGCACGGACTCGTACGATAAGCGACATTATACTCTTACATAATCCCAGCTCTCGTGTCATGTGACCAGTTGAAATCCATACTAGCGGACTGTCTCTGCGCCTGGGACGCGCGTCTAGTTTACCATACAGGATGATGAACAGTGCAGGAGTCGAGTTAATAATTATGATGACGGAAGCCCTACTGTTTATCCAATAATAATGATTTCATTATTATTTAAAAATGTCGTGCACTTTTGTTGGCCTTAACTTTCTCAAAAGCTCTTGAAAATGTGCACACATATTCTGCTATGCTTCTGATCTGTGTTGGTGTTGTTTACATCACCAACATAACCAAATTAAAAAATGTAAAGGTGCTGCATGTAAGTTTTGGACTGTACTAAAGCAGGCTATTTAAAATACCGTAATATGTTTCCAGATATTTAGGAAACATGCTGAGTTTACAAACCCTTTTACAGCCAGTTATTTTACTTAGAAATGTGCATTCCGTGTTGGAATGTGTGTTTTTAACCAGATAATCAGATCAACTCTGAGCATAACACGAGCTACAAAAAATCCAGCTGCATAAATGTTTGTTTCTTAGTGGAAAAAACATCCACGTTTGGTACGGCTGATCAATGGTATTACTGCTTGGTTAATTAATTTGAATATCCCCGACTGAGCAAGCCAAAGGCAACAGTGGCAAGGAACCGAAAAACTCCATCAGGTGACCTACTGGCAGAGGTGAGACCAAGTCATTGTTTTGCAAGTCACAAGTCTCGAGTCTTTGCATTCCCAAGTCAAGTCCCGAGTCAAGACAGACAAGTCCAAGTCAAGTTGCAAGTCTTCGAGTTTAAGCTTCGAGTCTTAAACAAGTCATTAGTGCTTTTTGCACAAATTACTGTCTTAGGGTTAATTACTATAGTAAATGAAATGTATACTAATTTACATCAGGAAGGCTTTTAAAATATGATATAATATAATAATATATAATATTTTCATATTTATTGTGGCAACGCAGATTTAAAAATAAAAAATAAAAGTAACTGTTCATTGGGAAAATTAATCGTGATTTGATACACATTAAGTTTAAAATATTGAGTCCCTGGTTAAAATATTTTGTTAACGTGACAGTAACACTGTAAAACCCAACAAGTTAAGCTAACTCATTTCATTTGAGGAAACAGATTACCTCAATTCATTTAAGTTTATAAAAAACAATAGTTATGAGTACTCTGAACTTATTTTATTTGAGTTTACTAAACAATATTTCTTAATACACAATTAAACTTTACACTGCATTTAATACTGTATATAGCTGAAACTTCACTTTATTGAGTAAAAACAGTGAAATGACAAACTTTAAATGAACTCAGAGCATTTGCAGTTACTGCTGGCTCACAATATCACACACAAAGTCCCATCCAATGAGTTAAGCTAACTCATTACATTTGAGGAAACTTATTACCTCAATTCATTTAAGTTTATAACAAACAATAGTTATGAGTACTCTGAAATTATTTCAGTTGAGTTCACTAAAAGTAGATATTGCAGTCAAGAAATTAAGTGATTAATTAAGTGATTAATGAGCATTAGTGACGAACACCTGCTGTTAACATGCAGGATCACTGAAGGAAAGAGAAACACAAGAACTACAACTGACTTCCAACCACAACATTAGATGAAATCACTGAAGATAAAATATGTTTAAATCTCTGAAGATCTCAGAGGAGGATTGAACATCTCCACAAACAGCATTACCAGCTTCACTTATTAACCAGTTTGAGTTATGAGTTATTGAGTTATTTGAGTCATGCGTCTACAGAAGGTGTTATTGTGAATGAACAGAGGTTTAGATGAAGATGATTTATTGGGTTTCATTTAAAGACACCATGATAGTGGTCAGTGTTTGCTTTAGTTGGGCTCTTGACCCTTGACTTTACAATACCAGTTTTACCTCTGGCTGCTGTAACTGAGTGTTTATATAACACACTTGCTATGGAACAAAAGCCAAAAGAAAATGTGAGCATGCGGTTGTGTTTTTGATGGTGATTTATGGAAAGATGAATTATCAATTGGTGTCTTGATTTTCTGGTCTTTTCTAGAGAATAATCTCTGATTAACCAAGTGATATATATCTTGCATTATTCATTATAAAAGAACTGTGTTTCTACTGTAAGGTCCAGTGTTGTTACAATCAAATTTGAAAAATCTCTATGGCATCAAGCTGACTTATACAGACATCAAGAATCAGCATATGAATCTCAACAATGGTGACCATTAAAAAAATGATTCATGCTGCAATGCATGCTGGGAGCCATCGATATGGTTTGTATTATGATAGTATCCAGCATGCTTTGCAGTATGAATAGGTTTTTAATGATCACCATTGTTGAGATTCATATGCTGATTCATGATATCTGTGTTAGTTTTGCTAATGAATTGCATTTTCTGTAAATCCTTCATATTATCTGATAGTCATAACATTGTTAATTATATTGTAGAGTCTTAGTTTCAAATTGAACTAACAATTTGTTTGTGGTTAGTCAGAGACTAAACTCTGAATGAGATCAGTGAATCAAGTCATTAACTGATGATTGTCAGCATCAAACCTTGACCACCATTCCCAATCATACTGTTCCTTGAATTTTTTCCATAACAAGTGTTTGATAAACACTAAATTACAGCAGTCAAGGAAAAACTTGTACTCTAAAGCAAGGGTCAAGAGCCCAATTAAAGCAAGCACTGATCTCCATCATGGTGACCTTAAACCTTGTAGTTCTTGTGTTTCTCTTTCCTTCAGTGATTCTGCTTGTTAACAGCACGTGTTCATCACTAATGATCAATCATCACTTAATTGATCACTTAACTACAATTATTATTCAATTATCATTATGGGATCTGAAATGTTCTATAACTCATTCAGTTTGAGTTCTGTTTCAGTCATTCAAGCCACTTCAAGTTTTTCAGTATTATTTGAGTGCAGTGAACTCAATTTAATTGAGTAAATATATTGTTAGGTTTACTTCACTGTAAAAAAATATTTGTTGACTTAACTCATTATTTTGTGTCATCTTTTTGCATCTTTTTTTTTTTTAGTTTAACTAAGTTATTTTGAAAAGTGTCCCTGACAAATTTGGAAAGGTTTACCTGACATATTATAAAGTACAATGAACTGATTTAATTTAGTTATGTAAACTTTGAATCTAAGTTTGGCCAACTAAAGTTAAGTTTTCTAAACTACATCCAATAAGTTCGGCCAACTAAAGTTACGTTTTCTAAACTACATCCAATAAGTTCAGCCAACTAAAGTGGTGTTTTGAAAATCACATTTTTAGCCACCATTATAGTGATCAGTGTTTGCTTTAGTTGGTCTCGTGACCCTTAAACTGTTAACATTAGATTTAGTTTGACAGTTGAATCTGAATTATAACTGCCAGTTGATCAAAGAGAAAAGGTGATTCTGACGGTGTTGATTATGTTTTAAAATACTCAGTACTTGATATTTTTTTAGTGATTCTTAAACAGAGAATATTCAAGTTTTTTTTAATAAATTCCAAAATATTTCTTAAAAGTCTTCTTATCAAAACACTCTGAAAAATGTTTTATTTAGACACACTGACATCAATAATCAGCCTGTGAATCCCAACAATGGTGACAATTATAAAGTATGTTGCAGTGCAATCTGGATGCCACCAATCAAAACTCATTCATGACTCCCACCATGCATTGCGGTATGAATAAATTATGATCTGAAATGTCTTAGTAATATCTTTTTCCAAATTGAATATTCTGTTTGTTACCATTGTTGAGATTCATACACTGATTCCTTGTGTCTGTATATATATAATATTTTTTAATCAGAACAAATCTTCTGAAATCTTTTGGATTTTTTAGAAATTTTTATCCGTTATATTGTACAGCCACCGTGAAGTTGTCATCAACATTACACATTGAAAGACAAAAATAAGTCCTGAAATGAGCTTTGTGATGCAAATCAAATGTTGATTGTGTCAAAACATATCTAACAGTGTCTGATCACCTATTCACTCTGATTATCTGGTAGTTATAACTCAAATACAACAGCCAAGATATAATGTTGACAGCTTAAGGGTCACAAGACCAACTAAAGCAAACACTGATCACCATAATGGTGGCTTAAAAAATTAGATTTTCTCCTTTGGTGATTCTGCTTGTTAACATCAGGTGTCTTCAATAATGGTCAATCATCACTCAGTGAATCACTTAATTAGCTCTTTAACTTTAACACTCCCAACTTTAACAAGCCATATAAACTCCCAGGAGAGTTCATTTAACACTGGAGTTTTGCTGTGAATTATTCAGAAAAAATGCTTTTACTAATGATTTATTATTATATTATTTGCTAACAGAAGGCTATGAAACGCTTATTACGAACTAAAAACTCGCAACAATCACTTTCACTATATAAAATGTCACACTTACTGTGTATCAGTCTATTTCTTCTGAAGACAAGTGTAAGGAATTTTTGTTTGTGTAATTTAATGAATCCGTGCTCATAATTGTAAAAACATTGTTGAAGTTGAAGATTTATGTTTGAAGCGGTTTTAAAAGGTTGAAGTTTAGGTTTTAAGACCATGCAGTCTACCAGACTGCAAGATAGATAGATAAATTAAGTTTAGTTTACTATCAAAGCATTAGAGTATAATTGAAGTAAAACCTGCAGAAAATGTAGTGCAGTTGTTTCAACTTACATTTATAAGTTAAAATAACAAGTATACTTGTTCATTCAACTTTCAGTCTAGTTGAGGACAAGAAAACTTAAGATTGGGGAAATAACATGTCTCAAAATTACATTTGAAAGGTTTATTATTTCCGCTTACTTAGATATCAGTGTGGTTTTTTTTCTCAAATTATAAATGGTTCGCTAGTACTTGTGTATTGCCTGAAAAAGAAAAAAGAAAACATTATTTGGTTGAAAACTGTCTGAACGTGTGATAATAAGAAGGTAGGTCAAGTCTTTCCAAGTCACAGGGCTCAAGTCCGAGTCAAGTCGCGAGTCATTGTTGTCAAAGTCTAAGTCGAGTCGCAAGTCATCTTTGAATATGTCAGTCGAGTCATCAAATTTGCTGTAGACCAGACCAGCTGTAGTTTATTTATTAAGCGTGCAGGGCAACCACCCAGTAGAGCATTACAATAATCTAGTCTTGATGTCATGAAAGCATGAACTAATTGTTCCGCATTTGTTAATGAGAGCAAATGTCGTAATTTAGATATATTTTTAAGATGGAAAAATGCGGTTTTACAGATACTAGACACGTGACTTTCAAATGAAAGATTGCTATCAAAGAGCATACCCAGGTTCCTAAACGACGACGAAGACTTAATAGAGCAGCCATCAAGTGTTAGACAGTGTTCTAGGTTATTACGTGTGGAAGTTTTTTGTCCAATAATTAGAATCTCTGTTTTTTCAGAGTTTAGTAGTAGGAAATTACTAGTCATCCAATTTTTTATATCAGCTATGCATTCCATTAAGTTTGTGAATTGGTAAGTTTCGCTACAAGCTACAACCACGATCAGATGATAAAAGTAAATCATTTGTAACTCTAATGAGAGCTGTCTCAGTACTATGGTGCGGTCTAAATCCTGACTGAAAATCCTCGCAGATATCATTTCTTTCAAAAAAGGAACACAGTTGTGAGGATACTGCTTTTTCTAATATCTTTGACAGAAAAGGCAGATTTGAGATCGGCCTGTAATTGACTAATTCTGAAGGATCAAGTTGCGTTTTTTTAACAAGGGGTTTTATCATAGCCAACTTAAAGGTTTTTGGTACGTATCCTAGAGACAAAGACGAATTAATGATATTAAGAAGAGGATCTATGATCTCTGGAAGCATCTCTTTCAATAGCTTAGTAGGTATAGGGTCTAACATACAAGTTGTCGATTTAGATGAATTAACGAGTTTGCAGAATTCTTCCTCTCCTATAGCAACAAATGAATACATTTTTTCCTCAGGGAGACTACAATGCACTCCCTGATGCGATACTGTATTAGACGGTTGCATAGTTATAATTTTGTCCCTGATATTATCAATCTTATAAGTGAAGAAGTTCATAAAGTCATTACTGCTGTGTTGCTTGGAAACTTCTGTGCTTGAAGCTTTCTTTTACGTTAGTTTAGCCACTGTTTCAAATAAATACCTAGGATTATGTTTATTTTCTTTTAATAGGGTTGAAAAATAAGCAGATCTAGCAGCTTTTAAAGCCTCTCTGTAAGCAATCGAGCTCTCTTTCCATGAAATCCAAAATAGCTCTAGTTTTGTTTTCTTCCAGTTGCGCTCCATTTTTCTGGCTGCTCTCTTAAGGGCCTGAGTGTGCTCGTTGTACCACGGCGTTGGACTATTTTCTTTCATCTTCTTTAAGTGCAACAGAGCAACTGCGTCTAAAGTGCTGGAAAAGAGAGAGTTAAAAGTTTCTGTTGCAATATCAAGTTCTTCTATACTATCCGGGATGCTGAGATGATGAAACTGATTAGGAAGATTATTGATAAAGCAATCTTTAGTAACAGAAGTTATTGGTCTAACATATTTATAACACGGAGTCGGCTTTGCAGCCTTGGCTAAATGTAATTTACATGAGACTAGATAATGGTCTGAGATGTCATCGCTCTGCTGCAGAATTTCAACGGCATCAACATCTATTCCATGTGATAATATTAGATCTAGAGTATGATTACGACAATGAGTGGGTCCTGACACGTGTTGTCTAACTCCAATTGAGTTTACAATGTCTTTAAGGGCCAATCCCAATGCATCTTTTTCATTATCTACATGTATATTAAAATCACCAACAATTAGTACTTTATTGTTAGCCAATACTAATTCTGATAGAAAGTCCGCAAATTCTTTGATAAAATCTTTATGGTGCCCTGGTGGCCTGTATACAGCAGCCAGCAGAATTCTCAAACATGATTTAACGTTTACACTAATTATGGTCTGGACGTCAACCTGATTTTCATTTTCAACCAAAATATGATGTCTGACTGACGTTGGATTAGTTGGAGTCCAACGTCTGGCAGACGTCACATTGATGTACTGTGCCTCCTCAATCTGGCAACCCTCGTCAACCCTGTGGAGAAGGGGACGGGGAACAACTCTCTGATATTGTAAATTTGGACTGCAGTACCCATTTCAACCGCTAGTTGTACTGCACCTTTAAATTTTGTAAATTTCAACCGGTTGATGGAAAAGGTGTCTTAAAATGCCTTCTAAAAATCGGAATAATTTGTTATAAATAATTATTCACGGTATTTTGAAGTGCCCACGATAACAATACCGTGCATCATGTTCATTATCGTGATGTATACCGTAATTCCCTACTATATACTGTATTAGGTGAAAAACAGTATGCAACAAAAAGAACTATGTCTGAATTCACTCAAAAGAGTAGGAAAAGCCCCCGGATGACCTTCTTCTGACGTGTGGATATGATGGACAGTATACTATCCCATGAGGCAACAGGAGAGGATTTGTGAACGTCAGTGAAGCAACACAACTGACACTGGTAGATCATGTGATAAGAGCAACATGTCGAATGTAGTACATCCAGATTACATTCATACTATATAGAACATACTCTTTTAGCAGTTGTGAAGTAATTGCTTATTTTAAATATGTACCTACTCAAGAAAGTATGCATCAATATAGACCTCATCGTGCTGAACAACTTCCGCACTCATAGTCATAAGCTCCGCCCCCAACAGGAATTGGGCTATTATGGGTTGTCTGAAAAAAGCATGCTCTGGAATTTGATATACTCCTCCCAGGGAATTCATCTGATCGCCACCAAACTCGGTCAGCATGAAGCTAAGACAATAAGAATGCTTTAATGCTTTGAAATCAGCCTTTCAAACATTGCCATAATAGACATGGCAGATTTAAACCTGTGAAAGGATTCTTAATATATTTAATACTGTTGCCATGGCAATGGACTTTTAAGGGCCATGGCAATGGACATGGACTTTAATATTCTTTTTGGGTGATTTTGAGACTGCTTAAAATTGCATGAAACTCGACACACACACACACACACACTCACACACAAGAAACGGATGGTTAAACAATCACTAAACTTGGTACGTATATTACTCTCATCGAGCTGGACGATTTTCTGATTTACAGTCATTAGCTCCGAACAACAGGAAGTGAGATATTTTGGTTTGATTGTGGATAAAAAAAAAAAACAAGCTCTGAATTTAGTTAAAATACATAGTAGTAATTCTGGAGTAATTCTGCCAATACGTGATGCCAATACATTGAAGATGCCAAATTGTGAACAGATATTGGAAATCTTCACGGTGTTGCCATGGCGAGGGATTAAATTAATGAAAAAAAAGACATGTGTATGTTACAAATGTGCAGAAGAATACTCTCTAGTTGACAGAAATAAGTAAAATCAAATTTAGTACATATATACCCACTATATGTTTTTTTGCACTTTATCTTGTTCTCTGCGCAAAACAATGTTTCTGTGTACCAACACATAGGCCTATTTTTAAACAGAGTTGTGCAGTACCATGTTGCGGACAACAGTGGGTCTCAAAGTGATTAAAACATATTCTATTGATGTAGCAAAGAGATTAGAGATTATGCAAAATATTCTAGTTTGAGTTTGCAACACAATAACTTCAGTGAACAATCATTAGCCAAAAGTTCAACTAAAATGTTTTTATATACATGATTTATAATACATAAATCTAATAAAAACTCCAATAATAAAATTTTTACACATTCAGCACACATTCAAACCCCAAAACAGTAAACAACAAAACAATTACCTGTTTATATAATACAATGAATGATACATAAATGAATAAAATAAATAAGAAAATAATATAAATCAAAATAAGTATAAAAAAAGGAAACAAATAACTAGTCTAAAACCCTAAAAAGCTTTCACTTCACCCCATCTCCATTTTATTCCCCTGTTCCTTCTAATGACTTTTTCTATCATAATTTTTGTCTTCTTGCTTTTTGAGATGCAAATTCCTTTATAATGGATGTTGATTTAATTATATAATGGATGGATGTTGAATATTGATTTTGGACAGGTTTGAGGTAACCCTTTACAATAAGGTTCATTAGTTAATTACATTTGTTAACATGAACTAATAATGAACTACATTTATACAGCATTTATTAATCTTAGTTCATGTTAATTTCAACATTTACTAATACATTATTAAAATCAAAAGTTTTATCTGTTAACATTAGTTAATGCACTGTGAACTAACACAAACAAACAATGAACAGCTGTATTTTTATTAACTAACATTAACAAAGATTAACAAATACAGTAACAAATGTATTGCTGATTTTAAGTTCATGTTAGTTAGTACATTAACTAATGTTAACTAATGAAACTTTAAGTTCATTAAGTTCATTAACTTTAAGTGCTAACAGATTTGAAATCTGAATGATCCTGTTTCTTCTGCCATTGATGGGCCTCAGTTCTTGCGTTTGTCTGACTTGATCACTTTGGTAGCGTATTGGTTTAATGCTGTTGACTCTACTCATCTGTTTGGGATGGGAAACTTGTCTCACTCCATGACTTGAGATTGATCTGGACATGCTGGTTAAGATTGGTCCATATGAGAAGCATCAAAGTAAAATAAACACTGATCACCATTATGGTGACCTCAAATGAAACACCAGAGTTACACTTCTGTTAATTCTCATTAAGAGCTTCTGTAGACATCTGACAGAAATAAAGTCAGTCTGGAGTAATAAGTGAAGCTGGTAATGCTGTTTGTGGAGTTGTTTAATCAGATCTTGAGAGATTTAATGTATTTTATCATCATTTCATCGAAGGCTGTGTCTGAAGAAAGTTGTAGTTTGGTAGAATTTGGAGGACGTTGTAACAAAACTCTGTTAGCTGTTAGTTGGAGACATTTCATTTTATATTTAACAATATTATTACAGCATTTAATACAACAACTTCCTGTTATCTCTGTAAAGCTGCTTTGAAACAATCTGTATTGTAAAAAAGCGCAATATAATAAAGGTGTCTTGACTTGACCGACTGCTTTGCTGAATCTGCAAGTATTAGATTTAGGGTGTGTGTTCCTTCCTCATAAAGAGCACGAGCATTTCTTTCAAGCATCCTGGCCTGCACTCCTTTATTTGGACTCCCCTTCATGTTGGACTCTTTATCGTATGACTGACCCCTGCAGCCTGGAAAGCCGATCAGCTCCTCCAGCTTCTTCAAACTCAGCGAAGAAGTGGAGTTTGAGCTACTGTAGTCTTTCATCTCTGGGTGTTGATGATGACGGGGTGATCATTCTGACAACAACAACACAAATAGCAAAATAGATTCATCTTTAGTTGATTGGAACTTCTTGATGATTGCCCTGATGCTGGAAATGGAGATTTTCAATGCTTTAGCTATTTTCTTACAGTCACTTTCTAGTATCATAATGATTTATTCATGTTTTTTATTTATTTAAATTAACTATGTATGCATTTATTGATGTGTATTTAGCCTGCCTCTGCCAACAAGCACCACCTTATATCTTATCTTATTTAATATCCAATATCTATCTCAACATGCACCAACGCTATTTTTCTAAATATCATCATCATTTGATAACAAACATGTATTCATTGCTTTAATGAGTTCATTGTTTCTGCATTCAATTATTACATTGGCTGTGATTTTGTATACATTTCTGAAATACATAACTTTCCTCAGTTTCCTCTGATAACAGATCACTGTAAATAGTAATGTGGACTCTATACAAAAGCACTATACAAATACATATGAATTTAACTAAATCTTGCATTTAACACGGCTGCTCATTGTTAACAATTAATCCTGGGTAAGTTGACTTCTCACATTGCACATTCCTAAAACCTGGGTTAATGTTCTTATTTGTTACCCGTCAGTGTTGGTCATCTCTCGTTTTGGCAAGTTGCATTTGTTGGGTCGTGGAGTGTTTGAGAAGTGATGTTGGCATTGGTTGTGTGAACTGGCCTTTGACTCCAATTGGAATTAGCCTTTAAGAAGTGTGTGTTATAAATTCACACATAAAAACTGAAGCACCTGCCATAATTACAAAATTCCAGCAAAGATTTATTGCATGTAAATCTTATAAAGTCAGCATTGGCATTACATTTTATTAGCGTTATTGGTAATCTATTTTCCATTACTGGCAGCCTTCTAGATGGGGTGCGTCCTAAATTGTAATTTTATTCGTTAGGGTTAAGGCATTGATTTATTTTTTTTAAGGTTTGGGGTTTATCTTTCTCACCTTAAAGGCAAAGTTCACCCAAATTTACTCATCATGTTGCTTCAAACCCATATGATTTTCTGCTCTGGAAAACTAGAAGATAAATAGAACGACACCATTCACATCACTGTACATAATGACACAATGTTACATTTTTGTAAAAAAAAAAACCCCATAATGGTGGCTTAAAAAATTAGATTTTCTCCTTTGGTGATTCTGCTTGTTAACATCAGGTGTCTTCAATAATGGTCAATCATCACTCAGTGAATCACTTAATTAGCTCTTTAACTTTAACACTCCCAACTTTAACAAGCCATATAAACTCCCAGGAGAGTTAATTTAACACTGGAGTTTTGCTGTGAATTATTCAGAAAAAATGCTTTTACTAATGATTTATTATTATATTATTTGCTAACAGAAGGCTATGAAACGCTTATTACGAACTAAAAACTCGCAACAATCACTTTCACTATATAAAATGTCACACTTACTGTGTATCAGTCTATTTCTTCTGAAGACAAGTGTAAGGAATTTTTGTTTGTGTAATTTAATGAATCCGTGCTCATAATTGTAAAAACATTGTTGAAGTTGAAGATTTATGTTTGAAGCGGTTTTAAAAGGTTGAAGTTTAGGTTTTAAGACCATGCAGTCTACCAGACTGCAAGATAGATAGATAAATTAAGTTTAGTTTACTATCAAAGCATTAGAGTATAATTGAAGTAAAACCTGCAGAAAATGTAGTGCAGTTGTTTCAACTTACATTTATAAGTTAAAATAACAAGTATACTTGTTCATTCAACTTTCAGTCTAGTTGAGGACAAGAAAACTTAAGATTGGGGAAATAACATGTCTCAAAATTACATTTGAAAGGTTTATTATTTCCGCTTACTTAGATATCAGTGTGGTTTTTTTTCTCAAATTATAAATGGTTCGCTAGTACTTGTGTATTGCCTGAAAAAGAAAAAAGAAAACATTATTTGGTTGAAAACTGTCTGAACGTGTGATAATAAGAAGGTAGGTCAAGTCTTTCCAAGTCACAGGGCTCAAGTCCGAGTCAAGTCGCGAGTCATTGTTGTCAAAGTCTAAGTCGAGTCGCAAGTCATCTTTGAATATGTCAGTCGAGTCATCAAATTTGCTGTAGACCAGACCAGCTGTAGTTTATTTATTAAGCGTGCAGGGCAACCACCCAGTAGAGCATTACAATAATATAGTCTTGATGTCATGAAAGCATGAACTAATTGTTCCGCATTTGTTAATGAGAGCAAATGTCGTAATTTAGATATATTTTTAAGATGGAAAAATGCGGTTTTACAGATACTAGACACGTGACTTTCAAATGAAAGATTGCTATCAAAGAGCATACCCAGGTTCCTAACCGACGACGAAGACTTAATAGAGCAGCCATCAAGTGTTAGACAGTATTCTAGGTTATTACGTGTGGAAGTTTTTTGTCCAATAATTAGAATCTCTGTTTTTTCAGAGTTTAGTAGTAGGAAATTACTAGTCATCCAATTTTTTATATCAGCTATGCATTCCATTAAGTTTGTGAATTGGTAAGTTTCGCTACAAGCTACAACCACGATCAGATGATAAAAGTAAATCATTTGTAACTCTAATGAGAGCTGTCTCAGTACTATGGTGCGGTCTAAATCCTGACTGAAAATCCTCGCAGATATCATTTCTTTCAAAAAAGGAACACAGTTGTGAGGATACTGCTTTTTCTAATATCTTTGACAGAAAAGGCAGATTTGAGATCGGCCTGTAATTGACTAATTCTGAAGGATCAAGTTGCGTTTTTTTAACAAGGGGTTTTATCATAGCCAACTTAAAGGTTTTTGGTACGTATCCTAGAGACAAAGACGAATTAATGATATTAAGAAGAGGATCTATGATCTCTGGAAGCATCTCTTTCAATAGCTTAGTAGGTATAGGGTCTAACATACAAGTTGTCGATTTAGATGAATTAACGAGTTTGCAGAATTCTTCCTCTCCTATAGCAACAAATGAATACATTTTTTCCTCAGGGAGACTACAATGCACTCCCTGATGCGATACTGTATTAGACGGTTGCATAGTTATAATTTTGTCCCTGATATTATCAATCTTATAAGTGAAGAAGTTCATAAAGTCATTACTGCTGTGTTGCTTGGAAACTTCTGTGCTTGAAGCTTTCTTTTACGTTAGTTTAGCCACTGTTTCAAATAAATACCTAGGATTATGTTTATTTTCTTTTAATAGGGTTGAAAAATAAGCAGATCTAGCAGCTTTTAAAGCCTCTCTGTAAGCAATCGAGCTCTCTTTCCATGAAATCCAAAATAGCTCTAGTTTTGTTTTCTTCCAGTTGCGCTCCATTTTTCTGGCTGCTCTCTTAAGGGCCTGAGTGTGCTCGTTGTACCACGGCGTTGGACTATTTTCTTTCATCTTCTTTAAGTGCAACAGAGCAACTGCGTCTAAAGTGCTGGAAAAGAGAGAGTTAAAAGTTTCTGTTGCAATATCAAGTTCTTCTAAGCTATCCGGGATGCTGAGATGATGAAACTGATTAGGAAGATTATTGATAAAGCAATCTTTAGTAACAGAAGTTATTGGTCTAACATATTTATAACACTGAGTCGGCTTTGCAGCCTTGGCTAAATGTAATTTACATGAGACTAGATAATGGTCTGAGATGTCATCTCTCTGCTGCAGAATTTCAACGGCATCAACATCTATTCCATGTGATAATATTAGATCTAGAGTATGATTACGACAATGAGTAGGTCCTGACACGTGTTGTCTAACTCCAATTGAGTTTACAATGTCTTTAAGGGCCAATCCCAATGCATCTTTTTCATTATCTACATGTATATTAAAATCACCAACAATTAGTACTTTATTGTTAGCCAATACTAATTCTGATAGAAAGTCCGCAAATTCTTTGATAAAATCTTTATGGTGCCCTGGTGGCCTGTATACAGCAGCCAGCAGAATTCTCAAACATGATTTAACGTTTACACTAATTATGGTCTGGACGTCAACCTGATTTTCATTTTCAACCAAAATATGATGTCTGACTGACGTTGGATTAGTTGGAGTCCAACGTCTGGCAGACGTCACATTGATGTACTGTGCCTCCTCAATCTGGCAACCCTCGTCAACCCTGTGGAGAAGGGGACGGGGAACAACTCTCTGATATTGTAAATTTGGACTGCAGTACCCATTTCAACCGCTAGTTGTACTGCACCTTTAAATTTTGTAAATTTCAACCGGTTGATGGAAAAGGTGTCTTAAAATGCCTTCTAAAAATCGGAATAATTTGTTATAAATAATTATTCACGGTATTTTGAAGTGCCCACGATAACAATACCGTGCATCATGTTCATTATCGTGATGTATACCGTAATTCCCTACTATATACTGTATTAGGTGAAAAACAGTATGCAACAAAAAGAACTATGTCTGAATTCACTCAAAAGAGTAGGAAAAGCCCCCGGATGACCTTCTTCTGACGTGTGGATATGATGGACAGTATACTATCCCATGAGGCAACAGGAGAGGATTTGTGAACGTCAGTGAAGCAACACAACTGACACTGGTAGATCATGTGATAAGAGCAACATGTCGAATGTAGTACATCCAGATTACATTCATACTATATAGAACATACTCTTTTAGCAGTTGTGAAGTAATTGCTTATTTTAAATATGTACCTACTCAAGAAAGTATGCATCAATATAGACCTCATCGTGCTGAACAACTTCCGCACTCATAGTCATAAGCTCCGCCCCCAACAGGAATTGGGCTATTATGGGTTGTCTGAAAAAAGCATGCTCTGGAATTTGATATACTCCTCCCAGGGAATTCATCTGATCGCCACCAAACTCGGTCAGCATGAAGCTAAGACAATAAGAATGCTTTAATGCTTTGAAATCAGCCTTTCAAACATTGCCATAATAGACATGGCAGATTTAAACCTGTGAAAGGATTCTTAATATATTTAATACTGTTGCCATGGCAATGGACTTTTAAGGGCCATGGCAATGGACATGGACTTTAATATTCTTTTTGGGTGATTTTGAGACTGCTTAAAATTGCATGAAACTCGACACACACACACACACACACTCACACACAAGAAACGGATGGTTAAACAATCACTAAACTTGGTACGTATATTACTCTCATCGAGCTGGACGATTTTCTGATTTACAGTCATTAGCTCCGAACAACAGGAAGTGAGATATTTTGGTTTGATTGTGGATAAAAAAAAAAAACAAGCTCTGAATTTAGTTAAAATACATAGTAGTAATTCTGGAGTAATTCTGCCAATACGTGATGCCAATACATTGAAGATGCCAAATTGTGAACAGATATTGGAAATCTTCACGGTGTTGCCATGGCGAGGGATTAAATTAATGAAAAAAAAGACATGTGTATGTTACAAATGTGCAGAAGAATACTCTCTAGTTGACAGAAATAAGTAAAATCAAATTTAGTACATATATACCCACTATATGTTTTTTTGCACTTTATCTTGTTCTCTGCGCAAAACAATGTTTCTGTGTACCAACACATAGGCCTATTTTTAAACAGAGTTGTGCAGTACCATGTTGCGGACAACAGTGGGTCTCAAAGTGATTAAAACATATTCTATTGATGTAGCAAAGAGATTAGAGATTATGCAAAATATTCTAGTTTGAGTTTGCAACACAATAACTTCAGTGAACAATCATTAGCCAAAAGTTCAACTAAAATGTTTTTATATACATGATTTATAATACATAAATCTAATAAAAACTCCAATAATAAAATTTTTACACATTCAGCACACATTCAAACCCCAAAACAGTAAACAACAAAACAATTACCTGTTTATATAATACAATGAATGATACATAAATGAATAAAATAAATAAGAAAATAATATAAATCAAAATAAGTATAAAAAAAAGGAAACAAATAACTAGTCTAAAACCCTAAAAAGCTTTCACTTCACCCCATCTCCATTTTATTCCCCTGTTCCTTCTAATGACTTTTTCTATCATAATTTTTGTCTTCTTGCTTTTTGAGATGCAAATTCCTTTATAATGGATGTTGATTTAATTATATAATGGATGGATGTTGAATATTGATTTTGGACAGGTTTGAGGTAACCCTTTACAATAAGGTTCATTAGTTAATTACATTTGTTAACATGAACTAATAATGAACTGCATTTATACAGCATTTATTAATCTTAGTTCATGTTAATTTCAACATTTACTAATACATTATTAAAATCAAAAGTTTTATCTGTTAACATTAGTTAATGCACTGTGAACTAACACAAACAAACAATGAACAGCTGTATTTTTATTAACTAACATTAACAAAGATTAACAAATACAGTAACAAATGTATTGCTGATTTTAAGTTCATGTTAGTTAGTACATTAACTAATGTTAACTAATGAAACTTTAAGTTCATTAAGTTAATTAACTTTAAGTGCTAACAGATTTGAAGATCTGAATGATCCTGTTTCTTCTGCCATTGATGGGCCTCAGTTCTTGCGTTTGTCTGACTTGATCAGTTTGGTAGCGTATAGGTTTAATGCTGTTGACTCTACTCATCTGTTTGGGATGGGAAACTTGTCTCACTCCATGACTTGAGATTGATCTGGACATGCTGGTTAAGATTGGTCCATATGAGAAGCATCAAAGTAAAATAAACACTGATCACCATTATGGTGACCTCAAATGAAACACCAGAGTTACACTTCTGTTAATTCTCATTAAGAGCTTCTGTAGACATCTGACAGAAATAAAGTCAGTCTGGAGTAATAAGTGAAGCTGGTAATGCTGTTTGTGGAGTTGTTTAATCAGATCTTGAGAGATTTAATGTATTTTATCATCATTTCATCGAAGGCTGTGTCTGAAGAAAGTTGTAGTTTGGTAGAATTTGGAGGACGTTGTAACAAAACTCTGTTAGCTGTTAGTTGGAGACATTTCATTTTATATTTAACAATATTATTACAGCATTTAATACAACAACTTCCTGTTATCTCTGTAAAGCTGCTTTGAAACAATCTGTATTGTAAAAAAGCGCAATATAATAAAGGTGTCTTGACTTGACCGACTGCTTTGCTGAATCTGCAAGTATTAGATTTAGGGTGTGTGTTCCTTCCTCATAAAGAGCACGAGCATTTCTTTCAAGCATCCTGGCCTGCACTCCTTTATTTGGACTCCCCTTCATGTTGGACTCTTTATCGTATGACTGACCCCTGCAGCCTGGAAAGCCGATCAGCTCCTCCAGCTTCTTCAAACTCAGCGAAGAAGTGGAGTTTGAGCTACTGTAGTCTTTCATCTCTGGGTGTTGATGATGACGGGGTGATCATTCTGACAACAACACAAATAGCAAAATAGATTAATCTTTAGTTGATTGGAACTTCTTGATGATTGCCCTGATGCTGGAAATGGAGATTTTCAATGCTTTAGCTATTTTCTTACAGTCACTTTCTAGTATCATAATGATTTATTCATGTTTTTTATTTATTTAAATTAACTATGTATGCATTTATTGATGTGTATTTAGCCTGCCTCTGCCAACAAGCACCACCTTATATCTTATCTTATTTAATATCCAATATCTATCTCAACATGCACCAACGCTATTTTTCTAAATATCATCATCATTTGATAACAAACATGTATTCATTGCTTTAATGAGTTCATTGTTTCTGCATTAAATTATTACATTGGCTGTGATTTTGTATACATTTCTGAAATACATAACTTTCCTCAGTTTCCTCTGATAACAGATCACTGTAAATAGTAATGTGGACTCTATACAAAAGCACTATACAAATACATATGAATTTAACTAAATCTTGCATTTAACACGGCTGCTCATTGTTAACAATTATTCCTGGGTAAGTTGACTTCTCACATTGCACATTCCTAAAACCTGGGTTAATGTTCTTATTTGTTACCCGTCAGTGTTGGTCATCTCTCGTTTTGGCAAGTTGCATTTGTTGGGTCGTGGAGTGTTTGAGAAGTGATGTTGGCATTGGTTGTGTGAACTGGCCTTTGACTCCAATTGGAATTAGCCTTTAAGAAGTGTGTGTTATAAATTCACACATAAAAACTGAAGCACCTGCCATAATTACAAAATTCCAGCAAAGATTTATTGCATGTAAATCTTATAAAGTCAGCATTGGCATTACATTTTATTAGCGTTATTGGTAATCTATTTTCCATTACTGGCAGCCTTCTAGATGGGGTGCGTCCTAAATTGTAATTTTATTCGTTAGGGTTAAGGCATTGATTTATTTTTTTTAAGGTTTATCTTTCTCACCTTAAAGGCAAAGTTCACCCAAATTTACTCATCATGTTGCTTCAAACCCATATGATTTTCTGCTCTGGAAAACTAGAAGATAAATAGAACGACACCATTCACATCACTGTACATAATGACACAATGTTACATTTTTGTAAAAAAAAAAAAAACTTTAACACCACAGGAGAACAGCCTTTATCCAGCAGAGGGCACTCTTGTTTATCTTAAAAAATAATCTGCTTTAAGCAAATATCTTAGTTTAAAAGTTAAAGATGATAACTACGGCTAATAAGAAAGTAGATTTTTCACAATCAAATCAACCCTAAATGAACAGCAGATGATAATAATGATAGTACTGGTAAGTGGGATAAATCGCAGAATGTACAGGCTGTGTTTAAAATAGATTGCTACACTGTAAAACCTAACAATATATTTACTCAATTAAATTGGGTTCACTGCACTCAAATAACACTGAAAAACTTGAAGTGGCTTGAATGACTGAAACAGAACTCAAACTGAATGAGTTATAGAACATTTCAGATCCCAGAATGATAATTGAATAATAATTGTACTTAAGTGATCAATTAAGTGATAATTGATCATTAGTGATGAACACCTGCTGTTAACAAGCAGAATCACTGAAGGAAAGAGAAACACAAGAACTACAAGGTTTAAGGTCACCATGATGGAGATCAGTGTTTGCTTTAGTTGGGCTCTTGACCCTTGACTATAGAGTACAAGTATTTCTTTGACTGCTGTAATTGAGTGTTTATCAAACATTTGTTATGGCTCAAAATTCAAGGAAAAATATGATTGGGAATGATGGTCAAGGTTTGATGATGACAATCATCAGTTAATGACTTGATTCATTGATCTCATTCAGAGTCTAGTCTCTGATTAAAAGGGTAATAAATTATTATTTGAAACTCTACAGTATAAGAACTAGCAATATTATGATTATCAGATAATATGAAGGATTTTACAGAAAATGTAATTCATTACCAAAACTAACACAGATATCATGAATCAGCATATGAATCTCAACAATGGTGATCATTAAAAACCTATTCATACTGCAAAGCATGCTGGGTACTACCATAATACAAACCTTATCCATGGCTCCCAGCATACATTGCAGCATGAATAATTTTTTAATGGTCACAATTGTTGAGATTCATATGCTGATTCTTGATGTCTGTGTAAGTCAGCTTGATACCATAGAGGTTTTTAAAATCTGATTGTAACAACACTGGGCCTTACAGCAGAAAAATCACAGTTCTTTTATAATGAATAATATAAGTTATATATCACCAGCTTAATCAATAATTATTCTCTAGAAAAGACCATAAAATCAAGACACCAAATGATAATTCATCTTTCTATAAATCATCATCAAAACACAACCACATGCTCACATTTTCTTTTGGCTTTTGTGCCATAACAAGTGTGTTATATAAACACTCAGTTACAGCAGCCAGAGGAAAAACTGGTGTTATAAAGTCAAGGGTCAAGAGCCCAACTAAAGCAAACACTGACCACTATCATGGTGTCTTTAAATGAAACCCAATAAATCATCTTCATCTAAACCTCTTTTCATTCACAATAACACCTTCTGTAGACGCATGATTCAAATAACTCAATAACTCATAACTCAAACTGGTTAATAAGTGAAGCTGGTAATGCTGTTTGTGGAGTTGTTCAATCCTCCTCTGAGATCTTCAGAGATTTAAACATATTTTATCTTCAGTGATTTCATCTAATGTTGTGGTTGGAAGTCAGTTGTAGTTCTTGTGTTTCTCTTTCCTTCAGTGACCTGCTTGTTAACAGCAGGTGTTCATCACTAATGCTCAACAATCACTTCATTAATCACTTGATTAATCACTTAATTTCTTGACTGCAATATCTACTTTTAGTGAACTCAACTGAAATCATTTCAGAGTACTCATAACTATTGTTTGTTATAAACTTAAATGAATTGAGGTAATAAGTTTCCTCAAATGTAATGAGTTATCTTAACTCATTGGATTGGACTTTGTGTGTGATATTGTGAGCTAGCAGTAACTGCAAGTGCTCTGAGTTCATTTAAAGATTGTCATTTCACTGTTTTTACTCAATAAAGTGAAGTTTCAGCTATATACAGTATTAAATGCAGTGTAAAGTTTAATTGTGTATTAAAAAATATTATTGTTTTAGTAAACTCACATAAAATAAGTTCAGAGTACTCATAACTATTGTTTTTTATAAACTTAAATGAATTGAGGTAATCTGTTTCCTCAAATGAAATGAGTTAGCTTAACTTGTTAGGTTTTACAGTGTATGATTCTTCTGCTTTTTTCACTATTCCTGTAATAGGCTATAACTTAAACAGTTGTGTATTCCAATTTTCAGTGTACATAGAATATTTGTACATATGTTGGCTTGACAAAGCTGTACATTTAATCTGCGGCTGTTTCTTCTTCTGAGACCAAAGTTTCTTAAAGGAATAATTCACCCAAAAATTTAAATTACCCCATTATTTACTCACCCTCAAGCCATCCTATATGACTTTTTTCAGACGAATACTATCGGATCGGAGTTATATTAAAAAATGTCCTGGCTAATCCAAGCTTTATAATGGCAGTGAATGAAAGTCCAAAATTTGAAGCCCATAAAAATGCATCTATCCATCATAAAAGTGCATCTGTCCATCATAAAAGTGCATCTATCCATCATAAAAGTGCATCTATTCATGATAAAAGTGCATCTATCCATCATAAAAGTGCATCTATTCATGATAAAAGTGCATCTGTCCATTATAAAAGTGCGTCTATCCATGATAAAAGTGCATCTGTCCATCATAAAAGTGCATCTATCATCATAAAAGTGCATCTGTCCATTATAAAAGTGCATCTATCCCTCATAAAAGTAAATCTATCCATCATAAAAGTGCATCTGTCCATCATAAAAGTGCATCTATCATCATAAAAGTGCATCTATCATCATAAAAGTGCATCTATATCATAAAAGTGCATCCATCCATCATTAAAGTACATACAAAATATACAAATGAGTAAAAAAGAAAAAGAAAATATATACCAAATTAAACAAAACAATACTCAACCCATTCTAAAAGGGATAGGTAGAAGTCCTGCTTATTAGGTCCAATCCCTAGTACTTATCAAAACCAAATCACAATCAAACAAGAAAAAATAAGGCATACCAGTGGCTCAGTGGTTCATGCAGGTTGTCTACAAACCGGAAGGTTGGTGGTTGGATGGCGCCTTGCATGGCTGACACTGCCGTCGGTGTTATGAATGAGTGAATGTGAGGTGAGGTGTATGAATGGGTGAATGTGAGGCAAAATGTAAAGCGCTTTGGTGGCCATTGGGTCTGTGAAAGCGCTATATAAATGCAGTCCATTTACCATAAGAAAGAATCAAACAAAAATCAAGCAGCATTAACAACAGTCCCCACTTCTGTACTTCTTAAAAATAAATATGTTGTACCTTTTTTTAAATTGCAGCATATTTACACTTTAATCAATTTGTTCAGACTGTTCCACAAACTGTTCTACAAATCGAAATACACATATTTTTTAGCTTTGTCCGAGCATTCTGTTGTCTCAAATTTAAAGCCCCTCTCAAGTTATGACCCCCTCTCTATCTGTGAGAGTTGTTGTGTGTTTCCAGGCAGCTGTTTATTTCCTGATATAAGAAGAGATGAGGAAGAGTGAATGTGTAGGTGGTGATGGTGGTGCTTGAGCCCCATTAATTGTCCCAGTGTCTCCAGGCTGAGAGATCTGGGGCGAGCACCTGCTGCAGAAGTGGGTGAGAATGACGAATGCTGTCCTACATCACCTCTCCCCTGCATGAGCCAAATTACTCACATGGGGATGGAGACTAGTCTGGGCTCTCCTCTGGAGGACAGCGCTTCTCTCCGTTTCACGAGCTGTTGAAGTCATGCCGATTGGTCAGCCACTGTGTACTGTGGTCGTATGTGTGAGATGTCACTCTTAAAGGGATAGTTCACTCAAAAATGAAAATTAGCTAATGATTTACTCACCCTCAATCCATCCCAGGTGTATATGACATTCTTCTCTCAGACGAATACATTCAGTGTTTGCCCTGGCATTTTGAATGGCTGTTTCGGTTTATAAAAGTGCATCTATCATGTGCATCTATCCATGATAAAAGTGCATCTATCATGTGCATCTATCCATGATAAAAGTGCATCTGTCCATGATAAAAGTGCATCGTGTGCATCTATCCATGATAAAAGTGCATCTATCCATGATAAAAGTGCATCTATTCATGATAAAAGTGCATCTATCCATCATAAAAGTGCATCTTTCCATCATACAAGTGCATCTATCCTTCATAAAAGTAAATCCATACGGCTCCACGGGCCTCTATATTTAAAACTTTATAAAAAAAAAATTCTAGCTTCTGGCCAAACGCAATCTACTTATGCCTAAAGCGCAACTTACGCAACTCTTGAAGTTGTAAAGGTTTGTCCAGATTACTCTTTTGATCTTGTTTAACTGACGGTAAGTTTACATTTGTCAGGAATGTTGATATAAAAGCATCATCATGTGGAAATTCGGAGGTATACAAATCGGAGAAGAATTTTTGAAAAGTAGAATTTCTTGGGGATCCACCTTAATTTCTTGACATTTTTCCTAATCTTGGGAATAAGATGGGATGCTGATTTACTTTTTAACTGTTAGGCGAGAAGACGACCTGCCTTCTGCCTTTGTGCCATGTTGACAGATGCATTTTTATGAAGGATAGATGCACTTTTATGATGGATAGATGCACTTTTCTGGACTTCAAAAAAGAAATAACCATTCACTGCCATTATAAAACTTGGAAGAGCCAGGACATTTTTTTTATATAACTCTGATTGTATTCATCTGAAAGAAGAATGTCATATACACCTAGGATGGCTTTAGGGTGAGAAAATCATGGGCTAATTTTAATTTTTGGGTGAATTCTACCTTTAAGAAAAATGGTTCTAAACAGTACCAAATTAGGCTTCTTTGGCTTGTAACAATAGCAGAACCCTTTTTGGTGTTAAATGAGAACCCTTATTATAAGGTTTCATAAAGAACCATGCTTTGAAAGTATATGACCTTAATGGTGTTATAAATAACCTTTTCAACAATATTTATTTTCCTTATTATTATTATATTAGTATCTTCATATAATTAATATTACTATTATTAAAAGTAATGTAGCACACTATTGTTTTTTAGACTGTATCATAGTACTGAGACTGCTCTCATTAGTTACAAATGATTTGCTCTTATCATACAATTGTGGTTGTATCTCTCTATTAGTGTTAATGGATCTTAGTGCTGCATTTGATACTATTGACCACAGCATTCTTTTAAATAGACTCGAAAATGATGTTGGCATTAGTGGAATTGCACTAGCATGGTTCAAATCATACTTATCAGAGCGTTATCAGTTTGTAGCAGTAAATGAAGAGATGTCTTATCGATCACAAGTTCAGTATGGTGTACCATAAGGCTCAGTACTGGGACCGTTGCTGTTCACTCTGTACATGCTACCCTATCATTAGGAAGTAAGGCATTAGTTTTCACTGTTATGCTGATGATACTCAGCTCTATATTTTTTCAAAATAAACGGAATAGCTTACTAGAGTTCTTAGAGAGAACTTACTAGAGTTCCCTTTCGTAGTCACTTCGAGTTACGTCGAATGATGACGAAATGGGTCTTCACGTAGAAAGCCTATCAACTTCGAGTATTATAAAACGAGCCAATGGCAAAGACATGCCATGGGTCTGCGGAATTTGCATAGCGTAACTCCACCCCACCTTGTGGGAATAAAAGTAGGATGCCGGCAACATGCAGATATGTTTTCGCTTTGGAGCCAAGTGTATTCTTCACTCCACAAGCCATTCTGAGAACACTCTTCGAGACGAGCTACTCTCCAGGTGTTGGTGTGACAGTGAATTCCAGCGAGATTCACATTGCCTGCTGATCTGTGCACTGAGTGCCAGTCGTGTGTTTCTCCCTGCTCGCTTAAGCACCTGCGGGGTTTAATCTTCTCTCATTTGAGCTGCACGCGCGATACATCTTTCCAACAAAACTGTGAAAGATGTCTCGTCCGTGCACTTCTGGTTGCGGTCGGGTGATTTCACCATCTGATGGGCACCATAGCTGCTTTGCGTGTCTGGGCATAGAGCAGCTTTTGTGAATGTTTCATGTTCTCATTGCGGGAACATGAACATCACGACACTGCGGTCAAGACTCTATGAGCTCACTAGAGCGAGAGTGCCCTCATCCACACCCCGATCTACACTCTCATCGCGAGGTGGTACTTCGGCTGAGGGCCAGGGTGACCTGAGGGTTGAAATGTCTGTGTGGAAAAAAGCACCGACTTTCCTGCCGCCTCTTTGCATGCCATGGCCATCAGTGTATCAGGCATGGATGCTCTGGGACATGCACGAGGACAGGACTGGCCCGGCCCAATGCTCTTTGACGAGCTGCGTGCCGCCATCGACCTTGCTCTCTGAGCGACGAAGATGACCGCATGCTCCTTGGGCCAGGTGATGTCCACGATGTCCATGAACCTGACTGATATGCGAGACGCTCAGCAAACCAAGTTGCTCGACTCCCCCATATCCCAGACCGGCTGGCTGAACCTGGCTGATATGCGAGATGCTGAACGAACCAAGTTGCTCGACTCCCCCATATCCCAGACCGGTTGAGGACTTTGCCCTGCAGTTCTCAACCGCCCAGAAGCAGAATGAGGCTATTAAACACATTCTGCCCCGACGGCCCGCTGCTGCCTCCACCCAGCCGTCGGCACAGATGCCTCAGCCTGCTCATCGCCGAGAACACCCTCCTGCGGCTCGGCACCTCCCGCTCTGCCCCAGCAGCAGCTTCCACCCGGGCCGCGCCGTGGAGGTGGTCGCAGGAAGACATCCCAGCCTGTCCCATTCCCACGCCCGCTTAACGCCAGGCCAAGCGGCACTCCTAAAACTCCTGAAGGCTGCTTAGAGATGGCTCTCAGTTCTTCCCAGGAGAAAGTAGCAGGGTCTCTCCTTCCCCCGGTGGAGGGCCGGGGGAGAATCTTTTGTTCTCCAAGAACTGACTGATGTCCATCTCTGAGCTCCCAGAGGAGGGCACGGATGACAGTGCTTACGAGCCTCGCCGCTCTCGTCCCCCTGTCGCCAGACCCCTGGCAGAGCAGACTCCCGTGAAACGCTTGTCCTTCCCTGGTCTCCTCTGTCAGGACACAGTCAATGACTGTCCGGGTCAGTCATTCCGCTTCGCTGGCCCTCCGGCGGTACGTCTATGGTTCCTTTGACCCAGTGCCAGTACAGTTTTTGGGAGCCTGGTTAGACCTTCCCAATCTGTCCCGCTGGGTCGCAAGAACCATCAGGCTTGGCTACGCAATTCAGTTCGCGCAATCTCCTACCCGCTTTTGTGGAGTTCGTTACACCATGGTCAGTGGCAATGGCCCTGTCATGCGTGCGGAGGTTGCTACCTTACTGGCGAAAGGTGCAATCGAGATTGTCCCTCCAGCCGAAATGAGGTCCGGCTTCTTCAGCCCCTAACTCATTGTACCGAAGAAAACCGGTGGGTTACGGACAATCCTGGGCCGTTCCCTTCTCAGGCTTCCGTTCAAGATGCTCTCGGCCAAACGCATTTCCCAGTGTGTGCAGCCGCAGGATTGGTTTGCAGCGATCGACCTGAAGGACGCATACATTCATGTCTCCATTTTTCCTCGACACAGACCGTTTCTACGGTTTGCTTTCGAGAGGCAGGCATACCAGTATGCGGTTCTCCCATTCGGGTAAGCCCTGTCTACTCACATCTTCACGAAGGTCGTCGAGACAGCCCTTGTTCCGCTACGGCAACGAGGGTGTTCGCATCCTGAACTATCTTGACGACTGGCTGATCGAAGCTCACTCTCGAGACCAGGCTTGCAAACACAGGGACCTTGTGCTCTGGTACCTAGCCCGTTTGGGCCTTCGGGTCAACTGGGAAAAGAGCAAACTTTGCCCCGTGCAGAGGATCTCTTTTCTCGGTATGAAAATCGATATGAAAATCGATCTCGGTCGCCATGTACGCGCAGCTTACGAGCGAGCGTGGGCAGTCACTGCTGACTTACCTGAGACAATTCGAGGGCAAGAATGTGGCTCCACTGAAATACTTTCAGAGGCTCCTGGGGAATATTACATCCGCAGCCGCAGCAGCACCTCTCGATTTGCTTTATATGAGACCACTTCAGCTCTGGCTTTGCGATCGAGTTCCGAGGTGGGCATGGCAACAAGGCACGTTCCGAGTACCATTTACTCCGACCTACCGTCAGACCTTCACCCCGTGGTCAAACCTCACTTTTCTACGGGCCGGAGTGCCCTTAGATTGAGTTTCCAGGCATGTTGTTGTCTCAACAGATGCCTCCATCACGGGCTGGGGCGCCATGTGCAATGGACATGCTGCCGCGGGCTCCAGGACAGGACCCAGTGCCTTTGGCAGGTCAATTGCCTCGAGTTGCTGGCGGTACGTCTCGCTCTGCATCGCTTCCATGCGCGTACTAATACGATCAGACAATACCGTGACAGTAGCGTACATCAACCGACAAGGTGGTCTACGCTCCCACAACTTGCCCGCCACCTCCTCTTATGGAGTCAGAAGCATCTGAGGTTGCTTCGAGCCATTTACATTCCGGGGGTCCTGAATTGTGCAGCCGATGAGCTCTCACGGTTTCGGCCTCTTCCTGGAGAATGGTGACTCCATCCCCAGTCGGTTCAGCTGATTTGGGATCAGTTTGGCAACGCACAGATAGATCTGTTTGCCTCCCACAACTCATCCTATTGGGAACTGTTGAACTCCCTGACCGAGGGCACGCTCGGCACAGATGCACTGGCGCACAGTTGGCCGCGGGGCCTCCGCAAGTATGCGTTTCCCCCAGTCAGCCTTCTTGCACAGGGTCCATCAGGGAGGACGAAGAGCAGGTCATTTTGGTTGCGCCTCATTGGCCCACCCGGACCTGGTTCTCCGAACTTGTACTCCTTGCGACAGTACCACCCTGGCCAATTTCTCTGAGGAAAGACCTTCTTTCTCAGAGACGGGGCACCCTTTGGCAACCTTGTCCCGATCTTTGGAACGGGATCACGTGTGGCTTCTGGATACGACGAGGTAGGTTTGAGTACCCAACCACCTACGGTGGTGGCTACCATTACTTCCACTAGAGCATCGTCCACAAGACATTCCCATGCGTTGAAGTGGAACCTCTTCCTCAACTGGTGCTCTTCTCACCGAGAAGACCCCAGAAAATGCTCGATGAGTGTCGTACTTTCCTTCCTGCAGGATGGGTTGGAGCGAAGGCTGTCTCCCTCCACCCTGAAAGTGTACGTTGCCGCTATCGCCGCACATCACAATGCAGTTGATGGTAAGTCCGTGGGAAAGCACGATCTGATCATCTGGTTCCTGAGAGGAGCGGGGAGACTGAATCCTCCTCGTCCTCTCGTTCCCTCTTGTGACCTCTCAGTGGTTTTAAGTTCCTGTCAGTTAAGACAGCGCTCCTAGTTGCATTGGCCTCCATTAAGAGGGTAGGGGACCTGCACGCATTTTCCGTTGACGAAGCGTGCCTGGAGTTCGCCTACTCTCATGTGACTGAGACCCCAGCCTGGATATGTGCCGTCTTACGTAGACAGAACGCAGTGTTTCAGGACCAGCTCTTTGCCTGTTATGGTGGGAAGCTGAAGGGAAAGGCTCTCTCCAAGCAAAGGTTGTCTCACTGGCTAGAGGACGCCATAGCTTTGGCATACCAGCAGCAAGGTCGACTGTGTCCCCTTGGTGTGAAGGCACACTCCACCCGGCGTGTGGCTTCCTCTTGGGCTCTAGCACATGGCGCCTCGCTAACAGACATCTGCAGAGCTGCCGGCTGGGCGACACCCAACACTTTTGCGAGATTCTATAATCTCAGAGTAGAGCCACTCAGAGTAGAGACACTTCGTGTACTCGCTTCAACTAGCAGGTAACTGGACCCGCTCAGGTGTCTTCCTGAGTTCCGGCAGCACTGTTGACGTCACCGCCAGAGTCTATGCCTGCGGCAGCTTTCGCGTCTTTCGCTTTTCGCGCCCTATGCACGATGCGAAAGCCGTGTGCATAGGGAACCGTGTGCATGGTTCCCCTCCGGTGACCCCCACATATGTATTTCCACTGTAAGCCTCTCTGAGCATGTGTGTTTCCCTTGGCAAGCCATCTTGCGCAGGGCACTGGAAGACAGCCGAGTGGCGTGATTAGACTGGGAACCCCATTTCGTCGTCATTCGACGTACCTCGAAGTGACTACGAAAGGGAACGTCTCGGTTACGTATGTAACCCTCGTTCCCTGAGTAGGGAACGGAAACGTTACATCACCCTGCCACCTCCGCTGTACCATGGGAATTGCCTGAGTTCAGTCTCGGCTCCTCAGCGAAGAAACATATCTGCATGTTGCCGGCGTCCTCCTTTTATACCCAAACGGTGGGGCGGAGTTACGCTATGCAAATTCCGCAGACCCATGGCATTTCTTTGCCATTGGCTCGTTTTATAATACTCGAGGTTGATAGGCTTTCTAAGCAAAACCCCATTTCATCGTTATTCGACGTAACGTCTCTGTTCCCTATTCTGTTAGAATATCGGCCCCCAACACCGGCCACTCATCCTCGACTTCCAACTTAATCTGCAGCGGCAACCTAGACCGAGAATCACTGGGCCTGAGCGGGTCAAGTGGTGGAAATTGAACGAACAAAAGCAGCAGCTTGCGATGGCCCTCCAAGCACTAGACATCAATTTCGACCAATCAGTTGAAAAAATCTGGGACGATATCTCCTCCAGCATTCGTGATGCTGCCACCGGTGCCCTTGGCTCGACGAAGCCAGGGCGGCGATTTATGGACAAGCAAGTCTGGTGGTGGAGTGAGGACGTCCAAGAGGCAATCAACGCCAAGAAACTGGCGTTCATAACCTGGCACCGCACACGGCTGGACGATGATCTCCAACACTATCAGATACTCAAATTAGCCGCAAAACGGGTAGTGGCCACGGTGAAAGCCGTGCATTATGACGATCTATACGAGCGGCTAGGTACAACTGAGGGAGAAAAGATGATCTAACGTATAGCCAACTCCCGCCACCAAGCGACCCAAGCCATTGGTCGAGTCATGCACATTAAGAACGCCAATGGGCAAGCCCTGCGAGACCCATGTGCCCTACTCACCTGCTGGAGCGAGTACTTCGCAGCCATCTCAAACGAAGAGTTCCCGCATCCGCCTATCCACAGCCTGGATCCCATCCCTGGACCTGTACCGCCAGTTACCGTCTCTGAAGTCACGAAGGCCGTGAAGAGGATGAAGAATGGCAAAGCCACCGGCCCAGATGACATCCCTGCTGAAGCCTGGAACTTGATGGGGCACAGAGGAGCCGAGGTCCTTTCCACCTTATTCAACAAGATCATTATTGAGGGCAAAGTCCCGCACATTTGGATGATCAGCACCACGGTACCGATCTGGAAGGGCAAGGGGGACGTTGCTGAATACAAAAACTATCGCCCGATTCAACTCCAATCCCACTCCAGGAAGATTTTTGAAAGCATCCTGGACAGCCGCCTTCGCAGCATTATTAAAATAAGTCCAAATCAATGCGGCTTCGTCAAAGGACGAGGGACCACAGACGCCATCCACGTAGCCCGCCTCCTGATGGAGAAACACCGGGAAAATAACAAGCATGGTCTTCCTGGACCTGGAGAAGGCTTTTGACCGCGTCCCCCATGATCTCATCTGGGCCTCCCTCCGACATCATGTACCTGAAACCTACATCAGCTGGGTGCAACTCCTATACCAAGACGTCAGGAGCGTGGTTCGATGCACAGCTGGGATATCATCTCCTTTCAACATCAACGTAGGAGTCCACCAAGGATCGGCCCTTTCGCCCTTGCTTTTCATCACATGCATGGACACAGTGACACGGGACCTCCAGACGCCCCATCCATGGTCCTTACTTTACGCTGATGTGTTCCTCGCCGACAGGGAGCGGCAAGACCTCCAAGACCAAGGGCAGCAGTGGAAAGATCGCCTGGATGCAAATGGCTTGCGACTCAACCTCGCAAAGACTGAGTACCTGGTACCATTGGCATCCACAGAACGGATCTAAAGAAAGTTCAACACTTCAAGTACCTTGGATCAATACTCTCCTCGAACTGTGACACCCTCCCGGATGTCCGCGCATGTGTGAGTGTCGCCTGGTCAAAGTGCCGCCAAGTCACGGGAGTGCTATGCGATCGCCGCATGCCTGTCCGCCTGAAGTCCAAAATCTATAAGATCATTGTACGCCCTGTAGCCCTGTATGGAGCTGAATGTTGGCCAGCGACTGCCAAACATGGCCAGCTCCTACACGCCATGAAAATGCGTATGCTCCGCTGGTCACTCGGGCTGACAAGGCTAGATCACGTCATGAACATCAACGTCAGGAAGCGGATGGGAATAGCGCCGATTACGGAGAAGATGCTTGAGGCCCGTCTCCCCTGATACGGTCATGTAACACGCAGCAATGACAACTCAGTGGCGAAGACAGCTATGCGCCTTGGCCCACCCGGTATTGCCCACGTGGCCGCCCAAAGATGAGATGGATGGACCGGATCAAGCAAGATATGAAGGACGTGCAAGTCGCCCCGGAGGACACTACGGGAATAAATGGAGAGCTGCCTGCCAAAAAGCGGACCCCGCACCTGCGCGGGACAAACGCTAGGACGAAGAGTCGGTCCAAAACAGCAGCTAGAGTTCTTACCAGAACCAGAAGGTATGACCATTCATGACCAAGGTATTAGCCCCGTTCTGTCAACACTGCATTGGCTCATTAGTCATATATTATTTTTTTAATATAGTTTTTTAGTCTTCTATCTGCCTGGTCTTATTATATCTTGTTGCCTCTAGGTTAAACTGGTAGAACAATAATTGGAAATCCAATGAAGAGATCAGATTAGTGGTCTTATGTGACTGGTTCCTCATGTGTCCCTGTTTATTAATCATTAATCTGAATATTGGGAGTGACCAGTTGCCCCTCGATATCTATTGTAATGGTATGGTAATATAAATTTGAGTAATTTAGAATATATTTAAAATATTTTCATATTTAACTCAGACGTATTTCAAATACTGAAGTATCACTATTGTACATCAAATTACAATTTTATTTATATTTTTTACTGTCGCATGTAGCTGTCTTGACATGCATATAATCAAGACATATTAATTTGGACAAGTACCTGAGCCTATTTTTATTGTGATTCAGTTTTTAGGCCAAGTTTAAAAGCTGAGAGGAAAAATTATGGTTCTAATGAGAAGGATGCTGCATTTTCTCCATTTGAAAGAGGCTTCGGGCCAGTGAATGGCTTCTAAAGATAGAGGGAAAAATTGCCTTGTATGCTACCGACCCAAATTTAGGACAGACGCACCTCAACATCGCTCATGACTCCAATGTTTTACTCGCGTCATGCCAAAAATATGTTCTCAGAGGTTGCTTGAACTAGGTCAACTGACATCTTTTTTTGGATCACAGAGAGAGAAATTGTGCCATCTAAATGATAGCAGTCTCCTTAAACCAAGATGAACAGCAATAAGTGTTCCCCGACGGTTTATTTGGGTCAATGACAATACCATGTAAAAGAACCAAAAATAACAGTACCATAGAAAATAACCAAAATTTTGTTGTTGGATGAAATATAACCATCATTTTTTTAAAACTGGGTAACATTTATCTAATGCGAATTTAAGAGAAATTAAAATTATACTCATACATATACAGTATATTCCCTGAAGTTCTGAATCTTTCTCAAAACATTTTTATTGGTCATATACAAAATAAAAGAAGCTGTAATTCAACAAACATACATTATATACAACAGTACATCAATAAATTAGCCACATCTGAGAAATGGTTAACTGCATGGTTCAAATCCACAGTCATTAAATAGGAATACAGTGTTGTATCTAGATTGCAAAAAAGTACAACAATTTAATCAATAAATAGTTACAATTTACCCAATGTGTTACTGTGTTTCATACAAAGCACTGCAATATATCTTATTACAACCCATTGAAAAAATAACCAAAACATATTCTATCAATGTTCACCAATCATAAACTCACATTTCATAGCTTTATTTGATGACTCACAAATCTAGTGTCAAATATAAAAACCTGTACAGTCACTTGCTTACCAAACAATGCGATGAACTATTAGACTAAAGATTGAGAACATTGCCATTAATGTGCTGACTGAAAAAACTTTGCTTTTTAATAGGATTCATTGATAATCCAAGACCCATTAAAACAATGGCAGGTCCAGTTGCATAGCCTAACATTAAATGAATATAGTCACACAAGAATAATATAATAGCAATGACAATAGCTCTGTCCCAAAACTTAGTGAGCTTCCATGTCACCTACTCACACAGGCATCTTGTTACTTATTTGACACAAACGGTGCTTCTCACAGTAAGAGTCTCTGGTTACAACTGATTCTGACATTTAGGCCTTTCCCACTTTTCTATTGTTTTCCTATGCAAACACACTAGTTTGACCATTGCACTCGCATCTTTTGCAGCATCTTGCGGATGACGTGCCACTCTAAAACGACCGTACTCAAGTTAAAACAAGTTTTAAAAAACACGTCTTGAGACCTAGTGTTTTTTCCAAATCTCATTGCCAGCGTATTGCATTTTTCAGAACATAAACGCATTCTACTAGACAAAACACAATAGAATGCATTATAATCAGTGATGCTGTCTACACTGGATGCGACGCAAAACAACAAATCCCAGATGCCCCGTTCAAATTCTGATGTACTTCACGCACTCGTGCTACATCTGATATACGTTACACCATGTCTAAACT
Organism: Meda fulgida; assembly: GCA_030578275.1. Lineage (NCBI taxonomy): Eukaryota > Metazoa > Chordata > Actinopteri > Cypriniformes > Leuciscidae > Meda > Meda fulgida. The sequence goes on from CM060618.1 coordinate 3,377,238, forward strand.
GGATGGAACAGTTCAGCCGCAACAGCTTAATTCTGTCTAAACTGGATGTGACAAAGCGACTGTTGCAAATCCATTTGTTCTCGTGTTAGAAGTAGCGTGAGCACCATAGACTGTAAAAAAAGTGGGCGAGTCGGCCGTTGCCATCTTGGCAGTGGTCACTCCTGGATAAACGAAACTGGGCAGCGAGGCGGATTAGCTGAGGCAACATGACACTAACAGACAGCAGACAAACGACTAACAGTGACATCAGTGGCAATCCACCTGTCACTCAAGTGGCCACACCCTTAATTATGCAGAATTTATGGCTTAATATAATTTAAACGCATGAGTTATAAAAATGTTTACCCCCCCTCACAGTTTTCATGAAGGTCAAAGTTAGCTACCAAAACCCCTTTTTGCACCAGGTTGTAAACATGTTTTTTTCTGCTGTAAAGTTGGGCATTTAACATGGGGGGGTTTAACTAACCGGTCTCTAGAGGCCAGTCGATGGAATCTGTTTAAGTCAGTTTAAGTCATTTCTGTGTTGGATTCAAGAGAGAGAAAGGAAGGTTGCCGCTTTGTGAGGATGTGACGTACCGTCAGAAATAGAGTGAGGCATCAGTTCAGTCTGGGATTTGTCATGTTGCCACATCCAGTAGACAGCATCACAGATTATAATGGGTTCTGTCTGCTGTTGTCACCACTCGCATCGAGTGTAGACACGCTGTTAGAGCCGGTTCAGTTGAACTCCTTTTAACTTGAGAACTGCATTTTTAGAAAATGCATTTTTATCATGCGTGAGTCGCTGCAAAAGACATGAGTGTAACGGTCAAACACATCCGTCTAGCACAAGTTTACATGGAAAAACTATGGAAAAGTAGCGCAGTGGAATGGAAAAACTTGTTTTGTGTGAATGTTTAGTACACTAAAAAAATACTGGGTTGTTTCAAAATTCTTTAATTCATTTTTTTGACTGAGCTTGTCAAAATGCATTTTGGGACTGGATATACTGTATTTGGTCGAATCAGGTTGTCTTTGTTGCGTACGTCTTGAAACAGAGTCAGGAATGTGTCTACGATGATAGGGTGTGGAATAGAGCTAATAAACACTTACAGAATATTTACCTTCGCAGTGGTGACTATCTCATTGAAATATCTTTCTCCTCAGCAGTCATTTTACAATAGTGCTAAAATACAAACTACCACAAACATAAAAAAAATCAATACTACAGTATATGTGCACATAAATGTACAGTGTTGCACTTATCCAAGAACTACATTAAACACCACAGAGAAGTGCTGTGTGAATCAAGTGTGCTGAAAACCTGCTGCTTTTCAGAAGGAGTGGATGTGGCGAGTGCAATACGTGAGTAATGAACTCTAACAACAGTCATCAAACAATGAAATACTGACTGGTGTGGCCTTGAATCTGTGATGTGAGGTAAGGGGCAGTGCATTCAAGTCACAGTGAATCAGTTTCAATCGGTTTATTTTCGTCTTAAAGCAATAGTTCATCCATAAATGAAAGCTGTCATACTTGCCCTTCTGTCGATCATGACTGCAAAATAAGGGCGATCAAGATCAGGCGCCAGTTTCATAAACATAGCCATTATGTTAAGTCTGACTGACCAACTAGCAGATAGCCAAGAGGCAAGCAGTCTTGCTTTTCAGTATCAAATTAGGCCAATCTACTTTATGTAACTGACTTAAAGTTATGAACAGTCACAAAAAATTAGGTATGCATGATATATCAGCCATCATATCGGTATCGGCCATTTTTGATGTTATGGTTATCAGCCTGATGAGAAAATTTGTCCGATAAATATATATATATATTAAAGCCGATAAATAATGTATTATTTCCTTCAGCTGTTCAACTGTTCAACATGATGGATTGAATTGCTTGAAATATGATTAGAATCACTTCAAAAAGGAAAATACGGTAAAGTGCAACAGTCCGTCATATCGGCTACATAAAATTAGAACATCATAATTGTGTGTTTGGGACATGGATTTTAATGGTGAGACTTTTGTTTTTGTAATCAAGCTCTCAAAATTTAAAGATTTTTTTTTTTTTTAGATTTATCGGCCAATAAATTGGTTTTCAGCCTTTAAATATAAAGATTTATCGGTATCGGCCAAAATGTTCATATCGATGCATCCCTACAAAAAATGTATGATTAACTTGTAAGACTAGTTTTGTTTCGTTTAAAACTTTTTTATCGCCCTAAATCCTTCATTTAGAATCTGAATCCTGTACATTATTCTGCTTATTACATGATTGCTTATTTCTTAATATTCAACAATATTATTGATTTGACTGAACTGACACTATTGGATGAGAACTGAACTGAGTGATAATGTTGTCTACAGAGCTGCGTTAGAGCTGAATTGAACTAATTTCATTATCGGAGAATTTACAGTTATTGAACCAAACTGAATCAACATTAAACTGATTTTAGCTGAATATTGTCTCTTTATAATAATAATGCATTTTATTTGTAACGCGCTTTTCTTAGACTCAAAGCGCTACAATATACAAAAAAAAAAAATTACAATTTAAGTTCCTGCATTTCAATGAGAGTTTTAGAGCTGCTTTACATTAGAATTTAATTATTTTTGCATCATTGATCGTTATTTTCCTGTTTATCTCTGTAAAGCTGCTTTGAAACGATCTGTACTGTATAAAGCGCTATAGAAATAAAGGTGACCTGATTCATCGTATAGCCTCAGATGACTTGGAATATAGAGGCACAAGTCATACTAAACTATACTTTCATTATAACTTCAAGTGATTGTTTCCTTTTTGGAGCTTGGTAGTAAAAAAAAATCAGTCATAGTGGTTTGGATCAACATGAGGTTGGGTGAATGGCAGTTTTCATTTGCGGGTAAAGTATCACTTTCAATCAACTGCAGTCAATGATCTGAAAGTTCTCAGGGTTTTAACACTTTGCCTACATCAGGGCTATAAGTCAAAAAACTTCTGGTGCTTTTTGTGTGTAAATCACACTGAAAACTTGTCCTGAGAAAACAATACGGAAGATATAAAATAAGCCCATTTCATTAATGCATTTCACTTACCCTGATCATCTCTTACAGAGAAATCTCATTTCAAACGCCTGTACATACAGTAGTTCTGCTCTGAGTCAACATCTGTCCATCAGATCCAGAACATGAGCAAGACAGGGTTGACAATCAAATAACGTTTGAAATATTATAGCTCTGTTCCAAACCCTAGTGGGGGAATGCTTGCGATAGCTCTGAAACGCAGCCTTGAACTGATCTGTACTGAAGAGTTTGACATTAGCATGTTGCTAAGCTAACACAACAATACTTCTAATAAGCAAAATAACAAACTTACTCTTTCCTATCCAGAGATTTCAGCAATGATTACAGTTACCATAATGTTAAAACTATCAATTTTTCCTGTTCCTCTTTCCTTTTCAATCCCTCCCCAATCAAATCAACCCCCAATGGTTAGAAGTCCCAGTGAAGGACACATGCAATTCTTCTTAATTTGGTGTTTTCATGTTGGGGAAACCAGACAGAAACCCATTATAATCGGTGATGCTGTCTACACCAGATGCGGTGCGACACGACAAGTTTCCGAACAGTAAACGTATGCCGCTTTCTATTCAAGCATCTTGTGTAGACACAGTGTTAAAATGCAGGTCAGTTCACTAGGTTTTGGAACAGATCCACATTTTCATCGCTTTGCAGATGATTTAAACTTAGCTTGTGCTATTCTTGTTCAAATGTTGTCCCAAAACATGGATAAATTGTGTTTTTCCAAACCACCTGTGCTGGAAGAGAACCACAAACTGGCTACGCACCGCTACGAAGCATCACACTGGGTGTTACAGTCAGCCACAGTAAAGTTTTATCATTCAACAAAACCCAGATGTTCTGAGATATGGAAGGAGCCAATATGAATGTACACGGTCTATATTAGGTTATAATATTCACTTAAAGACAACAGCAGGACACTTACACAGTGAACAACACTGTCACCTGACCACATACACACACAGCACGCCCCATTGCACGTGTCTACATACTAGAAAAGCAATCAGACTTCAATAATAAGCCACTTTTGGTACAATTGCAAAATTGATATCAAACTATTTTTTTTGTTTATATAAATAACATGTTTTTTTTTTTCAGTTTTCGTTTTCTGGAATTAAAAACAACAACGTTTATTAGTTGAAGTAAGACATCAGAGACCATTTGCTAACGATTCAACAATAAAGCCTGTGTTAAGTTGCTTCTGGAAATTAAATGCGACCAGCCCATCCATACAAAGCACAGAACAGCAAAACTACAGCTCTACGACTGAACAAAGATATGATCAACACTTTACCAACACGGTTTACCAACTTCAAGCAAATAAATGCCTCATCTTTGCAATGTTTTTTAGGAAAGGCTTTTTCTCATGTGTCATGTCTGCAAAAGATGAACGTCACCTGCCAGACAGTTCAACCGCTTCCCATGCATAAAAACTGTAGTTTATTGCCTCTCCTGCTCATATTCCTCAGAATATAACTTGTAAACATCATTCCACTAATGGAATTGAACTCAACAGGAAATAAACTTGATAACTGAAAATAATTGTTACTTGCTTTGTGAATTACAAGATCCTTACTTCTTGTACCATTTCTGATAGAACAGTGAATACTTTTAGTGCTTCCAATCAGTATAAATAGTGGACAATAACAAGCACAGGCAAGGAGCTTAAGTCGACCCGAAAACGTAAAACTTAAACCTGCATGACTAACTTTCTTCCGTGGGAAAAGAAAAACGAGAGTTTTCGCAGAATGTCCAGGCTCTTTTCCATACGATGAAACCATATAGTCACCATATCTCACATAGCCCTAAAAGCATTAAAAAAGTACCATGAAGGGATATGACTTTTGCACTTCATCCATCTGATGGTTCTGACAACATCTGACAATCCATATGATAGTTTTCCATCAGAAACACACCCATATTCAAGTGGTTATTCATTAAATATTAACCCCATCAGTGCTTGCGCATTAGAGGTCTTCACGGATCCACTTGACTGGAAAACCCGAGGCCCGATCTGAGACTACAGCGGAGTCCAGCGGGTCAGGTCTGATTTTAGCTGCCTCGGTCTCAGGTCATTTTAAATAAATGTGCTTTTACCGAATAGACCAGAGAGGATTAAGATTCTTTTAAAATTTCAATTGTTTTGAATTGCTTATTAATATTAACATTCATATTTTATATTATGTCCAATATAGTGGCTTATCTACTTGCTCGCCCAAGCGAGGTACTCAACCGATGAACTGTTGCCAGGCATTGATTAATAAAAAAAACATCTAAATGCAGGTGATGCCAAAACTAATCGCAAACAATTACTGTCTAATTTCTTGTTTTTCTTCAAACAAAACAATGTGTGAAATCACGAAAAAACATATTCTGCACATTTTTGAAGTATAGGCTACATAATCTGGGAACAAGGCTTACGTAAATGCTACAAGTGTTTCTTCATTTTCAACGTGTCCAAGATGCCCAAGTCACCACTAGCCACTGGCGTACAGGGATGCAAGCATGTTCTTTTTTTAAAATGTATTATGAATGTCGTGTTTGAGTAGGAATTGATTCAGGTCTATCCATGCCGGGTACAGATCACGAATGAATGAATGAGGCATTTATATAGTGCTTTCATGTGTGCTACTGTAGACCCACAGCGCTTTACAATCATATCAGGGACCCGGGAAGATCTCGAACGCACGTATTTGGCTTTGGTGTGCCTAGATGTTCCTCGTCAGGTCTGATGTCAGTGACGAATGGTATCAGTTCTAGTGTGTCTTCAATCACAGGCTGTTTACATGTTGAAGTGTGACTTTCCTTCTCTGGTCACTGTATGCTTTCTCTGTATGGAAAAATAAACCAGCACAAAAACTTCTCCTTTTATGACCAAGTAAAAAGTAAGGACCAAGTAATACGGGTTTAGTGACCAACAATAAATGACAACTCTTAAAATAATTTTTGGGTTGAGCTCAAGTCTGTGTAACATTCTAATTCTTGATAATTTTTTTTTTCATTAACAACAATGGTTGCAAATGACAGATTAAACTCTAAATTAAAAATAATTAGTCCTTTATCTTTTTCTGAGAGATTTTTTGTGTCGTCTGTTCATGGAAAAATAAACCAGCATAAATTTTTTTTGGGTTGGTCTGTGTTATATTCAAATTAATGAAATATTGATACAAATTGAATCTCTAAAAAAAATTATACGTCCTTTATCTTTTTCTGAGAGATTTTAGTGTTGTCTGTTTACATTTTTTATGGTCAAAGAGTAATTTGCTGAATGTTTCAGCGTGAGTATCATTTTATCTGATTAATGAAATGTTGATACAAATTTGAAAAACAAGGGTTGTGATTGACAGATTAATCTCTAAAAAGAAATATCTTTAAATGTCTTTTATCTTTTTCTGAGAGATTCTGTTTACACTTTTATGGTCATAGAGTAGATTGCTGAATAGATTTGAGCAAGAGTAAACCTGTGCCTGATGGATACGCCAACCAATACCCTCACAGAACTGCTCATTAAGAGCGCGCTTGTGTTTTGGACTTGACGATGGTGATGACGCTGGTGGTGGCCACTTTTGTGACGGGACCCCTGTGGGCCACAGTCCTGGCGAAGCTCTGGAGAGCCTCATATTTGGAGCGCAGCAGCTCAAGCTCAGCTTTAATGCTGGCGTTCTCTGAGACCAGCTTCTCCACCTCGCGCTGGAGCTCGATCTTCTGCTTCTCCAGCTCCTCCTTCTGCGTCACACGCTTAACTCGACAGCTGGCGGCGTAGCCTCGGTTTTTAAGCGTGCGTCGACGCTGTTTCAACTGCAGGATTTCATCTTTGGTCAGACCGCGCAAGTGCTGGTTCAGCTCTCGCACAGACATGGACACCAGTTCATCATCCGTAAGACTCGTGCCATTCTCACCTGGCTCTCGCTTCACCTGCAGATCAAGCCAAGTCACCTTAATTTATACAGCGCTTATAACAATATAGATGGATTCAAAGTAGCTTTACAGTGATAAGTAATTAAAGATTGTAAAGTTAGTTGCAAAGTTACTTATAGTCAGTATAATGTCTGTTGGAGGAGCATCACAATAAAGAGCAGATATTAAGCAGACAGTCTACTAATACTCTACTTTTGCAACTACATGTCAACTAACTCTCATTAGAGTATTAGTAGACTGTGCTTAATATCTGCTAACTCTTTATTGTGATGTTCCTCCAACAGACATTATACTGACTATAAGTAACTTTGCAACTACATGTCAACTTATTCTAACCCTAACCGTACCACTCTACTAACACTCTACTAACGCTCTACTAACACTACTAAGCTCTACTAACGCTATTCTAAAACTCTACTAACACTCTTCTAACACTCTTCTAACACTCTTCTAACGCTCTACTAACGCTCTACTAACGCTCTACTAACGCTCTACTAACGCTCTACTAACACTCTACTAACACTCTACTAACACTACTAAGCTCTACTAACGCTATTCTAACACTCTTCTAACACTCTTCTAACACTCTTCTAACACTCTTCTAACGCTCTTCTAACGCTCTACTAACGCTCTACTAACGCTCTACTAACACTCTACTAACACTCTACTAACACTTCATCCAAAACAAACTAGAAAATAGACTCAAAGTGCTAAATACCGGAATTATCCTATAAAGATTTTAACACATCTATTGCTATGATTTTTGTGCCGATTTTGATGCCCCTGTTTACGGAATTTATCTTTCTCCTTTGTATTTTATTTAGGCACTTATGTAATTTGTAATGTTGTCTGTTTTTTTATAGGGGGAGAGTGGGGGATATGGTTGTTTATGTTTGTTAACTTTTGTTGTTCTTATAAAACTAATAAAAACAATATTGAGAGATAAAACCCCATAGAAAAATCTCAAAAGACCTAGTGGCTAATTACACTTCCGGGTTCTGAAGTCATACCTGCATCAATACATGAACTAACAATACACAATTGACGATTAATTGATGTTAAATTCATCATTTTAAAACACATTTTTAAAACGAATTTTGCATTTGAATGTGTTACTAACGTGGACAATGAATAAAAGTTTTTATTAACTAATATTAACAGAGATTTAGAATAAATGCTGTAAAAAATATTGCTAATTTTTAGTTCATGATTGCTTCTTTTCCTGTTACTAAAAGAAAATATGATTAAATTGTGATTTATTTTGTGATTTAATACTTTTCTTCTGCTGTCTTAAGCTTTGAATTGTGATTTGGAGACACTTGCATTTGAACATACAGTACCTTGAGTGCTTTGTTTCCCTTGTTTGTAGTAGTCATACCACGAGAGCCGCTCTCCACTGCCCCACTCGACAGGTCTGAGAACACAACAGAGATACGGTCACACACACATGCTCACAGATCATCAAGCTCACAACTGGATTCAAAAGTTAATCTAAATACATGCAATGAATTGCTATGTTAATCTAGAAATTATGTTCATTTCAAACAAAGTTTGAAACAAGTAAAACAAACACAAACAAAAAGCAAGGTGTTTTACTTCAGTGGTGTTCTATTTTACCATTCGCTAAGTTGAAAAAAAGCTTAAAAAGTAATTGCAAATCTCTTCAAGTCAAGTCGTCTTCATTTATATAGAGCTTTTAACTATGTAGATTGTTTCAAAGCAGCTTTACAGAGGTAAACATATCATTTAAGGTAAGAAAAATTGTTTTGGCTTTATAGCGGTTCTTGAATAATGTTATTTTCCAGCTCTGGCGAGCAGGACGAGGCAAAGGGACGTAAAAGAACGGTGCCAGGCCGGTGCGTGATTGATAATCTGCGAGACGCACCGGTCTCGTATCTCTCACGGAGGAGCGGAGGCATAAAGGAGGAGCGGCGACAGTGATGAACGAGAGAGGAACAGGCTTGAACCAGTTTTGTTTTGTTTTGTTTTATTGTGTGCCAGCAGTTGTCCGTGAGGGGCTGCTGGCTTTTATTTTCATTTTATATTTGTTTTATTTTTATTAAAAAATGTTAAATGTTCGCCGGTTCCTGCCTACTTTCTTCCCATAACATCTGAACATTGCTACACTCGTGCCGAAACCCGGGAAGAAGGAGGGACACGCTGTCGGAGAGCCTCGCTGCTGAGGGGGATCGCGGTGCTGAGGAGCTTGGGAAGCACGAGGGAGCGATGGCCGCCAAATGTTGCTCGAGGCGATGGTGCTGAAGCGATTGAAAAGCAGGTGGGATGGAGACCTCACTGCCATGCTCCTAGGTCGAGGAGGGGTGGCTGCCGTCCGAGAGGGAGCGGAGGAGTCGTCGCTCCCGTTCGCCGGAGCCTGTTGCCGTCGGCCATGATGGGGGCGGAGCAGGGAACGGGGGACTTGCTGCCGGCTGCCCTCGACCGGAGGAGTCATCGCCGTCCGCCGGGAGGCGGAGGAGCGTCGAGCCGTCCCCCAACGGATGTCCAATACAATCGCATGGCACCACGAGTGAGTCTTCAGCTGGCTGAGGACTGAGCGGCAGTATGTCCGGGAACCGGACCAAGATTTTTTTTTTTCTCTCGGATCTGTCGCTCCTCATGCTTCCGTCTCTGTTTCTCTCGCCTCGTCTGTCCATACCCCCCAGGGATCGCAGCCGCCACCGGTTGGGGTTAGGGTTAGGGTTAGTAGAGCGCAGTTTCGAGTGTACCCCCCGGCCTGCAAGGGGCGATGGGGGTATTTGTCGAACAGAATGAGGCAGAGGGACGTAAGAGAACGGCGCGAGGCCGGTGCGTGATTGATAATGAGAGACACCTGCAAGACGCACCGGTCTCGTATCTCTCACGGAGGAGCGAAGACATAAAGGAGGAGCGGCGACAGTGATGAACGAGAGAGGAACAGGCTTGAACCTGTGTTTTGTTTTGTTTGTGTTTTATTGTGTGCCAGCAGTCGTCCGTGAGGGGCTGCTGGCTTTTATTTTCATTTTGTATTTGTTTTATTTTTATTACATTTTTTTAAATGTCCGCCGGTTCCCACCTCCTTCTTCCTATAACATCTGAACATTGCTACACCAGCTAAAGTTAGTTTTGATTGATTCACTTCCGTTGAAATGATCATTTGTTATTAAATTAGGGGCCACTAAGACGACGACGTTCTCTCTAAACAGACTTTAAACGCGAACCTGTGATAAACGCTGATGGCGTTCACATGCGCATTAAGAATTGATTCTATAGTTATGTGCGTTTGAATATATGTGGGCAGGTTTGTAATTCCCTACTAATCATGCCTAAACAAATTACTAGTCTTGCCTATAAATTTGATGCAGAATTTTATTTAATTTTATCACTTCGGGTTAGGTACGCAAACAGAATTCCCCACAACGCTTTATCTGTAGAGAGGGTAAGGGATCCTCCATAGGGAGAGGCTAGTTTGCACTTCAGCACTGCATTTTCATTGGGTCCAGGCAAAGGTTCTTCCTCAAATCTGGATACGGCCTGGATCCGGCAGGCTGCGGGAAAACCTTTGGATACAAAAAGACACTAAAATTAGGGTAGATGCCATTCTTCTTATGATGTAACAAATTCATCAGGATTTAAGGGAAGTGTTTCCAGTTCTGGCTGACCTAAGCTATGCAGCCTAACATTGAATTATAGAAGTCTATAATGTATTATGTGTATGCTAGGTCAAAGAGAGATGCGTCTTTAATCTAGCTTTGAACTGACAGAGTGTGTCTGCTTCCCGGACAATGGTAGGAAGACTGTTCCAAAGTTTTGGTGATAAATAGGAAAAGGATCTACTGCCAGCAGTCGATTTTGATATTCTGGGTATTATTAACTGGCCGGAATTTTGAGATCGCAATAGACGTGAAGGACTATAATGCATTAAGATCTCGCTCAAGTACTGCGGAGCTAAACCCAGGGTTTCCCGCAGCACTTTGGAACTAAGGCGGCTGCCTAAGCAATACACACCTTCCGCCTAAACTACGTCGTTAAAAAAAATATTTTCCACGCATATGCCTTGGCGTACATAGCTGAACAGGGTGGGGTTTTATTTCTCATCTCCATAAATATATCTAATAGCCTAGTAAAGCTAATGCAAGGGATAGAAATCAATTAATCCTTTGATGATATGTCCTCGTCGTCATCATGGAGAGCGCAGTTCATGGTTTCATAGCAACGATAGACGCCACTGGAGCGCAAGCGCTTGTGGAAAGAAGGAGAAAGCGGCACGGCCATGCTTTTCCATGCACATGCTTTTCCAAACCCCACCACCTTAACTAACACATTTTCTGCGGGAAACCCTGTAAACCATTTAGTGCTTTGTAAGTAATCAGCAATATTTTAAAATGTATACAATGTTTAAGTGTTGACAGAACCAGGCTAATATGGTCATAGTTCCTGGTTCTGGAAAGAACTCGAGCTGCTGCGTTTTGAACTAGCTGTAGATTGTTTATTAAGCGTGCAGGGCAACCACCCAGTAGAGCATTACAATAATCTAGCCTTGATGTCATGAACGCATTAATTAATTGTTCCGCATGTGTCAATGAGAGCATAATTAGCATGGCATAATTTAGATATATTTTTAAGATGGAAAAATGCGGTTTTACAGATACTAGACACGTGACTTTCAAATGCAATATTGGTATCAAAGAGCACACCCAGGTTCCTAACCAACGACGAAGACTTAACAGAGCCCAATAATTAGAATTTCTGTTTTTTCAGAATTTAGTAGTAGGAAATTACTAGTCATCCAATTTTTTATATCAGCTATGCATTACATTAATTTTGTGAATTGGTAAGTTTTGTCAGGGAGTGAAGAAATATACAGAAATATATTCAGAGTATCATCGGCATAACAGTGAAAGCCAATTCCATGTTTCCTAATGATATCTCCTAATGGTATCGATTGGTATTTATCACTTCGGGATTTATCGTATTGGGAATAATCGATTGCTCCCGTCTGCCTCACTGCCTGGTGTGTGTTTGTTTGCTTCGAGACTGTAAAGCTCCGTCTAAGCCTCGTATTAGCTTCGTATTTCTTTCTGTTTTGAACCATCATTTACTATCATTTCTAGTTGTTTATACTATTAAATACAGCTTACCCAACATACCAGATTAACCTTACATCGCTAGCTTCCCTTATTGTTAGCACAACACGCTAGTAACTCGCTAGCCTGTTAACACGCCACCCGTGCGCGCTGTTATTTTTTTTATTTATTTTTCTCTCGTGCACCCGCGCCTTTGAGTTCATAAAAAGCCCAGGTGAGTAAGAATCAGTCTACAAACACGTTGAGTAATGTCTTGTCCTGTTACTGTCACCTGCACTTCATGTCACATGTTTAGTATAGCCTTCTCCGTTGGCAATATAGGATTTATATGTGATAAATGCAAGGAGACAGTCAGGCTGACGGAGAAGATTTCAGAACTAGAGACATGCATCCAAACTCTAATTGAGGATAGAAAGAGTTCCAGAGCTTTAGATATTATTTTGGATGCGCCTAGCATAGTGAACTCTTTACATGATTCGGTTCCGGCTGAAGTAGAGCCCATGCAGCAGGGCAATTGGGTGACAGTGAGGGATCGCTGTAGCAAAAATGGCAAAAAAAACACTCTTCCGTTCCGATTACCATAACAAATCAATTTGCCCCACTCAGTGAAACACCCACTGAGAATTCTGTCGATTGTGCCCTGGTAATTGGTGATTCGATCACACGGAACGTGAAAATAGAGACACCAGCCACCATAGTCACATGTTTGCTGGGAGCCAGAGCGCCTGACATTAAAGCAAATTTAAAATAGCTGGCGAATGCTAATCGTAAATTCTCCAAGATCATTATTCATGTCGGCACTAATGATGTTCGACTCCACCAGTCGGAGAACACCAAAATTAATATTAAAGAGGTGTGTGAACTTGCAAGAACGATGTCAGGCACTGTAATTTGCTCTGGCCCCCTTTCTGTTCGCAGGTGATGAGATAGTTAGCAGATTATGTTCACTCAATCGCTGGTTGTCTGAGTGGTGTCCGCATAATAATGTAGAATTCATAGACAATTGGAAAAGTTTTTGGGGCAACCCTGACCTGTTGAAAAGAGATGGTATCCATCCCTCCTGGGATGGTGCTGCTCTACTCTCTAGTAATTTGGCTCATAGTCTTAGAGCTAAAACATGGCAATCTGGGGCCCAGGTCAGGAAGCAAACAGACTGGCTAAACCGACCGTCTTCTAGCGGCCTCACGTCACCAAGGTCAGATAAATCCAATCACATAAAGCCTCTTTCACCTAGATATCATCACATAGAGACTCTTTCACCTAGATATCATCATATAGAGACTGTGTCTGTTCCCCGAATTTGGAAATCCAAAAAACGTCCAAACCCATCTAAGGTTAAAAATGTAATTGATGTTCAACAAATAAAAAACAGATATAATACAAATGAGCAAATGATAAAGCTTGGGTTGCTGAATATACAATCCCTTACTTCAAAATGATGTGCTGTGTTTGACAGAATCCTGACTAAAACCAAACGATTATAATACTTTTAATGAGTCAACCCCACAAGATTACTGTTATAAACATGAACCTCGTCCGAAACGCAAAGGGGGAGGAGTTGCTGTAATTTATAGTCATATTTTCAAAACGACTAAGAAATCTAGTTTTAAATATACTTCTTTTGAAGTGTTGGTGCTTAATGTAAAAATATATAGTGTAAACGATAAATCACGTCAGAGAATTCTGCTGGCTACTGTATACAGGCCACCAGGGCACCATAAAGATTTTATTAAAGAATTTGTGGACTTCCTATCAGAATTAGTATTGGCTGCAGATAAAGTACTAATTGTTGGTGATTTTAATATACACATAGACAATGAAAAAGATGCATTGGGATTGGCTTTTAAAGACATTGTAAACTCAATTGGAGTTAGACAACACGTGTCAGGACCTACTCATTGTCGTAATCATACTCTAGATCTAATATTATCACATGGAATAGATGTTGATGCCGTTGAAATTCTGCAGCAGAGCGATGACATCTCAGACCATTATCTAGTCTCATGTAAATTACATTTAGCAAAGCCGACTCCATGTTATAAATATGTTAGACCTATAACTTCTGCCACTAAAGATTGCTTTATCAATAATCTTCCTAATCAGTTTCATCATCTCAGCATACATTTTGACCTACCCTCTCGTAACTTCAGCATCCTTGAGCTTGGACTACAAAATCGCAGTGAAAATTAAACATGGCGGATTGCTCGAAGTGTTGGGCCGGGAGTCGATGACCTTTTTTGGCAGATCTGCTGCAAATACTGTGACGTAATTGTTCAAAAAACGTCATAGAGAATAGAAAAATCGGAACAGGTTGCAAAATATGACCAAAACAGAATATAAAGATATCAACGAAGCACCTGAAGAGACTAATTTCAACTTTTCTGTACTTATAAACACTCAAAATATACAACAAAATGCATTACGGGCTAAAAAAGTGGATTTAGCATGATATGTGCCCTTTAAGAGAGCAGCGAGAAAAATGGAGCGCAACTGGAAGAGAACAAAACTAGAGGTATTTCAGATTTCATGGAAGGAGAGCTCGATTGCTTACAGAGATGCTTTAAAAACTGCTTGAGCTTCTTATTTTTCAACCCTATTCGAAGAAAATAAGCATAATCCTAGGTATTTATTTGAAACAGAGGCTAAACTAACAAAAAAGAAAGCTTCAAGCACAGAAGTTTCCAAGCAACATGAGGGATGAATACCATCTCTTTTCAACAGGTCAGGCCTGCCCCAAAAACTTTTCCAATTGTCTACATTATTATGCGGACACCACTCAGACAACCAGCGATAGAGTGAACATAATCTGCTATCTCATCACTCCTGCGAAACAGAAAGGGGGCCTGAGCAAATTACAGTGCCTGACATCGTACTTGCAAGTTCACACACCTCTTTAAAATTAATTTTGGTAATCTCTGACTGGCGGAGTCGAACATCATTAGTGCCGACATGAATAATGATCTTATAGAATTTACGATTAGCATTAGCCTGCACTTTTAAATTTGCTTTGATGTCAGGCGCTCTGGCTCCCGGCAAACATGCGACTATGGTGGCTGGTGTCTCTATTTTCACGTTCCGTGTTATCGAATCACCAATTACCAGGGCACAATCAACAGAATTCTCAGTGGGTGTTTCACTGAGTCGGGCAAATCGATTTGTTATGGTAATTGGAACGGAAGAGTGTTTTTTTGATCTGCGACTAGAGCGATCCCTCACTGTCACCCATCTGCCCTGCTGCACAGGCAATAATTATCGGAACCGAATCATATAAAGAGTTCACTATGCCAGGCTCATCCAAAATAGTATCTAAAGCTCTAGCATTCTTACTATCCTCAATTAAAGTTTGGATGCGTGTCTCTAGTTCTGAAATCTTCTCCGTTAGCCTGACTGTCTCCTTGCATTTATCACATCTTACACATTCTATATTGCCAACGGAGAAGGCTATACTAAACATGTGACATGAAGTGCAGGTGACAATAACAGGACAAGACATTACTCACCGTGTTTGTAGACTGATTCTTACGTACCTGGGCTTTTTACAAACTCAAAGGTGATTTATTTTTTCTATTTAAAATAAATCAGTGAGTGCACGGCGTTTACAGGCTAGCGAGTTACTAGCGTGTTGTGCTAACAATAAAGGAAGCTAGCAATGTAAGGTTAATCTGAGATGTTGGGTAAGCTTTATTTAGTAGTATAAACAACTAGAAATGATAGTAATGGTTCAAAACAGAAAGAAATATGAAGCAAATACGAGGCTTAGACGGAGCTTACAGCCTCGAAGCAAACAAACTCACAGCAGGCAGCGAGGCAGACTTACCGGAAAGAGCCACGTCTCTGTCCGCTCTCAGCAACCTAAAGCCGGCCAGTTGTAAAGAAGAATCCGGGATCAGATCGCCCAGCCAAGTTTCCGAGAAACATAGGACAGACGCTGCAAGAAAGTCTCTGCTTTTCACCATCAGTAGCTGGAGTTCATCCATTTTGTTGCATAGTTAATGAACATTTGAGAGAAAATGCTTGGTAGCACTGTACGGTTACTGTGTCTGCGTAGCTGGACAAGAGCACCCGCTCACTTTCCCTTTTTCCGCCAACTTTACTTTGTTTGCACAAAGCCGAGCCCGGCTTTCACTAGAATACCGACTAATTCTGCCACTGGGAGCATAAAAGTGGGAAATAAATCCGCTGGAGATGTTTGCCTGATATTTAGAAGCGCTTCTCTTGTTAGAGAACGCCGAAGATCTTGACAAGACACTGAGTTAACAAACAAAACACGACGCACCATCCGATCGTGGCTGCCATGCGCGGCGCCATTAGCACCTCAAAGAGAAAGAGTTCACACCAAAAGCGGTACTCGCTCTAGATTACTCGCGGGATGTTACTTGATTCTCGGGCACTCACGCCAATAAAAACATTGCACAATGTTAAACACAAAAAACACAAATGACGCTCATTAGCACTCGTCCCACCAGTCTCGCTCCATTCCCACGGCTCTCGGCCCTGTCCTGCTTGACACACACAGCTTCACAGGGCATATCGCTTTAATCTACCGCCAAAACAGCATGTCTTAACCCATTTTACGCTTGACATGGCTTTCGATAGTTTCTGCTAGGAGGAGAACAGAGAGCACAAGACAGAAGGGAGAAAAGTTATCTGAACATATTGTTTGCCATGGCACATTATCTTTTAATTTGCTGCGCATATGTGTTGTTAGTAGATTACACAAACCTGATGATATTCTGCTTGTTTGCGACCCTATGCTAATTAGCCCTGCCCTTTGTAGATTGCATCAGTCATAATGGAAATGAGCTGTAGATTAGCTGCAGAACTTTCCACTCCCATCAGTGCTTTTTTATTGGTCTTGCACTTATTTGCCCCGTTTATTAAATCTGGCCCTTAAGGCCGGGGAATACTTCATTTTCCACTTATCCGCAGTATACTTTGAAAGCAGTGTGGACACAATTGTGCGCAAGACTAAGCGGAACGTGAAAAATAGGGCTGTGAAACGATTAATCGCATCCAAAATAAAAGTTTGTTTACATAATATATGTGCGTGTGCTGTGTATAGTTATTTTGTATATATAATTGTACACACATGAATGTATATATTTAAGATAATTTATATTGTATATATAAATATTTTATATATAAATAAATAAAAATCTATATACACATGCATGTGTGTGTATTTATATATACAAAATAATTATACACAATACATACCAACTTTTATTTTGGATGCGATTAATAGTTTCACAGCCCTGTTTTTCACGCTCCGCTTAGTCTTGCGCACAATTGTGTCCGCACTACTTTCAAAGTATACTGCGGATAAGCACGGATAAACTTGCGCAGTACAATGGATGACTAGTAATTTCCTACTACTAAATTCTGAAAGAATAGAGATTCTAATTATTGGACAAAAAACTTCCACACATAATAACCTAGAATACTGTCTAACACTTGATGGCTGCTCTGTTAAGTCTTCGTCGTCGGTTAGGAACCTGTGTGTGCTCTTTGATACCAATCTTTCATTTGAAAGTCACGTGACTAGTATCTCTAAAACCGCATTTTTCCATCTTAAAAATATATCTAAATTACGCCGTATGCTCTCATTGACAAATACGGAACAATTAGTTAATGCGTTCATGACATCAAGGCTAGATTATTGAAATGCTCTACTGGGTGGTTGCCCTGCACGCTTAAGAAACAAACTACAGCTAGTTCAAAACGCAGCAGCTTGAGTTCTTACCAGAACCAGGAAGTATGACCATATTAGCCCGGTTTGGTCAACACTGCATTGGCTGCCTATTAAACATCATATGAATTGTAAAATACTGCTGATTACTTACAAAGCACTAAACGGTTTAGCTCCGCAGTACTTGAGCGAGCTCTTACCGCATTATAGTCCCTCACGTCTATTGCGATCTCAAAATTCCTGCCAGTTGATAATACCTAGAATATCAAAATCGACTGCTGGCGGTAGATCCTTTTCCTATTTAGCACCAAAACTTAGGAACAGTCTTCCTACCATTGTCCGGGAAGCAGACACACTCTGTCAGTTCAAAGCTAGATTAAAGAAACATCTCTTTGACCTAGCATACACATAATACATTTTCGACTTCTATAATTCAATGTTAGGCTGCATAGATTAGGTCAGCCGGAACTGGGAACACTTCCCTTAAATCCTGATGTACTCATTACATCATAAGAAGAATGGCATTTTTTGTTTATCCCGAGGTTTTCCCGCACCCTGCCGGATACAGGCCGTATCCAGATCTGACGAAGGACCTTCGCCTGGACCCGATGACAATGCAGTGCTGAAATCAACTAGCCTCTCCCTATGGAGGATCCCTTTACCACTCTTCAGATAAAGCGTTGCGTAAGTAAGCGTTTATCACAGGTTCGCTTTTAAAGTCTGTTTAGAGAGAACGGCATCGTCTTAGCAGCCCCTAATTTAATAACAAATGATCATTTCGCCGGAAGTGAATCAATCAAAACTAACTTTAGCTGGAAAATAACATTATTCAAGAACCGCTACAAAGCCAAAACAATCTCTGTTACCTTAAATTCTATGTTTACCTCTGTAAAGCTGCTTTGAAACAATCTACATTGTTAAAAGCGCTATATAAATGAAGATGACTTGACTACAAAAGTAAAAAAAAAAAAAAAAGAAGAGAATAGGAATGTGATGTCAGCAGCGCTATGCATTTTGGGACTTTGGGACACGGAAGCTGAAGTGGATACTGTGTTGTATTGAAATGAGATGCTATAGTTTGTATAATACAGCTAAAAACATGTTACAATGGTGAAAACTTGAGAAATTAACTTCATAATCGCACTAACGATCGGCTAATGGAGTGTGATTTTTGGAGTGTTGCATGGCAAGGGTACCAACAGTAAGACGGAAAAACATTGGTTTTCTGGCCGTTGACTCAGGTCCTGCACCCATCCATTTGTGAACTGCAGATGAGCCTCGAGAGATTTATAATTCTAAATTGTTCAAATGTCAAGTCAAGTCAAGTATATTTATATAGAGATTTTCACAATATAAATTGTATCAAAGAAGCTTCACAGTATCAATCAAATAATGTTTGTTTCTTAGTGGAAAAAAAACATCAACGATTGGTACGGCTGATCAATGGTATTAATGCTTGGTTAATAAACACATTTTAATATTCAAATGAATATTAAAATGTGTACGCACTGACACCACAAACAAGGTAAGAAAACACATCTGGAAACATTACATTCAGTAGCTATGGAACCTTGTTTCCGCCAAATAATAAAACAATTTAAAAGATAATTGCGACTTTTTATCTCACAATTGCAAGATATTTGTGAGAAAAAAAAAATCATAATTGTGAGATAAAGGTTTTATTCCGTGGCAAAAACAAGCTTTCATAGGTAGCTCATTAAGATAATCAGACCACTCTTTGTGTTCGTACGAATCGAGCCCATTGATTTCCTTGATTTTTTAGTACCGCAACTTAGCTTCCTTGTTGAGCTTTTCACCATATGGAATGTTGCATTTCATCTTCGTTTGATCTTCGTTCTGTCCATTATTGTTTTTTATCTTCTGTTTATTTTCGCCTTTGTACTACCGGTAATATCCTGATGAGCATGTCGTTTTGTATCTCTCTTTCCGCAGAGTTACAAACACCTCTTGTAAAGTGGTAATTAGAGAAGGAGGTAAGCAACATAAGGACACGTGAGACAAAGAGGGAGTTTAACTGTTTATTGGTATGACTACAAGACTCGCGTACCGTACAAAGGAATCGGATCAACTAAGCTGAAACCAAAAATAAACTTACTGAAAATAAACAAATAGAAACAAACCAAAATAGGTCAACAACATTAAAGGAAACAATAACCGAAACAGCTTATCGGTGGCTGGCTGGACATCAGGACGTGCACAGGGCTCACGTTCAAACATCAAAATGTTGCAATGCCAGCAAAAAGCTAACAATTCCTTCTCAATTGTAGAATAATTTTGCTAATGATGATTAAGGACAGCTCACGCTCCCACAGTACTGGCATCTACCTCCATTTGAAACGGACAGGACACATCCGGGGCCGACAACACCGGAGAACTGTAAAGAAGGGATTTTTCAGACGGAAATGGTTGTTGGCACTCGGACAACTTTCGGACTACATAATAGAGTTAAAGGAGAACTCCGGTCAATTTTAACATTGAGCTCATTTTTTTGTACATTTGGAGTGCTGTCAGTACAGACAAAAACGACAAAAATCGGTGTTAACTACACCGTGTTATCCTCTTTTTAAAATTCGCACCCTGTTGACTTCAATGGGGCAAGTTCTAAACCTGCTTTTGGCCTCTTAACATCCTTGATTTGTCATTACAAGTGCACAGCCATGTGAGAGGTGTTATTAAGAGGGACCACGGTCAATCTGACTGCAGTAGATGTGAAAGATATTAATAAAAATGATGTTAATTCAGCCAGCTCACATACCTGTATTTACTTCCTGTTTTCGGTCGAAGTCCACAGCAGTCGATTGTCGAGTTTGCGCGTGTGATCATTGGTAATGATCCTTTGCACTCCAAATGTACAAAAAAATGAGCTCAATGTTAAAATTGACCGGACTTCTCCTTTAACGGAGCAACTACACTTGAGAAATTCTTACAGAAACACCGGTAGTACCCAACCATTCCAAGAAATCTATGTAGTTCTCGCCTTATAATAGGTACTGGATATTCCAGGATATTTTTAAATTTTTCCCTCTATTGGCAGTACCTGACCGTTTCCCACCTGCTTTCCCAGGTATGTGTGAGGCCTTAGCAAATTTACACTTTTGGAGATTCAATGTTAAAGACGCAGCAGCTAAACGACAAAACACATTGTACACATTGTAGTTGATATATGTTCAGCCCATGTGGACGAACAAATAACTATGTCACCCAGATAGACATTACAGTTAGAAACTTCACCCTAAACCATGGACATCCGCCGCTGAAACGCTGCTGGTGCGTTTCGCAGGCCAAACGGCGTACGTGTATATTACAGGAAAGCATCAGGGGTTACAAACGCGGAAATCTCGGAAGTGCGCTATGTTAAAGGCACCTGCCAAAAACCTTTCAGAAGATCTAACTTCGTAATATACCTCGCTGCCCCAAGGTTGTCAATGCAGTCATCAATACGAAGTAGAGGGAAAGCACCAGGGACAGAATTTACTTTCCTAAAATCAGTAAAAAAAACAAGAAGACCCATCAGCCCCAAGACGCATGGCGAGCTCCACAGGCTACTACTCGGACAGCAAAATCGTTTTGCAGTAGATACTGCATATTTCAGGTCTTCTCTCTTACTCACCCTACAACGATATGCATGCTGCTTTATTAGTAGTGTACTACCGACATCAATGTCATGATGAATGACAGAAGGACCAGGAGGGACATCACTGAAGAGATGTCCTGACTCTGTTCACTAGACAAATAAGACATTTGAGTGTAAAGCTTTGATAACACTTCAGAGTTTTTCAAATAACCACCTTTTAAGACTTCCATGGATACTTTCAATCCATCATCCACATCATCGGTAGGCAATGAGTAAGTAATTGGGGGGTAATGATACCCTCAAGTCACGATTCGATACTTGTCACGATACTGAACTCACAAAATACGATATTAAAATGTTAACAAAAAATGTACTGTTGATTAAAATGCTACATTTGGTATTACATTGTGTGTGTAAATGAATAGGCTTGGACTTGTTGCTGGAAACCCAAAGCACAGGACAATAGAGACACAAGAATAAACATATTCATGATTCTGAGGCAGAAAATACAGAATTATTTTAGATGAGTATGCTTGCACTCTTTCACTGACAAAATTATCATATTCAAAATTATGTAGACACTTTTTGCTGGTAACATAAAACATTTGGCATTATCAGGACCCACAAATATTCCCCCATTGCATTATTATACATTATATATACTGTTAGTTTAATGTAGTACTGACTCCAAAACTTCTCACACATTATTTTTTATTTTGGGTGAACTATACACAATACAGATTGTCACTATCCACGATACATATTGATGCATTTTTGTATTGCGATATATTGTGACACTATATATATTGTTACACCCCTAGCAAGTAAGCAACGAAACTCGCTGCTTTAACTCAATCACCGGTTCAGATTCAGAATCATTAACAGTCTTGTCTTTTACATCACAACATAAATATGGCTTCAGCAAATTCACATAACATAGACGAGTTTTTCGCCTCCGTTCTGGAGTATGTATATATGTAGTCTGTCTCGAAGAAGAACGTAAGAGTAGATCCAGGAGTAGGAATCAATAATAAAACTTTCTCCCCTGGTAGAAAATTATGCACAACTGCCTTTTTATCAAAGCAGTGATTCATTTTCTCCTGCGAAAGGGAAAAAGCTTCTTTTGCTACTGTGCAAGCATTACGTAAACGTTCACGAGTATGAGTCAAAATCATGAACATTCGTCTTCTCAGACGAACATGTACAGAGAAATTCCTCCTTCAAGTCAAGTCAAGTCAAGTGTATTTATATAGCGCTTTTCACAATATAAATTGCATCAAAGCAGCTTCACAATATCAATCAAATAACATAATGTTTGTTTCTTAGTGAAAAAACATCCACGTTTGGTAGGGCTGATCAATGGTATTAATGCTTGGTTAATTATTTTGAATATCCCCAGCATTAGATAAGAAATTAAACCCTTGATCCGCTAGGAACTTTTACGGTAACCCAAAAGTCGTGAAGAATTTCAAAAACAGTTTTGTCACTGTTTTACCAGTTATATTCCTTAACGGAATAACTTCTCGATACAGAGTAGCAACACATGATCAATGACATGATCGTCAATAAATACTGACAACAGGATTTAGTGCAGGAAAGAGGACCCACATAATCCACAAGAACACGTTCAAACAGTTCACCTACTGCAGGTATAGGACAGAGAGGTTCAGGCGGCAGGAGCTGGTTAGGTTTTCCACCCACCTGACAGATATGGCATATTTTACAATACTACTAGACATCAGTTTTTAACCCTAACCAAAATAAATGTTGGAGCACCATAAGTTTTGGTTATCCCAATGTGTCCAAATCAAAAATGGTCATGGGCCAGACTCAACACATGTTGTCGGAATTCCAAGGGCACCACAATTGACCTATCGGTAAGCCCCTCCCCTTGAATGCAGATGAGCCAATGGCAGTTGAGAATCAGCCGGACGGGTACTGGAACGCGGACATCTTGAGGTTTTAGCGCCATAGAGAAACATTGGAAGATCAAAAGCTCTCATCAGTTTGATGGTGTTTATGTTACAAAAATGGTAAAACTATGTGCCTGAGGTACTTGTAACACTGATTCCATGTATCCTGAGAGGATGGGCAATGGAATTTATTTTATTCCATTTCCTAAATCCAAACAAGACAGGGCAAAATGTCTGCTTTGGATTAATCCAATGATGTAGGAGCAGAAACCTGGTTTCTTAAAAGGTGGGATCAGTAGTTTTTGAAAAACACTTTTGAAAATTGTGTAGGACCGAGTTCCAAAACACACTTGAACCAATCAGCAGTAAGGGGCGTGTCTACTAATGATGAGAAGGAGAGAGCGCTTTGTACACACAGCACCATTACCCGAACTACTACAGAAAGAGAGATGGCAGACAAAAAACAAAAGAGGAAAATGTCTGCGGAACTTAAAATAAAAAAGAAGGCTTACCTCAGGCAAGAGGTAGAACTTGTGTTAATATCGGTGAAGCTTACCAGTGCTGGAGAGAACTCAAGGCCTAACATCGGACGCCGAGTTTGCTTTATTTCTTCTTGATAGGTGAGTAACATTGTTTAGCTTGCTTGCTGGATTACCATAGTAACACATTGCTTTCACTTATTGATGACATCATACCCTTGGCCGGCATGTACTTCAGATTCCGCCATATTAGTTGCCTGGGTTACGGTCGCATATGTAAGTGTGGGGTGGAGCTATCAAATTAGGGGCGAGATCCTTTTGGGGTAGGGGCGTGCTTGTTTTGGTGATTTCAAATAACAACATTGGCCAAAAGTGTTTTAAAAAACTACTGATCCCACCTTTAAGGATTCAACCCCAATCCCATTGAAGACGAAAATTTACATTTTCTGGTTGTCATGCTCTCATTAAATTCTGATTCAAGTTAGTGCGTCCATGCTAACGTACAAACCTAAACAGCTACTGTTCTCACGTCATGTACAGACTGGTCTACATTTCAGTGCCTCGCCATATTAAACTGGTTACATGTAAATTAATTTAATCTTACCCTGCGGTATATAAACAGTGTTTATCCTGGATGTTGTTAATCTGCGATCATGACGACCGTAACATGAGGCTTCTCCCGCTTGCATTGTGATCTGCAATGCCTTGCTTCCAAATGAATCTTGTTACCCACCATATTTATTTTAAAATCTTTTATATATCCCTCCATTGCATATTTAACCCATTTAATCCCAAATTTTTCCCAGACACAAAAATATCCAAATCATGTGTCATTAGTATCCCTTTGAAACAATCAATCATAATTTTTAGAAATTTTCATGGAAAAGTGTGTGCAAAAGTGTGTTTTATGATCGGTCACAATTGTGACCGGTGGGATACTGTGTTCTATCAACCATTGGACAGACTGAATATAGGTCTATTTGACCTGTGCAGTGTGTGTGTTTGTGTTTGTGTGTGTGTGTGTGTGCGTGTACGGAGTCCCCCTAGTCCCACTTTGTCAAATAAAATAATTATAACTATCTCGTGGCCTCAAGATAGTATCTTGAGGCCACGGGATAGTATCTTGAGGCCACGGGATGCTATCTTGAGGCCACGGGATGCTATCTTGTGGCCACGGGATGCTATCTTGAGGCCACGGGATGCTATCTTGAGGCCACGGGATAGTATCTTGAGGCCACGGGATAGTATCTTGAGGCCACGGGATAGTATCTTGAGGACACGGGATGCTATCTTGAGGCCACGGGATGCTATCTTGAGGCCACGGTATAGTATTTCGAGGCCACGGGATGCTATCTTGAGGCCGCGGGATGCTATCTTGAGGCCGCGGGATGCTATCTTGAGGCCGCGGGATGCTATCTTGAGGCCGCGGGATGGTATCTTGAGGCCGCGGGATGGTATCTTGAGGCCACCGGATGGTATCTTGAGGCCACCGGATGGTATCTTGAGGCCACCGGATGGTATCTTGAGGCCACGGTATGGTATCTTGAGGGCAAGGGATGCTATCTTGAGGCCACGGGATGCTATCTTGAGGCCACGGGATACTATCTTGAGGCCGCGGGATGCTATCTTGAGGGCACGGTATAGTATCTTGAGGCCACGGGATGCTATCTTGAGGCCACGGGATGCTATCTTCGGGATAGTATCTTGAGGCCTCAAGATAGCATCCCGTGGCCTCGGGATAGCATATTGTGGCCTCAAGATAGCATCCCGTGGCCTCAAGATAGTATCTTGAGGCCACTGGATAGTATCTTGTGTGTGTGTGTGTGGAAAGTTGCAGTAGGTAGGAAGTTAGGTAACAGCAGAATTAGCTAGCAGAATTAGCTAGCTAGCTAGTCTTCCTTGGGTCCGTGTGTGTGTGTGTTTTTCTGTGTGTGTCTGCGTGTAAAATTAGGTAGAAAGTTAGGTAGCAGCAGAAAGTAAGGTAGAACAGTTAGCCTTTGTGTATTAGCATATAGATACAATGGGTTATCCCACCGGTCACTATTGTTGCCTGTGACATGTTTGTGAGTTCTATGACAACATTATACAAAGTTGAGTGATTGCAAATGAAAATATCAATACTAGACACCTTAAACATGATGTGTACCAAAAATCTATGTCCTATCTTTATGTTAACATACTTTAATAACCTTTTCTTTGGGAGCTTTCTTGCTGCCATCCTCTTCTCTTGGCGCAAAGAGGAAGTAAACTGCTCTGGTCATGTGACAATTTACAGTAAACATGCAACACAGCACATATTTCATTGAGACCCTTTATTATTTCAATATCTGCTGAAAATGCATTGATAGACCATTCAGTAACATTTTTATAGCCTTAGAAATGAAACATTTTTTTACGGTCACTATTGTGACTGGTGGGATTAAATGGTTCCCACATGAATGCTCCTTGATGAGAGGTGGTCCTTCTGTGTCCAAAATGTATCAAAAACATCTTGGGACAAAGTTTTCAGACTGACAGCTGTCATTGAAAGTGATACTGATGGATTAGCAACGAGATCAAAACAAACGGTTGAACTCGCTATAATTTTAGCTGCATCCGAAAACTACGGAAAAGTATTGTTCCCCAGAATTTCAGAGAAAACAGAATCGCTGAGGTTATCATTCTCTTGAACATCGCGTTTTACTTGTGCCCGTGTCGTAACAGCACTAACTGAAAAGAACATCTGGAAAACTTTTGACAAGTACATCAGAGTGTGAATCAGTACGTGGAACATCAGTCACCAGCACGACCGGCATTACCTTACCAGTAGTGATTTCGTTCACATCTCACAGGTACCTTTCACAGGTAAAGAAGGGCGTACTGCTACTTCAGGGAGTAAAACCCAGAGGCCAGATCAGAAGCAACCCACACCCATTTCAATACCCCCCACTTCAATACCCTATTAAATGCAGAGTCCGTGCAAAAAGTGGACAGGTTTGATATACCGATTTCATGTCGATAATGCTTGGGAACAGATTCATACGGCCGAAGAATCGCAATTTTCACGCCATTGTACTGAACCCCCTTTTTCCAACAAAAGAGATGCACACACCTCTTGCGCCTTACCGGTTAAGTTACACTGTAACATAAACGCCCAAACCTAACAGACTCAGATTCAGTACCAGCCGAACCAGAATTACAACAGACAATAGCCACAGTTCCTGGAGTGGCCTGATCACCGACAGGCACTTGTGAGGGAGAGCTTCATGCAAAACTTGCCACTGGACCAGGTGTGTGTGGAAACAGCCCCTGATCATTCAAACCAGCCTCTAACCAACCTTTTATTTCATCTTTCATCACGTGTTTTAGAGACAGAAATCTCAGTGTTGAGCAATCAAAAACAAATTTTCCGACACGCGTCTAACCCCTCAACACTAGGTTGATCTCTAAATTTAATTAAATCAAAAGTTGCCTTTTTTTTTACTGTGAGCAAATAAGGATCCACACGACCTACCTAACCAGAAATCTACCAGCCTCCTAGCTATCCGCTCCACACCAACCAAATCAAATTGATTACTTACTGAATTACTTGCTGAAGCCTCGGGACACGCATGCGTTGTTGTACACATGCCATTCGCGTGGACAAAAAAATAGTATGTGGACGATATCTGCGGACCCTCCTGATGATGAAAATTACAGCAAGCTGACCGTCGCAGAATGTGGAAGGTTGAAGTATGCTTTGTGCTTTAATCACTTGTATTTTATGTATCTTATAAACTTTATTAATTTATCATTCATGGTATTCATTTAGTAGTTTGAGTCTACAGGCTCACAGCACCCTAGACACCAATATTTTAACAATTCATGATTTCCCCGGGTAGTATTACAGCACCCTGTGTTTATTAGCAGTTTGTTGTTTGCTTTAGGAAACTGATAGAATGCTTGAACCTGAATGAAAACCCTGAGTTAAGCCTTTTACAAGAGGGCAGGTGAATAAATGAAGAGAAACAGAAAGGAGGAGAAATAAAAGAACAAATAGAGCAAGGGAACATGGGGGGAGGGGGGTTGGTTGGAGGAAACAGCCTTGTGAAAAATGCATCCTCAGCACATTTGGGCTAGCTTGCAAAATGAAGGGTAAAAACCCCTGATCTCAGCAAGGACCTCAACCAAGGCACCAATTAGGAAGTTGTGTAGCTGAACTTAAATGACTGGAGCGTTCATTTCCAACCTTCAAACCCTGGCAGCATTCATAAATTTAGAGGATACAATGATACATAAATTACAGTATGCATACATATGATAAATGCTGAGCCAACAAAAGCGCTGTGACCTTGTGCCCCTGTGTCATGTGTTAATGATTGCTTTCCTGTACCGAGGCCTCAGGGACTAGTCCACAGATGGACGCTAAAGAAACACCGACCTGCCCCATTTACCTGTCCTCTACAGCACAATGTGACCCATCAATAAAATAAAACACTGAAGATTTTTTGTGAAGTATTTCTTTCTAACGAGCAGAAAACCACTTACCCACTCTCTCATATCACTCCATGATTGCTTCTCACATAATAAGGAGCATGAAACATAAATCTGAGTTGAAATAAGTGTAATTTTTTAAGGACATTAATAAATAATAAAGTCATTATTTGATTAATTGCTGCTTTGAAACAATCTGTATTGTAAAAAGTGCTATACAAATAAAGGTGAATTGACATTATACTAATGTAATTAAGTATTTAACAATAATAATAAGAATAAATTATATTATAATACAATATGTTATGATAAAAGAGTATTAATAGAATAGTTATTATAACAATAATAATTAGTATTAGCATGATTATTATTTTTTTATTTTTTTTACAGAGCAACAGTAAAATCTCAATGCTAGCATTTATGGTTGTCCTAATTTCTTTGCTTTCAAACGTTAAACCATTGAGCATTTATTTTGGCGGGAAATACCGCAGGAAGATTTAAAAGGGTCATGAAATCACAAAACACATTTTTTGAGATGTGAACAGATATGTTCAGGCTGCACATCACTGAAAACACTAAAAGCACTCATACATTTTATTAATAAGTGGAAATTGGTTATTTTTCAGAGCAATTTCCTTCTTCCGGGTTGAAAAGCAAAGTCGAAGTAACGTCACTAAATGTGAGGTAGAAGCGTGCCTTCAGTGTGTGTGACTGGCTGCGGGCACGATTCTACGTCAGCTGGGTTTGAGCCGTTCTCTCCATTTATTCATGAGAATGAGCTTGTCAATCTAATCACTGCGCTGTATTACGCATGAGATCGCATTACAGCGGAGGATTCAAACAACATGCGGAGAGCACACAAGATCAGTTTCTGCAAGCAAGCTCTATATGATGATGTCTTGGTGAAAGAGGCTGTATGTGATGGGATTTATCTGACCTCAGTGACGTGAGACAGCTGGCAGACGGTTGGTTTAGCCAGTCTGTCCAAAAATGTTTCCAATTGTCTATGAACCCTATATTATTTTGCGGACACCACTTAGACAGCCAGCCATTGAGGGAGGACAGTCTACTAAGTATCTCATCACTCCGGCAAACAGGAAGGGGGCCAGAGCAAATTACAGTGCCTGACATCATACTTGAGAGTTCACAAACCTCTTTAACATTAATTTTAGTGATCTCCGACTGGCGAAGTCGAACATCACTTTAAATTTGCTTTGATATCATGCGCTCTGGCTCCCAGCAAACATGTGACTATGGTGGCTGGTGTCTCTATTTTCACGTTCCGTGTGATAGAATGGCCAATAACTAAGGCACATTCAACAGAATTCTCAGTAGGTATTTCACTGAGTGGGGAGAATCTGTTTAATGTTGTAATCGGAAAGGAAGAGCGGTGTTTTGTCCCGCGACTACACTGTCTCACAGTTGCCCTGCTGCATGGGCTCTCCAGCCGGAACCGAACAATGTACTGAGTTCACTAAGCTAGTTGCATCCAAGTGCAGTATCTAAAACCCTTGCATTCTTAATATCCTTGATTAAAGTTTGGATGCGTGTCTCTAGTTCTGAATTCTTCTCCTTCAGCCTAACTATCTCCCTGCATTTATCACATGTGTAGCCCTCACCGCTGACAGAGAATGATATGCTATACATGTGGCAGGCACTGCAAGTGACAATGACAGGAGAAGACATGACTCACAGTGTTTGTTTACTGATCCTACTCACCACAGTTGTTTGATGGACTCGTAAAAGTCCATCAAAAGTCCATCCGCATATGCAAGAAAAAAACAGTAAGCACAGATGGCAGAACAGGTTAGCGAAAAGTTGATTTAGATTAAAGCTATGTAAGATTAATGTGACAGACAATATTGATATATTGTGATGATTACGTTATATTAATAAATATAAACAGCAAGGAAAGATAGAAAAAAAAAGATTAAAAACAAAGCTAGGTAATATGGAGCAATCAGCAACAAACCCAATCCACTCAGGAAGACAGGAAATCGATGTGAAACAGAAGAAAGGAAATCATCGAGTTTTGGAATGACATGAGTGTAAGTAAATGATGACAGAATTATAATTTTTGGGTAAAGTAAGCCTTTAAACCCCATTAGCCCATCCCTAATGCTGCTCATGATACAGAACACAGCTAGAGAGAAGTACAGTGAACGATTATTATGGAAATAGACATTTAGTGAAAGCCATCATCAGGTTTCAGGATACTAATGTACAGGCAAGTCATGTTCTAACCTGCTGACCTCTCAGAAGCCCTAATGCCACTTAATGAAGACTGCCACTGGCTTAGAAACCCTGCATTTCATTTCATGCATGATCAGCACCTCTCTATGATCTGCCTCATCAAGTACAACCAGAAAAGATCAAAAGAAGAGGAAGCGAGTAGTTTTATGCAGATCTAATCATCTCTCCCTTCAACAGAGTCAAGTCAATTATCAAACAAGCTCCGTGTGTCGAGCACCATTTAACTGCAAATTAAAAATCAGACTCGGCTGATGGCTAGGGTTGTGTTTCTTCAAGACAGGCATCAATTTATGCACAGAGGGCAGGGAAGCCATAAACTAGCGGCTATTCAGAGCGTGAAAAAGAGATGCAAATTATTCTGAAGTTTCAGCAGTGACGAAGCGATGATGCACCATTAACAGTCAATAACCCAAAGGTAGCACTGTTGAGAGATAGACAGTGATAGAGGAGTGGGGCTGGCCAAAAACATCTTGAAAAGTATTCTCTCAAAGTCAACTCTGCTTACATTGCAGGAAAAAAGCCTCATGAGTCAGATGTAAACACAATGGAGCCCAACTTTTGTGAAGAGATTGAATTTGAGCGCTCAATTAAAGGTAGATTCATTATTGACATTTGGAGTCACCCTCAAACATAGTAAAAAAAAAGATTAGAGTCTCTCTCTAATGCTGTATTGATTTTGCAGGGACAGATTACACATGGGTAAGGCTTGGAATGCAAAAAAAAGCTTTTATAAACTTTAAGCTAACATTTATTTCCTGAGTTAAAATACAGGGCAGAAGTCTGGACTTGAAGTAAATCTGGCAAATATTAAATGGCAGGGCCAAAAACCGGAGTTATCAAATAAATCAAATAGAACGGTGTTAGAAAAAAAAGAGAACAGGCCACGAGACGTTTCATAGCTGCCTTTAATAAACAAGTCTGAATGACCTGTTGACCAGCTTAAAGAGGTCATCTGCAAAAGGGCACTGATGATCTGACATGTATGTTAAAGTTTAGCGATGACCATTGTAAAATTCTGCTGGAATGAAAGTGTCTGTGTTCCCTCAAGGGGTTGCATCTTCAATTTGCTGCTACTAAATCTGCGAGCGAAACTTCTCTGACAAACTGTAATAAATACAAACATAAATCTCGACCATATTGTTTGCGATCAAGGTTTGTGAATAAATGCACTCATGCAACCTCTGTGCTACAACAGAAAGTAAAAACGTAACATTTGAAATGATTGGAATTAATACTAGGAGCCAACGTTTTTCTATTACCGGTGTATATCCGTTTTAGTCCATGCGCCACCTACAGGCCTATAAAGTGAAGTGACGTGAAAGTATAATAAAATTATATGCATTTGGTCTTTTACTCGATACAACACTGAATTTTCATGTTGTTTGTTTCCATTAACAGTTCTTGAACACCTGATTTTTCCTCGAAGAAAGTACATGGTACATGGGGAATAGAAGAATAATAGTTAAGGAACTGAAAATTAGAATATGGGAACCAAAATGGTTAAATTACTTAAGAGTTCCAGTCTTATTCCCTAATACTTAAAATTAGAATAAAATACATTACAAAAAAAACCTTCCTATTTGTCTTTCAACCCAATTGTTTGTTAAATTAAAGAAAGAAAGAAACACATAGCAACAGCAAGAGAAAGACAACTGCGGTAAAAAAAAGACGCTCTCACTTACACTGAGTTTCATCAGACACCCCACCCAACACCCCCAAAAACCCTATTGATCTCTCCTGGAATCCCAAGCGCTGCTTTCAGAAAGCACTGCACCGAACGACTGAGGCACTGTTATTTCCGCAGAGAACGCATTAGAAACGCAAGATTTCACGAGCACCTCTTCCACTCATTAAACACTTTCTTTAGGTTGCATCAACTCCAGTCCCAGCAAAACTTCAGCCGATGAATGGTAGAGCATTTTGAACAGAAATACCAGTCACAGACAAAGGGAAAGCTGTAATGATGGAACCATAGACCATAGTACATCTTTCATATGAATCCCTGTTGCTTGATGAAGACGCTCGTCTGTTCAGGTGCCCTTACATACAGCTAGACGGGGTTTATGACACAAAAGGGCATGCTTATTAATGCCAGGCAGATTCAGGCTTGCCCAAAGTCATTGCTGATTAGGTCAAAAGCCTCATTACACAAATGTGTCCAAATACATGAATGTGCATCACACAAAACAACACCTCATTCAAAATCCTCTGAAACTGGGATCATATTTCTGATATTACAGTTTATATTTGACTTTTCACATTATAATGATGTAAAAAAAAATGATTTTCATAACTGTATTACATGCAAACACATTACATGCATATTTCCTAAATTAATGTGCAATATTTAAAAAGCTTTTAGGCACTTTATTTTTTTTACAGTCTCTAACCATCAGCTCAATAGATGCTTATTGCAATAAGGAGTGCTGGAGATGCTCAGATACATGTTTTATGCGTATCATATTACAACAGCAAGCAAATTCAGAAAAGCAGCCTTAGATAATTATTAGGATAATGATCAAAAATGTATCATTTAAAATGGAAATCACTTGTGACAGAATTAAAACTCTGCATTTACTCTGCAAACATTCAAACAGGTCTTTTTTTAAGGTCTCTGAAAAACGCTCAGCAACGTTTATTAATCGAAACGATATTCCCACAAACAATCATCTGTTTTTTGAGAGTCATACTATAAAGCACATGACCATCACGCTGACAAATGTGGAATGTAGATCCGGCAAATGATTTCTGAGCTGAGAAAAATTAATAAACCGAACAGCATTATGATGAATCAGCATCTACGTTCTGATTGAATCTTCTTTCATTCCCGATAATTACCTAGATCTGGAAAACTGCATAGTAAATGAACAAATTGCCCCAATCAGAAATCAATTTCTGAATACAGCATAATATCGACAAACACACGCGCCTTACCTGGTGCTGAAACACACAGCGCCCTTATGATGAAACAGCAGCTTTGTGCTGGTGTGTGTGTGTGTGTGTGTGTGTGTGTGTGTGTGTGTGTGTGTGTGTGTGTGTGTGTGTGTTCGCGCGCGCCAATCCAAACATTTCTGCACATCCCCCTAGCTGTCACTATAACAGCCTACCTCTAATTCACAGCAACACACACAGGGAATCCCCATAGACTTGCGCGCCTCCGATTCCAATCACGCTTATTAAATACGACATAAAGCAGCTCGTTTGAGGCTGTGAATCAACATAAATGCGCGTGCGCTTATATAGAGCTGCTTTAGGTATTGCTATTGATATAATATGACAGTAAGTGGAGGCGTGCATGCACACTCAGCACAACAACACTCACACATTTCATGAAACAGTAATTTAGTCGACTCACCTGATCAACAGAAGCCTTTCTCTATGCGCGTATGGAGTGAGTACAGAATACAAAGTGTGTTTGAGTGAAATCAGATGTGTAAATGTGTTATTGTTGCTCGGATTCTCTTTCTCTTGTACTGAAATCATCAGACGTCATATGATGTTTGATCACGTGGCTTCATTCATGTAGGCACTACGACACCGCTCATTTAAAGGAACAGTCTTGAATACAATTTTAATCATTAAAATAATTCCTCATTTATTATATATGGTAACATATAAGTAACATCTCAACATACCAAAACCATTTTTATTAAAAACACATAAATGAGTGGTCAACATGTTAGATGGTAACATTTTACATTTGGTGGAAAAGTACATCCATTTTTTATTCCTGAGAGATGTGAGATGTTTTTAATATTTTGTTTTATAATTTTTACAAACATTTATATAAGAAATTGCACATTAAATACTGTGCAAATGTCAGTGTAATTGGACTGTAGATACAGACGATTGAAGTGTCATGCCACTATAAAGTGACAAAAAAGAATTACAATCAGTGTTTGTTATAAATGACAATTCAAATTAGCTTCATAATTACAAAACACCTCAGTTCAATCGGTTAAGCAAAAATAAAAATTTGGGTGAGCAAATTTTTTTTTAAATCAAAGGCGTAGCTGGCATGACTTCCTTCAATATGTGTTTTTTTAAAGAGTACATTCTCTGTTCATTTAAACATAAACTCACAGTTCTAATGACAGAACAATATAATCTATTTTGTGCAATTCCACACACACGCACGCACACACACACACACACACACACACACACACACACACACACACACACACACACACACACACACACACACACACACACACACACACACACAGTTTCTTCAGATCAAGCAGGACTCTTAAATTGAAAGTATCTAGTAGTTCTGGTAGTTTGCTGCTGCTGGCTTCACATCGTCACCCAGAGTGAACCACTACATGTGCTGACAAAAAGTGATGTGAGCACAGTGAGCACAGTTGCCTCCATTAAATTCAGAAGAAAGAAAAAAAACCTTTAGACCAGTTCAGTCTGCTGTCTGCTTACTTTGGATCTTTGATAGGGAATATACACACGTTGAGTTGGAAGTTCACTGAAAAAAATGAAAACTGTCACCATTTACCATTCCATACCTTTACGCATCTGTTCTTTTGCGTACAGAACACAAAAGAAGATATTCTGTAAAAATGAGACAGAAGAAAGAAATGCATACAGTTTTGGAACAAATTTTGAAAAAAAAAATATAATAGATTTTTCAGTTTTGGGTGAACTATCCTGTCGTGGAAATCCTCAATAAGAATACAACCTACTAAATCTGACTTCTTCAACATGGTGACGGCATCCTGTTCCCACTTAGCAACATTTTTATGTCCCAGATCCGCCCACATCTGGCACCTGTGGAAAGATGATCTGGTCCACATGCAGCGTGGAATGACCGCCCTTGGGGGGCTCACTTCTGTTTGCTAGATCTGGGCCACAAGCAGGCCATAGCACAAGAGCAAAGAAATAAACCAGAACTGGACCTTATCTCAGACACAAAATCTGTGTATATTTAATCTGGTGTCATCTCAGCCAATAAGCCAGTTAACAAGCAGAATCACTGAAGGAACAGAAAATGAGACGAGCAGAAACACAAGAACTACAACTGACTTCAGCCAGTCTTATAAAAAGAAGGCATTAAATCTGTGAAGATCTCAGCAGAGGAGGATTAAACAACTCCACAAACAGCATTACCAGCTTCACTTATTACTGACCAGACTGACTTTATTTCTGTCAGACGTCTACAAAAGTTTTTATTGAGAATTAACAAGGTTTAACTGTTTCATTCGAAGTCACCATAACAGTGATCAGTGTTTCCATTAGTTGGACTCTTAACTCTTATTATATCTTTTGCCTGGAATGTTTTGGGATGAGGTTGTTAATGGCAACAAGCAGAAGGTACGACAAAGATCAGAGAGTGAAGGGGATTCTGTAGAATCAGTAGTTATGGTGAAAAAGACCAAAACAGATGGTGACAGGGCCTTGAGGCCTCAGGTTGATGTTTGGAAAGTTATTTTGGTGTTTGATCAAAAGGGAGGACCAGATTTACATCCAATACATATCACGAAAGCAATAGAGAAGGAAATAGGCAAGATTAATCACACACGTTTCATTGGTAATGGGAGAATATCTGGAATCCCAACTTCAGTCTCAATAGAGGAGATCATGGAAAGTTTAAAAGATTATGATTTAGGTGAAGCTAAGCGGTTGACAAAAGGTAAAGATAAAATAGAAAGCCTGTCTATTTTATTAGGCTTCAAGAAAGAACTACCCAGCAGGGTTCAAATGGGATACATGTCATACTCAGTGAGAGAATATATCCCGCCGCCGTTAAGATGTTTTAATTGCCAACGGTATGGTCATGCTGCTAGCCAATGTCGAGGAAAAATTAGATGTGCGAAATGTGGAGGAGAACATAGTAAGTATGGCGAATGTGAACAAGATGCTGTATTAAAATGTTGTAATTGTGGTGACAATCATAGTGCAGCTTATGGAGGTTGTGAGAAGCACAAAGAGGCAAAAGAAGTCCAGAAATGCAAAATGATTCATAAAGTTTCCTATGCTGAGGCGGTTAAAAAAATTGAAATGGAAAAGAAAGGTGCTAGCCTAATTGCTCCCCAGTATACACCAGAGCAAGCTTGGGAAACAAATGCTAGCAACCCAATAAGATGAGTAAACCACAGGAGCCATCCTAACGAGAGAGTCCAACAGGTCAGTAGGCCTAAATGTAACTCAACAGTCAGAATACTGTGAATTCAAAAAGAAAATGTCAGAAGAAATAATGTTGGTCAAGAAAAATGACTTACTTTCCTTCATTTGCGCAGTGATCAGTAAAGCAACTGAACCTCATCAGCGAAGTAATAAGGTAATATCAATTGTGGATATTGCAAATGACTTTTTAGGATTTAGCTCACAAGCTAGTAAAATTCAAGAGATACTGAATTGTAAATATGAGGGTCAAAATAGTGATTAAAAGCCTTATGGTATTTTTCATTCTTCAATGGAATGCCAGAAGTCTAATAACAAATGGTCAAGAATTTAAGAGATATATACACAATCTGAAAGAAAAACCTGAGGTCATATGCATTCAAGAAACATGGTTAAAACCACACCTTGATTTTGTATTGAAAGGATATAATGGTATTAGATGTGATAGAGAAAAAGGCAGAGGAGGAGGGTGTATGACATTTATTAAACTAGGAATACCGTATAGGTCTATTAATTCCAAGGACCATGAATGTGTGGTAACTGAAATATTGAATAAAGGTATAGTGGTATTTTTTTACTATCATTAATTATTATAATCCATGTAAAGCATTAAATAGTGAGTTATTGAAAAGTATTGTTTAGAGAAGCCACAGAGAGATTTGGTGTGGGGACTTCAATGTTAGTGTGCATCTGGAAATGGGCAAGAA
Source organism: Meda fulgida (assembly GCA_030578275.1). NCBI lineage: Eukaryota > Metazoa > Chordata > Actinopteri > Cypriniformes > Leuciscidae > Meda > Meda fulgida. The sequence goes on from CM060618.1 coordinate 3,414,486, forward strand.
TTCTTCCATTTCCTAAACCAGGTAAAGACTCAAGTGACCCATGAAACTATAAGCCAGAAGCACTCACTTCACATTTTGGAAAATTAATGGAAAAAATTATAGTTGGACGTTTAAATTATTTTCTAGAATATATAAATCCAATTAAAGGGTATCAAACTGGATTTAGGAGGTGTAAGTCAACAACTGATGCTCTGGTTAAAGTATGCAATGAAATTGAAAAGTCTTTAATAATGAAAGAAGTAATGGTGGCAGTTTTCCTGGATATTGAGAAAGCCTATACTATGTGGAGAGAGGGTTTGTTGATTAAATTAGGAAAATTGGGAATTAATGGGAAAATGTATAATTATATACTTGACTTTCTCTCTCAACGTTCCATCAGGGTTAAAGTGGGTGATGTTGTGTCTGATGAGTTTATCGGAAATGGAAAATGGAATTCCTCAGGGGAGTGTTATCAGTCCTATCTTGTTCAACATAATGATTAATGACATGTATGAAAAACTGGGAGATAGTAACGAAGGTCTACTATATGCAGATGATGCTGTCATTTGGAGAAGAGGACATAACATTTCATATGTTAATGATAAGATTCAAATAGACATTCATGTAGTTGAACAGTGGGGAATTGATTGGGGTTTTAAATTTTCTATCTCAAAGTCACAGGTTGTTTATTTTACTAGGAAAAAAGTCCCTGAAACTTATAAAATTATGCTTTATAATCAGCAACATGAAAGAGGTGAAAAATATAAGTACCTAGGAATATGGTTAGATGCCAAACTTACATGGAAATTTCACATTGAATATGTTGAAACAAAGTGTAAAAAGGTAATTAACCTTATTGTATTGGAGAATGGTCACTGGGCATAATTGGGGAGCTGACAGGCTGTCTCTGATGAACATTTATAAACCATTGATAAGACCAACTATTGATAATGGCTGTATAATGAATAGCTCAGCTTGTAAGACATCCCTCAAGAAAATTGAAAGAATGCAATTTAAGGCTTTGAGGATTGCCCTTGGTGCTTTTAAAACAACTAATACAAGTTAGTTAAATTAATACAACCCCTATTAATTTAAAGTATGATAAATTATCACTAACTTATTGGGTAAGGTTAAAAGGAAGTTTCAACAACCCAGCTCTGTCAGTACTTAGTGATTGTTGGGAATATTCTAAAAAGTCCAGTGGGTTTGGTTGGAATATTGACAATTTATTAAATCATTATGGATTAAAAGAGTTGAAATATGGCCCAGCATTAGCTTTAAGTTGTGTTCCTCCATGGCTGCTTCCTGTAACAGAGGTAAATATTGATTTACTAGCGGGAAAAGGTGAGCATCACACTAAGCAAAGTTTTACTGAAGCCTGCTTAAGTTATTTAAATACTTCATATTATGGATATTTGAAAATATTTACAGATGGCTCTAAAGAATCCAAGGGTCATTGTGGTATTGGAATTTATATTCCAGAATTTGGAAAAAGATATGGGTATAGAGTGAGTGACCATTTATCAGTATATTCAATAGAGATGACTGCAATAATTACTGCCCTTAGGTGGGTTGAAGAGACTAAACCTCTGAGATCTGTAATATGTACTGACTCTATGGCAGTATTACAAAGTTTTATAACAGATAATGCAATACGTGAAGATTTGGTATTAGAAGTAAAGCATCTTCTTTTAAATCTTATAAGCCTTGGATTAGTGGTACAGTTCTGTTGGAGTCCAGGACATAATGGAATTGATTGCAATGAAATTGCTGATAAGTTAGCTAAAAAGCTCTGGAATTAGACCAAGTACAAATTCACATTCCATTGGGTAAAGGAGATGCTAAAGCTTTAATTAAATCACAGATTATACTAAGGTGGCAAGATAAATGGGAGTTAGAGAATAATGCCAGACATTATTATAGGAACCAGAACTGTGTTGGAGGGAAAAGAATCACCTCATTGGGTCTTAATAGGCATGAAGAAGGAATGATAACCTTTGAGGTTTAATTGAGGTTGGGCCACACAGGCCTTAATTCCACTTTATCCTTAATAGGTAAATGTAATGGCATATGCTCTGAATGTAAAGTATTGGAGGATGTCACCCATGTTTTATTTAAATGTAAGGAATTTGATAAATTCAGACAGAAATGGAAAGACGCTGATGCAGAAAATGATATTCATAACATTTTACAGGAGCAAGGAATGCAGGGACAAAGAAGCAAATATTTAATTATATATCTTAATTATACTGGTTTAGTAGAAGAATTTTTTTATTTTATTATTTTTTTTATTTTTATGATTTGATGTATCATTTGCCAGCGTCCTATTTACACACTCCTATGTAGTAGTCCAGTAGGTGGTGGTATATATCGTAAAGATATGATCTGCCATTGATCAGAAGAAGAAGAAGAAGATTTCTTTTGCCTTTTTTTGGCTGCTGTTACAGTGTGTTTGTTAAAAACATTTGCAGCAGCAAAGAAAGCTAAAGTGTAGTGAGATAAGGTGTTGATGGTTTTATAATCTTCATGAAATAGATGATTTTTTTGACGGCTTCTGGACGTCCAATCTGGACGTTCATGGACCCTCTTCGTACAACGTTAAAAACTAGTTCAAATGTGGCCATTGTGGACATATTTCATTATCATTTATGGTCTCATTTAGACAATTTATACTGTTTCTGGACCAAATATACACTCAGGATGCATTAAATTAAAACTCATGTTTATTTAAATGTAATTTCCTTACATTGTTCAGATGAGGTTTAGATGATCAGTGTGTGCTTTAGTTGGGCTCTTGGTCCCAGTTCTTCTTGTTCAGCTTTTCTTTGGCTGTTTTAACTGTGTTTGTATAACACCATTATTACGGCAGAGAAAGCCAAGAAAAAGTACTATCGCCAGTTATCAGCTCCATGTTGATGATGACAAAATCAACACACAGCCAGCAATCAACATTGTTTAAACTTTAGTCTTTATATTTGGCATTAATAACCATCAATCTTGTGGAACTGCATAATTATTACCAGTAGCATTAAAACTATCACTTATTTGAAGGTGAATAAAAAGCATATTTTTTGGACATCATTTAGCTTAATGGGATGATTCACGCTCATAACGACTCAAAAGGTGCAATTTTTTTATAGTCACGAAACTGCAACGTGCTAACTCAGTGATAGCCAGAAATCGGGAGGTCCCAAATGATGTGATCCCTGCTCCATTCATTGGAATTTCGGTATGACCCTGAACACCGATTTGGGATAAGACCATACTCCACATTAATCTATACTAGAAATAATGATTTCAGAATCATACAGAATAAATAAAATATAACATTTTATTTGTTAAGTAACAAGGCATCATGCCAATTACACAAGTAAACAATTAGAAGCCAATTCAGAAATAATACATTCATGACATCAATTGCTCATAGATGGCTCTAAGAGTATAAGAAATATATGTCTGACAGAGACACACAGTGTGGTATGTAGCAAATTAGCTCTAAAGAAATATTAATAATCAATCATAACTTATTATAATTGATTATAAATATTTGGATCAGTTGATAGAATTAACTTAATGTAGTAAAATTAATATTACAATCAATTAACCTGTTTATGCCGTGAACACTCAGTGTTAATTGTTTATTAATTCTAAGAAATGTACGTTTTCGGGACATCGGAAATGTCTTTCTTACTGTACAGTATTCAGAGCCTGTAGCCAAGAATCTATAATTAGGGACTCCAGATATGACCTTGAGACACGGACAACTTTACATGTGACATGAACAAAAGAATTTTGTTAATAATAATTTCTTATAATGCTTAATGCGTCACGAAGTTAGCAAAATGTAATGTAAATTAACAAATGGGAGGCAAAGATTGGAGTTTATAGAGACTAAATAATATGCTACATATATGATTTTTGTCTTTTTTTTACTGTCTATGCGCTAGACACCGAGTTCCGTACAGCGTCCTTGTACGGCAAAGTGGTTGTCGCCGCTAAGTGGTCGGGAGTGTGCTAACGCTTCACACTCAAATATCGAGCGGAAGTTTATACGCGGTTGTGAGGTATCTAAAAAAATAGTTCCACTATAGCAAAATAAACGGATTGGAATCATACATTGTGCCGATATATTTGTTTTTAATCATCAACGAACACCACTACCCACTCTGTGAGTTACACAGTTTTGAAAACAAACGTTAAGGGTTATTTTAAGGACATGTTTGTGCATGCCCATAGACAGCCACTCTGAAGCGCTCAGGCGATTCTAAAATAGTCAAAAAGTCGAGACAGGAACCATTGTCAAAATTTCTGTGTCCACCACTCTAGTTCATCCAAAACAAACTACAAAATAGACTCAAAGTGTTAAATACCGGAATTATCCTTTAATTGATTTACCTTTAGTTTATATTAGTTAGCATTGGTTTAACATGTATTGTAGTTATTGTGCTTTGTTCATATATTATGTGTTTGTCGACCCCCTTTGTGTCAGAATGGCCTGATCAGCCACTATATAAGTTTCCCCCATGTCTTAGTCTAGTAGGGTCTGTTTAGTTACTTCAGGCTTGATTTGTTCAGCCTCTGTTAAGGTTATGTTACCTGAGTTAAGTTCTGTTTAAGTTGACCTCTTTTATGGGCCCAGAAATTTCAGGTTTTCTGTAAATTATTTTTTTTTGTTTTTGTTTTGTAAATAAAAACGTATATTTTTTTGAAAACTTATTTTTTGACTCCTCATGCCTGCCAGCTTGGTCCCTCACATATGGTGGCAGCGGTGGGATCAGCCAGTTGAGGAGTAATTTTTTTTTGAGTAATGCAGTGTGGAGGATGGAGAGGGAGAGGAAATCGTGGGGAGTCTCAGGAACAACAGACTGGACAAGAGGAGCAAGCAGATGGCACCGACACTGGAGCTTCAGGAGGAGTCACAGGCACTGAGGGTGAAGAAAGCAGAAATCCAACGATGTTGGACTTGGCTAGCATTCTTCGTGCCCACATGGGCCAGCAAGAGGCCCATGACGCTCGACTGAGGGAGGAGTCTGCACGACACCTCCTTTTTGCATACAGGGAAGTGCATACCCCAGGCCTCTACTGGGTTTTCCCCATTTGAATTGTTGTATGGTCATGAGGTGAGGGGACCACTGACCTTTCTTAAGGAGGCCTGGGAAGGGTACCAGCAGAGTGAGGGGGTTGTTAACATCATCTCCTATGTTGTTCAGATGAGAGAGAGGCTACAAAAGATGGCAGAACTTGCCCAGCAGCACATGGCAGAGGCCCAGCGGTACCAGAAAGTTTGGTATGATATGTCGGCACGGCAGAGGACCTTTGCTCCAGGTCAGAGGGTCCTAGTCATGCTGCCTACCAATGACAGCAAACTGCTGGCAAAATGGCAAGGACCATTTGAGGTGGAGAAACAACTTGGACCTACCACTTACCGAGTTGCCACTGTGGGTCGACCACGTTCCAGCAGGGTGCTCCATGTGAACCTCCTAAAGGAGTGGGCAGAAAGACCTGAGAGGAAGGCAGAGGTATTGCTGATCAGAGCTGTGGAGGAGGAAGAGTACCCAGGTTGCACAAATATGGTGGAGCATGATATCTGGTTTAAAGAGGAGGCTCCACTTAAACAAATGAGTTACAGGATCCCAGAGCGCCTCCTGGTTTCCCTGAAAAAGAAGTGGACCTTATGCTGTATCTGGGGATCATTGAGCGCTCAAAAAGTGAGTGGTGTAATCCAGTGGTGTTGGTTCCAAAAAAGGATGCTACAATAGGGTTTTGCATTGATTTCCGATACCTGAACCCTGTGTCAAAGTTTGATTCCTATCCCACGCCACGTATTGATGACATGATTGGACGCCTGGGGAAAGCAAGATACCTGACCACCATTGACCTGTGCAAGGGCTACTGGCATGTGCCTCCGACTGAGAAATCTAGGGAGTTGACTGCTTCTCGGACTCCGTGGGGACTTTACAGTGTTGTTTACTAGTTTACAGTGTTGCCATTTGGACTGCATGGTGCCCCTGCGACCTTTCAAAGGCTCATGGACCAGGTATTGTTTGGATGTGATGACTATGTGCATACCTTGATGACATTGTGATTTACAGTGCTACTTGGGAGGACCATCTCAAGCACCTAAGGGAAGTGCTGGAGTGCCTCCAATCAGCGGGCCTGACTCTTAATCCTGCAAAGTGTGTCTTCGCCAAGCCTGAGACTGAGTAGCTGGGTTTCATTATTGGAAATGTAGTGACTAAACCAGTTCACAAGGTACATGCACTGGAGTCCTGCTCTCTGCCTCAAACCAGGAAGCAGCTGAGGTCCTTCCTGGGAATGGCAGGTTTTTATCACCAATTCATCCCCAACCTTTCAGCCAGAGCTCCCCCACTCACAGATCGTTCATTCAACGAACGAAATGAACAAAATGATTCGAAAAAATATTCGTTCATTTCGATGAACGAGTTCGAACAGGAGAGTCACGAACGCGCATCACAGAACAGAGCAAGGCGAGCATTTGTGCCTATAAAACTTTAACTTTTTTATTTATTTTTTAAATGACCGATGGTTTCGCTAGATAAGACCCTTTTTCATCGTCTGGTATCGTTTAAAGCCCTTTGAAGCTGCACTGAAACGGTCATTTGGACCTTGAACCGTTTAGGGTCCATTGAAGTCCATTATATGGAGAAAAAACCTGGAATGTTTTCATCAAAAACCTTAATTTCTTTTCAACTGAAGAAAGACATGGACATCTTGAATGACATGGGGGTGAGTAAATTATCAGCAAAAGTTTTTTTTAAAGTGAACTAATCCTTTAAGTCTAAGGAATGTTGGGGTTGTCCACCTAAAACCAGCAAAGCAGCTTTCACCTGCGAGTGGATAGATTTGAATGCTTAAAGACATCATGTACTTTCTTAACTGCTCATCGACCGCCACAAGGCCCTCCTGGGACGAGACTCGATCCCAATCGCATAGGCTGACCTGTAAGAATTTCATGTGGGCAGAGGGCTGTCCTGGTCTCTTTTCAGGCTCTCATGGCCATCAAGACTATTGGAAAGGCTTGAACCCATGTGTTACCTGTTCCTGCCATAATTTTACACAATTTGTTTTTTTACAGTCTGATTTGTTCTTTCCACTGTGCCACCACTTTGTGAGTGAGTTTTCAAATTTATTCTCAATCCGTTTCCCAATTCTGTGATTACTTTATTTACAAAATAAAACCTTAATAACCTTCTTTCTTTCCCACAGAGATGTGGGGCTGGACTGGTGTCTGATGTAAAAGAGCTAATTGAGCTGGCGTTAGTTTCAGTGAGAATGCAAAGTATTGCTGTGATACCAATAAACAAATCAAGATACCATTTTTTTCCTGGTGGTCCATTAAACCATTCCTCCTCATATACATTGTTCCTACCCAGGCCTAAAACCATGAGGTTAAATGCAGATGAGATGGTTTTTAAAGCCCAATTATAATACCAGTGTAACGACTAAGACCAATCAGACAAAATTATTTGTTATGGTTAACAATTAATCTTTAAAGCTCACTCTGGGACCTGTGGCCCCATCCCCCAACAGTGCAAGGGTCTTTGGGTTACCATGACTACGATCAGATAAGTTGGTTTTATTGCTGTCAAAAATGTGGTCAAGACCTACAGACATCAGAACGGACTTTCCTGCATTCACTTATTGCTGAACTGATTAACATGAAATTAACATGCATTATGAATGATTTACTGTCTTATGTTGTGTAATTTAATACTATTATCTGTTGATACTATTATGGTGCGTTCACACCAGACGCGAGTAGAGCGTCTGGCGCGAGTGATTTCAATGTTAAGTCAATGCAAAGACGCATTACGTGCGTAAAAAATTCCTGCGGCGCGAATGAGGCGTTGAGCACGTCAAGTTCGCGCGAGTTGAGCGACTGGAGCATTACGTGCAAATTATTTTATTTAGTGCTTTTTGTGCATTCATGTGTTTGACGCGAATTTGCGTCTGCCGCCCGAGTTGAAAAATCTGAACTTTGGCGTCAATTTACCGTGTTAACCAATCAGGAGCCTAGCTGCTTGCTGCTGTCACGTGGTGAAGTATCTGGGTGAATTATTTTGTAATAGGCTATGACTAAATGCCTGGTGTGGTTCTAACGCACAACAAGCAAATATTTTATCCCATAAAACTTTATTTCAATATATGAGACATATTAATTTTGTATTGAATGCTATTTATTCCATATCTAGATTATCCACCTTATTCCTGACGGGTTTACTGCGTTCTGAATTATGGGTGACACTTCCGGTTTGGGGAACTCCCATTCAAAAAGACTGAAACGAATCATTTCAAATCATAAGGTTGCCCAACAAATAAAGCTGATCCGTCAGTTTGACTTAATGAGCTATCAGTTTTCTTTCATGTTTTATCTAAGAATAACATGAGAATAACGTAACACTTGGTATTTTAACGTCACATGTTATAACAAGAATATCTATAGTAAGAGCTCTGCATTCTTTTCCTCATGATTATTTTCTTTTTTACTTTTGAATTTCGCTGTAATAGTATGATAAAGGTCAACATATACTGCACATTTGTGGTCTGTTCTCCCGATTTAATTTACGATGTATACCATTAATAATTCACTGGAATCCTCCCCAAATCCTCACGTCTCTTTCCAGGTTTGGTTTCACAGGTAAATACAATTTATTATGTGTCAAAATGACTGAAATCACTTTAAAATAGTATCACGCAATTTTTTTATTATTATTAAGGCGTATGTTACATAATACAGATTACCACAGTGATTTTTAACCGACCGATTTTGCTGTGGAAAGATGCTTTTTCAGAGATTATTCATGGTCTGTTGAAAATACCTTGTTGATGCTTTTACACTTTAAATGTCCTTTTAATGTTCAATGGTTGAAGGGTGAGTAGAATAATATGTCATCGTACATGGTTTAAAAAAAAAAAAAAAAAAAAAAAATATATATATATATATATATATATATATATATATATATATATATTATTGCGTCCATAGAGCTAGTCTTTCACTGATGGTTTACAGCTTAACGGAAATTACACCCATAATTCACGCAAAGCTTCATGGGGCGCAGGAATACTGTGGATATGAAATATTATTCTAATGTAAAGACAACCAATATACTATAGTGCATAAGAACATAGTTCGTGCCTGGAGAGTGTTGTGTGAGAGAAAAAAAAAAAAATCACAGGACAGGTTAATTACTTTTGAAGGCTGGCTCCATTAATCATCAAAACAAAAATAAATGACAGATTAGGTGGGTGAGGGCGACGCGGGTTATCCTCGCTCCAATGTGGGACAACAGGTCATCAAACTGGGCACGGGACAGGTGGAAAGTACCGCTGAACGCGGCCGTCATCCAAACACAGCTCCTGGAGCAAATGGTGAAACTCGTGAAACCCTCCGGAGGGTCTGGTGGACCCAAGTACAGCGACGATGACCCCTACGCCGCTGTTCTGCTCTCCAGAGCAAATATGACTTTCTCGATTAATGCTAATGCTCGTTCAACATCAGCCATCTTGTAAACAGACAACCGCCTAGCACTTGCCCCTCCCACAAGAAGCGGGACGCGCGTCAATTTCGCTCTTGCGAATGGATTCAAAGTGTTCAAGCGTATAACTAGACGCGGTAGGCGCGAATTTGACACGCTATTCGTGCCTGGTGTGAAGGCACAGTTAGACCTTCGATACTATGTATTTTATTATAGCACCAACGGTCAATGTAACCTCACTTATACCACGTTTGGTCTTTATAAACTGGTACTTTGAAGATTGAAATGATCGTGTATATGATATATAAAAGTTGTGCATGTAAACGTAGCCACTGATCGGCAGCAGTTTTCCACTGATATGATGTACCTTGAAGGTCTCTTGGTGATGGGATACTGTCTGTCTTTTTGATTGTTTTTTACCTCCTCTTCTTTTCCCAGTCCAGTGACCTCGGCCTTGGCCTTTGACCTCTGTTGTGCTGCTTCTCTCCCTTCAGCTACTTTGTTAGTGATTGCTCCCCAGGAAGGACGTGTGGGGAATGCCAGCCTCATTCTGGCAATCATCCTGCCACCATGGAGTGTCAATTCATTCTGCATCAGTATTCGTTATTACAGTGCTTGGGTTAAAAGCATCTTCACCAGGTCCACATTCCTCAGTCCATTTCAAACCGAGTTTGTTGCTGAAAATAACAGCACTCTGCACCCTGTCTCGTCCTGTGGGTTTGTATGTGGCATCAATGTTCTCAGCTCTGATAAACAGTTCCATCTTTTCTGGGTCTGGAAGTGCAGCACCCACATTTCAGAGTTCATCAAACTATCAAGGTTGACTCCACTACAGAATGATTTTATTATCATCAAGAGATAACTAACTTCACCTGATTCATTTTCTTTCTGATTTTCTTGCCATAATCAGCGTGTCTTATTAACACAGAATAAAAACAACCAATTATACACTAATGAAAGGTCAAGGGTCAAGACTCCAACTAAAGAAACACTGATCTCCATCATGGTAACTTCAAGTTAAACGATAAATCATGAACATCTAAACCTCTGTTAATTCTTTAACAGAACTGTAGATGTATGCGAAAAATAAAGTAAATCTGGTTAGTAATAAGGGAAGCTGGAAATGCTGTTTGTGGAGTTGTTTAATCCTCCTCTGCTGAAATCTTCAGAGATTTAATGTTTTTTTTTTATCTTCAGTTGATTTCATCTAAGGATGTGGCCGAAGTCAGTTGTAGTTCTTGTTTCTGCTCATCTTTTCTCTTTTTTCTGTTCTTTTTGTTTCAATGTCTGTTTCAATGTCTAAATTGACATTGCCATAATTCCCTGCGTGACACTTCACATTTGATGTTATTTCGTTTAAATAATTTTTATATCATTTTATTGTTTGTATCATATATTGTTTAATGAAGGTTTATGGCATTATTTGGAGCCATGTTTGTGTCACCATGATGGTGTTTTGTATTTGTATCACACTGTGCACCTTCCACCTTCATTACATTAATATGTGTCTCAACTTGTGGAAAACTAATGATGATGACCTTTGTAGATGAACTGTCTGTATTGTTATGGTGGTTATCAATATATTACAAAGGTTTAAAGCAGATTTTAATAGTTTAGTGAAAAGTGAGCAATAAAGTTTATCGGTTAATTAAATATAAGGGTTGTCCCATGAAAACTAAAAGGTTACTACTGTATTTATTATGGTGAAGTACTGGGAACCACAGCTGATATTTTTTAAGACACGTTTTAAGTCCTGCTGATGTTTTTTTTTTTCTTTTTCTGTAAATTTAAGTCCAAAGTAGGGTTGCTACCATATTTTTTACGGTAAAATACTGGCAACCAAGCTGACGTTTTTTTACCGTAAATATCAGGGGGGTTTTTTGCTTGTAAATTTAAGTCCCATAAAACATAAAAGGTTGCCACCATATTTATTATGGTAAAATACTCGCAACCACAGCTGCTGTTTTTTTTTTACCGTAAATTTCAGGGGTTTTTTTTACAGTGTACATGGTCTCTGACCCTAGGATCCTTAGTCTGCATTTAGTTTTACAGTTTATTTTGAAAATACCTTTTTGTCCACTTCTGAGGCTATTACATAAAATATTTATATCACAATCCCTTTACCATTCAAGGCATGTAACACTTCCTGGACTTTTAAATATAAAATCCTTTATTTTTATACAAAGCACCATCATTCATGAGATACACTAAGATCTTAACCCTTTACCTGTCACCCCCCCTTTTGATAATTGACATTAAAATGCACTATACAAACTTAAATTGTTGTAATTCAAGAATGCTTTGGAACATAGACCTAAGTTTGGTCTTGTTTTAAAGAAAACAATCAGCAGATTATTACTGAAGTGAAAGCACTTCAAAAAATTAAAGTATGAAAAAGTTATGGAAGTTATAATTTACAGTAAATCAAATATACTTTATTAATATATATTTTTTTAATATAAAATAAATATTTTACAAAATATTTTTTACAATAAAATTACTATAAAATGAAAGCTATATATCTAACCAAGTTGTGTTCCAAATTTAAAGTTGATATCACAAAAATTGAAGTTCCCATGAGATTTTGTTTAGGCGTAATACCAAAAATAGCCACCGGGTGCCATTGAATTCCATTGAATTTAATTGTATGCATTCTGCCATAACAAATTAATACATTTCTATCCAAATATCACTTCTGTCACTAAATATGGAACCTTGAGACCCAGACCTTTCTGACAATATGTGTTTTGTCAAGATTAGAAAAGGTTTTGATAATAAATTATGAAAGATGATGCCCAAAAGGGGAGGGGCCTAATAAAAAAATACCATTTCTATGGTAACGCAACGTCCAATTTCAAAACGGTTTTCACAGGATGAATTCTGAGTTCGTAAGCTTTCAAATGATACCTAATTTATGATAACTACTAAAATATGTGATATAATAATAATAAAAAATATATATATTATATATAATATATATTATACTTTTTAGAGGACTTCTTACTTTACTTTTTAAAATATAATTTTATCTTTTTTTATTGACAAATACTAGATTATGTTTTATTATGAACTTTTAGCACTAAAAACCAAAGTTTCAATTATTAAAAGTGTGTGCGTCGACTTTTTGTGACAAAGGTCAGAAACTCCTGTAATGACGTTGATTTTTTTGAGGCGCACTCTTGTCATAAATTCATATATTACTGTTCATTCGTAATTTGTAAGAAAAAAACAACGCTAAAATATCTATTTAGGAGTCTTGGACCTTTCCAACGATATATAGTTTGTCATGACTAGATTAGGATTTAATAGTAATATAGTGAAGTAAATTTAGTTTGCCCGTATACGGGCAAGTTACGCTTAAGGGGTTAAATAAATAAAAAATCAATTGCCCTCAATCCTTATTAGTAGGTTTTTAATTTCCCCATAATCAATTCCTTAGGATATAAAAAAGAACTACAAGAAATCTTGCAATAAATCAACAACATCTTGCATTTAACATTTTACTTTGAAATACAAATCTCAGTATATATATCTATAGCTATATCTATTTATGATATCTGTGAGGGAAATACAGTAAATTATACACGAAATATATCAAGTTACCAATCACATTGAATAGATACAAACTATTTCTCACTATCAATGTACAGTGCTGATGCTAATATAACAGGGAACATGGCTCTTCAGCTACACAGGACTTAAACATTCCCTCCACCTTAAATGTAATTTGCACCTAAAGACAGATATTGGGCCATCTACCTTGTCTATCCCAAACATACATACGTTTGTCTATGTTTGTACAGTAATGTTGTATGCAAAAGGTCCTTTAAAAGTGAAGCCCAGGTAAAATTTTACATTCTCATTGTTATGGGGTACTGAGGATGACTTGAGAGCTGGGATATGAAATTTCATTCCTTTGGGACCCTCTAGAAAAACCTTCTCATCCTCTGTCCAGCCTGTGACAGATCTCAGCAATTTAGAAATTTCTGGCATTTTCCATACTTCTCCACTAAACCATTTCAGGCGTTTTTCTGAAACAGACAGCAGTTTTGTGATTGTTTCAACCTTGCTCTTGTGGACAAACTTTTCAAATCCAGTCCCATTGCTCAGGAAGAAATGAGTGTAGATCCTCTTTTTCCTTGAAGGGATGTCCTTCAGTTTCTTGTCATAGATTCTCTGGAGATGTTCAACAGCAGAGAGAACAGTTTCATACTTGTGTTCTTTCTCCACTTCTGTGTCATGCTCTTCTGGCCAGAAAAGTAAGACGAGTAAGAAAAGAGCACTTGGCAAGCATCTCTGTTTCTCTTTAGGAAATTGGTGACTCAGTCTTTGTAGATTCTGAAATGCAGCCAGCTTAGAAGACTGAGTTGAGAGGCAACTTAAAGCAAAGTGCGATGCTATGTAGTTGACAAGGTCCGCTTGTGGCATTTGTGCCATCATGGGATTGCTTGGGTAAAGTGAAATAATGTGCTCCAGAACAGTCACAGGGTTGCTATCTTTCTGGTTTGTTAGGAGGGAAAAAATTGTTGTGAAGTTTCCACCACCATGATAATAAATCATCATGCGTTTCATGAGAGGATTTAACATCCCTTGGTTTTGATCTGTAATAACAGAAGCACCACTGAAGTATTTGCCATAAGCAGAAGACTTATTTACCAGCCAGTGCATGGAATTCTTTATGGTCCTCTCAACAGTGTCAGATGTCTTCTCCTCATCGGTTTTCAGGTCAGTCTGGAAGTAACTCAAGTCTTCCGAAATCCATTCCAGTGCTTCCAGCATTATTTTTTTGAGGTTTTTCAACGTACAATGAAAATGTTCCCATGGTTTTTCTATCTCAACAGGAATGTAATCTGTAAGGAGATATTTAATTAATTCTGAAGGCTGCCTTTTTGAGAACACACGAAGAGTGCGCAGTAGCTTCAGCAATGCACATCCTACCTCTACTACTCCAACAAATCCAGCATTGTTGATGGTGTCATTGTCCTCAACTGCTGCATTCTTGCATGCCTGAAAACATTCGATGGCTTTTAGTGCCGTTTCCAAAGCATCTACTGTGTTTTCAGGTGTTTTTTCATCCTGCTCCATGACTTTACATTTAGCTGCAAACCACTGCCTGTACACCTGACCTCTAGTATCAAGAATGTAGGAATTCTTTGGCCTTTTCTCTACTGCAGTTTTAGCCCACTTTTCTGCTTCTTCAAATCTCTCATGTTTGTAATTGAGTCGAGCCAGATGTTGAGCAAAAAGTGCATCCTCATTAAAACGTTTGTAAGCCACTTTAAGAAGCTCAATGGCTTTATCTGGACACTCTTTCTCTCTCACATGTTCAATTAGAGGAGAGAAAAAGCTGTCAAATTGATCACCTTTGCTGATCCTGTGGCGTGTCATGAACAGATCTCGCAAGAACTTCATGTAATGATCTTTACCAAACCTGTGCTCAAAGAGCACATCGTTGTTGAGAAGATCCAAAGCAAGATCACTTTGTTGTTGTTTGTCACCCTGAAATTGTTGGAGGATTTCCTCTGCAACCAGTGGATGAATGATTCTGACGGAGTTAATATAGGTGTTTTCATCCCTCAAGTGTATTAAGACCAATTTAGCTTGCTCACTTAGAGAAGTCTCAAAGGCATGTCGTCGAAACCTATCCACACACATAGACAGAGCCAGGAGAGCTTCGCAATGTGACTGAGAGATGAACGAGTTCTGCACGTAAGTGTTGAGCAATGCCACATACAGAACAAGCTTAGTAACCACTGACTTGTGGTCAATGTCTTGCAGTAAATGCTTGACAAACTTCTTCACATATTCAGCAATTTTGTGGCTCTCGAATTCCTCACTCATCAGGACAAATGTTAAAATGAATTCTGGCTTAAACTGCTTTTCAAGTCTTTGTCGTTTTTTGGAAAACTGCTTTTTTTCGGTCTCTGAAAGTTTATGAGTAATAGAAACATTCTGTTGAGGTGATTCCTTGCACATCTTCTCTGGATTGTGCGATCGCCTACAACTTAGCAGAATGAAGCAGAGAGTTCCACGTGCTATTTTCTTGGTATTGACAGCCACTTCCAATTCATTCTTTACATCTTCTAAATACTCTTGATCACAGTCTTCAAACAGCAGCAGAACAGGGAGGCATTTTTGGGGATCTTTTTCTTCGTATTCCCGAAGCCAAACGGCATCTTCTGAAACAACCGATGCTGAGTATGAAGGTTTTACAACAGCACACCTTAAATTCCTTCGGTTATTCCACAGTACCTGCCTTGCCACTGTACTGCCACCACTGCCAGGATGATGGTATATGTTGATGCAGCTGATGGGTGCCCGATCCAAACTCCAAAAATCACATTCTTTCACCATATTGTTGACTTCATTGTAAGCATCTCTTTGAATAACCTCCCCAATGATTTTTTTATCCGCAAGCCAGAGATTCATCCAAGTTACTTTTCCTCCATGATAAAACTGCTGCTCAATCATCTCCTTTTCAGATTCCATGACATCGGGACTAGTTTCTTCACAGTGGTTTAGACTCAGAATCTCCAATGAACATCTTGTTTCCTCCTCTCGAGTTTCAAGGAAACACTCCCCTTTGACATGGATTGGTAATCGTTTGGTGGCCCGTGTAGTGGTAGGCTGGAGCTGTTGGAGGGTTGCATTTACCTGACTTATTGTCATACCAACAACACTTAAACTGTTTACTGTTTCCATGTCACAGGATCCTAGAGCAAAGGTCTGCCAGTCCTTGAAATTCTCCTCCAATTCTGCAAGGCAAATAATGTCTTCATGTCCTTCCATGTCAGTGAAGAACTCATAGAACGTGTTAAGGAATGGTATGTTAACAGGGGAAGTAAGAAGGAAGATCACTTGAAAGGTTCCTTTTGGCAAGATATCTTTGCAGATCAATGACACACAATCTTTAAGAAAGGTTCTTTTTGTTTTGACCCAGGTCTTCTCATCACAGGGAGGCTCGTTGCCTTTGAAATCGCTCCGGCCATTGCAAAATATCCAGCTGGTTTGATCAAACAGACGCAGATGACTCTCCAAGTCTCGGATGCTCAAGCCGCTGGGTATTTTGTAGTTCTGCATGAAATGGCGGTTCACTACATGGTGCTTATTGTATTCATGGCATAACCCAGACACATTGGAATCTGGATCAAAGTCAAACACACAGAAGATTTTCATGTTCAGCAAAAAATCAATGTGTTGCAGATCCTTCTCTTGAAATCGATTGGTAACAAGTATGAGCCATTTTTCCTTGTCCATTATTTTCTTTCCACCTGTTATGAGCATTTTGAGCTTTATTCCCAGGTTCTGGCACAGTCTTGGTACTGTGAAATTATTGGTTTTCTCTGCCTCTTCTCTTTGAGCATCCCTAAAACTGATCTGTAGGTAGAACTCATTCAGGTCAGCCACTGGTTCTGTTTTAGAACCCACTCTGCGATAAGCGGTTTTCTTCTCTAACTGAACTTTGTTTGCCTTCTTATTAAAATTTGGCAGGCTAACAGAGAACACCTTGTTCTTCACTATGCTCACTGCTGGCTTAATATCAACCTCCACAACATAGTGTTCCACATTGCTGTTTGAACAAACTACTTTAACAAACTGAGGATCACCAATACATAGTCGTACAAGTTCGCTATCAGAGCTAGAGAAACTCCTCTCAATGTAATCTAATGAATCATAGTATACATCTTTTTCCTCGACAGGAACACCAATGATTTCACCATGTACATAACCAGTGTCACCTCTACTGTCCATGACACCAAAATGTATTGTGCCATTTGTACGAACATTCATACAACCAGTAGCAAACTTCAGCACTTCCTTAGCGAACTTGGCCTGTAGTCTTTGGCGGTCCAGTGTTGCAGCAATGGCAAATGACTTGTACTCATGACATGGAATTATAAAATCACTAACCCCTGATTCTGGTAAGAGCACACTGTTCTTAACATATGTAAAATCAACACCTTTCATTTCAAAAGGTCGTAGTTTTGAATCTCTCTTTGTTGTTACCACAAGTACAGAATCTTCTTCCTTGTTAATCTCTTCATTGACATCGGCTCTTGTGTCAATGCTTTTAATTGCACTTGCTCCATGTTCATTTTTTCCAGAAGACTGTAAATGATCATGTTGTCGTTGGGCTTTTTGTGAATTAGTTACTAACTCATCTCTTTTTTTGATTATCAAAAGCGCAGGCCCGGATTTCATTCCAGTCTCTTTTTTCAGATATTCTTCTGATAATTCACGAAGGATCCGACCATCTACTTCCTCTTCATGAAGTTTTTCTATGTATGTTTCTTTAATTCCTATTGATCTTAACCAGTTGCTCACAATAGACTCAGTCCATGTCTCCAGTGGAGGATCCTCTGGCTTTTCTGCAAACCAAAAAATACCTCAAGGTGAGATATTTTACTTTAAAACAATGGCTGGTAAGTGCTGTACAACAACATTATACTTACCCATTGTTTAATGGCTTCTAATGATCATTCAAATGACAAATGTAGACACCTTTACATTGCAGACCTTGAAGAATAGAAATTACATTGTTAAAGCAGACATTTTTAAGCAGTCAACAATACATTCATCTGAATGTTGTATTTCAGATTGATTTCATCATTAAACAAATGTACAACAAGGGGAGTGAGTAAACAAAAAGTTGCATTCATTTATTTAACTGTTTATTGCTAATGCATCACATCTATATAACCAAAAATGGCATGCTATTTGTTTCATAAATAGTAATAACCATAAACAAAAAATCATAAACAAAGTATGAACATTATAGATTTTCAATATAAATTATTCAAGTGATTGCATGGACATGCACAGGAGCATGGAGAACTTCTGTTAGAGATGCTACTTCATGTAGTGAAATATATAAATATTAGTAATGGCTAGATGACTGGGTCAGAGCATCTCCAAAATGGCAAGTCTTGTGGGTTGTCCCGTGGTTAGTACCTACTAGAAGTGGTCCAAGGAAGGACAACTGGAGAACCATCGTCAAGGTCATGGAGGCCTAAGGCTTACTGATGTATGTAGGGAGCAAAAAGGCTCACCTGTCTGGTCCGATCACACAGAAGAGCTACTGTAGCTCAAATTGCTGAAAAAATGAATTCTGCCCACTCTTAAGAAAAATGGTTCAACCAAATTAGGGTTCTTTGGCTTGTAACAATATCAGAACCCTTTTTACAAGGTTCCAAAAAGAACCATGCTTTGAAAGTGCTATATAGGACCTTAATGGTTTCATAAATAACATTTTCAACAATGTTTATTTTCATGAGTATTAGTATATTAGAATCTTATTATTAAAATTACTATTATTATTATATTTTATCAATCATTTATTAAAATTGTTTTTTTTTAGCCCTCTATCTGCCTGGTCTTATATATTGTTGCCTCTTTTTGGGTTTTACATTAAAAAAAAACAGCATGTTGTCTCAATTAGGTACTTTTATTCTTTATTGACATGGCAGATTGTAGCAAAAATGACAGTGCTCTTAACAACAGAGGTTAGCTGAATACATTAATAAATAACAATTGACATTGAGCACGATTTAGATGTAATGAAGACCAAGTTCCAGTGAAATATCTTCACAATCCCATATGATGTCTTTACGTCCTTCATTGTGTGTGCATTCTGAGAGGCAGTTGCTCTCTTAAGATGTTGAGGTTATGGTATGTGACAGCATCTGAAATAAACAATTTTAGAGTTACATTGTGTCTCTTTCATTTGTTCATGAAGGCCAAAATTAGCAAAAATGGACAGAATGAGCCCTTTACCATATTAAAAGGAAAAAGTGATATAAAGTCATGGTATAGCTTTAATGTTTTTTGTGACTGCGTATGTTTAGGCATAAAGTCACAATTAAAAAATTAAACAATATGGATCATAAATTTCATATCTCTGTTACTTGGAGAAGAGAAGATGAGTATCCTTTAACTGAACAGAGCTGCTCAAACTTACATGTTCGGCTAAATTAAAAAGAGAAAAATACATGATTGTTAGGAAATGATTGTTACAATTTTTAAAAAGTTATATTTTATAGACATTTTAAGAAAGAAATCATTTACCTGTTGAGAGTATGTTGACTGTCTGTGTAGTAACTGTAGTTGTATAGCTGAGCACCAGAAAATCAGTATTGAGGAGGCTTTGACAGTTATAGATTTGAAAAACAAAAAGGCAGGAATAAAGAACCCTAAACCCTAACACAAAGAACCATTTCAGCATATAAAGGGTTCTTCAGGATGATACGGTACTAAATAGAACTGTTACTGAGTGTAAAGAACCTTTAAAGAACCATATTTTTTTTAGAGTGAATGACAGAAAGGTGTCAGTCTGCAGTCTGAGAGTGCCCATGCTGACCTCAGTTTACTGCCGAAAGCACATACAAATGGGCACATGAGAGTTAGAACTGGACCATTGAGCAATGTAAGAAGGTTGCCTGGTCTGATTTCTATTAGATCAGGTGGATGGCTGGGTGCAAGTATGTTGTTTACCTGGGGAAGAGATGGCAGCAGGATGCACTATGGGAAGGAAGCAGGCTGACGGAAACAGTGTTATGATCTGGGCAATGATTTGCTGGGAAATTTGGGGTCCTTGCATTGATGTGGATGTTACCTATGTTTTCTGTCATTCTTTGCAAAGTATTTTATGTTCAATGTTACACTGACATTCTGAGCCCTTGTATCCTGGTTTCCTAAGTTTTGATCTTATATTGTTTATTGTTTAGTTTAGATTATTTTAATTTATTTATATCAGGACAATGTGCAGCTACATTAAAAAGATGGCTGCACCAGATTTAGCACTATGCTAATTTCCATCTGTAGTCCTGTACAATTAAGATTACATGACAAAGTTAAAATTACATAACAAAGACAATTAACATATAGAGATTATATTACAAAGACGGTTAATACAATGTAAAAAGGCAGTTTACTATGAAGGTACGATATATAAAATGCAATTTTACACACAGAACACAATACAATATAAAAGCCATCAAATGGTACGGGTCATGGATTTCCCTGTTTGCCTATGTTTTCTGCCCTGGTGTTTATTGTCTGGATTATCTGCAGTGTTATGACCAATTGCCTGGATTATGATTTTACATGGATTATGTTTCTGGATTGCCCAATAAAGCTGCATTTGGATCTTCACCCAAGTCTTGGAGCAGTCCGTAACAGAAGACTTTGCCAACTACAGATCCAGCAGTCTCTTTAAATCCAGAACCATCATGGGCCCATGACAAACTCTTGCTCCCAAGCAGCTTAACCTATCAATTGAGGAATATGTCTAGCAATTTTGTGAGTTGTCATTTCAGGTACCGTTTGATAAAATTGCACTGAAGGACATTTTCCGTTATGGACTTAACAAACCCATTAAGTCATGGCTCCTGGGAGGGGAGATTAACTACCCGTTACAGATGGATTATGCACTAATGCTGAGTGGCTCAGCTTTTACTGTAGGAGTGGTGAAGGATGATACAGAACCCCTAAAATATTTTTTGGGGAGGGGCTATTCGTCACCAGATACAGGGGCCTTGGAGCTGGGTTTATCCTTGTCCCAACTTACACCAGCCGCCATGGCCACCATGCCAGAGTCTTCAGCCGTCATGGATGCTGCACCTGAAGCTACTGAGGTGGTCCCTGGGCCTTTGGAAATGGCTTTGAGTTTGGTGGACCCACTGCTAATGTCTGTGCAAGTGGCTGGCATTCCAGTGGTCCCAGCCCTTACAAGTCTGGCGGCTCCAGAGTTCCTACCACTGTCGTTTGCACTACCGGTGATGGCAACTGCCATAATGTGTGTTTGGGACGCACACTGCTCTCCAGCTCCTGTCACTCCTGAACTTACTGCATCCAGACCCAGGGGGGCTGGGTGATTCAGAGAGAAGTAGAGGGGATATTGCGCTGTCTGTTGGGAGGCGAAGAGGTCCACCTCCGCTTCAAAAAATCTGGTCCAGATCTGTTTTACTACTTCTGGGTTGAGTTTCCATTCCCCCATCCGTAGTTTCTGTCTGGACAGTAAATCCGCTCCCACATTCAGGTGCCCAGGGATGTACACTGCCCTGAGTGACAGGAACTTTTCCTGGGCCCAGAGAAAAATCTACCTCGCGATTCTGTTCAGATTGCGTGAGCACAGACCTCCATGGTGATTTATATAAGAGACTGCCGCTGTGTTGTCCACCCACACTAGGACATGACAACCTCTCAACTGGGGGAGAAAATATTTCAGGGCCAGAAATACAGCCATCCACTCGAGGCAGTTGATGTGCCAATCGAGCTGATGACCCTCCCATTCCCCTTGAGCTGGAAAACCACTTAAGACCGCTCCCCAGCCCATCAGGGAGGCGTCAGTCGTTAGCAATCTGCGACGACAAGGCGCCCCTAGAGTGGGACCCAAGGCGAGGAACCGGGGTCTGAGGTCACAGAGATAGTGTACGAGTGTGTACGAGTGTAGTGTGAAGATAGTGTACGGCGCGTCACTTTTATTTGTCTTTGAGGATTGGCCCTTGGATGAAATCCCCTGGCTTTTAGCCACAACTGAAATGGTCTCATGTGCCCCAAAGGAACAGTGCGATCTTGACCTAGTGTTGACGTTAGTGGTATCAACTTTTACACTTCCTTTTGAGGGGATGTACGATGTTCCGTGTCCTGGATGAGAGCAGGAAGCAACAGAATTTTGCTGGAAACCGAAGCACCAGAGGTGGCTGGGATGGAGAGGTTTAACGGTGGTAACGAGGAGGGGCGGTCAGATATAATAAGCGACCGTCCAGCGGGGGGCCACCCCCACCAGATTGGGCGCCAGACCATCAGGACTTCTTCTTTTTATTGATAATAGTCCTGAGGTCTAACCTGGGAGGCTGCTGAGTGCAGCGAGCCCGTCCCCCATCCTTATGAGGGGGAGCGCGACTCGCCACACTCTGCTTCTTAACCTCCCTAGATCTTGAAGGACCGGGATGAGGTTGGGTGGCCGATGGCCCCTCCCCTTGAGTGCGGCGAGAAAGGAACTGCACAAAAGCTTCTTCGTACTTTTTGACCTCTGTGAACCTGGTGATGACGGTGTTAACAGAGTCGCCAAACAGGCCAGAGGGTGAAACTGGGGAATCTAATAAAAACACTCTGTCCTTGTCTTTAATTCCCGTAAGATTCAGCCACAGATGCCTCTCCGTGCTAAGCGCTGACATTGAACGACCGATTGGACAGGCCGTTTGTTTGGTAGCACGGAGAGACAGATCTGTGGCTCTATGCAGTTCGGTGAAGGCTTCCTCGTCAATTGTACTGCCAGCGCTCAAGTTCTTCAACAGGTCAGCCTGGTACACCTGTAACACTGCCATAGTGTGCAGCGCAGCACCAGCCTGACCTGCAGCTTGATAAGCTTTTCCCACGAGCGCTGATGTTGTTCTACGTGGCTTCGTGGGGAGGGTAGGTCTCTTAATCGAAGATGCCGATTCGGGCGAGAGATAGCTGGCGAGCGCCTCTCGCTAACCCGCGGCATCTCTGAATACCCCCGCGACTTCGCACCGACGATAGTCGAAAAAGTTGACGTCGAGGGCACAAAGACACGAGAAGTATATGGCTTACTCCATGACTTTGATAGTTCGTCTTGGAGGTCTTCGAAGAAGGGGAGAGACTGGTGTTTTGGTCCCTCCCCCCTGCCACCGGACACAAACATATCCTCTAGCTTAGAATGTTTGGGTATCTCTTGATTGCGTGGCCAGTCAATCTGTAACCACCTCGAGCAATTCCTCTACAGATTTACCTTCATGAGAGGAACACTCAGAGGCAGGCTGTTCATAGTTCGCAGACCCAAGAGATATTTCTTCGTCCCCCCCCGTGAACCAATGAAGCACAGGGGCACACTTCGAGATCGCGCGAGGGAACACGTGGATCTAGTGACAAAGCAAGCGAAAGGGACGGACCCGTCTCTTGCTCGTCAGCCAAATCCATGCGAGGGCCCCACATTGGTAATGTGGGTTCAGTCTGGAAGTAGCCAAGGAGTTCACTCATTTCCCAAAGTCATCTTGAATGTTGAATTGTCAATACAACTGAAAAATTTGAGAGAACATCACATAAGCTGACTTTATAAATTGATGTTGATTTTCCTAAAATATTTTTAGTCACCATTATGGCGATTAATGTTCCCTTTGGTTGGTCACTTGGAACTTCATTTATATTATTATTATTCTCTTGCCATTGATACAGTGATGCAACAAGAAATCAACTATTTGATTTCAAAGGCAGAGAAGTAATATACACACACACACACACACACACACACACACACACACACACACACACACACACACACACACACACACACACACACACACACACACACACACACACACACACACACACACACACACACACATATGCGCATGCATACGTGTATATATATATTATATGTACATACATACAAAGATATGTATGCACAGGTATAGATGTGTGTACATATATGTGTGTGTGTATGAATGATGTATAACTATATTTTGTCAATTAATGCTCTTTAATAAAAAAAAATTAACACATGTCCTAAACACCTTGTGAAACTTTAAATTGGTTTTATATAATCCCGTATAAAAGTTATATATAAAAGTGACAATCTTGTAATTGATCATGTTTGAGTTACACCGACTTCAACATTCAGCATGCAAAACACAACAATGGTAACAATTAAATTGTATTTAAAGTCAATTATCAAGTACTCCCTACAGTTCTTTTTTAGTGTCTAGAACTCTTGTGTAAGTGAACTATACTAACTAAGCATTTGTCAGTACCACATACTGTTCCTATTTCAGTTTACTTGAAGAAAATTTGGAAACCGATCGCACATATTTTTTTTAAGTCTCCATAGCTTAAAATGGCAGATTAAAGCCATGTTGAGAATAATAGTATTTAAGATATTTGCAGAACACATTATAACACTGTTAGTTAAATTGAATTACTCAAGTAATCTTATTATTAAATCTTAAGTAACATTAGTAACTATTATAGAGTAATTGACATTAAACTAACTTGATATTTATTACTTAATTTACTTGGGAAGAGTTAGCTTTCTTTACTTTACCGATTATTAACTTAACTTCAGTTTTCTCTTTAAGTTTGCTTTGCAAAAATAAGGCAATTTGTTTCCAAACTTTTTTTTAAGTGAACTGAACTTGTTAGAATTTACAGTGTAAGGTTTTAACGGTACTACTACTCTTACCGATACTGCTTATCGATCCGGTACTTTAACGGTATTCTAATTGGTTATTTTTGTTATTTATAAAAAAAAGGGGAAAAAAAATATTTAGAACATAATTAATATTGCTTTATATTTTGAAATGTAAAATAAAAAGCAGTGCTTTAACAAAACAAATAAAACATGCATGTTATGCAGAAGGGTGCAGGCTTTTGTGTTTTATCTACAGAAGGTATAGACCACCAAAAACAAAGTAGCCTACAAACACATGGTCAAACAAAAAAAGTATACAAAAAGACGAATAAACAAATTACATACCCAGTGCTTTAATCTCAGTAATTTTTAGTAACTGACATTACTGTGTAATACTGTGTAATACTGACATTACTCAATAATGTCTACTGACATTACTGTGCAGGTGAGTAATATGGGCTAAAAAGACATCTAATAAAATAATCAAATGTAAAATAACACTGCATAGCTTATCATAGCTTGATTAAAGCTTATAAAAGGCAAAATTATTCATTCAAGAGCTGCGACTGATTTTTTCTATGCCTGTTGTTGTTTGATTCACATTAATGGAGCAATCGTCAGCAGGTTTATTAGACTGCTGCCTCTTTAAGACCAAATGCAGATCCAATCATTATTGCACATATTGTCTCCCAACTATTTACGCCCATTTAAGGCATACACTGTTTTTAAGTGAATAAACTGTTTAAGTGACTCTCCAAGACGGTCATTTTGACACATTTTGTGTATATTTGATCGTTAAGACGCGCACACGAAGCCCAAAGTATACATTGCTTGTCTCGTTGCAGTGTGTATCGGCGCGCGCGCCGCCTTTGGAACAGCATCTATTGCGTCAATTTTGGTGCTTTTAATAGCTTTTTATTATCAAACGCGTCCCGCATTTTAGCAACAGTAGAGACTGCATTTTACAACAATCACAGAGCGTGCTGATTCTGACGTTACGTTTGGGTTTTAGGGAGAAATGACAGCTGTGAAGGGAAGGAAGTTGCGCTAGACAGAATGCGGCTTTAGTTTTTTATGGTTTTAGCCTACCTCAAATATCTTATTTTCTATAATCATTGGAAGCCAAAATCGAAATCTAAAATAAAATTTGTTTAATATCAAAGAGCTAAAGTGTAACCATACGTTTGAATGTTTAGTTCTGTCCTCATCTTCAGCTCATTTTTTTGTACATTTGGAGTGCTGTCAGTACAGACAAAAACGACAAAAATCGGTGTTGCCTACACCGTGTTATCCTCTTTTTAAAATTCGCACCCTGTTGACTTCAATGGGGCAAGTTCTAAACCTGCTTTTTTTAGCCTCTTAACATCCTTGATTTGTCATTACAAGTGCACAGCCATGCACTGTAAAACCCAACAAGTTAAGCTAACTCATTTCATTTGAGGAAACAGATTACCTCAATTCATTTAAGTTGATAAAAAACAATAGTTATGAGTAGTCTGAACTTATTTTATGTGAGTTTACTAAAACAATAATATTTTTTAATACACAATTAAACTTTACACTGCATTTAATACTGTATATAGCTGAAACTTCACTTTATTGAGTAAAAACAGTGAAATGACAAACTTTAAATGAACTCAGAGCACTTGCAGTTACTGCTAGCTCACAATATCACACACAAAGTCCAATCCAATGAGTTAAGCTAACTCATTACATTTGAGGAAACTTATTACCTCAATTCATTTAAGTTTATAACAAACAATAGTTATGAGTACTCTGAAATGATTTCAGTTGAGTTCACTAAAAGTAGATATTGCAGTCAAGAAATTAAGTGATTAATCAAGTGATTAATGAAGTGATTGTTGAGCATTAGTGACGAACACCTGCTGTTAACATGCAGGATCACTGAAGGAAAGAGAAACACAAGAACTACAACTGACTTCCAACCACAACAATTAGATGAAATCACTGAAGATAAAATATCTTTAAATCTCTGAAGATCTCAGAGGAGGATTGAACAACTCCACAAACAGCATTACCAGCTTCACTTATTAACCAGTTTAAATGATGAGTTATTGAGTTATTTGAGTCATGCGTCTACAGAAGGTGTTATTGTGAATGAAAAGAGGTTTAGATGAAGATGATTTATTGGGTTTCATTTAAAGACACCATGATAGTGGTCAGTGTTTGCTTTAGTAGGGCTCTTGACCCTTGACTTTATAACACCAGTTTTTCCTCTGGCCGCTGTAACTGAGTGTTTATATAACACACTTGCTATGGCACAAAAGCCAAAAGAAAATGTGAGCATGTGGTTGTGTTTTGATGATGATTTATGGAAAGATGAATTATCATTTGGTGTCTTGATTTTATGGTCTTTTCTAGAGAATAATATCTGATTAAACGGGTGATATATAACTTTTATTATTCATCATAAAAGAACCTGGATTCTACTGTAATGCCCAGTGTTGTTACAATCAGATTTTAAAAACCTCTATGATATAATGCTGACTTACAAAGACATCAAGAATCAGCATATGAATCTCAACAATGGTGACCATTAAAAAATTATTCATGCTGCAATGCATGCTGGGAGCCATGGATAAGGTTTGTATTATGGTAGTACCCAGCATGCTTTGCAGTATGAATAGTTTTTAATGATCATCATTGTTGAGATTCATATGCTGATTCATGATATCTGTGTTAGTTTTGGTAATGAATTACATTTTCTGAAAAGTCCTTCATATT
The DNA here is from genome assembly GCA_030578275.1 of Meda fulgida. NCBI lineage: Eukaryota > Metazoa > Chordata > Actinopteri > Cypriniformes > Leuciscidae > Meda > Meda fulgida. The sequence continues at coordinate 3,441,858 of CM060618.1, forward strand.
ATCTTATAGTCATAACATTGCTAGTTCTTATACTGTAGAGTTTCAAATCAAATTAATAATTTGTTACCCTTTTAATCAGAGACTAAACTCTGAATGAGATCAGTGAATCAAGTCATTAACTGATGATAGTCATCATCAAACCTTGACCACCATTCCCAATCATACTTTTCCTTGAATTTTGTGCCACAACAAATGTTTGATAAACACTCAATTACAGCAGTCAAAGAAATACTTGTACTTTAAAGTCAAGGGTCAAGAGCCCAACTAAAGCAAGCGCTGATCTCCATCATGGTGACCTTAAACCTTGTAGTTCTTGTGTTTCTCTTTCCTTCAGTGATTCTGCTTGTTAACAGCAGGTGTTCATCACTAATGATCAATCATCACTTAATTGATCACTTAACTACAATTATTATTCAATTATCATTCTGGGATCTGAAATGTTCTCTAACTCATTCAGTTTGAGTTCTGTTTCAGTCATCCAAGCCACTTCAAGTTTTTCAGTATTATTTGAGTGCAGTGAACCCAATTTAATTTAGTAAATATATTGTTAGGTTTTACAGTGTGTGAGTGGTGTTATTAAGAGTGACCACGGTCAATCTGACTGCAGTAGATGTGAAATGATGTTAATTCAGCCAGCTCACATACCTGTATTTACCTCCTGTTTTCGGTCGAAGTCCACTGTAGTCGATGTCGAGTTGGCGCACGCGATCATTGGTAAATACAGGTATGTGAGCTGGCTGAATTAACATCATTTCACATCTACTGCAGTCAGATTGACCGTGGTCACTCTTAATAACATGTTTCTTAAAGTGAATTATCTGAAAAACTGAGTGTGGTAAAGCCACAGATTTTTTCTTTTCATATTTATGTTCTGATGTTTACAAGATTGGAAGTTCAAATATACTATTGTGATTGAAGTAGTTAAATAAAAATGTCATTCATCAATTCATGCATCACCTCATGTCATCATAACAGAGGTCTGGCTTCCAGGAAGTTTCATACAGAAGACAAAGAGTTTAAAAAATAATCACATATCAAATTGCAATCGCAACATTGGTGAAAAAAATGCAATTAGATTATTTTCAAAAATCGTTCAGCCCTAGTTTTGAGGAGAATGTGCGGCTGTCAGTCACAATGCCGGTGTGGATAGGCCTACTGTCATTCAGAATCACAGATTAGGCTATACTGTTTGGATGTATGACCAACATAAGAATTTTTACTGGAAAATCAAATGTCATCTGAACAAGTAAGTAACATCCACTTTTGTTCTGACCAAAAAAAGCATTGCAGTAAATCGCGCTGATTAAATCTAACGATCGCTTATCATATCACGTCAAACCGTGCAAATTATAGTTTTTAAAATTATACTCAAATTAACAACATCAGTATTGCGTGACTACATTTAATGCCCTTCTGATATCATCCGTTTTTTCGCATGGGCCGGTTGCGGTCTCTTTTTTTCTGTAGCCACTCCGAAGTCAGAAGTCTTTCGCATTTTACAGCGGGTGAATCTCCAGTTGTCACTGGTGATTGTCGTTTGGACCTTTCTGGATCCGCCATCAAATTGATAAGTTTAATTATATCAAGTGCTGTGAGAAAAGGCTATAATCTCCACCTCCAACATCCTCACACTCAATATAGCCTATAGCCGAGACTCTTCTTTATATGTACAGATGTGACGTAATGACGCAAAGACATGCTTGAATTTCCTGCGGAAATCCACCAGTACCACTGGATTTAAAAACATTTTTACAAGCTTACCATTTTGAATCGAGCTACGGCAAGCAGATCGTTTTGAACAGTGGCTGGATATGTACTTGGTCAAAAACTTTTTGGATTTTTTTTTTATCCAAAAAAGCTACGGCCTGCAGCTTTAATTCAACATCTGTTTGTAAAAGAATAAAGTTCAACATAAGCCTATACTATCAATGAAGTGGGGTCTATGGAGGATCCCTTTCCCACTCTACAGATAAAACGTTGTGATTCCGGTTCGCGTACCCACCCCGAAGTGATAAAATAAAACAAAATTCTGTATCAAATTACAGTTACTGTAAATCCGGCCTCTAGTTCATAAACGCCAGAGGAGAACTGGCCCCCGACTGAGCCTGGGTTCTCCCAAGGGTTTTTTTTCTCTCCATTAAGTCACCTGATGGAGTTTTAGGACACCAGTAGGTCACTTTGGCTTGCTCAGTTGGGGATATTCAAATTAATTAACCAAGCATTAATACCATTGATCAGCCCTACCAAACGTAGATGTTTTTTCCACTAAGAAACAAACATTGTTATGTTATTTGATTGATACTGTGAAGCTGCTTTGATGCAATTTATATTGTGAAAAGCGCTATATAAATACACTTGACTTGATTTTACTAAGTTTTTTTTGTGAGAAAAGTGCGCATCTAGGGCACATATCGACCGCAAAGGGGGCGCTCGCGAACACCCTTCTGAAACCTAAAAAGACAATTGGGACACTCTTTCCAGCAGGCACTGTACGTAAATGTGACATCAGGAAGACGTTGGAATCCAACTAATCCAATGTCAGTCAGACGTCATATTTTGGTTGAAAATGAAAATCAGGTTGACGTCCAAACCCAACGTTTGTTTGGCGTCAAGCTCCAACGTCAGACAGATGTACAATTTTGGTTGGAATAAGCACCGCAAAAAAACGTGACATGAATGGCAGCACATTAAATCTGTGAAGATCTCAGCAGAGGAGTAAACAACTCAAACAGCATTACCAGCTTCACTTATTACTAACCAGATTTACTTTATTTAATATCCGTTTTAATGAAATCAATAGTTGTATTTTAGCGTTGTATTGTAAAGCGTTTGCTTTAGTTGGACTCTTGACCCTTCACTTTATAGTATACAATTTTCTCTGGCTGCTATAATTGTGTGTTTATAAAGCACATTTATTGTGGAAAAAAAGCCTAGAGAAAATGAGATCAGGTGATGTTGGCTGTTTATTAATGATGACAAAGTTTTTAATGTTGTTTTATAATAGAAGCCATTTAATTTTACAGCATGAGAGCAATGTATTTTATCAAATAATATAAAGGATTTTAGTGCATTAAACTGTTTTCTCTACCTTATTACTCAGCCATCAAGAATCAGTGTATGACTCTCAACAATGGTGACAATCAATGAAATACTTCATGCTGCAGTGAATGCTGGGTAACACCAATCAAAACTCACCCATATCTCCCAGCATGCATTGTGGCATTAATAAATTATGCAGCTGGATTTTTTGTAGCTTGTTTTATGCTCAGAGTTGATCTGATTATCTGGATATTTTGTATGATTGTCACCATTGTTGAGATTCATACGCTGTTTATTGATGTCTGTGTGTGTTTAAGTAATGCCACAGATGAACGTTTTTTGTGCACTAAATAGTTTTTAAAAACCAAGTATGTTTTTTGATAAACAACATTGCTAGATATGCTGTATCAAATTACTTCTATTATGAATAAAACAATATTAAAACCATAAGTCCTATATAATCAAAGCATTAGACACTGAATAAGATCAGGGATTCAGGGAATTACATGATGATATTGTCGTCATCAATAAACAGCCAACATCAACTGATCTCATGGCGTTTTCAGCTACAACAATTGTGCTTTATAAACACACAATTATTGCAGCCAGAAAAATGCTTATAAGTGTACGGCCATGCATTTCACCTTTTGGTTTGGTTTATTCCAACCAAAATTAAACGACTGCCCAACGTTGGAGCTTGACGTCAAACAAACATTGGATTTAGACGTCAACCCGACTTTCATTTTCAACCAAAATCTAACGTCTGGCGGATGTTGTAGTCTATATCCTGTGCCTGCCTGCGGCCTCATGGACTTAATGGACACACACATGCAGCAGCCATTGTAAGTCCACAAGACTGTAAACTGTAAGCGCATAGGGAGTTTCCTATTTGGGACAAGGACCAAAAACAAAGCAGGAGAGAGAGATCCAACCCGAGTCCTTATAACAAAGATATTAGGAAGATAAATCACAATGAGTCCGTTATCGACAACCTGACATTGCTAATAAAGTACATGTGGCTTATGTACATTTCAGAAAACCCCTTGCTCACAAATATTACAAGCAAATATTGCATAACCTTGCCACGGCGGGCCGGACTAAAAACCATAGCTCACCTTGTCTGTTCTAAACTAGTCGGAGTCAGCTGTGTTTTAAATTTAACAGTTAATTCTGTCAAATCACGAAAGTATCATGTTGTTACGGCGTCCTGTCATCTTTGTTTAGACGTGTTTCTTTCTTAAATGCGTCATAGATAGCATAGCCTAACCGTTTTTGTAATAGGGTCATTCTACAGAAACGTCCACTTTTTGTATGGCAAGATGTCTTAAAATGTATTTATTTTTCTAACATTTAAACTTACACCACATTATTATATTACCCTTTGACTTTATGAATATGCCTAAATAACAGCTTAATGATTTTTTATATTTTTTGTGCATTTATTTAAAGACCGCATGTAGGGGAGAGCGGGGCACAACCTAACGCGGGGTTAAATGTACAGACCTTATACACAGTTAGTCTGGGTCAAGCTGGTTGTGTTTCCGCTTATTTTCTCTTGCTGCCAGAAGACGATCTCCCGCGAATTTGTGGAAAGTTTTGATAAGATTTTGTAAAGATACTGAAAAAAGAGTGTTTTGACACCATGCAAGTAAATATTTTCATATTTGTGTATGTCACCAAATATAACTTTATATTACCTTAATCACCGTCTGGTTGGCTAAAACACAGCACCGTTTTGAAACATGTCAGCAACTCCTAGCAACTGTTAGCTAGGCTTACGATACTCTGCACACAGCGGGGTTAGTTGTAGCTCAGTGTTACAACCAAGCCGCCAAGTGTACAATGAAAACAGGGAGCCACACAACTTTTCAGGTTTGAGTATTTATTTATATATTTATTTTGCCACATTTAACTTTGTTGGACTTTCACAAACAATGTTGTAATTAAAATTGTAAATTTTTGTTTACCATGCATTGATCACTTGTTTGTTTATTTAAAATATAACCTGTTTTTCATGCAATAAACCCTTTAAAATGTGATTTTAAGCTTGTTTTTATTATTATTACTGTTATTATTAATAATAATAATAATTTTGCATGCAGCTGCCACACACAAATATATTTCAATTACAATATTTGATGATTTTATTTATTTATAAATTGCACAACTGTGCAGCCCTTTCCTATATCTCTATCCATGATATTGATCCATAATAGAAGGATGATTGGATGAGGGATGGATGTATGGATATCTATCTATAGATGCACAAACATTATCTAACTATACAGATATAATAGCACTGAATTCTGTGTTACACAAAAGTGTTCAACGAACCCCTCTCTGCTCTGTGTGTTACAGTTAACCCTGCGTATGGGTCAGTTGTAACATTTGCACTTCTGCCACTTTCAGTGCAACTGTACAAAAAAGATCGGTCCTAGGAAAAAACTTTAAGTGTTCATTTGTAGCAGAGATGCGTATGTTCCTTGTGTAAAAAAAAAAAAAAAATGAATCTAACTTAATTATTTTTTAAATAATTGAGCCAAAACCAAAATGTGTTAGGTTGTGCCCCGCTCTCCCCAACCATTTTTTGTCACGTGTGTTACCTTACTTCTTTGGCAATATTAAAGCAGCACTAGGTAACTTTTCAACCTTCATAATATATTTCCAAGTCTCTTGTGATGGTACATCGACTTACAATAGGTTGAATGACACATATGCCATAGCCTGACGGGGTCTGTAGCGTTTTTAATCATACTTTTAAACTTCGGGTTTCGGGTAGTAACCGGCGAACAAAGAGAACTACAAAATACGATTGCTTTACGGCATATACATCACTTCCACCCCCACCTCCTTAAAATCGGACGTGCGGGCCAAATGTTATAGTCATGGCCAAAGCAGCACAGAAAAACAAGAAAGCAAAGGTTTTATCGGAGCAAAGCAAAAAGAGAAAAAGAGAAAGTGATCGCGTTAAAGGCAGAACGAGGATCAACATTGGGCCAGAGTTTTCTCGCTGGAATGAGCTGAAGGAGGAGGAGGGGTGCCCGACCGATGCGGACTTGGCTGTCATGCTTTTGGACTAGTAAGTATATTGCTTGTATACTATCTCTTTGTTTTGTTTTTTTGTCTGCCTGACTATGTTACGGAAGCTATCTTATCATCCGTTTATCTTCATGGATCAAGTAATGATAGTAGAGTAGCGAATTATCAATCTGGTAGCTAGTAAACGATATTCTAGTTTTTGATGGTTAGCTATCGCTAGCATTCTCGTTCTGATTTGAACTTTGCAATCGATGAAATGCAAATAGCAAATGTTTGACCTAAAAAGTGTACTCTACTCAACATGCACAAAGAAAGGAGGAAGATTATTAATATTATCATTGTGTTCAGTAAACGGTAACCAATAGACTAGGCTACTATAATGACGCTGGCTTGTAGACGTGATCATTGCAATCATTTGTCGTTAGAAAAAAAATAAAACCCATGAAATTATATTCATATGACATGCTGAAATATATGCCACTGTACCTGGGATGAAGACATTTCACACGCGACGCAAGCAGAACACCTGCATGTGACCTCCTCCAACAGTGTTCAGGGCTATCATGGTTGTCAACAAATGCACGTGCGTGTAGGATGACAGTAGTAGAGGACAATACTGTTTCCCAACTGTAGGGGGACCCCAAGAGCAAAAGTTACTTTACTGGTGTTTTTATGAAATTTTATTTATATTATGTAGTCAGAGTTACCAAAAAAGAATAATAATACAACAAATAAGGAGATTATGTTTTATTTATTTTAATTAGGTTTGTTAAAAGTGTGCTTGAATGAGGTTAGTTCATTTGTGCAACCATGTATTTGCTATAACAATGAAAATATTTGAAAACCAGTTAAAATCAAGTAATGATGCAATACTTTAAATCTTAACTTTTGAGTGTAGCAGAATTAAATGGATGTAAAATTATTATCATGTCACATGTGACATTGTATTTAATGTGACAGAAAACAAAGACAGTAACACCACTGACACAATGAATCAATGACAAGTATAAGACCAAAGATCATTATTCTTCAACCATAAGTAGATGAGACTAAATTGTTACATTTGGCATATAATCTAAATGAATAGCTTTGAATAAAGTTTATCTATAAATGGGAGTCACTGGTGTTACCCATAAGAAAGGTGACACCAGTGACAGTATCACCAGAGACAATTTTCATGAAAAATTCATTTTACAAAATGGCTGCTGCAAGGTATCAAACCACATGTTGTAAATCAAATAATCATTCTATCAATTATTCTGCACTTTGTTTTTTTTATATCATTTACATAATATATTTGATAGTTATGTATACATTATTGTATTTTAAATAGTGTAAAAACCTGTTATTGACATCAAAATTAAGCATATCTGTAACTGACTGTGGGGACGAGCACTTCTGTGGTGCTTGCATTCTTTATAATTAATAAAAATCAAATATAGCCATATTGATGGCTCAAGAAGGTGTAATTGTTCAAATAAACATATTGTTTTATTTTAAAATGTAAAGAAATTGTAAATCTAAATTGTTTTTTAAGTGTAATATTTCTGTAAAGGCTATAGGGACAGAAAAATGGACACTGGAATCTGGATATTGGCGCGAAGAAAACTACTGAAGACAAGAGACTGAAGAACTAATATTCTTATTAATTTATAATTATAATTAATTATTCTTAATAACTTATTAAGCATATTCTAATTAATATTAGGCTAGAGTTCTAATGCATGACAAAAATCACATTTAAAATAATTATTGAAAAGAATTAATAATGTAAAAAATAAAGAATGTATTTCCTGGGTCTGAAGGTGTGCAAGATGTCAATCGGCAGACCTGTAGATCCGCCCCTGCCATTTGAACTATTGTAAAACAGAAATAATGACTCTATGTGGTTGAAAATCCCGTTTGTGAAGCTAGTTCTTTTAGCTAGCATGACAACCGATTACTCAATGGCAGCGCAAAATGCATATCAGAATGTTTGAATGTGTGGCCTACTTGGCAAAGGTTTAATATACAGTTAAATTGTTATCATTTAGGAATAAGATCGTGTGTATTTGAATCGAGATTGCGATTTTGGGATTAAACAAACAAACAAACTCACAGTTGTCGAGTCTCTTCTGCACTGACTGGGGTTCAGCCGCCGCCCTTGCTTCGAGAAAACACCAATCTTCCAAAGGGACAAACCTTTGAACAAATAACATGTGTCAAATATAGTCTGTTATACAAAATTGTTAGATTATTTGCATATCACAAGTTTTACCCGATGAAGAGTGTCACAGTGTGTGCAGTGAGCAGTTGACAAATGCGAGAGCTAGCAGCAGCACTCTGTGTCATGTAATATAGCCTACCTGGTAAATGCAAAGTCTTAACTTTCGACTTCCTGAAAATGAAAGGAAAAGTTTCCTGTAGCTATAGGATTAGTTTATTAACACCAATGTAAAATAATAAAGATGACATAAACAAGTAACCGAAGGAGATCATTGAACACAGAGGGGTAAAAAAGCGATGTTTGCCTTCTTGTCGATTTACATCGGTTATACTCTATTTTACAGTGTAATATTAATTAGCACCATGCAGGCCTTACGATAGGGTTAGGTTTAGGGTTCTGTTTAGGCTAGTTGCATATAATTATGCATAATTTACTGTTATTATGCTACTATAGTAAGCAGTGTTGGGGAAAGTTATTTTTAAAAGTAGGCCTAATGCAATATTGCGTGACTACATAAAAAGTATACTTTTTATGTAAAGCAATGCGTTATTTTGTGTTACTTGCTTATTTTTTTTATTTTTTATTTTGGCCAGTGTAGGCTAAATATCACATCAAAAGTGAAATGAATAACTAATGAGCCTCAGACTAAAATAAATGCAAATTCACGCATTTTCAGAGGGCACAGTTTAAAAAAAACTTTGCTTTTTAGTATGGTTGACTTGGATCATAAAAGGAGATTCAATTCATAAAGTATATTTATGTAATTTAATATTTTTAATTATTGCAGGTTTGCATAATATTCTGAGATTGCATTGCACTGTTTTTATGTGAGAAATTCTGAATCTGGCTTTTTTTTGTAAGTGAGTTAATGCTCACACATCTAGTCTAGAACTACAATAACCATCATGTTATTGCTTATTACAACACACAACTCCTCTGCATTTACTCCTGATTTCTCTCAACATGAGGACAGGAAAATTGAAAAACAAAGTAACTTGAGTTACATATTTGAAAAAATAACTCCGATATTTTGTTGTAAATTTAAAATGAATGCGTTGCTATAGTTACTTGAAAAAAGTAATCTGATTACATAACTCAAGTTAATTTTAACGTGTTTCCCCCACACTGATAGTAAATGCATATAACCTGTAACAAAGACACTTGTAAAATAAAGTAATAAGCGATTTTAATCACAATAATTGTACAGTTTTCAAATGTGTGCATTACAGTGGAAAAGGACCAGATTAAAATCGAATGAACAAAATGGTGTAAAGGTGTACATTAGACGAGTCCTCTCTTATTTATTCTTTCAAGAATTATTTACAGTAGATGTCAAGTAATCAAGAATATTATTCAAAACTTTGAGAGTAATCAGTTTATCCCAAGCATAGAAAATTGATTCTATGCACTGCATGTACACACAAGGGAAACCAGGGAAGCTGGAAAATGTGACCAATTTTATCCTGTATAAATGTATTATCAAAATTAAATATTGGGAAATACTTAGAAACGTAAAGTAATTATGCTGTGCTCTATGATGATCATAATTTACAAGAGCCATTTACCAATACTCTGTCTCATTTTGAATTTTTATATCTGATGTGTGCAAATTTGTTGCCTGAATCATGTCAATTCACTTTCATGTGTTTCATGGGGATCTTGGCTTATATGCTAGAAGCATGAAATTGACTAGATATGACTTCTTGTTTCACAGGAGAATAAATATGAGGAAACTCAAAGGCCAAATTCCCAAATTCATCCAACACAATGAGTAAAAACCACAGAATCTAGTTCTGATGTGCAGCAAATGATCGTTGAGCACAAAATAGAAAGTGACTGAAAGAAAATAGCTGAAGCATTGAAAAGTTACCATATACAGCATCAAGGGCAAAATAAATAAATACATATACAATTTAAAACAGTCACTACATCACCACATGTTGTTTGGGAGGGTTTCAGGAAAAATCCTCCTCGCTCAACAAATTCCAGCATATTCAGTTGTCAGACATTACTACTTCAAATGGCACAGGGTTCTGTGGTCAGATGAAAAAAAATAAAAAAAATAAAAATAGTTTTTTTTCCCCCAGCAAACCCACTAATGGCTTTGGTGCAAACAGGAGGAAAAAAAAAATCAAAATCAACACAAAAATGTGCCAATGAGAACAAAATGAAGCTTCTGCCGTGACCATCCCGTCTCCTGACCTGAGCCCTGTAGAAGATGAGTGTGTGAACTGAAGAGGAGAAGCACACACATGGATCTGGGAATCTGAAGGATCGGGAGAGATGTATGGAGGAATGGTCACTGATCTCTCGTCAGGTGTTCTCCAAACCCACCTGGCATTATAGGAGAAAAATATACAATTTAATCAAATAAAATAATATAATAAAATATAATAAAATGTACAATAAAATCTATAATAAATTTTATAAAAGGGTGCCATTAATATGTATTAGAGAAAAACATTTATTTCCTAATGACATTTCAACCCATTTTGAATTGTATACGTCAATGAAAAGTTATACTTTTATGAACTCAGGCTTCTTGTTCATTGATAGCCTTGATACAACCAAACCAAACCTAGCTTGATAACCGCCTGTTTATTTCTATAGGGAAAGCAAAGAGAAATAGAATGGCCTATTTTTAGAAAGAAAAACAATTTATAAATAAAAGAGTGCATATATCAGAGTGAATATATATTGATCATCGTCAGTGATTTAAGTGGTTACATCTAAAATATGATTAATTGATGATAACAATTGAAGAAAATATATCAAATCCAGCGAACATGAAATGGTTAGTGCATCATTTTGCTGCATGCGAGTGGAATTAAGCCCTTTTCTGACATTTCACTTGTATACCATGTCCAGTACAGTACTATAGTGACAGTCATGTAATCATTTCAATCTATAACATGCAAGAACTTGTGTCTGGTATATACAACAGAAATTCATCTCTACATTATGATTCAATGATGTTTTGCCCTGTCAAAAATGACTGTCCATCATTGTTTTGCTGTTGGGTGATAAAGTACATCTAAATAATGGTATTGAGAACCTTTAATAACCTCCAAAATGAAAACGCACAGATAAAAGTTAAAAATTAAGTTTTGTGTAAACCCGCTGTATCTAATCGTCATTCCTCAAGTAGACTGCCTGGCATTTATCTAATTTCTCAAGTCTTACAAGCTCTGTGTATTTCAGGATCAATGTTTTGTGCGAATCATCATTTCACCTGTACATGCGGCTTTACTAGTAAACTAAGGTAATGCATACGGGTTCTCCACAGTTGCTTTATACACAGTGTAAACAGAACATGTCATTATATACTAAAGGTCAAATATCTGAGCGATGGTGTGTGGAGGGAATAAGGTGAATAATATAGTTCCTGAGGTAAAAACTTGCTTGGCTTTGCACAATAGCAGCTTTTATTAACACTACATGTAAAAAGGCATTGCATTTTTAATAATTTCCCCCTCAAAATCTGCCATTTAAAAATATATACTGAACATTAAAAAACATGTAACATTATAAAAGCTCCATCTGGAATATTTCAGATCAAAACGCCATGCATTTCATGTCACAATGCCGTATATGCACTGTACATCTGCAGGAGAGACGTCTTCATAGTACTCTGAAAGAAAAAACGTCTTTCCTGGCATTTCCTAACAAAAAGCCCACAGGTTTTAGATCAGGAGTCCACTAAAACCAAGAAAAATGGTTCAATATTTCCATTATAATAACCATTTAAGAAAATCACCTGAACGCTAAAAACGTATCCGCACTATCCAGAATCCAAGGGAATGAATTCATAGTTTACCATGTTTTGTTAAAAAATGCCAACATATAAAAGTGAATGACTGAAGTTATGAGCACATTACTGGATAATAACCAAGTTTGTCATGAAAATACAAAACTTTTGAAAGCGTAATACCTGTTATGTCAAACAGTTGGTTTTATGTTAGAGACTGAAGGAATAGCTCACCCAAAAATTAAACTTTACTTTCAGTTTCAAACCAGTAGTATCATAGAAGTAGCTGCGAACTGCATTTAAAGTTTTCTGAAGCGATAGCTTTATCTGAGAAACTGAGTATTCACAGATTATCTAGCCTTGTCGTCGTTCACAAACATGATTCATTATATTCTAGACATGCTTTGATGTGATTGGTTCTCACAGGTCATGTGATCAATGCTCTTTGGCTTTATTGGTGTCAAATCGGGTGTGACGTCTTTTCACTTTGAATGAGAATTAAGAAATGCAGTGAATAATGACTTAAATTTGGATGCGAACTTCAGATTTAAGACACAACGTTTATGATTATGTTTGGTCATTTTGGGGAAACAATGAATTTTCATTTCTGGTTGAACTATTCCTTTAACATCTCTCAGCAGCAAAAGCATAAATCACAAACATTAGGCTCTCTTCAGAACCGAGACACAGTGTCATTTAAAAAAAAAAAAGGCACAATCAATGGCCACTTCAACAGATTATCAATGATCAAAATATGTACAAAAATATATATATTCAATAACACGTTCTCTCTCAACATTGCACAGCAGAATTTCTTGCGTTCACTTCAAGTGTTCAACAACAAAAGAAATCCCTCCACTTAAAGAAGGAAGGAATGACTACAGGGTTTCTCCTCCTCCAGCGAATGATCTCGGCTCATCTGAAACGAGCATGTAAGGCACTGAACGATGCGATGGCGTCCTCTGTGAGACACGGCCCAGACACTGCAGGCCCAGACCGCACACACATACACACACACACACACACACTCACACGCACTCACACGCTCATCCCAGGAACGTGTGTGAACGGGTCATGTGACTCTACGGATCTCCAGCCTCCTGTGGGTCTGTCTGTATGAGCATCTCTGTGCTGAGCTCAGGCTGAGTGGGCGGAGTCTCTGTGGGCAGGCTCAGAGTGGGAGGAGTATCTGTGGGAGGAGTCTGAGTGTGCAGGGTCTCTGTGGGAGGAGTCAGTGTGGGCGGACTCAGAGTGGGAGGAGTCTGTGTGGGCGGAGTCTGAGTGTGCAGGGTCTCTGTGGGAGGAGTCTGAGTGTGCAGGGTCTCTGTGGGAGGAGTCAGTGTGGGCGGGGTGTGAGTGTGCAGGGTCTCTGTGGGAGGAGTCTGAGGGTGCAGGGTCTCTGTGGGAGGAGTCTGAGTGTGCAGGGTCTCTGTGGGAGGAGTCAGTGTGGGCGGAGTCTGAGTGTGCAGGGTCTCTGTGGGAGGAGTCAGTGTGGGCGGAGTCTGAGTGTGCAGGGTCTCTGTGGGAGGAGTCTGAGTGTGCAGGGTCTCTGTGGGAGGAGTCTGAGTGTGCAGGGTCTCTGTGGGAGGAGTCAGTGTGGGCGGAGTCTGAGTGTGCAGGGTCTCTGTGGGAGGAGTCAGTGTGGGCGGAGTCTGAGTGTGCAGGGTCTCTGTGGGAGGAGTCTGAGTGTGCAGGGTCTCTGTGGGAGGAGTCTGAGTGCGCAAGGTCTCTGTGGGAGGAGTCTGAGGGTGCAGGGTCTCTGTGGGAGGAGTCTGAGTGTGCAGGGTCTCTGTGGGAGGAGTCAGTGTGGGCTGGCTGTGAATGGGCGGAGTCTGAGTCAGTTCAGAAGAGTGATAGTAAGGCAGGAACGGTCGCTCCGCTGCACAGGAACGCATGGCTAGATGTGTGTGTTGCAGAAGAAGAGGGAATCGGGAGGTGAAGTAGGAGACAAATTCATCTGGAATGGATCCCAGCGTTTCCTGGACTTCATCGGGTAACTCTCGGTAATGGTGTTTCTGTAGGGGAAAAGAGACGAGCGAACTGAGAACGCTGAAGAGAGAGTGCTTTTGTGAAATGGTTTGCAAATGTTTTTTTTTTTTTAAGTTTAGTTGTGTATTCAAATCACTGAATTATTTAGTAATTATGGCAACACTTTACAATAAGGTTCATTAGTTCACTTAATGTTTTAATGTTTTAACTAACTGGAACTCACAATGAGCAATACATTTGTTACAGTATTAATCTTTGTTAATGTTCGTTTTATATAACTATAACTGTTCATGTTAGTTCACAGTGCATTAACTAATGTTAACAAATACAACCTTTGATTTAAATAATGTATTAGTAAATGTTGAAATGAATATTAACTAAGATTAATAAATGCTGTAGAATTATTGTTCATTCTTATTTTATTTTAACTAATTTAGTTAACTAATAAACTTTATTGTAAATTGTTACCATAATTATTGTAACTGATTGTTTGTTAACAGCTATTTGAAAAAAAAAAAAAAAACTCAAAAATGTAAAATATGAGACGTCCATTAGATACAATGTATTGAAAAAAAAAAAAAAATTCCTCTTTTATGCCACATTTATTTCTTTCAGAAGGCAGTTGCTGAAACTCAACCAGTACAAAAATGAAAAAAAATCATTTCACGCCAGTGTAAACTGTGTTGCTATAAAGGTATTTGTGGTATCGGTAAACTCATGTACCTTATTCCTCATGGCACGTAACAGATCTCTGACCGATCCGCCTTTGTACGAACGAAATCTGCGTAGATCTGTGCAAAGAACACTTAAATGTGAACATTTTGCTCTGCAAACCATTAAATTATAGATTCAAACAAGAAATAAAACTAGACAAGCATGGCAGAATTGCATGTGTTTAATCTATTTACAAACTCTTAAGGCGCTTGCACACTGAGTCTGAAATTTTCATGTGTTTTTCATATTCGTAATTCGGTGGCTCTGAATTGTCAAAACACCGGTAACACTTTATAATAACTGCACGCCATTAATCATTAGTTAAGCATGAGTAAACAGTTAATTCATCATTTACAAAGCATTAATAGACATTAATAAGCTTTATAACTACCTGAATTAACCCTGAATTACAGTAGAAATACATGTTAATAAAGCATTTACCAACACACTAAGTAACTATTACTATATGTCTGAATTATATGTATGAATGTACATTTAAATAGTTTATTAATCATTTACTTACACTTTCTAAGTGATCTTATGAACCAATGACAACTCCTAAATAACTGGATTATAAATAATGCTATACTTCATTTAGAAATGATAAATTGATCATTAAGATGAAAATACAATTATTAAACACATTATAGATATGCTTTTAAATCAAGAATAAAGCATTTATAGCTGTATTTATAAACTGCTTATTAATGTCTATTAAAGCTTTATAAATGATGAATTAACTGTTTACTCATGGTTAACTAATTATTAATCGCTTGCAGTCATTATAAAGTGTTACCGTTTTGGTTTTATTTTTATGACGGACGAAAGTTTCGGAGGCAGTGTGTAAACGTGATTGTCACAACGTGAGGTTGTGTTAATTTTTAAACATGCGAAAGTTTCAGAGGTGACTTTCTAGGACTTTTAGAATTAAAAACTGAAATCCAGAAGCATTAGTGCTCACCGGTCTGTAGAGGAACCGTGATACGATCCCTCCAATCAGCTCTGACCACGACCCGCCCTCCTCTCTCCAGCTGCCTCACGATTGGTCCATCTAACGGCTCCTTCTCGATCCTATCGCTCACATCCTGCGAAACAACACCAAGCATGCCATTTACAATTTTCCTTCCGCTTTGAAAAGGATCGTGAACTGCGTTTTTTTATTTTATAATGTTCCTTGTTGTCCAATTATAATGTTGGTAGGATTTTTATATCAGAATTTGTAATAGTTTAGAAATAAATGGCCATTTAAAATTTCTAGAAGAATCTGCTGCTATTTTTCTTTCCGCTTTGGCAGAGTTTCTCTGAAAAACAGTAAATTTTTCGGTAACACTTTACAGTGTCTTTGTTACATGTACTTACCATAGTAATAACAGTCATTTTTGCATAATTACATGCAACTAACCCTCAACCAAATCCTAATCCTACCCTAACCCTATAGTAAGTACATGTAGTTGCTTAATATTACTCAGTACTTAAATATATAATGACTGTGACATTGACTGTGACAATGACAACTTAAAGGGGTGGTAAAATGCCCTTTTCACAAGATGTAAAATAAATCTCTGATGTCCCCAGAGTGTGTGTGTGTGTGACGTTTTAGCACAAAATACCCCACAGATATTTTTATATAGCATGTTAAAGTCGTCACTTTTTGAGGGTTAGCAAAAACGCGAGGTTTTGTGCCTGGCCCTTTAAATGCAAATGAGCTGCTGGAGAGGGCGGGGTTTCAAGAGCTTGTGTGTGTCAGTAGCTGCACTACCTCACACACACACTAAAATGACAGAAACTGTTCTGCCTTTAATGTTAAAACGGAGTCAGACACAGATGGAGAGACTCAAGAAGAAGTGACAACATGTAGAGCAACAGGACGTCTCTGAATGGTCAGTTGATGAATTTATGTTGCTGATGTGGAGTTAACTATCTTCAACTAGCATATTCTGTCATGATAATCTATAAATCGCTCGTATAGGATCTGTAGTGAGATGCACAGAGTGACTTTCTATTGCATGTGAAAAGAAGGATGCTAAAGTTTGAGCTGACTCACAAATGTCCTCTTATACAACAACTCTTCCTCTTCTCAACATGGACTGCGTTCCCGGGGGCGGGGCTTATGTACATTTTAGGGTTGGTGATGTCACTAACCCGGGAAGAAGCTCGTGTAGTCCCTACCAGCCGTTTGTTGTAGTCCTTTTCTTTAAAAGCAAATATCTCCCTTTGCCTTGGACTTTGAGCATTGTAACTTTGCAGATGTTGTTAATGCTCAAACAGCGACATTACACACTAGCTAAAGTTAGAAAAGTGACATCGTGTTTTACCACCCCTTTAAAATAACCAGATTGTTTTATTATATAATGTTCTCTGTAGTCCAACTAAGAACTGCACTACATTTGGAAAACTTTAGGAGGCATGTAAAAAAATATGCAAATATGGCTTATCAATTGAAACATGTAAATAGTAGCAACGTTCACGATCCCTTGCTTTTAAACAGATAAGAGTAATGCAAACTGTAAAGGGACTACTTTTATTTTTGTAAACTCACAACAACAAGAAAACGTTGTGTTTTTGTAAAATAATAATAATAAAAAAGAAGATATGTGCTTTCTGCCGTCTCGGTGAACAGGAGCAATAGTGAACCGAAACTCAGAGTATGCTTGCCTCTCTATAGAAATATCTCTATAGAAAGCTTGAAATGTCTCATTTTTAATTAACAAATTCAAACGGAAAATATATATTCTCAGGTTATGTAATCTGCATGAAACGAGCATATAGGCGCATATCCAGAGGACGAGTCAGCATCGTGACTTAATCTCTGCAGCCGAATACACAAAAACATTATCAATAAACATTTTATTCATTTATTGATAGTCTTTTCACTTTATGGTTATCATTATCACTATATTTGCTGGTGTTCTGTGGCAAGCTTTATGTGAGCACTTGAGCGCTGGTTAGGCTAAAATATTTATGTAGGCAATTAAAGGCTCATTATTATGATTTATGGCGTATTAATAGAAACATGCGATTAGTCGACTAATCACTTAAATGAACGACTAATAGTCGATTAAAAAAATCTTGGCAGAATTGCGAACAATTCACAAAAAATAATTGAAATGATCTTATCTAAGTGTGTGTGACTATCAGACCTGGAAGAAGTGCAGCTGCTTCTCCAGACTCCAGAAGAAGGGGTGTTTCAGCACTCGCTCAGACGACGGCCTCTTCTCCGGGTCACTGCTCAACATCTGCTCGATCAGGTCTCGGCACACAATACCCTCTGCATCAAACAATCACATGATCAGAAACCTGCTGTGTGCTGGTCAGGGTGTGGTATGAGTGTGTGTGTGGGTGGTACCGTGTGTGTCGGGCTGGTGTGTGTTGGTCAGGGTGTGATATGAGTGTGTGTGTTGGTCAGGGTGTGATATGAGTGTGTGTATGTGTGGTACCGTGTGTGTCGGGCTGGTGTGTGTTGGTCAGCGTGTGGTATGAGTGTGTGGGTGGTACCGTGTGTGTCGGGCTGGTGTGTGTTGGTCAGGGTATGATATGAGTGTGTGTGTGTGTGTGTCGGGCTGGTGTGTGTTGGTCAGGGTGTGATATGAGTGTGTGTGTGTGTGTGGTACCGTGTGTGTGTCGGGCTGGTGTGTGTTGGTCAGGGTGTGATATGAGTGTGTGTGTGTGTGGTACCGTGTGTGTCGGGCTGGTGTGTGTTGGTCAGGGTGTGATATGAGTGTGCGTGTTGTGGTACCGTGTGTTGGTCAGGGTGTGATATGAGTGTGTGTGTGTGTGTGTTGGTCAGGGTGTGGTATGAGTGTGTGTGTGTGGTACCGTGTTTGTCGGGCTGGTGTGTGTTGGTCAGCGTGTGGTATGAGTGTGTGTGTGGTACCGTATGTTGGGCTGGTGTGTGTTGGTCAGGGTGTGATATGAGTGTGCGTGTTGTGGTACCGTGTGTTGGTCAGGGTGTGATATGAGTGTGTGTGTGTGTGTGTGTGTTGGTCAGGGTGTGGTATGAGTGTGTGTGTGTGTGTGGTACCGTGTTTGTCAGGCTGGTGTGTGTTGGTCAGCGTGTGGTATGAGTGTGTGTGTGGTACCGTATGTTGGGCTGGTGTGTGTTGGTCAGGGTGTGATATGAGTGTGTGTGTTGTGGTACCGTGTGTTGGTCAGGGTGTGATATGAGAGTGTGTGTGTGTGTGTGTGTGTTGGTCAGGGTGTGGTATGAGTGTGTGTGTGTGGTACCGCGTTTGTCGGGCTGGTGTGTGTTGGTCAGCGTGTGGTATGAGTGTGTGCGTGGTACCGTGTGTTGGGCTGGTGTGTGTTGGTCAGGGTGTGATATGAGTGTGTGTGTGTTGGGCTGGTGTGTGTTGGTCAGGGTGTGATATGAGTGTGTGTGTGTGTGTGGTACCGTGTGTGTCGGTTTGTAAGCGCTCGAGGGAATAGGCTCCCAGCAGAATGTTTGCCTGTCGCTGCAAGGACTTCCCGAACGGGTGTTGGCCTTCAGAAACCACATAATAAAACACACAGCCTGCAGAGAAGATGTCCACCATGCAGGTCTGAAGAGAAGAAACAGGACAAAATATAAAACAAGCCTCTAGAGATGAGCATGGCCACTTCTCTGTCTGCTTACAAGTCTCTTTTAAAAACCTACCCGTTTTCTTTATATTGACTTTTTTCTTCGGTTGGTTTTACTAATGAAGCAATAAACTCCGCTCCTTAGCTGTTCTAAATCCACTGTAAAACACGGCTTCAAGGGGCTTGTTGCTTTTATAAAACAGTTACTCCATAAAAATATTTTAATATTTATTTTATTCATAAAATAAACACCAGCAACAAAAAATATAACGTTACAACACATGTATTCCTCCGCCAAGCAATGTAGTTCCAAAGAGGTTGCTAAGCAACACATGCAGCAACAAAGAGGTTGCTAAGCAACATATGCAGCAACAAAGAGGTTGCTAAGCAACACATGCAGCAACAAAGAGTCACAAACGGCAGTTGCGCAGTAACACTAATATAATGAGCTCACAGGTGTGTGTTTGTTGAGTACTTTACAACAGCTGTCCGTTTTATGATTTATATTTGAGTCTGATACTGTTTTTCTACTCCTGTTTTATGGTTAAATACGTTGCACTTCATTTTTGTTTTATTTGTTGTTATGCATGTTATATCTTCTTTTAATCTTGTTGTTCTGTAAAGCACTTTTGTCCACCTAGTGGCTGTTGTAAATATGCCATATAAATACAATTGAACTTGAATTAAACTTGATATATACTCGAGCTTTGCTGCAGTACCATGGGTGAGCAGGCGCAATGATATTACGCAGCGCCTGAAACTTAGTGCCGGTCACGTTATAAGTTATATAGCTGGGGACTATTTTCAGGCGCTGCGTAATATCATTGCGCCTGCTCACCCATGGTACTGCAGCAAAGTTCCTTGATTATTACGCAAGAATGAGAGGATAGTTCCTAGCCATATCGGTCTAGAAAATCGCAACTTTTCATTTTCCGTCGGTCCTGAAGAGGCAAGTTTTAAATAGGAAAAATATCGAAACTCTTTGGTCATTTTTTTGAGAGAGATGCTAACGTCTAATCAGATTCAATGATCTATGCTAAGCTATGCTAAAAGTGCTAACGCCAGACCCGGAGATCGGCTGAATGGATTTGAAAACTGATTAACTCTAGGGGAGCTGGAAAATGAGCCTATTTCCCAAAAAAGTGGAGTGTATCTTTAAGACAAAATAACGAATTAAACTATCAACATTTATAAGGAGTAAAAACACAATTAACAATATTATGATGAAACAGTATCACTTTACTACTACGAGTTCGGGTTCATTTGCGGTGCGGTTTAAAAAACAGGGAATATTTTCATTCTTTAAGGTGTGTTTAACCTTTGTGCATTATGGACATTTTTGTTGATAATTTTGCCTGTGTTAAAGCCAAATGCATAGATTTTGGCACAGGTGTGTATCTTTATTGGAATTTTACTATTTCAGCCCCATTTAATTTAATAAATCTATTTTGCACTTGGTACACAAAATAGTTCCTCTCAGGACCTTTTGGACAGAAATGTCCCCATTGAAACCCATTAAAACTTAATCCCAGGGCCATTACACTATACAATGATGCAATCTTTGTTAAGTTGCTTTCATTCTGTTTCATTCAAGGCTTCAAAATTCTAATTATTATTATTTTATTTTTTACCAGATGGCGCCATTTCTCAGGTTTGGCCTATAAAGCAAATACTCGCTTTATTCCTGTTTTCTGCTTATGCCAACTGGATCAAATATGCAGCTATAATTGTGAGTGTGTGTGTGTTGGTACGAATGTCAGAGTGTGGTTTGCATGTATGCAATGACAAATTGTGTGTGTGTGTAATATTTGAGAGAGACAAAACAAAACAAACTCTCACTGAAAGCTCATATTGTGAGATATCATCCTCAACCTTGAAACAAAACTTGTTTAGATTTATGGCTCTGATTTTCTAGCATTTTTTGAGTTCAACATGTTTCATGAAATATATATTGTATATAAAATATTGTTCATTAATCATTTTCATAAACATCTAAAACTTTTTGTTTGTTTCACTTTTTAACTTTTTTATGTCAACAATAATCTGCCAAGGGTCTTCTTTAAAATAAGACCAAACTTAAGTCTGTGCTCCCAAGCTTCAAATTTTGATGAAAGCTTTTGGTCACACTTTATTTTAAGGTGTCATTGTTACAGTGTAATTATATTTAAATACTGAGTAATATTAATAAATTACATGTACTTACTATAGGGTTAGGGTAGGATTAGGGTTTGGTTGAGGGTGAGTTGCATGTAATTATGCATAATTTCCTGCTATTACTACGGTAAGTACATGTAACATATGTAACAAGGACACTGTAAAATAAAGTGTTACCCAGTTTTTTGACACACACATTGTGTAACTTCTTTAAGTTGATGCACGAGTGTTACACCGGATCAAACGCAGCATGTGTGGAGCCCTCACCGGGTTGTGTTTGGCGTCCTCACTGAGCACTTCGGGAGCGATCCAGCCCTCGGTTCCCGGGACGCCTGACTTCCTGCTGAAGCTGTGTCGGCCCACCGCCAGCTTCTTACACAGCCCGAAGTCTGAGATCATGGCCTTCGCGCGCCCGTGTGTGTTCGGCATCGACACCAGGATGTTGTGCGGCTTCAGATCTCGGTGGACTAACAACACATGAGAGACCCACGAGTTTACCAACTGATTTATACTGATTATTGGCCTAAGAAAGCAGACTAAAAATTAACTTCAGAATGAATTAGATAATTTACTCTCCGCCACGTCATCCAAGATGTTCATGTCTTCCTTTCTTCAGTCGAAAAGAAATAAAGGTTTTTGAGGAAAACGTTCCAGGATTTTCTCCATATAGTGACTTCAATGGGGTCCAACGGGTCGAAGGTCCAAATGTGAGTTTCAGTGCAGCTTCAAAGTCTCGACACGATCCAGACGAGGAATAAGAGTCTTATCTAGACAAATCAGCGGACAATTTATTAAAATAATAAACATTTATATACTTTTTAACCACAAATGCTCGTCTTACACGTCCACGACTTCACGCATTACGTAATCACGTTGAAAGGTCAAGCGTGACGTAGGCGGAAAACTCCATATCATGTTCTCTTCTAACTTCAAAATCGTCAGACATCGTTGTTTTCTTTTATTTATGTATTTTTTTTAAATGGCGTTTGAGTCTGTAACACTCGGTCAGTTCTTCCTCCTTCGTCACACGTGACCTTTCAACGTGATTACGCAATGTGTGTCGCATCACAGGTAGTGCAAGATGAGCATTTGTGGTTAAAAAATATATAAATGTTTTTTTTTTTTTTTTATAAAATGTCCACGTTTGTCTAGATAAGACTCTTATTCCTCGGCTGGATCGTGTCGAGACTTTGAAGACATTTGGACCTTCGACCCGTTGGACCCATATGGAGAAAATCCTGGAACGTTTTCCTCAGAAACCTTCATTTCTTTTCAAATGAAGAAAGAAAGACATGAACATCTTGGATGACGTAACTATCAGGACATTTTAATTCTGAATAGAACTAATGCTTTACACATGTATCACTGATGTTACAGATGATGGTTACCTATATTAAGGGAATGTAAATGAGACAGTCCAGACATGGTTTGCTCTAGCAGTGTCACTGGCTCCAATCCGTGCCGGTCAAAATCCTTCCGTTCCACATACTAAAATAAAACAAAATAAGTAAATAAATAAATAAGCAATTATTTAAAAATAAACAACAATAAATTGCGTCGCCTGATCTAAAAACAGAAATTAAACTGAGCATTTTAGGCAAGATTTAAGGCTCTGATATAGTGTCACACACACATACCTGTATATATATATATATATATATATATATATATATATATATTAGTTTTTTTATTATTTATTTTTTATTATGCTTTCAAACTGTACAGAGATGACATTAATGATATACAATTTTGTATACAATACACAAAATATATAAAAAATATGTTCAATGTCATCTGAACATACATGATTAAAAAAAAATTAACAATGATTTGCTAAAAAAGAAAAATAATAAAGGAAAAATAAGAGAAGATAAAAAAACGAAATAACAAAAGTCCATGAGGATATCAGTTAGAGTGAACAAATTAAAGTCATTAAAAATTTAGGTTGTTTTAATTGCTTTCTTATTTAGTGAGGAAGAAATGATGTTAAGGTCAATTTTAAATTCTTTCAAAAAAAGAAAAAAGAAAAATTGGTTTGTTGTTGGTGAATTTACATTTATGTATATACAATTTGCCAAGAAAAAAAATAAAATTTATCACAAAGCAAATCCAAAAGCTTGGATTGGATTGGACTAAAAGATTGCTTTTACTGGGGCCCAAATCAAAGTATACAAAAATAATGTCTTTAAAGGTTACGGATATATCTTGCAGGATATTCTCTTTAATAAATGTGTCAATATTTTCCCATAGTTGTTCAGTATAGAAACATGACTAAAATAAATGATTAAAAGTTTCTGTGTGATCTTGGCAAAATCAGCATCTTGTGTCAATATTTATTTTATATTTAACCATAAAATATTTAAAAGGGTATATTTTATTTATTATTTTGAAAGACACTTCTTTTACTTGCATACAGTATACACTGTAAATATATGTGTGTGTGTGTGTGTGTGTGTGTGTCAGAAACAGCAGTGAAGCGTCAGGTTGTGTGTGTGTGTGTGTGTGTGTGTGTGTGTCAGAAACAGCAGTGAAGCGTCAGGTTGTGTGTGTGTGTCAGAAACAGCAGTGAAGCGTCAGGTTGTGTGTGTGTGTCAGAAACAGGTTGTGTGTGTGTCAGAAACAGCAGTGAAGCGTCAGGTTGTGTGTGTGTCAGAACCAGGTTGTGTGTCAGAAACAGCAGTGAAGCATCAGGTTGTGTGTGTGTGTCAGAAACAGCAGTGAAGCGTCAGGTTGTGTGTGTGTCAGAAACAGCAGTGAAGCGTCAGGTTGTGTGTGTGTGTCAGAAACAGCAGTGAAGCGTCAGGTTGTGTGTGTGTCAGAAACAGGTTGTGTGTGTGTCAGAAACAGCAGTGAAGCGTCAGGTTGTGTGTGTGTCAGAACCAGGTTGTGTGTCAGAAACAGCAGTGAAGCATCAGGTTGTGTGTGTGTCAGAAACAGGTTGTGTGTGTGTCAGAAACAGCAGTGAAGCATCAGGTTGTGTGTGTGTGTCAGAAACAGGTTGTGTGTGTGTCAGAAACAGCAGTGAAGCGTCAGGTTGTGTGTGTGTGTCAGAAACAGGTTGTGTGTGTGTCAGAAACAGCAGTGAAGCGTCAGGTTGTGTGTGTGTCAGAACCAGGTTGTGTGTCAGAAACAGCAGTGAAGCATCAGGTTGTGTGTGTGTCAGAAACAGCAGTGAAGCATCAGGTTGTGTGTGTGTATCAGAAACAGGTTGTGTGTGTGTCAGAAACAGCAGTGAAGCATCAGGTTGTGTGTGTGTGTCAGAAACAGGTTGTGTGTGTGTCAGAAACAGCAGTGAAGCGTCAGGTTGTGTGTGTGTGTCAGAAACAGGTTGTGTGTGTGTCAGAAACAGCAGTGAAGCGTCAGGTTGTGTGTGTGTCAGAACCAGGTTGTGTGTCAGAAACAGCAGTGAAGCGTCAGGTTGTGTGTGTGTCAGAACCAGGTTGTGTGTCAGAAACAGCAGTGAAGCATCAGGTTGTGTGTGTGTATCAGAAACAGTTTGTGTGTCAGAAACAGAGCCGGACAGTAACGGAGTACATTTACTTGAGTGCAGTACTTAAGTACAATTTTGAGGGATCAGTACTTTACTCGAGTATCATTTTTGGGGAGTACTCATGACTTTACTCAAGTACATTTGAGAGGCAAATATTGTACTCTTTACTCCACTACATTTCTATCCATAACCGTGAGTACCCGTTACTACTTCTAAAAAAAAAAAAAAAAAGGACAAAAGAAAAATCTCAGAAGCCCTCAATTTGTTGTTTCCCTCTCAAACGTGATTGGATTGTGCAGGCGCCACTGATTGAGACAGCCTATCAGCAATCACCTTCAGCTTTCCGCCAAAGTCAACTCATGGTCAGATTTATGCCAGGCAACCTGTAACCCGTGTTTTTCCAACCTTATACCCGTGAAAGTGCACTGGAACGGCAGTCAAACCCGTGACTTCCCACCCGTGAACTCGTACTCGATCGATGTACTCCCAGTTACGAGCTCACATAGCCCGCGAAACCATACAAAACAACAATGGCAGCCTCTACGGATGCAGTGTTTCTGCTGGCGGTACACGGTGAGAATACACTTTTGGACAATATAACATTCCAGTCAAATTAATACTAATATAATAATGATAATAATAATACACACGATTATGTATTACAATGTTATGTGTCTGAAACTAACAATAAGTATGTCGTGAAAGTGTATTGCCGCATGGAAATGTTAAGGTGACGTAAATAGAGTTGTTCCGATTCAGATACTAGTATCTGAAATGCCGCCGATACCAATAAAAATGCTGGCATCGGTATCGGCGAGTACCCATGCTCCGATCCGATACCATTTTCTTAAACAATATCTAGTTATGGACGCTAGCTTTGCATAACGCTGCAAATCGGAGATCAATTCTTCTTCGCTGCTCTTAACAGTGGTTGCTTGTGGCGACACAGAAAGTTGTGCTTTTGCCACAAGCAACCACTGTTTAGAGCAGCGAAGAAGAAAACGCGTGCGTGCTATCAGTGTGTCCGCTGTTTAGCAGTGTTTCAGACTGGACCAACCAGACAGTAAAACGGCGACATGTCCCGTATGCCATACTGCAATTTCGAGGGGTGGAACAAGATTAGCAACTTCAACACGAGTAACTTAAAGCATTTGAAGACCCCGCAGAACACGATTACACAAAGGCAAGGGCAGAGAAGAATGAGCCGCACCAGAATCAACAATCTCTGAAAGCTTCATTCAAACAAAGAGAAATGTTTTCAAAAGACAGCCAACGAGCGATAAATACAACCGACAACATGTATTGAGTTTATTGTTCTGGATGACCAGCCGCGGTCAAAACTGAAATGCCGTTTATTTAACAAAATTGTTTATGGACTTTAAATTATAAAGAGATTGTTTTCTTATATTATTCATATATCATTTTTTATTTTCCTAGATTTATTTGTTGCACTTTTTTATGCAGTTATATTGTAAAACTAAAATACCTTTTTTCAGTTTACAGTATTAGATGTGTGGTTGCATTTTAAGTTCTTTTTCACTTAAGAAAGATAAATAATATATTGCTGTGAAATGTATGTCAGATAATAAAAATACTCTAGTTCACTGTATGTATTTGTTCATGTTTAATTAAGGGATAAGTCTGAAACACACCATAAAATAATTATATCAATTCATACAGTGCTAGTATGAATTGCAGCTGTATAGATACTGTACACACCCAGGTATCGGATCAGTACTCGATATCGGCCGATACCCTGAGTCCAGGTATCGGAATCTGTATCGGGAAGGGAAAAAGGGTATCGGAACATCTCTAGGCGTAAACCTGAACTTGACAGCATTGATCATGCTTATGAAAAAAAAAAATGTCCTTGCGCTCAGGTAACTTAGTTTGACGTGACTGGCCTGGAACGCTACAAGGTCGTGAGTCGTGGTTTGTAGTCGTGATTTACGTGCTCAAAAACCTGCCTGGAACGCAGCATTATAAGAGACTAAACCATGGACAAAAAATGTAAGAAGACGCAGCAGGTCCATCCCGGGAATGTGCCATCCGTGGCCCCTCCTCGCCAGACTATTTATATTTTCTGAAATTTTCTTATATGTTAAATAAAGCAACATGGTAAAAAGATGAAAATGACTTGATTTTACTTTCAATTCCTTTTACATTCTCCAGTATTAACATTTTTCATAACTCCATGTACGACGTCTCTGTGTATAAATGTAAGCACTGTGGCAGTAGTAATGCAATATTTAGAAAATGTACTCTTGTACTCTTGATACTCAAGTACTTTTAAAAACAAGTACTTCAGTACTTTTACTTAAGTAGACATCTGACTGTAGTACTTGTACTTGAGTAAAATTTAGCAAGGGGTATCTGTACTTTTACTCAAGTAATGAAGCTGTGTACTCTGTCCGCCTCTGGTCAGAAACAGCAGTGAAGCGTCAGGTTGTGTTTGTGTCAAAACCAGGTTGTGTGTGTGTGTCAGAACCAGGTTGTGTGTCAGAAACAGCAGTGAAGCATCAGGTTGTGTATGTGTCAAAACCAGGTTGTGTGTGTGTGTCAGAACCAGGTTGTGTGTCAGAAACAGCAGTGAAGCTTCAAGTTGTGTGTGTGTCAGAAACAGGTTGTGTGTGTGTCAGAAACAGCAGTGAAGCGTCAGGTTGTGTGTGTGTGTCAGAACCAGGTTGTGTGTGTGTGTCAAAAACAGGTTGTGTGTGTGTCAGAAACAGCAGTGAAGCATCAGGTTGTGTGTGTGTCAGAACCAGGTTGTGTGTCAGAAACAGCAGTGAAGCGTCAGGTTGTGTGTGTGTCAGAAACACGTTGTGTGTCAGAAACAGCAGTGAAGCGTCAGGTTGTGTGTGTGTCAGAAACACGTTGTGTGTCAGAAACAGCAGTGAAGCGTCAGGTTGTGTGTGTGTCAGAAACACGTTGTGTGTCAGAAACAGCAGTGAAGCGTCAGGTTGTGTGTGTGTCAGAAACAGGTTGTGTGTCAGAAACAGCAGAGAAGCGTCAGGTTGTGTGTGTGTGTCAGAAACAGGTTGTGTGTCAGAAACAGCAGTGAAGCGTCAGGTTGTGTGTGTGTGTCAGAAACAGGTTGTGTGTCAGAAACAGCAGTGAAGCGTCAGGTTGTGTGTGTGTGTCAGAAACAGGTTGTGTGTCAGAAACAGCAGAGAAGCGTCAGGTTGTGTGTGTGTCAGAAACAGGTTGTGTGTCAGAAACAGCAGTGAAGCGTCAGGTTGTGTGTGTGTCAGAAACAGGTTGTGTGTGTGTCAGAAACAGCAGTGAAGCGTCAGGTTGTGTGTGTGTGTCAGAACCAGGTTGTGTGTGTGTGTCAGAAACAGGTTGTGTGTGTGTCAGAAACAGGTTGTGTGTGTGTCAGAAACAGCAGTGAAGCATCAGGTTGTGTGTGTGTCAGAACCAGGTTGTGTGTCAGAAACAGCAGTGAAGCGTCAGGTTGTGTGTGTGTCAGAAACACGTTGTGTGTCAGAAACAGCAGTGAAGCGTCAGGTTGTGTGTGTGTCAGAAACACGTTGTGTGTCAGAAACAGCAGTGAAGCGTCAGGTTGTGTGTGTGTCAGAAACAGCAGTGAAGCGTCAGGTTGTGTGTGTGTCAGAAACAGGTTGTGTGTCAGAAACAACAGTGAAGCTTCAAGTTGTGTGTGTGTCAGAAACAGGTTGTGTGTCAGAAACAGCAGTGAAGCTTCAAGTTGTGTGTGTGTCAGAAACAGGTTGTGTGTGTGTCAGAAACAGCAGTGAAGCGTCAGGTTGTGTGTGTGTCAGAACCAGGTTGTGTGTCAGAAACAGCAGTGAAGCATCAGGTTGTGTGTGTGTCAGAAACACGTTGTGTGTCAGAAACAGCAGTGAAGCATCAGGTTGTGTGTGTGTCAGAAACACGTTGTGTGTCAGAAACAGCAGTGAAGCGTCAGGTTGTGTGTGTGTCAGAAACAGCAGTGAAGCGTCAGGTTGTGTGTGTGTCAGAAACAGCAGTGAAGCATCAGGTTGTGTGTGTGTCAGAAACAGCAGTGAAGCGTCAGGTTGTGTGTGTGTCAGAAACAGCAGTGAAGCGTCAGGTTGTGTGTGTGTCAGAAACAGCAGTGAAGCATCAGGTTGTGTGTGTGTCAGAAACACGTTGTGTGTCAGAAACAGCAGTGAAGCGTCAGGTTGTGTGTGTGTCAGAAACACGTTGTGTGTCAGAAACAGCAGTGAAGCGTCAGGTTGTGTGTGTGTCAGAAACAGGTTGTGTGTCAGAAACAGCAATGAAGCGTCAGGTTGTGTGTGTGTCAGAAACAGCAGTGAAGCGTCAGGTTGTGTGTGTGTCAGAAACAGGTTGTGTGTCAGAAACAGCAGTGAAGCGTCAGGTTGTGTGTGTGTGTCAGAAACAGGTTGTGTGTCAGAAACAGCAGTGAAGCGTCAGGTTGTGTGTGTGTGTCAGAAACAGGTTGTGTGTCAGAAACAGCAATGAAGCGTCAGTTTGTGTGTGTGTCAGAAACAGCAGTGAAGCGTCAGGTTGTGTTTGAGTGTGTCAGAAACAGGTTGTGTGTGTGTCAGAAACAGCAGTGAAGCGTCAGGTTGTGTGTGTGTCAGAAACAGGTTGTGTGTCAGAAACAGCAGAGAAGCGTCAGGTTGTGTGTGTGTGTCAGAAACAGGTTGTGTGTCAGAAACAGCAGTGAAGCGTCAGGTTGTGTGTGTGTGTCAGAAACAGGTTGTGTGTCAGAAACAGCAGTGAAGCGTCAGGTTGTGTGTGTGTGTCAGAAACAGGTTGTGTGTCAGAAACAGCAGAGAAGCGTCAGGTTGTGTGTGTGTGTCAGAAACAGGTTGTGTGTCAGAAACAGCAGTGAAGCGTCAGGTTGTGTGTGTGTGTCAGAAACAGGTTGTGTGTCAGAAACAGCAGTGAAGCGTCAGGTTGTGTTTGAGTGTGTCAGAAACAGGTTGTGTGTGTGTCAGAAACAGCAGTGAAGCGTCAGGTTGTGTGTGTGTCAGAAACAGGTTGTGTGTCAGAAACAGCAGAGAAGCGTCAGGTTGTGTGTGTGTGTGTCAGAAACAGCAGTGAAGCGTCAGGTTGTGTGTGTGTGTCAGAAACAGCAGTGAAGCGTCAGGTTGTGTTTGTGTGTGTCAGAAACAGGTTGTGTGTCAGAAACAGCAGTGAAGCGTCAGGTTGTGTGTGTGTGTGTCAGAAACAGGTTGTGTGTCAGAAACAGCAGTGAAGCGTCAGGTTGTGTGTGTGTGTCAGAAACAGGTTGTGTGTCAGAAACAGCAGTGAAGCGTCAGGTTGTGTGTGTGTGTCAGAAACAGCAGTGAAGCGTCAGGTTGTGTTTGTGTGTGTCAGAAACAGGTTGTGTGTCAGAAACAGCAGTGAAGCGTCAGGTTGTGTGTGTGTGTCAGAAACAGGTTGTGTGTCAGAAACAGCAGTGAAGCGTCAGGTTGTGTGTGTGTCAGAAACAGCAGTGAAGCGTCAGGTTGTGTGTGTGTGTGTCAGAAACAGGTTGTGTGTCAGAAACAGCAGTGAAGCGTCAGGTTGTGTGTGTGTGTCAGAAACAGGTTGTGTGTCAGAAACAGCAGTGAAGCGTCAGGTTGTGTGTGTGTCAGAAACAGGTTGTGTGTCAGAAACAGCAGTGAAGCGTCAGGTTGTGTGTGTGTGTCAGAAACAGGTTGTGTGTCAGAAACAGCAGTGAAGCGTCAGGTTGTGTGTGTGTCAGAAACAGGTTGTGTGTCAGAAACAGCAGAGAAGCGTCAGGTTGTGTGTGTGTGTCAGAAACAGGTTGTGTGTCAGAAACAGCAGTGAAGCGTCAGGTTGTGTGTGTGTGTCAGAAACAGGTTGTGTGTCAGAAACAGCAGTGAAGCGTCTGGTTGTGTTTGTGTGTGTCAGAAACAGGTTGTGTGTGTGTCAGAAACAGCAGTGAAGCGTCAGGTTGTGTGTGTGTGTCAGAAACAGGTTGTGTGTCAGAAACAGCAGTGAAGCGTCAGGTTGTGTGTGTGTGTCAGAAACAGGTTGTGTGTCAGAAACAGCAGTGAAGCGTCTGGTTGTGTGTGTGTGTGTCAGAAACAGGTTGTGTGTCAGAAACAGCAGTGAAGCGTCAGGTTGTGTGTGTGTGTGTCAGAAACAGGTTGTGTGTCAGAAACAGCAGTGAAGCGTCAGGTTGTGTGTGTGTGTGTCAGAAACAGGTTGTGTGTCAGAAACAGCAGTGAAGCGTCAGGTTGTGTGTGTGTGTGTCAGAAACAGGTTGTGTGTCAGAAACAGCAGTGAAGCGTCAGGTTGTGTGTGTGTGTCAGAAACAGCAGTGAAGCGTCAGGTTGTGTGTGTGTGTCAGAAACAGCAGTGAAGCGTCAGGTTGTGTGTGTGTGTCAGAAACAGCAGTGAAGCGTCAGGTTGTGTTTGTGTGTGTCAGAAACAGGTTGTGTGTCAGAAACAGCAGTGAAGCGTCAGGTTGTGTGTGTGTGTTAGAAACAGGTTGTGTGTCAGAAACAGCAGTGAAGCGTCAGGTTGTGTTTGTGTGTGTCACCTCCTGCAGTGTGTTTCTGCACAGCTCTATGGCGATGTACTGGAACTGACGGTCTCTCTCGGTGCAGAAGTAGCGGATCACGTTCGGGTGCTCGTCGGACTCCCGCAGAAGCTGAACCTCACGATCAGCGAAACTGAAGCATTCTGGGAGAATCCTCTTCACAGCGACGGGACGGTTGTCAAACTGACCCCTGAAACACACACACAAAGACCATACACTCAGAACCTGAAACCACATACAAAGACTACAAAGGTTGGGTTGGGTATCGCTTTAATTTTAAAGATTTCGATTCTTATCGATTCCTAATTTCAAATCCCCCCAAAAAAAAAAGATGATATCATTCACATTTAGTCAAAAACAGTAGAAAAACAACTAGCCTAACTAATATAAACTTCAAGCATTATAAAGACAAGTAAAGTAAACTCTCAGTAACTAAACTAGCAATCGCAACAATAGACGCAACTGAAATAAACAGTGTTTTAAGATTTTCAAATATTCAGGAACAGAAACTGAAATCAAATGTAGAATAATAACACTGCACTTTATAAATAAAATATACATCACAAATATAGTTACGAAAGTTATTCAGTCAAGCGCGAGTGAATTTCCTGATTAGAGTTATTATAGAGATGGCAGCAGGAATATTAGAATATTAGAGTAATTAGAATATTCATATAATTGCTGTCACTTTAAGAGCTGCACGGATCCAATGCACTGATACACACGCATGCAGTCGCCTCACGCTAGAATGCTTTAAACTCATATTTGTAATTGAAATTGTAATTTTATAACAAGTATCTGATTCCTGACCTTTTCCATCCCCAAGCGTATATAAAGGTGACTCGCCTGTACACAATAGTTCCCTCGGCTCCGTGTCCGAGCACGTCTCTGGGGCTGAACGTGATGTTCCCGATGCGGACCACGCTGGACTCTTCCTCTGACATACAAGACAAGAACAGTCAAAACACAGAAGTAACCAATGTGGACACACACATCAGGCAAATAAATACAAATAAAACAGTAATATTGTGAAATATTATTAACAGCGGTTATTTAGTGTACTTTATTCCTGATAATGATAAAGCTGTATTTTCAGCATCATTACTCCAGTCTTCAGTGTCACATGATCCTTCAGAAATCACTCTAATATGAGGATTTGATGATCAAGAAACATTTATGATTATTATCAATGTTGAAAACAGTTGTGTACAATTTTTTTCCATGATTCTTTGATGAATATAAAGTTCAAAAGAACAGCATTTATCTGAAATAGAAGCTTTTGTATTAAAAGTATTGATTTATTTTATTTCTTTCCCCCCCAAAAATTAAATAAAATTCTTACCGACCACAAACTTTTGAACGTTAGTGTTTAATGTGACAAAAGCTTCTATTTCAGATAAATGCTATTCACAAAGAAAACCATTATTTTAAACTCTAATAATATTTCACAATATTCCAGTTTTTTGTATTTTTAATCAAATAGAGGAAGAGACTTCTTTTAAAAACATTAAAGATCTTCCCGATCCGAAGCTTGACTGGTAGTGATTTTTGAGACATAAGTGTTCATTGAATCGATTGTCCATGTCTAAAGACGTTTCCATTTTCAACAGCAAATACAGGCAAATCCACGGACAACTAACAGGCATTAGGACGAGCGCAAAGAGGGCGCTTGAGACAGCAATATTTCTGATGATTTATTGCCGTGAAGTTTCGTGCACAATGACAAACAGGAGTGCAACATTCTCGAGAAACAATAAGCAGAGTGGACTGCCATAACACCAGCGAAGAACATTCACGGCTGAGTTTACCATTAGAAATGTCAAACAGATTTCGCCTACGTATGCGACTGTAGCCCGAATCTGTGTCTGTGTGCACGAGACTGTCTGAAAACCGGCAGAATTCACATGTGTTGTACAAAGACACATTATGCAGAAGTATAATGTGCTGTTATGTGTGTTGGCCACAGTTGCTGTGTGACGCGCTCCGAGAGAAGGCCGTTAAATCCATTCCCTATTTTCGTTTTCAAAACTTGTGTTGGTCGGTCCGATCGGTTGTGCAATCGATCTCTGAAGGTAAAGTGGCAGCCCTAGAGTGTGTGTGTCAGCAGGCGTGTCCTGACCTGGGTCGTCGTGCTCGTTGGCGGAGTGTCCCGCCTCGGGCTGGGACAGGTTGGAGTGGTTGGAGGCGCGCGGGGTGAGTGTGGGGCTGCTGTGGGCCGAGCTCTCGCACCGGGGCCGGGACGCCTCCAGGAAGTCGGAGTCTGCGGGCGGCTGGAAGACCAGATGCTGCCGCTGAAGGAGCTCCAGCTTCTCCTCCATCTGCTGCTGGAACTGCTGGTGCTGGAGCTGCTGCTGCTTGTGCACACTCTGCCCAGACACAACACAACACTGTCAGAGGACACATAACAACACAACACTGACAGAGGACACAACACAACACTGACATCAGAGGACACAACACAACATCACAATACTGTCAGAGGACACAACACAACACTGACATCAGAGGACACAACACAACACTGACATCAGAGGACACAACACAACACTGACATCAGAGGACACAACACAACATCACAATACTGTCAGAGGACACAACACAACACTGACATCAGAGGACACAACACAACATCACAATACTGTCAGAGGACACATAACAACACAACACTGACATCAGAGGACACAACACAACATCACAATACTGTCAGAGGACACATAACAACACAACACTGACATCAGAGGACACAACACAACATCACAATACTGTCAGAGGACACAACACAACACTGACATCAGAGGACACAACACAACATCACAATACTGTCAGAGGACACAACACAACACTGACATCAGAGGACACAACACAACATCACAATACTGTCAGAGGACACATAACAACACAACACTGACATCAGAGGACACAACACAACACAACACTGTCAGAGGACACAACACAACACTGACATCAGAGGACACAACACAACACTGACAGAGGACACATAACAACACAACACTGTCAGAGGACACAACACAACATCACAATACTGTCAGAGGACACAACACAACACTGACATCAGAGGACACAACACAACATCACAATACTGTCAGAGGACACAACACAACACTGACAGAGGACACATAACAACACAACACTGTCAGAGGACACAACACAACACAACACTGACATCAGAGGACACAACACAACACTGTCAGAGGACACAACACAACACTGACATCAGAGGACACATAACAACACAACACTGACATCAGAGGACACAACACAACATCACAACACTGTCAGAGGACACAACACAACATCACAATACTGAGACACAACACAATACTGTCCTCACAGACACAACACAATACTGTCCTCACAGACACAACACAATACTCTGATCAGAGACACAACACAATACTGTCCTCAGAGACACAACACAATACTGTCCTCAGAGACACAACACAATACTGTCCTCAGAGACACAACACAATACTATCCTCAACACAATACTATCCTCAGAGACACAACACAATACTGTCCTCAGAGACACAACACAATACTGTCCTCAGAGACAAAACACAATACCGTCCTCAGAGACACAACACAATACTATCCTCAGAGACACAACACAATACTATCCTCAGAGACACAACACAATACTGTCCTCAGAGACACAACACAATACTGTCCTCACAGACACAACACAATACTGTCCTCAGAGACACAACACTGCCCTGTCCTCACAGACACAACACAATACTGTCCTCACAGACACAACACAATACTGTCCTCAGAGACACAACACAATACTGTCCTCAGAGACACAACACAATACTGTCCTCAGAGACACAACACAATACTGTCCTCAGAGACACAACACTGTCCTGTCCTCAGAGACACAACACAATACTGTCCTCAGAGACACAACACAATACTGTCCTCAGAGACACAACACAATACTGTCCTCAGAGACACA
This sequence comes from Meda fulgida, assembly GCA_030578275.1. Taxonomy (NCBI): domain Eukaryota; kingdom Metazoa; phylum Chordata; class Actinopteri; order Cypriniformes; family Leuciscidae; genus Meda; species Meda fulgida. The sequence continues at coordinate 3,477,269 of CM060618.1, forward strand.
ACACAATACTGTCCTCACAGACACAACACAATACTGTCCTGTCCTCAGAGACACAACACAATACTGTCCTCAGAGACACAACACAATACTGTCCTCAGAGACACAACACAATACTGTCCTCACAGACACAACACAATACTGTCCTGTCCTCAGAGACACAACACAATACTGTCCTCACAGACACAACACAATACTGTCCTGTCCTCAGAGACACAACACAATACTGTCCTCAGAGACACAACACAATACTGTCCTCAGAGACACAACACAATACTGTCCTGTCCTCAGAGACACAACACAATACTGTCCTCAGAGACACAACACAATACTGTCCTCACAGACACAACACAATACTGTCCTGTCCTCACAGACACAACACAATACTGTCCTGTCCTCAGAGACACAACACAATACTGTCCTCAGAGACACAACACAATACTGTCCTCACAGACACAACACAATACTGTCCTCAGAGACACAACACAATACTGTCCTGTCCTCAGAGACACAACACAATACTGTCCTCAGAGACACAACACAATACTGTCCTCACAGACACAACACAATACTGTCCTGTCCTCACAGACACAACACAATACTGTCCTGTCCTCAGAGACACAACACAATACTGTCCTCAGAGACACAACACAATACTGTCCTCAGAGACACAACACAATACTGTCCTCACAGACACAACACAATACTGTCCTGTCCTCAGAGACACAACACAATACTGTCCTCACAGACACAACACAATACTGTCCTGTCCTCAGAGACACAACACAATACTGTCCTCACAGACACAACACAATACTGTCCTGTCCTCAGAGACACAACACAATACTGTCCTCAGAGACACAACACAATACTGTCCTCAGAGACACAACACAATACTGTCCTCACAGACACAACACAATACTGTCCTGTCCTCAGAGACACAACACAATACTGTCCTCACAGACACAACACAATACTGTCCTGTCCTCAGAGACACAACACAATACTGTCCTCAGAGACACAACACAATACTGTCCTGTCCTCAGAGACACAACACAATACTGTCCTCAGAGACACAACACAATACTGTCCTCACAGACACAACACAATACTGTCCTGTCCTCACAGACACAACACAATACTGTCCTGTCCTCAGAGACACAACACAATACTGTCCTCAGAGACACAACACAATACTGTCCTCACAGACACAACACAATACTGTCCTCAGAGACACAACACAATACTGTCCTGTCCTCAGAGACACAACACAATACTGTCCTCAGAGACACAACACAATACTGTCCTCACAGACACAACACAATACTGTCCTGTCCTCACAGACACAACACAATACTGTCCTGTCCTCAGAGACACAACACAATACTGTCCTCAGAGACACAACACAATACTGTCCTCAGAGACACAACACAATACTGTCCTCACAGACACAACACAATACTGTCCTGTCCTCAGAGACACAACACAATACTGTCCTCACAGACACAACACAATACTGTCCTGTCCTCAGAGACACAACACAATACTGTCCTCACAGACACAACACAATACTGTCCTGTCCTCAGAGACACAACACAATACTGTCCTCAGAGACACAACACAATACTGTCCTCACAGACACAACACAATACTGTCCTCACAGACACAACACAATACTGTCCTGTCCTCAGAGACACAACACAATACTGTCCTCAGAGACACAACACAATACTGTCCTGTCCTCAGAGACACAACACAATACTGTCCTCAGAGACACAACACAATACTGTCCTCACAGACACAACACAATACTGTCCTGTCCTCACAGACACAACACAATACTGTCCTGTCCTCAGAGACACAACACAATACTGTCCTCAGAGACACAACACAATACTGTCCTCACAGACACAACACAATACTGTCCTCAGAGACACAACACAATACTGTCCTGTCCTCAGAGACACAACACAATACTGTCCTCAGAGACACAACACAATACTGTCCTCACAGACACAACACAATACTGTCCTGTCCTCACAGACACAACACAATACTGTCCTCAGAGACACAACACAATACTGTCCTCAGAGACACAACACAATACTGTCCTCACAGACACAACACAATACTGTCCTCAGAGACACAACACAATACTGTACTGTCCTCAGAGACACAACACAATACTGTCCTCAGAGACACAACACAATACTGTCCTGTCCTCAGAGACACAACACAATACTGTCCTCACAGACACAACACAATACTGTCCTGTCCTCAGAGACACAACACAATACTGTCCTCACAGACACAACACAATACTGTCCTGTCCTCAGAGACACAACACAATACTGTCCTGTCCTCAGAGACACAACACAATACTGTCCTCAGAGACACAACACAATACTGTCCTGTCCTCAGAGACACAACACAATACTGTCCTCAGAGACACAACACAATACTGTCCTCACAGACACAACACAATACTGTCCTGTCCTCACAGACACAACACAATACTGTCCTGTCCTCAGAGACACAACACAATACTGTCCTCAGAGACACAACACAATACTGTCCTCACAGACACAACACAATACTGTCCTCAGAGACACAACACAATACTGTCCTGTCCTCAGAGACACAACACAATACTGTCCTCAGAGACACAACACAATACTGTCCTGTCCTCAGAGACACAACACAATACTGTCCTCACAGACACAACACAATACTGTCCTGTCCTCAGAGACACAACACAATACTGTCCTCACAGACACAACACAATACTGTCCTCAGAGACACAACACAATACTGTCCTCAGAGACACAACACAATACTGTCCTCACAGACACAACACAATACTGTCCTGTCCTCAGAGACACAACACAATACTGTCCTCACAGACACAACACAATACTGTCCTGTCCTCAGAGACACAACACAATACTGTCAGACCTACGGCTTCATTAGAGATGCACCGATATGAAAATTTTGGCCGATACCTGTAATTCTTTATATTTGAAAGCCGAAAACAATTTATTAACCGATAAATCTAAATCCACATTTTATATCATTTTTGAGAGCCTGATTACAAAAACCAAAGTCTCACCATTAAAATCCATGTACCAATCATACAATTATGATGTTTTTATTATAATGTTATGTAGCCGATATGAGAGACTGTTGCACTTTACTGTATTTTCCTTTTTTGAAGTGAATCCAATCATATTTCAAGCAATTCAAATCCATCATGTTGAACAGTGCAAAACTTTCGAAGCGCTCCCTGTGCCTGTTTCAAGCACCTTCCAAAAGTTGCTCACCCACATCGAAACATCTAAAAATGCTTAAATCACCTTCCTGCACATGTGTAAAGCATACTAAAAGTTCACAAGATTATACATAATAAAGTTCTCACACTATTTTATTGGCATGATAATTTTATCAACCAAATATCCCACTACTAACAAACCACAATACCGTCAGGCTCCACATTAGGGATGCGAAAAATGTGAAACTTTTGGCCGATACCGATAACTCTTTATATTTCAAAGCCGATAACCGACATATTGGCCGATAAATCTAAATCCAAATTTTTATATAACTTTTGAGAGCCTGATTACAGAAACAAAAGTCTCACCATTAAAAGCAATGTCCCAAACACACATTACGTTCTCATGATAATGTTATGTAGCCGATATGAGAGACTATTGCACTTTACTGTATTTTCCTTTATTGAAGTGATTCCAATCATATTTCAAGCAATTCAAAACCATCATGTTGAACAGTGCGCATCTGAAGAGTTTCAGGTGAAGGAAATACATTATTTATTGGCTTTAAATATATCGGACAAATGTTCTTATCAGGCCGATAACGATAACATTAAGAACGTTTAATGTTTATTTAATGTTAACATTAAAAACATATATTGGATGATACCGATATGGTGGCCCGATATATCGTGCATCCCTACATTCATTTGGATACATAAAACCCCCGCCATTTGCATTTTAAAACGCTCCCTGTCCCTGTTTCAAGCGTTTCCCAAAAGTTGCTCATCCACATCGAAACATCTGAAAATGCTTAAATCCCCTCGTTGACAGACTGAGTAACTTTCCAGTGGTCAGATCTTCTTGGGGGTGTGTTTACCTTGGGATAGGTGATGATGAAGGCCACCCAGCCGGCCAGGAGGAAGGTGCAGAAGATGATGGTGGCCATGTCCTTCAGCATGGAGTCCACGGGCGTCTCCACGCGCGGGACACGGCCGGGCTTCTCCTGCAGGGACGACACCGGCGGAGGAAGCGGACTGTTGTCCTCCATTCCACTCTCATTCACTTTCTGAAACACATTTTGGTATTGACATATCAGTTTCACACGCTATTTCATGGCAGACACAGATAATAATCGAGCATTCAATAAAATCAAACATATCTGTACAACACCTGTAAAAAAACAGTGGAGATGCTCTACATGTGTAAAAACCATGGTAAAAACAAGTGGAGGTGCGGGCGCGCCGCTGTCTCCTTTCCACAAGCACTTGCTCTCCCGCGGCGACTGTCGTTGCTATGCAACCATGAACTGTGCTCTCCATGATGACAAGGAAGTAGTGCTATCAACAAAAGATGAATTGATTTCTAGCCCTTGCATTAGCTTTACTACTAGATATATTTATGGAGATGAAAAATAATAAGGCGCCCTGTACAGCTATGATCAGTTTTTCGGCCAAACTTTCAATGTTGTTACGCTGTAAACTGATCAGTTGGTTCGTTGCTACCGCGCTCTATCACTCGCACACCATAAAGAGTAAAATGTTTCAATTTCGTGATTTAAATGACATAATTTGGAAGCGGATCATTTCTTCACAAACAGCTCATTATGACTCAAAGCTGCACCTACTCTCGATAGTGTGAATAAGATCAGCGCAGACCACTGCCTGACAGTGACACATGATCTGTCTACAGCCAGGGCTCGGCGGGCTCCAGCGCTGATTGAGGAATTAAGTTCGAAAATAAAAGACAGTTTGACATCTTTTTTCCTCGCTTCTGTGAATTTATTTTTTAATCATTTGCTCTGAGATGAAGCAAATATACTTGTGCGGGAATTTCTCGCACTATAAAAGCTAACCTTGCGGAAATGGTTTAAATTATGCGCAATTCCCGCACCGAAATTCAAGATTTACAACTACAACTGATTTCAACCACAGCAACAGCCTTAAGCCCTATTCGGACGGCAATTGTTTCTCATGTGGACAACTGTACAAATAAATGAGCACCTCAGTGATAAAATCATGCATTCAGATGGAGATTTATTGATGGTGGAGGAGCGAGTTTTATAATGTTGTTTCTTGTTTCTAAATGAAAAAATAATGCTTTGGTTTTTAAATTGACTAAAGGCTAAATAAAAAATTAAAATAAAAACAAAAGCACCAACTAATTATATTAGCCTGCATGCGATCACCCCATTATAATGGTCACTTAAAATGTATACTTGTACATTTAAAATTGCACATATGGCACATTTATTGTCTCCAACAACAAATATTTTAGCAATATGTATTTTAGTTAGAATTATTGCGCTACTATTGTGCTCATCTGTTTGAATTTCAGCGCAGATTCACTTGCAGAAGCTCGTCCTCTCCTGACAGTGAATGCACATATTTGTTTGACTGGAGAATATTCCTGTGGGATGTAAGTTATCACTGAGCAAAACGCATTAAAGAGCGCCAGTATTATTATAATATAATATTATATATCATAATAATATTATTATTATTATTATAAAAAAAACCCAATAAAGAATAATACGAGGAACTCTTTTTCTCATGTGTATTTTGGTGACATTTAACATATTGTTAATACATTTTGTATACTGTTTACAAAGTTGTATATCATAAACCTGTCATCTCTGACGTTTTGCAATCTTTATAAATAATAATAAGTAATAATAAATAATAATTGAGTTTGGACATAAACACGGTCAGATAAGGCAATTTGTATGGGCAAAATTCAACTGAATATATTCAGACATCATACAAAAACTATGAACAAGTGCAAGATTAATTAAATTCACAGAAATATTACTGGAGTGTGAGAACCATTTTATTATGCTGCAGTGTAGCAAGACATATATTGGGGGGGGGGGTGGGGCGGCTGCCATTTTTTCCTGTGCACGTCCCTGGCACTACTAGTTCTCATGCATGAAAATGTGAAACTTGGAAACATCTGCCTCTCAGAATAACAGATTTACAGGTAGTCATAATGCTTTCCAAGCCATGCTACCACACGCTCTTTTTTAATACAACCATCACAGACACTTGACTAATAATAATAATAATAAGGTGATCTAAAGGAATCCTTCTCTTCTAAAACTACATAGTGAAAGTCACTTATCTGGTGTTTAGACATTCTCTCCATGGCTTTGTTACACATGTGATCAGTGTGTGTGATGTCGTTCTCCCTGTACCTCTTCAATGGTCTTCTCTGTGGCCGGAGGAATGATGTTGACGTGTTGGCGAGGGATGTTCTCCGGAAACCTCTCCAGGATCTTGTTATGAGCGTCAGGTGGTGTCTCGTGGTGACCTGCGCGAGAGAAACACTGTATGAAACGTGGGGCACATAGTAGAGTGCAAGAAAAGAGGGAAGATACTTATTAACAATAACAATAACACAATCACAAAACACAAATTGTATGCTTTTAGTAGTGCTGGGCAAAGATTAATTGCATCCAAAATAAAGGATGTTTACATAATATATGTGTGTGTATTGTGTATAATTATTTTGTATATATAAATACACACATATGCATGTCTATATTTAAGAAATATTTACATGTATATACTGTATAATTATTTATATATAATTTATATATATATAAATAACACATTTTTCTTAAATATATAAATGCATGTGTTTGTATTTATATATACAAAATAATTATACACAGTACACACACATATATTATGTAAACACAAAGTTTTATTTTGGATGCGATTATTTATTGCCCAGCATGAAGATGCATTGTGACTTAGTTATTGTAAAGTTTGTTGAAAACAAGCACAGCGTCTCCACTAGAGGGCGTGATGGACACACACACACACACACACACACACACACACACACACACACACACACACACACACACACACACACACACACACACACACACACACACACACACACACACACACACACACACACACACACACACACACACACACACTGCTGGAGTGTGTACCTATCAGCAGCAAAGAGTTCCTCATGAAGTTGATGCGGTTCCTCTCTCTCAGCGCTGCGCTGAACTTCACGGTTGTGCTGGGAGTGATCACACACTCCTGCTCATCTTCCACACTCGAGTCCTGGTTACTGGGACCCTCCAGCATGGGAAACGTCCTGCCACGGGGCTGAAATACACACACACACACACACACTTGTTATGAGCATGCATGCACTAGAACAGCACTTTTCAGACCTGAATAAAAATGTCAAAATCTGTATTTCAAAACAAACAAACAAACAAACAAAAAACAACTATTACTGCAGCACTCACTTTAAATATTTTTCCAAAGTCCTACTTTATTTCGGACATTCCATTGCTTAACACTCTGAAAATGATATATGGGATAATGAGGTATTCTATGATTAAGAAAAAGACAAATCTCCTTTAAAACTCATGTTCATTGAAATCATGTTGTTTGTATTCATTTGGTTCTGAAAAACTCTCAGGCCATTAACGTACACATTTTCACCTTATGCCCAAAAATATATATTAAAGTTAATTTTAGTAAAGAAAAATTAAAACATACTCATCATATAAAATAAAATAAAAAATCAAGTAATTGAAATGACATTTTAGAATTGCATTTTTATTCATGTAATAAATAATAGACAGAAATAAGATTCACAATGTTGACCTGTATATAGAAACCAAAGCGCAATGCTATTATAGTCTAGCAGGTGTTCAACTATAGACAACTTCATTGAAAACAAAACAATTTTTTATATATATACTAAAATCAATCTAAACATGTAGTCCCATAAACGTATGAGGAAACACACATTTGATGTTTTTAAAGCTACTCACCACAACAGTAACTCCATCATGCACCAATGAGGGAGACGCGTACAGACCAGTGGAGTGTTTCCCTACATATAACGTGGACCTGCCAGAACACCAGCCAAAAACAGCAAATTATTTATAGCTTGTTTTCCAAAGTTACATACTTTGGCTGGAAAAAGCTTACCAAGGAACTGCTAGGTTTTATACAATGGCTAATCTTTATTTATCCATGCAATAACAGTGCATACTGAAAGTCTTTAGGATGATGACAACAACACTCCCAGAAAGAGATCTATATAGAGTAAAGTTTGAGCTTACTCCAGTTACTGTAATATGCATGCACTATATGGACAGAAGTATTGGGACACCGCTCTTAAAGTCCCCCTGTGGTAAAAATCCAGCTTTTAGTGTTGTTTACGTCTATGTGGTGTTTTTAATATGCTTTAAGACAAACCATGTGTAAATTCATAAGTCAACACCACTCAGTCTTAAAAACACGGTTTGAAATCGCTGGTGTTTCTGACGTCACAAACCTGTTACCAATCAGATCAACGTGTGATCGTCAACCAGTGGATCTCTGAGTGAGTGAGTGAGTGGAGGCGGGGCTCATTTGCATATTCATAGAACCGCGCATACTAAATGAGGCAAGGGTGTCAAGTTACATTCTCAGTCAAGCTATTTTATGGCATGAAGATTTTTTTTCAAGGAAAAAAGGTTTAAATATGTAATTTTGGTGATCAAAGATGAGTTTTAAGGGATAAAACTACAGGGGGACTTTAATTATTGTGTTTCGATCAGACCCATTGCCACAGGTTTATAAAATTAAGCACCTTTCCAAACATTTGTGAAGAAATGTGTCATTCTGAAGAGCTCATTGAATTCAAGCATGGTACTGTGAGAGGATGCCACCTGTGTCAGTTCTTGCAATTTCAGTCAACTGTAAGTGGTATTATCGGAAAGTGGAAGTGCTTAGGAACAGCAGTAATTATGTCACTGAGTGCTGACTCCACAGCGGAAGAGATCCAGACTTCCACTGGCATTGATATCAGCATAAAGACTGTGCGGCGGGAGCTTCACGGAGTGGGTTTTTATGGCCGAGCAGCTGCATGCAAGCCCCACATCAAGAGGTGCAATGCTAAGCGTGGGATGCAGTGGTATAAAGCCTGCCGCCACTGGACTCAGAGCAGTGGAAACCGGTTCTGTGGAGTGACAAATCACTCATCTCTGTTTGGCAGTCTGATGAGTGAGTCTGTGTTCGGCGGATGACAGGAGAACATTACATGCCTGACTGTGAAGTTTGGTGGAGGGGGGATTATGGTGTGGGGTTGTTTTTCAGGGCTTGGCTCCTTAATGCTTCAGCATAACAAGACATTTTGGACAATGCTATGCTTCCAACTTTGTGGAAGACATTTTTAATACAGCATGACTGTGCTCCAGTGCACAGGGTCTGCAGGGTCTGTAAAGACATGTTTGGGTGGGTTTGGTGTGGAAGAGCGCCTGAGCTCAACCCCATCCAACACTTTTGGGATGAACTGGAACAGAGACTGTAAACCAGGCCTTCTCGTTCAACATCAGGGCCTGCTGAACTCACAGAGGCTCTACTAAATGAATGGGCAAAAGTTCACACAGAAACACTCCAATATTTTGTGGAAAGCCTTCCCAGAAGAGTGGGAGCTGTTATAGGTGCAAACGGGAATCAACTCCATATTAATGTCTGTGTATTGAGAATGCAATGTCATTACAGTCCCTGTCAGGTGTCCCAATTATTTTGTCCATACACTGTGTATATATACACTCGAGATGCTGGCGCGACCACAACATTGCCCAACATCAAATGGCAAATGTAATGTAAGCGGAACGAAACTGAGCTACTCGTTATTATGTGGTTGACACTGACGGACTGTTTATCAGTTTGGACCAATGCAGCGCGAGCCGATCTTGATCAAGCGACACTGTTACTACACAGCGAGATCCAGTAACGAAAGTGTTTGAATTCGCCACTGAAGTAATAACATCGCTGCGAGATCTAGTGAGAAGCATTCACATTTCTCCGTTATTAACGGATCAAACAGCGCTGACGTGGAAACCAGGAAGAAACATTGTGCCATGAATGAACTATTCAGTGTCCACAGATCAGCAACATCACCATGGGTTTACTGTAGTAAAACTACTAACTGTAACCATGGAAGTGTGGCAGGAATAGTAGGCTTTATAATGCTTTTAAGTAACGTCGGTTTAATTTTGACATTATGAATACAAATGCTGCCCTCAAATGTTAATCTGAACTAAAATAAACCTTTGTTTATAACTACTATAATATTACATTTCACTTCAAGGAGCTGTTTTGTTTTATATGCTCCTAAGAAAAGTCAAGTATAGCTCCATCATTGCTCAAAGTAAAAAAAAAAAAGAGCATACTTTATGATGTTAGTTTTAATAAAAATATAATAAAAAAAATTAAATCAAGGAAATTTCTCTGGCATTTCTTTCTTTTTTTCTGTATCGAAAACGTACCGAACCGCACCGAACCGAACCGTGACACAAGTGTATTGTATCGAACCGAACCAAGAATTTTGTGAACCGTTACACCCTAATATATATATATATATATAGAGAGAGAGAGATAGTGATCTGCTTTAAACAGTGTAGCACAAAGAGGGTTTCTGCTCAAAGCTAGTGGATTGATAGCATTTTTTCATGTCAGATAAGATAATGCAAGCTTGAGAATCTGCTAATACTGTTGCTAATCTGATCAAATAAATAAATAAAATAAGTGTGAGTGTAGACCTCTTACTGCAACACATTGTGTAACGGGCATTCTTAAAAACTTATGAACAATACATTTGTGATCTTCTCAAAAGACAGACAGGATGTGGCTTAGATATTGGAGATGCAACATGCAAGTCAAATCATGTCAGCTCCACAAGAGCAAAATTAGAGTAAAATGTGGTTTTGGCAACTAAACATAAACATAAAAGAAAATCGAGGTCGCATGACATGATGACCAACACTATTGATAAGATTCAAACTATTTGGTTACTCTTTATTTTAAGGTGTCATTGTTACAGTGTAATTATATATTTAAGTACTGAGTAATATTAATAAACTACATGTACTTACTATAGGGTTAGGGTAGGATTAGGGTTTGGTTGAGGGTTAGTTGCATGTAATTATGCGTAATTTACTGTTATTACTACGGTAAGTACTAGAGATGTGCGGTTGGTGGTGACAGCCGCGGACTCCGCGGATCGGGTGGATGACGTGACGAAAAAACATATTTTAATTAAATTCGGGCGGGTGGTTGAACCAATCAAATGAAAAATATATGTATACGTTGTTAAATATTGTTGTGCGTGGAATTTCATCGAATTTCAGAATGAATAGAGTCTGCGTTTCTTTAATATCGAGGCTCTATAGTTTATTATATGATTGTTAGGCCAGTTGATGGTATAAAATGAATTGCACTGTGCCTGAAAAAGACCCGCTCTCCGCTCTCTTCCCATGCATTCAAAATGAACGGGAGTCTTCAGAACAGGCTCGTCCTAGTCGTCACCCTGACATGACAGTGCGTAGAGATACAATTAGCCTACAATGTAAATTACTTATTTTATTCGAGCTTTCTATCTATTTGCTATAAAATAAAGTGAAATAGGCATTCATTAGTAGTACGCTAAATAGTTTAAAATAGGCTAAAAATATTGAACTAATATGCAAATTCAAGTTTCACTCAAAACATTTAGATTCAACATTTAGATTCAACATTTACATTTAGATTTAACATTTAGATTCAACATTTACATTTAACATTTAGATTTAACATTTAACATCTTTACAAATGGCACCCCATACAATAGCAGCATGTTGAAATTATGTGCCAAAATGCGTTTTCTATTAGGCTACAATGAAAATATTGTACAGTAGCCTACCAGAAAAGGTCAGGTTTGCCGAAGTGCGTTTAATTTAGGCTATTTATTTATTTGTGTCCCTGCGCGCCGATCGGAGACGGAGTTCACTGCTGATATTCTGAGAGCTTTCTAGTCTCGCGGCTGCCATCAGCATTTCAGCAGCGCCTTGTATCGGCCAATCAGCGGATGGCGGGCGGGTGCGGTTTTGAAAATTGGTCAAAAACGTTGGTGCGGATGGATGCCGGACGGATGATGAGTTTTGTGATGCGGTTGCGGATGAAATAACAGCCCATCCGTGCATCTCTAGTAAGTACATGTCACAAGGACACTGTTAAATAAAGTGCTACCAAATATTTTTGTGGAAATAAAAAAAATAACCCAGTGTAGGCATTCAGAAAAACATGAGCTATAAAAACACAGGACTTGGTCTTATCTTACAGGAGTTTATCTTTGGTTTTCTTCTCGCGAGGAAACGGATACGTCCACTGTGTGATGCGGCCCACCTCTCCTGACATGAAGGTGAGATAACGCAGAGTTTCGACGGCCACATTGGTGTGTGTGACCTTGCGAAGGCCCTCGCGCTGCCAGATGTAGATGGCCACCACAGGAGAGTTATAGTTCTGGACCCACTGCACGTCCCCGGACTCACTGTCCACCGTCACCACCAGCCCGTCCCCGTTGGACACGAAGTGGGCCATATCTGGGGGAACACGGGAAAAAACAGTGTTATGTGGAAGAGATCGGAAAGGGTTTACTGCCACTGATGGATCCTCACTGTATTTGGTGTCGTCGTCTGGAAGTGTGTAGGCGTAGTCGGAGTAAGTGGCGTTCCAGCGAAGCTCTCGGCTCTTGGTGTCGTACATTGTGATTGTGTATTCTGAGGAACAACACAATCAGTGGATCAGCAAAGCACAAGACTGATACTTAAGCCCTTTTCAGACGGTAATTGTCTCTCATGTGGACCTCTGTAAAAATAAATTAGCACGTCAGTGATAAACTTATGCATATGGATGGAGATTTATTGACGTTGGAGGAGCGAGTTTTATAATCCCACGAACCTGGGAAGTCACATGATTGTCTGCGGTCACCGGCCTCTTATTTACATGAGATAAAAATAAAGCTGCTTGGTTTATATTTTTAATGTATATAATTGTATAGGCCTCATATATTTTAAAATGGTATTGCTGTTCCGGTCCATTTCAAATGTTTACATGCTTTTTTCTTCTTTATGCTGTCGCCGAGATGGAGCGGCGTTCAAATATTGTTCTTGTTTCTTCCCAAGATTTCATAAAAGTGTACATCTTTACAGTGCATGCAAATTACAGTGAAGCGCAACAGTTACGGTGCTCAGCAGTGATCAAAAAGGATTTTAACAGTGACACTTGAAGTGATCTCTTCTTGTAAACACAGAGATGTGGATTCGCACGGCAGTTAAAGGATCACTCCACTTTTTTTTTTGGAAATAGGCTCATTTTCTAGCTCCCCTAGAGTTAAACGGTTGAGTTTTACCGTTTTCGAATCCATTCAGTTGATCTCCGGGTCTGGGGTAGCACTTTTAGCATAGCTTAGCATAGATCATTAAATCTGATTAGACCGTTAGCAAGTCTCTCAAAAAAATGACCACAGAGTTTCGATATTTTTTCTATTTAAAACTTGACTCTTCTGTAGTTACATAGTGAATTAAGGCCGACGGAAAATGAAAATTTTGCGATTTTCTAGGCCGATATGGCTAGGAACTATACTCTCATTCCTGCGTAATAATCAAGGAGCTTTGCTGCAGTACCATGGGTGAGCAGGTGCAATGATATTACGCAGCGCCTGGAACTTAGTGCCGAGACGTTGTAGTTATATAGCTGGGGACTATTTTCAGGTGCTGCGTAATATCATTCAAAGCAAAGTCCTTTGATTATTACGCATGAATGAGAGTATAGTTCCTAGCCATATCGACCTAGAAAATCACAACTTTTCATTTTCTGTCGGTCTTAGTTCACAATGTAATTACAGAAGAGGCAAGTTTTAAATAGGAAAAATATCGATTTCGATGGATTTGAAAACTGATTAACTCTAGGGGAGCTGGAAAATGAGCTTATTTCCAAAAAAAGTGGAGTGATCCTTTAAATCATCACATGATCTTAGTGTTTGTCAGAAAACAGTAGATAATTCAGCCGGGGATTATTACGGAGGTGGAGGGAGAAAAACACTGACATTCTGGATTCAGACGGCAATAAAATCACAGACTAACCCTGTAAATGTTGAAAATACCGTACGACCCCATGAGAAACAATTACCGTCCAAATAGAGCTTTAGGCAGATAGACAATGAAAATCTTTGATGTTCACATCACAACATCTCTTTTTGACCTAGAATGTCTTTGCATTTCAAACTCTAGTACAAGTGTGTCAGTATTCTGCAATGCCACGGTAATTAATATGCATGAAGCATTAATAATTCTAAATAACATATTAGCACACAGTAGCTAAATCCATCAACAGGTTCAGAATACACTTACTTTTGGACTGTTTAACACGGTTTAACTAAATGTCATGATTGACCGGAATCACATATTATGGAGAGCCATGTAATACACGTCTCTTAGTTTATTTAATTATTGTACATAAAAATAATAAAAAACTATTTTACAGTAGAACTATTCTACATTTTTCAAAGTTGTTAATAAAGATTACTGGAGTACATTTTATCGGCCTACACATTTCAGACATTTAACTCCAAAAGTTTGTTACTTTCTTGTTCAACAAAATGAATTATAAAAATATACAAGCAATTTCTAAGCGTTTCTGAAATCTTTTTACTATGTTTTTAATTAACAATGTGTTATGTGTTTAGAAGTTATGATTAGTTGCTTTTAATTATACATTTTACTGTTAATACTATAGTGAGTACATGATTAACAAGGATACTATAAAATAGTGTTTCCATTCTGTTTATATGTACTACCCCACATTTTGCAATCTGATATTTGTTTACATCTGCATTACATGAACAAATATTCAGCACATGCACATTCGCCGTGTTCCTGGATCAACATATTTAGTGCCTGCCTGAGATTTAGACATAATTTAAAGATGGTCATTACTCCTCTATTCTCACCTGTGCGTCCGAGGTACAGCAGAGATGAAGATGGACAGAACATCTCAGCAAAAGAGGAGGTCAGCGTTTGCTGTTTCTCTCCGGTCAGCAGATCCACCACATACCACACGTCCTGCTTCTTACCTACACACACACACACACACACACACACACACACACACACACACACACACACACACACACACACACACACACACACACACACACACAGTTATTGTTTCAAATTTGATTCCAGATCAGCTCAATGTGCAGAAAAATGCAAAAAACATTAATCAAAATTACATTATTATTTTTTTCCCCAGTGAAAATATTTTCTTCATGACTTAAAATATCTTGAATTAACTCTACATCCTTGCCTCATTTAGTATATGAGGTTTATGGATATGCAAATGAGCCCTGCCTCCACTCACTCACACTCACAATGAACTTAATAAAAAATTATTATAATTTTTTTTACAACAGAAAATAACCATCACTAAACTTACTTAAGCTGGACTGTGACGCTATTTTGACTTGAATTTACACATGGTTTGTCTTATTTAGCATATTAAAAACCCCACATAGACATATAAACAACAGTAAAAGCTGGATTTTCACAACGGGGATTTTAACTGCTGCTTTCTCACCACTAACATTTTTATCGTGCGTTTATTTTGTTGGATACTCATTTAAACGTGGCTTGTCTTAAAAAAAGACATATGAACAACATTAAAAGCTTGATGTTCACCACAAGGGGACTTGTGTAAAAGCAATGTAAAGCTTGTATGTTTGAAAAATAAATAATATAATACCACGTTACATAAAGTACTGTCTCTCTATCACACTAGCCTCATGGTAACATGTAAAATACCTTTAAAAACTTTTATTCTGGAGCATGTCTTGAGTATTATCTTTTGTGTTAATCAACAGCATGTCACAGATGCTGTTTATCAAGATCAACTATACAAGAATGGGGCTGATTAGTTGGAAAAATTAGATGGCTTCATGACATCGTCTGAAAGGGAAATTCATAATTTTCATAATTTTGCACCATTGAACAACAAAGGCAAGAAAGAAAAGGCTAATACACAAGAACTACTGAATAAAATGGAAAGATAAGTGGTCATTTACATATTCAGTGCATGCTTTTCCCATGTGCTCGTTCTTTTCCCCCATTTCAGTTTGCCCTTTTATCATCTTAAAGATCAAAAGTCCAAAGATAACTGATGCAGCATGGGTAAATGTTCTCGTCAGGATGTGTAAACACACATCAACACGTCAGATAAACACACCACTTGTTTATCTCTGGGAAGAAGTGTGGTTTTGAGTCAAACAGGGCTATTTCCTGTGATATTCAACAAACGAAACAACTTCAACGCTAATGTTTGAACCATTAATAAGTGTAATTAGGAGAGATTAACAAGTAACGGGATTAAGATAATGTCTGATTTGATCACGGTTAGGCTGCTTCTTTGGGCTGTGTGTGTGTCATTACAGATGTATCTGTGGCTTGTGATTACACACTCTTGGTGGTTTAGAAAGGGTGG
Source organism: Meda fulgida (assembly GCA_030578275.1). Lineage (NCBI taxonomy): Eukaryota > Metazoa > Chordata > Actinopteri > Cypriniformes > Leuciscidae > Meda > Meda fulgida. The sequence continues at coordinate 3,493,857 of CM060618.1, forward strand.
TACAGACACACATCTTATTGTGGTGTTTGCTGTGAGGTTATGAAGCAATCCCACAGTGCCCACCCACAGTGAGGACGTTAGGAAAGGCCAGTTCCTCAAACGAATCATGATCATGTCGAATCAACGTTTAAAGTCCCCCTGTAGGCAATCATTTTATCGCTTCAAACTCATCTTTGATCACCGAAATTACACATTTAAACGTTTAAAATTTCCTGATAATTTACTCTCTGCCACATCATCCAAGATGTTCACGTCTTTCTTTCTTCAGTCGAAAAGAAATTAAGGTTTTTGAGGAAAACGTTCCAGGATTTTCTCCATATAGTGACTTCAATGGGGTCCAACGGGTCGAAGGTCCAAATGTGAGTTTCAGTGCAGCTTCAAAGTCTCGACACGATCCAGACGAGGAATAAGAGTCTTATCTAGACAAACCAGCGGACATTTTATTAAAAAATAAACATTTATATACTTTTTAACCACAAATGCTCATCTTGCATGTCCACGACTTCACGCATTACGTAATCACGTTGAAAGGTGTTACGGTTTTAAAATGTAGGGCGAATCTCATTTTCTCCTCCAACATCAGAATCGTTCGACATCGTTGTTTTATCTTTTATTTGTTTTATTTTTTTGTAAATGGGTTTTGATTTGGTCTTTGAAACTGCAATTTGGACCCGTTGGACCCCATTGAAGTCACTATTTGTAGAAAAATCCTGGAATGTTTTCCTCAAAAACCTTCATTTCTTTTCGCCTGAAGAAAGAAAGACATGAACATCTTGGATGACGTGGCGGTAAATCATCAGGAAATTTCAATTCTGAAGTGAACTAATCCTTTAAGAAGAAAATACTCAGCAATGCTGTTGACTTATGAATTTGCACATGGTTTGTCTTAAAGCATTTTAAAAACACCACAACATTAAAAGCTGGATTTTCACCACAGGGGGAATATCTTCAATATCTAGAGATTAATATCTCTAGTCCTAACTACAAGCTATAGTAATAGTAATGCTTGACTTAACAAATACCAGTGACAGGCCAGAATAAGAGTAACAGAAGGAGTCTCTCACCCATGTATAAGATGCCATCAGAACTGCGACAGGGCGATGCCTGGACCAGCTCAGGAATGGTGAACGGCAGTTTCTGCAACATACACACACATTACATATAATATTGCATGTGTTAATCCATCCAGCAACTTTTTCTTTCAGCAAAAGCAGTCTAAGCATTTAGTGTGGGTGCTACTATCGCTACTGACCTCAGACGTTTCACTTTTAAAATGATATTGCTCATTTCTAAAACTAGCACTACTAAAAATATCTCCATTAGCTTCCAGAGAAAGAGGAAGTCCTACATGAAAAAGAAAGGACAACTGAAAGAAGTTGCCTCTCACCGTTAGACCCTCGTTATTCTTTCCTCCGAGAGAGTACAGACTGCCATCGTTGGGGTCCGGGAGAAACGCAGGCCTGTGAAACAACAACAAACCCTTTTCATATCAGATAGGATATAAAAAAACCTGTATCTGTATAGTTATAATGCATGAACAAATGATCTGTATGACTGATGTTATTGATGATATATTCTGTAAAGGGAAGCCGATAACCGATATTTATTGGCCGATAAATCTAAATGTACATTTTTATACAGTTTTTGAGAGCCTGATTACAAGAACTAAAGTCTCACCGTTAAAACCGATGTCCCAAACACACAATTATAGTGATGTTCCCATTATAATTTTATGTAGCCGATATTAAAGACTTGCACTGCACAGGTTGCAATTTACTGTATTTTCCTTTCAATCATATTTCAAGCAATTCAAAACCATCATGTTAAACAGTGCGCTTAAGTTATCCATTATTTATCGTCTTTAATATATCCAAATTTTCTTATCGGGCCGATAACGATAACATTAGTAACAACATATATCTGCCAATACCGATATAGTGGCCGATATCAAGTGCATCCCTACATTCTGTATAAAGCTAATTTTAGTGTCAGACTCAAATTGGTGACTATTAACTGTCATTTTTTGGACAAGAACTAGGGCTGCACAATATATCCAAATTATCGAAATATCGCATTTGTATATATCGCGATATGCATATCGCAACGGCTTGCAATAACTGGGGTCATGAACTAAAGACAGAGAAAATCACTCACTGCTCTTGGCTGAATACCTTTTTTTAATTCATACAGTGAAAACTAAGCAGTGTTTTATTTTTACATTTAATTATTCAGTTTCTGTTGTTAAATAAACCTGAAACCCTGAACCCCGTGGTTCACACTGATGTTAAAATAACACTTCTTACGCTACAGTAAAACACTGTTCACTGTTCAGAAGCTGTAGGGATGTTTTCTTGTCACAAAAAGAATGTGAAACGTATGTAGGTTATATAATTGAAAATATATTTTAAAGATAATTTACATTTATTTTACACACTTTAAGCATTATCGCATTATTTAATGAGTTATCGCATATCGCATTTTTCTTCAATATCGTGCAGCCATAACAAGAACGGTGTAAAAAAACAGGTTTGGAACATTATAGTGACAGACTTTTAATATGTGAGCTTTTTCTGTTCAGTGATTTTCCCAGCAGCGTAAGATGTTATATTGAATAGGAAGAGTCGTGCTCAGCATTTTGCACAGTTCCTGTGGTTTGACTTTCCACATGCACAACCGCTCAGGTATAAGTGAAAGAAAGCTTACTCTGACACGTGCGTCGGGACTTGCAAAACAGGATCTGCATTGGGAATGAGAGACATTTCAGAAAAGAGTTATAATCTTTATCACAGGCAAATGAAGGTTGAGCAAACATGAAGACAAGTGTTGGGCGTCAAACTGAACAGATATTAATCCATTCACATAAATGAATCCATTAGCACGTTCTGCTCCCAGTATCTACTCTATTATATAAGACCTTCACATAAACAACACTTCCATTTTATTATTACATATTTTAGAAAGTCATCAAACCCATCAAATAACACAAATGGAAAAATGACAAGGCCCTAATCCCAGTCTAGTTATACTCTCAAACAAACTTCACAATGTGCATCATCAAACCTCATTGGTTTAAATTAAAATGTGTGATGTCATATAGATAGGATTTATATCAGCCAATGGCCACCCAGTAAAAAAAAACCTGTATATCTGTTGACTATTAGTTATAATGCATGAACAAATGATTGCTAAAAATGATTGATATAGAGCTCAAGTGACACAGGTGTGTGTGTATTAACTATTTTACAGTAGCTATGTTTCCATCCACCTATTTTTATGCGCATTTTGGGAGATCGCATTAAAAAAGCTGTATGAAACAAATATGCACATAAATTCTGAAAATGTGCATAAAAACGTACATGCTCAACTGAGGCGGATAAACGTTTTACCCGATAAGACGCGGATAAACTACGATCGTGGAAACCCATTTACTGAACAAATCCCTTGATGCACAACAATAAACTCATGTGACTTTGCCTCAGCAAAGGTTGTGATTGGATAACTGGAGTAACCAGCGGACCAATGGCATCGCAGCATCTCTAATGTTGGTTTGGCGTTTCTGAAATGCCGGAGTCAAAGTGTGTGATCAGAACGATTGGGTTTAATTCCCTCCATGAGCGTCTCACACGAGTGCGTTCCCGAACACCCGAGCACATGACAGCGTTTATTACGTTTTATTCAGTCATTACGTCATTTACGATGGAGAAAAGAGCCACAGTTTCTTACTTGATTGCAGAAACTTCTAATTTTATTTCAGATATTTTGTGCCAATTTCCGAGGAAGTGACGATTTTGTTCTCTTGAACACATGAGAAGGAAACACTACTTTTATGCGATATTTCAATTTTGTGTGTAAGTTAAACACGATATATAGGCCAACATAGGCCATCAGTATCAATAAAAAAATTGTCCCATATATTAAAGCTGATAAATAATGTATTATTTCCTTCAGCTGAGACACTTCAGATGCGCACTGTTCAACATGATGGTTTTGAATTCCTTGAAATGTAATTGAAAAAAAGGAAAATATAGTAAAGTGCAACACACGTCTGTCATATCGGCTACATGAAATTATAATTAGAACATTATTATAATATATGTGTGTTTGGGACATGGATTTTAATGGTGAGACTTTGTTTTTGTAAGCAGGCTCTCAAAAATTATATAAAAATTTGGATTTAGATTTTTCTGCCAATATATCGGTTATCGGCTTTCAAATATAAAGAATTATCGGTTATCGGACAAAATGTTCATATCGGTGCATCTATAATTAAACTCGCAGCTTTGGATGGAAACACTGCTACACTTCAAATATAGTTAATCAAATTACATTTTTGGAGCAAACACTCTCCAATATTAAAATGCAATTTATGAAACAGGCGAAACAGTAAAAAATAAAACTCCTTGATGCTGATTGGTCAGTGCCGATTTTCTAATGCTAGTAACCTTTAGTAAGAAGATCATGTCTTATTCCTGTGTGTTGGCTATATAAAAGTATTGGTTACATTTTATTTTAAGGTGTCATTGTTACAGTGTAATTATATATTTAAGTACTGAGTAATATTAATAAACTACATGTACTTACTATAGGGTTAGGGTAGGATTAGGGTTTGGTTGAGGGTTAATTGCATGTAATTATACATAATTTACTGTTATTACTACGGTAAAAACACGTAACAGGGACACTGTTAAATAAAATGTTACCAAAGTGTCTTACACTGTATAGCACTCATGTGAAAGCCGGACCACAATGACAACAACACACCCAAACACAGACTATCAGGTCCATCTGCATGCACACTATGTGTGTGTGTGTGTGTGTGTGTGTGTGTGTGTGTGTGTGTGTGTGTGTGTGTAGAGCAACGGCCTCTAAAATCCTGCGTGTTTGACTGGCTCAGCCTGTGCATCAGGTTTCTGAGAGACAGCAGGAGGATCAAATGCACGTGAATATTGAAAATAGGGCCAGTGATGGAAGATTCCACTCAATGTATTTTAATAAACACAGAGAACATGCATTAAACCTTCATGTGTTGTTTTCAGAGAAAGCTCAGAGGAAATGAGCTGTACAGACGTGCTTAACCATGATGACACACAGTTTGTGCATAGAGCTTAAAAATATGATTGCGTAAGGAAACATGCTATCATTCCAGCTGCATGCTGGGAAAAAACAGAATATCACCTTTCGTCATAAAGCAGAAAAAACAATTGCTAAATGCTTTTAATATTGACCTTGACAGATATTACAATTCAAATAGCAAGTCAAAGTGGAAACTGCTTAAGTTTGTTAAATTCTCATTGGATGATAAATGGTCAGTATCACACACACCTGTGAACACACATCAACTGATTTCTATATTAATGCACTTTTTTAAAAGTTATAATTTTGATGATTATGGCTTACAGCTTATGAAAACCCCAAATTCAAAATCTCAGGAACATTGAATATTACATGAAATCAATAAAAAAGCGGCTTTTAAATACAGAAATGTCGGCCCTCTGAAAAGTATAATCATGCACATGTATATATTTATATATAAATATATTAGTTATATTTAAATTTTTCGAGTTTCACCTGTATTTTACTGTGAAATGTGTGATTCCAGGCTGGAATGTGTGTTATTGTTTTGGTCTGTGATATTGCACGTTGCAGGTTTCATTGTCCATTGCGCTCGTTCCTGTTGCGTGAGCTCAAACTGGTGTCCCGCGTGAGCGCCGAGTCTGAGGAGGCGGGGAAATAACGATCTCCAACATTGTGGATTTGGACAGCAGTACCTATTTCCACCACTAGCTGTGAATCTTACAGACTGCACCTTTAAAACTGACAGGTCATAATGTGTGTGTGCGTACCTTCTTTCAGGGTCCATTTGATGGTTCCCGATCTCTTGCTGACGGCGTGAAGGTTCCCGTCCAGTGTGGACACAAAGAGCAGACTCTCGGGCACAGACACCGTACTGCTGATGCAGGAGCCCTGCACACACACACACACACACACACGATCATCAGCACTTTTCTTATTCTTTTCTTTACAACTTTCTTAAAAACAGTAGTGGCCAAAAGTGATGTCTGGTCTAGGAGATCGACATCTTCACCCTTAATTCAAATATTATTAAACATCTGTAGGAGATTTTGTAGGCATATTGCGTAGATGTGCTTAAAGTCAATCGTTTTATTTGCGGTGATAATGCATTGAAACATCATTTTTGGCCAGGCTATCATACAAAGAGTTATGAGCACATGCAAAAAAACAAGAGACAACCAATGGAATATTAATAACTCATTATGCTGTAGTCAATGCTTCTTCCTGTGAGCTTTTTGATTTTCTGTGCATTATTTTTTTTTGCATAGTAAAGTTAAATCTGTAGCTGTAGTTTGCCTTTTTGAGCCAAATCATTTTTGTCAGAAAAATACCTTAATCAAGTGTTTTGTTTTTCTCTCTTATTTAAAATATTTTACAAAATATAAAATATTTACGTCATATTTTGATGGTTTAATCAAACTTGTAGGGTCATTAAATCATATATCACTGTAGATTGCAGAAATCCTTCTCAAATATGTGCAGGTAAATGTATTTTGTGTTTTAAACCGTTTTACGTCTGACGGATTCACAACATGTGTGGCCGGACAATTTTACTTTAAATAGAAACTTCTTGATTATGTAATATTATAATATTTTATCACAAATACAAAACTATGAATAAAGGGAAGTAAACACTATCACCCATAGTGATCTAGTAAATCTGTGTAGACTGGGAACATAGTTTCTCATAGTCCAGATATCACCAATTATAAATACAGGGCAAAGTTAGTACGGCATGACTATAACACGGCTATAAACTTATAGAGAACAATAGTTTGAAATGAAGGTTTAAAGTTGCTCTCCTCTGCACGTTCACATGCACACGGCTTGAGCCGCCACACAGAGGGACTTCAGGCTTTTAACACAGCCTATACTTATATAAGATCATCTAGCAGCTGGATTTGAGGAAGTTTGCTGGCATTTCAATGACTATTATCATTAAAAATATGGCAACATATCGGTCGACCACTCTTTCTGTGTATTTAAAACCTGAAATAAACATGATTTGGTTGAAAACATTATACTTCTGCTGGATGCCCGATGGAAGAAAGCACTGAAAAAACTACTATTAAAACTCATGACATTTATTGTCTTGTATTTTAATTTACTGCGATGTGAAACACTGGATCAGTTATGAATCATTCATTCAAACCATTAAAAAAAAAAATTGATTAAACATTTTTAAATAGACTTCAGCAATTACCATTTTGGCAGAACCTCTAGTAAATGACATGTTGTTTTTAGGGGATGCGTGTTATATCGGTCACCATATCGGTATCGGCCGATATATGATCATTTTTAATATTATCGTTATCGGCCCGATGAGAAAATTTGTCTGATATATTAAAGCCGATAATAAATGTGTTATTTCCTTCAGCTGAGGAACTTCAGATGCTCATGTTCAGCATGGTGGATTTAAATAGCTTGAAATATGATTGAAATCACTTCAAAAAACGAAAATACGGTTCAGTCACAGTCTGTCATATCGGCTACATAAAATTATAATGAGAAAATCATAATAATATGTGTTTGGGACATGGATTTTAATGATGAGACTTGTTTTTGTAATCAGGTTAAAATTATATGAAAATTTGGATTTAGATTTATCGGTCAATATATCGGTTATCGGCTTTCAAATATAAAGAGTTATCGGTATCGACCAAAATTGTCATATCGGCGCATCCCCTACATTAAGTCTTATTGCTTTTGTATTTTTATTTACTGAGATGTGAAAACCTGGCAGTCGGGGTGGGTTATGAATCATTCATTCAATTGTTTAGTTATTTTTTATAATTAACTCAAATTGACTTCAGCAATTCACATTTTGTCAGAACCTCTAATGGTATTTAGTTCGTGGGAGAATCGTGATCTCTACTTGAAAACAAAAACAAAAAAACAAACGTGATTCTCAATTTATCCATAAATGTGCAGCTCTAATTTGAGCAGAAACTCATTGCACTGACATTGTGATGAAATATATACATTTTTATCAGTTCATGAATGAAAGCCATGACCTTGACGTTGCTAGCGCAGTGTATACCAACAATATCTTTCCCTTTTTATTTTGGAAAGTGTAACTTGAATCGAAAGTTTCTTCAAACAAAACCCAGTATTTGTACATTAAAAAAAAAAAAAAAAAAAGTTTCAAACGAGGAGAGAAATACACAGTGATGACTCAACGTCTGAAAGCTACACCTGACCTCGACACAGACATTTGTTCAATAAACACACAACCCGTTCGGCTGGAGAAACTAGTGTGTGTTTCATTAAACAAAGAGACTTCGTAATATATATTACACACACACACACACACACACACACACACACACACACACACACACACACACTGTACTGGACCACGTGCTGATAATGTGTTTTAGTGTCTTGAATATGACGGTTAGCGAGTGCAAACATTGCACAGCTGTGAGATCTCTCACGACCTCACATGGACCGATCACCATCGAAACACAGCAACACACACTCTTGGTTTCAGGAGAGAACAGAAAACATCTGCTAAAACACTGACACACACACACACACAATCATCATCATCACACTGCAAACTTCCTCAGAGTTACTTTAGCATGGCATGAAAACAAACCAAACTAAACAGGATACAATGTGCTTTAATCCTCAGTGTCGTCTTCTTATTATAATGGCTATGAATACATTTGTATAAATTTGCTAAATATCGTTGGGCATTAGGTCACCAGGTTAGGCTCCGCCCACTAAACACATCATCGTCGTCACTGCTGGCAAACACCCACATGGTTTATAGATCCTGTCACAACTAAAATGTGTGAAACAACAAAAGTCAAACCTAAAATGACAGCAGAGCAAAAGTGAACTGCACACACTCGCTGATTTAATGAAGATTAAAATGAACCCAGTTTCTGGAGTCGTATCAGGTTTTCCTCACGCCATGTGTTCACAGCAGAGATGATGGAGGAGGCTTTATTAAACATGTGATTATCTTAGTCTTGCACATCCTCTTTCTCACTGCACAGCAGAAAAGGGGAATACCAGACACTATTTTAGAGATTGCAACATGTGCATTTATTAAAGATTACTGACACACACGGCTAATCAAGGCTCAACCATATCGGTGTCGGCTGATATATGATCATTTTTAATGTTATCGTTCTCGGCCCGATGAGAAAATCGTCCGATATATTAAAACCGACACACTTCAGATGTGCACTGTTCAACATGATGGTTTTGAATTGCTTGAAATATGATTGAAATCACTTCAAAAAAGGAAAATACAGTAAAGTGCAACATGTGACATATCGGCTACATAAAGTTATGAGAACATTATAATTGTGTGATTGGGACATGGTGAGACTTTGGTTTTTGTACAAAAGATATATCAAAATTTGGATTTAGATTTATCGGCCAATATATCGGTTATCGACTTTCAAATATAAAGAATTATCGGTATCGGCCCTAAATTTTCATATCGGTGCATCTCTAGTAAAAATAATAGTCATTGCAGATTATTTGGGTCTATAACAACAGCTGACAGAATGTATAATGCATAAAATGTACAACATACATTTATTTTATTAGCACAACCGCTCTATAGTAGTATAACTAATAGTTAGCACTATTAGTTTTGTTCTCTCCAAGGAATTATTCTCATTTGAAAGTCAATTAGATAAAAGTGTCTGCAAAATCAGTGAATGTAAACTTATGTTCATGCACATTTTTTTTGCTTTCAACCAGCACATTTTAAGATGATATTTGGGTAAAATATGTTTTTCTTAGATAATCAACATTATTAGAACTGCAACTCTCAGCTATCAAATAATGTTGACTATCTAAGAAAAAAAAACATTTGTTTTCTGCATTTAACATCTTTTCCCCAAATATAATCCTAAAATGTGCCTCAACAAAAGACAGATAATTAATTCTGAATAGGTGTTGAATGTCAATAACATGCTGATGATAAGAGATGAACATCTATCCATCATGAGTCACACACACTTCCTGTGAGCGACAAGTCCACACACACACGATCGGAGTAACGCCAGGAGAATTAAACTAGACGTTATGCTGAAACTAACTCGATGAAATCAATAGACTTACAGTCTTGTTCATTCCTGTTAAAAATCAAATAAAGCATTTGAATAAATAGGCTACACGTTAATAAAGGGATATGTGAGCAGACTGATAGCTGTACATAATGTACGGTATGTAAAATGCCATGCATTTATATTCAATATTCCTGGATTATGTTGATCATAGGCACAATGGTGAAAGTTGATAATTGCTCTTTATCACTGATGTCTGAGGATCTGTTTAAAGATAAATAAGTAAATAAATAATTACCTAACAATGTTTTAAATAATGTAATTGTTTGGATATTTGATTCATAACTTACACATCACAACAGCTGTTATATTAATTTTATGTATAGGCATTATTGTACATATACATCCTTTTTCTGTCTTTTTTATTGTTCTTCACTGCCAGTCTGAGACTAAACTTCTGTAAATCTACTTTGATGTTTAGTAGAGATCGACCGATATTGATTTTTTATGACCGATACGATATCATTATTTGCATGTTTATGTGCCCGATAACTGATATCTCATCAGTGCATTAACGGCTGTTATGTTAAATAAAGTTTATTAATTAATAGAGGGAAGTAATTTTACCTTTTGAACACTGTTGACGCAGTGCTTTAATAGCAGTCTTGCACGCAATTCTGAAAACACCTACACTTTTATCGGTGAATCCGATATCACAAAACTGATACCCGATTATGGGAAATGCTTGAGTATCGGTAAAACCGATTATCGGTTTATTTTCAGGTAAGTTAAAATAAGTGTGTTGTGGAAAAGCTTAAATAGGCTCAGGTCCTGTTGGTGACACCATAGACAAAGGCACTTTTTCCATTGATAAAAAAAGATATTATAATATAGTCCAGAACAGTACAACAAAAGATAGGAAGGAACCAGGATATGAAAAACTCGTGTCCTACAGGACAATCAAAACTGAAGATAACTCTAGACACTATAGTGATCGGATCTACTCTATCATATAAAGCTATAGTACTGATGTTTCTGCTCAGATCACAACATTCATATACTTTTGCATATCAGAAATATCTTCATTGTCCATAAAGTCATATCCAAGTCATATGAAACAGCAGGAAAACAAAGATCAGCCTTATAACTGTTCAATGACACCCAGACTAATAAGCAAAAGACTAGACAGGTTCACAGGTCAGATCAGCAGTGTTTAGACGCATGACTCCAGTAATAATGAATACAGTACTGAACTGAACAGAGATCAGTGAAACAGTGCTGTTTACACACTCACCATCAGACTCCAGCATATGAGCGCAGTTATAACCCACACCAGAGCTCTGCTACATACTCCCCACGCCATCATACACACATACACAAACACGCGGAGTACACGGCTGATATCGGCTCGGTTTACGATACTTCACTGTGTCATTGTAACGTTACTACTGAACAGACGGGTTCAATGCGTTTATCAGCTTGTTTCCTCTTACTGCTCCTGCGCATGCGCACAACGCGCGGGGGGGCGGGGCTGATGCACGACGTCACTTCACCTTTGACCGGAAACGAGGAGTCATATTTGTATTTTTTGTTGTTGTTATTAGCGTATATATATATATATATATATATATATATATATATATATATATATATATATATATATATATATATATATATATATATATATATAATACAAATGACAGTAAATTAAACAAGTTATATTAATAATAATAAAAGGAGGTAGTAAAATATGAACTGTAATAGTTCTTTTTTTGTTGTTGCAAAGAATCTCTCTTTTTGAAGAATTATGTTTTTAAGTTATGAATCTTTTTATTATTCATTATCTATTTGGCCTCGACTGGTCTTTTTGTCATGTTTGCTCAAGATAAATAAATAAGTAAATAAATAAACGAATACTTTAAAATGTTTTCATTGTTTGGATATACTTTATTCATAATCGCACATCATAACAACTGTTATACATCAATATGTTTTTGTATGTTTAGACATTATTCCATCATTGGTCCACTGCCGTGTATATGCATCCCTTTTTCTGTCTTTTTTATTGTCTCTAATTACTGGAGTGTTTTGAACCACGTTTCGTTTTTCTCCACTGCCCTGTAACTGTGTTAGACATGGCAATAAATCTGACTTTGACTTTCCAATTGGTCCCCAAAAACAGCTATTATTTTGTTATTCATACTTGTCCTAATTCTCATCAGTCACTAACTTCATTACACTTATTTGACTGAACAACAAAAACAACAACCTGCGGTACACTAGGGGGGTTTGTTTTAATGGATGTCGATGGAAGAGAGGCTACAGAATGCTGATTAATCTGCTTTTGTGATGAAACTGCCATTATTAATGGGAGAAACGAAGCTTTTCAAAGCTTCGAATCAATTTGAAACGATTGCTTTGTAAAACGACTCACTGTTTCGCAGCGACCGAAACGCTGCACTCTGCTGGTCAAACAGTGTAAATGCAGCAAACCCCCATGCGTAAAAACACCTTTTACAAACCCATTGCAAATGTTTTATTGAAAGGATAATCTATCAAATGCAATTACCTAATCACCTAATACCATCAAATATCAAGAATATGTGTAATATGTGTTATTTAATCAATTTTAATGAGTTGTTATGTTTGTTCCATGGATGGCTCAGCTAAACAGGCCTATACGAGACTATTAACAAACTACAATTAGACTACTACTTTTAATTAAACTAATGTATAATTAAAACGTCTACAAATGTATAAAACTGATCAGAGATCAGGTAAAACCCACAGTATTCATGTGTTCACAGAGATCATCGCCCTCCAGCGGTGAATCGTTAAAATGACGAAGTTTGCTGAAACCACGTGACTTCGGCAGTTTGATTCGTGATCCGAACTACTGATTCGATACAAACGATTCTTAAAGGTTTCGAAACTTCATGCATTCATCAACTGCATTGATTTGAAAGCGCCCAACACTACTTACCATTTAATTATTTAACATTATTTTAAGTTGCCAATAAACATTTTGGATGTATCTATTATTGGAGTTTAAACCGGAAAAATGCTGCTTTGTATTTTCAGACAGATAGGAATCATTTTAGTGACCGTCTCATTTAGAGTCCTCAAAAAGTGATGTTTTTGTTTTTTATTCGGTATACACAGTATTCATCATTCATAATTCAAATGCAAAAATATTATACATTCCACAGTCTTAAAATAAATTAAAGATGGACCTAACACTTTATAGTTACAGGGTATCCAGATGAGTCTTTACTGCAATGTGATTGGTTATCAAGGAGCACGTGATCCGGTGACCATCAGGGCGTTGGCCAATGGTTGAGGTTGGCATCTCCACATAATAAGAACGTCTCTGATGTTCGTCTCGTCTATTACACGCGGGAGCGAGAGTAGAGTCGTGTTTAGAGACTAAATTCAGTGTGTGTGTGTGTTTTTTTTAGGCCGGAGAGACTGGATCTGAAATGCTGAGCAGCTGTTTAGATTCTAGGAAGTGTTTTATCTTTATTTTTCTTCCGTAGTTTCGAAAACTCCAGAGAAATATAAACTCGACACTGACAAAAGTAGTTCATCAATGATTCTGATGAACAAATGAGCTCGTATGGACACATCCAGGTGAGTAAACTACCAAAGACTAGTCTTATTTTCTAATCATCACATGTTTTTCTTTATTGGTGTGATTTGATGCCGAAAAGTAAGCCAAAGTCCGCGTTTGTGCCACTGGCCTGAGCACGTGTTTGCAGCATGGCTGACATGCATGCAGAGATTCCCTTCAGGAGGAATTAAATCAATATTTAGTCATGTTTGTTTATGATTCTACTATAACACATTACTGATGACTTGTTTTTGTCCCCATACAGGATGAGTGGCAGTCGCAGTGGAGCCAGTCATGTTAGGTAAGGCCAGGCCCAGTACATTGAATGAATAATCTCCAGTTTTGTACGTCCTGGAATGATGATTATGCGTTAGACTACTGATCAACATTGATGCCAACTCAAACATTACTGACCAGACTGCTGGATTTCAGCTCGAGTCTCTGGTCTTAAAGCTTGAGCTGATGTTAAGTGTCTTTTACTTCTGAAACAGGGCGAGAAGGGGAATTGGATGAAGCCGAGGTTTGTATGTCCCACATCTCTGTAATGACAACGTGTTTAATTTTAGATAAGTCAGAGTTCAATAACTTATTTACCATGTGTTTTTGGGAGATGAATAACTTTAGGTTGTTAGACTTTTGTGGCTGCATGCAAAATTCTGTATGTGAGTTTCTGTGCATAATAAAACAAAATGGATGTATTTACCTGTTTGTGCTTTTTTTAATTTTTTTTTTTATAGATATCTTTATTTTATATTTGCTCAGCGCACTGTATCTGAACTCGTGGAGCCCCTTCATGGTTCATCGGGTCAAGCAACGGTGCAACAGTAAACGCTTGTTATAACTGGAGTCTCTTGGTTTTCCCCCCAAGATGCTCTTTTAAAAGCAAGCAACACAATCCTAAATTATACACATGTGAAGACTGTTTTTATATCTTTAGCTTGTGTAAGGATTCTTGTCATAAATTAGAAACATAATCCTAACACAGGATGTTTCTGTAATACTGAAGATGTTATATATCCCAATTTGAACTGTAAACTAGTTGCTTTTTTTCCTAACACTTCATGTGATTGACAGCACAGCTTATTGATTTAGGCTAGTGGTGTAAACATGTTTATTACACAAGTTAGTTCATACTTAAACTACATATGCTAGTTTTTATTTTCTGTTCATTAAAAGCCCATGTTTAACTTTATTTCGGAATATTTGTCAAATCATACAGCAAAACTCTTGCAATTGAGGTAAAAAGGCTTTTTAAAACTGACGTTTAAAAAAACTAAAAGAAAAAGTCTAGGTCCAAAATTAATAAATCATATAAATGACCCAATTTTCGTTGTAACTTTTGGATGGATGAACTAACTCCTTACCCAACATAGATGTATATTCTTTTTTCAGAATTGGGTAGTTTTATTATTTGAGCCTAATCCAGCTAGTTAATGATCATTTTTGTTTTGCACATGACAATGTTGGGGTTTTAGAGCATACAAAGCTACGTATTGATTCTATTGCAAGGTAAATCATTTTCTTAATAAGCTAAGCCTTTAAACATGCTCTAACTCACCTAAAATCATGCAGTCCCATCCACCCAAACTGTGGGACAAAACTATTTTTTGGGAATAGAAACATGAAATGAACAGGGTTTTTTTTTCTGATTTTGTTGCAGTAGTGCATCATATTAATGTTTCCATTAAAAGTATGTGTGAAATAGTAGTAGTGACTTTATTAAAATAGCAAAAGCATGTCTCACCAATGAGGGCATCCCACTTTGATCATGTGGTCACAAGTTTTATGAGGTTAATTAGGTGTGAAAATTAACCTTGTATAGTTATATACGTCCCATTTGCCCTCATGTCCCAATATCACCCTTAATTCACCCTACATTTAAACAAAAAACAACACTGGAATTATTTTTGCAAAAGCCTTTTATCAATTTCCACACAATCATGTCGTCAATATGGCCGAACACAATATTAACATAAAATATTGTGCAAAGGAACAAGCGATTGGCAGAGTGCGCACAAAAGATTAATTGTGAATGGCAATATTGTAGCACAAATTGTCATTCAAAGTAAACACATTAAAATCAAAGTACATGTAGGATTGATTATTTGGACTTTAGTCCAAAATAAATGTGGAAATAACCACAATTTACGTTCATTGACACCTTAGCGCCAGCTAAGATACAGACCTTGTCATGTTTGTTGGATATAAAACACTTTTTCTCAGACCTCTCAATACATTGTAAAGTATCTGATAATGGATGAATGTCAAAATTCATTCATGATATTTTATTTGGCAAATCACTTGCCACTAATAATCCAACAGAAACTACCTACCTGATTTAATACACCATATGACCTGCAAGCGCAGTTAAAAAGAAAAAAACCTGACAATGAACAACACGGATATTAACACTTCATAAAATATGCCAAACAAGGTGGACGAAAACGCTTTGTACATTCAACAATCTTCTCCACATGTACACAACATACGAGTTCATCGGTGTTGGAAAGAGAATAGCACTTATTTTTAGCCCAATAATCCACCTCATAAAACACTATGGTCAATGCAAAATCATCTCTTCAAGTAAAATAATGACCATTATCATTTCTTCTCCACTTTATGTTAACGGTTTCATGGTGAGAGCGTGTCACGAAACCAGTCGAGTTAGCATCCGCTAAATAAAGCCATTCAGTCTTCAGGAGAATGAGTTTTGCAAGCCATGGGACTTTCCCGTGGGGTTTATGAATAGTGTTTCTCAAGAAACGCCACAAGGATGTTTGTTTATGGGTTGTACTCTTTACCTAGCAACAAAACAGCAGCTTCAAATTCACATTAGCTGAGTAATTCATGTACAAACGTGATCGTTTCTTTAGGTTATGTTTACCACAGATCTCATTTTACTCATACAATCCCCTCCAAAAAAACACTATTCTAAAAGCCAATAGGAAATTCCCAAGGGATATCCATGGTGAATTAGCCTCCAACACTGATCTCCAGATCTTTTTGGGTTCTGTGATGGGAATTTGCACCAAAATACACTTCATTAGATGGCAAACTAAAACTATACAATGATATGGGGAGCATTTATGAGCCGGTTTAATTAGCGTAGCCATCCTATGCACATTAGCATTGTTAGCACGTTTGTTCCCCTCACTTGGGACTCACTGAGGGCCAGTGCCTGCAGATGAAAAGCTATGAATCCACTAGGATAGGCAGTTTGAGTCGGGATCGCTAAGGAATGAGGGGTTATTGGCTGGTGTCCCTCTTGAGCACAGTGAAATTGATCTAATTGCATAATCGGACGCCACACAGAGGGCTCAGGCAGCGGTGAATGGAAGAGAAAAATGGTGTACTAGTAGGTCTGTTGAGTCTACACAATTATTTGCTGCTTAGAAGCGTATGACAATCATGAGAAAATCATAAATGTCTTTTAGGTTTGGTTAAAATGACCATTTACTGGTGTTTGTAACGCATCACGTCTTCAAATATCGAACCCTCAAAGGTGCTGTCGTACTGAAATCCTGTGATATTGTGAATCAAATCTGCTGACCAGGCCTTAGGCTGTTACAGGATAGGAGTTTAGGTTGTGCCATGCGACCCCGGGACTTTTGGTAGATCAGCGTGCATCAAACAGAGGTAGAGTACACATTACTAGACACATATTGACTTTCTATGTGTCTTCACTTAACCGATACGCATCACCAAAACCTCTTTAATCCTGTTTTTGAGGGCCAACAGCATGTGCATTCGGGACTGTCCCAATCAAATCAAAAGCAAGCAAGCAAGCAATTTTGTCCGTTCTTTTAGTTATGGATGTTGGTATTTTTCACAGCTGTGTTCAATGGGCAATATGGCACCTGTAATGTTCAAGTCAGGTATAGTCCTGCCCTCATGGGACTTGAGTGTTCATCTTCTGCTTCACACAGAAACACATCTTCACATGTCTTCAAGGGATTCCTCGGGGTCAACGGTGTCCTCGTCCCTCAAGGCATTGGCATCGGATCGCGTGTCCATGGCAGAGTGCATGATAGGCAGCCAGACGTCATCCATGTTTGGCATTACAAAGATTTTCTGCAGAAGGTAAGAGGGCAAAGAGAAGGAAGTAATGACATTATAAACATAAAAGGCTTGTCTATTATCAGCAAACTAATATGGAGTGAGGAACGTTTGGTGTTTATACAATTTACGGTAACACTTTATTTTACAGTGTCCTTGTTACATATGTTACATGTACTTACTGTAGTAATAACAGTAAATTACGCATAATTACATGCAACTTACCTTCAACCTAACCCTATAGTAAGTACATGTAGTTTATTAATATTACTCAGTACTTACATATATAATTACACTTTAGGATTAGGGTTTGGTTGAGGGTTAGTTGCATGTAATTATGCGTAATTTACTGTTATTACTACAGTAAGTACATGTAACATATGTAACAAGGACACTAAAATAAAATGTTACCAAAAAAGTGTTACAGCACATTCAAAATCAGAGGTCAGAGATTTTGCAAATTTCTCAGGTCAAAATTAATACAGTAGTAAATTTGTAACAATGACACCTTAAAATAAAGTGTAACCAAATTTCAAGGACAGTCACAGCTAAACACTTGTGCTAACAGACGACCATTACCAGCTTTGCTAGCACTACACCGAACAACAGTGGTGACATTAACTTCAGGTAAGTCACCAAAAATATTCCGATAACAAAAAAAAGAACTCTTTTCTTTGCATTGTTGCACTTTTATTGAAAAGTTTTGGTTTGTAATTGGGGGTAGCCTACTTTATGATATTATACATCTCAAAAAATAAATAAACTGTCCGCACAGTTAAATCCTTTAAGCAAATTCAATCACCACGCTTTCGGTCAAAAGACCATCCTCAGGGCATCATACATCTATATCATATATTATACATCTAAAAGGCTAATATTTTGGATATTTATTTGGATCTTGAGATAGTATGGTAATTGTCAAAATAGTTTTTTCCACTTGTCATCCTGGCATAATGTTGCCTATTCTTTTTTTTTTTTTTTTTAATTTAATTTTGTTTAAAATCAAATAAAATGAAAAATACACTGCTGTGGACGTTGTTTACTTCATTAATGTGTTTACTGTGTTAATGGACTGAGGATGGGAGTAGGATTCGGTATTGGGCCGAACCCCCAAAATCTGGATTGGGTGCATCCCTAACCAATAATGCAGAGGTTTCAAACGCTGGCTCTCAAGGTCCACTGTCCAGTTTAGCTTCCGCCACGATCAAACTGGACCTCGAGAACCAATGGCCAATAACACCTTAAAAAAGACCAACCAATTTACCTGAAACTCCTGATCTAGTTTTTTTTCTATCCAGTCTGTCACATGAGCAAAAGTAACCTCTCTCTCGCCCAGTTTAGGCCGAGCTTTCAGTTCCAGACGAGGAGGCTTTCTGAAACCATACCTGAAACAAACAAACACACACATCAGTGTCTTCACTCTGAAAACATCATTGCACCATAACCTGCATTTCTTTACAGCACTGCACTGGTTTAAGGGATAGTTCAGGTCACCAATTACCCTCGTGCCAGTCCAAACCTGTGAGACCTTGTTCATCTCCGGAACACAAATGAAGATGTTTTTATTGAACAGAGATTTCTGTCCCTCCATTGACAGACTAAGCAAATACCACTTTAGCGCTTCAAAACGTTCATAAAGAGATCGTAAAACGAATCCCTATGAATCGAGTCTCTTCAGAAAATCGATTTAATTTAGGCTTTTATTCGCATTTAAACATTGATCAGCGGACATAAACACAAGCAAATTAACCTTCTCATGCTTGAGCTTCTGTTTATCACAACAACGTGTGAGTTGATTAATGTTAATATGTGAATAAACGCCTAAATTCAATCTGTTAATCATATAAAGTGATCAAGTCTCAAGAAAATTTGGACTAAACCGCTTGATTCTTATGGATTAGTTTTACGATCTCTTTATGAACTATTTGAAGCGTTGAAGTGATAGTTGCTTAGTCTGTCAATGAAGAGACAGAAATCTCTCAGATTTCATTAAAAACATCTTCATTTGTGTTTGGAAGATGAATGAAAGTCTTGCGGGTTTGGAACGATCATTTCTTTGGTGAACTAACTAACTACCCCTTTAACTGTCAGATAATAAATCCTAATGGCCGATAAAGACACATTGTACTTGAGTAAAATATAATTCCTTATTTTTCTATTTGTACTTTGACAGGTTTCGTGAGCTTCATCCATGCAATCAAATCTTTCAAATTCATTTTTAAATCCAATCTTTGAACAGAGGCATGAAATATCTTGAAGCGTGTCCTGAATTATGACCAGCAGATGGCGTGGTAGCAACATTTATGATGCACAGAGATGATGGCTGCCTTTAGAAAACAGATTTGTTGCCTCGCTGGCTTATCAGGAAATTAGTTTGCACGCATGAAGTCATCTTATGCAACTGAGGTAGCGTAACTTCTGCCGTAATGGTTTAATGATCTACAGCACAATAGAGCTTTAGTGAGAACTAAGCTAATATTTAATTACTACAACAGTAATTTCCTGCTATTAATGACATCATAGGTGGAAAACATCAGTCAAAAATTTACATTTACACACAAACTGACGCCCAACCACAACTTTCAGACGCCATCTTTATTTTTTAGCTCAACTGTCACAATGGAAAGCACAGGATTGTGGGATATCAAAGGCAGCGAAGGATACATACAGGGTTTGAAACTAACACACGACAACACAACAAATGCGGGTAAAAATCAACAGTGTCGGGCAACGCTGTCCAATCACGAGGCAATTTGTCGTGTTACTTATTATGTTACTCACTTTGCTGGGGAAGTTCATGTAGTCAAATCTGCACAGATTTAGTGCAAATACTTGTGAGTCCTCGTGATATATTAAATACAGCGTATTGTGCAGAATCTGCTCATATCTGGCTCACTTGAACACACACGTCACTTCACAACAAATAATGGCACGCTTTTTCATTTGCATTGAAGCGATAGCGAAGATTAAAAGGCATTTGGTGAACAGAAAAGACTGTTATTTTCCAACATCCTAATTTTTTTTCGATGTTCTTTGTGCATATTGATCTGTCCACCTAAAACACATTTATGGTGAACAGGATTAAAGAGGAAGGAGGAGATGCTGGATAGCAGGATTTTGTTTGAATAGGAAATATAGATATATGTTGTTAATCTGGTTCATTTCATTTCCCTTTATTTGGCTAGTAGAAGTTCTGAATGGCCGGTAACCTAATTTAGTAGCCAAATTGGCTGGTTAGTAAAAAAGTTGAATTCAAACGCTGGATACATCTATGTTGCCTTCAAAAATCGATCAGGTGAGGGTTTCTCAGTAGAAGAGACTGAAACTAGCATTGGATTCGGATGTGCCTTGAGATGTGTCCTCGAAGTGATAAGCTGTCGGACACCACTACCTGACTGTAATTCTGCAGGGTTCGTACAAGGAGCTTAAAGTGTTTGAATTTGACTTTTTGAAATTCAAGTCCTGGAAAACCCTTGAAAACAGCCATATTTATGAAAAGGTACTTGAAAAGTGCTTGAATGATTAAAACACCATATATATATATATAATTGTATTGATAAAACAATTTTTTCACACAATTTCTGCTGCAGCCCGTCTTGATATAGAGCCGTTTCGCATGGCTATGAGCATATGTATATAATAAGTATATGATACAGCTTTCATTCTTAATATCAATCATATATTCATGAGGGAAAAAAATTCATTGCATCTGCTGCACTTTATGTGTACCATTTTGTTTTATTGGTTTATTTGTATTTATCCATTTACCTTTTTTACCATTTGAAAGATAATAAAGACAGTGTTTGATAAGGGAGATCTCTGATTGTGGTCCTTGAAAACCAAAAAAGTAGAGCTTGAAAAGTCCTGGAATAACATTTTACAGTATCTGTACGAGCCCTGATTCTGAGCATATATACATGTATAGGATATGAATGAGTGCAAAATACCAGATCCTGTCTGTTGGAGGCGGTGGGATGTTGACAGCTAGTGTTCCCTGGCACTCCTGGACCTCCACCGTCAGCACCAGCGGCGTGTTGGACACCTCCTCCATCTTCTTCTTGATGAACTCCGTCTCTGTGGCTTTCTGGAAATACTTGGACTTGGCAATCTTGTCCACAAAGCGCATGATTTTGCTGGATCGGTGTCCACCAACATAACTGTGCAGAAAAGAGTTATTCATGCAGGGGTTTTAATGCCATGCCAGTTTCCTTGGGTATTTTCATGGTAACAAGTTGAAATACTATAAAAGAGCAATTTAAAAACCTACATAAGGATTAAAAAAATTCAGAAAATTATGGATTCAGGGTTGACTCTTAAACATTCGCCCGTCTTCGGCTACGTTTACATGCACAACTTTTGTTTCAATCGGACTGAATTCATTCCGATTGATGAATCTGAATGTAATGTTTACATGAACTCTAAACGTGATCGGGTTGATGTCACAAGCTTTAAATCGGGATAGATTTAACATGCACACACTGCACGAATAAACAGTTTCCTGCTGTTTGTACATGACTATTCTCCTACATTGGTTCTTTATTTGTTTTAAACAGCAGACTTAATATTTATCAATTTCTGGTCATAATTTGGAGACAATGAGCATATGAACCACTGTGCTTATATTGATCACGCAGTAAAAATGAAAGGAGGATTATAAAAAGACAGGACACTCATTTATATTATTCAACAGGAATAACAGCTCATTCCGCGCGTCATTACGCTATTTCAACATCATTACCCATGCGCAGTTCTTTCAGTTTCAGTTTTCAATTTGATCAAGTGTTTACATGTTCTCTTTTTATTTTTATTTTTATCACCATTGCAGAAATACATACAGGAACTCTACAAAACACACATCGACCAAACAAAAAAACTAACAAAAACAAAACAGATTAACAACAATATAAGAACAGATGAGGAGAGAGAGAGAAAAAAAAGATAAAGAAAGAAAAGAAAGACCTTATCATTTGAAATATATATCCTGTGGGGGTGTTGAGTGTTTTAAGGTATTCAATAATTAAACATGTTTCACCCCTTCTCTCGTCCCCCCGCTCTCCTCTCCTCCCAATTCTTCAAACAATATAATCAAGTAATATGACTTTATGATTGATACGTGCAGTATCTGTGCACTAGACATGCGCGGTTACAGCGGATAAACCGTGGATGACGTGACGAAAAATTCGGGCAGGTGGCAGTTGAACCAATCAAATGAAAAAATATATACATTGTTAAATATTGTTACCTACATCCGAAAACTACATGCGTATCCTTTCAAGAGCCAGCAAGAGCTTTCTAGCCTCGCGGCTCTCGTCGCCCATAGACCTTACAACAATCAGCGGGTGGCGGGAGGTGCGGCTTTGATGATTGGTTAAAAAAAATTGGTGCGGATGGATCATGAGTTTTGTGATGCGGTCGTGGATTAAATAATATCTTTACGAGTTGTGTGTGTGTGTGTGTGAGTTAGTTAGCTCCACACATCGTCCAAATAGAGGAAAGCAACGCAGTTTACATATTCTCCTGATAGGATTAGAAAAGGAATAAACCACCCCTTTCAATCTGATCGAAATCTCATTCAGATCGAGCTCGATCGGATCCTTTAAGGCGTTTACATGAAGGCTTTTTTCAGCCGTCAATCCCATTACTAACAGATTATGTGGTTGCACATAAACGTAGCCATTTAGACTTGCACTGTTAAACACATCCTGAATTAAACACAGCAAGAAAGGTTCTCAACTCACCCTTCCACTCCTGTGATCTCAGGCACTTCGGCAGTATCTTCCTCATCAGAGGATCCTGCACTCGACGATTCTTCATCGCTGTCGGCCAAGAAGTAAGCGCGTGGTCTGGGTCTAGTGCACCACACAAACAAACAACAGCTTATGCACCAGATTTCATCATAACTGGCTTTCTGACAGCAAGGGAATGTGCAACAAACCTCAAATACACAGTCAAAAAAAATTAAAGGTCTGTTCCAAACCCTATAGTGAGCTGAAACACTTGTAGGCATCATTTGAGCGTTTTGGACATAGAGGCTTAATCAAGGGTTTGGAAAAGAGCTTCTGTGAGCACATGCAGAACATTTGTGGAAGAAAGCAGGAAAAAACATGTACAACATAATGAGAGACTTCAGAAAAGCCCTGATTCAACTCACCATTAAGAGATCACATCCACAAAGAAATGAGTCCAGCGGAAACAGCAAAAAGAGTAAATGATAAATACAGAGAATCTCACACCGAAAATAAAAAGAAAAAAGAAGAAGCCTAGATAGTTGGATCAAGTGGCAAGGAATTGTCTGAAATGTCCTTCGTTCTCTTACCCTTCTTTTCCCTGTTCTCCTAAGCTTTCTCCCTCCTTTCCCAGTCTGGTCAGGTTCATCTTGGTTTCAAGAGTCATAAGAAAGGAACCGTTGTACGAGATCTCCAGGTCAAACCAAAGGCCTGCGAAAGGAGACATATTTCGTCATACTTAAAAAAGAATAATATAAGAGTCATGTATTGTGTCATGTATGTAATGTTTGTTTATTTCAGAGTCATCTGCGATATTCCACTAACTTGTCATGAAACAAGAACCAGAGAACAATCCCTTATTATACTGTCCTGTCTCCTGGATTGTGATTATACAACTGTAACGTTTGGAGTCCATATGCTCTCTAAATTATATGACATGCAGGTGAAACTCGAAAAAT
The DNA here is from genome assembly GCA_030578275.1 of Meda fulgida. NCBI lineage: Eukaryota > Metazoa > Chordata > Actinopteri > Cypriniformes > Leuciscidae > Meda > Meda fulgida. Next base: position 3,518,314 of record CM060618.1, read on the forward strand.
TAGAATATCGTGCAAAAGTTATAATTTTGATGATTATGGCTCTGAGCTGTAGCTTATGAAACCCCCAAATTCAAAATCTCAGAAAATTTGAATATTACATGAAATCAAAAAAAAGGTGGAAAAAAAAGTTAGCTCTCTGAAAAGTATAATCATGCATATGTATGTAGTTATGTACACGTAATATTTTTAATTTGAATTACTGAAATACTGTACATGAACTTTTTCACGATATTCAAATTTTTCGACTTTCACCTGTATTATTGTATTGTGGGTGTATTATTATACTTTTTCATCATCATTTTATCATTAAATGTAGCTTAGGCAATTTGTTTTATAAACATTTAATAAACACTTTTTACCGTTACACTGGTTGAAACTCTGATAGCGATCATTAACAGAAGTGGTCTAAATATTTAAATGTACATGTATCTTCTCTGGAAGTCTCAGGAACAAAACAAAAAAACTTTAATCCAATTATTGCATTCGGATGTCCTACTTGCCTGTCAAGATACAGTATGTATTGGAATATGTATCACCGCACTGGCCATTATTGTTAATGTAAGGAGACGTAGGCGTGTTATTCAAGCATTAAATCTAAATTAAATCTACTCTGAAAACGCATTTCTTCTCAATAGCTTTTAATATACGGTCTCGTCCTCTGTTCAAACACCGCGTCATCTTTACAGAACGATCGACTGTTACGTACGTCAGCTGACTGTAAATGCACAAAAACTGTTTCCATTGCAGTTTTGCGAAATATTCCTGTTTCGAATTGCCTGAAAAACCTCCTCATGCGAGCGTTAAATTTTTTTTTTGCGATATATGGGAGATTTTGGAAAATTGACACGTTTCCATTTGGCATATTTTCAATTAGCCATTTCAATTTGCACAATTTGAAGGGTAATGGAAACACGGCTTATAAGCACCACAAACAAACAGCCGCCTTTTACAGCTTCTCCTGAACCAAAACATCAAGCTTATGCTGCGTTCACGCCGTGTCGTAACCGCATTACAAGATGGCAACCCGTGACTTTCAACCCAGAGCGGTTCACATCCTCAGACTCGGATTTATGCGTTTCTAGATCAACACCATCAACGCTGAAATGAATCTGCAGCAGTCAGGTGGTGCAACTAGAGCTCTATAAGTGGTTTACGTTCATTTTTTTTGTAATGTTATGCGCTTTGAGACATGAGGTAGTTTAATGCAGTTTCTCATGATGCTTCGCATGTGTTTTTTAAGAGACGCTCTGAAGGGACTGTGGGATCTCATGCTTTCACAGCTAACTTGTTATTGCTAGCCTCTCCACAATTGCATGCATTAAGTTTCACTAGCCCACAAAGCACGATTACTTTGATTCTGTACTATTCTGACACAACGAGCCACCAGTCGCCTGTATAAATTCGCATGTTGTCCCCTGAAAAACACGCACAGCATTATTTTCCTTGACATTTCCCAGATTCAAACCTCACGCCTTAAATGAATCTGGCTGAACTCTACACCCAGCGTGAGGACACACTGATTAAACCGATGCAGGAGTCGCTAGTGAACCCCTGGATCTCCTTCTGAGCGAGTGAAAGGTCAGCGCTGGAGTTTGCTCCTCTCTGATTGGCTCAGACACACACTGATCCTCTAAACCCAGCGGGCCGCTTCCTAGATGACGAACGAGAAGTTTAACAAGCTGGAAGGGGTCTGGCCTTTTTCCAAATCACACACACACGTCCACCGGAGCAGTAAGTGTAGGTGCTCCATCGGCACAGTGCGTTATAGGCAGAGACACACACAAAAATTCTGTATAATGAATTTTTAAGGCCTGACAAGTAGTTTGTTGAGCTCAATTTGTAAAGAAAGACTACACGCCTGCGCACATATATATATTCAAACGAGCATATCTATAGACTGAACACGTGATACACGTACACGCCGTCAGCATTTTCACAGATTCATGTTATTTAAGTTTACGCGGAGATTATACCGTTTTCCAAATTTTTTTCTTTTTATTAAGAGATGAAAAAGATCACACAACACTGCTGAAAGAACCAGAACTTCAAATAAAATATATGAAAATGTAAGCAATGGCTCTTGCTATGGGCCCAGGTAAGTTGCTCTGGTTCAATACTTAATCATTTATTTCTAGAGCATGCTTGAAACACAACCAAAGTTGATCAAAGTGCTTTTCAAAGAATAAAAGAAACACAAGAAATAAAAATAATATACATATATATACCAAACAATCCAAAATAAGTAATAAGCAATCAATAGAATAAAAGAGAAACCCAGGATGACAAACTACAGAGTGTTAAAAGCCAGAGTGAATAAATAAGTAATAAGATAAGATTTTAAAACACAAACATACACTAATATTACCCAACATAACCCTAACACTTTTCTCAGCTACACCGAGGTCATGGGAATGCATGAACTGATGAAATGTAAACCTTCAATGCAATGCAAGTCGTTTTGGATAAAAGCGTCTGCCCAAATGCATAAATGTGAATGAGAGTGTTCTGGTGGTTGAAGAAAAAGTTATAAATCATGGAAAAAAAAGAGCAGTGCATGCTGATAACTGCTACATGCTCTTAAGAGGCGTTGGATCAGTATATTATTACAGTGTCTACAGTGTTCACTGGCCTCAATTTTGACATCGATACTATAGGGAAAAAACATAATTGAATCTGATTAGACCGTTAGCATCTCTCTCAAAAAAATGACCAAAGAGTTTCTATATTTTCCCTATATAGAGTATAGTTCCTAGCCATATTGTCCTAGAAAATAGCAACTTTTCATTTTCCGTTGGTCTTAGTTCACGATGTAACTACAGAAGAGTCAAGTTTTAAATAGGAAAAAAATCGAAACACTTTGGTCATTTTTTTTGGTCTGTCGGAGAGATGAGAGAGAACATGCAGCTGGTATTGAGTATCTATTCTGCGAAAGAGTTTCAGATATTTCAGTTTCGATACATATCGAAACATCTACATTGCACTTAGTTTATTATTTGACATGCCTTTTTAAAAGACTGCAATAGAAAAATGTACATTATATGAAATTCAACCCGCCAAAGTGGCTAGTAGGAGTGACTGCGTTACACACCACTGCTGAAATACACATTTGGCATGGTTTTTAATGTCAAGCCCTGATATAATATAATATAAATTCAGGAGTCCAGACTAGGCCTTACCTCTGTGATCTACAGATGGTTTGGAGGAGCTGAGGATCTTGGGAATGGATATTCCCATGTCCAGCTCAGTGAGGGTCAGCTCATTCATGAAGTACGGGAGCTATAATAAACATTGCACTAAGTTACTGTTTGAAACACGCAGTCAGATAGTCTGGTCTGAGACGTACACCTATCAGGACTCACCCTGATCTTACTCAGCTTTTTCTGAATCTTCTTGGACACCACGTCTGCCCAGTATTTCTCTCCAAGAAAGTCCCAGAAAATGCGACCCAGAAGAGCATTGACCCAGGCCTCGGACTCGGACTCCTGCTCACGACTCTCTGGAAACTACGAGACAAACACACCAGAACATGCTTCACTGGAAGACACTAAAGTAACACCACTACTCATTTCACTGTTTTCTGGCAATGAGGAAGCTTTGCACTCTAAGTGTATGTAATATTTCTAAAAGATCCCCAAGTGTTTCACGAAAATACGCCACAAGAGGCTAGGTGTTAGCATGGTTAAACACAATGCGCTGTTTCCAGTTTCCAGTAAATGTAACAAACAACAATCATGTTACATAGAATACGGTTTGGAAATATGGAATTCAATTTGTATGATTACAGGCTATAGAAATGTTTCAAAAATTACTTATCCAATTGTACACCATTACAACTAAGGGTAAGTTACACGACAACGATACGCTTGAAACGGAGAAGTTTTTCCTTTGAGTTTTCCACGTACAGACAACATCGTTGTCAAAACGATCCCCGTTCACACGGATCCTCGAAAACCACTAAAACCTTCTGCTGCCAGGCCAGTAGATGGCGATGAAACACTGTAGACTGAACACGTAATACGCATGTACATGATGTCATCGTCTTTACAAATTGACGATTTTGTCGTTTTACACAAAGACCGTTTTTACAACTGCGTTTTCAGGCGCCCAAAATGCTGTCTTATGACTTAGGGGTAGGTACGCAAACCGGAACGAACGTGTAACCATTCGTGTAAACGAACGACCAAAGCGCATAAAACGTTTTATGTTTTTAGTTGAAAATGGTATCATGTAAACAGCCCCTAAACCAACTTAACACCATTAGATCAATTGACATGTAATGTAAGATGCTTTCTGATTAATGGACCTTTTTGACGGTTCCTGGGCTGTTTCCAGCGCTCTGAACAGGGCTTGCGGCCGGGCTGCCGGTGGATTGGTTCACATATTTGGCCATGTAGACGTTGTACTCCAGAACCTTCTGTTTGACACTGGCACCAAGGTCTTTCTGCCTGGGATGAGACTGGAGCACTTCATCCAGACTGCCTCGACTGCTGCTGCAACTCTGAGACAGACCGCCTGCGAGAGAGAGAGAGAAAGAGAGAGACGGAGAGAGAGAGACAGAGAGAGGAGAGAGAGAGAGAGAGGAGAGAGAGAGAGAGAGAGAGAGAGAGACAGAGAGAGGAGAGAGAGAGAGAGAGACAGAGAGAGGAGAGAAAGAGAGGAGAGAGAGAGAGAGAGACAGAGAGAGGAGAGAAAGAGAGGAGAGAGAGAGAGAGAGAGAGACAGAGAGAGAGAGAGAGAGAGAGAGAGAGAGAGAGAGAGAGAGAGAGATAGAGATAGAGATAGGGGACATAATGCTACATCACCCTTACACACACAAACAGGGTTTGAAATGAACTTTCATTCACCGGCCAATTTGGCTACTAAATTTTTAAGTTACCGGCCAAAAGAAAAAAAGAAATCTCATTCTTAGTGCCTTAAAATCGCTTAAATGTATCTCGACATCCTTGCCTCATTTAGTATGCACGGTTCTATATATATGCAAATGAGCCCCGCGTCCACTCACTCACTCCCTCAGAGATCCACTGGTTGACGATCATACGTTGATCTGATTGGTTACAAGGTAGTTTGTGACGTCAGAAACACCAGCGATTTTCAACCTGTCTTTTTGAGACTGTCTTTGGTTCACTGCAGTTTTAAGGAGGAAATACTCAGCAATGCTGTCGACTTATGAATTTACACAAGGTTTGTCTTATTTAGCATATTAAAAACACCACATAGACATATAAACAACATTAAAAGCTGGATTTTCACAACAGGGGGATTTTAACTGCTGCTTTCTCACCACTAACATTTTTATTGTGCGTTAATTTTGTTAGATATTCATTTAAACATCACTCTCAGCAGTGTGGGAATGTTCGTTAAAAATAAAGCACTGCAAATGTATTTCCAACTTTAAGCTTTAAGCAAAGAACTTTGCCGTGAGTATATCAGGGCGTTGAATCACGGTCAGTCTCTTGTACGTTACGTGAGCACGAGTGTGAGTTTCAGCTGCAGTTCACTTAACGGCCACCAGTGTCGCTAATAACAAGTTTCTAAATTCCACATCCAGTCCCTTTAATGAAAGAACTACTGATCTGAATTAAGCGCCATTAGTAAACATGAACTTCACTCTTACTTGTAGGCAGGCCTGAGGGCTTCTTGGCTTCGTATTTCAGTTTGGAAGCGAACAGCATCCTTCTGAACCATTCCTCCTTGTCTCTTCCGGTCCTCCCGAACAGGTACAGCACAGGTTGTGTGTGCGCTCTCTTAGGTTCCTCAGTAATGCCCGCGCTCTCAGGCTTTTCTCCGAGTACAGGGGTCTTCTCCTCCAACACCTCGCTCTTCTCTCCCTGAGCTTTAGCCATGAAGTCGTCCTGCTTGGCCAGCTCAATGCAGATGGGGTACTTCTTATTCCACACCCTTTTCCTGGCCAGGCTCTGGGGCACCAGGTAGATCTGCAATACCACAACTCAAACTTAACCTTCATAGTATGTAAATATAACATTAATAGAATGTATTTAAAGGGTTTAAGGAGTTTTGTTTGGCAAAAGAACAATGTTTATAGTGAAATGCTATGGAAGCTTGTTTCCACCACAGAATAAAACATTTTAAAAGATAAATTGCGACTTTTTCTCTCACCGCTTTATATCATGCAATTCTGACTTTATAACACAATTGCGACTATGCATGTTATAAAGTCATAATTTCATGATAACTGCGACTTCATATCACGCAATTCTCACTTTATAACAACTGCGACTTTATATCACGCAATTCTGACTTTACAGGTCCTTCTCAAAAAATTTGCATATTGTGATAAAGTTCATTATTTTCCATAATGTAATGATAAAAATTAAACTTTCATATGTTTTAGATTCATTGCACACCATCTGAAATATTTCAGGTGTTTTATTGTTTTAATACTGATGATTTTGGCATACAGCTCATGAAAACCCAAAATTCCTGTCTCAAAAAATTAGCATATCATGAAAAGGTTCTCTAAACGAGCTATTAACCTAATCATCTGAATCACCTAATTAACTCTAAACACCTGCAAAAAATTCCTGAGGCTTTTAAAAACTCCCAGCCTGTTTCATTACTCAAAACCGCAATCATTGGTAAGACTGCCGACCTGACTGCTGTCCATAAGGCCATCATTGACGCCCTCAAGCAAGAGGGTAAGACACAGAAAGACATTTCTGAACAAATAGGCTGTTCCCAGAGTGCTGTATTAAGGCACCTCAGTGGGAAGTCTGTGGGAAGGAAAAAGTGTGGCAAAAAACGCTGCACAACGAGAAGAGGTGACCGGACCCTGAGGAAGATTGTGGAGAAGGGCCGATTCCACACCTTGGGGGACCTGCGGAAGCAGTGGACTGAGTCTGGAGTAGAAAAATCCAGAGCCACCGTGCACAGAAGTGTGCAGGAAATTGGGCTACAGGTGCCGCATTCCCCAGGTCAAGCCACTTTTGAACCAGAAACAGCGGCAGAAGCGCCTGACCTGGGCTACAGAGAAGCAGCACTGGACTGTTGCTCAGTGGTTGCATGTCATTCGGAAATCAAGGTGCCAGAGTCTGGAGGAAGACTGGGGAGAAGGAAATGCCAAAATGCCTGAAGTCCAGTGTCAAGTACCCACAGTCAGTGATGGTCTGGGGTGCCATGTCAGCTGCTGGTGTTGGTCCACTGTGTTTTATCAAGGGCAGGGTCAATGCAGCTAGCTATCAGGAGATTTTGGAGCACTTCATGCTTCCACCTGCTGAAAAACTTTATGAGATGACGATTTCATTTTTCAGCACGACCTGGCACTTGCTCACAGTGCCAAAACCACTGGTAAATGGTTTACTGACCATGGTATTACTGTGATCAATTGGCCTGCCAACTCTCCTGACCTGAACCCCATAGAGAATCTGTGGGATATTGTGAAGACAAAGTTGAGAGATGCAAGACCCAACACTCTGGATGAGCTTAAGGCCGCTATCGAAGCATCCTGGGCCTCCATAACACCTCAGCAGTGCCACAGGCTGATTGCCTCCATGCCACGCTGCATTGAAACAGTCATTTCTGCAAATGGATTCCCGACCGACTATTGAGTGCATAACTGAACAATTATTTGAAGGTTGACTCTTTTTTTGTTTTAAAAACACTTCTTTTATTGGTCGGATGAAATATGCACATTTTTTGAGACAGGAATTTTGGGTTTTCATGAGCTGTGTTGAGAAGTTTTGTATCTCTTAATCCACAAGGTGCAAAGCATGTTCCACACCCCTCTTAGCCTGTTAATTTTCCGATTAACTCTAGCTCCACCCACCTGATCTCTTAGCCAATCAGGACTCTATATCTGGCTTTATTAACTGCACCTGTGCCCACAGCATGTTACCTCTGTTTGTAGCACATGGATGTACCGTGCAGAGGACTGAGTTTCTCTCCTTTGTTTTTCCCTGCGTGTGCGTTATTGACCATGTAAGTGCCTATTGTTTGATACTAAGTATCGTTCTGCATTTCTTAGAATTTTGTCTTGAAAGGTGCTTATTTTTTATGTTTGCTATATTTCCTGTTTAGGCATTATCTTTAGTTATTTAGATGTATATTTGATGATCTTTATAGTATGAGTAGATGCCTCATATGTATTGTTTATTGTAACTTTAAATGCTGTATTCCTATGTTCCTTTGTAGAAACCACACGTACACAAAAGAAATAAAGAATTTGATACCTGAGTGACTAGACTGGAACTGTTCTATCCGACCGCCCCATTGGCTTCAAGCTAGCTACCTTGCAATCCCCTTAGTCCTTTTCATGGTCCTTCGATACAGGCACAGAGTCATTGAACCTACCATTCCGACTATGCGCCATATTTACAGAGTTCTTGCTAGCCAGTACGATCCTCTTGGCTATATCCTCCCTTACACAACATCATCGTTCAGCATATTTACAGAGTTCTTGCTAGCCAGTACGATCCTCTTGGCTAAATCCTCCCTTACACAACATCATCGTTCAGCACTTATGGGGAAAAGCACGAGAATGGGATGATCCAAATCACCCTCATGATCTCTTAGAAGCCTGGGTTTCCTGGGAAAATGAACTCCCTAACCTCTCCACTATCACTCTGCCTCGCTGCCTCACCCCTCCTTCAGTAGACACCTCCCTAGCCACTCAGGACCTTCACATCTTCTGTGATGCATCAGAAAAGTCTTATGGTGCAGTTGCCTACATGCACACAGAAGATGGTCAGCAACAAGGGTATGTGTCCTTCCTCATGGCGAGGTCCCGCGTCGCTCCCAAAAGACAACTATCCATTCCGAGACTTGAATTATGTGCCGCTCTCATAGGAGCCCAGCTATTCGGTCTCCTCCAAACAGAGCTCACCCTCCATATCAGAAGGACTATTCTGTGGACTGACTCTACCACTGTACTCTATTGGCTCACGTCTGATTCTTGTCGTTACAAAGTTTTTGTAGGAACCAGGGATAGATGCAATAGATCCATCTGACGATGCTGAAGAGCGGCATAAGCCCAGTTTCTGTGGTGCTGTATCCCTCAGTCCAAACCCCTCCATCCCTGACCCCAGTCAATTTGCCACAATCCAAGATCTCCTTGACTGCATAACTGCATCCCTTCATGGGGCGGCAAAGCCTCCATCAGCCGAAAACTACCGTGATGCAGAGACTGCAATCCTAAGACAAGCCCAGGTGGATTCCTTCAGGGATGATTTGGCCTGCCTTCAAACCCAAAAGCCCTTCCTACCTTCAAGCCGTTTACTTTCCCTTGCCCCAGAGTTAGACCCAGCATCAGGGCTCATTCGAGTAGGTGGAAGGTTACGGCAAAGCAGTGATCTTCCCCCTGATGCCGTTCATCCAGTAGTCCTGGACCCTGCCCATCCAATCACAACACTGATAATTAAGGATTGTGATGACTACCTACAACATCCTGGGCCAGAAAGGCTTTTCGCTGAATTAAGGAGGCGGTACTGGATCCCGAGGGGTCGTGAGGCAGTCAGAAAACATCTGCATAAGTGCCCGAAATGCCAACAATTCCGAGCACATCCTATTATTCCCCGAATGGCAGATCTCCCTCCCGCTCGCCTTCGCATTCATGAACCTCCATTCTACTCCACGGGGATGGATTGTTTTGGTCCCTACACAGTAAAGATTGGCAGAAGAGCTGAAAAAAGGTGGGGAATAATTTTCAAATGTCTGACGACTAGGTGCGTGCATCTTGATCTACTCAATCACATGAATACAGACTCCTTCTTGATGGCGCTCAGACGCTTTATTGCTCGTAGAGGTAAACCTGTTGAGCTGCTCTCTGACAGAGGTACCAACTTCATTGGAGGCAAGAGAGAGCTACTAGACGCCTATCAATCCCTAACCCCTGAACTTCAGGAAACTCTGGCCAGGCAGAGGATTTCCTTTAAATTCAATCCTCCACACGCACCTCACTTTGGTGGAAGCTGGGAGCGTGAAATACGCTCCATCAAAATTGCTCTGGAGACTACCCTAGGTGCTCAAATTGTCAGTGAGGAGGTATTACGCACAGTCATGGTTGAAATTGAAGGCATCTTAAATTCCAAGCCCATAGGCTATGTGTCATCTGACGTTGCTGATCCTGACCCTGTGACCCCTAACTTGCTGCTGATGGGGCGGCATGATACTTCCCTTCCTCTGGTTACATATCCAGACTCTGAGCTGCACAGTCGCCGTCAGTGGCGTCACAGTCAGATCCTTTCTGATCATTTTTGGGCCCATTTCCTTAGAAATTACCTTCCCTCTCTTCAGTCCAGACAAAAGTGGCGCACAGACCATCCTAACCTGCAACTTAACACTGTTGTTCTGATTCTAGATCCTCAACTTCCCAGATCCCAATGGTCAGTGGGTAAGATCATCTCCCTTCATCCCGGCAAGGATGGCCGTTGTAGGGTTGCTGATGTCCAAGTCAAGGACAGGACATATACAAGGCCCGTAGCCTGCCTCATCCCGCTTCCAGCCCTACCTGATATTCCCTGATTGATCAAATTTGCTATACAAATTTGGGGGCGGCTGTTGAGAAGTTTTGTATCTCTTAATCCACAAGGTGCAAAGCATGTGCCACACCCCTCTTAGCCTGTTAATTTTCAGATCAACTCTAGCTCCACCCACCTGATCTCTTAGCCAATCAGGACTCTATATCTGGCTTTATTAACTGCACCTGTGCCCACAGCATGTTACTTCTGTTTGTAGCACATGGATGTACCGTGCAGAGGACTGAGTTTCTCTCCTTTGTTTTTCCCTGCATGTGCGTTATTGACCATGTAAGTGCCTATTGTTTGATACTTAGTATCGTTCTGCATTTCTTCGAATTTTGTCTTTAAAGGTGCTTATTTTTTATGTTTGCTATATTTCCTGTTTAGGCATTATCTTTAGTTATTTAGATGTATATTTGATGATATTTATAGTATGAGTAGATGCCTCATATGTATTGTTTATTGTAACTTTAAATGCTGTATTCCTTTAATAGGGTTATCCAGAATAACCCTATGTTCCTTTGTAGAAACCACACGTACACAAAAGAAATAAAGAATTTGATACCTGAGTGACTAGACTGGAACTGTTCTATCCGACAGCCCCATTGGCTTCAAGCTAGCTACCTTGCAATCCCCTTAGTCCTTTTCAAGCTGTATGCCAAAATCATCAGTATTAAAACAATAAAAGACCTGAAATATTTCAGTTGGTGTGCAATGAATCTAAAATATATGAAAGTTTAATTTTTATCATTACAATATGGAACATAATGAACTTTATCACAATATGCTAATTTTTTTAGAAGGACCTGTATAACATGCAATTGCGACTTTATCATGGAATTCTCACTTTATAACACACAATTGTGAATTTATATCATGCAATTCTAACTTTATAACACACAATTGTGAATTTATATCATGCAATTCTCACTTTATAACACGCAATTGCGACTAACACACAATTGCGACTATCATGCAATTCTAACTTTATAACACACAATTGTGAATTTATATCACGCAATTCTGACTTTATAAAATGCAATTGCGACTATCAACACAAATCTAACTTTATAACACAATTGCGACTTTATATCACGCAATTCAGAATTGCGAGATGTAAACTTGCAAATTGTGTGAGAAAAAAAGTCAGAATTGTGAGATAAAAATGTCGCAATTACCTTTTTATTTTACTTTCTGAGGCAGAAACAAGCTTCCATAGAAATGCTGCATCAGAGCTGCTTAAATGCGAGGAAAAAAACATTCCATCAATGAAAGTTAAACTTAAATTTGTATTTGACAAAAAAAGAACAAAGCATACTTACAATTCTCTACAAAACCAAATTTAAATGTGGCCTGTACATTATAAGCTTCATTGCAGACATTTAAAGGATTAGTTCACCTCAAAATGAAAATTTCCTGATAATTTACTCACCCAATGCCATCCAAGTTGGTCATGTGTTTCTTTCTTCAGTGGAAAAGAAATTACGTTTTTTTGAGGAAAACATTTCAGGATTTTTCTCCACACAATGGACTTCAAGCGCAACCAACATGTTGAAGTCCAAATCAATGCAGTTTAAAAGGGCTTTGAAGTACTTCAAAGGGCTGTGCACATTCCCAGCTGAGGAATAGGGTCTTATCTAGCAAAACGATCTGTCATTTTCTAAAGAAAAAAAAACTTTTATATACTTTTTAACCACAATTGTTCATCTTGTGCTGGTCTGCTAAACTGCCAGGCATTACGTCATCGCGGTGGAAACGTCACACGTTACGTCATCTAAGTTATCTGTCTGTCTACTCCGTTTCAAAAAGGCAGGGAAGGGCGAAAAATTCCATCTCATTTTCTCCTCAACTTCAAAATCGTCTGACATCTTTGTTTTAATTTATTATTATTTTAAAAAAAAAATCTTTCGTGACGTTTCCACCGTGATGACGTAATGCCTGGCCCGTCGCCGACCAGCACAAGACGAAGAATTGTGGTTATAAAAAGTATAAATGTTTTTTTTGTTTTGTTGAAAATGACCAATTGTTTCGCTAGATAAGACCCTATTCCTCAGCTGGGAACGTGCAGAGCCCGCTGAAGCACTTCAAAACCCTTTTAAACTGCATTTATTTGGACTTCAACATGTTGGTAGCGGTTGCGCTTGAAGTCCATTGTGTGGAGAAAAATCCTGAAATGTTTTCAAAAAACTTACTCGGTTACTATTGTAACCTCGGTTTCCTGAGAATGGGGAAACTACTTTTCCTCAAAATTCTAAAACTTAAAATGTAAAACGCATTTTGCAGCTGCACAGCTAGCACAGTGAGCGCCTGGCTCACTCATTGGCTGTGCTGCAGCAACTGCACATCCAATGGCGTGGGCGCCTCCGATGTGTGTCCAAAACTAGGTCCATGGAGCTACGTAAGTCACGGAAAGACTCGGGTTCTGAGCCAGCCTCATCCATGGATTGGAGGAGCTTTGCCTGATAAACCTGCAACACCGCCATCGTGTGCAGGGCCGAAGCAGCTTGACCGGAGGTGGCGTAGGCGCATCCAGCGAGAGCTGAAGTGTTTCGACGCGGCTTAACTATAGTTCTCCAACTAGCAGCGGTGTTCGGGCAGAGATGAGCGGCCACAGCCTCTTCGAGGGGCAGCAATGACTCGTAGCTGGTCTCCCTCGAACAGGACCGGAGACGGTGTCTGGGTTGGAGTAACCGAAGCACGTGGGGACGTGGCCGGCGTGGTTTCGCTAACATCCATTCCCTTGGGTTGACGCTGGCTGCGGCGCTTTTTCCTCGGTAGGAGAGCCGGAAAAGGAAGGGAAGGAGAAGCGGCGTTGCCATCTTGCAAGAGAGCTAGCCGCGACCGCAGCATCGAGAAGGGCATGCCTTCACACACCGAGCATCCCCGACGGAAAGTGCAGCTTGAGCATGGGAACTTCCCATCCTTGCGATGCACTTAGCATGTCCGTCGGCATCGTGCAGAAGAGAGCCGCACATGGCACAGGAAGAGCGAGGCATTTTAAACAACGCTCGCGTTTCTGAAAAGCAAAGCGCAAAGGACATTCATTGGTCGCCGGATAGCAACAGCAGAGAGGCGACAGGGGAAGACGACTTCTCAGTCGAAGGCGAAATCCACTGTAGAGATGCACACTCTAACTGTATATGCTTGATTCGACGGCGAAAGCTCGCAGAGGACTCAGAGACATGAAGTATGTCGCTGAAGGAGACGAATCTGCTATAATGGCTGTTTCGGGGGCTATTATGGGCTCTGGCCACAACCCCTTTAGCGGGCTCTGACGTGTATGGCGTAATGCTGGCTCATTGGCGTACAAGTTGGAGGCGCCCGCGCCATTGGATGTGCAGTTGCCTCAGCACAGCCAATGAGTGAGCCAGACACTCACTGTGCTAGCTGAGCAGTTGCAAAATGCGTTATACATTTTAAGCTTCAGAATTTTGAGGAAAAGGAGTTTCCCCACTGCATATAGCTACGTAATACGAAGTGACCGTTCTCGAAAGGGAACTTAATTTCTTTTCCACTGAAGAAAGAACGACATGAACATCTTGGATGGCATTGGGGTGAGTAAATTATCAGGAAATTTTCATTTTGAGGTGAACTAATCCTTTAACACTCAGGTATAAGAGGTTAACATCAACACAGGTAGTGCACAGAGGGACCCACCTTGCTGTTGGTCAGATCATAGATCTTCTGGCTGACGTAGGAGACGTCGGGCTTGAGCTCGCTGAAGGTGGCCCGGCGCGGGACATTGCGGTTGGGTTTGGACAGGCGCAGGACCGAGCCCTCCAGACGCACATACACTGAGTGTGTGAGCGTGGCGTGATACGTCTCCGGGTCGTAGCTGTAGATCTCGTTCATCCAACCCTGAGAACAAAAACACACAACTAAACCAACGGGCAACTCAAGCAATAATAAGCAGTATTACAGTTTTTCTCAAACGCTTTGGCACGTTTTTCTAATAAATCTCAATCTCTAAACTGTAAGCTCAAGTGTCACAACCATTGCTGGGGTAACTCATTACAAGTAACTTGATTTAAGTAATCAGATTACTATTTTAAATAAGGCAATTTACTTTTTTACCATTTATTGACTGACAGCTCTCGTGTCCCAATGTTGAGATAAATCGAAGTGTAGAGGCGTTGTCTAAACATGATGGTTATTTTAGTTTAGTCTAGACTAAATGTGAGCATGCATTTACAATGCAATGTGAGCATGCATTTTTTTTAAAAAAGATTAAATATTCCTCAATGAATAAAATCAGTGAAATGCAGAATCAGAATACTATGCAAACCTCCAATAACTAAATAGGTTCAATAAAACAATTTTATGCATTTAATCTCACTTTATTGACCAATGTACTTGCTTCTGACCTAAGATGATTTAGTTAAACCATAAGCAAAAAATGAAAATAGATTTCTGTTTTGTTTTTATTGGTAAAGTAAGTGTTAAACTTTTTTCTCCTGTTATCCAGAATAACCCAGGTGAAAAAAGTAACGTATTACTTTTCTAAAAAAGTAACTAAGTAACTTTCCCCAACACTGTCCATGACCCAAAAATATTTAATTCATGCTTTAAGACCTAGTTATTGTGTCAGTAAACTGGCCAATGCCACCATTGGTAAAACAAAAAGTGTTTTTGTCATTGTGTGAGCCACGCTGGTCTAAATGTTTATATGCATTTTCACCATGGAAATACTTGTTATATATACAAATTGCATGTTTTTTCTACTTTTTTTGTTGACAATTTGTTGATAATTTGTTAACTTTATACAAGAATGCAGTCTTGTATGCCATCACACAGATTTTTAGATAGATTTCAACAGAAGGTAAACATTTACTAGAAGTCAATATTGTAGTACACACACAAAAAATAACATTTGTATTTATGCAGAACATTTTTGTAAAATGTCCCCAAACGTGATGAGCCAATCACAGTGCGCATAGCTAATGCAATACATTCTCTGCTTCCACGTCCATTGAAATGCATTGCAGTTAGTCAGTTTTCATTCGGTTTTATATATTTTTTGTTGTCATTTTAAGTTTAAAATGGTCAAACGGTGTGCATGTGGTACATGCAACTCCGACACTAGGTATCCCGAGAAGCTGGGCGACTGAGTGTATTTTTTACTTTTTTTTTTTTTTTTTTTAAATCAAATTTTACCTATCCCAAGCCACATCTTAACCGAGATAAGTGTCTGTTCTGGATTAAGTTATGCGGTAGACCACAACACCAACTAAAGGTGGATAAATTAAACAAGGATTTCTACATCTGCTCTAAGATTAGTATTTGAACGTTATCTTTAACATCTCTAACGTAATGTTAGGCTAACGTTAGCCTAACATTAGAAAATGTTAACGTTAGCTTCTAGCTGCATTGTACATCATGTCACTTAGCTTCATTAACGTATCTGTAAATAACCGAGATAACAAACGTTAGCAATGTTGAGCTGAATGATTCATGTAAATACTGTAGCACTAAACTAACGGAGAGGTATTCTTGGTGAAGATAGTAAAAAGGCTTGTCCTGGAAACGTATGCAACTTAGACCTGTACGTATCTAATTTGATTATGAACCATTATTTACATAACATTTTAGACAACTTTCTACCAAACCAACTGGGGAACTTTTTTTAGCAAAACATGTAGCCTTTTTACTCCTCTTCAACATAACTAAATATTCAAACTATTTACATACAGTGTCAATAGCGCTTGTCACCGAATGTTGACTGTTTGTCCGAGTGAGTGGAGGGGGCGTGGCTTAGCCATAGGTCAATTGTACTTACTCTTTTGACACGTGACAAAACACATTCAATTTGCTTAAATCAATAAGAAATTAAAATCTGAAGTGAACAAGAATCTAATTGTTCAGAGTTCTGAATTGATTTTTTTGTTTTTGGAGAATTGAGCCAAAGCGATTGAGAAAACCTGTAATTAGGGGACCAAGAACACCCCACAGCTTCCACCTTCTGAGAGATTAAACATAGCAAGTGGACAATCAACACACACAAACATTGCAGGAAAAAAATGCAAGGAGAGGTTTTGAAATAAAAAAAAATCCATTTGATATCCATTTTTGCCAAATATAAATTGCAAGCGATTAATTTTTCTCAGAGAAAATATGTTTCCGGTTTGGACATTTTAATGCACTGGGCTAAGCTAAGTGCTAACATAGTTTTGCGGCAATACAGAGCGATATAGTGCACGCACTGAGACGAGAGAGGTATGTATCAATTTGTCTTAGTTAAGGGAATAACAGTTTAATATGAAAAAACGGTGTATCCCTTTAAAGTTGTATGGACTTTGATTGTTTTTATCATAAACTCTAAAAGCAGAAGTAACAAATTAAAAACCGTCAGTACTTGACATTCTGTCTAGAGCGAACGTTAATGGTCTCGTGTATTATAAACCCAACCAACGTATCTGCCAATATAACTATCAGGTTAAGTAAATATGAAGAATAGGCTATTATAGTGTATATGTGAAACGCTTCTCTCTAGAGTTAACTTATCTAGCGAACTGCCCGTTTATTGATATATGTATGTATGTGTGTATGTATGCATGTGTGTGTGTGTATGTATGCATGTGTGTGTGTATGTATGCATGTGTGTGTGTGTGTGTGTGTGTGTGTATGTATGCATGTGTGTGTGTGTGTGTGTGTATGTATGCATGTGTGTGTGTTTTTCAAATAGCTGTATATTATTTATATATATATAAACCCAGCAAGCCCAGCCCAGGTGAGAAAAAGTAATGGAAAAGTAATGTAACATCACTTTCCATAAAAAGTAACTAAGTCACACAATTAATTACTTTTTTGGGATGTAAAACAACATTGTATTGCTTTTAAAAGTAACTTTCCCCAACACTGATAATAATATTAGTCAATGGAGAATAAACTGAGTTAAGCGAATGCATCTAAACACAAAAATCTAACACACCTCACTATTATACTCATACTCATCATAATTATACTCATGCTCATCATAATTATACTCATGCTCAATTATATTCATGCTCATACTCATTCTCATCATAATTATACTAATGCTTATAATTATACTCATCAATTATACTCATGCTCATCATAATTATGCTCATAATTATGCTCATCATAATTATACTCATGCTCATCATAATTATGCTCATAATTATGCTCATCATAATTATACTCATGCTCATCATAATTATACTCATTCTCATAATTATACCATCATAATTATACTTATGCTCATAATTATGCCATCATAATTATACTCATGCTCATCATAATTATACTCATGCTCATCGCTGATGCTCATAATTATGCTCATAATTATACTCATGCTCTATTATAATTATACTCATCCCTTTCCCACTCTACAGATAAAACGTTGTGATTCCGGTTCGCGCACCCACCCCGAAGTGATAAAATAAAACAAAATTCTGTATCAAATTACAGTTACTGTAAATCCGGCCTCTAGTTCATAAACGCCAGAGGAGAACTGGCCCCCGACTGAGCCTGGGTTCTCCCAAGGTTTTTTTTTCTCTCCATTAAGTCACCTGATGGAGTTTTAGGACACCAGTAGGTCACCTGATGGAGTTTTAGGACACCAGTAGGTCACCTGATGGAGTTTTAGGACACCAGTAGGTCACTTGATGGAGTTTTAGGACACCAGTAGGTCACCTGATGGAGTTTTAGGACACCAGTAGGTCACTTGATGGAGTTTTGGGACACCAGTAGGTCACCTGATGGAGTTTTGGGACACCAGTAGGTCACTTGGAGTTTAAGGACACCAGTAGGTCACCTGATGGAGTTTTAGGACACCAGTAGGTCACCTGATGGAGTTTTAGGAGTTTTAGGACACCAGTAGGTCACCTGATGGAGTTTTAGGACACCAGTAGGTCACTTGGAGTTTAAGGACACCAGTAGGTCACTTGGAGTTTAAGGACACCAGTAGGTCACCTGATGGAGTTTTAGGACACCAGTAGGTCACCTGATGGAGTTTTAGGACACCAGTAGGTCACCTGATGGAGTTTTAGGACACCAGTAGGTCACCTGATGGAGTTTTAGGACACCAGTAGGTCACTTGGAGTTTAAGGACACCAGTAGGTCACTTGGAGTTTAAGGACACCAGTAGGTCACCTGATGGAGTTTTAGGACACCAGTAGGTCACCTGATGGAGTTTAAGGACACCAGTAGGTCACTTGGAGTTTAAGGACACCAGTAGGTCACCTGATGGAGTTTAGGACACCAGTAGGTCACCTGATGGAGTTTTAGGACACCAGTAGGTCACCTGATGGAGTTTTAGGACACCAGTAGGTCACTTGGAGTTTTAGGACACCAGTAGGTCACCTGATGGAGGTTTAGGACACCAGTAGGTCACCTGATGGAGTTTTAGGACACCAGTAGGTCACCTGATGGAGTTTTCGGACACCAGTAGATCACTTGGAGTTTAAGGACACCAGTAGGTCACTTGGAGTTTAAGGACACCAGTAGGTCACCTGATGGAGTTTAGGACACCAGTAGGTCACCTGATGGAGTTTTAGGACACCAGTAGGTCACTTGGAGTTTAAGGACACCAGTAGGTCACCTGATGGAGTTTTAGGACACCAGTAGGTCACCTGATGGAGTTTTAGGACACCAGTAGGTCACCTGATGGAGTTTTAGGACACCAGTAGGTCACCTGATGGAGTTTTAGGACACCAGTAGGTCACCTGATGGAGTTTTAGGACACCAGTAGGTCACTTGGAGTTTTAGGACACCAGTAGGTCACCTGATGGAGTTTTAGGACACCAGTAGGTCACCTGATGGAGTTTTAGGAGTTTTAGGACACCAGTAGGTCACCTGATGGAGTTTTAGGACACCAGTAGGTCACTTGGAGTTTAAGGACACCAGTAGGTCACTTGGAGTTTAAGGACACCAGTAGGTCACCTGATGGAGTTTTAGGACACCAGTAGGTCACCTGATGGAGTTTTAGGACACCAGTAGGTCACCTGATGGAGTTTTAGGACACCAGTAGGTCACCTGATGGAGTTTTAGGACACCAGTAGGTCACCTGATGGAGTTTTAGGACACCAGTAGGTCACCTGATGGAGTTTTAGGACACCAGTAGGTCACCTGATGGAGTTTTCGGACACCAGTAGATCACTTGGAGTTTAAGGACACCAGTAGGTCACTTGGAGTTTAAGGACACCAGTAGGTCACCTGATGGAGTTTAGGACACCAGTAGGTCACCTGATGGAGTTTTAGACACCAGTAGGTCACCTGATGGAGTTTTAGGACACCAGTAGGTCACCTGATGGAGTTTTAGGACACCAGTAGGTCACCTGATGGAGTTTTAGGACACCAGTAGGTCACCTGATGGAGATTAGGACACCAGTAGGTCACCTGATGGTTTAGGACACCAGTAGGTCACCTGATGGAGTTTTAGGACACCAGTAGGTCACCTGATGGAGTTTTAGGACACCAGTAGGTCACCTGATGGAGTTTTAGGACACCAGTAGGTCACTTGGAGTTTTTTCGGTTCCTTGCCACTGTTGCCTTTGGCTTGCTCAGTTGGGGATATTCAAATTAATTAACCAAGCATTAATACCATTGATCAGCCCTACCAAACGTGGATGTTTTTTTTTCCACTAAGAAACAAACATTGTGTTATTTGATTGATACTGTGAAGCTGCTTTGATACAATTTATATTGTGAAAAGCACTATAAAAATACACTTGACTTGACTCATGCTCATAATTATGCTCATCTCATCATAATTATACTCATGCTCATCAAAATTATACTCATCATAATTATACTCATCAATTATACTTATGCTCATAATTATGCCCATCATAAATATGCTCATAATTATGCTCATCATAATTACTCATGCTCATCATAATTATGCTCATAATTATGCTCATGCTCATATTTATACTAATGCTCATAATAATTATACTTGTGCTCATAATAATACTTGTGCTAATCAATTATACTCGTGCTCATCGTGCTCATAATTATACTCGTGCTCATCATAATTATACTCGTGTTTATCATAATTATACTCGTGCTCATCATAATTATACTCGTGCTCATCATAATTATACTCGTGATTATCATAATTATACTCGTGATTATCATAATTATACTCGTGATTATCATAATTATACTCGTGATTATCATAATTATACTCGTGATTATCATAATTATACTCGTGCTCATCATAATTATAATTATACTCGTGCTCATCATAATTATAATTATACTCGTGCTCATCATAATTATAATTATACTCGTGCTCATCATAATTATACTCGTGCTCATCATAACTATGCTCATAATTATGAGCAGCGTATATCGGTAGTGAAGTCTGACATCATGCGTCACCATTTCCTGATCCAAGCTCTCCTTCAGATATACAACACGTGCTGTAGTACGACTGAATCATGATCATAAGCATTATCTCCATACCCAAATCTCAGCTGTTATTATTTGTGTCCGGGAGTTTTTAAAAGCTGTGCTACCAATGAATAGTGCTAATAACAGCTGTTGAGAGTCATGTACTGAGGCAATGCCTTTTCAAGATCGAAATACTGCCGTTTCAATAAATTCTGTTTAGTTCAGTTATTTTTAAATGACACTTTTCGAATGAATGTTTCTTTATAGTCGTCTTGTTTTTAGTTTAACTGACCCGGAAACATTATTATGGAAAGGTTGACACACCGCAACTTAACAAGCGGATTAAATGTCTGAATAAGAGTCAACAATGCTTCATTTACGGCTCCTAACCCTGTGGAAATGTCAGCCTTTGTATATAATATATATTATATACAAATATATATATATATATATATATATATATATATATATATATATTTGTATAAATATAAATGTCTTAATATAAATATCTGGTATTCTGCACTCATTCATATCCTATACACATCTATACATGTATATATGCTCAGAATCAGGGCTCGTACAGATACTGTAAAAGGTTATTCCAGGTTACTCCTTTTTTGGTTTTCAACTTTAACCTTTGAAAGGACACTATGACAAAGATATTCCTTATTCAAACTGATTTCCACCCCCATGAATAGCCTAACTTCATAAATATGGCTGTTTTTTAAGGGGTTTCCATGACTTAATAATAAAAAAGTCAAAAGTCAAATTTAAGCACTTTAAGCTCCTTGTACAAACCCTGGTAACTTCGGCAAACTGGCAAGCAGAAGGTAAATATGTTAACTGAGTCAAAATCGTCAACT
This sequence comes from Meda fulgida, assembly GCA_030578275.1. Taxonomy (NCBI): domain Eukaryota; kingdom Metazoa; phylum Chordata; class Actinopteri; order Cypriniformes; family Leuciscidae; genus Meda; species Meda fulgida. The sequence continues at coordinate 3,540,005 of CM060618.1, forward strand.
GTAAATTAAATATGCTGTTATCTGTTAATCACTCGTAAACAAACTTTATCATGGATTGTCCTGCATTGACATCCAACATGACCTGATGCAGCGGTCAAACCCCAAGGGCTGCTATTTAACTACATAACTGAACAAAAATGACATGTGATGGTCATCTAGCAGGTGTAGTACAACATGGATCAGGGCATGTGGCTGTTGAGAGCTCTTTATCATCGTGAAAATATGCATTAATAAACTACAGCCAGCTTAAACAAGTGCCTATCCTACACTATTATGATTGGAAGCAAACAAGTAGACTGCATTTTAAATGAGTTTCCATGTAAATCATTAGCTTAACTGAGAAAAATGCTATAATAGGGCTTTTGGAGGGGGGTTTAAGGGCAACTTTGCCGATTTGCAACTAATTTTGTATGATTGTGTACTCTTTCCCCCATGATCTCCTGCATTGACAGCATTATATGAGAACTGAGCTGGACGATAACATCACGGTTTTCTCCAGAGCGACTAATATATATATATATATATATATATATAAATAAATGAACTAAATTAATAACTTTTTTACAACAGAAATGAAAAATCACTGAACTTAAGCTGGACTGTGACGCTATTTTCTTCAAGGAACAAACTTTGTATCATTATTTTCCTGTTATCTCTGTAAAGCTGCTTTGAAACACTCTGTATTGTAAAAAGCACTATATAAATAAAGGTGACTTGACTTCCATCCGGAATCCCAGCCTATTTATGCAAAAGCTGTCTAAAGTCCACTGGATGACGGCAGATACAAAACTTTTTATGGCTGTCTAAAGTCCATTGGATGAGGCGTTTAGCTTATAATACAGACATCGCAACAATACAACGCTGGTTGAAAATCTGCAAAGATGTCCTTTAAACGTCAATATAATTAGTGTAAACATTTCACGGCAAAAAAAATATTTTCTTAGTATTTTTGTCTTGTTTTCAGTCCAAATATCTAAAAATTCTTAAATCAAGATGCATTTACTAGAGGAGTAAAATGACATAAGATATTATGTCCTGTTTTCAGGGGGAATGAATCAAAATTAAGTGAGTTGATGCTTAAAAAAAAGCAAAATATCTGCCAATAAAGTAAGAAAAATAATCTTAATTTAAACAGAAATGGGATTATTTTTCTTACCTCAATGGCAAATAATTTTGCTTTTTTTTAAGCATCAACTAACTTAAATTTGATTCATTTCCCCAGAAAACAAGACTTAATATCTTATGTCCTTTTACTAGAGTAAATGCATCTTGATTTAAGAAATGTTTGATATTTGGACTGGAAACAAGACAAAATACGTAAGTAAGTAAGAAAAGCATTTTTTGCAATGTTGGTAGTTTTATTTAATGACACTTTTCTAATGAACGTTTCTTCATAGTCTAGTTTTTAAGTTTAACTGAAGTCAATTGTAATGTAAATACTTAGTTATTCAGCAAACTCATCTTATTTTTTTAGCACTTCTACTTGCAGTAATACTTTTACTTAGATAAAAAAAAAGTCAGTTCTCTTTCTACCTCTGCCTGAAAGTAATCCCATGACATCATTCCTGTGCCATTTTCATTATAGTTGTCGTTATTCTCAAGTCTTAGAGTTAAAACTGGTTATAGTTATCATTCTTGGTGTCAAAGGACATTAGGCTCTCTCAAATCCACCTAATATTTTGATATTTCATTTGTTCAGGGAATAATTTCTGTCTACATTCTGAACATAAAAGGGAAACCATGCCACAAGTATACTATGTTTTTAAATAAGCAAAAAAGCTACAATCATAAATAAATTATGAGACAGAATGTATGCTGTCTTGAGTAATCTGATAACTAGAGATGCACCGATAAAAACATTTTGGCCGATACAATAGGCTAATTCTTTATATTTGAAATCCAATAACCGATATATCGGCCGATAAATCTAAATCCAAATTTATATAATTTTTGAGAGCCTGATTACAAAAAAAAAATCTCACCATTAAATCCATGTCTCAAACACACACTTATAATGATGTTCTCATTACAATTTTATGTAGCCGATATGAAACCAAATCCATCATGTTGAACAGTGCACATCTGAAGGAAATAACACATTTCTATCGGCTTTAATATATCGGACACATTTTCTTATCGGGCCGATAACGATAACATTAAAAATGAACATATCAGCCGGTACCAATTGTACCTCGTGGGTATTAGGGACTACTATGGATAATAGACTAAATATTATTTTTGTTTTTTATTGCTATTATTCTATATTTTTGGTTATATAGCATTTGTAAAGGCACTTATATCATTGGTATGAACAAATACCTCAATAAGAAGTGAAATAACACGTGAAATGCATAATCAATTAAGAAAAATATTAGCAACCTGAATTACATTTTAAAAATAGTTATTTTACATTTTAATAATATTTCACAATATTAGTCCTTTTTTTGTATTTTTAATAAAATAAAAACAGCCTTGGTGAGCATAAGAAACTTCTTCTAAAAAAACATAACCGCTCGGTAGTGTAAACTTCCAGCTCTTCATCACTGCAACAGAATGATCTTTAATGGGCCTCACCTTGTGTATGGCAGGTTCGGTGATATCCAGAGGAACCCGGTTCCAGTTCTCTCGTCTGTTCCAGTTGCTGTTACGCCCCCACGAAGGCCTTCGCCTCGCAGACAACCACACCATCAGGATCGCCAGCATGAACCCCGCCACCACTCCCGTCAACACCCAGCAAACATAGGCCGGCAGCGGCAGCACAAAGTAACCATAAACCATCGCTATCAGAAGAATCAATCTGTTGTGGGGAACTCCTGGAGGCTCGTCCTCCTCCTCGTCCTCCTCGCCTCCTTCAGTCGGTTCCTCGCTACTCCCTCGCCGGGCTTGAGATGAGTGAGGTTCCTCCCCATCTAACTCATTACAAAGCTCGAAGTCTTCAGGGTAGAGCTCACAGAACTCGTCATCTTCCTGACGCGCGAGAGTTGACATGACACACCGGTTTAATCCAAGAGATGGCGACTTATGAAGAAGAGGCAAGTCAACACTCGCCCCCTCGAGAGGACTTTCCCCGTCCACATCTTCCTCTTCTTTAATGCAGTAGTTATTGTTGCTTTCTGAATGGCCGTTGAGAGCAGACAAATTTGTGAGTTCAGTTGCGCTGGACGAAAGGTTTCTGGAGCGATAAGAGACTCCCGCGGATGTGCTACCGGTTTCCTCGCCGATTATCTTGCTGAGAAGCTGAAGAGGCTCATACATGACCTCGGATAGACGCCGCTTCGTGTCTTCGATTCGTGCCTCAACCTCTTGAACTTTAAAGAAGGAGCGGCTATCAGGAGAGGTTAACGGGGATGAAGGAGCGGTTTTGGAGTCGCCAGTAACCGCGGGAACACGAGTTTGGGTGAACGGTTTGAAAAGGTGCAGATTGAGGCGTGAATCCTGCGAGCGATGAGTTGAGGAAGACTCATGTTCGGGTCGAGCAGTGTCCGTGGATAAAGACTTAACAAGGGTTTTCATTAAATGTCGGTGTCTTGTCGATTGGGGGGGGGCAGTGGGAGCCTCCACATCAGTGGAAAAAGACTTGACTAGGCTTAGGAACGGCTTCGAAGGTAAAGCAGAAGCTTTAGCTGGGGATGAAGTGGATGAAACCGAATGCGTGGAAGGGACCGGTGCACTCGACCTTTGTTCAGAAGGCCATGAGAAGCTAATAAGACTAGAAGTGGACGAGGAACCTAAGCTAACGGAGGGGTGTGTGATCGCCAACGCTGAACTGTGCGTTTGTGAAGCCAGTCCTGTTACCACGTCCACTCCCAATCCTTCAGAGAGAAGGTCCTCGCTGGCCTCCTGAGCCGTGACTACGCCCTGATCTTCCGTTTCAAGGCCTGACGGGGAAACCGCGAGCCTGTAAAGGTCCTCTTCCTCCTCCTCTTCCTCATGTCCTTTGGCTGAGAAGTGTATGGTGATGGTGTCCCGGGAGAGCGAGCGCTGGACCTGCACCTTACGGGCTGCTGATGGCCGAGAAGATGAAGATGATGTTTGGGGGTTTAGTCTGTCTTCATGGTCATCACCCTGACTGGTCATGGCACCACTCAAAAGAGCTCACAGCCTGTGGACACAGAGAAGAGAACGCTTTAATGTAACACACTCTTCATATCGTCTTATTATTCATACTGAAAACAAACATCCAGTTCAGATCAGTGCTTCCCATTCATTTCCCGGAACACTCATAAGCCCTATTCGGATGTTAATTGTTTCTCATGTGGATGTCTGTACAAATAAATGTGATGATTGAGCATAATCGGTGTAAATGGGTAAATGTGAGGCAATATGTAAAGCGCTTTGGTGGCCATTGGGTCTGTGAAAGTGCTATATAAATGCATTTACCATAAGTGATGAACACCTGCTGTTAACAAGCAAAATCACTGAAGGAAAGAGAAACACAAGAACTACAACTGATTTCAATCACAGCAACAGCCTTAAGCCCTATTCGGACGGCAATTGTTTCTCATGTGGACAACTGTACAAATAAATTAGCACCTCAGTGATAAACTCATGCATTCAGATGGAGATTTATTGATGGTGGAGGAGCGAGTTTTGTGATCCTACCAACCCGGGAAGTCGCATGATTGTCTGCTGTAAATAAAATGTCATATGCTTGGAATAATACGAATAAATTCCCATTTAATTTAATAATCGGAAAATAATGTTGCTTTGTGAATAAAGCTGTTTGAAAAAAAAATCTGTATAAAAGTGACTTTTTATTTTGTATATATATATATACACTATATTATTTTGACTACTTTCACTATCAGATGAAAACAAAACTTAAACTGACTGCATTGAGCTGGTTAATGAAACTTGTCTTCTGTCAAAGTTGCTTAATGCTGAATCAAATTGATTTCATAATAGATGAACTTTGCAACATCGACACTTATTGAACTGAGCTAAAACTACACCGAAGTGACTTGAGCTAAATAATGACACTATTTTTTTCTGTAGAGCTACTTTATTGATAAATTGAGTTTGTTTCATAGCTTAGTTTTGAAACATTGACATTCTTAATGAAATAAACTGAATCAACATTGAAATAAATTGAGCTGAATGATAACAATGGTCGTCTGTATTTGCTTTACAGCTGAAATTGAATTTGTTTCATAATTGATACATTTTGCTACATAAACACTCATTAAAAAGAGGTTTGAGTCCAATACATGCTATTTATTTTGCTTTTACTCTACTCAATTCGGACACTAAAGAGGTTGAAGCTCCCAAAATACTCTCAAAGTGCACCAGATTGATAGCTTTTCATTTTAAAATGTAAATTTTTCCCCCTTGGAGGATCTGAGGTCCACCAACCATAATCTCAATCTTGTGGGAAACTACAGACAACAAACTTAAAGTTACACTGAAAGTGACGTGAAATTATAGTTCGCTTCAGAAGAAAAGACATTATTAATTCACTGGGGTCATATAGATAACATCACAAAGGATGTGTGTGCGTTTTGGATATAAAAATAGAATTATAAAAATAGAGATATAATACACTTATCAAATTGGTTCATCACCCATAGCGAAAACAAAACAAAAACAAAAACAGCCTTTAACCAGCCAGCCCAGTTCAACGCAGTATTTCTCATTACATTCCTAGTTTGTGGAATATTTTACTCACAATAACATAAAATATCTCTAACATTGTGTTTGCCACACTTGCTTTTACCAATTAAATCAAAATATAACCAAAGTTTGGAAAACAAAATCAAAGTTTCGCAGAGATTTATTTTTCACTTTTTTGTGGGCATGTGTTCATCTGAAGAAAGTCATATAAACTTGAAAAGGCAATGAGAGAAATGTCACTTTTAGGTGAACTATCCCAATAGATGACCAATTAAAACTATTGCTGGTTGTCAGTACAATGTAAGGGATTCATGCTGCCTTCAGATGGTCACCCATCAGGCCTCACAGGTCATTCTAGTTTACAAGACCAGCTTAACCAGTTTCAGCCAGTAACAATATCACTTTCAGGGGAGTTAGAGTTGAGAACTCAAGTTTTATTAGTATTTTATAAATACAAAAGCAAAAATCAACAGACCAAAGCATGACTTCACATATATTCAACTTTGACAAATCCTAAAACAAAGAGACTCACCAAAGACGAGGGTTAAATAAACCCAAAGCAACACAGCAGTCAAAGGAAACATGTGTGCTATGAGTGCGCAACAGAACTAATGATGCAAACAAGGAACACCTGAACACAATCAAGACAGGAATGGGGAAGATGAGGGACAGGAAACAATGAGCAAGACTGATCTATCAACAGGAAAAAACTTCAAACTAAAAGACATGACATAATAAAAGACATGAATCAAAACTTAACCAAACGTGACAACTCGCTAGCACTGCCCATCTAAAACCAGTTAAAGGAGTCTTGAATCGAGAAATAAAACTTTCCTTGTTCTTTTCACACATAAGAGGTCATTAGTCTATACAAGCATATTGAAAATTTCAGATCTCAAAACTACAACCAAAGTTTTACAAATGTTAGCAGTGAAAGAGCATAATCTGTGCATACTGTCATAATTAATAAGCAATTAATAAGCATGAAAAACACTGATATTCAATTAAATGACATACAGAAAGCGATCAAAGAGACAGTAAGTATTATTAATGATTAGTAATTATTTTTATTGGATTTATTTATTTTATAATGCATGTCATAATTTTAGGTGATGTTTATAAATGGCAGATCAACAGTTTTATAGCTATTGCTGTCCTCGACATGAGGCGTCTATCTAGTCGTGTTCACCCCTCTTTCATGAGAACAAAACACATCTCCGTGATATCTTGTGTTACAGATTTTATTGACGATTTTAATGATTTATCAAAAGTCTTTCAAGAATACTGATATTCAACACTTTTCACCTGGGTTTCTCATTCTAGACAGCCTGTCAGTCTGGCTGCATTCAAAATCACATATTTCCCTACTATATAGTAGGTGAAATACAGTATGTGACAAAAGAAGTATATGTCCGAATTACTCATAAAAGAGTAGGCAAAAAGTTCCTGCATTACTTCCACTGTAAAAAATAATATGATCAATAAGTTGACAACATATGTTTTTACATTGCTTTACCTCATCAAAATAAGTAAAGCAATTTATAACTTTTTTTATTTTAAAGTCATTTTTAAGACATTTTTAACATTCATCTTAACATTTTTAAGTCAGTTTAATGTAATTTAAGTTGCAATGACTTAAAAATCCAAGTTGATTGTACTTAAAGATTTAAGGCAGTAACTTTTTTTACAGTATACTGACACTGGTGTATCACATGATGATATTGTGATATTGCCCATTTATATGCTACCCAGCCAAAAAATAAAAAGAGTCTCTGTTTGGATTTAAACAGACAAATGCTTAAGAGTCTGTGATTGGATCATTATTGCAGTGATTATTGTGTTATAACACACTCTGGAAAACAAAGCCAGGCCATTTCACCCTAAAATCCACAGATAAAAATAACATGTTTCTTTCACTGTAAACATATTTAAGGAGCATTTTCTTCCCTTTTAACATAATTTTCATGACATCTACATTCGTCCTAAAACGTATTTTATTATCACTAAAGCACATATTGTGTGGAAAGCGTATGTTCCTGATCCAGATATCGCAGCTGTACATGTTATAATATACACCAATGCAATTAAGTATAAAAATGAACAATATTCACTGCCCAGCCGAATAAAGAGTCACTATGTGGATTTAAACAGGCAAATGCTTAAGAGTCTATGATTGGATCATTATTGCAGTGATTATGTTTCTGGCATGTTATATGTATGGCAGCAGATCTTCAAAGCCTAACTGATGGAGTGTGAAGCTTTTCATTTCTTAACACATTAAGGGGAAGAAGATACATGCATGTGTGAATATTAATGAATATTAAAGAAAGCTTCTAAAACAAAACACACTAATATAATCACGTCTCAATGTCACGCTTGGCCCACACATTAGAAATGCTGCAGAATCATTAACATCTAAGAACCACAGTAATTATTCATCACATATTTCCACTAATTACACTTGGCAATTTGAGCTGTTTTCCTACATATAATATAAATGATCTCTCTGAGCTGACTAAAACTCAGAAGATTTATAATAAAGGCAGTCTTTGTGAGTCGTTTGAAGATTTCTGACAGCAAGGAAAAGAAAGAGATGCTGCATTTAAAGCTGACCAAAGCAGTGAAGCACTAAAACAAGGACATCGAGGAGACGAGGCCTCACAAATCAACTCATTTATCGGTCATCCCTACAATTTATGCCTTTTGAGCTTTGAAAACTACTTGTATGTTATTGTATAAGAATCTTTATGTTTCCCATGAAAGCAACATGTTTATTTTAGTTTTGTTTTAAAGTGACATGCCAAACTCATGTGACATGACACAAGTTGTATTATTCACAGAAACATTTTACATGATTGATTAGGGGTGTCACAATATATCGCAACACTAAAATGCAACAGTACTGTGAATGGTTCACCCAAAATAACATTTCTGTGCGAGGAATAAATTCAAGCTTTCAGAGTTTTAGTGTTTAGTTTATCTGTGAAGAAGTTCTGGTGTCCCACCTCACACTCTGCTTTGAGACTGCTGCAAGAGGGAGTGTTGGGTGCACCGTCACACATCATTCTTCACACCGGAACAAACGACCTCAGTGCAAGGGTGGACGTCACTAAAGCCCTGTCCAACGTGGTGAAAACAGCCAGCAGGATCTACCCCGGAGCCAAGGTCACCATCTCAACCCTTCTACCGCGCAGAGACGTCCCTCAAAGGATCATCAACACAATCAACGCGGAGATAGCTAACATCTGCGCTTCAATGCCGAACGTTCAAATAGCCAACCATCAGCGCATCACCCATGAGCATCTGTATGACCGTATCCACATCCATCGAGAGGGCATGAGACTGTTCGCAAAAACCATCAAGGAGTCAGCCCTGAAACACCTCCAGAAAACCCATCCTGAGCGCGAGTCAGTCAGACAGACGGACAGCTACGCTGCTGTAGTAGCAGGAACAGGTAGAGCTGACACCACTGACCTTAAATAGCTTAAATACTCATAGTGTGTCTGTCAAGAATGATCATTATTTCTTAATCACTTTTTATTTTAATTTTTTTATATATATTTATTTATTTATTTTTTATTCAATGTGTAAAATTGGCCGACTCACCATACTTCTATATATCCTCTATATTACCTTTCTAATTGATTAATCTATATTTTAAAACATGATTGGGTCATGAATTTCATACATTTTTCTGGTAAATCCAATATTCGTCAATGTCATCGTTTAAAATAACATGCTATAACATTCAGGGGATGTTCTCTTCTGCTTTTGGGGAGAAAATTACTAACCCTGATTTTGTTAATATTGTATATAGTTCAGATATAATTATATTACTTGAGACATGGTGTCGTTTAGACTCCAAAATCGGCACTCCTCCAAACTACAGAGAGCTACGAATCCCTTCAATCAAACAGCCTAACATTAAAAACGGTAGAGATTCAGGAGGAATCATAGTTTGGTTCAAAGATCATCTGTGGCACTATATTCAGCCTGTGAAAAAAGGAAAAACACATATTTGGTTAAAACTTCAAAAAGAGCCTTTGTGTTTAGATGAGGACATGTACCTGTGTGCACCCCCCCATAAGAGTCTCCTTATTATAATGAAGACATCTTCCCAAACCTACAGTCAGAGATGGTCTACTTTCAATCACTAGGATCGGTTCTGTTAATGGGGGATCTGAACGCTAGAACGGGGAAGGAAGCGGATTACATTACCTCAGATGGAGACAAATATATTAACAACTCACATATATATCAAAAGAAACACTTTACAAAGGCACGTCAAAATTATGACAACACGATAAACAGGCACGGAAAACAAGTCCTGCAGCTCAGCAAAAGCCTGGGTCTGTATATAGTTAACGGCAGAACAAAGGGAGATTC